>CM077163.1:208009385-209265258 GCA_039583875.1 Platanthera guangdongensis | reverse complement strand
TGGTGGATCTTTCTTTTGGTACAAAACATCGCTTCGTGCGGACACGAATATTTGTCCTTTTAGCTTGATCGGATCTCGGCCTTTAGTCGTTGTTCGATCTCTAATCGGATTGGATACCTAAAAAAACCGAACGTTGGCGCGTGTGCTAAATAACTGCGATTGGTATTGCTATGCGTTTTTTCGTTAGCTATAAGAGATTGTTATCGTGGCAAGAGAGAAAGTTGGTCGCCGTCAGCATATAAAGTAAAATTGGTATAGGCTCAGAGGGACGGCGGGCATAACACCTAGGGAGAATCCAAAGAATTACAAATAAAGACATATCATGGCCCCGGGGGAAAACAATTCCATTAAGCTCTCTGTCTGCTCCAAAGAAAACTTTGGAATATGGAAAGAAAGAGTTAGATTATTCATGAAGGCAGCAGATCAAAGAATATACATCACAGTGATTGAAGGACCTTTCATTCTCATGAAAGTGTCAGTTCTTGATGCAAACATCAAGACACCCAAGACTTACATGGAAATGTATATGTTGAGATTATATTAGCCAGCATGACACGTGTGTGTGGGACCGCATGTTTGGGCTTTCCCCATCGCGTTCCAGGTCTGGGTGTTGACCCCGGTGGGCCCCCTTGTGTGGCGGAATATCCCCGCGGTCATGTGGTTGGGGTTAGTCCCACACCGCCTGCAGACTTCTCCCCTTTGTGTTCATGTACCCCGCCACCCTTCATCTCAACACCTGGGTTTTGAGATGAACTAATGGGTTGCCGGGTTCTAACTTGGTATCAGAGCAGGTTGTCTTGCTGCGGGGGTGTGTTGAGATTATATTAGCCAGCATGACACGTGTGTGTGGGACCGCATGTTTGGGCTTTCCCCATCGCGTTCCAGGTCTGGGTGTTGACCCCGGTGGGCCCCCTTGTGTGGCGAAATATCCCCGCGGTCATGTGGTTGGGGTTAATCCCACACCGCCTGCAGACTTCTCCCCTTTGTGTTCATGTACCCCGCCACCCTTCATCTCAACACCTGGGTTTTGAGATGAACTAATGGGTTGGCGGGTTCTAACTGTATAAGGATGAAATCATTTTGGCCTCTATGGACAAGAGGGCTCAGAATATTATAGTAATTGTAATAGATGATTCCACTTTTCAGAATCTGATTCATTGCAAGACAGCCAAAGAAATGTCGGAGTCTTTGATAGTTTACATGGAAGGAACTGAAGAGGTCAGAGATGATAGAAAATCTCTGCTAAATCAACAGTATGAAGTCTTCAGAAAAGATAAAAAAGATTTAGTGGCTGACTATTATGAAAAGTTCTTCAAAATTGTAAACAACCTGAGGACTTATGACAGAAGTTTTACTAACTATGCACTTAATAACAAGTTATTGAGCTCCCTGAACAAAGAATGAGACATTAAGATCTGTGACATAAGAGAAATGAAAAACTTAGCCAACATAGTCCCCCAGGCCCTATTTGGAAAGTTGTTGTCTCATGAGTTACAACACAATCTCAGAAATTCTGAAGAAGAATCAGCCAGAGCACACAATAGAGAAAAGACTTTGACTCTAAAGGCTAAGTCATCCATAAACGTCAGAGAGAAGCCAACTCTCTTAAAAAAAACTGGAAACTGCTTCTGAGTGTTCAGAATCATCCTCAACAGAAGGGGAACTAACAAAGGAGGAACTGTCTCTCTTCTCTAGACAGTTCAAGAAGATGTTAAGGAGAAGAAAACAAGGCATGTAGAAGGGTCAAGCTGAAGACTCTTCTCACAAAAAGATCAATCATCCAGAGAAACCCAGGAAGAAGAATTCTGGCGACATGTATGGCTCTTCTCAGAACAAATACATTAAAACTAATATAATGTGTTATTGTTGCAACAGAAAAGTGCATGTCATAGCTGATTGCCCAGCAAAAAGAAAGGAGAAAAATACAGAGAACTTGCAGGATGGACAACACAAGAAGGCTGACAAAAGCTTCTTGGTAAAAAGACAGTTGACATTATCTGACATTGAGTCTGGTTAATTAGGATCAGAAGAGTAGGAGGCTCTCATAGGCCTGATAGCTATTGAGAAAACTCAACCAGGAGAAGAAGATCAGGATTATTCAGATCCTGCTAAGGTAAAATCAATCTCTCATAGTTTAGCCTCAGATTCTTTTCCTGCATCAGAAAATGAATCATGTTCACACTCTTCTAATAGTAAAGAACATGATTCAGACATTGAAGCAGATTTTAGCTCCCTTATCAACAGATATGGGAAGTTACTAAAGACCTTGATTACAAGTAGATAACTTACTAAGGATCAGGCCAGAGAATTAGAATCCTTGAGATGAGTATCTTCTCAGTTGATAAGTGGCAACACAAAGTTGGACCTACAAAAACTGAAACTTATAGAATCAACTAACAAGATAGATAGCCAGACAGAGGCGATAATAGAACAGGTCAAGACTGTCAAAGACCTAGAAGCAAAGCTTGTTCAGGAAAGACAGCACCTGAATCAATTTTCAAAACTTAAGTCAGTGTTACCTATCATAGATACCTTTTCTGCACCATTTAGAAGTGGTGTAGGATATGGTAAGAACAAAAAGTTTAATAAGAAGTCTGTACCCAAGGGTAAATCTCCAAGTGGTCCAGATAGACAACCAGTCAAGTATCTGCCTTCTAACAAATGCTTGAGATCATATGTTCCTGGACACATGATGTCTGTGTTCTCTACCAGTAAGGTCAATAAAGAGTCTTATTGGAAGGATCAGATATCAAAAGGCAATATAGGCCAAGAACCACCATAAAAGGTGATCAATCCAAGAAGCCAAGGAATTCTTGGAGCTGATCCCAGTGTATCTCACCTAAATCTGAAAGGTAAGGGTGTGAATTTTGCACATCTATCTTAGAAATTGGATGACAATTCTGTGTTGCACAAAAGAACAACTTCAAATGTGCAACCAAAGAAAAGATATAACAAATTTGAGTGTTGGTGTTGTGGGAAGGTTGGACATTCTGCCCTAAATTGTTGGTATAATCCAACAACTCCTATATATAAGTTTGAACTAGCTTTATTTAGAAAGACTGCTGTGTTTTCACACAGCAAAGCCTAATAGGAACCAGGGCCCCAAAACTTGTTGGGTGCCTAAGGTGAACTAAATTTTTGTTTGCATGTGGAGCCAAGTACCACTAATAGGCCAGTATGGTACTTGGATAGTGGGTGTTCCAGGCATATGACTGGATCAAGGAGTTTACTAAGAGATTATACTCCAGTTAAGAATGGAACAAAAGTCATCTTTGGAGGGTCAGAGAAAGGACTCACTAAGGGGTATGGTAACATTTCTAAGCCAAGTTATCATCACTAAAGTGGCTATGTGGAAGGATTGAACCACAATCTATAAGCATAAGTCAGCTTTTGTGGATATAGAATATGAAATATTTTTTTTTCCACAATGACAAGTGTTTGATAAGGAATTCAAGTGATCAAGAGATCATCTTGTTAGGCACTAGGAGTGGGAACATTATTTTTCTAAATTTCCTTAGTATTAATGAACAATCACCTGTATGTCTTATAGCTAGTGAGAAAGACACTTTGTGTGTACAATGGCACAAGAGGCTGACTCACTTAAACTACAAAGCTATGAGTAAACTATTCTCTATGGATTTAGTTAGAAATATTCCGCAACTAAAATGCTCCAAAGAAGGCTTATGTCATGCATGTCAAAAATTCAAACAAACAAAAGTTCCTTTAAGAGCATTTAGTCCAAAGACACTGAGAGGTGTCTGTACTTACTTCATATGGATTTATTTGGTCCTATGCAAGTTCTTAGTTTGGTAGGAAGTCCTATACCTATGTGATTGTGGATGATCACTCCAGATTTGCTTGGGTATTCTTCTTAAGGAGAAAGTTTGAAACACTAGACATCCTTGCTGACTTTATCAAACAAATTCAGAATGAGATGGGATGTTCTGTGGTCAATCTTAGAAGTGACCACGGTACAGAATTTCAATCTGAAAGGATGATAAATTTCTGTAAGGAACTAGGAATCTTTTAGTAGTTCTCCTCTCCAAGAACACCACAGCAAAATGGAGTTGCTGAGAGGAAAAATAAAACTCTTATTGAGCCAGCCAGAACAATGCTGAGTGATTTCATCTCTCCCAGAATATTTCTGGGCTGAGGCTGTAAACACGACATGCTATGTTCAAATAGAGCATTGATCAACAAGTATCACAACAAGACTCCCTATGAACTAATGAAAGGCAGAAAACCAAATCTGTCCTACTTTAAAATTTTTTGTAGTAAGTGATATGTTCTGGAAAATGGGAAAATTTATCTAACCAAGTTCTCAGAGAAATCCTATGGAGGAATCTTGGTAGGGTATAGTCTTCATAGTAAAGCATACAAAATCTACAACTTGAAGCATTAGGTTGTAGAAGAATCTATTAATGTAGTGTTTGATGAATCATCTATTTTATGTAATAAGATCTCTAACAGCTCTAGTCTAGGTGTTGTAAACTCTAGAATGGAAAAGCTAAAAATAAGTGACCCACCTAACATAGAGTTAGACATTAGAGAAAATATAGAAATTCCTATAGAAGATACTGCAACTGCTCGGGTGGAGGAAGAGAATTACCATAATCCTCCTACAGTACTAGGTGATGATAGACACCTTCCAGTAATAGTTAGACACCTTATAGATCAAATAATAGGTGATGCCAGATTAGGAGTGACTACTAGAAGTAGACATCACAATGAGGTTCTATACTCTAGTTTTCTCTCTCAGGTAGAACCTAAAAGGTTTGAAGATGTCAATTCAGATTCCAACTGGATTATGGCTATGCAAGAAGAGCTAAATCAATTTAAGAGATGAAAAGTCTGAAGTCTAGTTCCTAGACCTAATGATCACAATATCATAGACACTAAGTGGATTTATAGAAATAAATTAGATGAATATGGGGTTATAGTTAAGAACAAAGTGATATTAGTTGCCAAAGGATATAAACAAGAGAAAGGGTTAGATTATGACCAAACCTTTGCACCTGTAGCTAGGCTAGAAGCCATAAGATTGTTTTTAGCCCATGCAGCATTCAAAGGATACAAGGTCTACTAGATGGATGTAAAGTCAGCATTCCTAAATGGTACACTGAAGGAGGAAGTCTATGTAGCGCAGCCACCAGGTTTTGTTGACCCTAAATACAAAAACTATATTTTCAGATTGCACAAGGCTTTGTATGGGTTAAAACAGGCACCTAGAGCCTGGTATGAGACCCTATCTACCTTTCTTATAGAGAACAAGTTCTCTAGAGGAAAGATAGACAAGACACTATTTCTTAGGAACATCAAAGGATCAAACATCTTAGTCCAGATTTATGTAGATAACATAATCTTTGGGTCTACTAATGAGAAGCTGTGTAGCAAATTAGCAAGGCTTATGCAAGGCAAGTTGAGAGCAGTATAGGTGAGCTAAAGTTCTTCTTGGGATTCAAGTTAGACAATCTGAGGATGGAATATCCATCTCTCAATCTAAGTTCACTAAGGAGTTGATTAAGAGATATGGTATGGAGAATTCTTCTACCATGATAACTCCAATGGGTTCTACAGTGTCACTACACAAGGATGAATCTGGAAAACCAATTGATGAAATCTTGTATAGATGCATCATTGGATCACTCCTGTATTTAACTGCTAGTAGGCCAGATATTATGTTCTCAACATATATCTGTGCAAAGTACCAAGCATGCCCCAAAGAGTCTCATTATAGTGTTGTTAAGAGAATACTGAGATATCTTAAGGGCACACCCAATCTTGGGATTTGGTATCCTAGGGATAGTGATTTTGAACTTACTGGGTACACAGATGCAAATTTTGCAGGGTGTAAAGAAGACAGAAAAAGTACTTCTGGAACTTGCCAGTTTCTAGGAAAGACTTATCAGTTGGAGTAGCAAGAAGCAAACAAGTGTTACTATCTCTACAGCAGAATCTGAGTACATATCAGCTGGGGATTATTGTGCACAGTTGTTGTGGATTCAATATCAACTACTGGACTACAGTATACATCTAAGTAAATCTATTATGTTTTGTGATTCTTCTAGTGCAATTTCTATTGCTAATAATCTTGTTTCTCACAGTAGAACTAATATATAGAAATTAGATATCACTTTCTCAGAGAGAATGTTGAAAAAGAAAATATAAGCTTACAGTATACTCCAACAGAAAGACAAGTTGCTGATAGTTTTACAAAACCTCTAGATGAAAGTAAGTTCAATCATTTTAAATTTGAACTAGGTATGTTGAATATTGAATAAATACTTCCAATTAATTGTAACAAAAGTTTGTACAATTCTTAAAAAGATGACTAATTAGGTATACAAATATAAAAAAAAACAATAAGAAAAACTTTAATTAGTCAAGAAATATTATTCAGAACACAAAATTTGTCTAAGTCAAAGAATTGTGTTGAGACACCACAGTGTGTGTCGACACTATTAGAAAAGGTGTGTTGAGACACGGTACAGTGTGTCGACACTAATTAGCAGATATGTGTCGAGACATTAAAACTTAGTGTCAAGACCTTAAGGTCTGTGTCGAGAAACATAAACATTGTGTCGACTTAAGTCGACACATCACGACAGATTAGGTCTTCTTTGTTGACACCAGATATTTCCAAATAATGAGAAAATTACTAAATGCAGCGCGCCTTTTCACCTTCAAAAGACTGATATTATAAATAGGAGGTATTAGGTTTTGTCGACTTCATTCGCCAGAAATCTTGAGAGACTGATCACTGTGTGTCGAGACCTAAAAATGCATAGTTGACACCTCACAGACTCAAGTTCTTTCAACAAGAATGGCACCAAAGATGGACGACAACATCAACGAGGGATACGAGCTGGTGCGCAACGCATTCGACTCCGCTTCTGATGATATAAAGAATGTGATTGACCTAATAAATAAGGCTGGTCTAGAGTATCTTCTTTCAGAACCAACAAAAATTTGGAAGAGAGAGGTATCTGAATTTTATTCTAATGCCTCATTAAACCCTAAGTCAAACAAGATAAAATCCTGTGTTAATGGAGCAAGGATAAAGGTAACAACCAAAAGACTAGCTAAAGTCTTTCAGATTCCAAGAACAGAATAGGATGATGAACTGGATTCAAGCAAGACAGCTGAGACCCTAGATTGGTGTGGACTAGCTCCAACCACTAGTTTTGGAAATTCTTTAAACAAGAAGGGAATGAACTCCCAAGGAAAATTCTTATCTGAAATAGTAGGAAAGGTGCTCCTCTACAAGACTGGAGCACATGACAGCCTTTCTAAAATCATGTTTAACCTGATGACAAGAATTATCTTCAAGATCACAACTGACTGGAATAGGGTGGTGTTTGATAAGATTGCATAAGGAATTCAGAAGCCCAATATGGGCAGAATAATTAGTTTATATCTAGTAAAGGTCATCCCAGATAATATCAATCATAAAATGGAACTAAGATAAATCATATGAGGAGAATGGACCTGAGAATCATGTCTAGATGGGACAGAGTCTTGACTAAAGAGACATCAAAACCTAAAAGGACAAAAGAGGTAAAAGGCAAGAAATCTGTGATTGAGGAAGTTGTATCTTCTAGTGATTCTGAAGAAGAGGTACACTTTAGTTCAGATGATAATGCAGTGGAAGAACATGACAGATCTCCTAGGCTTTCCCCTGAGACCAGTGCACAGGTGCAGGGAGAGAACATTCTAGATAAAGAACTAGCTGAGGGGGAGAACCTCAATGCATTACCAATGGATACAACAACTACAATAATAATGGATGTTTTTCAGGACCTAGAGAAATCCAAAGATCCTTAACATCAAATCTCTGAACAAGAGAATGAAGAAGTTCTTATGTCAAAAGAATCAAACAACCAGGAGGAGAGAATTGAAGATTATCAGATTGAGATACCTGATGCTGAAATTCAGCATGCATATATTACAATGGACAATATCAATATTGATAAGGAAGATACAAGAATTGAGGGGGAGTTGGCCCCTGATACTGAGAAAACTAAAGAGACACCTCAAGTTGAAGAGGTCAGTTCTTCTGAATATGAGGATGTTGAAGCTTCTCAACTGAAGAAAAGGAAATTTTCTGAAATTAAGAAGAGGAGCAAGAGCTATAAGAAATATCTTCAATCTGGACCACCATCAGTTCCTACAATGGATCAAAGCTCTTTGCTAGTTCAACTACAGATCATGCTTGATAAGCAAAGATAAGATCTTGAGAAGTATGTAGATGAAAGTAACAAGGAGTTGCAATTTCAGCTAGCTCAAGACATCAAGTCAATAAGATTTGAAGTAAATCTCTTGTAAACTGAAATGACTACATTCTTTGAGAAAGGAACGCATGCAGTAGTCTATCTAGCCAAGCAACAACAGGAAGCCATGCAATTACAAGATGATGTGGCAATCAAGCAAGGCTGTGTCCTTGAAAATCAAAATAGACTGAATGAAAATCTGATAGTGATGCATGAAACACATTGGGAGAAATTAAGAACCAAACCACTATTTTGGAAACCAAACTTGATTCTACTGTCACAGATATCAATAACAAACTACAAAGTCATTCAGAATCTTTCATTAAGGACATCAAAGATTCTTACAAAAACTTGGACAATAATTTACTTAGAGTAAAGAATACTGTGACTTCAGGTATCAATTACCTCGATGGACAGGTAAGATTTCATAAGAATGATCTCAGAGATCATATTGAAAGAGAAGTCGTAAAGGGGGAGAGAGTAATGATTAAGGCCAGCGCTGAACAAGCTACCTGGATAGCAAGTAATATCAGAGACACCTTAGGCTTTCCTCCCCTATGGTATGAGGGTGATCAAACTGCTGAATCTGGTTGTCAACCACCTCTAATTGAAGCACCTCCTACTGAATTCTTTCATCCTGAAGCACCAGCCAATTTTGAATCTATTCAAGCAACTGTCCAACACATGTACAGTCCTCCTTAAGGCTTAGATAAGAATGTAATATATGAGAAAGTGGACAAGTCTTATCCTGCTCCAGAGACAGAAGCTCAGTTATCAAAGAAAAGGTTTAGAGAACTAGTTGAGACTAAACCTAATTTTGAGCAATGGAGTCCAATCTCTAGATCCATAATTCTTACTGCATGGAAGGCTGTAAATGCTAATATCACAGACAGAGGGAAATGGTATTCAGAACAGGAATGGGCCAAACACTTGAAGCAGCAAGAAGTTATTGAAAAATTCAGACAAGATATGAAGAGAGGAAAGCTTCCTGCTAAGTCTATATAGCCCAGCAAATATTTCTCAAAGTCATATCATTACTTTGAGATGGAAAGGCTGCAAGAAGAAGATATTACAAAAGCAAAAGCTAAGAATGATAAAGGAAAGGCAGTTGTTGAGGACAAAGAGCCTGAGGTGAAAGCCAAGATACACTCTAGGAAAAGCATAGTTATCAAGGAACCTGAGCTGCCTTAGGATATTCTTAGTTTTCTATTTCTTATGGACAACTTGATTTGTAAAAAGCTTGTATTAGTAAACTTTATGAAAAATAATTAATGGAAATCCTGACTTATTCAACATTTTATGTGTTGTTAATTAGGACTGAAATTGTTTGTCTTATCTTCTGTTCAGTATTATTGTTAAATATATGTGATTATCTGTGTTATTTCACATACTGAACTGCACTGAATGTTTAAATGTCTTTATCATTATTTTTTTGGTATTATGTTGTATATCATTGAATTAGGGTTATGACTTCTCCAAATAGGGGAAGATTGTTGAGTACATTGGTCTCAATGTACTTGTTTTCAAGAAGTCTTCTCAGCTCAATGATATACACATTGTTGTATTTGATGGATGTTAAGTTCATGTGTGCAGGTAAATAAAGCTAAGTACAAAGTGTCGAGACACTCAGAACTAGTGTCGACACAAACTGAACAAGTTGTGTCGAGATAAAAAGAAGCTGTGTCGACACTAAGGACAATTGTGTTGACACACTGTGTCGAGACTAAAGACAACTTGTCGACACTCAGGACTAGTGTCAGCACACTCTATTCACACTGTATCAGACTGAAGACAACTGTGTCGACACTCAGGACTATTCTCGACACACTCTAATCAAGCTGTGTCGAGACTGAAGACAACTGTGTCGACACTCAGGACTAGTGTCAACACACTCTTTTCAAGTTGTGTTGAGACTAAAGATAACTATGTCGACACACAGGACTTGTGTCGACACACAGACTTGTGTCGACACATTCCATATAAGTTATGTAGAGACAAGTTGAAGAGCTATGTCGACACATTCAAAAGTTTGTCGACACTACTACAAGAGAAGTGTCGACACCTAGTACTTGTGTCGACACATTTAATAGTTAAGGTTCAACACTTCAGCAGACATGTTTTCTAAGTACAAAAATGAAAACTGAGGTACTGACAACTGTCAGAATTATCAAATATCAGTTATTAACCAGATCAGCCGGTTACTCTTATCAGATCCTATTTAAAGGAATCTAGTCTTCAAAAAAAAAGAGGAAACAAAGAAGAAGCAACATAATTTTGTGAAGACAAAAGTCTGAAGCATCAACTACAATTTAGAAGGTGGAGAGAGGTCTGATCAAGAATCATCTTCAACATCTCTCCAGCCTAGATCAACCCTAATTTCTACTTCAAGAAGCTTTGAAAAGTTAAGAAGGGTTAGATCAGATCTATCTTGATAAAGATCAAAGGAAGCACATTCATCAAGATCAGATCAAGAAGCTATTACTCGAATCTCTCTTGTTAGGTGACATTTTATAATTCATTTTTTTACCTACTCTCATTATGTAAGATCTATCTGTAGATCTGAGTAGAGGAGAACTATTCTCATTTTGTTATAAGACTGTGTTATAAAGGCTGAGGTGGGGCTGGGATTGCCTGAGGTAGGAGAAGTTGGAAATTCTTTGAGGTGTAGGGCAGGTGTTGCCTGAGAAGTAGGAGTGTGGATTCATTCTGAGGTAGAGTTCTTGGAAAGAACTTGAGGTGTAGGATCTTGGTGATCTGAGTGGTACAACTTGTAAAGTCTGAGTTGTAGGAGCCGGTGGGCTCTGAGCTGTAAGATCTAAGGATCCGAGTAAAGGAAAGAGAAGGAGTTTAGCCGAATCTAGTTCATTACTAGATAGGAGAAGTAGGAAAGTGGATGTACCCAAAAATTGGGGAACCACTATAAATCTGTGTGCATTGTGCTGTGTGTGCTGAATTGTTGTGCTGTATTTATTTTCCTAATTGTTGTTAAGTATATCTTGATTATATGACTGAATTAATCATATTAAAGAAAGTAGTACTCTGATTATTAAAAAGGGGTGCCATAATTTAAATTGGACCTATTCACCCCCTCTAGGTCATTAGCAATCCTAAAGTAAACATTTTCAGTGTTATATAAGGCTTTTTTGGAGAAGGCGGTGGCGACAAGCCACTCGTCATTACAACTTGCAGGGGTGAGAGAGATGCGTTCATAGGGTGATAGGCCACCGCTCGCGAAGCTAATTATTTTTTTGCTGTGGTGGGGAGCACCACACTCTAGAAGCCGGGTGGTCTTCTGTTTATGCATGAAGGCTTGAGCGGTGTGTGTTGAGCATATGCGACTTGTTTCTTGTTGTTTGGAGTGGATCCTAGAGAGGGGAGCTTGTTGTAGACTTGAAGACGCTGAATACTAAGTGCGTCGCTCACAGGATGCTTATTGCGGTGGAAAGCGCAGGTGTGAAGCGGTATGTATGCAAGGATGCTCGATGAAGGAAGAAGGTTTCAAAGAGCAAAGGAGATTCCTGGTCTAGCTCTCAAACGCGTAGGAGGAGATGCGGGAGGAGGAAAAGATGGAAATGAAGGAGAGTCTTGAGTCATATTTAAAGGCCCATGGGTGGTTATAGTGGTTGCATGGTTATCAGCAGATCAAAATCACCTTTTTACTATTTGCAGGCCAATTTCATATAGTTTATGATGCATTTATTTTTAATCCTTTACTACACGCACACCAACCATTATTTTGGCTATGTGCACCCCCTCATAATGGCCGGTTACAGAAGATGGTTAAGCGACGATCGGACATTGGAGATATTGCGGTGAAGATTAAATGATAAAGAAGGGTCAATCGTCGGTGGTGGCCGGTGACGAGACCCCGGCGGTGGGAAGCCGTCTTGGGGGAGGGAGCAGCGACCGACAGGGGCTGGCCATGGGTTGTTGCGGCCATGGGCAAGTGGCGGCGAGACGCGGTGGCGGTTGGCCGGGAGCAGTGGCTGAGCTAGGATTTTATCCCGGGGGGGGGGGGGTGAAATTAATGTTAAAAAAATGTATCACAAAAAATATATTAATGTATAATAAAAATTAACATTCACTTATAATCAATCATAATTGCCCTCGACGTGTTTTTTTGCCTGAAATCGCTGAATAATTGACTCATTTTCAACTAATTTGAATTTGTCTCTCTCAATATAGGTCAATAAGCTATCATTAAACCATTCATCACTCATTTAGTTGCGTAAACGTGACTTGATAATCTTCATTTTGTAGAATGTTTTTCCACTGTAGCTGTTGCAACTGACAATAATAATGTCAATTTAATCAACCTGAATACTTGAAGATATGTCATATCCAATTTGAACTTAACAAATTGTTTCGCTAGATCGCTAACTCCCGTAAGATTCAAAAATTCAGCTTGGGATGATGCATCTAAAATGTAAGTTTCAAGCTAACCTTGAAGAGTTATAAGCTGCATTTGAGAGAAGTTTGACTGATAGAATTTGGCAAGACACATCAACTTCTGTATATCAAACGTTGCAAATTTTCACTTGAATCTAAACAAGTCATACAAATCAGTAGCTCTGTGTTGACTTCATTAAACTGATGGTTTAATTCATTCAGTTGCAAATCAATAACTGCATAAAAGACTTCAACACGATAATGATGTAGATTAGTTCTTTCTTCTACCTTTCGTCTTGATCTTCCCAAAACTTTAAAGTTTTCCTCCATTTTTATTACTACTATCTTATAAATCTCACAAAATAATGTAACTTCTTTTATCAAATCTAACTAACCATCATCTCTATATTTTTGCATACGTTTTTTAGAAATATTGACTAAATGCATATCATTTACTATATTCTGATATCTCTTTTGTAACCCCTTTGATAATTCAATCGTCACTCCTAAAATATGATTCATTAGATGTAGATTGAATGTGAATTTATATGTTTGAAAAAAGGTTAAATTAGCAGATGCCTCTGATCTTTTCTTGAAATCTGACACATCTAATCTTATGTCAACTAGCACATCAACAACTTAAGAAAACATAAGTATCAGACTCACTAAAGAAGTATAATGTGATCCCCAACGAATATCTCCAGCTCTTTTGTTACTTGTTTCTTGATTTAAACATTGACCAATATGAATTTCTCCATTATCCAGCGCTATAAAAATTCTAGCAATCTCATTCTCTCCAAGTTTATCTCGTCTTTGGCATGAAACTCCAACAATATTAGAAATACGGCTAACCAGAGTAAAGAACACAGAAATTTGACAGTCATTATTTGTTACAGCTAAAAGTGCTAGTTGTAATTGATGAGCAAAGCAATGTATATAATACGCTGATTCATTTTCCCATAATATCAAACTTTTAAGACCTTTGAATTCTCCCTGCATATTACTTGCTTTATCATATCCTTGTTTACGTAGTCTTGAAAATGTCAAACCATGATTAGAGAATATCATATCTATTGCTGCTTTTAAGGATAAAGTTGGTGTATCAGCGAGAGTAGAAAAAAACCATAATTAAGGCATACTCGGGCACGTGCCTGGATTGAAAATTAAATAGGCAGACTTTAAACAACGGTTTTTATAAAAAACAGCTGTCTAAAATATTATATATTTTTAATTTAAAACGTTCATTTTTTTTAATACTTTAGATATAAAAATCGTTGTCTAAAATATTATAATTTTTTTTATTTAAAACGATAATTTTTTTTAATATTTTAGACAGCGGTTTTTATCAAAAATCATTGTCTAAAGTATGTGCATATTTTAAACAAAGTTATATATTTTAAAAAAAGATTTTAGACAGACTTTTTGAAAATGAATAGTATGTACATTTTTTTTCTAAAGTTTTGTCGTACTGTCAATTTTGAAATGATAGTATGTACAAATTTAATACTTTACACAGCGATTTTTATAAAAAATTGTTGTCTAAAATATTATAATTTAAAAAAATGGCAAAAAAATTAATACTTTAGACAGTGGTAAAAACCGCTGTCTAAAGTATTATAATTTTTTATTTAAAACGACATTTTTTAATTTAAAACGACAAAAAAATAAATTTTTAATACTTTAGACAGCGGTTATTATAATAAAATGTTGTAAAGTATTATAATTTTTTTTAAAACAATATTTTTTATAATTTAAAACGACAAAAAAAAATTTAATACTTTAGATAGCGATATTTATAAAAAACTGCTCTAAAGTATTGTAATTATTTTTTTACTTAAAACGCGTCTTTTAAAAATAGGCCTACTATATAAAATTTTTAGGAAAAATGTCCAACATGAAAGTTGTAGATCTTATCGAGATCTACAACTTTAATTTTAAACACTTTTCCTAAAATGTCATATAGCAGGAATATTTTCAAAAGACGCGTGTAACCCAGATTTAGCTAAATCGAGGTTCCGCGTTTTTACATCAACCCCTTTTTTAATACTTTAGACTACATTTTTTAAAAAAAATGCTGCCTAAAGTTAGTGCCCAGGTTTGAAAAAAAAATTGAGAGGGGGTGGCCTCTCCTGCTCGGCCTAAATTGGATCCGCCATTGGCCGGGAGGATGGCCATGGGCCTCTCAACCGCGGGGGTGTGGTCGCGATACGCGGCTGCACCGTGAGACGCAGTCTCGGCCGTTCGGAAGGTCGTGTGGGCGGACCGGACAACCGCGGGTGTGGCGGCGGCCGGCCGCCGGCCTCACGACCGCAGGCATGGTTCCGTGAGACGTGGCCATAAGATGTGGTTGTGGCAGGCCAGGAGGCCGGCCGCTGGCCTTGCATCCTCATTTGTGGGGCCGCGAGGCACGACAGCGGCTGACTGGGAGGCCAGCTGTGGGGGAGCGACTGCGAGGCATGGTGGCCACCGACCGAGATGCTGGCTGCATGCCTCGTAACTGCATTTGTGCGGTCGTGAAGCGTGGTGGTGGCCGGGCGGGAGGCCGGTCAGGTTTCCCTGCAGCCACATACGTGCGACAACGAGGAGCGGCGGCGGCCGGCCGGGTGGTCGGCCGCAAGCGGTGGCGCGATGGCGATGGGCGCGGTGGCGGTCGCGGCGGCGGATCACTCGTGGATCATGCATGCGGATCACGCGCATAATGGTTTTAGTTTTTTTTCCATAACCCCTACTAAGTTTGTGGGGATCATTGGAAATCCAACTACCTGTGATGAACTTGAGAAAGCAATAGAGGAAAAAGACAAATCAGAGAAAAACGATGGAGAAAATTCCAATGAGCAAATGTTTTCTTATTTCTCTTGAGAAAGATTTTTCACTATAAATACATAGTTTTTGCTATTGTACCATAATTCTATTTCCTAAAATAATTGCTGTGAATCCTGCTAAATAAGTGTAATTTCCTAACATATACTATCACCATAAGCACAAAATCTAAATATAGTATGATAAATAACACCAAATCCGTTATGGACAGCCAAAGACTCCAATATCCTCCCTCAAGGTGGAGCATGCGGAATAGAAATGCCCAACTTGCAGAGTAAAAACTGAAACTGTCGCGTTCCCAATGACTTTGTGAAGATGTCGGCTGTTGAAATTTGTGAAGTGGAAGTGGTTGACAGGATAGGCCGGGCGGCCTGGGCGGACTGCGTTGGCGGACTAGGCGGACTGGGCGGACTGCTGTATGCGGCCTGGTGGAAGGTCTAGTGGAAGCCGACTGTCTTCTGAGCGGGTTGTTTGCATGGAGTCTGCGGACTGTGCGGCTTGGTATCTGCGGATAGGGCGTTGGCTGGTTGATTTAGCCAAGGAGCGGCCTGAGCGGATAGAGGCTTGCGGACTGCTGCATTGCTCAGTGGCCGTGGTGCAAGCTTGTGATGATTGGCGGTTTGGCTTATGTCCGCGGAAAGCTTGCGGACTAGTGTGTCCGCGGACTGGGCTGTTGCGGACTGGGCTTGGAGCTTGGCTGAGGCCTTGTCGAGCTCTGGTGGTATAGCAGGTGCTTTGCTGTGGAGGTCGTTGGCGGATTGGTTTGTGGAGTCTGGGATATGGCTGCTGTGTTGGGCAGGTGTGCGAGTAGCTTGCGGACTGCTGGCGGTCTGTGTGCTAGGGTGTTTGGCGGACGGGAGTTTATGTCCGCCATGCTCGCATTGGCCTTTGATGGTTTTGGACTTGGTCACACTCTGTGCCAAGACCATGGTGTCCGCAGTATCCGCCAAGTCAGCTGTTGACCGTGCGGACTGTTGCTGTCTGCCTTTGGTCGTGGACTTGTGGCAGATTGAGGCTTGAGTCTTGCGGACTGCCTCGGGTTTGTGCAGACAGCCATTGAAGGGGGTTGCTGTCCTGCAGTGGTCGTGGGCTTTGCGGGCTGATGCCTTGTCCGCATAGCTTAGCCGGACTGAAGAGGGTTCGCCAATGTTGTCTTACTCCTGGCGGTTTTCCTTGGTATCCAGCTAAGTCCTTGCGGACTCGGCGGACGGTGTTTTGCTATCGCGCGGGCTAGGGCGGTGTCGCTATCTCTTGGGCGGTGACCACACTCCTCACCTCGCCTATAAATAGGACCCCTCCTGGTAGGTCTATAGTATCTTGAGTGAACAGTAAGTTGGGTTCGGCGAGGTGCTGCGGTCTCAGTTTTTCTGTCCGCGCGGATTGATTCAGAGTTAACGGTTTGTTGTGTGCAGGTCGCGCGGGTAGCTTCAAGGAGCCAGGAGTTTGGCTTTGACTTCGGTCAAGTGCTTGGAAGTGTGCGAACTTTGCGGATTTAGCAGGAGGTCGCTCTGCGGCTTGTCAGCTCTGTTTCATCTTTTCCAGCTTCAATAACCTGTCCGCCGGTCTCAGGCGGGTAGGCGGCTGTTCCTCAGTTTCTCAGCAGGAGGTGAATAACGTGTGTATCTGCACGGCCTCGCGGCTTCGGCGGACTCCGTGGCTATTCATCGGATTGCAGTTTAAGTTCGGGCGATATCAGCGGACTCGGCGACCTCGGCGACCTCGGCGGTCTCGGCGGACTCCGGTGCTGTCCGCCCGGCTTGGTTTTTTTGGTGCTTTCTATTTTCAGCTGTTTATACTAGCGAAATCATGTATCGCTACGTATACCTCGCATTGTAAAGAAGTGAATGTATAAAAGATCTGCTTGTGCTTCCATTGTTTGTTGGGATTAGCCTTGTTCCTTGGTTTTCCGCTGGTTCAACGTGAGAACTGGGTAGTACCGAAGATATTAATTTGGAGTTTGGGGTACCTTGCTGACCACGCTGAGAAAATTTAACATGGTATCAGAGGGAGGTTCAGTTGCGTGAGCGGTAGTCAACCAGTGTTGTTACTCAGGGCTTGAGTGGTGATCAACCTGTGTTGTTGCTCGGTGCTTCTGAAAGGTTGCCAACATGTGTTGCAATGGAAGGGAGATTTGCAAGGGGTCTTGGCATTGAACTCTTAACGCCGACTAACTTCAAGAAATGGAAGTCGTGCATGAAGAGTTATCTTCTTGGCGAGGAGCTGTGGGAAGTCGTCGGTGGTGACGACAGACAGGAAGTGACTGCTGCGTTCGGTACTGCTGAGCAGGTTAGGCTCTGGAGGAAAACAAATGCTAAGGCAGAGTTTATCCTCAAGAGGGTCATGTGTCCGGAACTGTTTGATCACATCGTTGGATGTGAGTCGGCTGCTGATATTTGGACAACCATTGATGAGTTGTTCAATAGGAAGAATGTGGCGCGGCTTCAGTTTCTGGAGAATGAGTTGGCCAGGGCAACTCAGGGAGACCTTTCCATCTCGAAGTACTTCTTAAAGATGAAGAGATTGTGTGCTGAGCTGTCGGCACTGGATCCTGATGAGCCTATCTCTGAGGCTAAGATGAAAAGGCACATTATCTGCGGATTGCGGAAGGATTATGTGGCCATTGTGACATCTGTTCAAGGGTGGGCTACTCAGCCGTCTTTGCTAGAGCTAGAGAATCTGCTTGCATCGCAGGAGAGCTTGGCAAGGCAGATGGCTGGAGTTAATCTTAATCAGGAAGGCAGCGAAGCTCTCTTCTCAGGCAAGAAGAAAGGATGGGAAGGGAAGAATAAGAACAAGGTGCAGGCCGCTGGTGAGAAGGAGACTTCAACTTCATATCAGCCGGAGAGGAGCAATGCTCCTAAGGACTGGAAGAAGAATTTGAAGTGCTACCGGTGTCATCAGCGAGGGCACTTCAAGCGGGACTGCAAGTTCAAACTGTAGCCTGGGCATGCTGCGGGAAAGGAGGAAACTTGCTCGAGAAGTGAAGAAGCAGAATGGGGCGGAGCTTTCATGACGGGCACTTGTGTTCGTGCCTTGTCTGCTGAGGACTTCAACGGCGAGTGGATCGTGGACTCCGGGTGTGGTCATCACCTCACCGGAGACAAGTCGAACTTCACCTCCATCCAAGCCTACTCAGGTAATGAAGCTATTATCACTGCTGATAATACTATTTATGCAGTAGAGAAAGAGGGGGTCGTGTCTTTGGGTAGTGATCAGGGGCTACTCACATTAAGGAGTGTGTATCACGTGTCGGGCATGAAGAAGAACCTCTTCTCGGTGACCAATGCGGTGGACGCTGGCTATCATGTTCTGTTTGGGCCAACAGACGTGAGGTTCCTTCGCAACGTATCAGCAGTGAAGGCTGATGTTGCTCATGTAGGGAGGAGGGTGCAGAACTTGTTTGTTCTTGCCACTAATTCTTATGTTGATCGTATGAGGGCCAATGATAGCGTTGCTATCTGGCATGAGAGGCTGGGACATGTTGACATGGACAAGCTAAAGGCTATGGCTAGTAGAAGTTTGGTGAAAGGGTTGCCTAAGTTGTCCTCCTTTGGTGACGGGCATGTTTGCGCGGGCTGTCAATACGGTAAGGCACATCGCCTTCCGTTTGATAAATCACAAACAAGGAGCAAGAAACCATTGGAGTGCATTCATGGCGATCTGATGGGACCGACGGTTACTGCCAGCCTTGGTGGAAGCAGATACATGCTTGTCTTGGTTGATGACTACTCAAGGTATACTTGGGTGTACTTCTTAAAGGAGAAGTCAGAAGCCTTCCGGTTGTTTGTGGATTTTAAGGAGTTGGTAGAAGGCCGGCTTGGCTTGCGGATTAAGAAGCTTAGAACTGATAACGGGGGTGAGTATGTTTCCTCCGAGTTTTCTAACTTCTGCAGGAAGAACGGGATCCAACGAGAGCTTACTTGTGCTCACACTCCACAACAAAATGGGGTAGCGGAGCGGAAGATCCGTCATCTGACGGAGACCTGCAAATGCTGGCTTCATGCGAAAGATATCCCAAGGTCCTTTTGGGCGGAGGGAATGTCTTGTGCTGCTTACGTCACCAACCGGATGTCACTCAACCCTATCAACATGAAGACTCCTATTGAGCTGTTGCTGAAGGAGAAGCCGAGTGTGGGACACCTTAGGGTGTTCGGTTCAACTTGCTATGTGCATGTCCTGGATGCTTCACGGACAAAGCTGGATGCAAAGGCAAGGAAGCTTGTCTTTGTTGGCTACGATGAGCGGAAGAAGGGATGGAAATGCATGGACCCTGTAACGAAGAAGTTCGTGGTGTCAAGAGACGTTGTCTTTGACGAGCTGACGTCATATTGAGGTGGCTCGGTTGAGATAGCCGGAAGTAGCAAAGTTGATGAAGCACCGGTGGTGGCTGCTGAAAGCTTGGAAGAGGAGCTTGCTGTTTCACCAGCAGCTCCTGTTGCTTCTAACTCCGAGGCTGAGCCTTCTGGCTCAGGAAGCAGGTGGAGCACTGCTCAATGCTTGCCCCAAGTAGGAGTTGAGCCAGAAGAAGCAACGGAAGCAGTGAGCAAGGAGCCGACCCTTCGGAGATCGAAGAGGGTTGTTAAGCCACCGGCTCGGTACTGTGATGGGAATGCAGTGAGCTTTGTCTCCTGCTTCATTGCAGGTCCTCTGGATGAGTGAGAGCCTGCAAACTTCAACGAGGCCACTGGAGTGAAGGAGTGGGAAGGTGGCATGAAAGAAGAGATTGATGCTCTGAAGAAGAATGAAACCTGGGACCTTGTGCCCAAGGTTGATGGCATTATTCTGGTTACCTGCAAGTGGGTGTATAAGTTGAAGAAGAAGGCTGATGGGAGCATTGATAGGTTCAAGGCTCGCCGAGTCGCTAGAGGATTCTCACAACAGTATGTAGAAGACTATGAGGAGACATTTAGTCCAGTTGCGAAGATGACTTCAGTTAGAGTGGTGATCGCCTTGGCTGCTAGCAAGGGATGAAGGTTATGGCAACTCGATATGAAGAATGCCTTTCTTTACAGAGAGATTGATAAGGACATCTTCATGGATCAACCGCTTGGTTTTGTCTCTGAAAAGCATCCGGACTATGTATGCAAACTCAGGAAGGCTCTCTATGGGTTGAAGCAACCTCCTAGAGCGTGGTATGGGAAGATTGCAGAGTACTTGCAATTCTGTGGATACCTTGCTTCCAACTCGGATTCAAGCTTCTTCGTTAAGAAGAAGGGGGAGCTACAAGTCTTGGTCCTACTGTATGTGGATGACATGATCATCACAGGGAATTCAGAGGGTGAAGTAGCAAGGATCAGGGCTGAGCTTGCCATACGCTTCGAGATGAAAGACTTGGGAGAGCTGCATCACTTTCTCGGTCTTGAAGTGGAGAGGAAGGAGTGCGTGATTCTCATTAGCCAAAAAGGGTATGTAGATCGCATTGTGAAGCGGTTCGGCATGGGCGAAGGGAAGAAGTGCTCTACTCCACTGGAACCTGGGCTGAAACTTCGACGAGATGAGGGAAGGGTTCTTCATGATCCCTTGGTGTTCAGGGCTCTTGTTGGGAGATTGATCTATCTGACGATTACAAGGCCAGACATTGCTTATGCTGTTGGCCGAGTAAGTCGGTACATGGCTGAACCAAGGCAATCTCATCTAGTGGCGGCGAAGGGTATTCTGAAGTATGTCAAGGTGACTTCTGACATGGGACTCCTCTATGGAAGGGACTCGGAGTTTGCGTTGCTTGGGTACACGGATGCTGACTATGGCGGTGATTCAGATGATCGGAGGTCTACTTCAGGTTACGTGTTCACTTGCGGTTCAGCTAGCATCTCGTGGTGTAGCAAGAAGCAGGACTCGGTGTCCGTCTCAACTACGGAGGCAGAGTATAAGGCTTCGGCCTTGGCTGCTCGGGAAGCCATCTGGTTGAGTAGGCTTATAGAGGATGTTCATGAAGAAGTGCAAGAGCCGACTTTACTCCAGGGTGACAATGAGAGTGCTCTCAAACTGGTTAACAATCCAGTGTGTCACGCCAGGACCAAGCATATAGAGATTGATCACCATTTCATTAGGGAGAAGGTGTTGGAAGGATCTCTGCTGGTCGGGCATGTTCGGAGTGAAGATAATCTTGCTGACATCTTCACGAAGCCACTGTCGAAGGGGCCCTTTGAGCGCTTGCGCAGCTTGCTGGGCTTGGTCACCACTTCCTACTACAAGGGGGAGTGTTGAAATTTGTGAAGTGGAAGTGGTTGACGGGACAGGCCGGGCGGCCTGGGCGGCCTGGGCGGACAGCGTTGGCGGACTAGGCGGACTGGTCGGACTGCTTTATGCGACCTAGTGGAAGGTCTAGTGGAAGCCGGCTTTCTTCTGAGTGGGTTGTTTGCATGGAGTCTGCGGACTGTGCGGCCTGGTATCTGCGGATAGGGCGTTGGCTGGTTGATTTAGCCAAGGAGTGGCCTGAGCGGATAGAGGCTTGCGGACTGGTGCATTGCTCAGTGGCAGTGGTGCAAGCTTGTGCTGATTGGCGGTTTGGCTTATGTCCGCGGAAAGCTTGCGGACTAGTGTATCCGCGGTATAGGCTGTTGCGGACTGGGCTTGGAGCTTGGCTGAGGCCTTGTCGAGCTCTGGTGGTACAGCAGGTGCTTTGCTGTGGAGGTCGTTGGCGGATTGGTTTGTGGAGTTCGGGAGATTGCTGCTGCGTTGGGCAGGTGTGCGAGTAGCTCGCGGACTGTTGGCGGTCTGTGTGCTAGGGTGTTTGGCGGACGGGTGTTTATGTCCGCCATGCTCGCATTGTCCTTTGATGGTTTTGGATTTGGTCACACTCTGTGCCAAGACCATGGTGTCCGCTGTATCCGCCAAGTCCGCTGTTGACCGGGCGGACTGTTGCTGTCTGCCTTTGGTCGTGAACTTGTGGCGGATTGAGGCTTGAGTCTTGCGGACTGCCTCGAGTTTGTGCGGACAGCCATTAAAGGGGGTTGCTGTCCTGTAGTGGTCGGGGGCTTTGCGGCTGATGCCTTGTCCGCATAGCTTAGGAGGACTGAAGAGGGTTCGCCAATGTTGCCTTACTCCTGGCGGTTTTCCTTGGTATCCGGCTAAGTCCTTGCGGACTCGGCAGACGGTGTTTTGCTATCGCTCGGGCTAGGGCGGTGTCGCTATCTCTTGGGCGGTGACCACACTCCTCACCTCGCCTATAAATAGGACCCCCTGACAGGTCTACAGTAACTTGAGTGAACATTAAGTTGGGTTCGGCGAGGTGCTGCGGTCTCAGTTTTTCTGTCCGCGCGGATTGATTCAGAGTTAACGGTTTGCTGTGTGCAGGTCGCGCGGGTAGCTTCAAGGAGCCAGGAGTTTGGCTTTGACTTCGGTCAAGTGCTTGGAGGTGTGCCGACTTTGCGGATTCAGCAGGAGGTCGCTCTGCGGCTTGTCAGCTCTATTTCATCTTTGCCAGCTTCAATAACCTGTCCGCCGGTCTCAGGCGGGTAGGCAATTGTTCCTCAGTTCCTCAGCAGGAGGCGAATAACGGTGTGTCCGCGCGTCCTCGCGGCTTCGGCGGACTCCGTGGATATTCGTCGGATTGCAGTTTAAGTTCCGGCGATCTCAGCGGACTCGGCGACCTCGGCGACCTCGGCGGTCTCGGCGGACTCCGGTGCTGTCCGACCGGCTTGGTTTTTTTGGTGCTTTCTGTTTTCAGCTGTTTATACTAGCGAAATCATGTCTCGCTACGTATACCTCGCATTGTAAAGAAGTGAATGTATAAAAGATCTGCTTGTACTTCCATTGTTTGTTGGGATTAGCCTTGTTCCTTGGTTTTCCGCTGGTTCAACGTGAGAACTGGGTAGTGCCGAAGATATTAATTTGCCATTTGGGCTACCTTGCTGACCACGCTGAGAAAATTTAACATCGGCAAGTTGGACCGAGGTAGGGACATGAGATGGTAGGATGGTGCCATCGAGAATCGCATCACGCACAAAATGACGATATTCAATATGTTTTGTGCGTTTGTGAAATACCGGATTATGAGCTATATGTAGGGCAGATTTGTTATCGCAATGGATATGAATCACAATTGGTTGATGAATTCCAGGACTGGTAAGAAGTCTCTTCATCCATTTTAATTCACAAGTGAGGGACGCCATGAAACGATACTCAGCTTCGGTTGAAGATCGTGTAACTGTAGATTCCTTTTTGGTTTTCCATGAAAGAGGAGAGTGTCCCCAAAACACTACCCAGCCATTAAGAGACCGACGTGTAAGAGGGCATGCGGCCCAATCAGAATCACACCATCCGGTGAGAGGAAGACAACTGTCATTTCGAAGTAATATACCTTGTCCGCAGGGGCGAATCCATCTTTGTCAACAGAAAAATGAACAAATGAAGCTGATACATCTTTGTCAATAGAACAAGTTAATGTTCAATCTCAAGATATATGTAATGTTGATTCTTCCCTAGCTGAAAGTGATTCAATCATTTTCGAGCGTGATCCTGGATTACGACGATAAATTTGAGACTATCCTGTAAATCAACAAGATGAAATGCGACGAGCTTATATTAAACTTGGGCCTTATCAACACAAACTATAAGAGTATCCATCCTCAGGTGAACATAAGCGAAGATTTCAATATTCGTGGTTCGAAAAGTTTTCATGGTTGGAGTATTCTCCTGCAAAAGATGTTGCATATTGTGCACCTTGCTATATTTTCAATAAACAAAATAGTGGTCAATATGGAACAAACTCATTCACGACGGAAGGATTTCGGAACTGCAAGAAAGTCAATGGAAAGAATTGTGCATTTTTGACTCATGCAAGGAAGAATCATTGTTCTTCACACAACCTTGCAGTCAAAAATTGTGCGGATTAAATTGCTCAAACTCAACATATAGATAAAGTGATGGAAAGACAAACATCTCAGCAAATCACAATGAATCGGTTACGGATTGGAACTTCAATTGATGCATTGCGATATTGTGCATTTAAAGGAATTGCATTTCGAGGTCACGATGAAACTCAAGAATCTATTAATTGCGGGAATTTTGTGCAAATAATCAAATTGCTTCGGACTTATAACAAGGAAGTTGATGAGTTTGTGTTAGAAAATGCGCCAGGAAATGCTATGTATATATTGTCTAATATTCAGAAGGATCTTCTTTCGATTATGTCAAGAAAGGTGCAAGATGTAATTCGTAAGGAAATTAATGACTCCAAATATTGCATAATAGTTGATGAATCTAGAGACGAATCAAAAAGAGAGCAAATGGTTATCGTGATTCGATTTGTGGATGTTCATGGCTTGGTGCGAGAAAGGTTTTTAGATCTTGTTCATGTTACAGATACAAGTGTACTGACTCCTAAGAATGAAATTTCAGCAGTCCTCTCTCGTCATAACTTGAGTATCCAAGATATACAGGGTCAAGGATATGATGGTGCAAGTAACATGCGAGGTGAATGAAAGGGTTTAAAAACATTATTCCTTAATGAATGCTCTCAAGCTTATTATGTTTACTGTTTTGCACATAAGCTTTAGCTAGTTCTTGTTGCAACATTAAAGGAAGTGAAGGCAGTGCATAATTTTTTAATGAACTGATATATATTGTTAATACTGTTGGTGCTTCTTCTAAACGCAATGATCAATTGCAAGCTGCTCAAAAAGAGTACTTCGATCACATGATTGCTCTGGGTGAAATTAAGACAGGCACAGGAGCCAATCAAATTGGTTCACTATAACAACATGCTGACACTAGATGGTCGTCACATCTGAACTCTGTTTATAGTGCTATAAATATATATAATGCTACATGCTCTGTGTTGCTTGATATTCGTGATAATGGAGGAACATCTGCTCAACGAGGGGATACTGAAGCAACCTTTAGAAAAATGAGAGCATTTGAGTTTGTTTTCATTTTGCATTTGGTGAAATAAATTTTGGGAATCAGTGATGTTTTATGCAAAGCACTGCAACATCAATCTCAAGATATATTGAATGCCATAAATTTAGTTTCAACAACAAAAACTCTCATTCAGAAGTTGTGAGAATCTAGCTGGGAAAAGTTCTTATAAGATGTGAACATATTCTGTGAGAAAATTGAAGTTAAAGTTCCTGACATGAATGCTCAATATAGCGATCGTCGGTTTCGAAGTCTGCGTGATATCATTACAGTGAAACATCATTTTCAAGTAGATATTTTCAATGCCTCAATAAATTATGTGTTGCAGGAGCAAAATTCTAGATTCAGTGAAAATTCCATGGAACTCCTTTGTCTAAGTGTGACATTAGATCCAAGTGATGAATATAAGTCTTTCAAAATTGATGATATATGTGCCCTTGCAAAGAATTTCTACCCTCAAGATTTCAGTGAACAAGAAATTTATGTGTTAAATACTCAATTGCAACATTATTAACTCGATGTTCCTTCTCATAATTACTTTAAAAATTTATCTACAATTTCCAAGTTGTATGAGAAATTGGTGGAAACGAAAAAATCGAAGACCTATTATCTTATTGACAAATTGATTCGTCTCATTTTGACTCTTCCGGTCTCAACAGCAACCACAAAAAAATCATTCTCTGCTATGAAACTTGTTAAAACGAGACTTCGTAATAAGATGGAAAATGAATTTCTTGCAAATTGCATGACTTTATATATTAAGCGAGAAATTGTGAAGAAAATTGACAAATATTGAATCATAGATGAATTCTAAGAAGTGAAAATTCGTTGTGCACAATTGAAGTGACATGTATATGGTTATTTGTATCTTTTTTGACTTATTGAAAATATATGTTATGTTTTGTCAAAAAACTGTCTATATATTTTTTACATTAAATATTTTATTTTAAAATTTATTTGGCTTCGCTTGGTGACTGGGCCCCCACCCCTAGCTAAAATTCCTGGATCCGCCCCTGCTTGTCCGGGGGAACCCTTTAGATACCGAACAACACGTAACGCAGCCTCCCAATGTTTTTGACGAGGCTGGTGCATAAATTGAGAGAGAATGAACGGGATAAGCCAAGTCCGGACGAGTGACAAATAAATAGATCAAGCGACCAATCAAACGGCGATATGCGATTGGATCTTGGAGCACG
This sequence comes from Platanthera guangdongensis, assembly GCA_039583875.1. NCBI lineage: Eukaryota > Viridiplantae > Streptophyta > Magnoliopsida > Asparagales > Orchidaceae > Platanthera > Platanthera guangdongensis. The sequence goes on along the minus strand of CM077163.1, from coordinate 209,238,722 downwards.
GCCCCAATGGCATGAGCAAGACGGTGGTTTTGTTCGAGAGGAAACAAAGTTGGTTTGGAGCCAAGAAAACCAGTCTCAGAAAGAATATCAAGAGTATATTTTCGTTAACAAAGAAAAATATCGGTACTGTTTCTTGCCACCTCAATCCCAAGAAAGTATTTGAGAGGACCCAAATCTTTCATGTGGAAGCAAGTACTTAAGTAGTTATTGAGTTGCATCAAGGCGAGGGAGGTATTACCAGAGATGATTAAGTCGTCAACATAAACTAGAATATTGAGTTGTATAGTGTCACGATGATACGTGAAGAGAGAGTAATCATCATGAGATTGCACAAAACCATAAGCTGTTAAAGCCCGAGTGAGCTTAGCAAACCAACATCGAGGAGCCTATTTTAAACCATACAAAGATTTACGAAGACGGTAAACCATGCCTGGACGAGAGGCCTCAAATCCAGGGCCTGATCGAAATTGTTAATATACGTATGTGTAATTTAAACCATGCCCGATCGAAAAATAAATTAACAATTATATATTAACAATTAATTTGCTAATAGTTATAACTTATGTGTAATTTAAACGGGCCTGACCCTAATCATATTAACCATGCCTCAAATCTAGGGCCTGACCCGGGCCTCACCGGGCCCAGACTTAACCGGGCTCAGATCCGGGCAAACCCGGGCCGAGCAGCCGGGCCCGGGCTAAATTTGCACCCCTACTTCTAAGAGCAACTCCAATCTTACTCAATTCTTATAATAGGAATAACTCATTCATTTCAATATATCGCTCATAATTGTTAATATATTTTTTTAAATACTACATGTAATATATCAATAAATTTATTTTTTGAGACATACAAAACGAGATTAATATTAAATACTTTCTAATTATTATTGTTCATACATATATACATAAATTATATATATATATATACATATATATATAAATATATATATATATATATATATATATATATATATATATATATATATATATATATATACGAGTGACAGGCACGGGCCTTTGGCCCGTGGTGCATTAGGCGGGGGAGCAACATTTGTCGTGGGGATGATATTTGTTGTGGGAACATTTGTTGTGGGTGGGACATTTGTCGTGAGGGGACATCTGTCGTGGGAGCGACATTTATCGTGGGGTCGACATTTATGTTGCAGGCTACATTTGTCGTAGGGCCACATTTGTCGTGGGGCGGGTATTTGTCATAGGGGTGACATTTATTGTGGGGGCAACCCCCCCCCCCCCCCCCCCCCCCCCCCCCGCCCCCATTGGTAACAAAAATATTGTTAAACCAACAATTATGCACCCCCCATGTAAATATAATGATATTGGGGAATCTCCCCAATATCATTTGGGGATTTGCATTACTTAAATTACATGAATCTCCCCTCCAAATCTTGACTTTTTCCTACATAATTTTGTATATGCAGAGAAGTATAGATAATTTAAAGAGTTGAGCGGTATTTTTATATTTTTATATAAATTTGAAGTGCAAATCCCAAATAAAATAAAAGAACACTCTATGTTATTTCCTAAAATTTTATCATGTTTTCAAGAGCCAATCTATAGATTTCAAATTTCTTCACTTGCAGTATTCTGCTTTGGAGAATTAAAAAAATATCCGTAGGATCTAATTCTAGAAAACGGAGTGAAAATGTGGTAATATGTAAATGTAAAATATCAGTAGGGTCTTATACAAAAAACGGAGTGAAATCTGTAACATAAGTTAAAACGTTTTCAATTTTAACAATCAGAGGCGGAAATTTAAAAATGAAAGCTATAACGAAATGGATTTCGTGTTTAGCAACATGGCTATCAAAAACAAAATTGAAGGGCCCAAAACCCTAAACAGAAATTTAAGATTGAAAACCCTTAATCAAACAAAATTAAAATGGTTTAAAACCCTAAATAAAACTTATTCTTTATCAAAATGAAAATCGGAGGACCCTAAATCCTAAGATGAAATTTAAGTTGGAATGCTAAGAAGAATCTCAAGAACATTTTTTAAAACCCGAAGTGAAGAACTAGAAATCAGAATGACAGAGACCCCTAATTTGTAATAGATCTCAAGAAAGGAGTAGAAGAAAAAAGTACAAATTGAGAGAGACCATATATGAGATTGGGGGAGAGAAGAAGAAGGTATTCTCACAAGCGATTTAAGAAGCTTTCCTCTGAGCGGCGACTGGCGGAAAGAGGAAGGTGGTCCGTTGTTGTCATCGGCGGCGGGAAGAGAGGTTGTGGAGGGCGGCGGAGGTGGGATGGCGAGCTGTGTAGGTCAACGACAGCTTTGGATGAAGAACGCGATATTGGCCGGCAGAAATTGCAGAGTTTTTTTTTGAGTGCGGGGTAGACTGCGGGTTAGGGTTAGGATATCCGTTAGTTATAGGAAACGTTGAAGTTGATCAGTCGGTGAATGAAAAATCAAGTCAGATTGAACGCACAGTATTAATTGTTTGATTTTTGAACTCAAGCTATTTGCAGGCCACCATATTTCTTTTTAATATAGTATAGATATACATAAAATAATATCATGTTCTTCAAATATGGAGAACATGATTGAAATTGTTCTAATCATGTTCTTCAAATTTGAAAAATATGATACAATGAAGATCTCTAAATATAGAGATCTCCATTGGAGATGCTCTAAGGCCGAACAGGAGACTTTCATGAATGGACTTATTGAAATGTAAATATTGAAAAAAGGTTTTTATAAGTTTATAAATAATCATCTAAATATATATATATACACAAATAAGTGACAGTTTATGGGGACGCCTAGGCCGTGCTCGATAGTATCCGGGCAGCGGCGGGCTTCGCTCGCCCCGGAGAGATCTTAATATTTTTTTATCACTATAAAGTTTTTGTTTGAACTCACAAATTATATATTTGTATTAGATTTTATATGTTAAAAATAAATATTATTATTACTTTATATAGAAAAGTGCTAAGGGCGTAATCAAAAAGGCACTTGAATTCGATGCGGTGGGTTGTCAGTTTGATTTTTGTTGGGTGCATTTTTAAGCGGTCAAGCGCGCAAACAGTTTCAGAGAGAAAAGATATTAGACAATGAAGTTTTTTGCGGGGAAAATCTCAGAAAGGGTGAAAAATTACGTCGTCGGATCGGCGCCGCCCGTACTTCACTATTTGCTATTTTTGTACAAAGTTCTTTGAAAATGCGAGAGAGATAGACCACTACTCGTTACAATTGTAGGTGAGAGAGAGAGAGAGAGGCCATCAGAGGGTGACATGCCACCGCTCACGAAGCTAAATGTTTGTCTTTGTATGCAGAGGAGAGCACGCATTCTAGATACTTGGCAGGCTTCTTCTAATGCTTGGAGGCTGGGACAAAGAATGCTTGTGTTGAGTGCTGGGAGCGCTGCACGCAGAAGGCTCGTTGAAGGAAGCTTGATGGCGGGTGGAGATTTTTGTGCAATCTTCGAGTTCTTGGAGATCTTCAAGGACGTCTTCGTAAGCGAAGGAGATCCTAGAGAAGCTCTCAAACACGTAAGAGGAGAAGCAGTTGAAAAAGGTGAGAATGAAGAAGAACTAGAATTCTATTTATAGGCCCCAAGGGCTATTATAGTGGTTACACGGTTATCCGCAGACCATAACCGCCCTATTTATTATTTGCAGCTCAATTTCTTATAGTTTAATACACATATATTTTAATAATTTTACTATGCGCACAAAGATATAATTTCGGTTTTTTGCAACCACCCATAACGCGTGGTTACGCAATTAGTTACGCTAGTGGTTACCATGCTGGCGGACAGAGGAGATCATATGGGGATGATCGTGATAGTGTCGCTCGAAGCATCCAGATGATGATCAAAGTGGAATCCCCTATCTGTTGCCCCTATGTGGGTATAAATAGGCAAACCCTAGGAGTATCTACGGGTAAACCGGCCCGTTATGCCTCTGAACCCGATATTTGTCCAAATATACATTAACAATCTCCTCCTATATTTGTGACAAATAACATGTATGTCTCGGAGTGCAAAAAATAGATAGTACTAAAAGAACAAGTTTTCGACTTTACACATTTTCATAAGAGTTAGCACAGTTAAGCAAAATAAGAGTTTAACAAAAATAGTAACATAAACATTCAGATATAAAGTGTTGCTCATGAATAAATAAGTCTGAAAAACAAAAATGATAATGGATCAAAAACATATAATAATTCTACTCAAAGAGTAGATCATCATCATCCATGTTAAAGTCTACTTTCTCTCCACCATTTTCACCAATGTCTGTAAGGAATTTCACGAGTTAGACTCTATGAATTCATAAACATATGCAGTGATGTATCAAAGTAAGCTAGCTCTACCTAAATGAGCTTAGTACTTGTAGCAGTAGTGAAGTAACAATGTCAGCATCTCTATCTAGTCTCAGTAGGACCAGTTAAGTTATGATTTTAATAAATCACACATTGTTATTTTACCCATTAGTGACCACTATATACCTTATTATATGACTTGATACACCGTCATTTGCAACATTATAAAATGTGGAATAATGTGCTATGATCACTAATGTTAAATTAACTCGTACAATGACTTTCTATTCTCAGTTGAATAATTCTCAAATCAACTTTTAATGAGAAAGATGTTAAGTCATCAAATGTGGAATGACTAGCATCCAACCATCTTGGGTTTTCATCAAGAAATTATTTGGGATTTTCAGTCTGTTATTTGAAGTTTGAATGCTGCAGCTATAGACTCTACCATAAAAACATAAACATAAGAGGAGAGTTTCATATTTCTATAAACTTTAATCTTATCTCCCGCGATGTTTTGATTGTGAGAGCTCTATTTAATCCTTTTATCAAGGCGTCTGCAACATTATCTTTTGACCTCACTTCAATGAGGTTCACAATCCTTTGACTCATAATGGAGGTCAACTAGACTTATTTCATCAGTAGTTGCCTTCTTTTGCTATTGAACAAAGTGTTCGTTGCAATCATTTTAGTAGCCTGATTGTCGCAGTAAACTGCAACAGAACTCAGTTTTAAGCTCGACGGTGGAATGTCCATCACCAAATCTCTTATCCACTCGATCTGCCTCTTCTCCCGCTAAAGCTAGAGCGTAGAGTTCGGATTCCATAGAAGATAGTGTGATACATAATTTCCTCTGGGACTTCTATGCTACAACTGCTCCTCCTAGTGTGAATATAAATCCACTAGTGGACTTGCTGTCAGTTAATTCTGAGCACCATGATGCATCAGAATATCCTTCCAGGACTAGAGGATGATCATAGTAACATAAAACATACTTTTGAGTGTGCTTTAGGCATCACATTAGCCTATCGAGGGCATCCCAATGGTCTTGGCTAGGAATATTAGTAAATCTACTTAGCATGCCGACCGTAAAGGCTATGTCAGGTCTTGTGTAGACCATATCATACATGAGACTATCAATCAGTTTAGCATAATCTAACTGTCTAACCGCAGCTCCTTTATTGGGCTTTAAACTGTTATTATAATCGTATGGTGTCTGTAATGCTCTACTTTCACTGTATCCCCATGTATCCAACATGGATTTATGTAGTGGCTTTGACTTAGGGAAATATCATTTTTCTCAAAGTTCACTTGCATGTCTAGTATAGTTTCAGCTACACCGAGGTCTTCAATGCTAAACGTTTTCATTAGTCTTGACTGAACGTCATCCACTTCAGATTGATCAGAACCAAGAATCAGCATATCATCCACATACAAGCATATTATAACGACTTTATCTGATCTATGACGTATGTAAAGACATTTATCAAAGAGACTCGACATGAATCTCACATTCTTTACACTCTAGTCAAACTTCTCATGTCATAATTTTGGTGCTTGTTTTAGTCCGTATAGTGACTTGATTAACTTACAGACCTTACTTTCGTGACCTTCTACTATGAAACCTTCAGGTGGCTCATGTATATCTCTTCGGTTAGATCTCTGTTTAAAAATGCAGGCTTACCATCCATTTGATGAACAATAAAATTTTCAATAGACGCAATATCAAGTAGGATCATAATGGTTGCTAAGTGACATACTAGTGAATATACATTAAAGTAATCCACCCCACTAGCTTGTGTGAAACCTTTAGCCATCAAGTGTGCTTTATACTTAGCTACGCTACCATCAGGATTGAGTTTCTTTTTCATAACACACTTATACCCTATAGTTTTAGCCCCTCTTGGCTTATCAACTAACGTCCAGGTGTTTTTCTGAAGTAGAGAGTTCATCTCTTCATCAATGGCTTCTTTGTAGAGTAGTGAATCCCTTGATCTCATCGCTTCCTTATAGGTCGATGGATCAGCCTCGACGTGGTAAGTGACAAAATCACTACCGAATGTTCTGGGAGTTCTTTCTCTCACTGAAGTCCTTCTAGACTCTAGGCCACTATTATCTATTGAAACTGAATAGGAGGTGTTCGGTACCGATTCAAGATCTTCCTTAGTAATAGTTGCTTGCATACCTGGGAGTGATATGTTCTTATCTTTAAAAAAATTTTCCTCAAAGAACACTACATGTAACGCCGCCATCCGTCACATAGCATATGATAGAAGATCCGTCCAGGGCCCGATGCCATATACCACGGACAGGCAAGGAGATTGCATGTAGTAAGCCAAACCCAAGTTCAAGTAGAAATGCGTTGTTGGGTACATTGGAAAATGTGTAGCAGATTTGAAGAAGCCTCACCTTACTCAATGATATGCATCAAGGTGTATTTGATGTTGTTTTAAGTTTATATGTGCAGGTTAAGAAAATGCAGGAATGTAGGAAAAGTTTCTAAGTCCATGAGTCGACACCAGAAGAAGATGTGTTGACACTTATGAAGGCTTATGTCGACACTGGAGAAAAGCTGTGTCGACACCTAGAGTCAATTGTGTCGATACATGGAAAGGCTGTGTCGACACCAGAAGAAACTGTGTCGACACACAGAGGCAGAGTCGACACACAGAAAAGCTTAGTCGACATCAACTGTGTCGACACATAGAGGCAGTGTCGACATACAGAAGACTTTGTCGACATCAACTGTGTCGACACATAGCAGGGTTTCAACAAAGTTAATGTTTTGTGAAGAAAAGAAGTGACTGTGTCGACATACTGAACTAGTGTCGACACATTATACAGAAGCTGTGTCGAGAAGTAGTGTCAACACCAAGGGAGCTGTGTCGACACAACCAAGGCATGTGTCGACACTTAGTCTACTTGTGTCGACACATGATGAAGTTCAGTCTCGACACTTTGCTGATAGAGATAGAGTTTCAAGAAGTGACTGGAAGACTTGACAGCTGCCATAACAAACCGGTCAATTGCAACTGTCAGAGGTGTTAGAAGTTCGTTAGAAACCGGATCAGCCGGTTACCATGGAGGAAGTCTATATAAAGACATTCTCTATCAACAGAAGAGAATAACACAACATACACATAACAGAAAAAATGAAAAATAGAAGAAGATTTTCAACAGAAGATCTAAGAAGACATTCTCAGGTGGTGATCTACTCAGAGTTTGTCAAGAGTATTCCATGAAGAATTCAGAAGAATCTTCAGAAGAATTTGGAGAGAGAGAGCTCCATCTATTCAAGTGAAGAAAGGGACTTACATCAACAAGTCTCTTAAATGCAGAGTCTGAACCAGTCTGCCAAGAAGAATTCAGATTGATTTCTGAGTTTCAAGAAAGAAGCTGATTGAAGATCAACTTCAAAGGAGATCAACCATACTGTGTTCAGATTCAAGAAGCTTTGAAGAAAGCTAAGTCAGGTCGATCTCTAACGCAGATTCTTTCAAGAACTGATCAAGAAACCTTCCATCCTTTCTCTCTCAACCAGGGTGGTGGTAAATTTCAGATTTACATCTATTTTCTGTAGGATCTTTTTAAGATCTGAGTTGTAAGCCTGATTTATAAAGGCTGAGTTGTAGGAGAGTAAGTTCTCTGAGTGGTAGGCCTTGTTGAAGGCTGAGGTAGGGCTGAGAGCCTGAGTTGTGGGAGATTGTCATCTCTGAGTTGTAGGCCTTGTTGAAGGCTAAGGTAGGGCAGATTGCCTGAGCTGTAGGAGTGTGGACTCACTCTGAGTTGTAGGAGCCTTATTTGGGTTCTGAGCTGTAAGATCTGCGGATTTGAGGAGAAGGAAAGAAGTTAGGCCGAATCTAGCACACTGCTAGATAAGCGAAGGGGAAAGTGGATGTACCCAGACCTTGGGGAACCACTATAAATCAGTGTGTCATCTATGAATATGTATGGTATTATTATTTATGTGTTGTGATAGCTGTAGAACTATCTGTTTCTATTAATTAACTGAATTAATTTTCTGCCTTAAAAGAAAAAGGAATTGCACTTATTCACCCCCCCCCCCTCTAGGTGTTTAGGAACCAATCCTTTCAAGTGGTATCAGAGGGAGGTTCCTTAAAGAAAGACTTAACAGTCTGAGTAAGATCTGTAAGGCAGAATTAAGTTAAAGAAGATGGGTTCAGGAGATAATCATAAAGAACTTGGTTCAATGAAGTTGCCTATCTGCAGGAAGGAAATCTTTGGAATATGGAAGGAAAGAGTCAGACTATTTATGGAGGCATCTGATCCTAGAATTTATATAACAGTTAAGGAAGTACCATATATTCCAATGAAGGTTTCTATTCTTGATGTTAATCAAAGGACTCCTAAGGATTTTTCAGAAATGACTAAGGATGAGATCATCTTGGCTATAATGGATAAAAGAGCACAGAATATTATAGTGAGTGTCATAGATGACTCAACATTCCAGAATCTGATTCACTGCAAAACCTCCAAGGAGATGTGGGACACATTGGTTGTCTACATGGAGGGTTCTGAAGAGGTTAGGCAAGATATAAAGTCTATGCTTAATCAAGAATATGAGAGTTTCAGACAAGCAAATTATGATAGCATAACTGAATGTTATAAGAAGTTCTACAGAATTGTAAATGAACTAATGTCCTATGGAAGAAGCTTCAGTACATATGAGATGAATGACAAATTCCTTAGGTATTTGACTAAGGATTGGGATACAAAGATCTGTGTCATAAGGGAAGTGGCCAGACTGGCAGAAATTTCACCTCCAACATTGTTTGGCAAATTGCTGTCTTATGAGATGCAGCTGTTGGCCAGAAAGGAGGAAGAGAAAAATACAAAGGTTGACTCTAGAGAAAAGTTAGTGGCCTTCAAGGTAGAAGCCACAAAGAAGAATATGAGGATGTCTCCATCTTCTCCTAAGAAATCTGCAGAAGTGATCTCAGAAAATTCTAATAATACAGTTCAGACAGCAGTAATTCTGATGAAAACTTTGTTGCTTTCACAAGGCAGTTTCAGAGATTATTAAAGAAGAAGCAGTGGAAATCTAAGTCATCCTCATCTCAGTCCAAGTATGACTATTATCAGAAGAGGAAATCATCCAGGAAGGACAGGAGTGGGACAAAGCCTAGCAAGTCAACTACATCAAAGATTATTTACTATTGCTGCAACAAACCTGGACATTTTGTGGCTGACTGTCCAGACAAAAGAAAGGAGTCTGCTGATAAAAAGAAGTCTCAGCACAAGAGCAAGAAGGAGAAATCCTTGGTAGCTAAGAAAGAGAAAAGTTGGACAGATCAATCAATTTTAGAGTCTGAATCTGAGGCTGAGGCCTATATTGGTTTGTTTGTAACAAAAGAAGAGGATGAGTTCTTGCAATTACTGGACTCTATCTATGAGCAAGAAGACCATCAGTGCAAAGGACTGATGACTATGTCTGAAGAAGACCAGTGCCAGGATCAACCTGGTCCCAGTAAGGTAAAAAGTTTATCTATAGATTCTGATTACTACACTAGGTCAGAATCAGATGCATCTGCATCAAGAGATGTGGATGGGTCTGAATCTAAAGGATATATTCATCATCTTATAGATGAATATGGGGATTTGTTGCAGACACTCAAGAGAAGCAAAAACCTGGCCAAAAATCAGGCTAAGGAAATTGCAGCTCTTAAGTTGGCTGCATCTGATTCAGATAAGCTGCTGGATCAGAAGATGAATGAGAGTGTCAAGCTGAAAAACATAACTGTAATTCAGATGGGTACAATCACATTCAAAAATGATCAGAACAAAAGTCTGGAAGACAGACTTCAGAAAAAGAAGGAAATAGTGGCTAGTTTCTCTAAGCTAAAATCTGTCCTACCCCTAATTGATGACTTTGTGTCTCAAAAGGGTAAGACAGGATTAGGCTTTAAGGGAACTGCATGGGCTGCACAGTCCAATAATAAAGGCAAAGACCCAGCATAAAACAAAAGATCTGCTGTAAACAATACAACTAAGATTGTACCTAAAAAGAGGTATAATAAGTATGAGTGCTGGTGTTGTGGCAAGATAAGTTATTATGCCTTAGACTGTTGGCACAACATCAGTGTCAGGAAGGATAACAGTCTACCTGTTAGAAGAGCTGCAGGCAGATTTGTCAAGTTTCAGGAAAACTTGAACCAAGGACCCAAAAGTTATTTGGGTTCTAAGGTTAAGTAATCTTTGTTGCAGGTGAGTCCAAGTTGCCATGCCCATATATGGTACTTGGACAGTGGATGTTCCAGGCACATGACTGGAACAAGAGGATTGTTGAAGGACTACTCACCAATATTGAATGGGCCTAAAGTAATCTTTGGTGGTTCTGAAAAAGGAGTCATCAAAGGGTTTGGTAATATTTCTAACAACCTAATCACTATTACTCAAGTGGCTTATGTGAAGGGTTTGAAACACAACCTAATGAGCATAAGCCAGCTGAGTGATCTTGGATATGACATTTCATTTGTCAAGAATGAGTGTCATATCAAGAGGTCAAGTGATCAAAAAGTCATATTGACTGGCTATAGAAAAAGAAATGTGTATTGCCTAAACTTTGTGTGTGAGAATAAAAATTCTCCTATCTATCTTGTGGCTGATGAGAAAGACTCTTATTGTGTCAAATGGAACAAGAGGCTAGCACATCTTAACTACAAGACTATTGACCAACTTTTTAGTAAAGAGTTAGTGAGGAATGGTCCTCAAGTTAAGTGCTTTAAGGATGGTATATGCTCAGCTTGTCAAAAGGGCAAGCAGACCAGATCCTCCTGTCATAGCCTAGAAACCAAAGACTCAGTGAGGTGCTTATACCTCTTGCATATGGATTTATTTGGTCCTATGTCAATTCATAGTCTAGGTAGGAAGGTCTACACTTTTGTGGTTGTAGATGACTATTCTAGATTTTCATGGGTATTCTTTCTGAGGAAGAAATCTGAAACCCCAAATGTCTTCTACAATTTTGTCAAACAAATTCAGAATGAATTAGATAGTTTAGTGGTCAAAATCAGGAGTGACCATGAAACTGAATTCCAATCTGAAAGTATGACAAGGTTGTGTGAATAATTTGGGATTCATCAGAAATTCTCCTCACCTATAACACCTCAACAAAATGGCATTGCTGAAAGAAAGAATAGGACATTGATTGATGCTGGAAGAACACTATTGAGTGACACTACTCTCCCAGAATATTTCTGGGCTGAGGCAGTAAACACTGCTTGCCATGTGCTCAATAGGGCTTCCATCACCAAAAGTCACAAAAAGACACCCTATGAGATAATGAAAGGCAGAAAACCAAACTTACCCTATTTTAGGATCTTTGGTTGCAAGTGTTATGTGCTTAATAATGACAAGTCTCACCTAACTAAGTTTGCTGCCAAATCCCAAGATATGATATTTGTTGGGTACAACAACAATAGTAAGGCTTATAGGGTCTACAATTTGACTACTCAAGTTGTAGAAGAGTCTGTTCATGTCATATTTGATGAATCTAGACTTATTAACAGTGAGTTGCCTAGTAGTTCTTGTAGCTCTACAGGTATACAGCAGAAGATGGACCAGCTTACTATCAGAGAAGATCTAACTGCAAAGCAGGATAAGGAAAATGGTAGTTGCTGTCCAGGGGGAGTACAAGATACTTAAGAGGCAGATGAAGACCATGAGGTGCAACATAATGAAGAGATTGAAGAAGGTCAAACTGTTGATAGATTACCTCCAGCAGTTAGACATTTAAAGAATCATCCTGCACACCAGATCATTGGTGATCCAAGACATGGAGTATAAACAAGGAGCAGGAACTTAAACACAGTTCTTTGCTCAAGCTTCTTATCTCAACTGGAACCCAAGAGATTTGAAGAAGCTATTCAAGACCCACACTGGATTGATACTATGCAGGAGGAGCTAAATCAATTCAGAAGGTGCAAGGTCTGGGAGTTGGTTCCAAAACCAAAGGGCCACAATGTCATAGGGACAAAGTGGATTTATAGAAACAAGTTTGATGAGAGTGTGATCATAGTGAAGAACAAGGCAAGACTAGTTGCCAAAGGATACAGGCAGAAAGAGGGCATAGACTTTGATCAGACTTTTGCTCAAGTGGCAAGGTTGGAAGAAATAAGGCTATTCCTTGCCTATGCAGCATATCAAGGCTTCAAAGTATTCCAAATGGATGTTAAGTCAACATTCTTAAATGGAGACTTAAAAGAGGAGGTCTATGTAGAACATCCCTCAGGTTTTGTTGATCCACTCAAACCTAATTATGTTTATAAACTTAGGAAAGCTTTATATGGGTTGAAACAATCCCCAAGGGCTTGGTATGAAACCATGTCTACTTTCCTCATTGATAATAAATTCTCAAGGGGGAAAATAGATAAGACCATATTCCTTAGAGAATCCAAAGGAAAGATCATCTTAGTCCAAATATATGTTGATGACATAATATTTGGTTCTACTAAAAACAACCTTTGTAGAAAGTTTGCAAAACCTATGCAAGGGAAGTTTGAAATGAGCAGCATGTGAGAACTTAAGTTCTTCTTGGGACTCCAAGTAAGACAGACTGATGATGGCTTGTCCATATCCCAGTCTAAGTTCACCCAGGAGTTAATTAAGAAGTATGGTATGGAGTCATCCACTACCATGAGAACTCCAATGGGGACAAGTATGTCTCTAAGCAAAGATGATGCAGGGAAACCTGTATATGAGTCTTTATATAAAAGGATAGTTGGCTCACTCCTTTATTTGACTGCTGGTAGACCAAACATCATGTATGCTACATGTGTTTGTGCTAGGTACCAATCCTGCCCTAAAGAATCTCATTATACTGCTGTCAAAAGGATTTTGAGATATCTTAAAGACACACCTAATCTAGGCCTTTGGTATCCTATAAATAGAGATTTTTTACTAATAGGCTATTCAGATGCAGACTTTGCAGGATGCAAAGTTGATAGGAAAAGCACAACATGCACCTGTCAATTTCTAGGAGGAAGATTGGTGTCATGGAGCTGTAAGAAGCAGACTAGTGTGGCAATTTACACAGCCGAGTCTGAGTATGTTGCTGCAGGAAGTTGTTGTGCACAGCTGTTGTGGATACGACATCAGTTAGAAGATTATGGTATTCAGGTAAGTAGAACTCCATTATTATGTGATTCTACTAGTGTCATTTCTATTGCTCATAATCATGTTTCTCATAGTAGAACAAAACATATAAAAATAAGATATCATTTTCTTAGAGATCAAGAAAAAGAAGATATTTCTGTAGAATTTGTTAATACAGATTTACAAATTGCTGACATGTTCACTAAGCCTTTAGATGAAACTAAATTCAATAATTTCAAAATTGAATTAGGAATGTTGAACATAAATTAGTTTAACAAATTTGGCTAAGTAAAATTGTGTCGACACAAAAAGTTGTTTGTGTCGACACATAGTAGTTGGTGTCGACACTCCAGGAAAGTGATGTCGACACATCCAGGAAATTGGTGTCGACACTTCAGAGCAGTTGTGTCGACACATCCAGAAGTTGTGTCGACACTTAGAATTAAAGTCGACACAGAATTTCTGTCGAACTGATAAGTATGTCTGTGTCGACACATCATCAATTGGTGTCGACACATAGAAGTCAACAAATCTGTCGAGACATTAGAAGTCTGTGTCGACACATTTCAACTGTGTCGACACATTAAGAGAATTTTGACGTGCCTTTTGAACTTCATTATTTAGAAGGGTATAAATAGGTCAACAACATATTCTGTCGACACACTCTCCATATTTTCGAGAATAAAACCTTGTGTCAACAAATTCTCTCTTCTCAATCCAAGATTTATCTCAACCCCAATGGCGCCAAAGCTTGAAGATAACGTCAACGAAGGCTATGAGCTGGTTCGCAATGCTTTTGATAATACAGAACTCGAGATTAAAACAGTAGTTACCCTAATTGCAAAAAATGGTTTGGAATTTCTGGTATCCGAACCTACAAAGATATGGAAGAAAGAAATACTGGAATTCTACGGCGCAGCTACTTTAGATTCGACTGGACTTAAGATCAAATCTATAGTTCAGGGAGCTAAAGTTAAACTTACCTTGAAGAGTTTGAGGAAAACTCTTCAACTCTCAAGAACTCAAGAAGAAGAAGAAGTTACCTCTACCAAGACTAGGGAAGCACTTCAGTGGTGTGGATTGGATCCCACCATGAAGATTGGATCTGCAATGAACAGGAAAGGGATGAATCTGCAAAGAAAATTCCTTTCTAAAGTGGTTGGAAAGGTCATTCTCTGCAAGCCAGGGGGACATGATAGGGTTTCAGCCTATATGTTCAGCCTGATGACCAGGATTATCTTCAGATTGAACACAGATTGGTCTGCAGTAATCTTTGAAAAGATTAAGGAAGACATCAAGAAGCCAAATCTGGGAAGAATCATGAGTCTATACTTGGCTGGAACAATTCCAGAAGTAATGGAACAGACTACTGGTTCTAAGATCAACCACATGAGAAGAATGGATATCAGGATAATCTCCAGATGGGATAAAGTCATAACAAAGGACATGCCTGATGAAGAGAGACCATAGATTCATAAAAAATCACCTACTCAAGACATTAGACATGATGGTGCTCAGGTGCAGGGGGAGCCTTATCTTGAGGAAGAGCCAACACACTTGAAAAGTGAAATGACAAATCAAACTATTCTTGAGGTAATCCAAGAAGTTAATCAATCAATTCTCAATAATGAGGATGAATCACTAACTGTGCCCTTGGTTGATGTTGACCAGACCACTCAACTAAACAATCAAGCACAGGATGTTATCATGAAGGATAGATCTACAACTGCTAATGCTCCAGAGTTGGTGGTGCCTCAAGTCCCAACTCAACAAGAGTTTACCCTAGAAGAGTTGTTCACTGATATGGAGCAAGTCAGGACTGAGGGGGAGGAGCAAGGGACTCAGGGGGAGAAAGCAAGAACTGAGGGGGAGCAGGCTAACATTGAGGGGGAGAAACCTAGGACTGAAAAGGAATTGCCTCCTAGTCCTAAGGAAAGAGTTGATATTGCAAGTACCTCAGCTTCTGAAGATGAAGCAGAAATTCAAGCAAAGAAGAGAAAGCTGATGGTTTTCAAAAGAAGAAGCCAAAGCTATAAAAGGGCATTGTAAACTGCTCCTCAACTTGCCCCAGTAACTGATTATAGCTCTTTGTTGGTCTCTTTGCAAGTAAAGTTAGATGAACAAAGGATATCCATGGAGAAATATATGGTTGAAACCCATAAAGATCTGCAATTCTCCTTGGCTCAAGATATCAAATCAATTAGATTTGAAGTAAATCAGAACAAGAAGGAAATGACAGATTGTTTCCACAAAGGTGGCAATGCTGTAGTCTATCTTGCAAAACAACAAGAAGGCATAAAGACTCAAGTTGATGATATAGCTGTTAAGCAAGGCTATGTCCTAGAAAATCAACTAAGTATGAATGGCAATCTGACTGAATCACATAATGTGATTGTCAAAGAATTCAAGAATACTGCTACTGCCCTGACTGAGGCAAGGGCTACAGACAAGTCAGCTTTTGATAAACAATTCCAGGAAGAATTAGCTGCTGTACAAACAGCTATTAAGAATTCTCAAAAGATCATTTCTGATCAGCTACTGAAATTAAGGTCATTTTATAAAGATGATGTTAATTATCTAGATGAACAAGTAAGATTTCAGAAAGATGACCTCAGAGCTCATATTGAGAGAGAAGTCATAAAGGGGGAGAGAGTGTTAGTCAAAGCAGGCTCAGATCATGCTAAATGGATATCTAATAGCATCAGAGCCACCCTTGGATATCCACCACTATGTGATGATGATAATGTAGCTGAGTCAGGTGTGCAACCTGCTTATTTTGAAGGTGATCAATCTGAAGTTGCTCAGGTCATTTACCCTCCAGCAGATTTTGATATGATTCAGCAAGAAGTACAGTCAATGTACAACCCTCCAGAGGGTACTAAAAATGTTATAATTGAGAAAGTAGAAATGTCAGAGGCAGCTTTGAATAAGGAGCAAGAAGCTCTATTGTCTAAGAAAAGATTCAAAGAACAGACAGAGTTGAAGCCTGATTTTAAGCAGTGGAGTCCTACTTCCAGGAATATTATATTGACTGCTTGAAAAGCTGTAAAGGACAAGACCCATGAAAGGGGTAAATGGTACACAGAGCAAGAATGGAACAAGCATGAAGCTAGGCAGGAAGCCATTTTGCAATATAGAAGAAAGGCAAAAGCTGGGAAGCTACCTCCTAATGCTCAGGAGCCTAGCAAGTACTTCCCAAAGACTTTTCACTATTTTGAAAGGCAAAGAATAAGGGCTGAAGAACAAAAGAAGAAAGATCTAAAGGGCAAGAAGCTAGCTGCAGATACTGAAGCTCCAGTACAAGCCAAGATCCAGTCAGGCAAAGGCATAGTCATCAAGGAGCCTGACCAGCCTTAGAATAGATTGACTAGATTTTACAACATTGTAATCTTTAGTTTTAAAAATCTATGTAAACTTTTGTTAAGAAACTTTTGAAAGTTTAAACAAAACAATGATTATTGCACATTATGTTTGCATCATTATTCTGTGATGACATTTTATACATGTTTTGTTTATAAGTTACTCTGTCATGTAATGTTTTTATACATCATAATATGTGTTTATTATGAATGGTGTATATCATTGACTAAGGGTTATGACTTCTCCAAATAGGGGGAGATTGTTGGGTACATTGGAAAATGTGTACCAGATTTGAAGAAGCCTCACCTTACTCAATGATATGCATCAATGTGTATTTGATGTTGTTTTGAGTTTATATGTGCAGGTTAAGAAAATACAGGAATGCAAGAAAAGTTTCTAAGTAAATGAGTCGACACCAGAAGAAGCTGTATCGACACTTATGAAGGCTTGTGTCGATACTGGAGAAAAACTGTGTCGACACCTGGAGTCAATTGTGTCGATACTTGGAAAGGCTGTGTCGACACCAGAAGAAACTGTGTCGACGCACAGAGGCAGAGTCGACACACAGAAAAGCTTAGTCGACATCAACTGTGTCGACACATAAAGGCAGTGTCGACACACAGAAGACTTTGTCGACATCAACTGTGTTGACACACAGAACTTGTGTCGACACATAGCAGAGTTTCAACAAAGTTAATGTTTTGTGAAGAAAAGAAATGACTGTGTCGACATACAAAACTAGTGTCGACACATTCTACAGAAGCTGTGTCGAGAAGCAGTGTCAACACCAAGGGAGTTGTGTCGACACCACCAAGGCTTGTGTCGACACTTAGTCTACTTGTGTCGACACATGATGAAGTTCAGTCTCGACACATTGCTGACAGAGACAGAGTTTCAAGAAGTGACTGAAGACTTGACAGCGGACATAACAAACCGGTCAACTGCAACTGTCAGAGCTGTCAGAAGTTCGTTAGAAACCGGATCAGCCGGTTACCATGGAGGAAGTCTATATAAAGACATTCTCTATCAATAGAAGAGAATAACACAACATACACATAACAGAAAAAACGAAAAATAGAAGAAGATTTTCAACAGAAGATCTAAGAAGACATTCTCAGGTGGTGATCTACTCAGAGTATGTTAAGAGTATTCCAAGAAGAATTCAGAAGAATCTTCAGAAGAATTTGGAGAGAGAGAGCTCCATCTATTCAAGTGAAGAAAGGGACTTACATCAACAAGTCTCTTAAGTGCAGAGTCTGAACCAGTCTGCCAAGAAGAATTCAGATTGATTTCTGAGTTTCAAGAAAGAAGCTGATTGAAGATCAACTTCAAAGGAGATCAACCCTACTGTGTTCAGATTCAAGAAACTTTGAAGAAAGCTAAGTCAGGTCAATCTCTAACGTCAGATTCTTTCAAGAACTGATCAAGAAACCTTCCATCCTTTCTCTCTCAACCAGGGTGGTGGTAAATTTCAAATTTACATCTATTTTCTGTAGGATCTTTTTAAGATCTGAGTTGTAAGCCTGATTTATAAAGGCTGAGTTGTAGGAGAGTAAGTTCTCTGAGTGGTAGGCCTTGTTGAAGGCTGAGGTAGGGCTGAGAGCCTGAGTTGTAGGAGATTGTCATCTCTGAGTTGTAGGCCTTGTTGAAGGCTGAGGTAGGGCAGATTGCCTGAGCTTTAGGAGTGTGGACTCGCTCTGAGTTGTAGGAGCTTTGTTTGGGTTCTGAGCTGTAAGATCTGCGGATCTGAGGAGAAGGAAAGAAGTTAGGCCGAATCTAGCACACTGCTAGATAGGCGAAGGGGGAAAGTGGATGTACCCAGACCTTGGGGAACCACTATAAATCAGTGTATCATCTGTGAATGTGTGTGGTATTATTATTTCTGTGTTGTGATAGCTGTGAACTATCTGTTTCTATTAATTAACTGAATTAATTTTCTGCCTTAAAAGAAAAAGGAATTGCACCTATTCACCCCCCCCCCTCTAAGTGTTTAGGAACCAATTCTTTCACGCATCCTACCACAGAGCATTATAGCGGAAACATTTTAAGTTAAAAACCCATACACAATAAGGATGTCCACTACACAAAAGGAATGACATAATATAACATATATTAAATCACATGTTTTGGTCGTAGCCTTGTTACAACGGTTTCAGTTAATAAAGTGACTTCATACATCGGCACGCAGACCGGTCACACATAAAACTGTAAAGTTCTCCTTTGGGCCTTCAAGGGCCAGCCATTTGCAGTAAATGGGTTTTAGCCCGCTACTTCCCACTTGGCTCTCCAACACCTGCACAAAATGGCCCACCAAAATGTGGCAAACAAAGCAACAGTTAGCATTTTGCTGACCCATTTATAAAGATCACACCCCTTACTCGGGTTAGCATTGCTCCGTCCCTGCAAACAAAGCATAGCATATATATATGACAACACAAAGTGCGTTTTAGCACCAATTACCACAGACGTTGGCTCAATGACCACACGACCCGTGCACTCAGGGCACATTTTCGGTGTACCGGACTCCCCCGTGTAACACCACCGTTCAGAGGTCCATGAATTAACAATAACTTTGTCGTTCAGAGGTACTTAACTTGACGACTACATCGTTCAGAGGTACTTAACTTGACGACCAACTGCTCATTCAGAGGTACTTAACTTGACGACCCAGTCGTTCAGAGGTACTTAACTTGATGACATAGTTGTTGGCCTTCACAGCTCAACTCATCACAAGCCACACGGCTTTGTCCATTTTGGGCTGGCACCCACCACAGGCCAGGCAACTTAAGCACACAACCTACATACAATGACCCCCAGGTCTCTTCAAGACAGGCCTCATAACAGTAGCTCACAAGGAGCTATCGCCTGACGACACTCACTATCGCCCGACGACATCAAAAATTCACACAACTGTGATCATTTCTGGGTATTTTCCTAAAAATTCTTCCAGTACTTTGGTGCAGCATCCTGCACACCCCTTGACTCCGGATTTCACATGTACTTCAGACGCATATCCACGGAGTCTTCTCCGACACGCAAATTAAACATCATCAATCTAGACCAACTTGTCCAGATGGGTTTCACACAACATGCCTATTCCGTACTCTAAATTTTCGGATATAAATGCAGGAATATATGAGGATCAAACTGATCTACCCATTGAAATCTACCCATTCCACCTTTTGGTGAGGGGATACATGCAAATGCATATTGAGGACTTCACTTGTCCGGGATAAAATCGTTACCATTGTAGTTCTCTTCGGAGCCACGACGAAGCTTTTCTACGTGGATGGAAAGGAGCACGTCACTCTCCTCTTCGCGGATTTATCTTTGGATCGGGCCTCCGACCACAAGATCTCCTTCATGGAGCTCACAAAGCGCAACCCAGCACTTCCCTAGCTTCTTCTTCCTTTTTACTCAAGGAAGATCAAGAAATGAAGAGAGAGAGAGAGAGAAAGAGAATGAAACCTTCTTCTTATTATTCTCTGGTTAAGTAGATTCAGGAGTAATTCCAACTACATGATCTCTCAATCAAAACAAAGCAAAGGCCAGGACTCAAGTTGACTGGTTAACTTTGGCGCTATCGCGTGGCGATATCGACTGTTGCCACTCAGCGATATCGACTTCACCGCCTTGACCATTTTAACCTAGGTCAACCACCGCTTATTGGTCGCTTAACAGCCAAGCGGCACTATCGCCCAGCGATATCCACCATCGCTCGTGATATCAAGCCACTCAAAGCTTTCAGGCATTGAGTGCGTCGAGTGACGACTCAACGCTTATCACTATCGCCATATGACGATACTCACTGTCGCTAATCGGCGATATCCGTTCGACGATTCGTCGAACGCGTTGAATGCGTTGAGTGCAGCTCGATGAACGCATCGCTATCTCCATAAGGCGATACCCAGTATCGCCCGACAATACTGACAAACTTCATGCTGTCAAATTTGAGGTGTTACACTACATCCCTAGATTCTATAATGATGTTATTAGAAATATCTAATAACCTATCTGCAGCACTATACTCATCACAACCTAAGTAGACACATGTGTTGGGCCTAGGTCCTAGCTTAGACCTTCTAGGGTCGGAAACCCTAACATAGACTATACAACCCCAGGTCTTAGGTCTAGCTATAGATGTTGGTCTCTTAAATCAAAGCTCGTTGGGTGTAACCTCTAATTTAGAATGAGGGACTTTGTTCAGAATGTGGTTTGTAGTTAAAACTACTTCTCCCCAATATGCAGTAGGCATGCCAGTAGTGAGGAGCATAGAATTCTACATCTCTATTAATGTTCTATTTTTTCTCTCGGCTATACCATTCGATTGGGGTAAGTAAGGAGCAGTGGTTTCTGCTATGATGGCTTGAGAGGCAAGAAAACATTTGAACTCACTAGACATGTATTCTCCTCCTCTATCACTTCTAAAGCTCTTTATCTTCATGTCTAGTTGGTTTTCTACCCTGGTTTTGAAGAGACAGAATTTTTCAAATGCTTCATCTTTAGTTTTAAGAAGATAGATGTGACAGAACCTAGAGCAGCCATCTATGAATGTGATCATATACTTCTTCCTCCTCTAGGGATAAAACTTTTAAAGTCACAGATATCATAATATAGAGTCTGAGCACACACTTCATATTTTTTAGGTTGAATTTTAGTGTCTAATGTGATCTTGTGAGTTCTAACTATTTAGAACATTTTCCTATAGTTCACGTGTCTTAGTCTCTCATGTAGAGTCTTAGGGCTAACTAAGTTTGTTTGAACTTGATGAACTATTTCATTTACTAGATTTAGACGGTACATCCTATTTTGGACATATGCACATCCAAAATAGTGAGAGTTAACTAACAGTGTTACTCTACCGCTAAAAAAGTAAAGGGCATACCAGCATCACATAACAAACTGATAGACACTAAATTGCAGCTAAGAAAGGAATGAATTTAACATTCTTTTAAGTTAAAGTCTTACCTGAGTATAGCAGTAGAGTTACATTCCCCACCTTCAAAACGTCAGCTGTCTCACCATTTGCAACCGTCATAGACTCTTACAGCAGTGAGCCCTATCATCAGATTAGCATTGTTGTAAACATGACACGTTGCCCCCGAATCCAGGTACCACTCATTGTTGTCCCTCGCATTTCCGACCATAGCAATAAAGTCAGAAGGCTTAGCAAGGCTAACCATATTGTCCTGGTTGCCTTCTTATGGTGCTCTAGTCCTTTCCCTTTTAGGGAGCCTGCAATCAGATGCACTATGTCCCCATTTATTGCAGTTGAAACACTTGCCCTTAAAATTTTTAATATTTTTATTCGGGCCTGCAACTTGGGACGGTTTGGTCTTTTTAGGATGGGACACGTGTTTAGAACTTGAAATCATGTTAGCCACAACTTTCTTCTTGCTAACAGTTTCTAAAGCGTGCCTTGTCTGATTTTCATCCTCAATGCGTATAAAACACCTGAGGTCATTCAGACCAACTTGCATCTTCTTGCGATACATTTCAGTTTTGAAATTGTACCACGTGGAGGGCAACTTATAAACAATTGTGCCCGCAACAAAACTATCGGGCAGAAAATGTTTTCATTGTGCAATGAATCGACTAAGTTTTCAAAAACAGATACATGAGGGAGAATGACTCTCCTCGTCGAATTTGAAAGAATGAAACTTGACCACCATATGTGCCTTTGATAGATCCTCCTCCTGCCTGAAGTGCTCCTCCAGAGCCTCCTAGATCACGTTGGCAGACTTCATCTTGATGTACGTATTGGCCAGGCTAGAAGACAAACAGTTCAGCAGATAATCTCTGCAGAAGTCTTCATCAGCAATCCATTGAGCTTCGTCATCTGTCCCCATAACATCATCACGAGCAGACTGAACAGTGTAAAACACGTTCAGATACTTCGTACCAAACTGGGTATTCAGTTTCAAGTCATTGAACTCTGTTGCAGTGAACTTTTCCAACTTGAGCATCAGCACCGGAGATGAGAAGTTGCTCCCTTTCATCATTGTAATGACAACAAGCACTCGGCGCCAAAAAAAGTTCACACTGCGCCTGGAGCAACACTCAATGCCAGAACAGTTCCACACGATGCCTAAACGTGTTCACACGACGCCTGGAGCTGGACTCAACGCTGTCGACGCCTGGAGGGATCCACTCAATGCCTGGGGCAGCACTCAACGCCAGAGTTGGTCCACTTGACGCCTAAAAGGTTCACTCGACGCTTGAGTTCTGGACTCGACGCTGTCAATGCTTGGAACTTCTATCAATGTCGTCGACGCCTGGAGGTGGACTCAACGCCTGAGAAACACTCAACGATGCCGACGCCTGGAGGTGGACTCAACGCCTAGAACTTCTCTCAACACTGTCGACGCCTGGAGGTGGACTCAACGCCGAGCAACACTCAACGCCAGAGTGTTAGGGTTAGGGTTAGGCAAAAATTCCTCCTCCTCAAAATAGATCGGCGATGGCTGAAAGAACTGAAACAAGTGCGGCGGGAGATCTGCACAGAAACATCGGCGGGAAGCGTCTCTTCTTTCTGCTTCCTGTCCTCCCAATCCAGATCAAAACAGAGGCTGCCTGGCAGATGCGGGTTATTCCTCCTTCACGATCAAGAAGACGTGGTGACAGAAATCGCGAAACGATGGCGGGATCGATCTCTGCAGGCGGTTTTTTTCCTTCAGCGTTTTCTCCCTCTGATCGTCACAGGAAATCCCGATCGGCGGTAGCAAGCTTTTTCTTTACTGGCGTGGGAGAGATCGACGTCCCGATTTTCTCTCGATCGGAGCGGCGGAGGAAGGGCGGAAACGAACTCTACAGGCGGCGACAGTTCCTATTCCATATTCCTCCTTCCCGATCAAGCAGCGACGCCGGATCCTCCTCCTTCGCGAACCGGGTGGAACAGTGGCGGCGGAATCAAGACAGGAGAGGGAGCAGTTACGGGATTTCTTAAAGCGACAGGGGCGGTTACTTCGAGAATGATAGTGTCACTCGAAGCATCCAGATGGTGATCAAAGTGGAATCCCCTATCTGTTGCCCCTACGGTATAAATAGGGAAACCCTAGGAATATCTACTGGTAATGGATATCAGTGTATCTGAACCGACCCGTTAGCCTCCAAACCCGATATTTGTCCAAATATACATTAACAGATTGGAGGTCGGAGGATTGACGAGGGCTGACCGGGCGGCGGAGTGGGGCCCGCCCTCACGGAGGTTGTGCATGGGCAGGCCTTACGAAGGCCAGCCAGGCGGATGCCGCTGGGGCCGGGCGGGCTGAGGCTGCACGGGGGCCAGCCACACAGAGGATATCTTGGTGGAGGTCGTGCGGGGGCTAGCCTCGCGTAGGCCGGCCAGGCGGAGGCTGTGTCGGGGGTCGCACGGGGCGTCGTCCTTGGGGCGTGCGACAACGTGGCAGTGTATGAAGGAGCGTCGGGCAGTTGGAGCGGCGGTCAACCACGATTGGTTGGAGTGGCGAGGGGATCATGTGCGCAGTAGTTAGCAATCGGGCGTGCAGATCGCGCGCGAGACGGTTTTCTCGATAACTCCCACTTAACGATTGGAGGACATGAGAATTTCGTCTATTTGCAGCCTGAAATTCCTATAAATTCAGGGGACACTAGACACACACACACAAACACATACATGTACATGTACCCACACAGATATATATATATAGTTTAATAGTTAACAAAATTTAAAAAACAATATTATATATATATATAATTATAATATATATATTATATAATATATATTATATAGTTTAACAGTAAAATAACTTGCAAAAATAAAATTATATATACGAGCATCTTCGCACGGGTTACGCCCGTGCTCGATGCTCTCGGGCGACCTTCGGCCGCAACAGGCGGGCTTCGCCCACCTGCGTAGGGGCTTCGCCCGTGCTTCATTCTTCGGGTGGTTTTCGGCCGCATAGAAGCGGGCTTCGCCCGCTTCCACGCAATCCACCATCTCGGCGTCACACCCGCCACTCGCGGCCCCCCGATGCAAAATTATTCCGATTCGGACTTCGGGGGCCTCGAGTGGCGGGTGCGGCGCTGAGATGATGGATTGCGGGGAAGCGGGTTTCGCCCTCTTTTATGCGACCGAAGACCACCTGAAGCATAAAGTACGGGCAAAGCCCGCCTCCTGCAGCCGAAGGCCGCCCGAGAGTAGCCCGTGCGAAGATGCTCGTGTATATATATATTATATATTACTATTTTAAAAACAAGTATGGTTGTCTGCCAATAAAAATGAGTTCAAAAATAGGCTAATTATATGAACCGTCGGATTTGTCTAACTTATTTCTAAGCCACTGGATCCTGGGTTGCACATAGTGATATAGGTCTGCAATTAAACAAAAACCCAAAAAACCTGTTTCTTCCTCTCTCCTCAGCCCCGATCAGCCAAATCGCCCCCCCCCCCTTTTCACGGGCTCCCCCACCGCCGGCGGCGGAGCCGCCGGTGGCCTGACCGGCGGCCCCCAGCAGGTTCGTCGGGAGCAGGCGAACCTGCCGGCGGTGATCCGGTGGCGCTCCGGCGGGGCAGATGCGGGTTATTCCTCCTTCACGATCAAGAAGACGTGGTGACAGAAATCGCGAAACGATGGCGGGATCGATCTCTGCAGGCGGTTTTTTTTCCTTCAGCGTTTTCTCCCTCTGATCGTCACAGGAAATCCCGATCGGCGGTAGCAAGCTTTTTCTTTACTGGCGTGGGAGAGATCGACGTCCCGATTTTCTCTCGATCGGAGCGGCGGAGGAAGGGCGGAAACGAACTCTACAGGCGGCGACAGTTCCTATTCCATATTCCTCCTTCCCGATCAAGCAGCGACGCCGGATCCTCCTCCTTCGCGAACCGGGTGGAACAGTGGCGGCGGAATCAAGACAGGAGAGGGAGCAGTTACGGGATTTCTTAAAGCGACAGGGGCGGTTACTTCGAGAATGATAGTGTCACTCGAAGCATCCAGATGGTGATCAAAGTGGAATCCCCTATCTGTTGCCCCTAGGGTATAAATAGGGAAACCCTAGGAATATCTACTGGTAATGGATATCAGTGTATCTGAACCGACCCGTTAGCCTCCAAACCCGATATTTGTCCAAATATACATTAACAGATTGGAGGTCGGAGGATTGACGAGGGCTGACCGGGCGGCGGAGTGGGGCCCGCCCTCACGGAGGTTGTGCATGGGCAGGCCTTACGAAGGCCAGCCAGGCGGATGCCGCTGGGGCCGGGCGGGCTGAGGCTGCACGGGGGCCAGCCACACAGAGGATATCTGGGTGGAGGTCGTGCGGGGGCTAGCCTCGCGTAGGCCGGCCAGGCGGAGGCTGTGTCGGGGGTCGCACGGGGCGTCGTCCTTGGGGCGTGCGACAACGTGGCAGTGTATGAAGGAGCGTCGGGCAGTTGGAGCGGCGGTCAACCATGATTGGTTGGAGTGGCGAGGGGATCATGTGCGCAGTAGTTAGCAATCGGGCGTGCAGATCGCGCGCGAGACGGTTTTCTCGATAACTCCCACTTAACGATTGGAGGACATGAGAATTTCGTCTATTTGCAGCCTGAAATTCCTATAAATTCAGGGGACACTAGACACACACACACAAAAACACATACATGTACATGTACCCACACAGATATATATATATATATAGTTTAATAGTTAACAAAATTTAAAAAACAATATTATATATATATATAATTATAATATATATATTATATAATATATATTATATAGTTTAACAGTAAAATAACTTGCAAAAATAAAATTATATATACGAGCATCTTCGCACGGGTTACGCCCGTGCTCGATGCTCTCGGGCGACCTTCGGCCGCAACAGGCGGGCTTCGCCCACCTGCGTAGGGGCTTCGCCCGTGCTTCATTCTTCGGGTGGTCTTCGGCCGCATAGAAGCGGGCTTCGCCCGCTTCCACGCAATCCACCATCTCGGCGTCACACCCGCCACTCGCGGCCCCCCGATGCAAAATTATTCCGATTCGGACTTCGGGGGCCTCGAGTGGCGGGTGCGGCGCTGAGATGATGGATTGCGGGGAAGCGGGTTTCGCCCTCTTTTATGCGACCGAAGACCACCTGAAGCATAAAGTACGGGCAAAGCCCGCCTGCTGCAGCCGAAGGCCGCCCGAGAGTAGCCCGTGCGAAGATGCTCGTGTATATATATATTATATATTACTATTTTAAAAACAAGTATGGTGGTCTGCCAATAAAAATGAGTTCAAAAATAGGCTAATTATATGAACCGTCGGATTTGTCTAACTTATTTCTAAGCCACTGGATCCTGGGTTGCACATAGTGATATAGGTCTGCAATTAAACAAAAACCCAAAAAACCTGTTTCTTCCTCTCTCCTCAGCCCCGATCAGCCAAATCGCCCCCCCCCCCCTTTTCACGGGCTCCCCCACCGCCGGCGGCGGAGCCGCCGGTGGCCTGACCGGCGGCCCCCAGCAGGTTCGTCGGGAGCAGGCGAACCTGCCGGCGGTGATCCGGTGGCGCTCCGGCGGGGCCACCGCCGGCGGTGGCCCCGCCGGAGCGCCACCGGATCAGCGCCGGCAGGTTCGCCTGCTCCCGACGAACCTGCTGGGGGCCGCCGGAGGCTCCGCCGCCGGCGGTGGGGGACGCCGTGAATTCGCGGGGGGGGGGGGGGGGGGGGGGGTGCGGGCGATTTTTTTTATATAAAAATTAAAATATATAAAATATAAAATTTAAATATATTATTAAAAAATTATTAATATATAAAAAAATATATAAAATAAATTATTACTGTATATATTATTATTAATATAATTTTTTTTATAAAAACTATTACTATATAAAAAATATTAAATTATAAAAAAGTTCGGTGGGCGGAGCCCGCCGGGGTGGCGGGGTGCGGGCGGAGCCTGTCGGGGGTGGTGGGGCGGGCGAAGCCCGCCGTCGGCGGCCAGGTACTGTGGCGCGTAGCCATCGGGCCGGAGGCCCGTGCCTGCGACTCGTATATATATATATATATATATATATATATATATATATATATATATATATATATATATATATATATATATATATATATATATATATATATATATATATATATATATATATATATACTATAAAGGAAATATAAATTACATGAATTTAAAACTCATTTGAGTGATTTCGGTCGTCCGATCTGAATGCATTATTCAGTAACCGTCTGATCAAACGCACCATCTCTGCTCATTTTTTGTAGGTCTCCTAAACCTACTCTAGGGTAGTCCTAAACCTATTTTAAAAATTATTAAATAAATTCGAATCGAAATAACGTATAGCCCGGCCCATGAACCCGAACGACAGCAATATAGACCGCCCACTGGAACCAGAGCCGCTGCTTAGCGGGCTAATTACCAGCCCGCTCCAGCCCATTAATTGCACTGCTTCAACATAGCCACCAGTTTTTGCTTTATATATTTAAAATTTCAAAGAAATTAGATGGTGTGAGACTATTATAAATAGGTGGTGAACATGATAGACACTTTATTTTCTCATTAATTATTTGATTTCACCATACGGGTCCCGCCAATATGTCTTTTTTTATTTTATTGTTTTTAATTATGTAGGCGGATGAAGAGCCACTCTTCATACGCCTATTTTATTTTAGTTTTTTAAATAATTTATTATTAAAAATGTTTATTAAAATATTTTAATAGTTTCATTAATTTAATAATTTTTTATTTAATAATTGTGTTTATTCTTTCATTGGTGAACAGGATAGAACTGTCAGTGGGCGGGCGGAGCCCTCCAGGTCGCCGGACGGGTACTGTCGCGCTTGGCCATAGGGGCGGACGAAGCACGTTGCGCGGGGCGGGCAGACCGCTACTGACAGGATACTATCGTGTGGAGCACAAGGGCCGATGGCCCATGCCTATCACTAGGAGACGGCACAGGGTGCACGAGAGCCGCCGACCGGGTACTGTGGCGCGTAGCCATCTCGCCAGAGGGCCGTGCCTGTCACTCGTGTGTATATATATATATATATATATATATATATATATATATATATATATATATATATATATATATATATATATATATATATATATATATATATATATATATATACGAGCATCTTCGCATGAGTTAGGCAAAAAACTCGGGCCCAAAAAGCCCGTTGGGCCCGGTCAGGGAAAAGCCGGTCTAGGCCCGACCCGGGAGAAGCCCAACCCGGACCAAGGCCGGGCTTGAGGCCCTTATCGGGCCCCCATTTTTGCTGGTTGCCCGGGCCGGGCCGGGCTAGCCTGAGCCCGACACCGAGGTAAGCCAAAACCTGGCGGGATTTTAATCCCGCCAGGTTTGGCGGGATTAAATCACGTCAGTGAATCTGTTATTCGGCGGGATTTAATCCCACCAATTTAGGCATGATTAAATCTAGCCTTTTGTTAGGCAGGATATATATATATATATATATATATATATATATATATATATATATATATATATATATATATATATATATATATATATATATATATATATATATATATATATATATATATATATATATATATATATATATATATATATATATATATATATAGCATCTTCGAACAGGCTCCGCCCGTTCTCGATACGTCGCAGCGGGATTCGCCCGCTTGACAACAAAGTGAGTTTCGCCCGCAACCAAGCGACATTGTTCGAAGGCGCCGAAATTGTACGGGGGCGGCGAGAATGTTCGGGGGGCGGCGACATTGTTTGGGGGCAGCTACATTTGAAATCTTGGATGTCGAGTTTGATCTTTACTTACTCCTCAACTTCAGAACCCGGCTCGAGCAAATACATAATATATATATGGCGAAAAAATAAATTATATTAGTACCGGTCTACTTTATCATTATAAAGATTATGTTCAGAAGAAGAAGCTCACTTAATTAATTTTTCCAATTAATTCGGCAAACCATCAGGTTGGTTCAGAAGAAGAAGCTCACAAAGTTCAGGGCCCAAAGAAATGGAAAAACTGTCAAAAAAATTGGAAGGTTTGCCGAACAATTTATTATTCTCTTCCTAGAGCTCATTCAAACCTGAAGGCCACAGAAAAACCCTATATTAAAATGATGAGAAGGGCGGAAAATTAACATGAAAATTTCAAAAAAAAAAATCAAAGTACTGCAAAATTCATTACATCTTCTTTGACGATGAAGAATAACTCATCAGTCGTAAAAGATATCCTGCGATCTTTCACAGGAAAACCCAATATTAAAACTGTAGTAAAACAACGGGTGCTCTGCTTTAGAGTTGTTTAAAGCTGCAGTAAAATAAAGTTCAAGACTAAAAGAGAACATGGAGAAACTGTGAAAAAATTGAAAGTTTCGTTGTATATCCCTTATTAATCTCTTCATAGAGCTTTTTCAAACATCAAACTCGCAGGAAAACTTTGGGTTCTTTTGGGGCAGCTCTGGCGGGTTGAAAAGCTGCTGTCCGGATAGAGCTGTTTTGAAATAGATCTCTGGGGAGCAGTTTTGAAAAGCTGCAGAGTGTTTGGGTGTTATGTGCAGAAGTGCGCTTTGAAGAGCGATTTTCTATTTTTAGCTGTTTGGAGAAACAAGTTTTGGAAACTGTTTTTTAAAAAACTAAAATATATAAATATATAAAAAATAACTGATAACAGGTGTCTTTTACATAGTTCTATCAAATAGAAAAAAAGGTCTTGCAACATCCGGCGACTACTTTTTTCAATCCTTTCGATCAACTATTCGAAAATAAATTGATATGAATCAAACTTTTGATATTTTTAACCCTTTAAATTTTTAGTAAGAGATAGATCGAATTTTTACCTGCGCGCACTGTATATCTCTTCGGCAATGTTATCTCGTACTGTAGACATATGTTCTTCTCCAGCAGCATCACGCATATCGCTTTCAATTTCATCCTCTGCCGCAGGTTCCTCAGCCTCTGAGGGAACGAAAGAAGACTCATCAGCATCACAAGCATTAAACTCAGGGTCCCATCGAGAAAGATGTCTCCGAATAAAGTTATGTAAGGTCATTGTCGCTAGCACAATGGAACGCTATTTCTTGAAGTTGTACTGTGACATTTTGCTCAAAATGTGCCACTTTTTTCCACACTCCAAACGTTCGCTCGATCACACTGCGAAGAGATGAATGCGCCTTATTGAAATGTTCTTGCCTTCCTTGTACAAGCCGACTCCCACGGGCAAAGTCAGCCAAGTGATATCTTGTTTCTGGATAGGGCTTCAAATAACCCATCTTTAACGGGTAACCAGCATCCACTAAATAATATTTACATGCATTTATTTAATTGGTTTGTTAAGCAGATAAACATTATGAAATACAAACAATTTGAATGAATGTAAACATATTGATTAGTATACCTTGTGGGGGATGCGGAAAGTGCAATCTATCGTCGGCCAATGCCCATGCAAAAATGCGACTATCATGAGCAGATCCTTCCCATCCAGCGAGGGCAAATGTAAAGCACATGTTAAAATCACAGACTGCCATTACATTTTGTGTCGTCGTGCCATGACGTCCAATGTATCGTACTTGATCTTCTACGGGTATCCTCGCATCAACATGTGTACCGTCAATGACACCAACGCAATCCTTGAAAAATGGTATGTAACGAGGATCATACCTTATCTCACCCGGAATCTCTCTCAATTGACAGTCAATAGGCTTTATAACATCAATTGAGAGTAACAAACGAGATCTAAGCCCTTTCAAAAAATATCTACTTATTGTTTCGGTCGAGTGCTGAAACCGTTCTTTCGTCAATCTAACGGAACCTGCTTGTGCTAAGATATACAATGTAATCCCTAGAATTTCTCTTGAAGACGTCCGCTGTGATCCTTGAAGTTCAGCATCTGCTTCTAGTTTATGGAGTAAATCTACGAAAATGCGTTTAGACATCCTAAATGCATCATGAATTCTATCTGGATGTCCTTCTAGTATCTCTTTGATCAATTTCGCACCTGTTTGGGTAGATGTCATTCATGGACGTATATCTCGAACATGATAATTCATCCTCTCGATCGATGACATAACTACACTGCAATATTCTATATATTGTCTCCGCTCTGGCGAAAGACTGGTTGAATCCCCAGAATCTTCAGGGGAGGAGTCATGCTCTTCTATTATTAGTATCTGCATTCAAAGAATCATAGAACACTTATCATATCTATGTGAAGATGATAACATAAAATCTATTATAGTTTTAGATCCAGTATTACTCAAAAATAAAGTACGACATTAAAAAGTAAACATAAACATCATAGTGTTTTACATGCAAAACATAAAAAGGAGGTTTCGATCAAGGTAAGCTCGTATCACTGAGCCCTCTTCTCGTACGCCTTCATAATCCACCAAACCCTCATATCTTCTAGGATACTCATGAAGATCTCCCTAGTGGTCTTGTCTCTGATGTGCTCGAGAGCAAAGTAATATAGATCCAGGTTTGCCCGTAGCTCTGGGCTGCTGGAAATCAACTCCACAACCTCTTTGACCGTGACAACTGGTGGATGCTTCAATGCTAGAGTGGATTGATGTAAATCTGACATCAAAGAAAATGTCATTCCTTTGTTCCTCTCTATCTTCCTTTTTTTACTCGCCGAGGAGGACACATTCCCAGGAGGTGTTGTAGCTCCCCCGAACTCTTCAGGTCCACCTTAATTGTTTTCCATTTTATCTGCCACATCATCGTCTTCCAACTGGATCCTCCCCACATCAGGTGGCAAACTCCCAATTGATGGAGCCCACGAGTCTTCTCCAGTTGCGACTACCTGACTGAACATAGTATTCAATTTCTCCTCCAACTCCAGTGCAATACCTCCGCATCGAAATTTTTTCGCCGCTGGAACAACCTGTTGTAATCAATGTATCAATATTAAAATCTGGAAAAATATGAACTAATTTAATGAAATGAAACTTGAATTTGTTCGGACCTTAATCTTCTCTGCCCACCATTCCTCTGATGCAGCAATAGTTCTCTTCTCTGAATCCCAGCCTAAACCAATCTCACCATGTTTCAGTTCCTTCCATAACTTCCAATCCTTATTCAAATGATCCCATTGATTTTTCATTTGCAATCGATCGTAGCTTTTCCCTGTGCGTTCTTTAAACCCCGCAATCAAATTTTTCCACCCTTCTTTGCTGAAGTGGGTGGTTGGCCGATTCCCCAAACCAATCTCTTTTATGCAGAGATCACAAAATAACGTCACTTCACCTGAGTCCCAACTCGCTACGATTCCTCCTTCCTTTGGTTTTACCATTATGCTATAAACTAATAAAATTAAAATAAGAATTACTAATCATACACACATACACAAAAAAACCTAACACACACACACACACACACATTCATGCACCCACATAAAGCAAAACAAACACAAAACAAACACACACACACACACACACACACACACACACACACACACACACACACACACACACACATTCAGCACATACATTAACACATAAACCAAAACAAACACACATACACACACACATACATTCACACACACACACACACACACACACACACACATACATTCACACACACACACACACACACACACACACACATACATTCACACACACACACACACACACACACACACACACACATATTCATAAACACAAACACACCACATACCCCCCCCCCCCCCCCCCCAAAAAAAAAAAAATCACACAGACACACACATTCACACATTCACAAAAAAAAACAAACACACACACATACACACATACATACATTCACACACACACATATTCATAAACACAAACACAACACATACCCCCCCCCCAAATCACACACACAGACACATTCACACATTCACAAAAAAAACAAACACACAAACAAAAACACACACACACACCATCCGCACATAAAAAAACAAACACACACTCACACACACATCCACACATGCACACAATCACAAAAAAAAAAAGCAAACACACAACACACACACATCCACGCTCATACACATTCATAAAAAAAACAAACACACACACACACCATGCACACATAAAAAAACACAAACACACACACACACATCCACCCATATGCACACACACACATACACACACACACACACACATTCATACAACCATGCACACATATACAACCATGCACACATCCACACACCCACACACACACATTATACAACCATACATACCCAACCAAAGGTACAAAAACACACACACATATAACTGTACACGCATAAAAAAACAAACACACATATCCTTACTCGTTTACACACTCATTCTCATCCACAAAGTCTTATGCACACACTCATACTTATCCAAAAAAAAACAAACACACACACACATTCATACATACAACCACACACACAAAAAAAAAAACAAACACACACCCACACACACATCCACACACGCACAATCACAAAAAAAAATAAACACACCACACACACACATCCACACTCATACACATTCACAAAAAAAACACACACACATAAACAAACACACACACACATACAAACACACATAAAAATAACACAAACACAAACACAACATAACAGACACAACACACACAAACATACAGCACACCAACATAACACACACTCACCCAACACAATCCGGTCACACACGCAAAACCCAACACACACACACACTCAACAATAGTTGGAATTAGTAACCAACACATCACACACACACACACTCAACAATAGTTGCAATTAGTAACCAAGAAGTGATTTTCAAAAGCTACAACACACACAAACAATAGTTGCAATTAGTAAATCAACAATAGGGTACCTGAAAACTGCATAGGAAGATCTGATGTGGCCGCAGAAACCAGCAAAATACCTGGAAAAAAAGGAGAAACAAATCACCAACGTGATGGGAAAAACAATTGAAGAAGAAGATCGAAGAGGAGAATGATCGGGACATACCAGTGGATCGGGAAAGACGGCGATCGGGAAAACTGCAGAGAAGTGATTCGCTGCTTGCGGGAATACGGCGATCGGGAAAGAGTCTGGCCCTAGGTTGCGGCTATCACCGGAGAAGCAGGGTCGGCGTGTTGAGGGAAGCGGTCGCCGGAGAAGCAGGATCGGAGGTGGCTATCGCCGGAGATGAAAGCCTGGGATCGGACGGGCCGGAGAAGGAATGGCGCTAGGGTGAATCGCTGTTGCGGTGCGGGAAGGAGGAAAAATATCGGGAATCGATTTCTTAGCGCTGAACGCAGGGGGGGAACGGATTCCGCAAAACAGCTCTGGGAGCGGCTTTTTGAAAAGCGATTTCGGTGAAGAGCTGTCCCAAACAACAACAATAACAGCTCTGGCGGCTGGAAAAGAACTTTTCCAACTGCCAGAGCTGTCCCAAACAGACCCTTTATCGGTGCATTCGTTTCGCAGGAATTGAAATGTAGGAATTGGTTTTGGCCGAAAACCTACGACGCAGAGGAATTGGTTTTGGCAGCAAACCAATTCCTTTGTTCGTTTGCAGGAAGGTTTTCAGTCACAAAAATTGAAGTTTTTATTATTTTTGTTCATTTGCAGGATGGAATTCGGAGACAAGAATTGGCCGGAACGCACTCAAATCGGTTGTTGGAAGGTTAGAAGAGCAGCACCAAAATAAATAGCAGAAACGTGCCGTCAGAATCACTAATCGGGAAGGGAACAGGTGAAGAAAAGCGGGATCAGCTGAAGCAAAAAAGGTGGGATCTGCGCATGAGCAGATAGGATCGCTGAAGAAGACTGGCGCGAGATTGATCTAGTGAGAACGACGAAGATGGGATCGGTATTTCTGCACGGCGCTAGATCGATCTAGTGAGAACGACGAAGACGGGACTGGTATTTCTGCATGGCGCTAGAGAAAGAGTGGGATCGATCGCTGCGACGAAGAGGATCGAGATCGGGATCACTGGATCGGTATTTCTGAACGACGAAGACAGGATCAATCGCTGCGATGGATCGGGATCACTGGAGACAAATTCTGCGGCGTTGGAGAGGACGACACAGATCGGAATTGAGAGGAGGGAGAGTCCTGCGCGGGAAAGGCGATCGGCGGAAGGATGGGGCTGCGAGGT
The DNA here is from genome assembly GCA_039583875.1 of Platanthera guangdongensis. Classification (NCBI taxonomy): domain Eukaryota; kingdom Viridiplantae; phylum Streptophyta; class Magnoliopsida; order Asparagales; family Orchidaceae; genus Platanthera; species Platanthera guangdongensis. The sequence continues at coordinate 209,202,951 of CM077163.1, read as the reverse complement.
CGGCGAGCTTCTATTCGAAAAGTGCATTTGTTTTCATATTTTTCAGTCCTAAACCCATACTGCCTGGAGAAATGCGTGGCAAGCCTTCAAGTCAATATATATTATGGGCATTTGTGAGAAATGTGTGGCAAGCCTGCAAGTCAATATATATTATGGACATTTGTGATTATTTTTGCGAGTTTTTATGACTTTTTCTTGTACGAATTGATTTTCATATGTTTTACAAATGCTCACTTACATATTTTTTTTATTTATTATCTTGCATTGCATCCTCACGGTATCATAAAAATTTATGAAAGTATGTTATTGACCTATTTCAAACTTGCATAATACTTTTAGGATCAATATGAGAAATTAATCTTTGAAATGTAAGCTAAAGTCTAACATGAATATATGCATTTTGCGCATATTTAAGACCGCTGTCGTCATTGCGACAACTCTCTCACAATTACTTTTGCATAGACTTCCGTCAGGTTTCAGTGCAGCTTGTGGATAGTAGTTAGCAGATTGCAGCAGGTCGTGACTTGCCGCCAGACGGTTTCTCTTTGACAAAATTTTTCCTAGTTTAATAAGTCAGTCCGCCTCTGGCGGTTTGACTCTGCTCAGCTCAACGGTACCTTGTTCGCGGATGCTGACAGCTAGGCGACCTTGCGGTCAGGCGAACTTGCGGTTGCGGACAATTTCTTCAGCATTTAATAACGGAGAGTCGGCACTGTTAAGTTGTGTTTTGACGACTTGGCGCCTTCTGCGGACACCATTTTGCGAATAGGCGGTTACTGTTATCAGTCCGCCCGGTTTACTCTTGCCTGTATTTTTTGTTTCCATCGGGTACATTAGAAAATCATGTCTTGCAATGTATGTCTCGTGTTATAAAGAAGATCGATAATACAAGTTTCTCTTTTCCTCTGGTGTGTTAGTTTATTTGAGCTTGGTTAGGTTGAGTGTTCCTGCGATTTTTCCCGCTTCTTAGAAATTTTTACAAAATATTCAAAGAAGCCCATGATTGGCATCAGACAATCAAATTATTTTGGATTGTGTATTTAAATTTGACTAATATCGTTCACTTGTTTTTTATTGAAAATGTAATAATTTTATGATAATAATTGCAATCTTTTGCGGTAAACGAGACCACGATGGAGGTTTAATGGGCTTCAATTTAGCAGGGATGAAACCAAAAAAAAAGTGAACCATTAAATGAGAATGGCAGATGAAAAAAATCAAACAATGAAGTCATTACAGTACACGTGTTGTAGAGCTCCTAGCAATTAAAAATCTACTAGTCTTGAAGAGCTCTCAAATGGATTTGAATTTCTTGGAGTTCTTACGGACAACTTCACCGTGGAGTTCGATCTATCTCGCGCGTTGGATTGTAATTCAACGCGCGAGAGAATTCCTGTTTTTTAAAAATATTTTTATTATTTTTACTGTTCATTTTTTTGTTTTTTAGCGTATGTATTCATCTCGTCACAGGATTGACGAGATGAATCGTTCTCGCGCGTTAGATCAAACTTCACCCTGAATTTATCTGTACGAACTCCAGGGATCCGGATCCCTCTCAAATAGGCTAGAAATGAGAACAGAAAAGTAAAGTTCATGTTAACCAGCGGAAGCTTTCAAGATATGAAGCTAAAAAAATATTTGGGCAAAAATGTAGAAAACAGATAAATGATCGCTTCTTCATGAAATCGAGGTAAGCTCATAAGAATTTTCATGTTTGTCCCTAAATCTATGTAAGAGAAGCACAAATCATTAAATTGATTTTTCCCCAGAACCTGAGAAGCTACATAAAACTTGCAAGTTTAGGGCTGATTCTTCTCAAACCTAACCCTACATCAGAGAAGAAGACTTGACAGATAATAAGCTCTGACCTGGCACAATTTGACCTCCACACCATCAACTGTTGAGGCGCCCTTCAATATCTCATGAGCAAGCTTCTCAACATGCCCATAAGTGGAGTTGCACCTGAAGGAAAAGTTGTGAGAAATCATTCATAGCAAGCTATTTCTTCAGCAGCCTTGAAGGCTATATTTTGCTCCTTTTTTGCTGGAGGAGGAGTCCTTTGTTCTGCAGCTTCTCTAGACTTTATCAACTGCTCATAGGATTTGAGTTTTCCCAATAGGGATTCTGTGGAAATCTCATTTAAATTCCTGGCCTCCTTGATTGACCAGATCATGAAATCCCATGAACTTGGGAAGCACATGAGGATTTATCATTCACTTCAGTAAGGGTGATATCCTTGTCTAAGGTCTTCAGCTCATTAATTATGGAGCTCAATCTGTTGTACATGTCAGCAACAGATTCTAACTCATCCTTCTTGAAGTTCTCATATTGGGAAATGAGAGTTGATCTTCTATCTTTCCTCTCATCAGCAGAACCAGCTAGCATCTGGTTAAGAGAGTCCTAAATAGCCTTGGCTGATGTGCATTCAGCCACCATCTGGAAGATGTCATCAGACATAGTCTGAGCCAGAATATTCATGGCCTTTGCATCAGCAATCTTGGTCTTCTTCTGAGCATCTGTCCACTCAGGTGGTGGAACAACATGTGTGCTTGATGTTGAAGTAGATGCAGTTGGTTGAGGATGACTTGTCAAAATAGAATTGTAGATGTCCTCATCAATGGAATTCATATAAAGTTTAATTCTTGCCTTCCAGATGACAAACTTATTCAAATTGCACACTGGAGGTCTGGTGCTTGCATAATCCTTATTTTGTGTCATGCTGTGACAATAATCCTAAGAGAAATAAAAGATTAGATCTAACACAGGATCTTTTGGTTCAAGGGTTAGCTTGTACAAGCAAAGAAACTGCTCTGATACCAATTGAAAGTGAGGGTTAGACCTAATATACTCTAGAGGGGGGTGAATAGAGTATCTTGAGAATCTTTTAATGCTTAAAAAAATTATCAGAGTCGAGCAAATAATAAATACCAATATTTACAATTAGCAAAAGTGCAACCTAAGATAAACTAATCTAACACAGCCACAACAAGAACAAAAAGAAAGAGAGCAACCAGACAACACAAGAACTTTTATAGTGGTTCCCCAACCTGGGTACATCCAATCTTCTACCACCCCGGTAGAAATGCACAAACAGGTTTTGATCAGGTGACTGCCACCAATGAGCTTTTGATCAGGTGCTCAAAAACCAACCAAAGTCTTTTGATCAGGATACTTGCAACCAAGGAATAACTTTTGAAGGGAGTTAAAAAACCCTTTGTATAGAGAGGGGGTGAGAGATTTATGGTGTCTTCTCTTTCTCAAAACAACTGAGAAGACAAGTGGATCTTGATGTTGTCAAAGCTCCCCCTGAGATATTGAATTGTTCAGGAAGATTGGAGCTTTGCTTCAGGGTGTATGTCTTCTATCTTTAGCCTTAATTTGAGAAGATCCAGGAACTTCTTGACTGATAGAAGTTTGTTGTCCTTGAAGAATCCTGGAGTGAAGGTTGAAGAAAACTCTTGATCTGGAATAATTATTCTTCTTCTTCTTCAGCAATATCAAGGTGAAAATAAGATTGATTTCTATACAGAGAAGGATTAGAATCTTATTGTTGTTGATCTTCTCTGTGTGCCTTGTGTTCTCTTTCTGGTCTGGACTGTGTCTGCTTGTCGAAAAGAGAGAAAATCTCTTTTATATGATCAGTCAAAATTCTCCTTTGAAATTTTTGAATTCCTTTTGCATTAATTACTGACGGCTTGGAGAATGTAATACGGCTAGATAGAATATCTGCATTAATGGATTTCCCCAACTGTCCTATTGAAAACGGCAAGTAATAATCATGATCCACTTTTGGAGGATGAGTGCAATACCCACAAGATAAAGCGGAAGCAAAGCAAACAAACAAATAAAAGGAAGATACAAGAACGTCATCCCTTGAATTCAATGTCTACATCGTTGTCTGAGGAATCCTCCACGCAAGGGTCAGAGTGCTCCAACATATTTTGAGTGAGCTGCAATCCCTTGTTGAATCCCAAGCAGAAAGCGGCATCACACTCATTCTCCAAAAGTGGATCGACCTCGGACACCAACATCTCAAAACGAGCCCCTTCCACGTCTGTGCACGATTCACCATGAAGTAATATGACTCCTTATACTCTTGCACCGCAGAAACCCGTGCAACTTCAATGTTCTTTTATGATGAAAGTAGCTAAGCTCTCTCCCCCTTCAGTCAATCAACAATTGCTTCCAGCTTGGACATCTCCGCATCATTTGCCTCGGTACAATGAAGATACTATGCGAGCCTCGCCTCAGCATCAATAAGCTTCCCTCGGAGCTCCCTAGACTCAGCTCGGGAAGTAGCCAAGGCAGACTCTGACCTGCCTAGCTGAAGGAGAGCCATCTCCTTCCTCTTCCGAGCAGCAACCAAGGAATCCTCTGACGAGGCCAGCTTTGTCCAAAGAGCGTGTAACTCATCCTTCAATGACCCATGGATGTTGTCCTAAGTAAGCAGGACCTACCATAATTCATCAACTATAAAGAAAAAAGCTGGATCAAGGACATGGTAAAGTGCATAACAGGGGAGCAAGTAAGCAGAATGACCATACCTTCGACATAGAAGCTCGGAAGGAAGAAGACTCCCGCTTTTTCCTCTTGCACCAACCGGCGGTTGTACCGCCCCGCCCGTAAAGCTAGCTCTTCCACAAGCAACTCTAGGGGATCCTCAGCCTTAGGAGCGGTAGGAGAAGGATTGTCGTCAAGCTCATCCAGGTCAATGTCGGCAACTGCTATAACGGTCTTGACGAATGTTGAAACCGAAAACTTGGTCTCTTGTGCAGTTCACCCTTGGGGAAGGGCTGATCGCACACCTACTTCTCTCCTGCAAGCCAAACAACAAAAGAAAAGTGAACTGACCCAAGGGTTCTGCGTGGAGGTCCCACCACACACCCAGAAGATCTTAGAGCGCTTCCCCTCCTTAACCAAAGGCCGAGCTAAGGCTTCCTCAGAAAGTGCAGGAAGATCAAAAAACTAGTAAGCAAGCCTTCTGAGGTGCACCTTGGGTCCTATTTGTAGTTTTCCGAAGACGTCCTGCAAATAGCCAACGTCCGCTGTTTTGAACAGCTATGTGCAGCCCAACTAGGTCTATCAACAACGTAACTTCACTGTTCTAACAAGCTATTCGGACCCCGAGCAAGGACACCCAGGTAATTTTACCTTTAGGCTCCACTGGGCAGGTTCCAAGGATCTAGAGGTCGGCTCGCAACAACTCAGCATCCCGCTGGGGCAGACGCGACCTGGCTCCCGCCGCTCGCCTTCCCTCCTTGGGTGAGGGCAAGCCAGGCCGCCGTAGCCCGCCGACCCTTGCTTTGAGGCGGGCTAGCGGCTAGGTCACTTATGGGAGAGCGGGCTGGCCTGTCTGGGACTGCTACTACAGAAGGAATTCCAGAGGAACTGTGTTTGCCGAGCTTAGTTCGACAAATTTGGGTTTTAAACCCCTGAGGTTAGCTTGAAGAACGCCGAGCTCCATTCCACGAACGCCGATCTCAAACCAAGCTCAGTTCGGCGAAAGCTCGACTCGGTTTGAAGAACTCCAGGAAGACGCGGGTTGGGTGGGACAGCCCGCGCAGCTCGCACGCCTAGCCTTCGCGGGAGCAGGCTGGCCATTTTGAGTTCGCTTGCATGCTGTTCTGGCACGGATAGGTCACCTTGGTCCGCTCGCCTGGCCCGGTGGACCCACTCAGCGAACACGGGGTTGCACACAATCCCCGCTCTTCTCGAGCTTGGACAAGCTCAGAAAGAATCATCCAACTCACGTGTTCGGTGAGTGCTTTGCTAAGCTGGAGAGAATCTTTTGGTGGGTCCCACCTTCACGCTATAAATATGCCATCGGACCTTTGGAAAAATCCTGCTTTCTTTTAGCCTTCTCTGTGAGCTACAACTGAACGATGTCTGTGTCCGAGGAGATGCGAGCTCGCCTAGCGGCCGTAAGGGAGGGTACTAGAGAGGAGGCTCTTGAGGCCGCCCTATGGTTGGCGTGAGGATCGCCTGGCCCCCTCATCAGGCCGGTAAAAGGGAAAATCATCAGGCGGTCTCCTGTAAACGACCTCCCGGGGTCCAGCTCAGTGGCCGGTGCCGAGGTCTCCCTTGAGGTATGTGCATGACCTGCTTGATTCGCCACTTTGCCTCTAATTCCGTTTTCCACAGGTGATGCCCCGCGTAGACGGAGGCGGTGGAGGGGAGCAGAGCCAATTCCTCCCGCTGACAACCGAGCGGGTCGCTAGCCCTTCGGGACAGGGGCACGCCCCTCTGGAGATTTCTCAGTCCACAATTCCGCCTGGGCTAGGAAAATCCTTTGCGGTTTTTGAAGGGGGGGGCATTCCAGGGCCGACCGGGCTCCTCTCGGCCATCTACTAGTGAGGGCGACGTGCCTACCCCCTGTGAGCTTATACTTGTGCCTGTTTATTACCGTTCGCTCCCTCTAACCTTTCCCTTTGCAGGTTTTAACACGATCTCCTCCTCTGATGTCGACATGAGCGGGGGGTATTTGCCGCCCCCTGATACAGATGACATTTCCGAGTATCTGGGCGACCCGATGGATGTGGAGGGGATGGGATGAAGAGGCAGGTGACGTGGCTAGTTCAGAAGCACACAGTACTGCTACAAGAGATTTTCAACATGGTAGACAAGGACAAGGCCGCGACGGAAAAGCGGTTTGTAGTTCTGGAGGGAGCGAGGCGTCCAATTAACGGGGATGGAGTTACTTATCCGAGGGTGCATATAATGCGGGCCGAGGAGCGGCTTAGGCACGCGACGGAGCTAGTCGGTCTGGCCCAGTAGGAGTTGTTGGCGGTTCGCGAGTACCATTATTCTCGCGTGCCCCCCTCCCCCCCGATCTGGGATGCGGAGGTGGGGTATGCGGAAGTGGATCCAGTACTGAGCCGCCTGCCCCCTCTCCGTTATTGATCGCCAGGCCAGGGTCACATCCACATCCTAGACTAGTTCGCTTAATAGGGTCATGAACTTCCCTCTTGGGACATTTTTAATCTGTTTGTAATAATTTGAGTCTCTCTCGCCCGCTAATGGGCTTGCTGTTTGTTGCACGTACTTTGATTGTGTTACTGCTTAGTTTTTTATAGGTGAATGCGGATGAGGCGTTCTTGCTCGCCTCCCCCTTCATTAAGCGGGCGCGATATTGTTGAATCGGCTCGCCCGGCCCGCCTGTCTAGTCTTGGCGGGAGTGAGCCGGAAGCTCGCAGATTGCGAGCCTACTCGGCTCGCCTACTATTTCAGGCGGGTGCGAGTCGCAGCTCGGTCGCCTCTCGGGCAGACGCGGGCGAGCGCAATTCGCTGCCGAACGGTCTTTGTAGCGCGACTGCGAGCCGGGAAGTCGAAACGTCAGGGCACATTTTGCTATCCACACTTTTCCTGCCAGCGGAATATTTTCCTGCCATTTTTCTTTCTATAAATAGGCCTTGCCGGCCCTTTCACACTCACCGCATTTAATACTTCCCCTCTTTCTTGTTTCCTGCGACTCCCAACTCGTCGGCTTCCTACGAGAATTGCTTCGTCCAGCCTAGCGAGTTTCCCGCGAGATGGGTGGTGGCAGCGGCAATGCGAATGGGCGGAGCAAGTGTGTCTGGACCTTCTTTGAGCACAACTCCCCCATGCTGTTATTTCTGAAGGCAAGTTCTTCGCTGCCATAGGTGACTACATACCACCAGGCTTTGTAGCGTGGCGACCTGGGGAGGGGGAGAAGATCAACGATCTCTCGGGGGAGGAGCTCGCTATCCCCATGGCGCATTTCGAGGCGGGTCTCCGGTTTCCCCTATGGCCGGAGGTTTGATAACTTCACAAAAAGAAGTTATCTTCATCTCTATTTTAACCATTTTTAGCCATGTTATGTGAAATTTTTACATGAAAAGTAGATAAAATCCAATTACCGCATGATTTGGAGTCAAAATGTTTGTACTCTCATTATTTATATGTTTTTATGATAGGATTCATGGAGAATTTAAGTCAAGGATTGAAGGCTAAGTATTGTGAAAAATCTGGGAAAAATGTTGCAACATATTCTCAACAAATCTGGCAGGTCAAACTGTGCAGAAAAACAGAACCAGAAATGTTGCAACATATTCACAACATTTCTGACAGTTACAGGAAATTCAAATCCGAAAATGCCAAGTTTTGGACAGTTACAACCTATTTCAAAGCATCTGTTCAGCATTTTAAAATGACTGGATGTGGGGCCCACTAGGAGGAGAAAAAGGGAAGTTTAAAAGAGGCAAATTTTAGCCATAAAAAGGGGGATTCATTTCTATTCTTGGACAGCCATTAGAGGAGAAAAACTGTAGGGAGAGGAATTCGGTGGAGGAAGAACCAGTCCAGTCTTGGCATTCGGGCTGAAGGAAACGCTTCCACATCACTGGAGAAGGGAAGATTCACATTTCTTTCGAAATGTTTAGTAAGATCTCTTCAGTTTTGTGTTATTTTCCCGCAGTCATGAACTAAAACTCTCTGGTCTTGCATGATGAGAGTAGTATGTGTATTTTGATGATGAACATCTTTGATTTTGAGTTTGTTTTGTGATTATCTTTATGGATATTGTGATTTTTATGGTGAAATTGTTGGATCATGTCTTTTTATTATATTGCGCCGCGAGAATCGAGAGAAGAGCGGCGTAACGTTAATTTAAGGGCTAGTTTATCGCAGTGCGAGAATCGAGAGATGAGCAATGTGAATCATTAACCAACATTTCTTTATTTTTACGGCGTTTCAAGAGTCGAGAGAGGAGAAACGTGCGTGTATCACAAGATCTATTGAGTTTTGAAAAGTGAAAGAGATTTCCTTTTTATGCTTGCGAATTTGATTCTTGCACTTCATAATATTTTCGTTTTTTCTAAGTTAGAGATAACTAGGGTTGCGTAGATATTAAGACTCCTTGTATCGAGAGATAAAGGGTTCTTCTTTAAAAATCATCGCATGATAATCCAAAGTTCAACCAAATGAAATATTTATTTTATCACCATCATGTTACACATATGAAATCAGAAATGCAAGGCTATTTTCTCTAATTGCTAAGAAATTACTTTAAGATCTAGTTAAATTAGTTTTAATATTTATCTAAAAGTTTTAATCTATTTTCAGAAAATCAATTAATCGTTTTACTTGGATTCATAGAAACGGTGTAGCTAGTAATTGTAAGCACTAAACCCATCACTTCTCCGTGGGAACGATCTCACTCACTCTGTATTACTTGTACGGCACGTATACTTGCGTTTTCAAGCTCTATTTTGCACGTATCAAGTTTTTGGCGCCGTTGCCGGGGAGGTGCAACGGATTTCGTGTTTTTCTTCTTACAATATTAGTGAACCTTAGTACGTGGAGGTCAAGTTTTGTTTTCACTTGTTAGTTTATTGTATTTAGGTTATCATCTTTGTCATCCGATAGTTTATGTCCAGGTATCGATCCGTTGAATTAATTCCTCTAAATTCTGAAATCGAGCGAACCTGTTGACGTAATAGAAAATCAAGTAGATTGGAAAATTCGAATCAACTCAACATGAATAATCAAAACAATGATGCTGACGTTCATCAAGAGGGACAGGACTTAGGAGGCCAAGTAGAGCATAATGGGCACCCAATGGAAAATAAGAGAACATGCCGTAACTATAATATGCCTTTTAGGGGAGGGGTACAATTTAGTATCGCTAGACCTGCTGTAGAGGCTAACAACTTTAAAATTGATTCCACGGCGATGCAACTTGTCCAGAATAATAAGTTTAGTGGCCATAACCATGAAGACCCAAACTCTCATCTAAGAACGTTCATAGAAATCTGTGACACATTTAAGATTAATGGCGCATCTGAAGAAGCCATTAAATTGCGATTATTTCCTTTCTCTCTAGAAGGGAAAGCAAAAGATTGGTTGAACTCGTTGCCTAATGGGTCTATTACTACTTGGGCTATATTGGTTGAAAAATTTTTATCCAAATATTTCCCTCCATCTAAAACTGCCAAGTTAATGCGGGATATCTCTACATTCATACAAGCGAATGGAGAAACCCTATATGATGCGTGGGAACGATTTAAGGAATTATTACGCAGATGTCCCCACCATGGGCTAGCCATTCACCAACAAGTATGGACGTTTTATAATGGCCTTCAGACATCTACAATGATCCAAGTAGATGGAGCTGCGGGAGGTTCGTTGATGAACAAGTACCCTGAAGATGCATACAGTATTTTAGAAGATCTATCTTCTAATAATTACCACACGATCGAGCGTCAAGTACATCCTCCCACTACGGCAGGATTATATCAAGTTGACCAATTAACGTCATTTGCAGCCCAAATGGCATCCCAATTTAATACCATTAACAAGAGGTTAGATGCTTTGACGTTGAACCAAAATCAAATGAATCCTCAAGTCAATAGCATTATTACTCCCATGGTTTCTCCTAACCCCACCTTAACAATTGAACAACTTGTAGGGGGTAATGAAGAAGTTAATTATTTAGGAGGGCATTATAAGCAAAATTCAAACCCTTACCCAAACCATTATAATCCTGAATGGAGAAACCATCCTAACCTCTCTTGGAAGAACAACTCCGGTCCTACTCCACCACACTTATTTAATTCTAATGCTAATCCTCAACATCAAAACAATCATTCCAACCAAGCAGGACCATCTAGAAAGGTAACAGATGACTTCATCATTGAATCAATGCAAAAGAATGAAGCCCGTTTCTCTAGTTTGGAAGGGTCAATGAGAATGATTGAATCGCAACTAGGACAAATCGCCACAGCTTTAAGTATGCGACCGCAAGGCACACTCCCTACGGATACCACACCCAATCCTAAGGGAGAAAATCATCATTGTAAGGCCATTACATTACGAAGCGGGCGTGAGTTAGTAGTTGGTCAAGAAACTAATCCACATGAACAAGATAAAAATCAAGACCAAGAAGAAGTCAAGGGTCCTAGTGAGTAAGTAATAATAGGAAGAAATGAGGACGATAAGAGTGAGGAGGAAGGAGTAATAACAAGAAGAAATGATAAGGTAATAGAAGGAGAAAAAGAGGAAAGAAGGAAGGAGAACCCACGAACCTATCCACCACCACCTTTCCCCCAAAGACTAAAAAAGAGCAAATTAGATCAACAATTTCAGAAATTCTTAGAAATATGTAAGAAGTTGCAAGTTAATATACCCTTTGCCGAAGCATTAGAACAGATGCCGAGTTACGTAAAGTTCATGAAAGACATATTAAATAAAAAACGGAAGTTTGGAGTGAACGAAACGGTAACCCTTACACATGAATATAGTGCAATTCTCCAAAGAAGATTGCCACCAAAACTAAAGGACCCCGGAAGCTTCACGATTCTGTGTTCTATTGGACATCAATTCGAGGGAAAGGCTTTGTGCGATCTAGGGGCGAGCATAAATCTTATGCCACTTTCAATTTATAAGAAGTTAGGGTTGGGGGAGATTTCCAAAACATCGATTACATTGCAATTAGCAGATAAATCTCTAACTTTTCAAAAGGGGATTGTAGAAGACGTCTTAGTCAAGGTAGAAAAGTTTATTTTTCCGGCAGATTTTGTGGTATTAGACATGAAGGAAGACAAGGAAGTCCCCATTATAGTGGGCAGGCCTTTCTTAGCCACCGGAAAAACTTTGATTGATGTACACAAGGGTGAGTTAACCATGAGGGTTAACGATGAACAAGTGACTTTTAATGTACTAAAAGCCATGAAATTTCCTCGTTTAAAAGAAGATGACATAGAGGAAGTTAAGAGTGTGACCTTTTTTGATTACAACTTAAGTGAGGATCTAGAAGAAGATGAAGAGGAGGGGACGGATGAAGAGAAATCTCATTGTGAGAATGAAATTCAAGAATGCTTTGAAATAAGTGCACGTTCACCGACATTCACTCGTAAGCCGGAGATTTTAGATATGACAGATAAGACATGTGTAAATAAACCTTCAATCATTAGTCCACCCACACTTGAGTTGAAACCATTACCTGAACATTTGGCCTACGCATATCTAGGAGACAATGATACTTTACCGGTCATTGTCAACTCAAAATTATCACCAAATCAACATCAACAACTCATAGATTTGCTGAAGCAATTTAAATTAGCCATAGGTTGGACGATCGCGGACATAAGAGGGATTAGTCCTTCGGTATGCATGCACAAGATTCTCCTAGAAGAATCTTACAAAGGTTCCATTGAGCCTCAACGCCGTCTCAGTCCACCTATGAAAGAGGTCGTAAAGAAAGAAATAATAAAATGGTTAGACGCGGGGATAATATATCCTATCTCCGATAGTTCTTGGGTCTCTCCGGTTCAATGTGTTCCGAAGAAAGGAGGGATGACCGTAATAAAAAATGATAAGAACGAATTAATATCAACTAGAACTATTACCGGATGGCGCATTTGTATGGATTATCGCAAGCTTAACAAGGCTACTAGAAAAGACCACTTTCCATTGCCTTTCATAGATCAAGTTCTAGATAAGTTGTCCGGTAATGATTTCTTCTGATTCTTAGACGGTTATTCCGGGTATAACCAAATCACGGTTGACCCGGGAGATCAAGAGAAAACAACCTTCACGTGCCCTTACGGAACATTCGCCTTTAGGAGAATGTCATTTGGTCTATGCAACGCACCAACCACGTTCCAACGGTGTATAATTGCTATATTTTCAGAAATCATGGATCATGGTATAGAGATCTTCATGGATGATTTCTCCATCTTCGGAAAATCATTTGGGGAGTGTTTGGAGTGTTTAGAAAGAGTGCTTGTGCGATGTATTGAAACTAACCTTGTGCTGAATTGGGAAAAGTGCCATTTCATGGTACGCGAAGGCATCGTGCTAGGCCATCATGTGTCAAGCAAGGGGTTAGAAGTAGATAAGTCCAAAATTGAGGTCATTGAGAAATTACCTCCGCCTAGGAATGTGAAATAGTTAAGGAGTTTCCTAGGCCATGCAGGATTTTACCGAAGGTTTATCAAAGATTTTGCTAAGATTGCAAAACCTCTTAGTGGATTGTTGGAAAAGGATACGAAATTTCATTTTGACGAAGACTGTTTGAGTGCATTTAGTAAACTGAAAAAGCAATTAACCACGGCACTAATTGTGGTGGCACCCGACTGGGGTGAACCATTTGTCCTTATGTGTGATGCGAGTGACTATGCCGTGGGTGTAGTTCTAGGTCAAGTAAGGGAGAAGCTTTTTCACACCATAGCCTACACGAGCAAAACTCTGATTGAAGCTCAAATCAATTACACCACGACTGAGAAGCAGTTGTTGGCAGTAGTCTATGCCTTTGAAAAGTTTCGATCTTATCTTTTATGCACTCAAGTCACCGTTTTTACTGATCATGCGGCTATCCGTTATTTGATGGAAAAAAGAGATACAAAGCCAAGGTTGATTCGTTGGGTACTATTATTGCAAGAATTCTATTTGGAGATTAAGGATAGAAAGGGCGTAGATAACCCTGTAGCAGACCATCTTTCCAGGATCGAACCAGAGGAATCTTATTATCATTCAGAGATTGAGGAGAGATTTCCAGATGAGCAAATCTTAGCTATATCAGAGGGGTTCGTGCCATGGTACGCCGATTACGTCAATTACCTCGTTAGTAACATCTTACCTTCAGATTTAAACTACCAACAACGAAAGAGGTTCTTACACCAAGTGCGGTCTTATCTTTGGGACCCACCTTATTTGTTTAAAATTGGTGCTGATGGAGTAGTGAGGAGATGTATATCGGAAGTAGAAATGCATCCTATTTTAGAAAATTGCCATAGTTCTCCCTACGGAGGACACTTCAAGGGAAATAGGACAGCTATGAAAGTCTTAGAGGCCGGATTCTATTGGCCTACATTATATCATGATTCTAGAGAACATGTGAAAAGGTGTGATCGATGTCAAAAGGAAGAAAATATTAATAAGAACGAAGCTATGCCTATGAACCCAATTCTAGAAGTTGAGCTATTTGATGTATGGGGTATAGACTTCATGGGACCATTTGTTAATTCGAATGGTAATTTATTTATCCTCTTAGCCGTAGACTATGTATCGAAATGGGTCGAAGCCATAGCCACGACCAAAAATGATGCAAATGTGGTGTTATACTTCCTGAAAAACTTCATATTTAGTCGATTTGGAACACCCAAAGCTATTATAAGTGACGGGGGAAGTCACTTTTGTAATCACCAATTTGCTGCGTTGTTGAAAAAGTACGGGGTTAGGCATAAGGTAGCATTGGTATACCACCCCCAAATGAATGGGTTAGCAGAAGTATCTAATAGAGAGATCAAGAAAATCTTGGCTAAAACGGTGAGTGTAAATTACAAGGACTGGTCTCAAAAGCTTAACGATGCCTTATGGGCATATAGAACCGCTTTCGAGACCCCGATTGGTGTAACCCCGTATCGTTTAGTTTACGACAAGGCTTGTCACTTACCGTTGGAGTTGGAGTATCGGGCATATTGGGCCATTAAGAAAATCAACTTTGACTTTCAAGAAGCCGGTAAATCTAGACTACTACACTTAAATGAATTGGAGGAGATCCGGACTCAGGCGTATGAAAGTGCAAGGGTTTATAAGGACCGTACAAAAATGTGGCATGACCGCCATCTTACGTACAAAAATTTACAACCAGGGAAATTAGTTCTATTATTCAATTCACGATTAAAAATTTTTCCCGGTAAATTAAAATCTAGGTGGTCGGGCCCGTTTTGGGTCAAGGAAGTTCTTTCTTATGGGGTCGTTACTATCATCAATGAAAAAGATCATTCGGAGTTTAAGGTCAATGACGGACGTCTTAAGGCTTATTTAGGGAACGAAAATGAACGACCAATATCGTTCATACACTTGAAATAAAATTTTCGAGCCGCTGAATGTCCAGCCGGGACATTAACTAAGGCGCTTCTGGGGAGGCAACCCCAAATTTTAATGTTAAGTTCTTTATTATTATTGTTATTTTTGTTTTGTTTGTTTCTATTTCTCTCAAGAATTCGTTTCAAAAAGAAAAAAATGATGCATGACTGAAATCCTATGGTCTCGAACGCTTAAAACCGCATTTCCCCTTCATTCGGTGCTAGCCAAGGCTCAAAATTGGCTCAGGAAAAAAATGTTGCAACATTTTCGAAAAATGTTGCAACATATTTTTCTCTGCCTTTTTCCCTTGCAAGAGCGGAAATTCAGGCGGTGGCCGGTTCAACTGCTTAATTAACCGGCTGCCTGCGGGATTTATCTGAACCGGCGGTCTAATTGGTTATTAAATTTTTTTTAACCTACTTTGCCGGTTCAATTAGCATAAGTTACCCTTTTTAATCCGCCGTGCATTTACTATCCGCTAGCCATTAAAAGCGCGATACCCCCAAATCCACTGCTACCCCCGAACCCTTTGCTCCAGGAAACCCTAAATCCTCTGTCTCGCCCCGCTCCGACTCATCCGCCGGCGGCAGCAACCCCGCGACAGCACCGTTCAGGAAATACCCCCCTCTCGCAGTCCTATCGCGAAGTATCATGGCCCCCAAGAAAGGTAGAGAGAAGGCGGTGGCGGCGCACAAGCACTCAAGATTCATCAACGAAGAAGCCATGGCTCGCTACGAATTGCTTAAGGTAAAGCCCGTCATCTATGAAAGAGGGTTTCAACTGGAAGTTCGTGGTTGGAGCCAAGCGTATGTGCGGCAAATAGACAAGTTCGGTTGGACCTCCTTCTGCCATCCCCGAACTGATGCTGTCCTACCGTGGGTGTATGAATTTTACGCAAACGCCAAGTTCCACACGGACGGAAAAATTCACATACGGGGGAAGGAAGTCGATTTTTCCGCGGAAGGTATAAACTCCTACTTCGATTTAGCAAATCTGGATTGTGATGTATTCCAGTCTGTTAGAACTTCTAACCCATACGATATCGCCACCACATTGAGCCTCACTAGAAACATCACGTGGGTTAATGAATCTTCACATGTCCTGCATTCGGCTCTTTTTACTCGTGAAGCTAAAGTTTGGCTGCTTTTCGTAAACTCAAGTGTTATGCCGACGAAACACTCCAACCATGTCTCCTTCGATAGGGCTTGCATTATACATAGCATTATAAAAGGGATTCCCATTAATGTAGGACATATTATTTCCAGTCAAATCCTAAAAAAGGTCAAAACGGAGGGGGGAACTCAGCTGTGGTTTCCCACGCTCATCACATCGTTGTGCCGTTACGCCGGGGTATCTCTCGCCGACACGGACACTACCACCATTGTAGGCCGGCCAATCACGTTTTCTGTGATTTCCTCCTATATTAGAGTATCTTCCGAGGAGCCACCCCCCAAATCCGCTCCGAAACGACGTCCTACTGTGTCTTCGAGCAAAACCACTCAACCTCCAATTCCACCGCCACTTTCCCCAAATCCCCCGAATTGGCCGATCATCTTTAAATATTTGCAAGGCACCGCCAAATATCAGCGCCAACAACATCGTGATATAGCCTCGCATTTAAACATTTTACATCACAATCAAGTAGCCATTCTCCGCCATTTGAATGTACCTGAGGACAAGATAGCAGTCCACGATGTGAATCCTGCTTGGTATGACAACAAACCCTCTACTTCTAAGGGAAAGGAGGCGGCATCCTCGCCAAATCCACATGATGAAACGGAAGCGGTCGAGGAGGATGCAACCTTTGCATCCGGCGAAGACGACGAAATGAAGGAATTTTTGGACGATGACGACTCGGACGAGGTCGATGACGCTGACGACGATGAGGAGGATGGTTGACACTCCACTACTCAGAATCTGGGAAATTTACTTTGCGCTATTACTGGCGAAATGATTGTTTTGTTTTTTTGGGAAATCTCTATGGTGAAACATTTCAGTGTTAGTGCAGTACTTTATTTTTTTTACATATTGCTGTTGTCAAAATTGTGGAGATTGATTGACTCCTTGGACGCTCGTTATCGGTTTTCCTAAATGACTACTTTGTTCTATTACTGCTGAACTTGTTGAACTGCATGCTAATCACTGAATGTTAAGTACCGTTGACGTATTACTTGGTTATTTATTTTCTAGCACTAATCTTTGTAACTGTTACTTGCTGCACTATGGTTGATCACTTCCCTAGCTGCATTTTTCCATTTCCTGAAATGTTGTTTTCATGAATTATTGCTATATGTTTTCATGCCGTGAAGCTATACCTGTTACTCAATACCTTCACTGTTCTAATGCAAACTCTTTATTATAATCTGCTACTTCGTGGGCTATTCCGTTCATCTCTTATACTTTTATGTTCCACTTGCGAAACTTTCTTTTTATTTATATACTGGCGACTCACATGTGAACCTGTCTTTTTATTCCACTCTTATGATTTATGAAGTTCGCAATCGCATACAAGGCTATTATATTTGCTACAACTGCTTTACTAGGGACTAGTAAAAGTTCAAGTATGGGGGCATGTCCTTCTATACCTTGCTTGACAAAGCTTTTATGGGGTATATTTTAGAACTGCTTGCTCTTCATTTTTTTTTATTAGTAATAAATCTATTAAAGTTTTTCAAATTAATTGTAAGGTTAGACGAGTCAGTCCTATGAGTCAGACTATTAAATTGTAATTAGATAGATTGGTTAAAGCTCGATTAAGAAATCTATCTCACATTCATGCACTATAGTTCTTAAAAGTGTTTACACCCTTTTAATTTATTTAATTAACTTCGGATCCTAATGGGATTAGATCGAGTATGTTCTAATTCAATGATAGTCGCCAATATATTGAGTGTACGTAGTTAACCTTGCTTCCACGTAAATCCTTACCTTTGTTGCCATCACATATTACTTTCGAGCTTATAGACTTGATTATTCATTTCCCTATGTTCCTTAGCTAGTAGACTGACCACTTATGGGTGTTAAAAAAAAATTTTGTATATCATAGTGACATGTGGCCTAAGTTAGCTTCGGCTTACTTGGAATGATCCCAACTATGATAAAAACGGATATATATATATAGCATAGTGATATGTGGCCCGAGGATATTCACTCATACTTGGAATGATCCCAACTGTGCAAATATCAAAAGAAAAGAAAAGAAAAAAAATTTGTTGAAAGTTAAACCCCATAAGTTGGCAAGCTACTAAGTTAATTAATTTGAATCAATGGCTACCCACCTCTCCAAAATTCATCAAGTCATTTTATTTGGCATCGTTTTCTACTAAACTCATGTAGAGGTCATATCAAAGCCTTAGACTACTCTTGATCTATCCTATTGGTGACGAAGTTTATCGAAAATGAATTGTAAGGGATGTAGACAAATTGTTAAGGGCATCACATATAACACTTGAATTCTTAATTGAGCCTTATCTTATATCTATCTGATAGAATTATGAAAGTTTGAATTCTTATGGACTAGCAAGTCTAGCATCAGTTAATGAGAATTACTTGAAGTTATTTTGGTTAACTTATAATGAAGAGTAGACGGGAATGAAATTATACTGTAATAAATCCTTGTCATATCATGATTTACAATGATTTACCTTTGCTAGGGACTAACAAAGAACTAAGCATGGGGGTGTGATAACTTCACAAAAAGAAGTTATCTTCATCTCTATTTTAACCATTTTTAGCCATGTTATGTGAAATTTTTACATGAAAAGTAGATAAAATCCAATTACCGCATGATTTGGAGTCAAAATGTTTGTACTCTCATTATTTATATGTTTTTATGATAGGATTAAGGGAGAATTTAAGTCAAGGATTGAAGGCTAAGTATTGTGAAAAATCTGGGAAAAATGTTGCAACATATTCTCAACAAATCTGGCAGGTCAAACTGTGCAGAAAAACAGAACCAGAAATGTTGCAACATATTCACAACATTTCTGACAGTTACAGGAAATTCAAATCCGAAAATGCCAAGTTTTGGACAGTTACAACCTATTTCAAAGCATCTGTTCAGCATTTTAAAATGACTGGATGTGGGGCCCACTAGGAGGAGAAAAAGAGAAGTTTAAAAGAGGCAAATTTCAGCCATAAAAAGGGGGATTCATTTCTATTCTTGGACAGCCATTAGAGGAGAAAAACTGCAGGGAGAGGAATTCGGTGGAGGAAGAACCAGTCCAGTCTTGGCATTCGGGCTGAAGGAAACGCTTCCACATCACTGGAGAAGGGAAGATTCACATTTCTTTCGAAATGTTTAGTAAGATCTCTTCAGTTTTGTGTTATTTTCCCGCAGTCATGAACTAAAACTCTCTGGTCTTGCATGATGAGAGTAGTATGTGTATTTTGATGATGAACATCTTTGATTTTGGGTTTGTTTTGTGATTATCTTTGTGGATATTGTGATTTTTATGGTGAAATTGTTGGATCATGTCTTTTTATTATATTGCGCCGCGAGAATCGAGAGAAGAGCGGCGTAACGTTAATTTAAGGGCTAGTTTATCGCAGTGCGAGAATCGAGAGATGAGCAATGTGAATCATTAACCAACATTTCTTTATTTTTACGGCGTTTCAAGAGTCGAGAGAGGAGAAACGTGCGTGTATCACAAGATCTATTGAGTTTTGAAAAGTGAAAGAGATTTCCTTTTTATGCTTGCGAATTTGATTCTTGCACTTCATAATATTTTCGTTTTTCCTAAGTTAGAGATAACTAGGGTTGCGTAGATATTAAGACTCCTTGTATCGAGAGATAAAGGGTTCTTCTTTTAAAAATCATCGCATGATAATCCAAAGTTCAACCAAATGAAATATTTATTTTATCACCATCATGTTACACATATGAAATCAGAAATGCAAGGCTATTTTCTCTAATTGCTAAGAAATTACTTTAAGATCTAGTTAAATTAGTTTTAATATTTATCTAAAAGTTTTAATCTATTTTCAGAAAATCAATTAATCGTTTTACTTGGATTCATAGAAACGGTGTAGCTAGTAATTGTAAGCACTAAACCCATCACTTCTCCGTGGGAACGATCTGACTCACTCTGTATTACTTGTACGGCACGTATACTTGCGTTTTCAAGCTCTATTTTGCGCGTATCAAGGTTCGCCAAATATTGAAATGCTTTGGGGTCGTCCCTATGCAAATGACCCCAAACTCCATCGCAGTGGTGATCGAGTTCGTGTGCTTCCTGCGGGAAGAGCAGATCGAGTTCAGCCGTATGGTCTTCCGCAAGCTGTTCTCCTTCCGGGAGAACAAGGACGAGACCGCCTACTTTTCCAGTGGCCACGTCAAGGTGCGGGAGACCGTCAATAAGAGCTATAACTGGCTAAAAAAATTTGTTTTTGTCAAGGGGTACTTCAGCAACGTCCCTTTCTCGTCGGTCCAGCTCGGCGAGGCGAGCTACCGCCCCTAGCCTGGGGGGCCATAAAGCAGAGCTATGGGGGTTCTTCTCTAGGAAGAACTTTGAAGTCGCATTCCTACGCAGGAACTTGGACAACCTCGCCCTTGTCCCGCCCAGGAGAGGTAAGCTACTCGCGCTTCTCCTTTTCACTTCACTGTTTTTCCTGCTTTAACTTTCTTTCCCTGTAGGTGAGCAAGACATCCCCTTGCACCCTCCTCGTGAGAGTGTGCGACTCGCTTCCAGTGAGCTCGCCCATGCCGAGGTCGTAGCCTCCGCACATCGCGAGCCCCTGGCCTCTGCTCCCCCGAAGCGGCCTAGCCGCGGATCGCTTCCTCCGCCGTCGCCGCCCAAAAAATTGAAGACCGCGAGCGGCGCACCTCCCGCAGCTTGGGATAAAGGGAAGGACCCGGCGGGCCAACCAGCTGGGGATCTCGTCCCCGTGGCCGCCTCGACCGGCAACTCCCCCGGCGGGGAAGCCGGCACCTCCAGGCCGCACAAAGAGACGCAGCCTGCCATGAAGCCGGTGCCGAGGGGACACCGTAATTTTGGCTACGGCGAACGGTACTTAGATGAGTTCGGCATTCCCCTCCTCCAGTGGGACAAGGAGGAGAATCGGGCCATCATCTCCACCATGTTGCCGAGCTGGTTGGAGCAGGAGACCATCAGCAGGGAGGCTTACAATTTCTCCTTCGGCCTCTACGCAAGGTAAGATGCCGCCATCTATGACGAGGAGGCTACGCGAGTGCTGGTCCATGAGAGCCCGCATACCCAGCTCCGCAGCCTAGAGCTGGACAACATGGTCGGCCAATAGTGCACCCAGATAGAAAAGAACGCCCCCTCGCTCAAGAAGCTGGTGGACGAGAAGGAAGAGGCCCGCCGTCTCGCGCAGGAGGAGGCAGAGCGTCAGAGAGAGAGGGCGGACGCTGCTGACGCCGTCCTCGCTACCTTGGAGAAAGAAAAGGAGACGTTACAAGCGCGGGTGCGAGAGCTGGAAGCCGCGGAAGCTGCTCCGCCGCCCTCCAGCAGCAGCTGTCAGCTCGCGCACTACATCGAATACGAGTTGGAGGAGCTGATGCAGAAGAATGTTGCTTGTGATGTGAAGTACACCCTCCAGACGTTGCGGCTAGCAGACCTCATTAAGAGCGAGGGCGCGAGACTTTCCGCGAGCGATGTGGTACCAGCACTAGTCCTTCCGGTACCGAAGCTGGGAGACAAGTCCTACCATCCGCTCTAGGACTTGCCGCCCGGGAGCTCGCCTCGCTGAATCCCGCGCCTCGCTTCTATTGTATTTTTTGTTCTTAATTGTAAGCGCGGTCTAAGCCCCCAAACTCGTGTAACTCTTGTGACCAATTAATGAAATGTACTTATTCTGATTGAACGCTGTTTTCTTCCTCCTTTTTCTTCGTAGTCATGGCTTGATCCAATTCTCCTGCTTGCTACCTCTGGACCCATTCCCGGTTAGCGAGGTCACGCGGCCATCCCGGACTTAGCTCAGGAGACATAGGGGTCTTAGTTAGTCGGCCCGCGAGTGGCAACCCGCCTCCTTAGTCCAGATTCTCCAAACTATTTGCGCGATTAGAGGAGGTGAGCCGAGTTGGCTCGCACACGAGTCGTCGGGTTCCATGCGAGCTGACCCTCATACAACGCGGCCTAGGTTCTCACCGCCTTGGCTATTTCTCGGGTGCTGGGCGATTATGTTGGGTCCCGTGAGCTCGCCTCGGCGATCTACAGTATTAGCTCGGCACTTCCGGCTTGCCGACCCACCGAACCCATTCCGTTAACTCTGTGATTTCTTCCTCGCACGTTTGGAAGCCTAGGCCCCCAACTTCTGATAGCATTTCGTTCATCGAAACCTGTCTTGCTAGCTAGTTGGGAGCTTGAGTAGACTCTCACGAGTTACATCCAGCCCTGCCAGCTAGGTGAGAGCCTGGTAGTGGAATCTGCTCGAGGTCCATGTAAACACACACGCGTGACATCCACCCCTGCCAGCTAGGTGAGAACCTGACAACAGGATCTGCTCGGGGTCCGGGTAGACACACACGAATGACATCCAGCCCTGCCAGCTAGATGAGAGTCTGGCAGCGGGATCTGCTCGGGGTCCAATTAGGCACACATGAGTGACATCCAGCCCTGCCAGCTAGATGAGAGCCTGACAACGGGATCTGCTCGGGGTCCGAGTAGACACACACGAGTGACATCCAGCCCTGCCAGCTAGGTGAGAGCCTGGCAGCTGGGTCTGCTCGGGGTCCAAGTAGGTACACATGAGTAACATCCAGCCCTGCCAGCTAGATGAGAGCCTGGCAGTGGGATCTGCTCGGGGTCCGAGTAGACACACATGAGTGACATCCAGCCCTGCCAGCTAGGAGAGAGCCTGGCAGCGGGATCTGCTCGGGGTCCGGATAGACACATATGAGTGACAACCAACACTGCCAGCTAGGTGAGAGCCTGACAGCGGGATCTGCTCGGGGTCCGGGTAGATACACACGATTGACATCCATCCCTGCCAGCTAGGTGAGAACCTGGCAGCGGGATCTGCTCAGGGTCCGGGTAGACACACACAATTATCATCCAGCCATGCCAGCTAGGTGAGAGCCTGACAGTGGGATCTGCTCGGGGTCCGAGTATACATACACGAGTGACATCCAGCCCTTCCAGCTAGGTGAGAGCATGGCAGCAGGAATTGCTCGGGGTTCGGGTAGACACACAAGAGTGATATACAACCCTGCCGCTAGGTGAGAGCCTGATAGTAGGATATGCTCGGGATCCGAGTAGACACACACGAGTGACATCCATCCCTGTCAGCTAGGTGAGAGCCTGGCAGCGGGATCTGCACGAGCTCTAGGTAGACACACAGGTGTGACATCCAGCCCTGCCAGCTAGGTGAGAGCCTAGCAGCGGGATATGCTCGGGGTCCGGGTAGACACACACGAGTGACATCCAGCCCTGCTAGCTAGGTGTGAGCCTGACAGTGGGATCTGCTCGGGGTCCATGTAGATACCATCAAGCGATATCCAGCCTTCCAGCTAGGTGAGAGCCTGACATCAGGATCTACTCGGGGTCTATCAAATGAACACTTCACCCATTTACACCAATTACTGCAGGAGAATCAGCACATCGAGAAGCTTTATTAAAACCGGGCACCACTTACATGTCTCAAGGGTAAAAATGCTTCAGGTCATCAACGCTCCAAGTGAGACTTAGGGTCTCGCCTTCCACATTCCGAAGGCGATACCCTCCTGATTTCAATGTCTCTTTCACAATATATAGAGCTTCCCAGTTGGGGTTGATCTTTCCCACAGCTACTGATCTTCCCGATGCATCCACCTTCTTCAAGACCAAGTCTCCTTCCGCGAATTGTTTTACCCTGACATCCTTGTCAAAGTACTTAGCCATTCTCCTCTTCACTTCGTCTTGTCGGATGGCGGAGAGGTCACACAGCTCGTCTACCATGTCGAGGGAGAGTCGCTGCTCCTCGTTTTCAGCCGACCATTCCTCTCTGCCTTCCTCCGCCGCGACCACCCGAGGTGTCTAGACTTCAAATTCTTTGGGGAGCACTGTCTCGCAGCCATGAGATAGCTTGAAGGGGGTATCCCCAATGGCTGTGTTGGGGGTGGTCCTCAGAGCCCAGAGGACCGAGGGAAGCTGCTCCACATAGCTCCCTTTCAGGTTTTCAACCTTCTTCTTCAGGAGGTTCTCAATGATCTTGTTCGCCGCCTCCACCTACCCGTTGCTCCTGGGTGATGGACTGGCGCAAATCTGAGGTCAATTCTGAGCTGCTCACAGAAGCTAATGAATTCCACGCTGGCGAACTGAGGCCCATTCTCTATGACGATGGCCTGCGATAACCCGTGCCGGCAAATGATCTCCCCCCAAACAAAATTCTGATTACCTGGGAGGTCACCTTAGCCAGCGTCTTCACCTTCAACCACTTAGAAAAATAATCTATCATAACGAGTAAGAACCTCCTCTGCCTGCTGGCCTGGGTGAACGGCCCTACCAAGTCCATCTCCCAGAAGTCAAAGGGCCATGAGGCTGTGATGCTTCTGAGACACTGGGCCAGTTGTAGTTGGAGGGGACAAACAACTAGCATTTGTGGCACCTTCTTGTGAACTCTGCAGCGTCGTGGCCTAGGGTAGGCTAGAATTACCCCTGTCTGACAATCCTCCCTTCTAGGTTCCTACTCCCAGAGTGACTCCCACACTCCCCAGAGTGGACTCCTTCTAAGATCCTCTGAACCTCCCTCTCGGCCACACAACGGGCCAGCATCCACGATAGATTCTTCCGATACAATTGTCCTCCTGTAGGAGATAGTATGCCGACTTGTATCTGAACTTTTCCATGTCCATCCCCTCTGGATACTCTCCTATAGAAAGGAAGGTTGTGAATGGGTCCATCCACGAGGGGTGTTGATCCACCTCCATCAGTTCTCCCTCTTCGATGGAAGAGCGAAATAGGTCAATAATGGTACCCCCCACACGGGGACCGTGCTTCGCCAGTTGATCTATCTACTCGTTCTCCTCCCTGGGCATGTGTCGGATGGAGAAAGTCTGGAACATACCGATGACCCCCTTCACCTTCTCTAAATATAATCAGAGGGTAGGCTCCCTCGCCTCAAACTCCCTATTGATCTAGGAAGCCACCACCATGGAGTCAGTGAGGACCTCCACGTCAAGCACCCCTAGCTCCCTGGCTAAGCGCAGCCCGGAGATCACTTCTTCGTACTCGGCCTGATTATTAGTGATGGGAAAGTGCACCACCACTGTTTGCTCGATTCTCTTTCCATGGGGTCTTTCCAAGATTACCCCAATCCCCAAGGAATGTTTCTCCGAAGCGTCGTCTACCTTCACCTTCCACGAAGCCAGATTAATGAGCTCTTCTTCCGCCACCTCGACCACATAGTCAGCCAAAAAGTCGGTCATTGTTTGGGCCTTGATCGAGAGTCGGGGGACAAAGGATAAATCGAACTCACTCAGTTCCACCGACCACTTGGCCAACCTGCCCGAATTCTCCACCCCCTCGAAGATGTTGCGGTGGGGGTGGTCAGTCACCACTCGGATTGAGTGTGCCTGGAAGTAGGGTCAGAGCCTCCGGGCCGAGATGACCAGAGCAAAGGCCAGCTTCTCTAGGATGAGATAATGAAGCTCGGCCTTCCTCAGGACCTGGCTCACATAATATATGGGCAACTGTTTCTTCCCCTCTTCTCGAACCAAGACGGAGCTTAAGGCCTCTGATCCAACCCCGGGATATAAATATAAGTCATCCCCCTCTTTCGGCCCTTAGAGCAGCGGAGCTAGGGTCAACTGCTTCTTCAGGGCTTGGAATGCCTCCTCGCACTCCTCGATCCACTCAAATTTCTACCCTCCCCTCAATGTTTTGAAGAAGGGGGAGTTCTTCTCCCCGGCCCGGGAGAGGAACCTTCTCAATCCTGCCAGCTTTCCCGTCAATCGCTGCATCTCTTTAGCATTCCTAGGTGACCCTAGCTTCATGATGTCTTTGACCTTATCAGGATTTGGCTTGACCCCCGCGGGGGTGAGGAGATGTCTCAAGAACTTCCCCCTACTGGCCCCAAAAATGCACTTCAGGGGGTTCAGTCGCATCTTGTACTTGCGCATGGTGGTGAAGGTCTCCTCCAGGTCCTGGAGGTGAGAGTCCACGTCTAGACTCTTGATCATGAGGTCATCTACATACACCTGCAAGTTCCTCCCCTTCTATTCACGGAAGATCCTATCCATCATCTTCTGGTATGTCGCGCCTGCATTCTTTAGCCCAAAGGGAATCATTTTGTAGCAGTAGCACTCATCCCCCGTGATGAATGAGACATCTTTGATGTTGGGGGGAGGGAGGGGGTGTGTGCATCCTGATCTGGTGATAACCTGAAAATGCATCTAAGAAGCTCATTACAGGAAAACCGACGGCTGAGTCAACTAGCGCGTCGATCCGAGGCAAATGATAACAGTCCTTAGGGCATTATTTATTAAGCAAGGAAAAAATCAATACACATATGCCACCAGCCGTCTCCTTTTTAACCATAACTACATTGGAGACCCGACCGGGATATTGTTTTTCAGATACAAAGCCGGCCTTGAGGAGTTTGGCCACCTCCTCTCTGATGGGCTCGGCCAGCTTCTCTGCGATGGACCTCTTCTTCTGCTGGACGGGGCGAGCCCCCGGGTCCAGGTTGAGGCGATGACAGTCCACGTCTGTATCAATCCCTTGACATCTCCACTACGCTCCATGCGAAGATGTCTATGTTTTTTTGGAGGCATGCCAGCATCCTGCCCTGAGCCTCCGAGGTCATCCCCCCGCTGATGCGATCCTTCTCCACCCTGCCTCCAAGGGTGAGAACCTCCATCTTCACGACCTCTTCCGCAGCCTCCAGCCGGGACTGCTCCCCCCATTCTCCAACGTCCCCCTCCCCCGGGACTTGGATGTCCTCAGCTTCCACTACTTCTTCCACGTCCATCGCCTCAGCCGGCTCCTCCTGATCTCTTGCCACCTCCACCTAGATGCAGCTCTCCTCCATCTCCATCTCCTCTCCTCTAGCCCCATGTTCCACCTCCTCCATCCTTCACTCTATCTCCTCGGCCCCCTCCTGCCAAGAGATGGAGTTCACCGCGATGACGTAGCATTACCTTTCCACCTTGGGGTCACCTCGAACCCGGACCTGGATCCCCTCAGTGCTGAACTTCAGGCATTGGTGGAAGGATGAGGGGACGTAGCGGAAGACACTGATGAGGGGCCTTCTAAAGAGGGCGTTGTAGCTACTGGGGGCATCCACGATGACAAACCTGCAGTTTCGATACTGCCCCCCTAGAGTGACATGGAGCCCCACTCCTCCTTCTACCTCCTTCCTCTCCCCTGAAAATCCAAACAGGGGCCCATCTGAGGCCACCACCCTCTTTGCCTCCACCTCCATCGCGTCGAATGCCTTCTTAAAGATGTCATTGATGGAGCTTCCGTTGTCAATGAGGATCCTAGAGACGGTGAAATTTTCGATGGCTGTCTGGATGACCAGTGCATCACAAAATGGATCCTCATGATCCGGCATGTCGCTTCTAATGCAGGTGATCTTCTCCTTCGGGGGTGGGATCTGCGATGTGGAGCCAACGCTCCGGCGATACATGGTGTGGAGGCTCGCCTTCCGGGAAGCCTCTCTCTGCCCCATGGGTCACTATGATCCCTCCCCGGGTTCCAACATCCACCCGGTCTTCGCACCTGTCCTCCTCTGCCCGAAGAAGGACCTCCTCTTTCCTCACCTCCTAGTGACCTTGCTGCTAATGCTGCTCCATGTTTCCCCTCATCTCGAGGAACTCCGGGCAAGTGGCCGTAGCGTGCCCTTCCTCTTGGTGGAAGTCACAGTAGGTCAACTCCACCCTAACTTCCCTTCTCTTCCTCCATGATGCTCTCCTCCTCTCCCCCATGGCTATAGCCATAGCTTGATTTTGATCGGGGAGGGTAGTTCTCTGGGCCTGCCTCCAACCTGGAGGATAAAACTGGTCCTGGCCCACCTGGCAGTTGTCCCTTCCATGGTAACCTCTCCGCGGCCCCTAGTCTTGCCACTCTGGCGTCCAACCCAGCCTACAGTCCGACTCCTGACACCCCCTCCTGGGCTGTTGCCATTGCCGCTGCTGTCGCTGCTGCCGTTGTTCCCTCCGTCGGGGTTCAACTCCTTTCCTCCTAACCTCTGCCACCTCTCGGCTCCTTCTCCTCCTCCGTGGCCTACCTGTCCAGCTTTCAGGCAAACTCCGGGTTTGATGCCTCCCCGTCGAATTCTCTTGTCGCCTTCTCCATCAGCGCTTCATAGGAGAGGAGCGGCACACACTTCAGTTCCTTCCTGAAGAACCCTTGTTGTAGCCCCAAGGTAAAGGCCATCATCCGGCTATGCCCGGGCATTTCTTGGTCCTGGGTTACCTCCTCCTGAAACCGGTCAACATAACTCCCTAAGGCCTCGTTCACCCCCTGCTTGATGTGGAACAGGGACTCCGACTCCTTCTTCCTCCTCTTTGTGGTGGTGAACCTCAATATGAATCTGCGGCACAGGTCCTCGAAGCAGTAAATGGAGCTGGCCGGTAGTTGGTGAAACCACTCTCTCGGCTTCTCCTTGAGGGTGATGGCAAAGAGTCTGCATTAGAAGCCATCCGACTTTTGTCGGATCGAGACCACATCCTCAAACCACTTGTCGTGCTGGACTGGGTCCCCCTTCCCAGTGTAGTAGGACATCTCTGACTCCCTGAACCCCTCTGGGACTGGGGCAGAAGAAACCAACACGCTGAAGGGGCTGCCTCCACCTGCTGGGTGAGTTAGAGGGTCTCGCGCCCCCATCTCGCCGAACCAGCCCCCACTTGTCGAGCCTCGGAAGAGTATGCTCCCGGGAAACTCGCAGCCTCTCCCTTCCTCGGCGACCTCCTTCCCAGCCCGCCTGCCGGGAGCATCCTCACCCAGAGATGGGGCGGTTATGACTGGAACTGCTGGAGTCGAGCAGTCGGCCCGCGCGCCGAGTGAGAACTTGACGAGGTTGAGCACCTCATGCCTGAAGTCTACGAACATCCCCACCGTGGCGAGAGGGGGTGGGGGTGGCGAGTCGGACCTGTCCGAGCCTTACCCTGATCCTCCTGTCATCGAGCTCACCGAAGATTTTCCGTGCTAACCATGCTCTACGCTCACCGCACCAAAATGTTGAAATCAAAAACTCGGTCTCTTGTGAAGTTCACCTTTGGGGAAGGGATGATCGCACAC
This sequence comes from Platanthera guangdongensis, assembly GCA_039583875.1. Classification (NCBI taxonomy): domain Eukaryota; kingdom Viridiplantae; phylum Streptophyta; class Magnoliopsida; order Asparagales; family Orchidaceae; genus Platanthera; species Platanthera guangdongensis. The sequence goes on along the minus strand of CM077163.1, from coordinate 209,173,939 downwards.
CTACTTCTCTCATGCAGGCCAAACAACAAAAGAAAAGGGAACTGACCCAAGGGCTCGACATGGAGGTCCCACCACACACCTGGAAGATCTTAGAGCGCTTCCCCTCCTTAGCCAAAGGCCAAGATAAGGCTACCTCAGAAAACGCAAGAAGATCAAAAAACTAGCAAGTATGCCTTTTGAGGTGCCCCTTGGTTCCTATTTGTAGTTTTCCGAAGACGACCTGCAAATAACCAACCTCCGCTGTTTGAACAGCTATGTGCAGCCCAACTAGGTCTGCCAACAGTGTAACTCTGCTGTTCTAACAAGCTATTCGCACCCCTGGCAAGGACATCCAGGTAATTTTACCTCTGGGCTCCACTGGGCAGGTTCCAAGGATCTGGAGGTCGGTTTGACACAACTCACCATCCTGCTGGGGCGGACGCGACCTGGCTCCCGCAGCTCGCCTTCCCTCCTTGGGCGAGAGCGATCCAGGCCGCCGCAACCCGCCGACCCTTGCTCTGAGGCGGGCTGGTGGCCAGGTCGCCTAAGGGAGAGCGGGCTGGCCGGTCTGGGACTGCTACTACAGAAGGAATTCCTGAGGAACTGAGTTCACCGAGCTTAGTTCAACGAATTTGGGTTTTAAACCCCTGAGGTTAGCTCAAATAACGCCGAGCTCCGTTCGACGAACACCGAGCTCCGTTCGACGAACGCCGATCTTCGTTCGACGAACGGCGATCTCAACCCAAGTTCAGTTCGGCAAAAGCTCGACTAGGTTCGACGAACTCCAGGCGGACACGGGTTGGGTGGGCCAGCCCGCGCAGCTCGCACCCCTAGCCTTGGCGGGAGCGGGCTGGTAGTTCTGAGTTCGCTCGCATGCTGTTCTGGCGCGGACATGTCACCTTGGTCCGCTTGGCTGTCCTGGTGGACCCACTCAGCGAACACATGGTTGTACAACGGTAGCTAAGGATGGACCTACCTCCCCCCGCTTCAGCGAAAAAATAGCTTCCTCTTCCTTCTCCGCTCCAAGGGAACAACACAGCACTGCTCCACGTCAATAGAGAGACCTGCCAGGATCAGCCTATTCTCGCAAACAAATGCGCTAATCTCCAAGAGCACACCAAACAGCCCGTGTGCATCCTCAAAACCCAGCACAGAAGTACAGGAGTACTCTTGTTCCGTAAGAGGACCATACGCCTTAGGAGCTCCAGCTAAGACTCGGATAGCTTTAAAGGATTTTGGATGAATCCAAAGAGCGTCCCCCATGGCGGTAATCTGTCTTGTCCTCAAACACAAGGCACTTTTTATTGCTCCTAAGCTCGATTCAGTCGCTAGAGCCTGACAAACTTCGTACCACTCACGGAATAGCTGGACTAACATGTGTGAGTGATGCTCCCGAAAGAAGCAGACTAGTCATATTATTCTTGTCATCCCCATCGAGCAAAATTGTTTTTATAGGGATGCCGCATAACTTGAAAATCTCAAGAGCCTCCACTGCAAAAGGAATCTGAAAACACTCCTTCAAGCACCCCTCCGAGATAGTGAAATAACCTGAAGGGGCATCCTGGACACGCCACGATGGAGAGCGAATTCTAATCTCCATGTCTATCATAATTACAAAGTGCTTTCCCCATGTGCTTACCCGATCCGCACTTAAGGCTGAGGCGAGATGCATTGAACTCGACGGAACATCACTCCTCATAGCCTGAAGGAAAAAAAACAAATTTAGCACAAGGGCCACTACCTTAAAAGACCCGGACAAACATAGAGCACATATCTGGATAAGCGCCACACACCCGTGCCAACGAGGGCACCACACGATCATAGAAGCAATGCAGGGGAACCTTCGCGCGCGCCCACACTTGCGTGGCACCACCACGCGTGCCAGCACAAGCACCACCGCATGCACCCTTGCGGGCTCCGCCGCAAGCTATGCTGTCTCCCTCACACATGTCGTGCGAACTCCACCACCCGCGCCCGCTGTCCTCACTTGCTTCCTCTTCCTTGAACTTGGATTAATTTCATGAAAAAAATGCCAACCTTACTAGAGAGAAACATCACGACGACAAAACTGTTGGAAACGTGTATGGGCTCCTGCTACCTCCAATATTTTCCGAAAATTTTCTAAGTAGTCGGCGAGACCAACATGGCGAGACCGCCAAGTCGCGCGGCTACTACCCCGGCGAGACCGCTACAAACCGCGCGGGCTCTTCTTGCGAGATGGCCGCGCGCGAGATCAACACCAAACCGAGAGCCGGCGCTGGCGAGAACTCCTCCTTGCGAGATCAACCCCGCGAGCACACCAGCGAAACCTCCACGCGCTAGTACGCAAGCCACAACCTCTTCTTCTCGCGTCGAGATCGAGCCGTGACTTCTTCTCTGAAACTCTCCTGCGAGAGTACCAACCCGGCAAGCCGCGCTCCTCCCGTGAGTACAAGCCGCGAGCACCTCCTCGCGACGAGATCACCAAACCCAGCGAGAACACAAGCCGCGCGGCTAGAACCTCAAACCGCCGGGACCAAAACCGACTCGGCGAGACTCCTGCGCTGCAGCGCTTCTCTTTCTCTCTCTAAGACAAGAACCGAATTTTGGGAGCTTCTCTCTCTATTTCATCAATCGTAAAAGGAACTACAAAGAGCCTTTATATAGGCAAAGCAAAAATAAGAAAACTTCTCTCCTAATAATTACAACTTCTCACCTACCCATTTAATACAACCTCTCATCTACCCATTAAAAGCAATTATAAATGAAATGCCAATTCCAACACTTGTGGGGCCCGGTCACCTTAATGTTAGAAAAAGAGAGAACAAGCGGATAAACTTTTGAATAATTGAAATTTTATTATCCAAAAAAGATATCATTTACAAAGGTATGGCCTCCCTTATATAGAATGGAGGAGATAAGAAAGAGAGTATACAAACAATGTGGGACTAAACATTTACAATACTGAGCGGCTAGAACAAAAGGTGACCGCACAGACCGCGCGGTTAGACAGATGGGTTAACCGCTCGGCAACTCCAGCAGGATAGAATAGGCCGCAATGGTAGACCGATAGACCGCCCGGTCTCCAGGCTTCAGAGTGAGATCGCCAGACCGCTCGGTCAACAAACCGCTGGATCAGACCGCTAAGCCGCCCGATCAACAAACCGCTGGATCAGACCGCTAAGCCGCCCGGTCTAATACTTCAACACTCCCCCTCAAGCTGGAGCATAGATATCAATCATGCCCAGCTTGTCACAAATGCGGAAGAAGGAAGTAGAAACCGGCTTGGTGAAGATATCTGCAAATTCCTTGCCAGAGGTGACAAAAGAAGTACAAATCTGTTTCTTCAAAATCTCTTCCCGAATGAAGTGACAGTCAACCTCTATATGCTTTGTTCTCTCATGAAAGACCGGATTTCTGGATATGTGTATAGCGGCCTTGTTGTCACAGAACATAGGGAGAGGACAGTCATATATCTCGCCCAGGTCAAGCATGAGAGCCCGCAACCACTTTAACTCACACGTGGTTGATGCCATACTCCGGTATTCGGCTTCGGCACTGGATCTGGAGACAACAGACTGTTTCTTGCTCTTCTAACTCACGAGATTACCTCCAACAAAGGTACAAAAACCTGATGTGGATTTACGATCGCCTTTGTCATCCGCGTAACTTGAATCCGAGTAGGCCTCAACCCTCAGATGACCATTCTTCTGAAAGAGTAACCCTCTGCCCGGTGCTGCTTTGATATACTCCAAAATCTTCAGGGCGGACTGAAGATGGCACTCCATGGGAGCTTGCATAAACTGACTGACCTTGCCTACAACATAGGCGATGTCGGGTCTAGTCACCGTGAGATAGATGAGTTTGCCTACCAAACGTCTGTACCTTGTGACATCAGATAGAAGAGGCGAGTCATCCGTCCATGTTTTGTCTTCTCCAACAGCCATGGGAAAACGAGCTGGTTTGGCACCTGTCAATCCTGCTTCTCGTAGAAGATCAAGGGCATACTTCCGTTGAGAGAGAACCAAGGAGTCAAGTTTCCGAGAGATTTCTATCCCCAAAAAGTATTTTGGGGAGCCCATATCCTTCGTGACCAAGTGCTGACGGAGGTGCTTCTTTGTCAAGTCCACCACATCTCGGTCATCGCCAGTAAGGAGAATATCATCCACATATACGGCCAAAACCACCAGTCCCGAGGCCGTTTTGCGAATGAATAAGGAGTGATCGGCCGAACTCCTTTGAAAGCCGATGGTAGCCACAATACCACTGAATTTGTCAAACCATGCCCGAGGGCTCTGCTTTAGGCCATAAATGGCCTTCTTCAAATGACATACACGTGTCTCCCCCTGAGCAACATACCCAGGAGGTTGCTCCATATAGACGTCCTCCTGAAGATCGCCATAGAGAAAGGCATTCTTCACATCAAGCTGGGAAATGGCCCAAGCCCGGTTAACAGCCACAGAAAAGAGAACCCGGATGGTGCTGAGGCGAGCAACCAGAGAGAAGGTATCAAAGTAATCAACGCTGTAAGTCTGAGTGAAGCCCTTGGCCACCAGCCGGGCTTTGTAGCGATCCACAGTGCCGTCGGGGCGAAACTTCACAACGAACTGTAACGCCCCCGATTTTCCAGTGATTTATTTAATTTCTTATTTGACATATTATGACGTCAGAGCGTTATGTTAGCGTGTGTTGGTCATGTGTCATTGTTAGAGCGTGCTCTTAGCTCTTTAGGTTCCCTACGTGGCTTGGTGATGTCTGGTAGCAAGATTCCCTAGCGAGCCGGAGTCTGTTTGGTGACTCGGTGGAGCCTCTTGGGGAATACTTGTGTTTTGGCTTCGGGAGAATTTTGCCCGAGTTTTGTTCGTCGGATTTTGTTACCGACCTTGTTGTTAGCGCGTTTTGCGTTCGTTAGGTTTGACCCGCCAAATTTTGGGATTTGCGTCGGGAGTGGAAAATTTTACATTAGGAAATTAGATCGGCTAATTTTAGACTTGCTCGTCAAGTTTCGTCGCGTTCCGAGCATTTTTGGAGCCTCGGCGCGCGATTGTAGTTTGTATGTTTTCGCATACGCCGTTAACTTTAGAAATTATTATCTCGAAAACGGTGCGTCGGAATTCGATTTCGACTTCGTCGTTGGATTCGTAGCGTCGTCATTCGCCTACGGTGCGAATTTCGTTCGATTCGGCGCGCGTTTGACCCTCCGTAACGATATAAGGTTATATCATTTTATTATTATAAATATTACTTTTATATATATATATATATATATAAAGAATTAATAAAATAAAATAAAATAAAAAAATATTAAGAAGAAGGAATTCAGTGAGAATCATCTCACCGAATGCTTATGGTTCGGTGAGAATGATTCTCACCGAATCATGTGTTTGGTGAGAATCATTCTCACCGAACAGCCCCCCCCCCCCCACCTTTTTTAAGATATTATAATTAATATTATTATTATTATAATTAATATATAAGTAATATATTATTAGTATATAAGTTAAAGAAGCAAAACTTCTTCTTCTTCCTCCGACCAGCAGCCCCCCTGTGCGATATTTTTGGCGAGTGCGGATCCGTTCGCGAATCTTCCGGCGGCCGCCACCGCCGATCCGGTGGACGGAATTTCGATCCGATCGCGGCGTTGGAAAGCTCTCGGCGAGAGCTTCGAGATCGCGGTAAGTTTTTCCCGTTTCGGTGATCGTTTCGCCATAGATTTTTTTCGGCCCTAACCCCGGTTGTCCGTTTTTTCGTAGATCTCGTCTCCGCGTGTCCCCTTTTGGACGGATCTACGTGGTGGAGTATTTTGGGTGACGTTTTCAAGATCGATTTGAGGCAAATGGGTTTCCCCCCTCTTGCGTGCCTCCATGAGTTGTATTTCGCTTTATTATTTCTCCTTGTCGTAGAATACCGGAATAGTATAGGTGAGACTAGAAATATTCCTATGTTAGGGCGTGTAGTCGGCCTAAACTAGGAAGTTTCGGAAGTTATTTTCAGTTGAATTCGGCGGGTAGGGGGAAATAATTCGGCGGGTAGGGGGAAATAATTCGGCGGGTAGGGGGAAATAATTCGGCGGGTTTTGGTTGTAGAACTTGGTAGTTTCTAAGTGGTGTGGTCGGCTAGTTTTGGCGCCGAATCGTGGATCCTTAGCATGTGGTAGCTGGGTTTCTGAAGGAGTATGGTACCAGGGGAGTTCGAGCCGTGGCCACCACCATTCCCTCCTTTGGACATTTTGGGTTCCTGTAAGAGGTTGGAACTCTATGTGTGTGGACCCTGTGGCGGCCCCTTTAGTACTCTTGAGACACCTGGACCTGCTTGTTCGGTTGTGACTGTTCTTAGTCTCCGACACAGGTTTGGGATTTGTGCCAGTGCTAATGATTTACAAGTTTAGGAATGTTAGTTCCTTTCATACTGTTCTTTTGATGCATATATGTTCCCTTTTTGTCTCTGCAGGCTTGAGCGGAGTTTGGTACGTTTTAGTACTTGTTGCTTTTCTCTCACGTTACTGACTGTTATACTTACATTTTGTCCCTTTTTGGATTCTTTAGCTGAGATTTTCAGCATTTCTCTTGCAGGGTTGGTAACCCTTTTTCTTTCTGCTCTTTTCATTCGATTATTATCTGATGTTTCTTTGCCTCTTGTTTTATTATTTCTTGCTGAGGTGTTCTTCTTTTGAATGCCTCAGGTTCAGGTCTGTAGCCGGCTGTGCGGCTAGTTTCAGGAGTTTCTCTGTGGACTGCGTTGTGGCAGTGTTTTCCTCACTTGTTGAGGTAGTTCTTTTGCCTTGTAGTAGTACAGACATACATGCTCGCCAGCGGGTTCGTGTCAGGTTGTTGACGCCCGTTGGTGATTTTCCTTTGTGAAATTAAGACTTTGCTTAGCTGCTAGTTTACCTGTTTTGTGGTAGTTTCACTTGCTCTCTGGGAATGTTTTATGCTAGGTTGCTAGTTACCTTGAAACCTATAGAAAGATTACTATATGTATTGCATGATCAGCATGTTTTTATGAAAGCTCAATCATTATTTTCCAAATGCGTAAAAAGATTGTTTTCTTTATAAATATTATAAATTGAAAACTAGGGTCTTGCATAGTGTAAGTTGTCCTCTTAGGACACTTATGCGCTCTTTTAGGATGTTAAGCATAAATGAAGTATTTTTCCGCTACGTATAAAAATAGTTTTCAAACCGTGTACTATCTGATCCACTGAGCCGAGGGATACGACCAATTAATTTAAAAATCAGTTTTCTATTCATTTTAACTTATGATTTGAAGGATTAGAGTGTCGCCTAAGCGTCAGCAGTTATCCCCTGCTTGACGTGGCATCACAATTCGTAGTTATCTCGTGCTCTGATTCATTTATAAATGAGAAAATGCGGGTTGTGACACGAAGACCCGGCGACAGCCAACCACATCAGTGCCCACGGGAGGAGGAACCAGGGTCCAGGTACCCCGTTCAGTAAGAGTAGCCATCTCCTCATCCATGGCAGACTTCCAATGAGGGAGAGCAAGAGCCTCCTGGTAGGTACGGGGAGTAGAAGTAGCAGAGATAGCCAAGGCAAAACACCTGCGAGAAGGAGAAAGCTGATCATAGGAAAAAACAGCCGTGAGCGGGTGTTGAGTACATGCCCGCACCCCTTTGCGAAGGGCAATGGGAACATCCAGGTCAACGGGAGCGTCGGCGACGGGAGCGTAAGCGACCGGAGCGTCCGTGGCGGAGAAGGCTGGCCCGGGACTAGAGAGAGACGGCAGCGGAGAGGAGGGTGGAGGGGTGGGTGGGGAGACGGACTGGGAAGGAGTCGGTGGAGGAGGAAACGAAGGTGGGAAAACGTGGAGAGGTGTGGAAGGAACGGAGATATCAGAAGGAAGAGAAGAGGGAGGAGAGAAATAGGAAGCATTTTCGAAAAAAGTCACATCCGCGGAGACAAACTGCTTGCGGAGAAGGGGGTCAAAGCAGCAATAGCCTTTTTGAGTGGTAGAGTACCCCAAAAAGACACACTTGGTGGATCGGGGGGAAAGCTTATCGCGGGTAGCGGAGGGAGCGTGAACAAAGGCCGTACAGCCAAAGACACGGAGAGGAAGAGGAAAAGGTTCCTGGTGGGGGTAGAAAAGGGAGAAGGGAGTCTGGCCGTGGAGAACCGCGGAGGGAAGACGATTGATGAGATAGCAGGCGAGGAGCACAGCGTAGCCCCAGTAGGAGCGAGGGACGTGCATCTGCGTCATGAGAGTATGCGCAACATCAAGCAGGTGACGGTTTTTATGCTCCGCCACCCCATTCTGCTGGGAGGTGTAAACACAAGTCGTTTGATGAAGGAGGCCATGTTGGTGAAAGAATGCGGAGAACTCATGAGTCAGATATTCTTTGGCATTATCAGAACGTAAGACTTTAATAGAAGTAGCAAATTGAGTCTTAATCATAAAGTAAAATGATTGTCAAACAGAAAATAGTTCAGAGCGATCTTTTAACAGATACACCCAGGTACATCGAGAAAAATCATCGATAAAAGTGACAAAATAGGAACTGCCCCGACCAACTGTGAGGGTAGGAGCAGGACCCCATACATCAGAATGAATAAGATCAAATATGCGAGAGGAGCCACGACCTTGCTTCGGTGGGAAGGAGGAGCGATGATGTTTGCCAAGCTGACACCCATCACAGTTGAGCGGAGAACTGGTAGGAGGTAAGTGGGGCAGAAGCTGGCGAATAAGCCGAGGAGAAGGATGTCCAAGATGAAGATGCCACTGAAGGAGATCGGTGGAGGAGGAGTAGGCAGATAGAGCGGAAACATCGTCGAGGAAGTAGAGGCCGCCGCTCTCAGTCCCAGTAGCAATCATCCGCTGGGTCCTCGGGTCCTGAAAAGAACAAGTAGTGGGAGTGAATAAGACGGAGCACTGAAGTTGCCGGCATAAACTAGTAACTGATAACAAATTGCACGGGAACTTCGGGACATAGAGGGTATCCTCCAAGCAAAGCGATGGGGTGAGTTGAACCATGCTCGTCCCATGAACCGGGGACGGGGAACCATCCGCCACACGAACCGGGGGTAAGCGGTCATGGGTCTCAAGACGGGAGAAGCAATGAGGGTTGCCCGTCATATGATTTGTGGCACCGGAGTCAATCAGCCATTTACCTTGGGTAACGACGTGGGCACTACCTGACGTCGTGACCACAGAGGCAGACGGCCGAGAAGGAGCAGCAGGAGTAGTAGTGAGACCGGAGGTAGTCATAGAACCCGGCAAGCAGAAGAAGCCGCGCGAACAGAAGCGGTTAGAAAATAGAAGAAGCCGCGCGAACAGTAGCGGCTAGAAAGAGGTCAAAGGCACAGCGGGGAAGAGGTCGCGCGGACTGAAAAGGCCGAGCGAACAGAAGAGAGGAGAAGAGCAGGTGACCACGACCAAGATTCAGGTGAGATAGGAACAACCCGCACGGTCAGGCAGATCACAGCAGCAAACCGCAAGTATAGAGACAAGCGGAAAGGGGGAAAGCAGAAGCGGACAGGGAGAAGAAGTCCGCAGCGGGTAGAGACAAGGCCGCAACGACTAGGAAGTCAGAGAGGCAAGAAAGAACAAGGAGCGCGGCGACAAGGAAACAGGTCGCTGCGACGAATAGCAGTAGGAGAAGAGAACCAAGAAGAAGCAAGCAGCGCGAACAGGGCAGCGGACAGAAACAAGCCGCGCGAACAGGGCAGCGGACAGAAGCAAGCCGCGCGAACAGGGCAGCGGACAGAAGAGAAGGCAAGTCGCGAAACAGGTCGCAGAAAGCGGAAAATAAGCCGCGAACAACAGAGAGCGCACAGAATCAGGAGGAAATGACCGTGTCCTCTGATACCATGTTAGAAAAAGAGAGAACAGGCGGATAAACTTTTGAATAATTGAAATTTTATTATCCAAAAAAGATATCATTTACAAAGGTATGTCCTCCCTTATATAGAATGGAGGATAAAAGAAAGAGAGTATACAAACAATGTGGGACTAAACATTTACAATACTGAGCGGCTAGAATAAAGGTGACCGCACAGGCCGCGCGGTTAGACAGATGGGTTAACCGCTCGGCAACTCCAGCAGGATAGAACAGGCCGCAATGGTAGACCGATAGACTGCCCGGTCTCCAGGCTTCAGAGTGAGATCGCCAGACCGCTCGGTCAACAAACCGCTGGATCAGACCGCTAAGCCGCCCGGTCAACAAACCGCTGGATCAGACCGCTAAGCCGCCCGGTCTAATACTTCAACACTTAATAACTCCAGCAAACTCCCCCTCAAACTTGGCAGACCATGCCAAGTTTGCTCTTTAGCTTCAAAAATGTTTCTACTTTCAATGTCTTAGTGAAGATGTCCGCAACCTGCTCTCCGGTTGGGCAATACACCACCTCCACCGTCTTCTGCTCCACTTGTTCACGGAGAAAATGATACCTCGTCTCGATGTGCTTGCTCCTCCCATGCAGCACCGGGTTCTTCGCGAGCTGGATGGCCGACATGTTGTCCACCAACATTGTTGTTGGCCCATCCACTCCATGATGCAGACTCTCCAGAAGGTTCCTTAGCCAGATAGCTTGGCAAGTGCCAGCAGCCGCTGCAATGTATTCTGCCTCACATGACGATAGAGCTATCGTGGCTTGCTTCTTCGAGCTCCAAGAGAACGCACCCGTTCCCATGTTGAAAACATACCCGGAAGTGCTCTTCCGATCATTTACATCCCCGCCGTATTCACTGTCCGAGTAACCTACCAGCGTCAGTTCCTCTCCAGTTGAGTACTTCAGCCCATGGCCTCTTGTCCCGTTGATGTACCTCAGGATCCTCTTCGCCGCTATGAAGTGGTCTTCCTTTGGTTCCTCCATGTGTCTGCTCACCACCCCGACTGCATACATGATGTCCGGTCGGGTGAAGGTTAGGTAACGTAGACTTCCCACCAAGCTTTTGAATAAGGTGGAGTCTACCGCTCCTTCCTTCGACTCCTTGCTCAACTTCAGGCCTGGGTCGGCAGGAGTAGAGATGGGCTTGCTGTTCTCCATCCTGAACTTCCTTAGGATCTCCTCCGCATACTTCTTTTGTGAGATGAAGATCCCGTCTTCACTCTGCTTTACCTCCACTCCCAAAAAATAGTTAAGCTCCCCTAGGTCCGTCATCTCGAACTCCTTCTTCATCGTTCTCTTGAACTCCTCGTACATCGAAGGGTTGTTGCCTGTGAAGATCATATCGTCCACATATAGACATAGGATCATCATGTCGCCATTCTTCTCAACCTTCGTGTAGAGGGCATATTCATGAGGGTTCTTCTTGTAGCCATGCTTCTGCAGGTAAGCATCTATTCTCCCATTCCAAGCTCGAGCTCCTTGCTTCAGCCCATATAAAGCCTTGTCCAGCTTGCATACTTTTCTCTCCTGCCCTTTCACCACATAACCTGGAGGCTGCTCAATGTACACATCTTCCTCCAGGTAGCCATTCAGGTAGGCAGATACCACATCCATCTGCATAATCTTCCATCTATGATGGGCAGCCAGAGCGATGATCAAACGGATAGTGTCTATCCGTGCCACTGGGGCGAAGACTTCACCATAGTCCACTCCTTGGACTTGTCGGTAGCCCTTCACGACTAGCCGTGCCTTGTACTTCTCCACGCCCCCATCTTTGTTCTTCTTCACCTTATAGACCCATTTCACCCCGAGGGGTTTTTGGCCTGCAGGTGGATCCACCAGCTTCCAGGTGTCATTCTTCTTAATGGAGGCTATCTCCACATCCATAGCACTCCTCCAAGTTTTCTCTTTGGCTGCTTCCTCGTACGAGTATGGCTCAACATCTGCTAAGAGACAATATAAAGAAAAGTTGTTAGCAGTTGGTGCCGTCTCCTCGTAGATCTCCTCCAACCTCCTCATCCGAGGTTGAGGACGATCCGGCTTGCTCCCGCTGGTACTTGCTCCACTGGAACCACCTCTACTAGTGCTTGCCCCACTAGAGTAGGGAGTGAGAGCTCCCCCTGACTCCCTTCTTGGTGGTGATGGTGGCTCAGCTCCACCCATCTCAGTTTCGTCTCCCTGACCACCTTCTTCTTCATCTTCATCGAAGAACATCCCCTTGATGCCTCTCGTTGCTTCATCCCAGCTCCAGCTACTTCCTTCTTCAAACACCACATCCCGTGAGATGATGGCCTTCTTCGTCACCGGGTTATACAGCTTGTAAGCCTTGCTCGCAGGAGCGTAGCCTACGAAGATACACTTCTCGCTCCGGTCATCCAGCTTCTTCCTCCTCTGGTCCGGGACGTGGGCATAAGCCACACACCCAAAAACCCTTAAGTGCTTCACACTGGGCTTCCACCCACTCCAAGCTTCAAATGGAGTCTTGAACTTCACACTCTTAGTTGGACAACGGTTCAGCACGTACACTGCTACCTGCACTGCTTCCGCCCAGAACTTCTTTGGCAACCCCTTGCCCTTCACCATACTCCTCGCCATGTTCATGATGGTGAGGTTCTTTCTCTCTGCCACGCCATTCTGCTGAGGCGAGTATGCCGCTGTCAGCTGATGAGAGATTCCCCATTGCTTACAGTACTTGTCAAACAGCCTAGAGGTGTACTCCCCACCCCTATCCGTTCTGAGCACCTTCAGCGGTTGACTACTCTCCTTCTCAGCCATTGCCTGGAACTCCTTGAACTTGTCGAGCGCCTCAGCCTTCTCCCTTAGAAAATAAACCCAACACTTCCTGTTGAAGTCGTCAGTGAAGGTAATGTAGTACTTGCTTCCGCCTATTGAAGTAGTCTCAAACGGACCAGCGATGTTCGAGTGAACTAACTCCAATGGCCTTGTTGCTTTCCGGGACTTGCCACCCTCAAAAGTTTCTCTCCTCTGCTTCCCCTTCGTGCATGCCTCACAAACCCTATGAGGAGGTGTGATCATAGGCAGCCCATCCACCATCTTGGAACCTGACAGCAGCTTCAGGCCTGTGAACCCCAGATGGCCCATCCGGTGGTGCCACAGCCAAGCTTCCTCTTCTTCTCCTGTCTTCGCTAGATATGTCGTCTCCTTGGCGTCCATGCTTAGAGGAAAGAGGCGATTCGTCGCCATCTTCACTCTCACCACCTCTCTTCCTTGACTATCCTTCATAGCTAAGGTACTATCCCTCAACAGGACCCGATATCCCTTCTCCACTAGCTGCCCAAGACTTAGGATGTTACTCCTCAAGCCCGGTACATAGAAGACATCGTTAATGTGCACCTCCTTCCCATTCATCGTGACCGCTATCACTCCTCTTCCTTCCACAGATATCTTCGACGCGTCGCCAAAACTGACTTCACCACCATTTGCCTCAAGGTTGGTGAACAGCTCCTTATCTCCACACATGTGGTTACTTGCGCCAGTGTCCAAGTACCACACTCCGTTCCTCCCTCCACCAGCACCTTGGATGGTAAGGAACATCATCGGGTCGCCACCCGTGTTACTTGCCTCAGCATAATGGTTAGCTTCTCCTCCCTTCCTTGGAGCCCAACAATCGTAGCTCATATGCCCGAACTTGTTACAGTTGTAACATTGAATTTGGGACATATCTCCTCTTCCTCTTCCTTGACCTCTTCCCTGGTCCCTTCCTTGTCCTCTGCCTTGGCCTCTCCCTTGGCCTCTTCCTCTTCCACCATCATGTCTCCAACCGTGAGGTTGCTCTGCCTCCTTCTGGTTGTACTGGTTTCTTCCGAAGTCTCTTCCACCTCTTCCTCCTCTACCTCTTCCTTGGTAGCCTCGGCCGCGCTGACCTCCTCCTCTTCCGGAGCTTTCTCCAAAGTTAAGTTGAGTCTGGAGCGCTTTCCCCAAGCCACTCGACTCCTCATCATCCTGTAGCATACGATACTCATGGGCTTGCAGCGAGCCAACAAGTTCATCTACCGCCATCTCGGTGAGATCCTTCGACTCCTCTATGGCTACTACCACGTGCCTGAACTTTTTGGACATAGACCTCAGGAGCTTCTCCATGAAGCTAACATCATCTATCGTTTCCCCATTCCTCTTCATCTCGTTTGTGAGCGTCCGTAGACGGGTCACGTAGTCACCAACCTTCTCTGAACCCTGCATCTTCGTCACTTCATACTGAGCTCGAAGGGACTGCAGCTTCATCTTCTTTGCTTTATCGACTCCCTGCATGGAGCGTTGCAAAATCTCCCATGCTTCTCTCGATGTCCCTGCATCAGATATCTTCTCAAACGTTGCCTCATCAACTCCCTGGTATAATAGGAATAGGGCCTTCTTGTCCCGCTTCTTCGCTTCCCTCAATGCTATCTTCTGAGCGTTAGTCAATGCTGCCTCCGCTTCAGCAGTAAGCACCTCGACTCCCTCTTCAACTATCTCCCATAACTCTTTGGAGGCGAGTAGCACTCGCATTTGTATACTCCAATTTCCATAGTTAGTCTTTGTCAGCTTGGGGACCTGCCACGGCATTCCACTTCCCATCTCCATCTCTCCTTCTCACTTAACCTTCCGAGTCAACTCCCAGGGGGCCAAACCTGGCTTTGATACCACTTGTTGGAAATGTGTATGTGCTCCTGCTACCTCCAATATTTTCCGAAAATTTTCTAAGTAGTCGGCGAGACCAACTTGGCGAGACCGCCAAGTCGCGCGGCTACTACCCCGGCGAGACCGCTACAAACCGCGCGGGCTCTTCTTGCGAGATGGCCGTGCGCGAGATCAACACCAAACTGAGAGCCGGCGCTGGCGAGAACTCCTCCTTGCGAGATCAACCCCGCGAGCACACCAGCGAAACCTCCACGCGCTAGTACGCAAGCCGCAACCTCTTCTTCTCGCGGCGAGATCGAGCCGCGACTTCTTCTCTGAAACTCTCCTGCGAGATTACCAACCCGGCAAGCCGCGCTCCTCCCGCGAGTACAATCCGCGAGCACCTCCTCGCGGCGAGATCACCAAACCCAGCGAGAACACAAGCCGCGCGGCTTGAACCTCAAACCGCCGGGACCAAAACCGACTCGGCGAGACTCCTGCGCTGCAGCGCTTCTCTTTTTCTCTCTAAGACAAGAACCGAATTTTGGGAGCTTCTCTCTCTATTTCATCAATCGTAAAAGGAATTACAAAGGGTCTTTATATAGGCAAAGCAAAAACAAGAAAACTTCTCTCCTAATAATTACAACTTTTCACCTACCCATTTAATACAACCTCTCATCTACCCATTAAAAGCAATTATAAATGAAATGCCAATTCCAACACTTGTGGGGCCCGGTCACCTTAATAACTCCAGCAAAAACCTCGTAAACTCTAAACAAGAACTCCATAAGCTCCGCAATAACATAAATTAGAGAGCAGTCTTATCTCCAATTTATAAGGCCTGCTGAAGGACTCATGATAGAAAGGTCCATTAAGACAAGGAATTATCCTGCCTGATTTTGTTCTCCCTAAAAGGACAACATAGCCTATCCTAACCCAATCAGATATTTCACAGAGATGGCAAGAAATATCCCCCAATCATGATAAATATTTGAGAAAATAAAGGAGATCCTCCTAAATCCAAAAGGCATACAGACGTTAATTCTTGACATGTGTTGCATAAATCGCCACGACCTTAGGGATAATTTACGCGCGCACGTCACTTCCCGGATTACAATTTTCAAAAAAAATTAGGCATTTGATAGGGTTCCACCTGAATTTTCCAAGTCAAACGAATAGGTCATTTGACATGTGTTCATGACCTGAATGCCCAAGCGGTTCGACCCAACAGAGCGATCCACGCACATGAGCCGCGCCCGCTCAAAAGCAGCAATTCCTCTCCAACGGGGGAAACCAAGCTTAGTACGACACGCGCACATGCGCGGGCAACACCCACACACAGGTGTGCGCATAAGTGACGTGCCTGCGTGCAGGCGCGCGCAGCGCTCGCGTAAGTGCGAGAGACGCTCACGCGTAGCGCTCGGGTCATGCTGGCGCGTAAGCTCGCGCAGCCCGCACGCGCAGGGAGCATGTATGCGGGTCGGTCAAGCGTGACCGCGCACACAGATGCACTCCTTGCGTGCGCGCGTCTTGCACTCCTTGTGCGTGTGCGTCTTGCAATCCTTGCGCACGCGTGTCTTGCCCATGTGTACGTTGCGCGCTCGCCGGCGGCCACCACCGCCACCGTCCGCCTCCGCTGTCATCAGCCGCCTCCTGCCACCATCATTGCTCGGCAACTTGTCTGGGCCACCCGAATCGCCCGGGGGGCATGTTCGTCATTATGTGAAAATTGATGATCTGGGTGATCAAAATGGTACGACGTCATTCGCCCATACTAGATCCAATCTGACTCAATTACCAGCACATCGCTCAAGAAAAGTATAAAGAGGTCCTTATGTCATCATTTTAAGACACGCTAGTACAGAGACTTGAGAGAGCACTATGATTTTTTGGCAAAAACGCGGAACTTAGATTGCTCCTCTGCTCAAAATTCACCCTTCTCCCTCCCTAGTCCACTCTACGCTCACTTAGATGCTTCAGTGAGCCCGGAAAAAGGCTGAAGAGAATGCTCTAGAGAACGCTCTCAAGGCGTATCGTCAAAGCTATATGTACTTATCTATTTTTCCTCTTCTATTTGTCCTCGATGCTTGTAATGGAGAGGTGGCCCGTCACCCATCGAAGAACTCCAAACACTTTTAAACAAAGCTAAATGGTGAATTTTTGCCAGGCACCAATCATTATAGCTTGATTTTCACTTGAATGTATGCACGCCCGGTCCGACTAAGAGCTAAGGCGGTCCGATTCTCCGGGCCGGCGGAAGACTAGGCCACTCGGATTCCGAAATATATATAATATAACACACACACACACACACACACACACACACACACACACACACACACACACACACACACACACACACACGGTTATATGTATGTACACGGAATCCGGACAAGCATGTGTGTGTGCGTGTGCGTCTTGCATTTCATGCGAACGTCGAACGGAGTTCGACGAATGTGGTGTTGTTATATATCTTGTATCCTTTCTGCGAACGTCGAACAGAGTTCGACGAACGTCGACCGGATTTCGGGAAGTTCGACGAGCGTGGTGCTGTATTCTTTTGACGAACGTCGAAAGGATTTCTCGAGTAACAACGGCACCAGTTGGCTGGTCAAAGCGGTTAGGTTGACTTTTCAACTCAAATCCAGTCCAATGCTTCATTTTGATGGATTGATCGTGTGGCTGAGGTTTACCCAAGGCAAAGAATCTGGCCGCCGCCGGCCGGCCATCTCTCCTGGAGACAAGGCCCGACGGTGGTTGGCAGGATGACGGCGATCACTCCTTTGAACGACGTTGGCTTTAATTTTGGTGGGTTGTCGGCAAGGAGGCGCCGAATTGGAAAGAAGAAGATTTTTTAATATTGTTGTGCGCGATTTAATCCAACGGCTCAGAAAGTAATATGCGGACATTGCACAGTACGCGGAACCCGGACAAACAGTGCCCCCCCTCCCCCCCCCCCACACATATATATATGAACATCTTCGCACGGGCTACGTCTGTGCTCGATGCTCTTCGCATCGATAGTACCTCAGCTGCGACGGTACCTCCACCTGTACTCGGCCCCTCTATGACAATCGATCAATCGATAAGACACTGGGAGCCCCCGTGCCCTACGGGACAGTACCCCCGCCTCGACAGTGTTCTGGCGCGACGACACTTCTGCAGCTCGCAAACCCCCGTGCACATGACCCTGGTGCCTGGTGCTCTTCCCTTACCTTTTTTATCGTGTGCACGGGGATTTGTGAGTTGCAGAAGCGCCGCCGCGCCGGGATACTATTGAAGCGGGGGTACTGTTGCGTAGGGCACGGGGGCTCCGTGTGCCATGTCGATTGATCGAGTGTCGTAGAGGGGCCGAGTTTGGGCAGAGGTACCGTCGCAGCTGAGGTTCTGTCGATGCGAAGTGCATCGAGCACGGGCGTAGCCCGTGCAAAGATGCTCGTATTTGTATATCATTATTGTTATCACAACGTGAAAATAATTTTGAAAGAAAATATTGAAATTGCAAGATAGTATGATGTCCATTGATAGCTTGAATAACAAACACAATTTTGTGCGAGCAGAGGCAGGATGCGGGATAAGACCGCCCAAGAGATATCTAAAAACATAGGGACATTTATAAAGATTTGCAGAGAAGAAGATAGCATGCCATGTTAAAAATGCAGCCCATATATCACCAAATATACAACAACATTTACACAGCAAACCTTTGACAAAACATACACATTTAATTTGTTAGGCTTTGGTACATATGGTAGGAAGATCTCCAGAGTCATAACGTACACTCATGTCTGCCACCTGAGCAGATTATATATAATGCAACATATATATTTTTGGCTCCGTTTGGGAGGACTTATTTTCACCGGTCAAGCTGTCACGACCGCATGAACCGGATCTTAATTATGGTCAGGTTCATGCGGTCGTGACCGCTTGACCGGTAAAAATAAGTCCTCCCAAACGAAGCCTTTATGTCTGTTACTTCAAGTACATTACATCATACATTACAAAGGAATCTACAATATTTTCTACGACAGCAGTGTTACGGTGGTGAACGCTGGTAGGCACAGGACCATCAAACCGTTCCAATTACCTAAAAATATCCTATGGTTCCCTGTACAAAAAGAACAAATTTCAATGATTTCAAAATTGCATATGAGGTGAGCAACTGTTGAAAAACCTACATGTGACTATTTTATGTTGAATTTTTTCTTTGCAGGTTTGATATCATAGGATTTTGGCACAACGATCTTTTTTGAGTCTGCGAATGCCTGAAGAACAAAATTCCATTGTTCTATGATACTTACGTCCCTTGGCACCTTTGGTATTTGGATTTTGGGTCCGTTGTATTGGTAGAGATAAGGCATATCATGACAAGCTGTTTTGTCGTCAACATTATTCTGTCCTCGATATATTTCTTCGACCCATGCCGGAAACCTATGATCGTGTGTGTGAGACTGTTGTCCTGATTGTTTAGACATGACTGTATGTGGTAATAAAAAATTATCAACATAATGACAGCAATATTCGAAATTTTTATTGCAGTAGAGAATAATACATCAACTAGCACAAACAGTAGTATATTAATCTATATCAGTAATCTAGGATTTTAACAGCAATAAGATGACCACGTCGTAAATAGTAACTTACTTTAATCGTTCACTCTTGTATTTCCTTTTATGTTCACGACCAACTTGCAATATGCTTGAATGTACCTGCAAGTTGATACAACATTATTGAAAAAGATTAGCATAGCTAGAAGGTATTTGTACTCTCGAATATTTGTATTATGGTTCTTTATTTCTATGATTTTAACAACAATACGATAAGTAGATAAGCGTGAATAATTGTAAAGAACTTATAGTTAAACTCCGAACTTTTAGTTAAACAACATACTCATGGTAGGTCGCATGTGTTTGTTATCCACATCACATGAAACGGTGGATCAGGAGATTATTGACATGTTATGTATGCCAACAGAATTTTGTTGAAAATAATTGCAGGCAACTACAATTGATGAGACTGCATAGCAAATATAAGAAATTAATAGCTGACAATGTTTGTATCTTAAACACATATACAAAAAAATAGGAGATGAGAAATAGAAAATGCACCCGGACAATGACTTTGGACAGTAATTCTTTGAAGACAACATTTTTTGTATGAGTACTGTTGATGCACAAAAATGGCACCGGGCAGCTAACACGGAGGGAGTGTGTTCGGTCTCACAAGCTAGGAGAGGAAGAGGATGAAGGTTGTGAGGGAAGAGGAAGGAAGGAAGCTTCTGAGTGCTCGAGAGTGGAGCAAGCGCTTGTCAAAGGGGTTGCGGGGATAGAGGAGAGGGTCGCCGAGAGCAGCCGGGAAGGCTGATGAGAAGAGGAGGATGATCAGGAGCTGTCGAGCAGACAATTACTATGACGATCGACCAACAGAGAAGCTTAATGAGCACCGAGGAACTTGCTTAGCAGAGAAAAGGCTTGCTGAGTAGAGAGCAAGGCTTGCTGAGCAGAGGGCAAGATTGTTAAGCAGAGAGCAAGGCTTGCTGAGCAGAGGACAAGCTTGCTGAGCAGAGAGCAAGGCTTGCTGAGCAGAGAGCGAGGCTTGCTGAGCAGGGAGCATGGCTTGCTGAGCAGAGGCCAAGCTTGCTGAGCAGAGAGCAAGGCTTGCTGAGCAGAGAGCGAGTCTTGCTGAGCAGGGAGCAAGGCTTGATGAGCAGAGGCCAAGCATGCTGAGCAGAGGGCAAGGCTTGCTGAGCAGAGAGCGAGGCTTGTTGAGCAGGGAGCAAGGCTTGATGAGCAGAGGCCAAGCTTGCTGAGCAGAGAGCAAGGGAGGGGGCCGCTAGCAGCGGCAACAACAGACTTCGCCCGCCGCGGCTTAAATGCCACTCCTGCGACGGGCTTTTCCTCTAATCAAGAAACAAGATTGCAGCTTGCTAATGCACCTTTACATGAGAAAGCAATAAAGTGTACAAAGGGGGAAACTGGCAGTTAAGGAAGGAGTTGCCAGAGACTAAGGAAAAGAGGCTGGTAGCAGCTGTGGAGGACTGGGAGGACTGAGAAACTTAGTCCGCAGAGCTTGCTGGATCAACTGTGGAGGACTGGGCGGACTGGAAAACTGAGTCCGCAGAGCTTGCTGGCAAACTGCAGTTTTCCTCCTGGGCCTTGTCTCCTCCCTCGGTCTCTACCAAATGAGAGGTATTGGGGGCTATTTATAGGCCCGGGGCGGTAATGGTAACGGTAACGGTAACGTCACCACCGGTGAGGTGGTGAATTATACGAGTACAAAAGTTGAGTCCGCAGAGTCCGCGATAGGCCTCGGCGGACTGCGGCAAGAGGCCGCCACCTCTCTGGCGAACGGGGAGGCCGGGCCATGCTGGGCGGCCTTGGCGAACGGCAGCAGGAGGCCGCCGCCTCTCTGTCGGACGGGGAGGCCGCCCCATGTTGGGCGGCCTCGGTGGACGGTGGCAGGAGGCCGCCGCCTCTCTGGCGGACGGGGAGGCCGCACCATGCTGGGCGTCCTCGGCGGACGGCGGCAGGAGTTCGCCGCCTCTCTGGCCGATGGGGAGGCCGCCCCATGCTGGGCGGCCTCAGCGGACGGCGGTAGGAGGCCGCTGCCTCTCTGGCAGACGGGGAGGCCGCCCCATACTGGGCGGCCTCGGCGGACAGCGGCAGGAGGCCGCCGCCTCTCTGGCGGACGGGGAGGCCGCCCCATGCTGGGCGGCCTCGGCGGACGGCGGCAGGAGGCCGCCGCCTCTCTGGCGGACAGGGAGGCCGCCCCATGCTGGGCGGCCTCGGCGGACGACTGCAGGAGGCCGCCGCCTCTTTGGCGGACGGGGAGGCTGCCCCATGCTGGGCGGCCTCGGCGGACGGCGGTAGGAGGCCGCCGCCTCTCTAGCTAACGGGGAGGCCGCCCCATGCTGGGCGGCCTCGGCGGATGGCGGTAGGAGGCCGCCGCCTCTGTGGCAGACGGGGAGGCCGCCCCATGCTGGGCGGCCTTAGTGGACAACGGCAGGATGTCTCCGCCTCTCCGGGAGGAAAGAGGGTCGCCCCTGCTGGGCTGCCTTAGCAGACAGTCCGCCCTTGAGCGGACGGACTTGGCAATCTGGCGGGCAGTCCGCCCCTGAGCGGGCGGACTCGGCGGGGGCAGTCCGACCCTGAGCAGGCGGACTTTGGGGCTCGTCTTTGTTGTTGTCAAGCGGCGAGTAGGGGTAAGTCGTCGCTTGCTTGGCGACTTCGGGAACTTGGATGAAGGTTGCTGCCACTGACCGGCGACCAGGAGCAAGTCTCCATTGTTGTTAGTTGACATGCTGCGACTTGTCAGATTGGAGTCCGCCAAAGCTGGGTAGTTCCACCTGCACGATGAGCGCGTTTTGCTGAATAACCTGAGCGGACTACAGGGGCGGACTAAGACAGTAGTCCGCACCCCCTGCAGGAGCGGGAACTGCGCGACCTGGGCGGCCTAGCTAGAGAGATCGCCATAGCCGCGCGGACTGAACGGATTGAAAGGTCAGTCCGCCCACCCTTGGAAGGAAAGGTAGGCAGGTCGCGGCTTGTGAGCTGGCTTCCTTGGGAGGGATCGCCCATTTCTGGGTTAACATAATCGCCGCACTTTTTGAAGTTCCGAAGGGAACTTCGAAAAAGTTGGAGACCCACAAAAATCGTGATCCACCCCAAAGGAAGAAGAGACAAGGGGAGATAGAACCTGATGCTTCTCCCAACTGAGTTGCCATTACCTACCTTTTTCCTGCGCAGAAAAAGTTAGTGAAGACATAAATGGAAGGTATACTTCACGCGTACGTGAGTTTGCCTTGGCAAAACAAAGAAGACGTGTTTTCTACTGAGTTCTGCAAAATGAATGTGAAAGTGAAGTATAGAAGGGAGATAACTTGCAAATACCCGGTGAAAGCTTGCAAGTAGCTGTTATCCCCTACAAAAGGAAGAGTGAGTATGCAAGAAAGAGAAATTGGTTGCAAGTACCTGAAATGGTCTTGCAAGCGTTTGCTACTCTCTACAAAAGAGATGTTAGAAGCAAAAAATAGAATACAAAAGTAGCTTGCATGCACCTGTGAAGAAGCTTGCAAGTATCCACTGATTACTACAAAGAGAAAAGAATGAGCAGCATGCATATCATAATGAACTAAACTGCAAGTACCTGGATGTGACTAGCAGGTGTTAACTGTTGATGGGATAAGGTGGACATGACCAAATAGCAGGGGAAATGCTTGACGAACTTGTTGATAGATATGATCATATTGGCAGAGAAAGAACTTGATGAATTCTTCCCATCTTAAATAAATTGCAATAGCATGGCTTGGTGATCAAGGAGTGTAAGATCTTTGATCAATGTTTGATGCCATTAGACTTTGATAAGAGTAAAGAATAGCTCTCTGAATCATCATCGGATAGAGCTTGAGCAAGCAATGTATATGAGATGAGCACGAGCAAAGCGGATGTTTGCTAATCCTTTTGAAAAGTCGGATTAACCTGTTCACCTGTGAAAGAAGGCAGTTGACAAAAAGAGGTCTATACTCGGAAGTGACTAAAGAAGGCTGGATGCTGCCACAGGTGTTCCCCGTGGGCCTTATGCATCTCTTGCCTGAGAAAGGTCATCCCGAGTATAGTCCTACTCGAAGCGGGCTGGCCGTGCATCCTCTAGGAGGGCACAAAAGAGAAATGCAAGGAGAATCCTGAGAAGGATTGCTAGATACACTGCTCTCTTGCCTCGGGTACAATCATCACTGATCAATGAGACTAGTTGCGCCAAGTGGCCTATTGCTTGTCTGTGGATTGATCAGTGGAATTGTGGAACCCGCGAAGGCACGGATCGAGAGTACTAAAGAGTGTTCGGTCATCACAGTTGTGAGATGATCAAAGAGACAAGGCTATGCTTGATCGTCATTGCTTGTCAAGCAAAGATCACCGTAACTGTAATGTATCCTTTGTGAAGCACATCAGAGCTAACACATGGGGCTCCCCTAGCACACACTCTATGTCAGATACCGGCTAGGATCCTAAGTCTGAAGCCCAACATCGTAGATTGAACGGCTCCCACTACACATATGGGTATACTCCCACCATATGTGGTCGAAGCGGTCGTGCCAGAGAACAAACTACGGAGGGAGCATTCCAGACTTGGCGATATCTCATTGGCATAATGATCTCTTTGGCAAAGAGAAAAGATAGAGGAAGCATCACAAGAAGAGAACTGTGTCAGTATAAGATCCCTGACAAAAGCTATGTTGAAAAGCAAGAATGAACACTGAGAAGTGTTTTCCAAAATGAAAATGTTTGAAAAGAGTAAATGCAAAAATTGATATAACCCATCAAGGTTGTGAGGAGAATTTTGAAGGACTGTGAAGCCCATGGCTTGCTTAGAATAACCTTCCAAGCACACCCTCGTCGTCCGCATCGAAGCATTCGACAGCTTGGTTAACAACGAGGAGAGGAGACTCTTCAACTAGATTCACTCCTTTGGAGGAGCAAGGAACATCCGCCACTTCTTTTCCCTTTGAAGTTGATGGATCAGGACGATCTTCTTTGGGAAGCAGGTCACGCATCTTACCCTGCCGGAACATCCTTTGCACAAGCTGGCGGAGTGCTCGGCAGTCTTCTGTTAGGTGACCTGACTCTTTGTGAAATTCACAGTATGGTTCGGAGTCTCTAGACCTTTGATCGGCTGGTCGATAGGGCTTCTTGTAGTTTGCCCTATCTTTCATGATCTGGATTACTTCTTGCATGGCCTCATCGAGATCAGATTCATGCAAGTCGTTGTCTTGTCGGTGATGAACTGTTGCTGCTTGTGAAGACGGAGCTAGTGGCAGTAATGGGTCTTGAGCACGATCACGGCTCGGGAAGGAGTATCGATGGCGTTGAAACCTTCTCTCATTTTTTGAGTGAGTTGGAAAATGATTGTGAGGAGACCTTGGAGGATGCTTGCGAGAGAGATCTTCCTCGGATGTATGCTTGGAGACGAAGCCTGTGTCGCTCTTTTCTCCTCGAATGTACGAGTTGGCCAAGGCAATCAATTCTTGGTATGTTCTCGGTGCTCGGACACTGGCTTCAAACCTGAGAGGTCCTTCACGGAGATTGTGGATAAGAGCCACTCGATACATTTCTTGATCGACAACCTCGATGTCCAAGATTTCTCTTTGGAATCGATCAACAAACTGAGACCAAGTCTCATTTCCACGCTGTTGGATCTCAAAGAGGGCTTCAGGACCGCCCTTTCTCTTAGTTGAGGTAGAGAACCTGAGCAAGAACTCCCTTCGCAGATCAACGAAGGAAGTGATGGAGTGAGGACGGAGGCCATAAAACCAGTCCCTCACTTGCCCATCAAAAGTAGTGATAAGGAGCTTGCACTTGGTCGCATCTGTAAGGGTCTTAAGAGCAACAGCCGATTCAAAGGCTTGAAGGTGCTTTACTGGATCAGTCTCTCCGGTGTAGATTGGTAACTGGGGCTCTCTGAAATTTGCTGGAGTTGGTTCGTGATGAACATTGTCTGTAAACGATGACGGCTCTTCCTGCTCTCCCACAACATAAGGATTAAAGGGAGCATAAGCTGTAGCTATAAAGGAAGCAGGGGAATAAAAGGGAAAAGTTACTGCAGGAGAAAAGGCAAGAGCTGGTGGGTAAGGATGACTTCCCTGAAAGTTGAGAAATCTTACAGGACTTCCCCGGGCTGCTCCCTGGAAGAAGTTTTGACGAGCTACAAACTCTTCATCTTGAGGTCACACAGGGGCTGCAGGCCCTTGCGGAAAGGTTGGGGTGTAAGGAGGATAGAACGATGGGCAAGTCAGAGGATAAGTTTGAGGAGTCTCGGATGATGGATTGATTGGAGCAGCTGGGGCTGTTGTAGGATGAGTGTCTAATCGTTGTGTGATTGCAACAAGAATTTGGTCGATTGCATGGAATTGCCGAGCATTCTCACGGCGCGATTGCTCGAAGGCCTCCCAGAGTGGATCTTCACTGGGACTTGGAGCAAGGTTCTCAGCTGGATGGTGGTCTGTCATGGCTTACTGTCAGTTTTCACTATCTGTTCGGATCTGAAGGTCGCGTGTTAACTGTTGATCCACGAAAATGGCACCGGGCAGCTAACACGGAGGGAGTGTGTTCGGTCTCATAAGCTAGGAGAGGAAGAGGATGAAGGTTGCGAGGGAAGAGGAAGGAAGGAAGCTTCTGAGTGCTCGAGAGTGGAGCAAGCGCTTGTCAAAGGGGTTGCGGGGATAGAGGAGAGGGTCTCCGAGAGCAGCCGAGAAGGCTGATGAGAAGAGGAGGATGATCAGGAGCTATCGAGCAGACAGTTACTATGATGATCGACCAGCGGAGAAGCTTAATGAGCAGCGAGGAACTTTCTTAGCAGAGAAAAGGCTTGCTGAGCAGAGAGCAAGGCTTGCTGAGTAGAGGGCAAGGTTGCTAAGCAGAGAGCAAGTCTTGCTGAGCAGAGGGCAAGCTTGCTGAGCAGAGGGCAAGCTTGCTGAGCAGAGAGCAAGGCTTGCTGAGCAGAGAGCAAGGCTTGCTGAGCGGGGAGCAAGGCTTGCTGAGCAGAGGCCAAGCTTGCTGAGCAGAGAGCAAGGCTTACTGAGCAGAGAGCGAGGCTTGCTGAGCAGGGAGCAAGGCTTGCTGAGCAGAGGCCAAGCTTGCTGAGCAGAGAGCAAGGCTTGCTGAGCAGAGAGCGAGGCTTGCTGAGCAGGGAGCAAGGCTTGCTGAGCAGAGGCCAAGCTTGCTGAGCAGAGAGCAAGGGAGGGGGCCGCTAGTAGTGGCAACAACAGACTTCGCCCGCCGCGGCCTAAATTCCACTCCTGCGATGGGCTTTTCCTCTAATCAAGAAACAAGATTATAGCTTTCTAGTGCACCTTTACATGAGAAAGCAATAAAGAGTACAAAGGGGGAAGCTGGCGGTTAAGGAAGGAGTTGCCAGAGACTAAGGAAAAGAGGCTGGCAGCAGCTGTGGAGGACTGGGAGGACTGAAAAACTGAGTACGCAGAGCTTACTGGATCAACTGTGGAGGACTGGGCGGACGAGAAAACTTGGTCCGTGGAGCTTGCTGGATCAACTGTGGAGGACTGGGCGGACTGGAAATCTGAGTCCGCAGTGCTTGCAGGAAAGCTGCAGTTTTCCTCTTGGGCCTTGTCTCCTCCCTTGGTCTCTCCCAAATGAGAGGTATTGGGGGCTATTTATAGGCCCGGGGAGGTAACGGTAACAGTAACGTCACCACCGGTGAGGCGGTGAATTATGCGAGTACAAAAGTTGAGTCCGTGGAGTCCGCGATAGGCCTCGGCGGACAGCGACAGGAGGCCGCCGCCTCTCTGGCGGACGGGGAGGTCGCCCCATGCTGGGAGGCCACGGCGGATGGTGGCAGGAGGCCGCCGCCTCTCTGGCGGACGGGGATGCCGCCGCCTCTCTGGCGGACGGGAAGGCCGCCCCATGCTGGGCGTCCTCGGCGGACGGCGGACAGGAGTCCGCCGCCTCTCTGGCGGACGGGGAGGCCGCCCCATGCTGGGCGGCCTCGGCGGACGGCGGCAGGAGGCCGCCGCCTCTCTGGCCGACGGGGAGGCCGCCCCATGCTGGGCGGACTCGACGGACTGCGACAGGAGGCCGCCGCCTCTCTGGCAGACGGGGAGGTCGCCCCATGCTGGGCGGCCTCGGCGGACAGCGGCAGGAGGCCGCCGCCTCTCTGGCATACGGGGAGGCCGCCCCATGCTGGGCGGCCTCGGTGGACGGCGGCAGGAGGCCGCTGCCTCTCTGCCAGACGGGGAGGCCGCCCCATGCTGGGCGGCCTCGGCGGACGGCGACAAGAAGCTGCCACCTCTCTGGCGGACGAGGAGGCCGCCCCATGCTGGGCGGCCTCGGGAGACGGCGGCAGGAGTCCGCCACCTCTCTGGCCGACGGGGAGGCCGCCCCATGCTGGGCGGCCTCGGCGGACGGCGGTAGGAGGCCGTCGCCTCTCTGGCAGATGGGTAGGCCGCCCCATGCTGGGTAGCCTCGGCGGACAGCGGCAGGAGGCCGCCGCCTCCCCGGGAGGAAAGAGGGTCGCCCCTGCTGGGCGGCCTCAGCAGACAGTCTGCCCCTGAGCGGGCGGACTCAGCAATCTGGCGGGCAGTCCGCCCCTGAGCGGGCGGACTCGGCGGGGGCAGTCCGCCCCTGAGCAGGCGGACTTTGGGGCTCGTCTTTGCTACTGTCAAGCGGCGAGTAGGGGTACGTCGTCGCTTGCTTGGCGACTTCGGGAACTTGGATGAAGGTTGCTGCCACTGACCGGCGACCAGGAGCAAGTCGCCATTGTTGTTAGTTGACATGCTGCGACTTGCCGGATTGGAGTCCGCCAAAGCTGGGTAGTTCCACCTGCTGGATGAGCGTGTTTGGTTGAATAACCTGCGCGGACTGCAGGGGCGGACTGAGACAGTAGTCCGCACCGCCTACAGGAGCGGGAGCTACGCGACCTGGGCGGCCTAGCTAGAGAGACCGCCATAGCCGCGCGGACTGAGCGGATTGAAAGGTCAGTCCGCCCACCCTTGGAAGGAAAGGTAGGCATGCCGCGGCTTGCAAGCTGGCTACCTTGGGAGGGATCGCCGATTTCTGGGTTAACAATTACCAGGACGTGAAGACACAACACTTTCCTTTATTAAAACTTTGGTCTTTAATTTGCTGCACTGACTCCTCTTGATAAAGCAACATAAAGTTGACCATGAGTGAAAATAGGAGATGTAAAGGCCAACTTGCTTAATTGTTTGTCCTTGAGATTTATTTATGGTGAGTTCAACGGACGGGAAATTGCTTGCGAGTTAACTCAAAGGGCATATTGAGATCTCCAGCATTTTTGAGTGGTATGCGGGGGAGGAAGACTGCCTCGTCTTTATGTTGTCCCGTAAGTATTTCCGCTTCAATAACATTTCTTGAGAACTAACAACAAAGGAGCCACGAACCATTGCAAAGGTCGATTCGGGGATTTAAATTCCCCAAACGCATGATGGGGGCACCTTTTTCAATGATAATTTATGCGATGGGAGATTGCTCGGTGAGATGTTATTCAAAAACTCTTGAGGCTATAAATTATATCTGTCACTATCAACATAATCAAAAGAATAATATGCCGTTTAGTCTCCAGTGAGTAATATGAGATACTTTTTATTTAGCTAAGCAACATCCTCATTTAATGGAGTCAGGAATGCTTTATCTTCCCAATAATCAGAGTTGGTAACACTGGATGTAATATTGGAGAATACATTGTTGATAACATATTGATTGAATGTTGTCCTTCCCGGGGAATAATCATTGAATCAGGAATCTGAATCATATCGTCATCATATAAAGGCTCATCACCATTTCCTATTCGAAGCAGAAACTCTGAGAAATGTTGATCATCCAAAGCACAGATATTTTCAGATAATGAAATTAACCTTACAGTTGACCACAAAGGTGAGTCAACTATGCCGGCATTGATAATTTAGGACTTTGAGGCATTAATTACAACTG
Organism: Platanthera guangdongensis; assembly: GCA_039583875.1. Lineage (NCBI taxonomy): Eukaryota > Viridiplantae > Streptophyta > Magnoliopsida > Asparagales > Orchidaceae > Platanthera > Platanthera guangdongensis. Next base: position 209,145,057 of record CM077163.1, on the reverse strand, counting down.
CTGGAACTTGTCGAAAATCCCCTCCCATAATTACAACCTTACCACTAAAAGATTGTGGGAGGATCAGAACATCTTGAAATGAACGATCAACATCCTCAAATACATGTTTGTAAGACATCGGGGCCTCATCCCACAAAATAGTGGAGTAATGTTGTAAAAGTTTATGCATCTCAAACTATTTGCCAAATTTGCAAAATGAGTCTGTTTCCACATGAATTGGAATTTTAAATTTTAAATGTATTGTGGTTCCTCCTGAAAGAAGAGTCGCAGCAATTCCTAATGATGCAGTTGCAAGCACAATATGACCATCATGTCGTAAATGGGCAAGTATCGCTTTGCATAAAAATGTCTTTCCAGTGCCTCCAGGGCCATCTATGAAGAAAATACCACTATGACGTTGTCTAATAGCTTCCATAATAGTATGGAAGGCATAACATTGGTCAGGATTTAACAATGAACAAAGTTAAGATCCGTATATGAGATTGGTATGGAGAGTTCATCTTCAATTAAGCCTGATACATTGGTAATATTTGTGAAGACTGCCGACATCTGAGGAATATCAAACTGTATAATACCTTTGCTATGTTGTTGAAGAGTATAATCTATTTCATGAAGAAGTTTGTTCATGACATATAAATCACTGATCAAAGTAGACAAGACGTAATCTTCAGTCATTGCAGTATAGTTATCATTTCATATTGTCTAACCTCGGTTGAGTTGCAATAAAGTAAAATTGTATTAAATAAAGTTCTTAACGCTTGTGACATTTGAAATTCTCTCGCCTCACACATATAGTTATGTAGACTATTGTCTCGTTCGAGCAGACCATATTGTTCAACAGCTTCTTTAAATATTGAGTACGTAGTGGAACCAACTGTCAGCAGATGTTTAAAGGATCTCAGAGCTCGAATATGATTCAACAATATGCGTAAATAAAATCTTTCGCCTTCAGAATGATGTACAGAGTACATTCGACAAATAATGTTTTGGTGTCGTATTCGTCTGATCCATGTTCTTGATGTCAAATTTCATGTGTAGTGTTTTGAAAATTCATTGTACAGATAATTATGGCTTTTTTGTTGCGCGGCATAAACGTGGAAAAATTCAGTCAACATTGTTCGAGAATTTTGTTCGTTTGCCAAAAGATTGTGAACTAAATCAGTGATGTGAAACTGTACTTGATGTTTGTTAGGTAAATGAATCTGTAAATGGATAACTGATAGATATATTTGGTACATAGAAGACTTGAATATCTTCCAAAATGCTTCTTGTGGGCATATCAATCGACCGTTTACATATTGAGCAACCTCATTATGATCTGAGAGAGTTTGAACTTGAAATGCAATAAAATCAGGGCCTTTGTGAATGTATTTATATAGATATTTTATACTTTTAATATTACTGCAAATCTCAACGTTAATATGACAGTCATATTTCAACAGAAGTTATGGGTTATAGGGAACAACTCATCGATTGTCAATAGCAAAGTATTTAGCCTGATGCAGTATAAGAGATCATCCATTATTGCGGTGTCTATAGATTGGGTAGGAGTCTGCTCCTTGCAAGGTATCCTCAGCAAGTTTTTTGGATACCCTTTTTTACAAATACCATGTATCATGTGTGGTGCATGAGAGTTTATGTGTGCGCCTTACACATGAATCATATGTCGCACAACAACATTATATAATTCGGTTTGATGTTCAATATGAGGAAGCTTTGCTCTAACAATCTTGTCATAGTCATTTTGAGTATTCAGTTTATCGCACGTATCAAAAATAACCAGCATAAGAACATGTGGCAGACCTCTTTTTGGAACTCAATTACATGGACATGACTAACTATTTTGCCCAAAATATTTTTATGAAAAACATCTTTATTTAATTTTACATATTTAGCATGAAAAATTCGAGAGACTAAATCTGGTCGGTCTTGAGGGTTTTATCCTGCATAAAGCGCGTCTGTTATTTCTTGCCATGAAGCGTTGCATGTCATTATTAGAAATATATCCGGCCCATAATGCTGGACAACGACCATTTCATCCTGATAATGCTGGTACATGTCTTGAAGACTTCCAATAAAAGATGACGCGCCAGCCAATATTCGTTGTAGTAGAAGCACATATTGTACGACTTTAGCATATTAAGCAGCATCAGAATTAAAATCGTCTGATATTAAATTAACATATATATCAACCTCCACTATTTTCTCCAACATTGAGAAAGTCTTGTAGGCTGTTGTAAAATTCAGATCAGATTGTTTTTTGATTATTTTTTATCCATCAGAGTTTTTGAGTTTCAATTTTTATATAATTATCAACAATATATTGCTGCAGTAGCCGACATCCATGTAATGACAATGATAAAGGTAGTTGACGATCCTACAATACAATGATTATGAGATCAAATACCATATCAACGGAAGTAGTAGGTCTGCACATAGTTAAATTTACTTGCCTAAAACCTGAAGTATGTATAATTAGTACTTGCAACTGCTAACATGTCGATGATTCAGTCCTTTGTATTCAACCAACTAACCATATGTACTATATGGGAGGAGCAACGGATATTGAAGTTGTAAGACCCCTTTTTTTATTACGCTACCGGGTCTTATGCCCAGAATCGCTGTTTTGCTGTGACACCTTCGGTCGGGAAGGTCAACACTACAAAACACCAACCCTGCCGGCACAATAGAATCACCAAAGATGCGGAAGCTTATAAAAGAAGACAGTAAATGGCAAGTCCACAAAACATATCATATATAAATATATAACATGATTCACAGCATGTCCCAGAAATAAAAGGAGTGTAAACAAGGGCGGAAAGGTAAACGGGCTTATACCCAGTACATCAGAAACCTCACTACAAGGTCACTAGTGGAAGCTAATAAAACTAAACAATCACAGAACCAGAAGCGGGTGCTCCCGATCTAGACTGGCCCACCTTCATGTGCACCATGCCCTGCTGCTGCTGCCTCTCCGGTTACTGCATGTCTCCCATCCGGAGCCCCTGTAAAAAAAATATGGTCCACCGACCGTCAGTCATAAGACTAAGCCAACTATCATCCCTTCCTCCCCCCGCGACTCCTAGGCACCGTGCGGGAAGGAAGATAGGGAAGATATTAAGGTGGAGAAGTGTCAAAGCAGATGGTGGTGGACCTAAACTAGCAGTGATATCACAGAGCTATAAAGGTGTACAACAGTAATATGATGATAATAAAGTAAGGCAGTAAAGTAAGAACAGTAAGAGAGCAAACTATAATGAAGAATAACATTAACTTATATGAATGCACATACAAACTTATAAGTTAAGGGGTCTTTTGCAAGACTCCCATCGTATAAGCTATCCCATACTAGGTTATATGATGAGGTGTCGGGTTTTATGCAAGTATGAGTGTAGTGAAATGTTATGTGGATGAAATGTTATATTCACACAAGTGCAACTCACGCACGACTTCATGCACACAGACCTTTAGTTCCCCTATTTTTTAGTTAAATAAACTCTCAGGTACCTCGCATTGTGGCAAACAGAGGCAGTGGGCCGGGAAACCCCACTACTAGGACGACATTCACGCCACCCAACCTAGACCTTTTTATGCCTCAACGTGAAGGACACACCATGGAGCCTCTACGTACCTTACTAGCAAAACCAAAAGTCTTTCTTTGGCTAAGTGTGAAACACACTCGCCGAGTCAATATACCGACGTCGGCGTGAACGATAGTCAAGTAACAAAGACCCACCACCTTATATTATGCACATGAAAATAAGAACTTCCGAGTCATAAGCTCCCCGGACTAACCCATCCGTCAAACCACCTACCGAGCCATCGGCTCGCCGGGCTATCCTGCCCTCTACTAAAACCACCGAGCATACTGCTCGAATGACAAAGCTAAACTAACAACCCTGTAACTAGAGGTGAGTGTAAGTGGAGCTTTAGTATAGACTAATTACTCTTATGATCAATTTACTCTTACTGTTTACGTTAACCTTGGACTGCCCAAGGCATTCCCTGTGAAGGGCTCTTGAGGGCACTAGAAACTACGATGGGCTGAAGCTCAAAGCACCCTTTTGCAAGATAATTATTATTATTGGTATCTACCCATAATAAACTCCATTTTAAGTTTACATAATCTAACCCTAGTGCATTTAACTCTTGAACTATTCCTAAGTGTATTTGGACACTCTCATCAGGAAAGGACGATCGTTCGTTGCTCCCAGGTACGTCCTTAACCTAGCCAACCAGGCTCTTACAGCCTAACCTACATTGATGACCTCAGTCATACACTACAGGTTAAGTATATCACATACCCCTTTACCTCATACCTAAGTTCTCAAGATTCCCTGATATTGCTGTTTTAGTATGTGCAGACCTAGAGAGCTAAATGACATGCAAGAATGGTGACTCCCATAAATATTCATTTGAATGCCCTAAGATAATTACTGGGAGTCTATAGAGACAAGATTAGACTAAGTCCAAAAACTTGTAATTTTCCTAATTTAATTGGTATTTATTTATTTTTTCCCAAATTAAGGCCATATGTGATTTTGAACATGAAGTATTAGATTTACAGAAGTCATGATCACCAAAAAATTATAAACTCCTTATGATGCCAATAAATCAGAGAATACCAAGTTTCATAATTTTTTTCATAAATGTTTTGCCCTCTAGTTAATTGATCCACAATAAATCTAATAATTATGGGTAAAGAAGGAAGTACTAAAATACATCATTAGAAAATTATGGAAAAATTACTAAATCTTAAGGATGACCAGAAAGGATCTTTGACCATAGATCATAATTTACCAAGCTCATCAGGTACCAAAATAAAATCAAATAAATTTAATTAGAAATAAGCACCTTGTGAAAAAACCCCTATAAACAGACTTCCAAAAATTCCACAAACATTTACAGAGATCTACAATGACATAAAAGATCCTCTAACTAAATTTCATGAGTTTTCAGTAAGAGGTTAATTCATAAGAAATTCCTATATAGATAGAGCAACTTGATGGGTTATGAATGAAGTACTCCAAATATTGATCTAAAAATTCAAACCAAAATTTCTAGAGCTTTGTTATGATGTTACATCATAACTGACTAAATCTCATGCAATTTAAAGGTTAGAAAGTCATATATAAAAATTCTTCAAAAAAACCTATGGTAGTGCGCTTTACGAAGGAACCTACTTGTAAACTCATCCCAACATCATGTAAAATATTCTAGAGATTAATATGACTATAAAAATGACTCCTACCATCATCCCATGGAAATCCAAGGTCATATGGCCCCTAAATTATTCCTTAATGTGCAAGGGCCTAATTAGGTGCAAAGTTATTTAAGTGTGGTGCAAGGGTCCATCTACCACCTACAACAACCCTAGGGCATTACTGTCACAGCCCGCATTTTCTCCTTATTAAATAATACGTCATAGTAAAAGATAATACGCGTCGTGATGCCACGCCATGCAGGTGACAACTTCAGACGCTCAGACAACTCGTCCTCACATTTACTTTAAGTAAAAGAATTATGAAATTAAGTTTTAAAAAATATATATAAGTTATTTGAGTTACTGACCTTATCCCTCAGTCGGGTGGATCACTGTCACAGCCCGCATTTTCTCTGCATTAAATAATACATCAGAGTAAGAGAAAATACGCGTCGTGATGCCACGCCATGCATAGGACAACTGCAGACGCTCAGGCGACTCGTCCTCACATTTACTTAAGGGAAAGTTGTTTGACTGGTTTGCCAAACCAACCAAACCTCTTGCAAAACCTCCCTCTAATACCAACTGTCACTGCCCGCATTTTCTCCATATTAAATAATATGTCAGAGTAAGAGAAAATACGCGTCGTGATGCCACGTCGTGCAGGGGACAACTACAGATGCTCAAGCGACTCGTCCTCATATTTACTTTAAGTAAAAGACTTATAAAATTAAGTTTTAAATATATATATATATATATATATATATATATATATATATATATATATATATATATATATATATATATATATGTTATTTGAGTTACTGACCCTGTCCCCTGCACGGCGTGGCATCACGACACGTATTTTCTCTCACTCTAACGTATTATTTAATACGGAGATAATGCGGGATGTGACAGTTGGTATCAGAGGGAGGTTTTGCAAGAGGGTTGGTTGGTTTGGCAAGCCTGTCGAACAACTTTCCCTTATGTAAATGTGAGGACAAGCCGCCTGAGCGTCTGCAGTTGTCCCTTGTACGACATTGCATCATGGTGTGTATTTTCTCTTACTCTGACGTATTATTTAATACGGAGAAAATGCGGGCTGTGACAATTACTCCACCCAAGAAACCCATGGGGTAAACCCCAAGTCCAAACAAGGACTAAACACCCTAAGTCCTTCACAAACCCTAACAAGCTCAGTCCAAGTCTTGAACTAGGGCACTAGGGCTCAACTACCCTAACCCATCCCAAACTCTAAGAGAGGGTGACCCTACTGACCTTGGGACTCTCGCCAGAGCGCCAACCCCTTTGGGTGAGTATTGTCCCCTCCATGCCCCAAGAATCCTAAACCCTAAACTCACTCTTATGGGCTCAAACTTTAGTCACATCAAAACCCAATCAATTCATACTCAAATGGGTTGAGATTTTATCCAGTGACTCATGATGATCCCTAAGACCATCCACCAACGTTTTGGGGGTTGGTGAGGTCATTAGGTCCCTTAATTAAACTATACAAGATTATTAAATTTTTACCAAAACTATAGAAATGTTTTCTCCGAAAATTCTCATTTTTGGATGTCCTGGGTATAGATAAGATTGACTCCCTGCCCAAATTTCAGGTCATTTTTAGATGTGGTTAAGTGGGGGGCACCTATTTTAATCTCTGACTAGCCCTAAGTATAGACAATACCATTTTGGGTGCTGAGGTCAGACCATTGAGCCAAATTGGTTGAAACAAATTTTAAATTAAAATAGACCTCAAGATCTACAACTTTGGTGTTGACCACTTTTTCTGTGGAAGTCTCTAAGTATTTTTAATAAATATAAATATTAACTAAAATTAATGAGATAGGAAATCAAATAAAAGAAATTATATAATCCTAAGTTTAAAATCAGAGGCGGTACGAATCTTGGAGCAAATCATGCGGCAGCTGGTCGTATTCAACCTCCAGCCTACGGCTGAGATTGCCCCATCCTGGAGCCCTTTCTAAGCGCTACCGCCGGCCACCCGGCTATCTGCCCGGCCGGCCACCGCCTCCACCACCTTCGTTGAGGTGGTGGCTATCGCCAGGAGGCTGCACGACCGTCAGAGAGGCTATTTCCGGCGAACCCGAGGGGTGAGAAAAACTCAAAAAATTTGTGAAAGTGCTCACTTGATCGGGCTCAATTGAGCCCGATATCTTTCTTATTTGATCTAGGATCCTAGCACAGAGGGAGAGGGGGAGAAATCGACCTTCTGGGTGGAGCGCAGTAGTGCCGATTGTCGGGTCGTCATTTGCGGTGGAGGAGTCGTCGGAGTTCTGCAACAGCACTGTGGAAGGACTCAATTTTGTCAAGGGAAGAGTGTAAATGACTCCTCTAGGTCTGGGGAGTATTTTTAAAGACTCAGAATGGGGAGGGGATGTGCATTTCTTCATGGCACCATTAATGGCTAATGAAGAGGATTTCGGCCATGTGTGGTTACACTATTCTGACCATTGAATAGCCACCAAAATGACCCATGACCTTCTCAACACTGAATGGGGAATAGGATCAAAGCATTGGAGATGAAGAGAGGGGCCCTTGGTCTCCCTTGGCCATGAATGTTCTTCCACCCACTTTCTCTCAGATTTTGATTTACTACATAGTCATGTTCCCAACCTACCAGATTTTGGAAAAGATCCTTCCAGAGCTATAGTCTATTACACTGCTCATGTTAATACTTATGCCTTAGAACAGTTTTTACAAGATATTTCTACCAGTTTTGATTCTATCTCACAGCCTATGATAGTTGATGAACCAGTTCCACAGATTATTATACTTGATAATTTAATGAATATTGATGAGCAGATTCATTCCCCTCCTAAATAAAAGGGATGAATCTCTAATGACTAAAACTGATGATCTGCCTAATAAGGATAAAGTAGATGTAGATAAATTATATAATCAAATTGATGAATTATATGATCACCCAGAAGTTCAGCCTAGTGATGATACAGATTCTGATGAATCAGAAGATTCTGGTAATAGGAAAAGGAAAAGCAGAAAAAAGGCTTAAACCAAGGTTGCTCCTCAACCTTCTTCTACTGCTGATATCCCCTATTACATTTTACATGGGATCACTCTTACACCAGACCATCCAAGTTGGATGAGATATTCTAAGAATGAACTGAAAAGGAGGAAGAAAATAAAAAGGTATCATTCAGTTCCAAAGTCTTGGAGTGGTCCTCCTCCACCTCCTCCAACAACAGGTTCTACAGGTACTTCTCTGAGGCCTACTTCTCAGTCTTCTAGAACAACACAATACATGCAAGAAAGACCCACAAGGCAAGACAGACCTGCATGGTCTGAGACCTATGGAAGACAGTAGCCAGCAATATCCTACCCAAGAAAGGCCATCTTCTCCAATAATTGAACCTGAATTTGACCCTGTTTATAGAATGGTCGGGTTCAAAGAACAAGTTGCTCTTACTCAGATACGAAAGGCAAGAACTGAAGGTAAAGATACCTCTCAGTTTACTACCATGTCTTCTTACATGCAACAAGAATTGGAAAGATATTAGAAGAAAAGTATATTAATTTAATGTTGATAAATATGAGCTTGCATCCAGAGGCAGTGGTTCCTACAGTCTCCTCTCAAAAGATTATTGGTGCTCATGATCTGAAACTAAAAAAAGAGAGTGTGATGATCCTACAAGACAACTGATCTTCACCAAGTCCTCTTCTGATCCTTCAGCTGGTGCATCACAAAAGTATTCCTAATTTTAATTATGTTTTTAAATATTATTGTAATAACTTTCCTTTAATTTTTTATATCTGCTGAACATTTAAGATTCTGCCAGATAATTTATGCTTTGAGTTTTGCTTATTTGATAGTGTCCTCACCCAAATATGGGGAAATTGTTGCAACTCCTTATTACTGATTTAGGTTAGGATTACTATTAGGATTTTATTTTGAACCAACTTATATAGAATAAGGGTCATATTTTATTTCGAGAAGTATTTCAGAAGGAATTCCAGCAACGCTCAGTTCGACGAACTCTGAACTCTATTTGACGAACTATGAACTCAGCTCGACTAACTCAAGTCTCAAAATCTGAGCTTAGTTTCACTAACTCTGAGCTCAGTTCGACAAATGCGGATCTTAGCTCGACAAAAGTGATAGCTCAGTTTGTTGAAGATCAATTTGACGAAGGCCAAGCTTAGTTCGATGAATGCAGAGCTCAGCTCGACGAAAGTGATAGTTTAGTCTGTGAAAGATTAGTTAGATGAAAGTCAAGCACAGGTTGATGAAATACTTGCCGAGTTCGACGAATCAGACAGTTTCTATATTAATAGATGGCAGAATGATTTCAAAGATTTGGTAACTGAAACTCTGTTATTTAATGCTAATTATTCTAACAAATATAGTCGTTTAAGGCAGCATTAAATATGGATTTATCACAGAGTTATTAATCTAATTAATTACAAAGGCAGTTATGAATTCTCAAGGGATTCAGACGTTTCAGAATTTGTTTATTTCAAACATTGAAATCTTCATGACAGCATATATATATATATATATATATATATATATATATATATATATATATATATATATATATATATATATAGATTGCTGTAGAGATTCCTGATACATTGAGTAGTTAGAGACACAGAGATACAAAGATCTACTTTCATTCTGCTTCAGACTCTCCAAGAGACATCCTATTTCATATCTGTCTGGAATATCTACTAGAGAGCAACAACACTCAAGAAGGCCTACACCCTGAAGAAAAGTCTTCTCCCTTGATCACAATTTCTATTCAAATCATGGGGAGCTTTTTGCAATATCGTTCACTAAGTCTTCTTAGAGACTCTTAAAAGAGAAGACAACATCTAACTCATTTAGTTTATTCTTTAAAATGTGTACAAGGTTCTAACTCCCTTCAAAAGTGAACACTTGGTTCATAAGTCACCTGATCAAAAGACTTAGGTTTGGTTTTAGGGTACCTGATCAAAAGTCCAAAGGGTTGCTAGATCTCTCTTAGAAAATAGATCTTTTGGTGACAGAGCACCTGATCAAAAACCTTTAGTGGATTCCTACCATGGTGTTGGAAGAGTAGACGTACTCAGTTTTATTGGGGAACTACAATAAATTTCTTGTGTCGTCTGTGATTGTTTTCTTTTTATTTGTGTGCTGTGATTTTCATCTATATATATAACTAATTTTTAAAACTGCTCTAAAGAAAATTAAAGTTTTAATATACACTATTCACCCCTCTAGTGTAAAGTTAGATCTATCCCTTCACTTTCAGAATAGCGAGAAGGCGCTCCCCGGGAAATGTGTCATTAATATCCACCTCTATGAGCTCCTCCGAATCAGGATTTTTCAACCGAAGGTGGTCTGCAGCCAAGTTTTTCGCTCCTCTCTTGTCGCCTATCTCCAAGTCAAATTCTTGAAGAAGCAAGATCCACCTAATCAATCGCGGCTTGACATCTGTTTTTGTTAGTAAATATCGCAAAGCCGAATGATCGGTAAAAACAATAATTTTTGACAAGGTTAAATATGAGCGAAATTTATCAAAAGTGAAAATTACGGCTAATAATTCATTTTCAGTGGTCGTGTAATTTTCTTGTGTGGCGATTAGTGTTTTGCTCGCATAATAAATACGATGAAAATTTTTATTGATGCACTATCCTAAGACCGCACCAACGGCAAAACTACTAGTATCGCACATGATTTCAAAAGGAAGCTCCCAATTGGGAGCTATCAATATAGGAGTGTTAATTAATTTTTCTTTAATAATAGAAAAAGCCTGCAAACAATTGTCATCAAAAATGAACGACGCATCTTTTTCTAACAAATAAGTAAGGGGCTTGGTTATTTTAGAAAAATCTTTAATAAATCAGCGATAAAAACCGGTGTGCCCAAGAAAATTACGTACAACCTTAACATTTGAATGGGGAGGTAGTTTTTTTATAGTTTCTATTTTGGCCTTGTCAACCTTTATGCCCTTACTCGAGATTTGTGGCCCAAAACTAACCCTTCCTGTACCATAAAATGACACTTCTCCCAGTTTAAAACTAGGTTTGTGTCCTCACATCTTTGGAGCACACGGGAGAGGTTTTCTAAACATAAATCGAATGAATCTCCAAAAATGGAGAAATCGTCCATGCAGACTTCCATGATATCCTCCACTAGTTCGTCAATGATTGCTAGCATACACCTTTGGATTGTTGCCGATGCATTGCATAAACCAAAAGGCAACCTCCGATAGGCGAAGGTGCTGAACGAACAAGTGAAGGTTATTTTCTATTGGTCCTCGAATGCAATTCGGATTTGAAAATATCCCGAGAGGTCATCAAGAAAACAATAAAAGGAATGCCCGGATAGCCGTTCAAGGATTTGGTCAATGAACGAAAAAGGAAAATGATCATTTTGGGTTGCATCATTTAATTTGCAGTAGTCAATGCAAACCCGCCATCCAGTAACAGTTCTAGTAGGGATCAATTCATTTTTATCATTAGGCACTACTGTTAACCCTCCTTTTTTGGGCACCACTTGTACCAGACTTACCCAAGTGTTGTTCGAAATCGGATAGATGATGCCCACATCTAATAATTTTATGACCTCCGCCTTAACTACCCCCTTCATGTTAGGATTTAGTCAACGTTGAGGTTGAATGGTTTTGTGTGAGTGCTCTCCTAATAAAATTTTGTGGGTGCAAAAGGAGGGATTAATCCCTCTTAAATCCGTAATCTTCCACACAATTGCGCGGCCTCTATGATTCCCCTTTCTTCTCGCTGGGACCTGTTCTTAAGTCGTCGCGAGCTGTCCTTAGTCTCCGCGCACTCCTTTTCTAGCCGCTCTTGTTCTTAAGTCTCCGCAACCTGTTCTTAAGTCACCGCGACCTGTTCTTGTTACTGTGACATATTCTTCTCACCGAGACCCGTGCTTATTTACTGCGCCCTCCTTTTCTAGCCGCGACTTGTTCTTCTCGCTGCTCTCTGCTCTCTTTTAGGGTAACCTCCAATATTTCTACCACCACTACTCTCGTTGTTGCTCCTCCTACTCCTTCTACTCCTTCGGGCAACCTTGGTACTGTTTCCAAACTCATCGATCCCAACTTCCCGGACTGGAGCGTCTCCTTCACCTTCCTTATCCACTCTCAACGCAAACGCCATCATCTCACCGATGACCCTCCTCCGCAAGACTCCCATCTCTTTGATGATTTAGATGCCATCGACGCTCTTGTCCGCACATGGCTGGCTAACAGTCTTTTTGATGAATGCCTACCCGTCAACTGTCATGATGAAATGGTCAAGTCTACTTGGTTTCATCTTGCCGCTCTCTACTCTAAGGGCGCTCAGACGTCTCGCATCTATACTTTGTTTGCGAACCTCTTTGCCCATCCCTCCATGTCTACTGCTGCTGCCTACCAATAAGTTCAGGCTCTCGGAGCCAAAATTCTCCAGAATCGCCCCATCTCTGCGGATCTGGCTGAGCAACACAAACACTTCCAAGAGCTTCTGGTTGTGTGTTATCTTCTGTAACTTTCTGAGTCATATGACATGATCCGTCAACAGATCCTTGGCGAGGTAGAGTCTCCCACCCTGGATGCCACTGCTGCCCACATAGCTGTGGTTACCTCTCTCCTACAATATCCAATGTTATCCTCCCCTCCTCAACCGGACAACTACGCTCACCAAACTCAGCGGAGTGGCTCTGGTGGCAGCAACCACCAATCTGCTGACCGCAGTGCTTCCCATTTTCTCTGCTCTCATTGTGGTTGCACCGGCCATACGATTGACTGCTGTTGGAAGAAGCATCCTCATCTTCGACCAACTGGGGACGCTTCCAACTCCTCTTTGATGTCGTCCGCCTCGGTGGTCACATCTTCAGGTAGTGCCCACGTTGCTACTCAAGTGTTGGGTACATTGGAAAATATGTACCTGATTTGAAGAAGCCTCACCCTACTCAATGATATACATCAAGGTGTATTTGATGTATTTTGAGTTACCTTGTGCAGGTTAAGTAATTGCAGGGAAAGCTTAAAGTTTCCAAGTCCATGTGTCGACACCTAGAAGAAAAGTGTCGACACTTAAGAAGACTTGTGTCGACACCCAGAGAAGCAGTGTCGACACTTGGAGTGATTGTGTCGACACCAGGGATGCAGAGTCGACACCAGAAGGAAAGTGTCGACACATACAGGCAGTGTCGACACACATTGAAGAAATGTCCAGAGAAAGTGTCGACACTTAGAAGCAGTGTCGACACCCAGAGGAACTTTGTCGACATCAAAAGTGTCGACACTAGGAGGCTGTGTCGACACTCAGCAAAACATCAACAAAGTTCAAGTACAAGTGTCAACACATGAAGAAAGTGTCGACACTCAGTAAACTTCAACAGAGTTTAAGTACAAGTGTCGACATAATGAAGAATGTGTCGACACACAGCAAAAGTCTCAACACATGCAGAAAGTGTCGACACTAGGAGGCTGTGTCGACACTCAGCAAATTTCAATGAAGTCTAAGTACAAGTGTCGACACAAAGGGGATGTGTCGACACTCAGCAAAAGAATCAACACAGAAGGCATGTGTCGACACCAAGAAGATGTGTCGACACTTAACAAGTTCAACACAAGAAAATGTGTCGACACAAAGGAGTTGTGTCGACACTTAGCAGAATTTAACCAAGTACTAAAGAACAAGGAGTTGTGTCGACACATAATATCAGTGTCGACACATCCTGAAGAAGCAGTGTCGAGAAGTAATTTCTACAACACAAGGAGTTGTGTCGACACCATGAAGGCTAGTGTCGATAATTAGTCTACTTGTGTCGACACTTGGTCTATTTGTGTCGACACTTAAACACTGACTGTCTCGTCACTTTCAGACAGTTACAGAAAATTCAAGAAGTGACCGGATGACTTGACAGCTGTCATTCCAGCCGGTCTACTGCAACTGTCAGAGCTATCAGAAAGCTATTAGGAACCGGATCAGCCGGTCACCATGAAGAAAGCCTATATAAAGGCTTATTCTGTCAACAGAAAATGATTAACAACAATCAATTGAAGTGATCATAAGATCTAAGAAGTTGGAGAGAGAGCCCCTTCTAAGAAGACAACTATTGAACCAGGTTGTGAAGAAAAGTTTCAGATTGAGATCTGATTCTTAAGTCAGCAGTGATTGAAGATCATCTGCTTAGAGACTCAACCCTACTGTGTACTAAATTCAAGAAGCTTTGAAGGAAGCCAAGGGAGGTTGATCTCAGCAAAGTTCTTCCAAGAACTCATCAAGAAACCTATCAACTCTTCTCTCTCATTCTGAGTTGTGGGTATATACTTTGTAATCTTAATTTCTTGTAGGATCCTAAGGGATCTGAGTTGTAAGCCTGAAATTATAAAGGCTGAGTGGTAGGGCCTGTGTGCCTGAGTGTAGGAGATACTTTTCTCTGAGTGTAGGCCTTGTTGAGGGCTGAGTGTAGGCCTTGTTGAAGGCTGAGTGTAGGTCTTGGTGAAGACTGAGTGGTAGGGCTTTGAGCCTGAGTTGTAGGAACCTGTTTGGGGTTCTGAGTGTAAGATCTGAGGATCTGAGGAATAGTGGAGAAGTTTGGCCGAATCTAGTACACTACTAGATAGGCGAAGGGGGAAAGTGGATGTACCCAGACCTTGGGGAACCACTATAAAAACTATGTGTACTCTGTGTGTGACTAATTCTTTGTTTGCTGTGTAATGTTCTGTGAATTCTGTGATAAATCTGCCTAAACGTTTAAAAAGATTAAGGTCACCTATTCACCCCACCCCACCCTCTAGGTGATTAGGTACAATTTCTTTCAAGTGGTATCAGAGCGAGGTTCCTCAAAAAGGACATAACAGTCTGAGTAAAGATCCTGTTAGCAGATTCAGTATAATCAAGAAAATCAAGAAAATGGGTTCAACAGAAAATCACAAAGAACTAGGATCCATGAAGTTGCCTATCTCTAGAAAGGAGATTTTTGGCATCTGGAAAGAAAGGGTTAGACTATTTATGGAAGCCTCTGACCCTAGAATCTATATCACAGTCAAAGAAGGGCCATATGTGCCAATGAAAGTATCTGTGTTAGATGCAAATCAAAGAACTCCAAAAGACTATTCTGAAAGGACCAAGGATTAGATTATTCTGGCCACTATGGACAAGAGGGCCCAGAATATAATTGTAAGTATAATAGATGATGCCATATTCCAAGATTTAATTCACTGTAAAACATCAAAGGAAATGTGGGACACACTGATAGTGTACATGGAAGGCTCTGAAGAAGTTAGACAGGACAGAAAGTCTTTATTAAACCAATAGTATGAGAGCTTCAGACAAGGAAGGTCTGATAGCATAACTGAGTGCTACAAGAAATTCTATAGGATAGTTAATGAGTTAATGTCCTATGGAAGGGAATTCAGTAATTATGGGCTGAATGTTAAGTTCTTGAGATCCCTAACTAAAGACTGGGATACTAAGATATGTGCCATAAGGGAAATGTCCAAATTAGCAAACATTCCTCCTCCAACATTGTTTGGAAAACTGTTATCATATGAGATGCAGTTAATGGTAAGGAAGGAGGAGGAGAAGACTACAAGAATTGAGCACAAAGAAAGAGCTGTAGCTTTCAAGACAGAAGCCACTAGGAAATATAAAAGTAAGTCTCCATCTCCACCTCCAAAAGTTGCTGAGACTGAGACAGATGAGTCAGAAAGCAAGAATTCTGAAAGCAGTGAGAGTGATGAGGACTTTGCAGCTTTCACAAGACATTTTCAGAAGTTTCTAAAGAAGAAACAGTGGAGGTCTAAGCCATCCAATTCACAGAAGTCATCAAAGAATGACAGGAGAAAGCCCAAGTCAAGTAAAACTACATCTTCAAAGATAGTTTGTTATTGTTGTAACAGACAGGGACATATTGTTGCTGACTGTCCAGAGAAGAGGAAAGAGTCAACTGATAAGAAGAAGACTCAAATCAAGGGCAAAAAGGAAAGGTCCTTTGTTGCTAAGAAGGACAAAAGTCTGTCTGATATGTCATCTTCAGAAACTGATTCAGAAGCTGAAGCTTATATTGGACTGTTTGCTGAAGAAGAGGAAGAGGAGTTCATCCAGTTAATGAACTCTATATATGAGCAAGAGGACAATCAGTGCTAGGGACTAATGGCCTTATCAGAAGGAGACAAAATCCAGGATCAGCCTGGACCAAGTCAGGTACAAAATTGTTCTGATAGTTCAATTTCTAGTACTGCATCAGAATCAGATTCATCAGCATCTAGTGATGAGAGTGGATCTGAATCTGAAGGAGACATTCATCAATTAATTGATGAATATAGAGTACTGTTGCAAGCTTTGAAGAAAAGCAAATCCTTGACCAAGAGTCAGGCTAAGGAGATTGCTAATCTCAAAGTGGCTGCAACAGATTTTGATAAGTTGATTGATCAGAAATTAAATAAAATAGCCAGACTGAAGCACATAACTGTTATTCAGATGGGGACTATAACATTTAAAAATGATTAAATCAGAAATCTGGAGATTAGTCTTCAGAAAGAGAGAGAAATAGTAGCAAGGTTTTCTAAACCAAAGTCTGTTCTACCTTTAATAGATGAGTTCATTTCTCAAAAGGGTAAAACTGGATTGAGGTTTACTAAACCTACCAGGACTGTACAGTCCAAGTCTAAGGGCAAAGCCCCAATACTCAACAAGCCTGCTGTAGATAAAACAGCCAGGGTTGTACCTAAATAAAGGTACAACAGATTTGACTGCTGGTGTTGTGGCAAGGTAGGCCACTTTTCCATAGACTGTTGGCATAATTCAAATGCCAAGGTGAGTAGCAATCTGCCTGCTAGAAAAGCTACAGGTAGTTTTGTTAAGAGGCAAACTAACCAGCACCAAGGACCCAAGAATTCTTTGGGTTCTAAGGTTAACTAATCTGTTTTGCAGGTAAGTTCAAGTGGCCATGCCCCAATATGGTACTTGGACAGTGGATGTTCCAGGCACATGACTGGAACTAGGGGATTGCTGAAGGACTATACACCAATCAAGGATGGTCCTAAAGTCACCTTTGGTGATTCTGAAAAAGGAATCATCAAAGGCTTTGGTAACATTTCTAGCAACCTTATTACAATTACTCAAGTGGCTTATGTTAAAGGTTTGAAACACAACCTCATTAGTATAAGTCAGCTGAGTAATCTAGGATATGACATCTCATTTATTAAAGATGGTTGTCATATCAGGAGGTCAAATGATCAAAAGATCATTCTGAAGGGTTATAGGAAGAGAAATGTCTATTGTCTAGACATTATGTGTGAGAACAATGTTTCACCTGTGTGTCTTGTAGCTGATGAGAAAGTCTCTCATTGTGTCAAATAGCACAAGAGACTAGCCCATCTTAACTATAAGACAATTGGTCAACTCTATATTAAAGAGTTAGTGAGGAATGGTCCTCAGGTTAAGTGTATTAAGGATGAGATATGTTCAGCTTGTCAAAAGGGCAAGCAGACCAAATCCACCTTTAATAGCATTGAGAACAAAGATGCTGTGAGGTGTTTATACCTCTTGAACAATGTTGCAGATGTCGGATGTCGGGGACACGTTGGTTTGGGTTTTCATGTCGGTTATTTATATATCAGGGGATATATCGGGGATATTTCATATATCGGATTTTAATATTTAATTAATTATATATGTAATTACATGTTATTTTTTAATTTTTATACATATCACAGTACTACCTATTTTACAACCTATTGAACTTTTAAATATTAAAATCTATATGTAGCATTTAACATACAACACTTTAAAGATGAAAACTCAAAGATACCTCATTCTTCATCACCTGAAAACTCATCTATAGTTGGCAGAGTAGATAGAATATGATCTTCATCCGATGAACCCTCTAGATCTACCTCGTCCACTTCAGATATTTTTCTCTTTCCCCTTCTTTGATAACTAATTGCCACTTCTTTGCTTGTAGTTAATCTTTAAGGTCTCCTTTCATCATGATCAGCGTCGACTATATTGCCAATTTGCGCCCATGTCAGCCCCTCACCAGGAAAGACTTCATCATCGTCATCTTCATCTTCATCCTCCTCAGCATCAACATTTACCATCCACTCTTGTACCATTCCAGAATCAACATTTTTAGCTGCCAATGGATCCCGAGATGTCTCTGAATATTTCGACTTTAGCAAAGCATTGAACTTTACAAATACTAAATCGTTCAATCACTTGCTATCAAGTTTATTTCTCTTTTTAGAATGTATCTGTACATTTTTTAAAAAAAGTTAAATAATGCATACAATCATATAATAAGATATAAATGTTTAACTACATAACTAAATTAATGTATACCATCTCAAAGGTGCTCCAGTTCCTCTCACAGCCAGAAGATGAAGTAATCAGACTTAAAATTTTCATGGCCATAGTTGAAAAAAATGCCGACCCATTTAACATAATTATATCATGAGAAAAATTGCTAGTTGAAAAAAAATCAACATCATAAAAGCCTCATAACTTCATTAGATCGTTAAATCTTCAGATATCTTTTATATTATCCATGCAATACTTTATTTATCCAACAAAATTTTACATTCTCAGTAGTATACTAGTATACAAAGTTATAACTATCATTCAAATTTTTAAAGTATCCAACACTTTATTCAAATTTTCAAAGCATCTCACACTTTATTTATTAAAAGACACAAAGCAGCAGGGCAACTAAAAATGTGCTTGGATATACATGCATCATTGATTGCAAAATGAAGTTGGATAAATAACTATTAATAGGGGTATTTCAAATCATTTGTTGATTAAAAGCAGCAGGACAATCAATGAAAGCTTCCGGCAGCAACTAATAAGACAAATAAAGCAACAAGGCAGCCACCAACAACTAAATGGGTCGGCAGCCACCAGTAACAACCCACAAGGCAGCCACCATGCTACAGCCGACAGCTAGCACAACAACCAACAAAAAAATGCAGATCGATAGAATGAGAGGGGGAGGTAGGGAGAAGAATGAACCAGCCGAGAGAGAACCAGCGAGTAGGGAGAAGAAAGAGCACCAACGAGCTAGAGAGAACCAGAGAACCAGAGCACCAAAGAGCACCAGCGAGTAGGGAGAAGAAAGAATCAGCGAGATAGAGTGCCAACAGCACGCGAGAGAGGGAGAGCACGAACGAGCTAGAGAGCACCAGAGAACCAGAGAACCAGAGCACCAAAGAGCACCAGTGAGTAGGGAGAAGAAAGAACCAGCGAGATAGAGTGCCGACAGCGCACGAGAGAGGGAGAGCACCAACGAGCTAGAGAGCACCAGAGAACCAGAGAACCAGATGGCACCAACGCACCAAAGAGCACCAGCGAGTAGGGAGAAGAAAGAACCAGCGAGATAGAGTGCTGACAGCGCGCGAGAGAGGGAGAGCACCAACGGGCTAGAGAGCACCAGAGAACCAGAGAACCAAAGGGCACCAACGAGCAGGGAGAAGAAAGAACCAGAGAGATAGTGTCGCCGGCGCGCGCGGGAGAGCTAGGGCAGGAGCGACAGGGAGAGCTAGGGCAGAGCGTGAATGAAATGAGCGGGGTCGGGGTGTTAAAGCAGTACCCGACCCGCTCATTTCATTATAAACCGATATATATAATAATAATAACATAACATATATAATTAATAATTTAAAAAAAAAAACTTAAAAAACGCCCGAAATCGGGCTTTTTTTTGGGGCCGACATGTCGGTTAAAACCGACATGTCGGCCCGCTTTTTCAAACCGCCACACCCAAAATCTGTGCCGGTTTTGTGTCATTTTTGCTCCCAATCCTTCATGTTGGCCGACATGTCGGACATGTCGGCCTATATCCACAACAATGCTCTTGCATATGAATCTATTTGGTCCTATGCCAGTTCACAGCCTAGGTAGGAAGGTCTACACTTTTGTGGTTGTAGATGACTACTCAAGGTTTTCCTGGGTGTTCTTCCTTGGACAAAAATCTGAAACACCTAATATTTTTTATAGTTTTGTCAAACAAATTCAGAATGAGTTAGACAGTACAGTGGTAAAAATAAGAAGTGACCATGGTACTGAATTCCAGTCTGATAGTATGACAAAGCTATGTGAAGAGTTTGAGATATTTCAGGAATTTTCTTCACCAAGAACACCTCAGCAAAATGGCATTGCTGAAAGGAAAAATAGAACCTTGATAGAGGCTGGTAGAACCCTATTAAGTGACACATCTCTCCCAGAATATTTCTGGACTGAGACAGTTAATACTGCATGTCATGTGATTAATATGGCTACTATCACCAAAAACCACAATAAGACCCCCTATGAGATTGTGAAAGGCAGAAAACCAAATCTATCATATTTCAGGATCTTTGGTTGTAAATGTTATATACTTAACAATGGTAAGTCTTACTTAACAAAGTTTGCTGCCAAATCCCAAGAGGGGATCTTTGTTGGGTACAGCAACAACAGTAAGGCTTATAGGGTCTACAACTTGACTACTCAAGTTGTAGAAGAGTCAGTACATGTAGTATTTGATGAAGCTAGACTCATTAACAATGAATTGTCTAGAAATATTTGCAGCTCCACAGGTGTGACTGAGAAGTTGAACAAGCTCACTATAGAAGAAGGACCTACTGCAAGTCAGCAAGTAGAAGAAGGTGGCTACTGTCCAGGGGGAGTACTAGATACTCCTGTTGCTGAAGAAGACCAAGGAGTGCAGCAAGTTGAAGAAGCTGAAGGAGTACAACCTGAAGACAGGCTACCTCCAGTAAATAGACATCTAAAAGATCATCCAGCCAATCAAATTATTGGTGATCTCAGACAAGGGGTACAAACAAGGAGCAGAAATCCAAGTTCAGTACTCTACTCCAGTTTCCTATCCCAGGTAGAGCCAAAGAAGTTTGAAGAAGCCATCCTAGACCCTCATTGGATTGAGGCAATGCAAGAGGAGCTGATCCAGTTCAAAAGATGCAATGTCTGGGAGCTAGTTCCTAAACCAATAGATCACAACATTATTGGAACCAAGTGGATCTTTAGGAACAAGTTGGATGAACATGGAGTGATTGTAAAGAACAAAGCAAGACTGGTTGCCAAAGGATATAGGCAGGAAGAAGGTATTGACTTTGATCAAACCTTTGCTCCAGTAGCCAGACTGGAGGCAATAAGGATGTTCTTGGCCTATGCAGCCTATCAAGGGTTTAAAGTATACGAAATGGATGTTAAGTCAGCCTTTCTGAATGGAAATCTGAAGGAAGAAGTCTATGTAGAATAGTCATTTGGTTTTGTATATTCTACTAAACCTATTTATGTCTATAGACTTAGGAAGGCTTTGTATGGGTTAAAACAAGCCCCTAGGGCTTGGTATGAAACCCTGTCTAGTTTCCTCATTGAGAATAAATTCACAAGGGGGAAAATAGACAAGACTCTATTCCTTAGGGAATCCAGAGGCAAGATCATTCTAGTCCAAATATATGTATATGACATTATATTTGGGTCTACTGAAAGTGGTCTTTGTAGAAAGTTTGCAAAACTTATGCAAGGATAATTTGAAATGAGCAGTATGGGGGAACTTAAGTTCTTCTTAGGTCTCCAAGTTAAACAGACTGAGGATGGTTTATCCATATGCCAGTCTAAGTTCACCCTAGAATTAATAAGGAAGTATGGTATGGAATCATCAACTACCATGAAAACTCCTATGGGGTCAACATGTCTCTAAGCAAAGATGATGCAGGGAAACCTGTAGATGAGACTTTGTATAGAGGGATAGTTGGCTCCCTATTGTATTTGACTGCAAGTAGACCAGATATCATGTATGCTACATGTGCCTGTGCTAGGTACCAAGCTTGCCCTAAAGAATCTCATTTGACAGCAGTCAAAAGAATTCTGAGATATCTTAAGGGCACTCCTTATCTAGGCCTTTGGTACCCTAGGAATGGAGACTTTGAACTGACAGGTTATTCAGATGCAGATTTTACAGGCTGCAAGGAAGATAGGAAGAGTACAACTGGTACCTGTCAATTCCTAGGTGGAAGACTAATATCATGGAGTAGCAAGAAGCAAACAAGTGTAGCTATCTCCACAGCAGAATCAGAGTATGTTGCTGCAGGAAGTTGTTGTGCTCAACTTCTATAGATGCAACATCAGCTAGAAGATTATGGTATACAAGTAAGTAGAACACCTCTATTTTGTGATTTTACTAGTGCTATTTCTATTGCAAACAATCCTGTCTCCCATAGTAGTACTAAGCATATAGAAATAAAATACCATTTTCTAAGAGAACATGTGAAAAAAGGAGATATTTCACTAGTGTATATTAGTACAGATAATCAGCTAGCTGACATGTATACTAAGCCCTTAGATGAAACCAAATTCAATAAATTTAAAATTGAATTAGGTATGATAAACTTAGAATAAGTTTTCAAAATTGGCTAAGTAAAATGGTGTCGACACACAGAGTTGTCTGTGTCGACACAGAAAAGTGGTGTCGACATTTTAGAGAAATAGTGTCGACACATCTAGGAAGTCAATGTCGACACTTCAGAGAAGTAGTATCGACACATACAGAGTAGGTGTCGACATATCCAAGGTGGTGTCGACACTTAGGCTTTACTTAGAATTAGTCTAGTAAAGTCTCGACTAAGTGTCGAGCAAAGCGGTGTTGACACATAAACAAGTGTCGACACATATATTTTGTCGACTATACTTGTGTCGACACATAGTTGTCGAGACATTATAAGTAAGTGTCGACACTTTTCAACAGTGTTGACACAATTTAAGTATTTTGACGCGCCCTTTCATCTTCGATTCTAGAAAGGTATAAATAGGTTTTCGCCATTGTTTGTCGACACGCTCACCAAAGTTTCGAGACCAAACTTGTGTGTCGACATCTCTCTTCTCTAATTCAAATTTCTTCAAACCCTAATGGCGCCCAAGCTAGAAGAGAATGTGAATGAAGGATACGAACTCGTGCGACACGCATTTGAGGATGCAGAACCCGAGATCAAAGGCGTGATAACCCTAATAGCAGAGACTAGGTTAGAATTTCTTGTTTCAGAACCAATTAAGATCTGGAAGAAGGAAGTTCTTGAGTTTCTGAATGCAGCAAAACTAGATGAATCAGGACTCAAGATTAAGTCAAGAGTTCATGGGGAAAAGGTGAAGGTCTCTCCTAAGAGTCTGAGAAAGGTACTACAACTACCAAGGACTAAGGAAGAAGAAGATGTTTCTGCTTCTAAGACTAGAGAAGCATTAACATGGTGTGGACTGGACTCCAAAATGAAAATTGGATCTGTTTTCAACAGAAAGGGAATGAATATGCAAGGCAATTTTCTATCTGAGATTGTGGGCAAAGTCATCCTAAGCAAGCCTGGAGGCCATGACAGAATCTCAGCTCACATGTTTAGTCTCATGAAAAGGATAATATTAAAACTACATACAGACTGGTCTATAGTTGTGTTTGATAAAATTAAAGAAAGTATGAAGAAGCCCAATTTGGGTAGAATACTAAGTCTTTACCTAGTTGGCAGTATTCCTGAGGTAATGAACCAAGCTGCAGGTTCAAAGATTAACCACATGAGGAAGATGGATATGAGAATCTTCTCTAGGTGGGATAGAGTACTGACCAAAGAACTGCCATCTCCAGTGAAGGAAACACCCCTGAAGAAGAAGAAGAAGACAGCCCCTGTGGCTCAAGAATCCTCAAATAGCTCTGAAGAGCAAGTTGTTTTTACTCCTGATGAGGAAGAAACTGGAAATGCTGGACAATCTCCAGCAAGACAAGAATATGCAGAGAGGCAGGGGGAGCTACCCTCAGCAAGCCCAATTCACCAGGATTCAATCCAGGGGGAGCCTCTACTTGTGGAAGAGCCAACTCCTCTAGAGAGTGAACAAGCTACCCACACAATACTTGAGGTAATAACTGAAATTAATAAATTAGCTTTCCCTATTGAGGATGATGTTTTGTCTGATTCATTACCTAATGTTAATCAGCAAACACAGACACATAGCCAACCCCAAGATGTTGTCATGGAAGACACATCTATTGCTGATCAAGTGGTTGATGATATAAGAGATACTCCACCCCATCCTCAACAGGAATTTACTTTAGAAGAACTGTTCCCTGACCTTCTACAAACTGAGTTTGAGAGAGAAAAAGCTGCTGCTGAGGGGGAGAAAGTAATTATTGAGGGGGGTGCATGTGGAGATTGAAGAAGAAACTGCAGGCACAGAAACTGAGAAGCCAAAGGATGTTGAGCATCCACCAAGGACTGACAAGGATTTACCTCCTAGCCCAAAGGAAAGAGTTGAAATAGCCAGCACATCTGCTTCAGAGGATGAAGATGCTGCAAGAGCCAAGAAAAGGAAATTTCAAGTCTTCAAGAGGAGGAGCCAGACATACAAAAAGGCTTTGCAAACCATTGCTCCACAGCCTGCCCCATCTACTGACTATAGTTCACTGATGGTGGCTTTACAGATAAAGATGGATGAGCAAAGGCAAGCTATAGAAAAGTATATAGATGAAGGGCATAAGTCACTGCAGTTTGATCTGGCCCAAGACATTAAGTCCATCAGATTTGAAGTGAATCTGAATAAGAAAGAAATGACCAACTGCTTCCATAAAGGAGGAAATGCAGTAATCTATCTGGCCACACATCAAGAGAAACTGAAGACAAAACTTGATGAGCTAGAAGTGAAGCAAGGCTATGTTCTGGAAAATCAGTTAAGGATGAATGATAATCTCACTGCTTCACATAATGCAATAGTAACAGATATGAAGAATATAGAAACTGCCCATACCGCAGCCCTGACTACAGCTAAGGCAGAATTTGATAATGCATTACAAGAAGGTATCACTGGTGTTACTTCTGCACTTCAGGATTCCCAGAAGCTAATAACTGAGAAGCTCCAAAGGTTGAAACCTTTCTACAAAGATGGAGTAAACTATCTGAATGCACAAATAAGGTTTCAGAAAGATGATCTTAGGGATCACATTGAAAGAGAAGTCATAAAGGGGGAGAGGGTGTTAGTCAAAGCAGGCTTTGATCATGCAAAGTGGATTTCAAATTCCATTAGAGCCACCCTTGGATATCCTCCATTATGTGATGATGACAATGTTGTAGAGTCTGGAATTAATCTTGCATATCTTGGAGGGGAGCCAGCTGAAGTAGCTCAGGTGATATACCCTCCACCAGACTTTGATATGATACATCAAGATATACAATCAATGTATAGTCCTCCTGAAGGAAATCAGAATGTCATCATTGAGAAAGTAGTTCAGCCTGTGCCAGAGGCAATACTGAAAGAACAAGAGGTTTTGCTAAAAGAACAAGAGACTCAATTATCTAAGAAGAGATTCAGAGAGCAAGCTGAACTTAGGCCTGATTTTGAGCAATAGAGCCCCACCTCCAGGAATATCATTTTGACTGCATGGAAGGCTGCCAAGGACAATATCCAGGATAGAAACAAGTGGTATTCTGAACTGGAGTGGAGGAAGCATGAGAACAGGCAAGTGGCAATTGTTCAATATAGAAGAAAGGATAAGATGGGAAAGCTACCTCCTACTGTACAGGAGCCTAGCAAGTACTTTCCAAAGCCTTATCATTACTTTGAAAGACAAAAGATCAAGGCTGAAGAATTGAAAAAGAAAGATCTTAAAGGGAAGAAGCCTGCTGCTGATGATACTGAAGCTCCTGTCCAAGCAAAGATACAAACTAGAAAGGGCATTGTGATTAAGGAGCCTGAGCAGCCTTAGGATAGAAATTTTTCTTAAGTTTACTATGTGTAATCACTTGTATTAAAACTTTATGTAAACTTTTGAATAATGAAAATGTTGAAGCTGTTAGAACAATGTGACATATGTTCAACTATTACATTAATTATTCTGAGATATTTGTGTATACATGTTTTGTTTAATACATGTTTATGTACTTACCCTGTCATTTATTATTATTTTACATCATAATGTGAATTTGTTATGTATGGTGTATATCATTGACTAAGGGTTATGACTTCTCCAAATAGGGGGAGATTGTTGGGTACATTGGAAAATATGTACCTGATTTGAAGAAGGCTCAACCTACTCAATGATATACATCAAGGTGTATTTGATGTATTTTGAGTTACCTTGTGCAGGTTAAGTAATTGCAGGGAAAGCTTAAAGTTTCTAAGTCCATGTGTCGACACCTAGAAGAAAAGTGTCGACACTTAAGAAGACTTGTGTCGACACCCAGAGAAGCAGTGTCGACACTTGGAGTGATTGTGTCGACACCAGGGATGCAGAGTCGACACCAGAAGGAAAGTGTCGACACATACAGGCAGTGTCGACACACATTGAAGAAATGTCCAGAGAAAGTGTCGACACTTAGAAGCAGTGTCGACACCCAGAGGAACTTTGTCGACATCAAAAGTGTCGACACTAGGAGGCTGTGTCGACACTCAGCAAAATATCAACAAAGTTCAAGTACAAGTGTCAACACATGAAGAAAGTGTCGACACTCAGCAAACTTCAACAGAGTTTAAGTACAAGTGTCGACATAATGAAGAATGTGTCGACACACAACAAAAGTCTCAACACATGAAGAAAGTGTCGACACTAGGAGGCTGTGTCGACACTCAGCAAATTTCAATGAAGTCTAAGTACAAGTGTCAACACAAAGGGGATGTGTCGACACTCAGCAAAAGAATCAACACAGAAGGCTTGTGTCGACACCAAGAAGATGTGTCGACACTTAACAAGTTCAACACAAGAAAATGTGTCGACACAAAAGAGTTGTGTCGATACTTAGCAGAATTTAACCAAGTACTAAAGAACAAGGAGTTGTGTCGACACACAATATCAATGTCGACACATCCTGAAGAAGTAGTGTCGAGAAGTAATTTCTACAACACAAGGAGTTGTGTCGACACCATGAAGGCTAGTGTCGACACTTAGTCTACTTGTGTCGACACTTGGTCTATTTGTATCGACACTTAAAGACTGACTGTCTCGACACTTTCAGACAGTTACAGAAAATTCAAGAAGTGACTGGATGACTTGACAGCTGCCATTCCAGCCGGTCTACTGCAACTGTCAGAGCTGTCAAAAAGCTGTTAGGAACCGGATAAGCTGGTCAACATGAAGAAAGCCTATATAAAGGCTTATTCTGTCAACAGAAAATGATTAACAACAATCAATTGAAGTGATCAGAAGATCTAAGAAGTTGGAGAGAGAGAGAGAGCTCCTTCTAAGAAGACAGCTATTGAACCAGGCTATGAAGAAAAGTTTCAGATTGAGATCTGATTCTTAAGTCAGCAGTGATTGAAGATCATCTGCTTAGAGACTCAACCCTACTGTGTTCTAAATTCAAGAAGCTTTGAAGGAAGCCAAGGGAGGTTGATCTCAGCAAAGTTCTTCCAAGAACTCATCAAGAAACCTGTCAACTCTTCTCTCTCATTCTGAGTTGTGGGTATATACTTTGTAATCTTAATTTCTTGTAGGATCCTAAGGGATCTGAGTTGTAAGCCTGAAATTATAAAGGCTGAGTGGTAGGGCCTGTGTGCCTGAGTGTAGGAGATACTTTTCTCTGAGTGTAGGCCTTGTTGAGGGTTGAGTGTAGGCCTTGTTGAAGCCTGAGTATAGGTCTTGGTGAAGACTGAGTGGTAGGGCTTTGAGCCTGAGTTGTAGGAACCTGTTTGGGGTTCTGAGTGTAAGATCTGAGGATCTGAGGAATAGTGGAGAAGTTTGGCCGAATCTAGTACACTACTAGATAGGCGAAGGGGGAAAGTGGATGTACCCAGACCTTGGGGAACCACTATAAAAATTGTGTGTACTCTGTGTGTGACTGATTCTGTGTTTGCTGTGTAATGTTCTATGAATTCTGTTATTAAATCTGCCTAAAAGTTTAAAAAGATTAAGGTCACATATTCACCCCCCCCCCTCTAGGTGATTAGGTACAATTTCTTTCATCAAGGTAAATGGCTAATCGACTCTGGTGCTACCAATCATATGACCAGTAATCTGCAGTGTTTTTATCTCCTAAGACAGCATGATCGGTTTCCCCCCGGTCTTCATTGCGGATGGCTCTCCATCACCGGTCAATGAAATAGGAGTGGTTCAAGTCACTCCGTCTCTTCGCTTGGTGGACACCCTCTACGTGCCCAAGTTTCCTCGCAATTTGTTATCTGTTACTTCTCTTTTCAAGCAACTACAGTGCTCTGTCACATTCACTTCTACTTCTTGTTCTTTTCAGGATCCGGGCTTCAAACGGACGATTGCTACTGGGACTGAGAGCGGCGGCCTCTACTTCCTCGATAACATTTCTGCACTGTCTGCCTTCTCCTCCTCTTCTACTGATCTTCTCCAGTGGCACCTTCGTCTTGGTCATGCTCCTCCACGACTTCTTCTTCAGTTTCTTCCCCACCTTCCTCAGCAGAGTCCTCCTCTCAACTGTGATGCATGTCAGCTTGGCAAGCATCACTGCTCCTCCTTCCCACCAAAGCAAGGTCGTGGATCTTCTCAACCATTTTATCTAGTTCACTACGATATCTGGGGTCCTGATCCCACCCTCACCGTAGGTCGGGGTAGTTCATATTTTGTAACTTTTATTGACAATTTCTCCCGCTGTACTTAGCTGTATCTCTTAAAAGATCGCTCTAAATTATTCAATATATGGACATCCTTTTATTTTATGATTAAGAATCAATTTGACGTCTCTATTAAAATCTTTCGCTCTGATAATGCAAAAGAATATCTGAGTCATGATTTTTCCTCTTTTTGTATGACACATGCTATTGTTCATCAAACTAGCTGTGTATATACCTCACAACAGAATGGCATGGCAGAACGCAAAAACCGTCACCTACTTGATGTCGCGCGCACTCTGCTGACTCAAATGCAGGTTTCTCGCTCCTATTGCGGCTATGTTGTTCTCATCTCCTGCTATCTTATCAATCGCATTCCCTTCACTATTCTCCACGACAAAACACCCTTCTCCATTCTCTATCCGGGAACCGATCTGTTTCCTCTCCCTCTACGTATCTTTGGGTGCATAGCCTTTGTGCACTCTCCCTCAGCCAGACATGACAAAATCTCACCACGGGCCACCAAATGTGTCTTTTTGGGGTACTCTGTCACTCAGAACGGTTATTGTTGCGTTGACCTAGTTGCTCGCAATTAGTTCGTCTCTGCGGATGTCATCTTCTTTGAAAATACATCCTACTTCTCTCATGAATCCTCTTCTCCTCTGGTTGTTCCTACTTCTCATACCACCCCTCCGTCCCCTCTACACCTGACTAGATTCCTCTACCTCCACCATCTCCACCGTCCACTCCACCGTGTCCACCTCCAGAGCTATCTCCCTCCTCTTCGCAGTCATCTCTCTCTACTCCCGGGCCAACTCACTGTGCCACGGATGCTCCAGAAACTGAGGAACACGCCGACCTGGATCTTCCCATTGCTCTTCGCAAAGTTGTGTGGATATGTACCCAACACCCGCTAGCTGTTGTTGTTTCCTATGATCGTTTAACTCCTTCTCGCAGGGCGTTTTCCTTGGCTATCTCTTCCACTGCCACTCCTCGCACCTACCAGGAAGCTCTTACTATTCCCCATTGGAAGGCTGCCACGGATGAAGAAATTTCTACTCTCACTGAAAGGGGTACATGGACCGTTGTTCCTCCCCCTTTGGGCACTGATGTGGTTGGATGTCGTTGGGTCTTTGTTGTGAAGTTCCGTACGGACGCCAGTGTGGATCGATATAAGGCCCACCTGGTCTCCAAAGGCTTTACTCAGACTTATGGTGTTAAGTACTTTGATACCTTCTCTCTCATTGCTCGTCTCAGCACCATTCGGGTTCTTCTCTCTGTGGTTGTCAACATGGATTGGCCTATTTCCTAGCTGGATGTCAAGAATGTCTTTCTCTCTAGTGATCTTCAGGAGGAAGTTTACATGGAGCAACCTCTTGGGTATGTTGCTCATAGGGAGACACAAGTATGCCGGCTGAATAAGGCCATATATGGCCCAAAGCAAAGCCCTTGCTTGGTTTGACAAGTTTAGTGACATTGTTGCGGTCATTTATTTTGCAAGAAGTTCAGCCGATCTCTCCTTATTCATCCGCAAAACCTCCTCTGGTATGGTGGTTCTTGCTGTATATGTGGATAATATTCTTCTAACTGGCGATGACCAGGCTGAGGTAGCTTTGACAAATAAACACCTCTGTCAACACCTGGTTACGAAGGAAATGGGCTCCCCCAAGTACTTTCTAGGGATTGAAATCTCTCGAAATCCCGACTCTTCGGTCCTCTCCTAATGAAAGTATGCTCTTGATTTACTAAAAGAGGAAGGGTTGATTGGTGCTAAACCTATCTGATGCCCCATGGCTACTGGTGAAGACAAAACTTGGACAGATGACTCGCCTCCTCTATCTGATACTATGAGGTACCGCATCTGGTGGGCAAACTGATTTATCTCACGGTGACCAGACCCAACATCTCCTATGTTATAGGCAAGGTTAGCCAATTCATGCAAGATCCTAGGGAGTGTCATCTACAGTCTGCCCTGAGGATATTGGAGTATGTCAAAGCAGCACCAGGGAAAGGATTGCTTTTTCATAAATATGGTCACTTGAGGGTTGAAGCATACTCAGATTCGAGCTATGCTAATGATAAAGGAGACCTCAAGTCAACATCGGGATTTTGCACATTTGTTGGAGGTAATCTTGTGAGCTGGAAGAGCAAGAAACAGTTTGTTGTCTCCAGATCTAGTGCAGAAGCGGAATATCGTAGTATGATATCGACCACATATGAGTTAAAGTGGTTACGGGCTCTCATGCTTGACTTAGGAGAGGTCTACAACTATCCTCTTCCCATGTTCTGCGACAACAAGGCCACAATATACATCTCCAAAAAATTGCTCTTTCATGAGAGAACAAAACACATAGAAGTCTACTGTCATTTTATTCGAGAAGAGATTTTGAAGAAACAGATTTGTACTTCGTTTCACTTCTGATAACGAATTGGCAGATATCTTCACCAAGCCGATGTTCACTTCCTTGTTTCACATTTATGACAAGCTGACATGATTGATATCTATGCTCCAGCTTGAGGGGGAGTGTTGTAGTTTGGAGACCGGGCAGTCTGGCGGCTTCTCCCAGTGGCTTGGTAGTCGGGCTATTGATGATTGGTGTCTGGAGGTCTGGTGGCTTCTCGCAGCAGCTTGGTAGCCGGGTTGTTGATGATTGGTGTCTGGCAGTCTGGAGGCTTCTCCCAGCATCTTGTTATGGCGACTTGAAGATATTGTCGGGTTGTCTTCTGCATATTGTAGTTGTCGGGTGGTTAGTCTAACCGCGCTGCTTATGCGGCTTGTATAGATGCTTGTTCCTGTAATTATTAGTCTCACATTGCTTATTTGTAATCTCTCTTCTCTCCTCCATTCTATAAAAGGGGGGTCATACCTTTGTAATAGATACCTTTTTGGATAATAAAAATTTTGTTACTCCAAATTTTTGGTCTACTTGTTTTTTGTTCGCACACATACCAAGCTCTTGGATCTTATTTAATACCATAAAGAACTTTATTAAGTTTAAAAACATGAAAAGAGTAAGTTGAAGAGATAAAACCTGGTGGTTGTTCCACATATACTTCCTCTTTGATGTATCCATTCAGGAATGCACTCTTTACATCCATGTGGTATACTTTGAACTTCTTGAATGCAGCAAAAGCCAAAAATATCCTGATAGCTTCTAATCTTGCAACAGGAGCAAATGTTTAATCATAATCTATTCCCTCCTCCTATGAATATCCTTGAGCTACCAGTCTAGCTTTATTTCTCACTCTAACTCCTTGAGCATCCAATTTATTTCTGAAGACCCATTTGGTTACATTTACTGGATAATTTTTGGGACTTGGAACTAAGTCCCAAACTCTTCTTCTTTCAAACTGATTGAGTTCCTCTTGCATTACAATAATCCATTGAGGATCTTGTTCTGTATCTTTTATTGATTGAGGTTCAATCTGAGAGATAAAACATGTGTACATCTGGTCTTGATTAAGTTGATGCCTTGTTTGCACACCAACTGATATGTCTCCAATCACTTGATATCTAGGGTGATCTCTAAGAGTGACATAATCAACAGGTGGAGTTGGTTCTTCAATGAGTTATGTTGTTAATTCCTCTTGTGGAATTTCATCAGCTACAGCTCTTTCAACATAAATTTCTAAATTATCTTCATCACTGTCTTCAACATTTAGTTGAGTGGGTTGCAATGTATTCTCTTGCTTAAGAGTTAATTCTTCTAGTTTCTTACACAGAATTGGTTCCTGAAAAGAATCTATGGTAGAAGTATTCCTCTCCTTATAAAACATGTTAGTTTCATCAAAAGATACATGTATGGATTCTTCTATTTGAAAAGTAGATTTATTATAAACCCTATAAGCCTTGTTGACAAGAGAATATCCAAGAAATATTCCTTCTGCAACTTTGTCTTCAAATTTTCTTAAGTGTTTCTTGTCATTATTATGGATATAACATTTACACCCAAAAACTTTAAAATAACTTACTTTAGGTTTCTTATTTTTGAGCAATTCATAAGGAGTCTTACCTTTGAGTTTATGAATCAGACTTCTATTAAGAACATAATTTGTTGTGCTTACCGTCTCTGCCAAAAAGGATATGGGTACGTAAGTGAGCATCAACAAGTAATGTTCCAGTAGATTCTATTAGGGTTCTTTTTTTCCTTTCTGCTACCCCATTTTGTTAAGGAGTTCTAGGAGCAGAGACACTACCAAATTCCTTCTTTTCCACAGAATTCTCTCATCAAAAGAGATTCAAACTCAGAGCCAAGATCACTTCTGATTAATGCAATCTGAGTAGAATACTCAATCTTGATGTTTCTGAGAAAGTCTGTAAGAACTTTGAAAGTATCTGACTTATTTCTAAGAAAGAACACTCAAGAGAATCTTGAGAAATTATCAACAATAACTAAAGCGTATGACTTTCCTCCCAAACTTTGTATTATAATAAGTCTAAAAAGGTCCATATGTAGCAAATCCAAAATTCTAGGTTAATCACTCTTAGATATGGATTTAAAACTATTTTTAGTTTGCATACCTAACTGACAAGCCCTACAAAGTCCTTCCTTCTTGTAAGATCCAAAAGGTAGTCCTCTAACAAGGTTGACCTTAGACAATTTAACAATTGTTCTACGATTTACATACCTTAATATTTTATGTCAAAGTTCATTTGTTTTACTTATCTAATTAAATAAACATATTTTAGTTTTAGCAGAGTTAAAATTAACTAGATAGATGTTACCTTGTCTAACCCCAGATAAAATAATTTTGTTTTCGCTAGATATTATAGAGCATAAAGATTTATTAAATGATACCTAATAACCTTCATCACATAGTTGACTAAGCTATGTTCACATAGTTCACATAAGCTACCTTTCTGAAGGTAACTACTCCAACTTTGATTTTGCCATAGCCCTCTGTCTGGCTACAGTTGGAGTCTCCAAATATGACTTTTGGTCCAAGCTTTGCTTTGAAGTCTTTTAGATTAGCTTTTCTACCTGTCATATGTTTAGAGCACCCACTATCCAAATACCACTGTTTCTCTGTGGCAGGATAGTTTTTTTCCTGTATAAAAAACAAGTTAGGTGTTCTTGACCCAGATTACCTTGGGTCATATTTTTCTGACATAATCAGCAGAAATGTAAAAATATTTAGGTTAATTTTTATAACCAAGTGTATGATACCTCCTAGGAGGAATGATCCACTCAGTAAAAGGGTTCAACAACTTTTGAGTATGATTAATCTTTTGAAAAGAATTAAATTTTCTGTTAGAAAAATTTGAGTTCGACAAATTAATCTGATTTCGTCGAGCTTCGTTCGACGAATAGTAGTGAGTTCGTCAAGCTCTATTCACAGAATAGTAATATTCATTTTTTGTGTTCAGCATTCGTCTAACTCTGATCGACGAAAAATAGTGATTTCATCGATCACCGTTCAGTGAATAGTTATACTCATTTCCAGTGTTCAGCGTTCGTCTATCGTCGTTCGACAAAATATAGTGATTTCGTCGATCTCGGTTCGACGAATTCTGTTAAACACTGTTTTTCTTAAAACTTTTATTCTATGTTGGAATAGATTTTGATTTAAGAACCTCGGTGTCTTTATCTATGATTTCTAATATTTCTTTTCCTTTAGCTGATATAAATTTGATTGGAGTAGTTAAATTATCTTTCTTAAGTAGTTGAAATTGACTGGATGAAGCTCCCAAGCCTAGTCTGCCATTTAATCTGACATTGACTGTGCTTGTGATATTCATCAGTTTGATACTTCCCCATTAGGAGATTCTTAAAATTTTTTAGCCTCAGATAATTTTTTTTCCAAGGAAACTATTTGTTCCTTAGAAATTTCCAATTCTTCTTTAAGTTTAATATTTTCTGAAGATAAGTTGTTCAATTCAGTTAATTTATGTTTGAGAAGTTTTATTTCCTTCTCAGATTTTATCAAATCATTACAGATCAATTAAAAATCTATCTTGAACTGATCTGATGTAAGGTCAAAGATAGAAATTACATGGTCCTCTTCCGACTCAGATTCGGAATCAGAATTATTGTTTGATGCATTGATTGCTATCAAACAAACTTCTTTAGCCTTTGTTTCTTCTTCATCTTCACTTGAACTGGATGAAGATTCTGTGTCTGTCTCAATCCATGTTTCAGCAACAAAGATTTCCCCTTCTGTCTGTGTTTACTGTAAGAGGGTTTGCTTGAATGTTTCTTGAAGTCTTTCTCCTTCTTCTTGTCTTTCTTTTGATTTTCAGGACATTCTGAAAGTATGTGTCCTGGTTTCCTGCAACCATAACAAATAATTTCTTTAGTGGGTGTTTTATCATACCTTGGCTTATCCTTATTTCTGGAAAATTTTGTCGTGAAGTCTTTCTTGGTCATCTTGTAAAATCTTTTAGCCAAAAGACTCATGATTTCTTCATTCTCTAGAAGTTGCACTTCCTCTTTAGTTTCTTGGAAGGCAATACTCTTATCCTTCTTTACTGAAGATAGGGTCATTTGTTCAACTTCCCTTGTTTTGATGAGCTGCTCATAGGATTTGAGCTTACCCAACAAGTTTCTGTTGAAATTTCATTTACACTTCTGGCTTCTCTAATTGGCCATATTCTTGAATCCCATGTGCTAGGGAAACACATTAGAATTTGTTCATTGACTTCTATTAAAGTAATATCCTTCTCCAAGGTTTTCTGTTCATTAATTATGAGAATGAGTCTTGTGTACATATCAGCAACATACTCAATTTCACCCTTTTTGAAATTCTCATATTGAGAGATTAGGTGAGATCTTCTGTCTTTTCTTTCATCTGTTGATCCAGCTACCATTGCAGTGAGGGAGTCCCAGATCTCTTTTGCTGAGATACATTCAGCAACCTTCTGGAAAATATCATCTAACATTGTTTGCGCTAGTACATTCATAGCCTTTACATTAGCAATTTTTACCCTTTTTTGAGCCTCTGTCCATTCTTGTGGAGGTATAGCACTAGTATTTGGTGCTGCCAGTGGTAGAGGTGGACCTGTCAAAATGGAATTATAGATATCCTCATTAATAAAATTCATATATAATTTAATCCTTGTTTTCCATAATGCAAACTTATTAAGATTGCAAATAGGAGATCTACTGCTTGCATACTCCTTATTTTGTGTCATGATAAATTCAAACAACTAGGTAAAATATGATCTATCAGGATCTATTGGTTCAGGTGTAAGCCTGTAAAATAACCAACCTCCCTCTGATACCAATTGAAAGCGAAGGGATAGATCTAACTTTACACTAGAGGGGGGGTGAATAGTGTATATTAAAACTTTAATTTTTATTTAGAGTAGTTTTAAAAATTAGTGATATATATATAGATGAAAATAACAGCACACAAACAAAAAGAAAATAATCACAGATGACACAAGGAATTTATAGTAGTTCTACAATAAATCGGGATACGTCTACTCTTCTACCACCCTAGTAGGAATCCACTACAGGTTTTTGATCAGGTGCTCTGTCACCAGAAGATCTATTTTCTAAGAGAGATCTAGCAACCCTTTGGGCTTTTGATCAGGTACCCAAAAACCAAACCTAAATTTTGATCAGGTGACTTATGAACCAAGTGTTAACTTTTAAAGGGAGTTAGATCCCTGTACACAGTTTAAAGAATAAACTAAATGAGTTAGATGTTGTCTTCTCTTTCAAGAGTTTTTGAGAAGACTTAATGGATGATGTTGCAAAAAGCTCCCCCTGATTTGAATAGAAATTATGATCTAGGGAGAAAACTTTTCTTCAGGGTGTAGGCCTTCTTGAGTGTTGTTGCTCTCCAATAGATATTCCAGACAGATATGAAATAGGATGTCTCTTAGAAAACCTGAAGTAGAATGAAAGTATATCTCTGTATCTCTGTGTCTCTAACTACTCTATGTATCAGCAATCTCTATAACAATCTTCTATATATATATATATATATATATATATATATATATATATATATATATATATGTTGTCAGGAAGATTTCAATGTTTGAAATAAACAAATTCTGAAATGTCTGAATACCTTAAGAATTCGTAGCTGCCTTGGTAATTAATTAGATTAATAATTCTGTGATAAATCTATGTTTAATGCGGCCTTAAACGGCTATATTCGTTAGAATAATTAGCATTAAATATCAGAGTTCCAGTTAATAAACCTTTGAAATCATTCTGCCATCTGTTAATATAGAAACGGTGTAATTCGTCGAACTCAGCAAGTTTTTCGTTGACGCGGGCTTGACTTTCGTCGAACTGAGCTTTCACAGACTGAACTATCACTTTCGTCGAGCTGAGCTTTGCGTTCGTCGAACTTAGCTTGGCCTTCGTCGAACTGATCTTCAACAAATTGAGCTATCACTTTCATCGAGCTGAGCTCTGCGTTCGTCGAACTGAGTTCAGAGTTAGTCAAACTGAGCTCAGAGTTTGAGACCGGAGTTAGTCGAGCTGAGTTCAGAGTTCGTTGAATGGAATTCAGAGTTCGTCGAACTAAGTGTCTCTGGAATTCCCTTTGAAATACTTCAGGAAATAAAATATGACCCTTAGTCTATACAAGTTGGGTCAAAATAAAATCCTAATAGTAATCCTAGACTAAATCAGTAATAAGGAGTTCCAACATATTCAGAAGGTAATTACTCTCTCCACTCCTTGGTTCGCCGATTTCGCAAATTATCTTGTTGCAAGATTCCTCCCTAATGTTTTTTCTCATCAAGAAAAGAAGAAATTCTTTTCTGATTTGAAAAATTATTTTTGGGAGGATCCATTTCTTTTTTGTATTTGCGTGGACCAAGTAGTGAGGAGGTGTGTTTCTCACAAGAAAGACGCCCAAATCTTAAAACATTGCCACGAGGGACCCATCGGTGGGCATTACAAAGCTAATTGGATGGCTGGGAAAGTACTTGAAGCGGACTTCTATTGGCCAAGCATCTTCAAGGATGCTCACGCTCATGTAAGTCGTTGTGTACAATGACAATGCTCAGGTAATAATTCACGCCGTGATGAAATGCCTTTAAATTTATTTTTGGAAATAAAAGTTTTTGATTTATGGGAGATCGACTTTGTTGGCCCACTACTGACTTCCTTTGGAAATCAATATATTTTGGTAGTGGTCGACTACGTGTCACGGTGGGCGGAAGCACAAGCCCTTCCTACCAATGATGCTCGAGTCGTGACCCAATTTCTCAAAAAAACTCTTCTCACGATTTGGAGCACCGCGGACAATAGTTAGTGTAGGAGAACTCACTGTTGTAACGCACAATTTGCCAAAGTTCTATCTAAATATGGCGTTACACATAGGTTGGCCACCCCCTATCACCCTCAAACTAGTGGCCAAGTAGAAGTAGTAAACCTTGAAATAAAATGAATTTTAGAAAAAATGGTTTCTACTAATAGAAAGTATTGGTCGGTTAAGCTTGATGATGCTCTATGGGCTTATCAGACAGCGTACAAGACCGTTATCGGTGGTACGCCGTATCGATTAGTCTATGGAAAAACATGTCACTTACCGGTTGAGCTAGAACATCGTGCCTTTTGGGCACATAAATTTTTAAATCTTGATGAAAATTTATCCTCCGAGCTCCATAAATTCCAGATTAACGAGCTCGATGAGCGGCGCTCCTTCGCTTACGAGAGTAATAAATTATATAAGGAGCGCACCAAATTTTATCACGATAGAAAAATTAAGCACCCAAAGGAATTCCAACCGTGTGACCAAGTCCTTCTCTATAACTCGTGCTTACGCTTATTTCCCGGAAAGCTTAAGTCCCGTTGGTCCGGCCCTTTTTTCTTAAGGATGTTTGGCCTTACGGGATGGTACTCATTTCGCATCCGAAAAGTGGCGAATTCAAGGTAAATGTGCACTAGTTGAAATTAATTTTCTCTGGTAATAATGTTAATGAACACATGGACACTATAGACTTGTCCAACCCGTAGTAAGCGCACACCACAATGGCCTAGCTTAACGACCATAAACAAAGCGCTCGTGGGAGGTACCACATGGTTATCCTTATTTTTTGTTAATTTTATATTTATATTTTTGCAGGTTTGATGGTACATTGCTACATGACGATCGGTCGAGCTCGAACGTCAAGTTTATATGATTTCTTCAAGTCAGTAATTTTTATATAGTTAATTTTGTTTCTATCTCAAAAATATATAAAAAAAATAATATAAAAATTCAAAAACAAGAAAAAGAAAAAAATAGTTTGTAAAAAAAAATTTCTGCATGTTTTTGTCTACACACCCCGGTCACGGGTGTAACGCCCCGAATTTTGTGTGCGAGTCGGTCGCGGAAAAAGAGTTTTTGGTGCCTGTAGGGGTACACGGCCTAGGACACGGGCGTGTCCAAGGCCGTGTCTGGCTGGTGATTTTTTTGGCCGTTTCCAACCCGAGAAGGACACGGCCAGGAACACGGCCGGATGACACGGGCGTGTCATCCGACACGGGCGTGTGACAACCCGTGTCCCTACCCGTGTCCTGATGGGTCGTGTCCGTTGCCGTGGCGGTTATGCGTGACATGCCCACGAACACGGGCGTGTCGAGGAACCCGACACGGGCGTGTCAGGTCAGACACGGGCGTGTCTTGGCCCGTGTGCATTTCTCAGTTCGACGATCGTGCCTGGATCAAGGCACACGGCCTTGGACACGGCCGTGTGCCAAGCCGTGTGCGGCCCAGGTCTGGGGAATTTTGTGCAGATCCGAGCCGTTCATTTTCTTTAATTAGGATCCGATGGCCCAGATTAAATCCTGCTCTGTTAAGGCCGGGAATAGGGAGTTATTCCCTCATTTTTCTCTCCAAAGTTCCCCCCTTCCAAAGTGAGAGAGGAGAGGAAGAAGAAGGAGGTTTCCGGCCGCCGGCGGAGCATCGGAGCACTGTTTCGAAATCGGAGAGCGGATCCGTGGAGGGAAGGTCATTGCGAAGAGTTCTAACCGCGTAGTTTTTCCATGGCGCCAAAACGGACTACAAGGGTAACGATTCTCAACTCGAGCGCTTGAATCTCTTTCTTTCTGCATAAGGAATCCCGCTCCCGCGAGTATGCGGTGAGTGCGTGGTGTTCCTTGGGGTTGACGGGAATAGTCCCCCTTGTGTTGCATGTAGAGCCCGGAATCGTAAGTACGGGCATAGGCATTGTGTGTGAAGCCTACCCGGACGTGTTTTGTCTGGATCGGTGATATTGCATTTGATATGGTTTTGCCGGAGAAGACTCCGTGCTTTGGATTTTTTTCGGGTTTCCACGCGGTAGATTGCAGCAGGGATCCTTGAAGGTTAGCTTCAAGGCGCACCCGGAAAATTGAGCGGAAACGTGTTCTGCTAACTTGGCGGTCTGGGAACCGGCCTTGATCATAACTGGGTTATGAGATTGTTTTGGAAAATTTGGGATCCGAGAGAAGCTTGGCCCGCGCAAAGTTCCTTAAATTGGACATGCGGCGTGAGCAACGGGCAAGTGGAATTGGACTTAGGCTATGTGGTTCGGTGCGAGAGACCCGAAGACGGGGACTGGCCGTTGATATAGTCGGAGCCTTAGACGGTGGTCAGAAAGGCTAAATGCTCACATGTTGTTGCCATCCTGGGGATGGTGGTGAATGCACTGATTTGTCAGGGTTCACCATGAATGTGCTCTGAGTGCACGGGGTGTTTGGCCGTGCGAGCCTACGCCTGTGGCGAATTATAATTGCAATATATATTGTTGGGCTAATGTTTTGCAGGGAAAGAGCACCGCCGTCCCGAGTAAGGGGCGGAGTCGTTATAATTTGGTCGGCTTTTAGCTGACCGTTGCTTTATTT
This sequence comes from Platanthera guangdongensis, assembly GCA_039583875.1. NCBI lineage: Eukaryota > Viridiplantae > Streptophyta > Magnoliopsida > Asparagales > Orchidaceae > Platanthera > Platanthera guangdongensis. Next base: position 209,104,554 of record CM077163.1, on the reverse strand, counting down.
GCCACCGTGCGATGGTATGTGCTTGCAGGTGCTGCGGAGCCGAGCGCCAAATAGTGGGCTGGAGCCCATGTTGCTGTGCTGGCCCTAGAAGGCCGTAGAATAGCTGTTTTTATATATTTCATGTGTGGCCGGCCTGCGAGCCGATGTACGTAAAATACTATTTATGAAGTGAACATTTGTAAGGCCATAAGGCCATGTACCCGTTTCTGTGTATTTGGGGTTTCTTTCCTATTGTTGTAACTGTGGACATTCATATTGATGGATTTATTTTTGGGTTCTTTCAACTTTAAAAATCTTCCGCTAGAATGCTCTGTGATTAGGACGAGTAGTCTTAATTAGATGGTTTGATTTATTCATTTAGTAACCCTTCCGACTGTATGTGGTATATGGCGTCGGGTTCCAGCTGGACCTTCTGTTATATGCCATGCGACGGATGGGGGTGTTACAATTTGGTATCAGACTTCTGGTTACGATCAATCTTAAATGAATTCGTGGGCGAATTCTTTTAAGGGGTGGTGAGCACATGTGTGCGTCATCGTTATAACATTAAAAAGAACCCATGAATGTCCACTTAGGAATGAAAATACACTTGTTTTGTGGAACCTGAGTGTTCCAATGATTGCTTTTAGCAATTTGTTTGTCGTCTAATCATGTGTCTTTGCTTTTATAGGCTGCTAGGAGCGGTGCTGGTCAGTCAGAGCGTCCGCAATCAGCGGAAAGTAGTGCACCAAGGGATGTGCCTGCTACACCTCCTTCAGCGGAAACCATCAGGATGGTGGCTGAAGCCGTGTTCGCAATGATAAATGCCCAACCTGCGGGGCAAATGCATCGCGCACCTCCTGCGGATGAGCAAGAACCGGTTAGGGCGGCAGAGCCGAGAGTGGTTGAACGCGCAGCAGTTGAGTTAGTAGAGCCGAGGAGAATTACGGAGCGGCAGCTAAAGCACGTGATGGGCTTTAATCCTCCGAGGTTTAATGGGGTTGGAACGCCAACTCAAGCTGAGGACTGGCTCTCTTCCATAAAGAGGGTGTTGACGGCCACAATGACTGAGGAGTGGCAGAAGACCACCATAGCGACTTTTCTTTTGGAAGGTGAGGCGAGGCTGTGGTGGGACGAGTTGGAGTTTCATCTTCTAGTGGGAAGGCAACTTGCGGATGTGCCGATGGAAGAATTTTCAAGATTGTTCCTAGCCAGATTTGTATCTTCTGCTCAGAAGTTGGAGATGGAGAATCAATTTCTTGGGTTGACTCAGGGATCCAGAAGCGTGGACGAATATTTGCATGAGTTCACACGGTTGGGTTGTTATGCTGGTGCTATGTTTTCAGAAGAAGAGAGGAAGACCAACCGATTCTATGAGGGTCTTCGTGGCGATTTACAGTTACTCCTTGCTGGTCCTAAGGCGCAGGGCTTCCTAGCCTTGGTCAATTCGGCCCGATCGTTGGAAAAGGTTGCGAAGAAAGTTCAAGAGAAGAGGGACCCAGGAGAAAGGAAGACCGAGTTCAAGGTGCCAAGTAACAAGACAGGTTTCCGCAGATGGAACAAGAAGCGGAGGACTTCAAACTCAGCCCCTTCGGCTGATACATCGGGGGCAACTACAAGTCAAGTCCCCGGAGCTTGCTACAACTGCGGGAAGACGGGGCATTTTGCTCGGGAGTGTTGGAGCGGACGTTCTAAGTCCGAGAGGAGACCTGGAGCGACTTATGAGGAGAAAGGGAAGGCGGTGGAGTCAACCGCATCCCATCATGCTCCAGCCCAGCCTAGAGTCTACAACCTTGGTCTACAGGAGGCCATAAAGCAAGCAGACGTGGTGACAGGTATGAGTTAAATTCAGTGGTTTAACTTTTATAGTTATTACCTGTGTATTTGTTAGCTTACGTTTGTTAGTGCTAGGCTTTGTGTTAATCTTTGGGTTTCCGGCGAGAGCCCTTTTTGATACGGAGCATCACATTCCTTCTTGTCTGAAAAGTTTATATCGCGCATCGGAGTTCCGTTCTCGATGGCAGAAAACAAGTTGGATGTGTTGTTGCCTAATGGGTGCTCAATGCGTGCGGATAGGATCTGTGTTGTAAAGATTCGGATTGGAGACCGGGAGTTTGATTTACGGGCGTTGGTTCTACCATTAGTGGAGTTCGATGTAATCTTCAGTATGGATTGGCTCTCGGAGCAGAGTGCGTGCATTGATTGCAACCGTAAAGAAGTCAAGTTGGGTCTGGACACTGATCGGGAGACTACTTTTGCGGGCATGAAGGGGTCAGGGAAAGTTCTGATGTCGGCCCTTCAGATGTTCAAGGCAGTTCGGTCTGGGGCAGAACTATATGTCACTCTAGTGCAGACTTCAACGCCTAAACCTAGTTTGGGCAACATCCCAGTTGTGTCCGAGTATCCTGATGTGTTTCCAGATGATCTCCCAGGAGCCCCTCCTCAGCGGGAGATAGACTTTACTATAGAGCTGGTACCGGGTGCCAAACCGGTGTCACGCTCCCCCTATCGGATAGCCCCAAGAGAAATGGCAGAGTTGAAGGTGCAACTGCAGGAGTTGCTAGAGCAAGGTTATGTGCGTCCAAGTTCGTCGCCTTGGAGCGCACCAGTTCTCTTTGTTAAGAAGAAAGATGGGAGCTTGCGGCTTTGTATCGATTATCGGGAATTGAACAAACTTACGGAGAAGAACAAATATCCAATCCCGAGGATTGACGATCTATTTGATCAGTTGGTTGGGTCAACTGTATATTCGAAGTTAGATTTGAAGTCTGGTTACTATCAGTTGAGGATAAGGGAGAGCGACATTCCAAAGACAGCATTCAGTACGCGGTTTGGGCATTTTGAGTTCACAGTCATGCCGTTTGGGTTGACGAATGCTCCATTCGTGTTTATGGATCTGATGAATAGGACGTTCAGAGAATACTTGGATCAGTTCGTGATAGTATTTATTGATGATATCCTGGTATATTCGCGGTGCGAGGAGGATCACTACAAGCATTTACACATGGTGTTGGAAACATTGAGGAAAAGTCAGTTATATGCAAAGTTCTCCAAGTGTGAATTCTGGTTATCCTCGATAGCGTTCCTTGGTCATGTTGTCAGTGGAGAAGGAATAGCTGTGGATCCGGCAAAGATAGTGGCGATACTGGAGTGGCCTACTTTGACTACGGTGGCAGAGGTCCGGAGTTTTCTGGGACTTGCTGGCTACTACAGACGCTTCGTAGAGAACTTCTCGCGGATAGCACTACCACTCACGACGTTGACAAGAAAGGATCAGAAGTTTGTGTGGTCTCCGGAGTGCGAACAGGCTTTTGTAGAGTTGAAGAGGCGGTTAACCACGGCGCCTATTTTATGTTCGCCAAGTGGTACCGAAGGGTTCGAGATTTATAGTGATGCTTCAGGCAGTGGTTTGGGCTGTGTTCTGCTACAGCATGGGAGAGTGATAGCTTATGGTTCACGACAATTGAAGGTTCACGAGAGGAATTATCCGGTCCACGACTTAGAGTTAGCGGCCGTGATTTTTGCTCTAAAGCTTTGGAGGCACTATCTGTACGGTGTGAAGGTAGATATTTACACCGATCATAAGAGTTTGAAGTACCTATTGGACCAAAAAGATCTGAACATGAGGCAGAGGAGGTGGATGGAGTTCTTAGGGGACTACACCTTCAAGATACACTATGTGCCTGGGAAGGGAAATGTAGTGGCGGATGCGTTGAGTCGTAAGATTCCCGCACAAGCCAACTGGTTATCAGTGCATGATAAGAGATTGGTCCAAGAGTTGGAGGCATTGGAGATATCTTGCGTTGACAAGCAGTCTAGTGCCGAGGCGAAACTGTTTTGGACAGAGGTGCAGTGTGACCTAGCGGATAGAGTTCGGCGGGCTTTGGTTCAGGATGGCAACATGAAGCAAATACTAGATGGATCTTTGGATGGGTCAAATTCCCAGTTTGTGGTTGAAGATGGGTTGCTAAGGAAGGACGGTCGTCTATGCGTTCCTAGTGCGGATAATATTCGGGAGGAGTTGATGTATGAGGCTCATCATACCAAATACTCAATCCACCCGGGAAGCACGAAGATGTATAGAGACATGAAGAAATTATTCTGGTGGCCGGGTTTGAAGAAGGATGTGGCGCTTTATGTGGCCAAGTGTCGTACTTGTGCATTGGTGAAGGCGGAATGCCAGAAGCCCGGAGGTTTCTTGAAATCACTTCCTATCCCAGAATGAAAGTTTGACGATATATCTATGGATTTTGTGCACGGTTTGCCGAAGTCGCAGAAAGGAAATGACGCCATTTGGGTGGTCGTAGATAGATTGACAAAGGTGTCGCACTTTATCCCAATGATAAAGGAAGATCCAGTAGAAAGGTTAGCCAAACTCTACGTGGATAATATTGTACGACTGCATGGTGTGCCTCGCAGTATTGTTAGTGATCGTGATGGACGCTTCACGTCAAATGACTGGAGGTTGGTGCATGGTCTGTTGGGTACTAAGCTAAAGTTCAGCACAGCCTTTCACCCACAGACAGATGGCCAAACCGAGAGAGTCAACAGAACTATGGAGGACATGCTTCGCATGTGCGTCCTAGATTTCGGGAAGCATTGGGAGGATCACCTGTACATGGTGGAGTTTGCGTACAACAATAGCTTTCAGGCAAGCATTGGAATGGCGCCTTTCGAAGCTTTGTATGGGAGGAAGTGCCGTACGCCGTTGTCTTGGTTGGAGGCAGGCGAATCAAAGTTGTATAAACGTCAAGCGGTGGAAGATGCCACTTCAATGATACAGACAATTCAGGAAAGGCTGAAGATTGCTCAGGATAGACAGTCAAAGTACTACAATGCCAAACATAGAAATGTGGAGTTCAACGTTGGCGACATGGTATATTTAAAAATCAAGCCGTTCAAGGGTGTATCGCGGGTTCGACGCTTGAAGAAGCTGAGTCCGAGATACCTTGGACCATTTGAAATCCTGGAGCATGTTGGCGAGGCGGCGTATAGATTAAAGCTGCCGACGGAGTTGAGTGGGCTGCATGATGTATTCCACGTATCGGTGTTGCGTAAGGCAGTTCAAGAGGCTTCGCAGATCATTGCAGACGATCAGGTACCGGTTGATTATGAGTTAACAACAAGGGTCAGACCAGTACGAATTGAAGATGTTGCAGTCAAACGACTCCGCAACAAGGAGGTCAGAATGGTTAAAGTCCGTTGGGATAATTGCGGACGTGAGGAGCTTTCTTGGCAGCGAGAGCAAGCTATGTTGGAGGAATTCCCCGAGTTATTCCACTCAGGTATCATTTAGCTTTTGTGTACCTTTGCTTAATTTCGGGACGAAATTCCTTAAGTGGGGGAGATTTGTAACGCCCCGAATTTTGTGTGCGAGTCGGTCGCGGAAAAAGAGTTTTTGGTGCCTGTAGGGGTACACGGCCTAGGACACGGGCGTGTCCAAGGCCGTGTCTGGCTGGTGATTTTTTTGGCCGTTTCCAACCCGAGAAGGACACGGCCAGGAACACGGCCGGATGACACGGGCGTGTCATCCAACACAGGCGTGTGACAACCCGTGTCCCTACCCGTGTCCTGATGGGTCGTGTCCGTTGCCGTGGCGGTTATGCGTGACACGCCCACGAACACGGGCGTGTCGAGGAACCCGACACAGGCGTGTCAGGTCAGACACGGGCGTGTCTTGGCCAGTGTGCATTTCTCAGTTCGACGATCGTGCCTGGATCAAGGCACACGGCCTTGGACACGGCCGTGTGCCAAGCCGTGTGCGGCCCAGGTCTGGGGAATTTTGTGCAGATCCGAGCCGTTCATTTTCTTTAATTAGGATCTGATGGCCCAGATTAAATCCTGCTCTGTTAAGGCCGGGAATAGGGAGTTATTCCCTCATTTTTCTCTCCAAAGTTCCCCCTTCCAAAGTGAGAGAGGAGAGGAAGAAGAAGGAGGTTTCCGGCCGCCGGCGGAGCATCGGAGCACTGTTTCGAAATCGGAGAGCGGATCCGTGGAGGGAAGGTCATTGCGAAGAGTTCTAACCGCGTAGTTTTTCCATGGCGCCAAAACGGACTACAAGGGTAACGATTCTCAACTCGAGCGCTTGAATCTCTTTCTTTCTGCATAAGGAATCCCGCTCCCGCGAGTATGCGGTGAGTGCGTGGTGTTCCTTGGGGTTGACGGGAATAGTCCCCCTTGTGTTGCATGTAGAGCCCGGAATCGTAAGTACGGGCATAGGCATTGTGTGTGAAGCCTACCCGGACGTGTTTTGTCTGGATCGGTGATGTTGCATTTGATATGGTTTTGCCGGAGAAGACTCCGTGCTTTGGATTTTTTTCGGGTTTCCACGCGGTAGATTGCAGCAGGGATCCTTGAAGGTTAGCTTCAAGGCGCACCCGGAAAATTGAGCGGAAACGTGTTCTGCTAACTTGGCGGTCTGGGAACCGGCCTTGATCATAACTGGGTTATGAGATTGTTTTGGAAAATTTGGGATCCGAGAGAAGCTTGGCCCGCGCAAAGTTCCTTAAATTGGACATGCGGCGTGAGCAACGGGCAAGTGGAATTGGACCTAGGCTATGTGGTTCGGTGCGAGAGACCCGAAGACGGGGACTGGCCGTTGACATAGTCGGAGCCTTAGACGGTGGTCAGAAAGGCTAAATGCTCACATGTTGTTGCCATCCTGGGGATGGTGGTGAATGCACTGATTTGTCAGGGTTCACCATGAATGTGCCCTGAGTGCACGGGGTGTTTGGCCGTGCGAGCCTACGCCTGTGGCGAATTATAATTGCAATATATATATTGTTGGGCTAATGTTTTGCAGGGAAAGAGCACCGCCGTCCCGAGTAAGGGGCGGGGTCGTTATAATTTGGTCGGCTTTTAGCTGACCGTTGCTTTATTTGCCACCGTGCGGTGGTATGTGCTTGCAGGTGCTGCGGAGCCGAGCGCCAAATAGCGGGCTGGAGCCCATGTTGCTGTGCTGGCCCTAGAAGGCCGTAGAATAGCTGTTTTTATATATTTCATGTGTGGCCGGCCTGCGAGCCGATGTACGTAAAACACTATTTATGAAGTGAACATTTGTAAGGCCATAAGGCCATGTACCCGTTTCTGTGTATTTGGGGTTTCTTTCCTATTGTTGTAACTGTGGACATTCATATTGATGGATTTATTTTTGGGTTCTTTCAACTTTAAAAATCTTCCGCTAGAATGCTCTGTGATTAGGACGAGTAGTCTTAATTAGATGGTTTGATTTATTCATTTAGTAACCCTTCCGACTGTCTGTGGTATATGGCGTCGGGTTCCAGCTGGACCTTCTGTTATATGCCATGCGACGGATGGGGGTGTTACAACGGGTGTGACCTACGAGCGTTTACTTCCTGTTATACGGAACCCAGCACTGGTTCTGAGGTGGAGTTTTTACTATCTGTCTTCCGTCAATGTCACGGGCTTGACCTTCCTTGGGCACGGGCGTGACATTAACGTCACCCTTCCGTTCCGAGAAACACAAAAAAAACTATTTAAAAAAAATTTCATTCGACAGTCACTCCCATGACCTTCTTGACACAGACGTGACATAGATTATCACGACTGTGACTGTCCGTGAAAAACAATAAAAAAAACATCGTTTTCTGTTACACGCCCCAGGGTCACGGGCGTGACCCTGGGTCGTGTCCAGCAAACCCGAGGCAGTGACTCGGTCAATGCCTTGTATTCCATCTTGCCCTCTATTTTTAAAGTTACACACCCCAGAGTCACGGGCGTACCTCTGGGGCGTGACCCGTGAATCCGAGGCGGGGAGCCTCGGATTCCCTGCGTCTTTTATTTTTATTACTACACGGCTCTTGTCACGGGCATGACAGGGGGGCGTGACCGACCCGAAAAATCCTATAAATAGGATTTATCCCATTCTCTTTTCTCCACACCTTCCAGCCCTCACACTTCTCTTCCCTTCCCTCTTTGTCCGAAATTCTCTCCTTGTTCTCACCATGCCTCGCCACCAACCTCGCTCCACCGCCTCTTCCTCCAAGCACCCCGCGGACACTGCCGCGGAGGAGGCTATGCTTATTTTTGAAAACTCGACCCAGTAGTACTGGATTGAACGATTACGCGCCAAACCCTTTGGCGTATTCCGGATCTTGGACTAGGCGATCCTCGCGACCTTTGGAGCGGCCGAGTTGGTTGGGGAATTTCTATCCACCTCTGGATGGAGTTCCCACTTCTCTATTTCGGAGCCCCCTTCCCTTGAGCTCACCGTCAAGTTCTTGGCTTCCTTTGAGTTCCGTTGGGCGGCGAATGATGATTTCATCATTTTTCGCATGGGTGGGGTGATGATTCAGCTCACCATCCGCCAACTCAATGTCACCATGGGCTTTTGCTCGGAGGACTTTTCCCATTCTCCGGCCTATCTCAATCTTCGTACTGATTTCCCTCCCGATTTCAACATTCTCACCTTTTGGGAGGAACTCAGTAATGACACTGCGCCATACACCCCAAAGAAATTTGAATTTGGAGTAAAACTATTAGTCAAGTACACGTGTTAGTAGAATTTTATGTAGATCTAAATATTCACCATACAATTAGATTTTCATTTTTTGAAATGCGTGGAAATGTTTTATTTTACTTTCATTCTGAAACCGGTAAAAGCTAAAAATAATTTAGGAGAGTGTGTAGAAGTTTACTAGAGCGATATTTCACGGATCAAGAAAGAAGTATTCTTTCTCGATGTCTAGAACTTGTCCTCTAGCTATTCTCAAGACTTTGCATAAGTTAAACTCATTAGCATAAATATGATTTAGGCACTTCTTTTGGCAAGTTTGAGGTTTTGCACTCATACCTAACGTTTTATCTTTACTAAGTCAATTTGAGCTTATACCCTTTCGTTTGTTTTAACTCCACCAAACACTTTACCAAAGCCTAAAAATCATCCTAATTGCACACTTAAGACCGAGCTTGAAAATATATATATACAGAAACGGTTTGTCCGTGACTTGAAGCCATTTTATTTTGGTGGCTACTTTGAAAAAAAAAGTTGATTTATTTTTCCCTCTTCTTCAAAAAAAATTATAAATAAAAGAAAATGAAAAAAAAGAGGAAGTGGAAAAATCTTCAATATGATGAAAAAAAGGAAACGAAACAAAGGGATTTAGGAATTGGCTGCGTTCTTAAGGCCATGACAATTTATGTTGTCCAAGCTCTCTTTAGGTTTTGGCGTGTCTAGCTATCGTTTTTACCTTTGATTTTCCTCACCAAATATCTAAGCCTATGTTTCAACCTAGTTAAGTACTATTGATTTATGTTTATAAGTTAAACTAGTGTCGTGATGAGAGTGTAAAAGGGCAAGCCTATGACCATCGACAATGATGGATTTCTTTGGAGGGTATCTCAATCTTCAATTTGTGCAATGTTTTCTTAGTACGCAAGCTACTTTCTCCCTAAATATGATTTTAAGATTTACCGAATTTTCAATTTAAAAGTAGAAATAATAATAGAAACACATTCTAAGAAAAGTCTAAACTAATTTGTAAGTTGAGTAAATTTTCTGCTAAAATAGCTACAAGCATAGACATAAGACTTCGCATTTTACTCTTTAGGTTCAATTTTTTTCTAGCATTAAAATTTTTCTGCTCCCTAAAAAAGAGTTATTTGTAGGCAAACGTATAAGTATGGGGGTATTTGACAACTCTAATTATTTCTCTATTTTTGTAATTATATAATTTAATATTTAGTTATTATATATATTAATATTGTATTATAAAGTATATAATTAACTTATTTTTGATGTTTCGTACCTATTTGGGCTAAGAATGATATTTTTAATCTTGTAGGGCTGATCAGGAGCATTTCTGGATAAAAAGGAAAATTTTGCAAACACCCGGCCAGGTCACAGGCGTGTCCCTCATGACACGGCGTGTCAACTTGGTGTGACCATTGTCACGGTCCGTGCCAACCTGTCGTTGTCCAAAACCTCCCTTGCGTTACTTTAATATTACACGCCCTAGGTCACAGGCGTGACTTAGGGGCGTGGACCCATGCACGGGGCGTGCAGCCGAATATACTTCAGGAACGATCGCCACGTCGGATTAAAAATACACGCCTGGGTCACGGGCGTGACCCAGGGCGTGACTACAAGAGTTTTCCATCCATCAAACAGTCGTTCCCGCCAGACTTCTGTTCCATCATACACACCCTAGTCACGGGCGTGACCGGGGGCGTGACCCTTCCAACAACTGCCAGAGTTATTCATGTTGTTTCTGCTTCTCGCTGTTTCCAGCAACTGACAAGACACGCCCTAGGTCACGGGCGTGACCTAGGGGCGTGACCCGCCACTTAACAACTTTTGGTGGTTTCTCTCCAACGTTCCCAAACTTTAAAGATGACGGTTCCGATCCTTGCACGCCCTAGGTCACGGGCGTGACCTAAGGGCATGACTCTCCCGCAAAATTCCCTATAAATTCCAGATAATTTCAGGAGCTTGAGAGGAGATTTTTAGGAGTTGAAGTTCTGTATTTTCTGTTTTATTTTTTGCATTTTTCGTAGATCTTTTATTTTGTAAGCTTTAACTTAAGTCATTTTTCATTCAATCATGTCTCTCTCCTCCCGATTTTGTAATTCCCTAATCATGATGAGTAGCTAAACTTCATTTAGCACTTGATCATGATGAACCATGGAAAAAAATAAGCTTTTTAATTTTATCAAAAATGTCAAGTTTTTTACTTTACTCACTAACGATTTATCTTTGAATTTTATTGTATCGAATTCGTATTTCGTCGATATGTTCTTCGATCTATGATCCGTGTCCTAAATAACCGAGAGGTTGCGGATACGAGGAGATCGCTTAAAGATAAAAGGAGTTGATTGCACTACTCGAGAGAGGACGACATAAATCTTCCAGATTAGAGTCAAATCAAATAGCGGGGTTCACTGCCTAAAGCAAGCATAGGGGTTTCGACTGGCCGAGAGGTCTTAATCGATCAACCTAAGGTTAGTTAAAATCATGAGCTCGAGAAAGACGCTTTTGTACTTTGGGAACCTCCACGGTCGAGTGAGTAATTTAATAGTCTTGCATACTTTATTCTCATGAAGGTTTATTTTAATCCAAGGGGATTCTAGGTCAAGTGCTAGCTTTCCCATCATCGAATTTCTCCTTATTAGTTTAAACGTTTTCTTTCTCATAATTCACAAAACACACTTTTTGTCCGATAAAATAATAGATCTTACTTGTGAGTAGGAGTAAACAACAGACCCCGAGTCTAAATACGACAATTTTCTATACTATATTTTGATAGGTACACTTGCCTAATTCGGGATAATAGTTCAAAATTATTTTTAAAACTATAAAATCACCATCAGGAGGCGTTGAAGATTGTGTCGTAAAAGGCGATTGATCTGGGGATGCAATCAGTCCGCTGGAAGGACTATGAGGTAGCTCATTTTTCTTTACGGAACTTTGTCGCCTTGGTACTTATTGATTTTTCTAACTGATTGTTGTTGATATTCGCAGTCCGTCGAGATTGATACGGCTAAGAAGATCTCGAAGCTTGAGCAGGAGCTCGCAGATACAAAATCGAGCTGGAAGTGGCGCAGATCTGGGTCACCGAGTTGGAGGCTTGCCCTGTTGCCGATAGAGATCGCCCCGGTCCCTCAGATACTCGTCTTGCAGAGAAACAACAAGAGGCGAGTTCGCACGGGATGGGCAAGAGAATCCCCTTCTACGGGGATGCTATGCCCGCCATCCGTCGCGGTATAGCGCGAGCTACTAGGGAAGCCATTCTCGCCAAGCTGAGGATCGACGGCTTCCTCGGCCCACAAGCCGACCTCCTGATGATCGCGGACCTCATTCTGGTCCTGCCCGCTGAGGAATCCAACTCACCATATCACGTACTCTCCTCTGCTTCTGGATCTAGCTCCGGCGACAACATCAACGGAGAGAGTAGTGATGACAGTGGCAATGACAAGGATGGCGAGGACAATGCCGACTATAAGGAGGACGTGGTCATCAGTGATGAGGAGTATCAGCCTAATACTAGCGACGACAAAGCTTAGTCGGTCTATGACTTCTTGCATACACGCTTGTAAAGATAGAAAGTTGTACACTTAGAAAATTTATAAAGAAATGTAATACTCATTGTGTAATACAAATCGGTTCTTTTGTATTGCTTGTTTCCGTATTTGAATGTTCGCTGGTTGATGATGCTTGCTAGGCTCATAGGCGTGGATAGATTAAGTGCTTGTTGTGTGCATATTCTCTTATTGATATCGCTCGATAGGCTTATTGACGCGGAGAAGTTGAGTGCTCGTCGTGCTCATACTCGCATGTTGATGTCACTCGTAATCGCGTAACCGATGCTTGCAATGATATAGTCACTCCGCCTACTCTCACATTGTTACTCACACATGCATGATCGCATACCTCGTAGGAGCTGAGCTCAACCGAGTTGAAAGATATAATTGACACATAACAGGAGAAAGCTTAACTGTAGGTGGAGAATAGGTGACACATGACAGGAGTCAAGCTCAACTGTTAGTGGAAGCTACATCTTACAGGAGCCGAGCTCAACTAGAGATAGGTCGATAACTCTTAGGAGCCGAGCTCAACTGGAGGTGGAGTCATCTCGGGTTGAGCTCGCAGTCGGCTTGCGGGAGGGAAGCTCATACAGGGGGCTCAAACTACATCAACAATACACATGAGGAGTCAACATCTTACAGGAGCCGAGCTCAACTAGAGATGGGTCGATAGCTCTCAGAAGCCGAGCTCAACTAAATTTGGAGTCGTCTCGGGTTGAGCTCATAGTCGTCCTGTAGAAGGAAAGCTCGTACAGGGGGCTCGGACTTCAGCAACAACACACACGAGGAATCAACATCTTACAGGAGCCGAGCTCAACTAGAGATGGGTCGACAGCTCTCAGGAGTCGAGCTCGACTGGAGGTCGAGTTGTCTCAGGTTGAGCTCGTAGTCAGCCTGCAGGAGGGAAGCTCGTATATGGGGCTCAGACTACAGCAGCAACACACACGAGGAGTAAATATCTTATAGGAGTCGAGCTCAACTGGAGATGGGTAGACAGCTCTCTGGTGCTGAGCTCAACTGGAGGTGGAGTCATCTCGGGCTAAGCTCGTAGTCTTCCTACAGGAGGGAAGCTCATATATGGGGCGCAGACTACAGCAACAACACACATGAGGAATATACATCTTATAGGAGTCGAGCTCAACTGAAGATGGGTCAACAGCTCTCAGGAGCCGAGCTGAACAAGAGGTGGGGTTGTCTCGGGTTGAGCTCATAGTCGGACTGCAGGAGGGAAGCTCGTACAAGGGCTCAGACTACGACAACAACACACGCGAGGAGTCAACATATTACAAGAGTCGAGCTCAACTGGAGATGAATCGACACCTCTCAGGAGCCGAGCTCAATTGGAGGTGGAGTCATCTCGGGTTGAGCTCGTAGGCGTCCTGCATGAGGGAAGATTGTACATGGGTCTCGGACTGCAATAACTCCAGTACTCGAGGACTTATATCGATGCTGAAGTCATTCGCCCTGCTATTTAGGAGATAGACAAAGAGTTAGATGTATCAACTATAACATCCCATTTCGAACTAGACCCCTAAGAGTGGTTTTGGCCAGGACTAGGTCAAGACAAACCCTAGGAAGCCAGAAATGGGCCAAGAGATAGGGGACAAAATGTGGAAGATCATCATGGTCTGCAAATAGTAGAACTCTGAGCAATGGTTTAGGATGACCATGGGCTACACCTTAACCCTAAGACCCTACCACAACACCCCCTAATACCTTGGGAGGCCCATTATAGCCATAAAGACCCATTAGGGTCAACCAAAGAGGCTCAGTTGACCAAGGTCAACCCTAGCCCTAAATGGGTCAAACTAGCCTACTTAGGGTCAATTGACCTGCTCCTATCCTAGAGGAACCCACCTATGCCCTCCTAACCCTAAAGTGAGGTCAAAGGGTCACTAAGGACACATTGGGGCCAGCCATAGAGGCCAGGTTGACCCAGGTCAACTCAAGCTCCTAATCTGGTCAAAGTACCCTTACTAAGGGTATGTGACCTCCAAAGTGCAGGGTAACCCTACATAACCCTACCTAGACCTTAGGGGAAGCCAATGGGTCACCAAGGACCCATAGGGGTCAACCCAATTGGTCATGTTGACCCAAGTCAACTCTAGCCCTAAAATGGTCAAAGTGCCCTTGCCAAGGGACATGTGACCACCAAGATACTCAACCAACCCTATTCAAGTAATCCTAGACCTTAAGGGAGTCCAATGGGCCACTAAAAATCCAATGGGGTCAACCCAGATGGTCAAATTGGCCCAGGTCAACCCTCATTTAGGTCAAGGCAAACCTAGCCCAAAAGGGCTAACCCAAGCCCAAGCCACTTCCTCCTTAGGCTAACCCCATTTCCATGACCATCATAACCAAGTGGGCTGCATTTAGCTTGTGGGGTTTACCAGTCAACCAGAGATGACTAGGAGAGAGAAAGGAGCTTCCCTCCATGATAATGGAGGAGAGAGAAGATGGGGAAGAGGAAGGGGAGAGTGGAAAACCGGCCAAGGGAGGCTAACAGCCACCTTTAATGGCTTCAATCAACTCCTCTAGGGAAGAGGAGTTGATTCCAGCCATTTACCGACCACCAAGGGGTGGATTCAGCCCCCCTCCACTCTACCCGAGCCACACCATAAATGGTGTTGATGGCCATTGAAGAACCAGCCACCCCCCTTCCCCAATTGCCATTTAAACACCATCAGTGGGCCGAGGGGAATATTTTCGAGCGTTTACCTGGAGGAGACGGGCCATTCCACTATACTGCTGCAGAAGCCGAGCGCTACCGCCGTCGTCAATGGCATCCCGCCGCTCTTCCCGCATCCAGGCCGCCAGGAAGGTCCTCCCCCTCTCCTTAACTCTCGGGTAGATCATAGGATTTCTTAGGCTTAAGATTCGGGCTCAATTGAGCCCGATCCAATTCTACATTTTCATGGATTTTCCGAAAAAATACACTTGTCGGGTTCGCCGGAAAATGGCCCTCCGGCGGCCAAGCCTCCGCCTGGCGACGGCCACCACCTCAACGGAGGTGGTGGTGGCGGTGGCTGGCCAGGGAGGTGGCCGGGTCACCGGCGGCAGCGTCCGGAAAGTACTCGAGGCGGGATCAATCTAGACCGTCGGCTGGAGGAAGGAGATGACTGGATGTCGTCTATCCATGCGCCAAGATTCGTGCAAGGGATGCATTAAACTATAGGAAATTATTTCTTGATTATTTCATTTCTGTCACACATTATACACTAAATGGTTTTAATTTTTAAAAATACTCAGGTTCTTCTGGTGGAAAACCTTTCAACACAAAACTTGTAGCCCTCTGCGTCTATTTTATTTTAAAATTTGTTTGAACCAATTTGGGTGTATGGTCTGACCAGGGCACCCATTTTGGTGGGGCATACCCTTAGGGCTAGACAGTCATTAAACTGAGTGCACACACTTCATCCCTAGCCCAAATGAGTTGGAATTTTGGTAGGGAGCCTAACCTAGCTATACCTAGGGCCTGCCCAAAGCTCAGAATTTTTGGACACAATTTTCCTAAATTTTTTGACTTTATTTAATAAACCTAGGGTAATTAAATTAAGTAGTCAAATGACCTCCAAACCCTCCCAAATTTTGGTGAGTGGTCCCTGGGCTCATGTTATGTATCTGTATAAAGTTTCACCTAATTTGAATGTGTTTTGAATAGGTTTTGACCCAACCCTAACTTTACCTTAATAAGGGTATTTTGGGCAAAAAGTGCACTTTTGATTTTGAGTGACCAAATCACCTCAACAGAGGCTGACATTTGGGCCACTGACTTGTTATGGCACTTAGCACCTCCCCATGGAATGTGGGGTAGTGTGTAATTGATTTGCCCTAAGTTCCTAGGCCAAACCCAAAGAGGGACCTTTTTGCCTTGTGAAGGGCATGAGTCCTAAACACCTTGGATGAACATCAAATTTTGCAAGGAGGTTCCTAGGATATATAAAACCCTCTGTTAAAAATATTAACTAATTTTGAAAAGGGTAGGGTCCCCAAAACCCTAACCCTAGCTTAGGACCTAAAACTTGTAGTGTAGGTTTAGGTTAGCTAAACATCTTGAAACTTAACCAAATTTGGGTAGTGAGGGAATAAGGATATGTTGAGCCTCTGGTGATTTACTTGGGGAGTTTTGATCAATATTTGTAGCACTTCATTTGTAACCAATAGGATTGCCCTAATTAATAATTTGGCTATTGTGGTCTCACTGCCCATGGAAAGGGCATGAAACTTTGGCAGAGGTAGTTTTAGACTATACTAATAATGTATGAATTTTGATAGAATTTTTGGATATCTAGTTAGGGCATCTACTTCACAAGTGCATTACTTTGGTTATATACTAAATAATTCTTGCAAGAGCCCAATACTTATTGAAAAATTATGAAACTTGATACATAGTGTTTCTGGCTCAATATTATCATGTGGAAATTTTTGTTGAAATTTTTGATGGTTAATTAGTATACTTTGTTCATTAACCCATAAACTTGAAATTTCATGAGAAAATCAAGTATAGCTCTATTTTTAAATGATAAATTATGAAACTTTTTCTAGGGTATTTGTAGGCCATCATAATCATCCCTAAATTTTCTCTGAATTTTTGGAGGTATTATTGCTGTAAAATCTTTTAAAATGACTTTTTATGAGATATCTTGGAAATTAAAAAAGGGGGTCTTACAAGTGGTAATGTCTGGAGTCTGCTGAGCTCCACCTTGTGGAGTGGGCTGAGCTGGAGGATGCAAGACGAACTACATTAGTAGGTAATCGACTCAAAGCCTAATAAAAGTGGACAATTTACATGTGATCCCCCATATGGGCACACCACGCTTCCGCTGCTTAGTTTGTCCCCAAACTAAACTCGCACGGGGGTGACCCATGGTTCTGGACTGCTACTTTTCGATCGAGGTCTACGAGATGCTGTTTGAGATGGCGGAGGCCACGAGTTCTATATCGAATATTCTGGTTGGTGCGTTCTGTCTGCCCGTCCGTCTGGGGATGAAATGCAGTGCTGAAGGTCAATCGCATGCCTAAGTAAGCTTGCACGGATCTCCACTCCCTGGAGGTGAACCAGCCATCCCGATCCGACACTATCGTCTTGGGCACCCCGTGATACCGAATGAACTGCTCCACAAATCTCCGTACTAATACTCCCACAACGTCGTCCTTCCTGATCGGAATGAACCTGGCTACCTTGGTCAACCGATCGACGATGACCCAAATTGAGTCATTCCCCGTTCGTGATCGGGAGAGTCCGTGAATAAAATCCATCGCAATGTCTTCGAACTTCCACTCTGGTACCGGGAATGGTTGCAACAACCCCGCAGGGTTTTTGCACTCTGCCTTCACTAGCTGACAAGCTTCGCAGTGGGTCACAAACTGAGTAATATCCTTCTTCATGCCAGGCCAGTACATAGTATTCTTCAAATCCGCCGTCATCTTCGTCATGCCCGGGTGCACCGAGTATCTGCTGTGGTGGGCTTCCGCCATGATATCCTCCCGGACTTGGCCTCCTCCCGGTATATAAGTCCGACCTCTGAAGCATACCACGCCGTCCCTCATCATATAATCTCCTGCTGTACCGTTCTCCAAGGACCAGAATATCGGCTCCAGATCGACATCTCGCCTCTGTCCCTCTCTGACTCTGTCCCGGATATCATCTGTAGCACTCACCGCTGTTAAATACTCCGTGTAAAGCTCGGGGTCCTCGGATGACACCAGTGTGATGTGCATATCCTCCAATCTCCTCGCCAACTCCATAGACATAACCTGATTCCCGACTGCGGAAGTGGCAGCTCTCCGACTCAATGCGTCCGCCACCACGTTTGCCTTCCCTGGATGGTAGTGCATCTCATACTGATAATCTGCAAGGAACTCCACCCAGCGCCTCTGCCTGATGTTCAGTTCCTTCTGCGTGTCCACGTATTTCAGGTTCTTGTGGTCGGAATAGATATCGCAGTGGACTCCGTAAAGATAATGGCGCCAGACCTTCAAAGCAAAAACGACTGCCCCCATCTCAAGGTCGTGCACCGGATAGTTCTGCTCATGCTTCTTCAACTGGCGAGATGCATATGCAATCACATGGCCCTTCTGCATCAGTACAACTCCCATACCCTAGTAGGAAGCATCAGTGTAGACCTGAAATCCTTCCCTCCCCGAGGGGAGAGTAAGAATGGGAGCCGAGGTTAGCCGATCCTTCAGCTCCTGGAAAGCTGTTTGGCACTGCGGGGTCCACACGAACGGTACCTCCTTCTTCGTCAAGGATGTGAGCGGGAGGGCGATTCGAGAGAATCCCTCCACGAACTTCCGGTAATAGCCGGCAAGTCCTAGAAAACTCCGTACGTCGGTGGCTGTCTTCAACTGCGGCCAATCCCGAATAGCCTGAATCTTTGCCGGATCTACTGCCAATCCGGCTCCACTGATGATGTGGCCTAAGAAGCCCACCTCCTTCAGCTAGAGCTGACATTTACTAAACTTCGCATATAGATGATTCTCTCGCAGTCTCTGCAGGGTCAATGTCAGATGGCGGGTGTGCTCCTCCTCCGTCCTCGAGTAAATGAGGATGTCATCGATGAACACAATGACAAACACATCCAGATATTCCTTGAAGACTTGGTTCATGAGGGTCATGAACGCTGATGGTGCGTTGGTGAGTCCGAAGGGCATCACCGTAAACTCGTATAAACCATATCTGCTACTAAAAGCAGTCTTCTGAATGTCCTCCTCCCGAATTCGAAGCTGGTAGTATCCCGACCTCAAATCTAATTTCGAGAAAAACTGCGCTCCCTGCAGCTGGTCGAACAGCTCGTCTATCCTTGGCAGTGGATAGGTGTTCCGGACAGTCAGCCAATTTAGTGCTCGATAGTCGATGCACAATCTGAGGGTCCCGTCTTTCTTCTTGACGAACAATACCGGGGCTCCCCAAGGTGAAGAGCTTGGCCGGACAAATCCGGCTTCCACTAACTCCTGAAGCTGGCTCCGGAACTCCGTCAACTCCTTTGGGGCCATCCGGTTGGGTACCTTGGATGCTGGCTTGGCCCCCGACACAAGCTGTATCTGGAAGTCCTGCTCCCTACGCGGGGGTAATCTGGGTAACTTCTCCGGGAAGACGTCCTCAAACTCCCGCACCACCGGAATATTCTATATAGAACTCGTGGCCTCCGCCATCTCAAACAGCACCTCGTAGACCTCCTCCCCCTGTAAATAGGCCTTGACGGCCTGTACTGAAGATAAGGGTATACGTGAGGCAGGTCTTATACCTTCGATGATGATGGTAGAGTCCCCGTGCCTCACGGTGATGCTCTTCGCTTGACAATCAATCTGGGCATGGTTCCACTATAGCCAAATCATGCCCAGGATCAGCTCGAAGACTGGCATCCTCAAGACCGTTGCCGAAACTTCGAACGACTTCCCACCAATCTCCGCCTCCATACTGCAGTGGGCTGTGGTGAGTATCTCCAATCCGTCGGGTAGACGCACCCTACTCATTCGGCCTGTGAACCGTTCCACTCCTTCCAGCCCTTCCAGAAAGGCCTCCGACACAAACGAGTGCGAGGCACCCATGTCGAACAGAGTATAGGCGGGCTTGCCGCTGATGAAGACTATACCTGTGATGATTAAAGGTCTTAGTATTTTATAACGGGTTTTCTTTCCTATTTATTCTACTCAGGGCAGTTCTACTTGTTGAGCAAATGAGAACGGAAATTTTCATTTAAACAATTTAAACATCTTAGCTTACCTGTGATGACCCGCTCTGGATTTCGAGGCTGGGCCAGGTCCAAGGCATATGCCTGCTCCCTTTCCTGTCTTCGATCTCCTCCCTGGTAACCACATCCTCGGCCGCGTCCTCGGCCTCCGAAAAGCTGGGCAGGTGGGCCACCCTGTGGTGATGGAGGTGGTGCCCCCCTCATAGGGCAGTTTCTCCGGAGATGTCCCACCTGATGACAATGGAAGCACTTCGGCGGGGGATACGCCATACCCCCGGGTCTCGGCATCTCATGTATCCGGAGAGGTTGAGGGGCCAAAACCACCTGCTCTATCGGCTCCTACCTCACCTCCTGACGAGCCTGCTCCTCTGTCCTTCTCCCATCTGGTATGGTGCCTCGCCGCTGATCACTTCGGGCCCTCCGGCCCTGATCCTCCGCTTGCCGCTTCCGGCCCCGAGTGGTGTGCCAATCGGCCTCAATCCTCTTCGCCATCTCCAAAATCCGGGAGATAGGCCCGTCAGATACAAACAGCAAGGCCTCCCTCAACTCCTCTTTTAGGCCCTTATAAAATCTCTTAATGTAACCTGCTTCGTCCAGCTGGTAAGAGCCCGCATACCGGGCCAAATGGTCGAACTCTCGGTGGTACTCCACCACCGTCCTGGTGCCCTACCTCAGCTGCAAGAACTGCTCCTCCAACTCGTCCCTGGCCGACTGCGGAACAAAATGCTACAGCAGCGTGGCCCTGAATTCCTCCCAAGTGATTTCTGCAATCTCCCTATCAGCAAATATTGTGTCCAGCAGTGTATTCCACCACCTCTTAGCATGGGACTCCAAGCAAGATACCACCAGGGCCACCCTCTCCTCCCAAGGGCATCGTATCCCAGTCAACATCTCGTACATAACATCCAGCCACTCCTTTGTCTGCACTACCGACTCTGTCCCCAAGTATGATGGGGGAGAGAGTCCTCGGAAGGTGCTCATCCAGTTGGCCCCTGGGTTTGGCTGCTGGGCCGGAGCCTGCTGAGCCCGGAAGGCCTCAAGGATAGCTGTAAGGGTTTGCCCCATGTCTGACTGAAGGAAAGGTGTGGGTACCACGGGAGGTGGTGCAATGTCTGGAGTCTGCTGAGCTCCACCTTGTGGAGTGGGCTGAGCTGGAGGCTGCAAGACGAACTACATTAGTAGGTAATCGACTCAAAGCCTAATAAAAGTGGACAATTTACATGTGATCCCCCATATGGGCACACCACGCTTCCACTGCTTAGTTTGTCCCCAAACTAAACTCGCGCGGGGGTGACCCAGGGTTGTGGACCGCGGGGAACCGTGGGAGAAACTCTTACCCCTGGTCGAGTTCTCCTATAACAACAGCTACCAGTCCAGTATCAGGATGGCGCCTTACGAAGCCTTGTACGGAAGGAGATGCCAGACCCCGCTTTCTTGGGTTCAGGACGAAGATCTGAAGGTGTTGGGATCAGAGTTTGTTGAAGACACCGAGGCCCAGGTAAGGCTGATCAGAGACAGGATGCTAGAGGAGCAGAGTAGACAGGCTAAGTACTATGACGCCCGACATCGGCAGGTGGAGTTCCAGGTGGGAGACCGGGTGTTTCTGAAGATCCGGCCCATACATGGAGTCTCGCGGGTGCGTGGTCGGAGGAAGAAGCTCAGCCCTAGGTACATGGGCCCTTATAGGATCCTGGAGCGGATCAGACCCCTAGCCTACAGGCTGGAGTTACCACCAGAGCTGGAAGCGCTGCACGACGTCTTCCATATTTCTTCGCTGAGGAGGGCTCTGCTATGCCCGGAGCAGCAGATTTTGACCACCGAAGGGCCGCTAGCTTCAGACCGGTCGGTTCGTTTGGAGCCGGTGAGGATCAACGACCGAGGAGTACGGGTCTTGCGACGCAAGAAGGTCCCACTAGTCAAGGTCCTGTGGAGGAACCACGGCCAGGAGGAGCATACCTGGGAGCCGCAGGACCTGATGCGACAAAGATACCCAGAGCTATTCAGCCAGGTATACCTCACAAACCCCTCAAGATGTTTAACTTATTTTTCTGCTTCAAACTACTAAGGGCTGCACTAGGCAGATAGAGACTTATCTTTTGTTTATTAGGGGCTTATCCTTGTTTATTGGGATCTTGGTTTGCCAATTGGGTGAAATGGTCATAGATCTAGGTTTCCCTTTAAACCTAATTTAGCAAACAAGGCGTCATGATGGGATGTTACAAGGTTCTTTTCTTCGGTAGTAAGTCCCGTAGACTCAACCTTGATTTCGGGGACAAAATATTTGTTTTGTTTATTGGGATTTGTAACATCCCATTTCCAACTAGACCCCTAAGAGTGGTTTTGGCCAGGACTAGGTCAAGACAAACCCTAGGAAGCCAGAAATGGGCCAAGAGATAGGGGACAAAATGTGGAAGATCATCATGGTCTGCAAATAGTAGAACTCTGAGCAATGGTTTAGGATGACCATGGGCTACACCTTAACCCCAAGACCCTACCACAACACCCCCTAATACCTTGGGAGGCCCATTAGAGCCATAAGGACCCATTAGGGTCAACCAAAGAGGCTCAGTTGACCAAGGTCAACCCTAGCCCTAAATGGGTCAAACTAGCCTACTTAGGGTCAATTGACCTGCTCCTATCCTAGAGGACCCCACCTATGCCCTCCTAACCCTAAAGTGAGGTCAAAGGGTCACTAAGGACACATTGGGGCCAGCCCTAGAGCCAGGTTGACCCAGGTCAACTCAAGCTCCTAATCTGGTCAAAGTACCCGTACTAAGAGTATGTGACCTCCAAAGTGCAGGGTAACCCTACATAACCCTACCTAGACCTTAGGGGAAGCCAATGGGTCACCAAGGACCCATAGGGGTCAACCCAATTGGTCATGTTGACCCAAGTCAACTCTAGCCCTAAAATGGTCAAAGTGCCTTTGCCAAGGGACATGTGACCACCAAGATACTCAACCAACCCTATTCAAGTAATCCTAGACCTTAATGGAGTCAAATGGGCCACTAAAAACCCAATGGGGTCAACCCAGATGGTCAAATTGGCCCAGGTCAACCCTCATTTAGGTCAAGTCAATCCTAGCCCAAAAGGGCTAACCCAAGCCCAAGCCACTTCCTCCTTAGGCTAACCCCATTTCCATGACCATCATAACCAAGTGGGCTGCATTTAGCTTGTGGGGTTGACCAGTCAACCAGAGATGACTAGGAGAGAGAAAGGAGCTTCCCTCCATGATAATAGAGGAGAGAGAAGATGGGGAAGAGGAAGGGGAGAGTGGAAAACCGGCCAAGGGAGGCTAACAGCCACCTTTAATGGCTTCAATCAACTCCTCTAGGGAAGAGGAGTTGATTCCAGCCGTTTCCCGGCCACCAAGGGGTGGATTCAGCCCCCCTCCACTCTACCCGAGCCACACCATAAATGGTGTTGATGGCCATTGAAGAACCAGCCACCCCCTTCCCCAATTGTCATTTAAACACCATCAGTGGGCCGAGGGGAACATTTTTGAGCGTTTACCTGGAGGAGACGGGTCATTCCACTGTACTGCTGCAGAAGCCGAGCGCTGCCGCCGTCGTCAATGGCATCCCGCCGCTCTTCACGCATCCAGGCCGCCAGGAAGGTCCTCCCCCTCTCCTTAACTCTCGGGTAGATCATAGGATTTCTTAGGCTTAAGATTCAGGCTCAATTGAGCCCGATCCAATTCTGCATTTTCATGGATTTTCCGAAAAAATCCACTTGTCGGGTTCTCCGGAAAACGGCCCTCCGGCAGCCAAGCCGCCGCATGGCAACGGCCACCACCTCAACGGAGGTGGTGGTGGCGGTGGTTGGCCAGGGAGGTGGTCGGGTCGCCGGCGGCAGCGTCCAGAAAGTACTCCAGGCGGGATCAATCTGGACCGTCGGCTGGAGGAAGGAGATGACTGGATGCCGTCTATCCATGCGCCAAGATTCGTGCAAGGGATGCATTAAACTATAGGAAATTATTTCTTGATTATTTCATTTCTGTCACACATTATACACTAAATGGTTTTAATTTTTAAAACTACTCAGGTCTTCTGGTGGAAAAACATTCAACACAAAAGTTGTAGCCCTCTGAGTCTATTTTATTTTAAAATTTGTTTAAACCCATTTGGTGCATGGTCTGACCAGGGCACCCATTTTGGTGGGACATACCCTTAGGGCTAGGCAGTCATTAAACTGAGTGCCCACACTTCATCCCTAGCCCAAATCAGTTGGAATTTTGGCAGGGACCCTAACCTAGCTATACCTAGGGCCTGCCCAAAGCTCAGAATTTTTGGACACAATTTTCCTAAAGTTTTTGACTTTATTTAATAAAGCTAGGGTAATTAAATTAAGTAGTCAAATGACCTCCAAATCATCCCAAATTTTGGTGAGTGGTCCCTGGGCTCATGTTATGTATCTGTATAAAGTTTCACCTAATTTGAATGTGATTTGAATAGGTTTTGACCCAACCCTAACTTTACCTTAATAAGGGTATTTTGGGCAAAAAGTGCACTTTTGATTTTGAGTGACCAAATCACCTCAACAGAGGCTGACATTTGGGCCACTGACTTGTTATGGCACTTAGCACCTCCCCATGGAATGTGGGGTAGTGTGTAATTGATTTGCCCTAAGTTCCTAGGCGAAACCCAAAGAGGGACCTTTTTGCCTTGTGAAGGGCATGAGTCCTAAACACCTTGGATGAACATCAAATTTTGCAAGGAGGTTCCTAGGATATATAAAACCCTCTGTTAAAAATATTAACTAATTTTGAAAAGGGTAGGGTCCCCAAAACCCTAACCCTAGCTTAGGACCTAAAACTTGTACACACCCTAGTCACGGGCGTGACCGGGGGCGTGACCCTTCCGACAACTGCCAGAGTTATTCATGTTGTTTCTGCTTCTCGTTGTTTCCAGCAACTGACAAGACACGCCCTAGGTCACGGGCGTGACCTAGGGGCGTGACCCGCCACTTAACAACTTTTGGTGGTTTCTCTCCAACGTTCCCAAACTTTAAAGATGACGGTTCCGATCCTTGCACGCCCTAGGTCACGGGCGTGACCTAAGGGCATGACTCTCCCGCAAAATTCCCTATAAATTCCAGATAATTTCAGGAGCTTGAGAGGAGATTTTTAGGAGTTGAAGTTCTGTATTTTCTGTTTTATTTTTTGCATTTTTCGTAGATCTTTTATTTTGTAAGCTTTAACTTAAGTCATTTTTCATTCAGTCATGTCTCTCTCCTCCCGATTTTGTAATTCCCTAATCATGATGAGTAGCTAAACTTCATTTAGCACTTGATCATGATGAACCATGGAAAAAAATAAGCTTTTTAATTTTATCAAAAATGTCAAGTTTTTTACTTTACTCACTAACGATTTATCTTTGAATTTTATTGTATCGAATTCATATTTCGTCGATATGTTCTTCGATCTATGATCCGTGTCCTAAATAACCGAGAGGTTGCGGATACGAGGAGATCGCTCAAAGATAAAAGGAGTTGATTGCACTACTCGAGAGAGGACGACATAAATCTTCCAGATTAGAGTCAAATCAAATAGCGGGGTTCACTGCCTAAAGCAAGCATAGGGGTTTCGACTGGCCGAGAGGTCTTAATCGATCAACCTAAGGTTAGTTAAAATCATGAGCTCGAGAAAGACGCTTTTGTACTTTGGGAACCTCCACGGTCGAGTGAGTAATTTAATAGTCTTGCATACTTTATTCTCATGAAGGTTTATTTTAATCCAAGGGGATTCTAGGTCAAGTGCTAGCTTTCCCATCATCGAATTTCTCCTTATTAGTTTAAACGTTTTCTTTCTCATAATTCACAAAACACACTTTTTGTCCGATAAAATAATAGATCTTACTTGTGAGTAGGAGTAAACAACAGGCCCCGAGTCTAAATACGACAATTTTCTATACTATATTTTGATAGGTACACTTGCCTAATTCGGGATAATATTCGAAATTATTTTTAAAACTATAAAATCACCATCAGGAGGCGTTGAAGATTGTGTCGTAAAAGGCGATTGATCTGGGGATGCAATCAGTCCGCTGGAAGGACTATGAGGTAGCTCATTTTTCTTTACGGGACTTTGTCGCCTTGGTACTTATTGATTTTTCTAACTGATTGTTGTTGATATTCGCAGTCCGTCGAGATTGAGACGGCTAAGAAGATCTCGAAGCTTGAGCAGGAGCTCGCAGATACAAAATCGAGCTGGAAGTGGCGCAGATCTGGGTCACCGAGTTGGAGGCTTGCCCTGTTGCCGATAGAGATCACCCCGGTCCCTCAGATACTCGTCTTGCTGAGAAACAACAAGAGGCGAGTTCGCACGGGATGGGCAAGAGAATCCCCTTCTACGGGGATTCTATGCCCGCCATCCGTCGTGGTATAGCGCGAGCTACTAGGGAAGCCATTCTCGCCAAGCTGAGGATCGACGGCTTCCTCGGCCCACAAGCCGACCTCCTGATGATCGCGGACCTCATTCTGGTCCTGCCCGCTGAGGAATCCAACTCACCATATCACGTACTCTCCTCTGCTTCTGGATCTAGCTCCGGCGACAACATCAACAGAGAGAGTAGTGATGACAGTGGCAATGACAAGGATGGCGAGGACAATGCCGACTATAAGGAGGACGTGGTCATCAGTGATGAGGAGTATCAGCCTAATACTAGCGACGACAAAGCTTAGTCGGTCTATGACTTCTTGCATACACGCTTGTAAAGATAGAAAGTTGTACACTTAGAAAATTTATAAAGAAATGTAATACTCATCGTGTAATACAAATCAGTTCTTTTGTATTGCTTGTTTTCGTATTTGAATGCTCGCTGGTTGATGATGCTTGCTAGGCTCATAGGCGTGGATAGATTAAGTGCTTGTTGTGTGCATATTCTCTTATTGATATCGCTCGATAGGCTTATTGACGCGGAGAAGTTGAGTGCTCGTCGTGCTCATACTCGCATGTTGATGTCACTCGTAATCGTGTAACCGATGCTTGCAATGATATAGTCACTCCGCCTACTCTCACATTGTTACTCACACATGCATGATCGCATACCTCGTAGGAGTTGAGCTCAACCGAGTTGAAAGATATAATTGACACATAACAGGAGAAAGCTTAACTGTAGGTGGAGAATAGGTCGACACATGACAGGAGTCAAGCTCAACTGTTAGTGGAAGCTACATCTTACAGGAGCCGAGCTCAACTAGAGATAGGTCGATAACTCTTAGGAGCCGAGCTCAACTGGAGGTGGAGTCATCTCGGGTTGAGCTCGCAGTCGGCTTGCGGGAGGGAAGCTCATACAGGGGGCTCAAACTACATCAACAATACACATGAGGAGTCAACATCTTACAGGAGCCGAGCTCAACTAGAGATGGGTCGATAGCTCTCAGAAGCCGAGCTCAACTAAATTTGTAGTCGTCTCGGGTTGAGCTCATAGTCGTCCTGTAGAAGGAAAGCTCGTACAGGGGGCTCAGACTTCAGCAACAACACACACGAGGAATCAACATCTTACAGGAGCCGAGCTCAACTAGAGATGGGTCGACAGCTCTCAGGAGTCGAGCTCGACTGGAGGTTGAGTTGTCTCAGGTTGAGCTCGTAGTCAGCCTGCAGGAGGGAAGCTCGTATATGGGGCTCAGACTACAGCAGCAACACACACGAGGAGTAAATATCTTATAGGAGTCGAGCTCAACTGGAGATGGGTCGACAGCTCTCTGGTGCCGAGCTCAACTGGAGGTGGAGTCATCTCGGGCTAAGCTCGTAGTCTTCCTACAGGAGGGAAGCTCATATATGGGGCTCAGACTACAGCAACAACACACATGAGGAATCTACATCTTATAGGAGTCGAGCTCAACTAAAGATGGGTCAACAGCTCTCAGGAGCCGAGCTGAACAAGAGGTGGGGTTGTCTCGGGTTGAGCTCATAGTCGGACTGCAGGAGGGAAGCTCGTACAATGGCTCAGACTACGACAACAACACACGCGAGGAGTCAACATATTACAAGAGTCGAGCTCAACTGGAGATGAATCGACACCTCTCAGGAGCCGAGCTCAATTGGAGGTGGAGTCGTCTCGGGTTGAGCTCGTAGGCGTCCTGCATGAGGGAAGACTGTACATGGGTCTCGGACTACAATAACTCCAGTGCTCGAGGACTTATATCGATGCTGAAGTCATTCGCCCTGCTATTTAGGAGATAGACAAAGAGTTAGATGTATCAACTGTAACATCCCATTTCGAACTAGACCCCTAAGAGTGGTTTTGGCCAGGACTAGGTCAAGACAAACCCTAGGAAGCCAGAAATGGGCCAAGAGATAGGGGACAAAATGTGGAAGATCATCATGGTCTGCAAATAGTAGAACTCTGAGCAATGGTTTAGGATGACCATGGGCTACACCTTAACCCCAAGACCCTACCACAACACCCCCTAATACCTTGGGAGGCTCATTAGAGCCATAAGGAGCCATTAGGGTCAACCAAAGAGGCTCAGTTGACCAAGGTCAACCCTAGCCCTAAATGGGTCAAACTAGCCTACTTAGGGTCAATTGACCTGCTCCTATCCTAGAGGAACCCACCTATGCCCTCCTAACCCTAAAGTGAGGTCAAAGGGTCACTAAGGACACATTGGGGCCAGACATAGAGGCCAGGTTGACCCAGGTCAACTCAAGCTCCTAATCTGGTCAAAGTACCCTTACTAAGGGTATGTGACCTCCAAAGTGCAGGGTAACCCTACATAACCCTACCTAGACCTTAGGGGAAGCCAATGGGTCACCAAGGACCCATAGGGGTCAACCCAATTGGTCATGTTGACCCAAGTCAACTCTAGCCCTAAAATGGTCAAAGTGCCCTTGCCAAGGGACATGTGACCACCAAGATACTCAACCAACCCTATTCAAGTAATCCTAGACCTTAAGGGAGTCCAATGGGCCACTAAAAACCCAATGGGGTCAACCCAGATGGTCAAATTGGCATAGGTCAACCCTCATTTAGGTCAAGGCAAACCTAGCCCAAAAGGGCTAACCCAAGCCCAAGCCACTTCCTCCTTAGGCTAACCCCATTTCCATGACCATCATAACCAAGTGGGCTGCATTTACCTTGTGGGGTTTACCAGTCAACCAGAGATGACTAGGAGAGAGAAAGGAGCTTCCCTCCATGATAATGGAGGAGAGAGAAGATGGGGAAGAGGAAGGGGAGAGTGGAAAACCGGCCAAGGGAGGCTAACAGCCACCTTTAATGGCTTCAATCAACTCCTCTAGGGAAGAGGAGTTGATTCCAGCCGTTTACCGGCCACCAAGGGGTGGATTCAGCCCCCCTCCACTCTACCCGAGCCACACCATAAATGGTGTTGATGGCCATTGAAGAACCAGCCACCCCCCTTCCCCAATTGCCATTTAAACACCATCAGTGGGCCGAGGGGAACATTTTCGAGCGTTTACCTGGAGGAGACAGGCCATTCCACTGTACTGCTGCAGAAGCCGAGCGCTGCCGCTGTCGTCAATGGCATCCCGCCGCTCTTCCCGCATCCAGGCCGCCAGGAAGGTCCTCCCCCTCTCCTTAACTCTCGGGTAGATCATAGGATTTCTTAGGCTTAAGATTCGGGCTCAATTGAGCCCGATCCAATTCTGCATTTTCATGGATTTTTCGAAAAAATCCACTTGTCGGGTTCGCCGGAAAACGGCCCTCCGGCGGCCAAGCCTCCGCCTGGCGACGGCCACCACCTCAACGGAGGTGGTGGTGGCGGTGGCTGGCCAGGGAGGTGGCCGGTGAAGGATTTGTGTTTTGAAAGTTGTCTTTTATGTTATTAAGTTCATGGTTTTAATGAATATATGTCTCATTCTGTCCCTAGTTCATATGATGATGCATCATGATAGCTCAGGAAGATGCTCTTGGTCTTGAGCTGTAGAACACTTGAGTTCCATCATATGATCTTAGTTTTACTTGCTCACGATCCTGGTAGTCAAAGAGGGACATTGACCACCGCCTTGGATTGTCATGTGGATTAAAGTACATTGTAGTTCTACAAATGTTGATAATAGTTATCGTTTAATCACTTGAGTATGTATGCGTATGTTTTCATACATATTGAGGTTGGCCTATCTTAAGTTGTAACATTAAGTTGGAATGTGTTAAGTGTCATTAATGCTTACAACGTGTCTAGTGATTTGGAGATATGAGATATGTAGATTAAGCGCGTCGGTGTGAGCAATGTGATTGTAGTTGAAGACTGTCTTTTGATGGTGATAAATACTATGGTTCGT
Organism: Platanthera guangdongensis; assembly: GCA_039583875.1. NCBI lineage: Eukaryota > Viridiplantae > Streptophyta > Magnoliopsida > Asparagales > Orchidaceae > Platanthera > Platanthera guangdongensis. Next base: position 209,074,596 of record CM077163.1, on the reverse strand, counting down.
TATTCGCACTTACGCGTAAGGTATGTATATATCAAAATATCATTTGTCCCCAAACTAGTTTGGGTTTTGATATAGTCGGGCCCCTTGGCAAAGCGAGTTTGTAAAGCATGCATTATAACTAATGTAGTTATAAAGACACTCTTGCTTATGAGACCAAGAAAGACAAATATAGTGCGAAATTGACACGGTCCCAAATTCGCACAATATTTATGATATCATGTGACAAAAGTTAGACACTGGCCATTATGTTCGGTTACCTCCTTTTAACATGTTGTTATAGCGACTGTAATGCCTTGATAAAGCCTCTTATAGTCGATAATACAAATTAGTGTATTATTGCCGTGACAACATGTTCCCTCTGCGAGGTCACACCAAACGAACGGGAACAGCCTAGCTTCACCGTATTAGACACGGTCTGTTTATATATGGTGACACTTCATACTTAGACCACTCTTTTGTGTGCAATTATTAAAAGAGAATTACGACGAGGCGAGTTGTCGTAATTATTTAATAGAGGGGCACAGTGATTGGAGTTTGTATAACCCCAACCTAAACGAGCTTGTTTTGGCTACATCCGGTATATATGTAATATATATATATGTGTTTATATATATATGTTTAGGTATGTATATATATATGTATAAATATATACATATGTTAACATATATATATATATATATATATATATATATATATATATATATATATATATATATATATATATATATATATATATATATAAAGCCACGGGTAGGTTAAGATTTTGGAAGCAGCAGCAAAGCCGCGGGTGAGCAGAAAAGCCGAGCGAGAGAGCGTTTCCGGCTAGGGCTTTAGGACTTCTGACGGCGCACTTCTAGCAGCGATTCTCGCCGTCGTCGGCCCGCTCCTCCACCCTCTTCTTCGCCGGCGATCCCTCCTCTTGCTGCGGCATCCTCGCAGCCGTGGATCTGCATCTGGAGTTTGCGGACAGCTGCTGCGACACCCCGTGCGCTTCCAGATCGGGCTCAAGGTGAGAGCTCGACTTCGGGAGAGATCTCCCGTGTTGGTTGTTCCCTAAAGCCGACCTTGTTTGGGTACTTTTACTCCGCTCTTCTCACGCCGGCGACTAGTGTGTTTCATCCACTTGGAGTCCTCGGTGCTCTTGACGGAGTTGGTCTAAGCGAGTGCCCTCTTCTCCTATCAACGGATTTGGGTCGCTGTTCGGGTTCGAGGTGAACCAAGAGGCAAGACGATCGGTCTCATTGTTGCGGTGGGATTGCATTTTAGCTCTCCGACGCGCCTCCTCTTCCGCCTAGGGATCTTGTTCCCTAGAGGTACATTTCTAACATTTTGCAATGCTTAGATGTGATGAGTTAGGGTTTCCTTAATTGCTTAACTAGTAGGGCGTTTCCATTGGATATCCGATCTTGTGTGTTGTGTGGTTGTTGGAAATTTTTTTTTAAAATTTGCCCCGCCACAGCACGTGAAATCCTACAATGGTATCAGAGGGAGGTTGATATCCAATGAAAAATGTGGCCCCTTTTGCTAGTTTTTTTTTTCCTAATAGTTTGGATTGGCTATGTCACAACCCGGTTTCAAGTTGACATAATCTACCCTAGTGTGGATTATGAGAAGATCGTTTTTTTTTTGGATTTAAAATGATCTAGGTGAAACACGTTGGGTTGTGTACATAGTCCATTCAATGTTAGGATCCCGTCTTGCTTGGCTTTTCCTTATTTTATTGCAACTCTGGAATGTAATTGGTATGGAATGGATGTAATATTTTTTTTTAGAATGCCGTGAGTTAGGTATTTTGGAATTTCCTCCATTCTTTTGGGAATGTGGAATGAAAAATTTAAGAATGTCTTTCCTCCTCATCGTGTCCATCTAAGCTAGTGATATTGAATGAGCATGAGTGTAATTTCAGTCACTAGACATGGTGGCACTTATACGAGTCGACATTAGGCCACAAGTGAGTAGGTTGTGTGTGGCACTTCTTACTGATTTTGTTGGAATGTCACTCGCATGAGTTTCCTTACAGGATGAGTTTTCTTAATCAAATCACCAAGATCTAGGCTTGGTCCTTTGGGAAAGTGTTATGTTTTTTTTAAATAGTTGTGTGCGATATTACTATCAAGAATCATAAGTGTTTAAGATTATCTTAAAAGGTTATGATTGGTGATTGGTACCTACCTAATAATCTTGTGGATGAGTCCACTAGGTTAAAAGGATCTTGATTCTCTATTTTAAAGCATTTTTTTTGGATCTCTAATATTTTTTTTAGAGAAATTATTCTGAACATGAACTTAATCTTACTTTCACTTTTCTTTTAAAAAAAAAATAGAGCTATGTCTACACTGCCAAATTTTCTGCGTTCGATGATTGATAAAAGCCCACTTGCTAACGACGGGTCAAACTACTCTGACTGGGTCCTCAAGCTTAACATCGTGTTGCGCTTGGAGAATCTCTTACCTATACTAGAGGGTGAATGCCCAGTAGAGAAAGAGATTGGCAAGCCAACTGATGCTGAGAAGGAGGAACAGAAAAGATGGAATGACAGTCAACGTGTCGTGCAGACTCTGATCCTGGCCAGCATTGGCGATCAGCTGCAAAGGAAATTTCTCGATACTCCTGCAAAGGAAATTGTAGCACAATTGGAGAAGATGTTCACCGATAGTGCTCGTAAAGAGCGCTATAAGACCACCATCGCACTCACAAGGTGCAAGATGATGGAGGGCGAGTCTGTCTCAGTGCACTTCCTTAAGGTGCAAGGCTATTTGGAAAAGTTGGAGAAACTGAAGTCTCCAATTCCTGAAGACATTGCGGAAGACATCATTTTGGGGTCCCTGCCTTACTCGTTCAAGGATTTCATCATGCATTATCATATGCGTGAGAAGCAAATGACCATAAATGAACTCCATAACGCCCTCAAAACAGCTGAGGTTGACATGGGCAAGACAAAAGGAAATGCTGTCTTAGCTGTGGCGTCTGATAGCAAGAAGATATTCAAAAACAAGAATAAGTCTAAAGGCCAGACCTCAAAAGGAAATTTTCATCTCAAGGGCAAAAAGGGAGGTACTCAAGATAGTGCCTCCAAGGGAGGGAAAGTGAAGAATTCTCCTAACTCTCTCACTGAATGCTTCCATTGCCATGAGAAGGGACACTTCAAAATGAACTGCCCCAAGTACAAGAGAGACTTGGATGAAGGCAAAATCGAAAGGAAGCGTCCTAAAGGTATTTTTGTTATTGAGTTGAGTTTGAATTTAACCACTACTATCCTTGATTGGGTAATTGATACCGGATCATGTGCTCACTTAATCTCAAATGTGCAGTCACTAAAGGATAGGAGATCTCTCTCCAAAGGAGAGGTGGTGCTGAAGGTTGGAAACGGTGCTAGTATTTCTGCAGTTGCGGTGGGCACTTTGGAACTCCCCTTATCTAGTGGTTTATGTCTAACTTTATTTAATGTTTATCACGTCCCTTCTATTTTAAGAAACATTATTTCTGTATCATGTTTAGATGCAGAAGGTTTTAGTTTTGTCATTGGGAACTCCCAAATGAGGATTGAGAAGGATGGTTTATTTTATGCAAGTGCTTTCATTTCCAATGGATTGTATTTGCTTAACATTGTTGATGATAAACAAGTATTAAATATCAGTAACAAGCGACTCAAAATATCTCACATAAGTGAGACTCTCTTATGGCACCATCGTCTTGGTCATATTAATGAAAATCGTATAAGGAAATTGCATCAGGCTAATCTTCTAGGTTCTTTTCATCCTCATGCAATTGATATATGCGAATCATGCCTAAGGGGCAAAATGACCAAGACACCTTTTACAAAGAAAGGTGCGAGAGCAAACAACTTGTTGGAATTGATACACTCTGATGTATGTGGTCCAATGAATGTGGTTGCTAGAGATGGTTTTAGGTACTTCATCACTTTTACGGATGATTATAGTCGATATGGCTATGTTTATCTTATGAAGCATAAGAGTGAATCCCTTGCCAAGTTCAGGGAGTATAAAAATGAAGTGGAAAATCAACTGGATAAGAGAGTCAAAGTTTTGAGAACAGATCGTGGAGGTGAGTACTTGAGCAATGAGTTCAATACTTACCTAAAGGAGTGCGGTATTGTACCACAACTAACTCCTCCTGGGACACCGCAGTGGAATGGTGTCTCCGAAAGGAGAAATCGGACTCTGCTTGACATGGTTAGAACCATGATGTGTCAAACCGATCTACCTTTATATTTTTGGGGTCATGCACTTTTAACGGCAGCTTACACTTTAAACTTCGTTCCAACTAAAGCCGTAGAGAAAACTCCACATGAAATATGGGTTGGGAAACCTCCCATCCCATCTTTCTTTAAGATTTGGGGTTGTGAAGCATATGTCAAACGTATGCAATCATCCAAACTAGACCCTAAAGCCGATAAGTGCTTCTTCATTGGATACCCAAGAGAAACTAAAGGGTATAGCTTTTGGCACAAATCAACAAATACTATTTTTGTCAAGAAGGGTGCTACATTCTTAGAGAAAGAATTTCTTGAAAGAATCAAAAGCTGTGACCGTAGGGTGACACTTGAGGAAGCTCAAGAAAACCTACAAGAAAGTGATCATGAGATGAGCACTGATGTTCAATATGATCACCAAGAGTCACAAGAAGTTCCTTTAGTCAGTGGGAGCATGAGTATTCCACCTCCGCAAATGGTTACGGAGGAAACTCTTGCTTTACCACCTCCGGTTACTCTTACTCGTGTTGAGCATGATTTGACTCCACCAGACATAGTGGAGGAAATTCAAGAAACTCAGACTGAGCTAGGGAAACCAAAGGATCTTAGGAGGTCGATCAGGGAAAAGAAAAAGCCTGACTTTTACATGGGTCTTCATGAGGTGTTTATTCTAGACACAGAAGACCCGTTGACCTATGAAGAAGCAATGGAAAGAAAGGATTCCGTAGCATGGCTTGAAGCCATGAAGTCCGAGATACAATCCATGTATGACAACCAAGTATGGAACTTGGTTGACCTTCCTGAAGGAAAGAAATCCATCCCCTGTAAGTGGATTTTTAAGAGGAAGATGGACATGAATGGAAACATGACAACCTACAAGGCAAGACTTGTAGCGAAAGGTTTTAGTCAAATCCAAGGGATTGACTATGATGAAACCTTCTCGCCCGTTGTGATGTTTAAGACTATTCGGATCATGTTGGCGATTGCCGCATTTCATGATTATGAAATTTGGCAATTGGATGTCAAAACGGCCTTCCTAAATGGAAAGCTAGATGAGGATGTATTCATGAAGCAACCTCAAGGTTTTGAAGATTCTCAAAATAGCGGCAAAGTATGCAAGCTTCAAAGAGCCATTTATGGGTTGAAGCAAGCATCAAGGAGTTGGAACAAACGCTTTGATGAAGAAGTTAAAACCCTTGAGTTCATTCAAAGCAAGGAAGAGCCTTGTGTATACAAGAAGGTTAGTGGGAGCAACGTTATATTCTTGATCTTGTATGTTGACGATATTCTCTTAATGGGCAACAACTTATCATTAATGGAACAAGTAAGAAACTCATTGAAAACAATCTTTTCAATGAAGGACATGGGTGAAGCCCAATATATCTTAGGGATAAAGATATATAGAGACAGATCACGTAGACTTATTGGCCTAAGTCAAAGTATCTACATTGACAAGGTCTTAGAAAGGTTCCATATGGAAAACTCTAAGAAAGGAAATGTGCCAATGAAGACGTCTACTCAGCTAGGTAAGTCTCAATGTGTTTCATCACATAAAGACCTCGAATACATGATGAATGTGCCATATGCTTGCGCCATAGGCTCCATCATGTATGCCATGATCTGTACGAGACCGGATGTCACATATGCTCTCAGCATGACGAGTCGATATCAAGCTTCACCTAGTCCATATCATTGGACGGCGGTCAAGAATATTCTTAGGTACCTTAAGAGGACCAAGAATAAGTTTCTTGTATTTGGTGGACATAAAGAGCTCCATGTAGAAGGTTACACGGATGCTAGCTTTATGACAGATCCGGACGATAGAAGATCTCAATCTGGGTTCGTCTTTCTTCTGAATGGTGGAGCTGTGAGTTGGCGCAGTTGGAAACAATCCACTACAGCTGATTCAACCACCGCAGCGGAAGTCATGGCGGCCGCAGAGGCAAGCAAAGAGGCAGTCTGGATAAAGAAATTTCTGGAGGAATTGGGAGTCGTGGCATCTAGTGAAGGGCCCTTGAGATTGTTTTGTGATAATAGTGCTTCCATTTCACAAATCAAGGAACCGAAATCACATCACAAGACAAAATACATGGATCGGAAGTATTTTGTCACACGCGACTTCATTGAAGAAGGCAAAATTGCGCTTTTATGGATTGACACAAATAGCAACACAGCTGATCCCTTCACCAAGCCTCTGTCTCAAGCCAAAGGAGAAATTCATTTCGAGTCCATGGGGTTGCAAGACCATGGAGAATGGCTTGATGTTTGATGACGGAGGATTCCTTAGTTTTATATTTCTTTTATTAGAAACTTTAAAAACAAGTGGGAGATTGAAGGATTTGTGTTTTGAAAGTTGTCTTTTATGTTATTAAGTTCATGGTTTTAATGAATATATGTCTCATTCTGTCCCTAGTTCATATGATGATGCATCATGATAGCTCAGGAAGATGCTCTTGGTCTTGAGCTGTAGAACACTTGAGTTCCATCATATGATCTTAGTTTTACTTGCTCACGATCCTGGTAGTCAAAGAGGGACATTGACCACCGCCTTGGATTGTCATGTGGATTAAAGTACATTGTAGTTCTACAAATGTTGATAATAGTTATCGTTTAATCACTTGAGTATGTATGCGTATGTTTTCATACATATTGAGGTTGGCCTATCTTAAGTTGTAACATTAAGTTGGAATGTGTTAAGTGTCATTAATGCTTACAACGTGTCTAGTGATTTGGAGATATGAGATATGTAGATTAAGCGCGTCGGTGTGAGCAATGTGATTGTAGTTGAAGACTGTCTTTTGATGGTGATAAATACTATGGTTCGTTATTCGCACTTACGCGTAAGGTATATATATATCAAAATATCATTTGTCCCCAAACTAGTTTGGGTTTTGATATAGTCGGGCCCCTTGGCAAAGCGAGTTTGTAAAGCATGCATTATAACTAATGTAGTTATAAAGACACTCTTGCTTATGAGACCAAGAAAGACAAATATAGTGCGAAATTGACACGGTCCCAAATTCGCACAATATTTATGATATCATGTGACAAAAGTTAGACACTGGCCATTATGTTCGGTTACCTCCTTTTAACATGTTGTTATAGCGACTGTAATGCCTTGATAAAGCCTCTTATAGTCGATAATACAAATTAGTGTATTATTGCCGTGACAACATGTTCCCTCTGCGAGGTCACACCAAACGAACGGGAACAGCCTAGCTTCACCGTATTAGACACGGTCTGTTTATATATGGTGACACTTCATACTTAGACCACTCTTTTGTGTGCAATTATTAAAAGAGAATTACGACGAGGCGAGTTGTCGTAATTATTTAATAGAGGGGCACAGTGATTGGAGTTTGTATAACCCCAACCTAAACGAGCTTGTTTTGGCTACATCCGGTATATATGTAATATATATATATGTGTTTATATATATATGTTTAGGTATGTATATATATATGTATAAATATATACATATGTTAACATATATATATATATATATATATATATATATATATATATATATATATATATAAAGCCACGGGTAGGTTAAGATTTTGGAAGCAGCAGCAAAGCCGCGGGTGAGCAGAAAAGCCGAGCGAGAGAGCGTTTCCGGCTAGGGCTTTAGGACTTCTGACGGCGCACTTCTAGCAGCGATTCTCGCCGTCGTCGGCCCGCTCCTCCACCCTCTTCTTCGCCGGCGATCCCTCCTCTTGCTGCGGCGTCCTCGCAGCCGTGGATCTACATCTGGAGTTTGCGGACAGCTGCTGCGACACCCCGTGCGCTTCCAGATCGGGCTCAAGGTGAGAGCTCGACTTCGGGAGAGATCTCCCGTGTTGGTTGTTCCCTAAAGCCGACCTTATTTGGGTACTTTTACTCCGCTCTTCTCACGCCGGCGACTAGTGTGTTTCATCCACTTGGAGTCCTCGGTGCTCTTGACGGAGTTGGTCTAAGCGAGTGCCCTCTTCTCCTATCAACGGATTTGGGTCGCTGTTCGGGTTCGAGGTGAACCAAGAGGCAAGACGATCGGTCTCATTGTTGCGGTGGGATTGCATTTTAGCTCTCCGACGCGCCTCCTCTTCCGCCTAGGGATCTTGTTCCCTAGAGGTACATTTCTAACATTTTGCAATGCTTAGATGTGATGAGTTAGGGTTTCCTTAATTGCTTAACTAGTAGGGCGTTTCCATTGGATATCCGATCTCGTGTGTTGTGTGGTTGTTGGAAATTTTTTTTTAAAATTTGCCCCGCCACAGCACGTGAAATCCTACAGCCGGGTCACCGGCGGCAGCGTCCGGAAAGTACTCCAGGCGGGATCAATCTGGACCGTCGGCTGGAGGAAGGAGATGACTGGATGTCGTCTATCCATGCGCCAAGATTCGTGCAAGGGATGCATTAAACTATAGGAAATTATTTCTTGATTATTTCATTTCTGTCACACATTATACACTAAATGGTTTTAATTTTTAAAAATACTCAGGTTCTTCTGGTGGAAAAACTTTCAACATAAAACTTGTAGCCCTCTGCGTCTATTTTATTTTAAAATTTGTTTGAACCAATTTGGGTGTATGGTCTGAACAGGGCACTCATTTTGGTGGGGCATACCCTTAGGGCTAGGCAGTCATTAAACTGAGTGCCCACACTTCATCCCTAGCCCAAATCAGTTGGAATTTTGGTAGGGAGCCTAACCTAGCTATACCTAGGGCCTGCCCAAAGCTCAGAATTTTTGGACATAAGTTTCCTAAAATTTTTGACTTTATTTAATAAAGCTAGGGTAATTAAATTAAGTAGTCAAATGACCTCCAAACCCTCCCAAATTTTGGTGAGTGGTCCCTGGGCTCATGTTATGTATCTGAATAAAGTTTCACCTAATTTGAATGTGTTTTGAATAGGTCTTGACCCAACCCTAACTTTACCTTAATAAGGGTATTTTGGGCAAAAAGTGCACTTTTGATTTTGAGTGACCAAATCACCTCAACAGAGGCTGACATTTGGGTCACTGACTTGTTATGGCACTTAGCACCTCCCCATGGAATGTGGGGTAGTGTGTAATTGATTTGCCCTAAGTTCCTAGGCCAAACCCAAAGAGGGACCTTTTTGCCTTGTGAAGGGCATGAGTCCTAAACACCTTGGATGAACATCAAATTTTGCAAGGAGGTTCCTAGGATATATAAAACCCTCTGTTAAAAATATTAACTAATTTTGAAAAGGGTAGGGTCCCCAAAACCCTAACCCTAGCTTAGGACCTAAAACTTGTAGTGTAGGTTTAGGTTAGCTAAACATCTTGAAACTTAACCAAATTTGTGTAGTGAGGGAATAAGGATATGTAGAGCCTCTGGTGATTTACTTGGGGAGTTTTGATCAATATTTGTAGCACTTCATTTGTAACCAATAGGATTGCCCTAATTAATAATTTGGCTATTGTGGTCTCACTGCCCATGGAAAGGGCATGAAACTTTGGCAGAGGTAGTTTTAGACTATACTAATAATGTATGAATTTTGATAGAATTTTTGGATATCTAGTTAGGGCATCTACTTCACAAGTGCATTACTTTGGTTATATACTAAATAATTCTTGCAAGAGTCCAATACTTATTGAAAAATTATGAAACATGATACATAGTGTTTCTGGCTCAATATTATCATGTGGAAATTTTTGTGGAAATTTTTGATGGTTATATAGTATACTTTGTTCATTAACCCATAAACATGAAATTTCATGAGAAAATCAAGTATAGCCCTATTTTTAAATGATAAATTATGAAACTTTTTCTAGGGTATTTGTAGGCCATCATAATCATCCCTAAATTTTCTCTGAATTTTTGGAGGTATTATTGCTGTAAAATCTTTTAAAATGACTTTTTATGAGATATCTTGGAAATTAAAAAAGGGGGTCTTACATCAACTTCTTTGAAGACAAAGGAAAGTTTTAAAGAGATGACGATCCTCTCCTCATCAAGTTAGGAGGTTGGCATCCAAACCCATTCCTGATAGTTCCTCCAGTCGGAGGAGAGATGCAATCAGGGGTAGCTAGGCTGACATGTGAGGGCGGAGTTGATCTCGACCGTTAATGTAGGGGCTCGGTCTTACAAGGACGCTTAAATCAAGACGCATCGTCCCATCATCCGCCCTGGGTCGTGCACCTCAAACTCTCCCCTGATCTGTGACGTGACCACCATTGAGTCAGTGAAGGCCTTAAGATCCTGGATCCCCAACTCCATGGCGAGACGCAAGCCTGCCATCATGGCTTCGTATTCCACTTGATTGTTCGTGACGGGGAAGAGGATCTCGACTGCTTGCTTGATCCGAGTTCCCTGCGGGCTCACTAGCATGACTCCAGCTCCCACAGAATTCTTTTTTGAAACTCTGTCCACGAACATCTTCCAAGAGACCAGGCTAGAAGCGCCTTCTTCTCCTCTTACCTCGGCTGAGAAGTCGTCTAGAAAATCCGCTACTGTCTGGGCCTTGATCGCCACCCTTGGTGAATAAGAAATGTAGAACTCGCTGGGCTCTACCTCCCACTTTGCCAACCTGCCTGAATGCTCCACTGTATCCAAGATTCTTCGCAACAGATGATCAGAGATGGCATTGATGGAGTGAGCCTAAAAATACGAACAGAGCCTCCAAGCTGAAACTACCAAGGCAAAAAATAACTTTTATAGGATGGGACACCTCGCCTCTGGCTGCCCCAGCACTTTACTCACATAGTAGATGTGGAGCTACTTCCTTCCTTCCTCTCTGACTAACACCAAGCTGACTGCTTCCACTCCCACTCTCAGATAGAGAAGGAGGTATTTGCTTCCCTATAGGCCTTGGAGTGGAGGAGCTTGAGTTAGCTGCTACTTGAGTTTTCCAAAAGCCTCCTAACACTCCACGATCCACTAAAACTTCTGGTTGTCTCAGAGAGCTTTGAAAAAAGGAGAACACTTCTCCCCAACCTTGGACAGGAAGCGATTAAGCCCTTTCAGGCTTCCTATCAGCCTCTGGACTTTTTTTGTGTTAAAAATCAACAACCTGGCATTGATACAATATTGAATTCTCCAGGTGGTCAACAAGATAGCCTGATGACAAATTAATATTCTCAGCACTATCAAGATCACACCTTGATCATGCGGAAATTTCCCTGGAACTTGGAGTGAGCAGGGGTTATCTTAACTAAAGCCAGTCAACCAACAAACACATGCAGCACAAGAGTCTTTATTGATTCACAGTAATCTTCTTTACACAGCGAGACATACATGGCGAGACATGCTTCACCAAACAACCACCCAAGGGAAAGTAAAGACTACAAATACAAGACAAGTTAACAAAAGCCGCGCGGACTCAAACATCAAGTCGTCGGTCTACTGCTGTGGAGTTCGCTCAGTCTGCCAGGTCGCTAGACCACAACCCAAGCCGCGCGGACTACCCCTTATTCCAATGTTAGCCATAACCGCCAGTCTGCAAGCCGCCTAACCGCTAGGTCGCCTAACCGCCGGACCACACAAGCTGCGATGCCGAATAGAACAGTCCGCCTGAGGCAGGCGACTTGTTGAACCCCGAACCAAGTTGCCAAAGAGAAGACCGTCTGGTCGCTGTCCTCAACCTACTGTTTACCATCTGCTGCTTAACCGCAGAGTCCGCACTGTCCCTGACCGCAATCAAAGCCAAGTCCCGGCTTTCCAGCGCTATCTGCACAACCTGCACAACACAACCCGGTCAACTCAACCAAACCGCGCGGACACCAAAAAGCAGTTCGCAGCAACATGTGCGGGCTCAAGTTACTGTTCACTTACTTCAGTTGTTTACTCAGGTTACTTTTCCTGATGTGACATGGGTCCTATTTATAGGCACGATGATGAGTGTGGTCACCGCCCTAGCCGATAAGATTACCACCACATCCCGCAGCAAGACATCTCCGCAGTCCGCGGATACATTCCAGTCCGCCGCCATTATGCAGGATAGCGTACACCATAGATTCTCCAAGGCCGGACACAAATGCCCGTCCTCCTTGTCTCCAAGGGCCAAGCCAAGACCGCCACAGTCGGACTCCACAGCAACACCGACCGCCAATCCGCGGACACAGCTCCAGCCCGCTTATCCCGAGCCCACAATCTCGTCACAAGGCAAATGTCGGACTCAGCGGACACACCGCTTCAGTTCACTCATCCCAAACCCACGGCTTTGCCACCAGGCAAATGCCGGACGCAGCGGACACACCGCTCCAGTCCGCTCATCCCGAGCCCACGGCTTTGCCACCAAGGCAACAGCCGGAATCAGCGGACACGCCGATCCAGTCCGCACATACTGCGGACAACTCTAGTCTGCATATCCCTGCAGACAACTCCAGTCTGCATACCCTGAGTCCATTGCCTTGTCACCAAGATACCTACCAGACACAGCTCCAGTCTACTTACATAGCAGACACCTCCAATCTGCATCTTCCACAGACTGCTCCAGTCTGCATATCCCGCTGACTGCTCCAATCCGCATATCCTACAGACTGCTCCAGTCCGCATATCCCAATTCCACAGCCATGCCAGCTAGGTAGCTGTCGGACTCAGCAGACTCCAGCTCCAGTTCGCACACAGTTGTGGACACAATCTCCAGTCCGCTTCTCCCAAACTCACAACCAAGGCACACCACACTTCTGCCGAGCTTGGTAGACTGAGAAGCAGTCTGCGCTCCACTGCGCGATCTCCCCGGACTGAGCCAAAACATGGACTTGGTTCAGAACCAACCAGGTCCACACCAGTGGCCACAAGGGCTAGTCCGCACTTACTGGCGGACACTGGATTCAGTCTGCCACACCCGGCGACCTCCAGCACCTGTCCACACTGACTGGAGATCTCTGCGGATTCCACTTGCCGCTTCACCAGAGCAATACCAAGGCTTCTACCAAACCAGTCTGCCGAGCTCCAGTTCTTCAGTCTGCTTCTTGCCGGACTCCGCGGATAACATTTCTATCTTCCCGGTTACTTCCTGGGATCCAATTGCCTGCTGAGCACAAGCTGGCCTGGCTAACCGCCGCTGCTGTCCGCGTAGTCTGTGCGAACAGACCGCCCAGGCCGCTACAGAGCAAACCGTCTGCAACATCCCTGCCGACCTAGCTGTCCGCCAACCCTGTCCGCGTAGTCCGCGCGGATAGGTCCAAGTGCTCCATTCACCCACTTTTACTTCACAAATTTCAACATTTGGATTCTTTGGGGATGTCATCTCCAGAATGGCAATGACTTTGTCGGGATTAGGCTCCACCCCCCTCAGAGTGAGGAGGTGTCCTTAGAACTTCCCTCTTCCAGCTACAAAAACACACTTTTTCGGGTTGAGTCTCATCTTGTACTTTCGCAGGGTTGCGAAGTTCTCCACCAGATCCTTAGTGTGCTTCGTGATGCTCCTACTCTTAACCTGGATGTCATCTCCGTACACTTCTAGATTCCTCCCCTTTTGCTCTTTGAAGACTTGATCCATCATTCTTTGGTAGGTCGCGCCCGGATTCTTAACCCCAAAGGGCATCATCTTATAGCTGTAGCAACCATCACTAGTGATGAAAGAGATGTTGGGCAGTTGGGGGATGCATCCGGATCTGGTGATACCTTGAAAAGCATCAAGGAAGCTCATCATAGGAAACCCGACTGCTAAATCAAATAGTGCATCGATTTGAGGCAAGGGGTAGCAATCCTCTCGGGCAAGTTTTATTTAACATTGAAAAGTCAATGCAAATTCTCCATCCCCCTCTGGCTTTATTAACCATTACAACATTGGAGACCCAGCCAAGATACTGGAACTTCAAAATAAAACCTGCCTCTAGTAGTTTCTCCACCTCCTCTCGGATCGGCTCGGCCAACACGGTGATGCTCTGCCTCTACTTCTGATAGACGGGGGAAACTTTGGGATCCTGTTTGAGGCGATGGCATGAAACATCAGCATCAATCCTTGGCATCTCCACGGCACTCCAAGCAAAGATGTCCACATTCTCTTGCAGGAATGCGGCCATCTCTAGCTTCCCCTCCAGTGTCAGAGATCCTCTGATCTTCAACAGCCTCGGTTGTCCTCTCCGGGAGATCACCTACAACTCCTCAAGCTCCTCAGCAGCTCTCAGCTCTTCCTCCTTCTCCAACACCTTCTACAGTCTCTCTGCGTCCTCCATCTAGTTGAAGGTACTGATGGCGTTCAAGTAGCGCTCCCTGGCAGCTTTCGGATCGCCTCTGATTTGCACTTGGACATCTCCCTGGCAGTACTTCAGGCACTGATGGTATGACGATGGAACCGCCTTGAAGTAGTTGAATAGGGGTCGCACAAAGTTGGCATTGTAACAGCTTGGGTCATTGACGATAACGAACGAGCATCAGATTGAAGTACCCCCAAGGGTCACCAGAAGATCCACTCCTCCCTCCACCACTTTCTTCTCTCTAGAGAAGCCAAAGAGGGGTCCATTTGAAGCTTGGATCCTGGACGCTTCCACCTACAGCCCGACGAAGGTTCTCTTGAAAATGACATTCACCGAACTCCCATTGTTTTCTAGGATTCGGTCGACGATAAAGTCCTCGATGGTGTTGGGTTTCTTTGGGTTTCTCTATGAGGATGGCACAACACTTGTGCACGCAGCGGAAGAATAAAATATCAAGAAAACCCAAAAGAAATGGGATCGGGCCATGGAAGTTGAATCAAGAAGTTAACAAACAACTAGGCAAAAATTACCTCGGTGGCGTTGAGTCACAACTCAACGGAGATGCTCCAAACTTCCGGTTCTTGCTGGTGGCGAGTTCTAAGTGGAATAATGTCCACGTCTCTGCAGAAATCCACACGAGCGAGAGAACGCCGAACTTTCCGTCGCACGGAAAACTGGGATGGAGAAAGACTACACCCCGCTCTTCCACGGACTGCTAGGTCCGCGCCAGGAAGAACAACACCAGCGACGATCGCCGGAGAGGAGGAGGTCGACGGAGCGAACACGGCGGCGGCGGAACACTTCCGTCGGCGGCAGGATTCGGGATCGGCGGAGCGAACGAACGGCGAGCGGAACCCTTCCGTCGATTTCGATCGGCTGCCAAAAGCTAAAAGCATAAAGCCCGAAAACCCTAAGTGTCCCTTTTATACCGAAGGCATAAATAGACTTAGGAAAATCGCTATCCGCAGACCACCCAGAAATAGGGTTCCAGAATCGGCGAGTATCAGTCGGTGAGAATCGGCGAGAATCACTCGGCAGGTTCGGCGAGAATCAGTCGGCGGGTATCACCTAGGATCGGCGAGAATCAGAGTACAATACTCAACAATTCTCGCCGAATGCAGGGTGTACCAAACTCGTCGACCGTCGACCTGCGGTCGACGATTCTCGTCGATCGTCGAGAATCAGAGAACCTATTCTCGACGATTCTCGTCGATCGGCGAGAATCAGAGAACCATTCTCGACGATTCTCGTCGATCGGCGAGAATCAGAGTACCATACTCTACGATTCTCGTCGATCTTCGGTTGACCATTCATACCATCCCTTCAAGGCAACATTTGCCCAACCCGACGATTCCTTAAGGCAACACTTTGCCCATAGCCCCATTCAGGTCGGTGATTGGTAACCTTTACCAACACAGTCAATCATCCAACTTCTCCACATCTCTTATGTGCGACCCTGCAGGCTCATATCGCGTTGGCAGTGAGATTACATGTTTGATCACTTCCAGATCACAATGGTAACTCCAACAGACTCCAATTGATCTCGAAAGTATCAAATCAAAAACCTCACAAACAATGAGCGGCATCTAGCAATGCATCATTGCTCCCAAAGCAATAAGAGTTTATAACTCATAAGCCTTTATGACTAATGTATCAGCGTTGTCTTTATCCCTTACATCCGGAAAGAACTAGAGGCATGGACCGTGTCACCCTCGTAATAGCTCAATCCAAGTTTTCTTGATCCAGGACGGACTTCCAGAGAATGGTGAGTCCAATATCACATATTGACTCAACCAAGCATGGTCATGTATTTCTCAGTCCAGTTCCATCAAGGGGCCCATGGATGCAACTCCTGTCATACAGGAGGACAAATTCCATATCTGCTCACACACAAACACCCAAATGATTCGTAACATGCCCAAAAACCACCCTTATCATCAACCTTTCTCAAGGAAGACTTTAGATGGCATCAAAGCACGCTCTTCCTCACTTGATGAATGTTGTGACTTCAGGTCAAAGGACCACAACACCATTGTCAATTGAGACCTACTCGTGACACGATTGGATGACAATCCATAGAGTAGTCTCAGGTTGGGTCTGTCCAGTACAACTTGTTCACTAACAAGTACCCACGTGATGACTTGATATCACAATATCATGACCTATGAGAACCGGTCATCAGTCAACGCACGTGCTAGTCTCCAAGTATCATCATCACCCTTAGCTTCTATGATGATACTCGACCAGGGACCTTTAAGAATGAAGCTTCTAATAAATCATAGGCTCTCACATTCAAGTCACGTACTTGATGTCCCATGGAAGCGAACATTCTAAGGGTATCTATTATGTAAACATTTAACTATCATATAGAAAAATTCATAAAAAAAGAACTTGCCATTAATTGTAAGAGAAAAACTAGGTACAATGGTCATCATATGAACAAATAGCCAACAAAATACAAGTTTACATGCAATCCACAAGATTCTCACTAGAGTTGATCATTTAGGTATCGTATACCCATCGATCTAGTATGACCATCATGCTTTCTCTACGCGAGAGGCTTTGTCAGTGGATCCGCAATGTTCTCCTCAGTCGGCACTCTGCAAATGTTTACATCTCCTCGTTCGACAATCTCACGAATAAGATGAAACCGCCGAAGTATGTGCTTGGAGCGCTTATGGGATCTAGGTCCCTTAGATTGTGCAATTGCACCATTGTTATCACAGTAGAGAACTACGGGACCAACAATGCTAGGAACTACATCAAGCTCGCCGATGAATTTCCTAATCCATACAGCCTCCTTCGCCGCATTAGCTGCAGCGATATACTCGGCCTCTGTTGTAGAATCAGCAACTGTCTCTTGCTTGGAACTCTTCCAGCTCACAGCTCCTCCATTCAGGCAAAATACACAACCTGACTGAGACTTGGAGTCGTCTCTATCAGTTTGGAAGCTAGCATCCGTGTAACTACTTACAACAAGCTCTTCCTCTCCACCATACACCAAGAACACATCCTTAGTCCTTCTCAAGTACTTCAGGACATTCTTGACTGCAATCCAGTGACACTCACCGGGGTCTGACTGATACCTGCTAGTCATGCTCAAAGCAAAGGAGACATCGGGTCAAGTACATAACATCGCGTACATGATTGATCCAATTGCCGAAGCATATGGAATCAACTTCATGCGGTCCTTATCTTCACAAGACTTTGGACACTGGTCCTTAGAGAGATTCACACCATGAGACATGGGCAAAAATCCTTTCTTGGACTCAAGCATGTTGAATCGCTTCAACACCTTTTCGATGTACGTACTCTGGGTCAAACCCAGCAACTTCTTCGATCTATCTCTATAGATCTTAATACCGAGTACATAAGTCGCTTCACCCAAATCCTTCATTGAAAAGCAGTTCCCTAGTTTGTTCTTAACAACTTTCAGGGTAGGAATGTCATTCCCAATCAACAGTATGTCATCTACATACAATATCAGGAAGACAACAATGCTCCCACTGATTCGCTTGTAAACACAAGGCTCATCTTCATTCTTGATGAAACCAAACTCTTTGATTTTCTCATCAAAATGAAGATTCCAACTTCGAGAGGCCCGTTTCAGTCCATAAATGGACTTATTCAGCTTGCATATTTTAGTGGCTTCATCTGGGGATACAAAACCCTCGGGTTGTGTCATATACACTTCCTCAAGGAGGTTTCCATTAAGGAAAGCCGTTTTGACATCCATCTGCCAGATCTCGTAGTCATAATACGCAGCAATATCAAGCAATATCCTTATGGACTTTACCATAACAACAGGGGAAAAGGTCTCATCATAGTCAATACCATGAATTTGCTTGAAACCCTTAGCCACCAGTCGCCCTTTGAATGTCTGTACATTCCCATCCATGTCGGTCTTCTTCTTGAAGACCCACTTGCACCCTATGGGTCGTACCCCTTCAGGTGGTTCCACCAAGTTCCAAACTTGGTTTGCATACATGGAGTCCATTTCGGATTTCATAGCCTCAAGCCATTTGTCGGAGTCCGGTCCATTCATAGCCTCTTGGTAGGTTGCTGGTTCATCATCATGATCCATAAGCAACACATTACCTATTTGAGACACGAGAAATCCATATCTCTCAGGCTCAAACCTCGGTCTACCAGATCTACGTAGGACTTGTGTTCCTTGAGTAGGTTCTCTAGCTACAACATCTTGTAGTCCTGTCTCAGAGTCCAATTCCGGTTCATTCATTACATGTGGTTCTTGAACTTCTTCAAGCTCTACCTTTTTAGTCTTTCTTGATAAGAACTCTTTCTCCAAGAAGACACCAGTCCTTGCGACAAACACTTTGCCATCAGACGGTAGGTAAAAGTAATACCCTTTCGTTTCCTTAGGATATCCCACCAGATAACATTTATCCGATTTGGGTTCCAGCTTGTCAGGCATTTGACGTCTCACGTATGCCTCACAGCCCCAAATTTTAATGAACGACATACTAGGACGCTTCCCAGTCCATATCTCATATGGTGTCTTCAGAACCGTTTTCGTTGGAGTGCGATTCAATGTCATTGCAGCAGTCTCTAAAGCAAAACCCCAAAAGGAAACATGCAAGTCTGCATGACTCATCATCGAACGTACCATGTCTAATAGAGTACGATTTCTCCTCTCAGACACACCATTATGTTGTGGTGTTCTAGGTGGAGTGAGCTGTGATACAATACCACACTCTTTCAGATGATCACGGAACTCATGACTCAGGTATTCGCCACCTCGATCAGATCGGAGTGCTTTAACCCTTTTACCTAACTGGTTTTCTACTTCATTCTTGAACTCTTTGAACTTTTCAAAGGTCTCGGATTTGCACTTCATAAGATACACATATCCGTATCTACTGAAATCATCAGTAAATGTAACAAAGTAGAAATACCCACCTCTAGCCATGGAACTCATGGGTCCGCATACATCACTATGTACAACACCCACGAGATCCTCAGCCCTCTCAGTATAACCAGTGAAAGGAGCTTTAGTCATCTTGCCTAACAAACAAGAATCGCATCGCTCAAATGATTCATAATCAAATGAGTCCAAAAGTCCATCTCTATGGAGCTTGGATATGCGCTTCTCGTTGATATGGCCCAAACGACAATGCCAGAGAAAAGTAGGGTTCGAGTCATTTGTTCTTAGTCTTTTATTATTTTCTACATTACAGATCAGATGGTCCAAGTTCAAAACATAAAGACCATTAAACAATTGAGCTACAGCATAACAAACATCATTCTTAAATATAGAACAACAGTTGTTCTTAATTATAAAATAAAATCCAATCATGTCCAAACATGAAATAGATATAATATTTCTAGTTATGGCCGGAACAAAATAACAATTATCAAGTTCTATTACAAGCCCACTGGGCAAAGAAAGACGGTAAACTCCTACGGCTACAGCAGCAACTCTTGCTCCATTGTCGACGCGGAGGTCCACCTCCCCTTTACTCAGCAATCTTCTCCTTCACAGTTCCTGCACATTTGTACAAATGTGAGAACCACATCCGGTATCCAATACCCAAGATGAAGGAGCAGAAAGGTTTATCTCTATAACGTAAATATTTGAAGCGGAAGTCATACCTACCTTCAATTTCTGCAGACCTTCAATGTACGAAGGACAGTTCCTCCTCCAATGACCAGCCTTGCCACAGTGGTGGCATTTCCCTTCCTTCACCGTGCTTTTCTTTTTCATCAGTGCAGAATACTTGGGCTCAAGATATGACTTAGGTCCCACCTTCGTCTTCTTAGAGCCCTTGGCCTTGCCCTTGCCCTTATGCACCATCAGTATGGGGCTGGTAGGCTTGGCCTTCTTCATATTGATTTCGACAGTTCTCAACATGCCTAGGAGTTCGGGCAGTGTCTTGTCTATTTTATTCATGTTGTAGTTCAAGACGAACTGCTCATAGCTGTCCGGCAACGATTGCAGGATCAGATCTGTGGCCAACTCTTGACCAAGAGGAAAACCCAGCCTTTCAAGGTTCTCTATATACTCAATCATCTTGAGTACGTGAGTCCCTACTGAGTCTCGAACTCCCATCTTGCACTGAAACAACGCTCTTATGATGTCGAACCTCTCTTGACGAGCCTGCCCTTGAAACATTTTCTTGAGATGCTTGTCAATCTCCTTACACCCCATGTTCTCATGTTGCTTCTGAAGCTCAGAGTTCATAGTGGCAAGCATAAGGCATTCGACATCTAAAGCATCGTCAGTATACTTCTTATAAGTATCCTTCTCAGCACGGGAAGAGTTCCCGGTCGGCACCTTGGGGGCTTCTTCTTCCAAGACATAGAGCTTTCGCTCTTGCCTGAGAACAATTCTCAGGTTCCTGTAATAGTCCATGTAATTAGTCCCACTGAGCTTATCCTTCTCAAGGATGGCTCTCAGAGACAACGTGGAGTGTGAAACACTTGCCATGGAATTCTACAAGAATTTATGCAGAATAAAATCAGTACCAGAATTTCAAATACAATTTATTTTAATTTGGACTTCGATTAAAACACTCCCACTATTTTATTCGAAATGATAGCCCTCACTAACAATTCAGAGAGTTCATGCGAGCTACTCTCTTAGTGGACAAGATCCGTATTTCACCAACACAATGAGTCAGCTTTGGCTTTCCTCTCACGATGCGGTTATTTAGGTAGGCAACGCTTGCCAATTGCATCCTCATGCAATTCTTGTATGGTTGGTGAATAACTCCTTACTCGCATCCATCATATGGTGCATGCCAACCCTATGCCTCTAGGCACTCAACCTTTGAGGTCACCTAGTTAAGCTGGACCCGATGTCGACAGTGGGATATCACAATTATCCGCTCGCACCCTTACCAAGATAGATTAACGCACCTTGCTTTGGCAAGCCCACACTTCATCGATCGAGGCAGGAAGAGTGTCATCCATCGGAAGGCATCCGAACACTTAATATTAGATGAAGGGATTTTAATTATAGGTTAACAGTTAACCATGATCAACATTTGATCAATGTGCACATCCAAAGAAAAACAATTCTAAACCACATGCATCCCTTATGTGCACATCCTGACACCATCAACAATTGATAGAAGGAAGGGCTAAATCTGAACATCCGGAAATTTCCAAATTCTCAAATTTACATGCATTGGACAAAAGCAAAGACAACTCAACTTAAAGCAGTAGACAAGCTCATCTCTCTATGTTGGATTCAAAATCCAAAACATACTCGAGGGATGGTTACTGCTAAGGAGACAACAATTTCTAACAATTAGAAATTACCACGAAATTCCAGACGTTCTTGGCGGGGAAACCAAGACTAAATCTAGACATTTAGAACACTTCTAAATCCCTAGGTTTACACGCACTGGAATAACAAAACTTCCAATTCAACAATCATGGCCGGAACCTGGCTCTGATACCACTGTTGGGTTTCTCTATGAGGATGGCACAACACTTGTGCACGCAGCGGAAGAATAAAATATCAAGAAAACCCAAAAGAAATGGGATCGGGCCATGGAAGTTGAATCAAGAAGTTAACAAACAACTAGGCAAAAATTACCTCGGTGGCGTTGAGTCACAACTCAATGGAGATGCTCCAAACTTCTGGTTCTTGCTGGTGGCGAGTTCTACGTGGAATAATGTCCACGTCTCTGCAGAAATCCACACGAGCGAGAGAACGCCGAACTTTCCGTCGCACGGAAAACCGAGATGGAGAAAGACTACACCCTGCTCTTCCACGAACTGCTAGGTCCGCGCCAGGAAGAACAACACCAGCGACGATCGCCGGAGAGTAGGAGGTCGACGGCGGCGGAACACTTCCGTCGGCGGCGGGATTCGGGATCGGCGGAGCGAACGAACGGCGAGGGAACCCTTCCGTCGATTTCGATCGGCTGCCAAAAGCTAAAATCATAAAGCCCGAAAACCCTAAGTGTCCCTTTTATACCGAAGGAATAAATAGACTTAGGAAAATTGCTATCCGCAGACCACCCAGAAATAGGGCTCCAGAATCGGCGAGTATCAGTCGGTGAGAATCGGCGACAATCGGCGAGAATCACTCGGAAGGTTCGGCGAGAATCAGTCAGCGGGTATCACCTAGGATCGGCGAGAATCAGAGTACAATACTCGACGATTCTCGCCGAATGCAGGGTGTACCAAACTCGTCGACCGTCGACCTGCGGTCGACGATTCTCGTCGATCGTCGAGAATCAGAGAACCTATTCTCGACGATTCTCGTCGATCGGCGAGAATCAGAGAACCATTCTCGACGATTCTCGTCGATCGGCGAGAATCAGAGTACCATACTCTACGATTCTCGTCGATCTTCGGTTGACCATTCATACCATCCCTTCAAGGCAACATTTGCCCAACCCGACGATTCCTTAAGGCAACACTTTGCACATAGCCCCATTCAGGTCGGTGATTGGTAACTTTTACCAACACAGTCAATCATCCAACTTCTCCACATCTCTTATGTGCGACCCTGCAGGCTCATATCGCGTTGGCAGTGAGATTACATGTTTGATCACTTCCAGATCACAATGGTAACTCCAACAGATGGTAGCTTAGATCACAAGGGCATTGTGAAAAGGATTTTCATTTCCCGACATGTCCTCAGAGAAAGTTATCTCATCCAATGGCAGCAAAACTTGAGAGGTCGAGGCGACGCTATTCCGGTAAATCTGATGGAGACTTCCCTTGCAGGAAGCTCCAAGTCCGGCCCCTCCATTGATCACTCCAACCTGCCCAACTCCTCGGTCGTGGGCCACTTCTCCACGACCTCCCTGGTCGACCCGATCCTCGTTCCTCCTCCTCCCTATAGCTCGGAACGCTATCGGTCCTGCTGGCGCCTCTTGCCTAGGTTGATCTCTCTCTGTCGCTTCGGTTTACAGCCTCCTTCTTGCCACCCAAAAAACTGGGTAGGCCATGGTCCCGTGCCCCTCTACTCAATGCAGATCGCAGTAGAGGGGAATGTCCTCTACCCTGTTCCTTGCCTCCTGAACCTTCTTGCGATGCTTCTAGCCTTGACGAGCAATGGTCATCGCCTCTCTTTGATCCCTTCCTTGCCTTCCACCATGTTGGTGGTCGTTCCACCTCTCTTGATTGTGGAACTGAGGCCTAAGGTGGTCTCCACGGGGGCCAATTTGTTGGATACTAGAATCACCGCACTTCCTCCCTCCTCTCCGGAGCTGCCACGAGCCTCCTTTCCTCTTGCCTTCGAGGCCTCTCCCGCCTCCTCGGCTCTTCCGCCCTCATGTGCTCTTCTCTCCTCCTCAGCTCTTCCCCTCTTCTCTCCACTTGCCTCTCTGTCACCACTCTAGTCCTAACCTCTAAAAGTCCTCATTTGCCTTTGCTTCCCAAGTCTTCGCCATCTAGCCTCACTAAGAAGTTTGGATTTTTCTCCTCCCCCTGCAGAACATATTTGCCCGTTCGATCATCTCTTCAAAATACCTCGGGGGCTTGGACCCGATCTTCGGGCTTAAGAGACCCTGTTGTAGGCCAACCTTCAGAGCCAACATCAGGGTAAAGTTGTACACCTCCTCAACTTCCAGAACCTCCTCCTATGAATGATCGATGTAGTGGCAGAGACTTTCGCGCTTCCATTGCACAATCTTGAATAAAGCAATTTTCGCCTTCTTCCTCTTCTTGGACGTCGTGAACCTTGTCATCAGACCAAGACGCTGATCCTCAAAGTAGAAGATGGAACCCTCAGGCAACTGATGGAACCAATCTCTCGCATTCCCCTTGAAGGTAATGGAAAAGAACCTGTACTTGAAGGCTTCAATCATGTTGCGGATGGACACAACGTTCTCGAACCATTGGAGATGCTTGACCGGGTCATATCTGCCAGAGTAGTAGCTCAGGACGGGCTCTCTAAAGCACTCGAGAATTGGGGCTGTGAGGATCTCATCACAAAAGGGGCTCCTCCCTCCATGGTGGTGGAAAGTTTCACTCTCGCGAGTATATACTTGTCATACTCACTATCATAGCGAGTATCACAGTATCTCGATTGCTGTTCCACATCTCGAAACCTAATTCGATGGCTGCTAGCTAGATGGTGTCGCGACTGCATCGGTCGCACCTCTCTCTTCCTGGCTCACTCCTTCCCCGGTCGCCTGGGTTGTGCTTCCTCATTTGACGGTGTCACGTGACGAGTCAAGGTCGTCGTGACATCGGGGTGAGTAGGGAACACTGCAAGGATGCTCTTCTCGATCCTCCTCACAAACTTTTCGAATGCAGCCACCGTCACGAAGTTGCTTCCTCGCGCAGAGTTACTAACTCCTATCGAGTTACCGACTATCTCCTCATGCTCGCTTACATTCACCATCTCGACTACTCGCAAAACTTTTCCTCATCGGCTGCTGTGCGAACAGAAAAGAGCAGACCGAAAAATTGGAGTAACGTAAATTTTATTATCCAAAAAAGGTTTCAATTACAATGGTATAACCTCCCTTTTATAGAATGGAGGAGATGAGAGAGATTACAATTAAGAAATGTGAGACTAAAAATTTACAAGTATATGCGGCTTTACAAAAGGCAAACCGGACAGGCCGGGCGGTTAGACAATCCGGCTAACCGCCCGGCAACCAACAAGAGGAGAGAACAAGCGCCACAAAGATCAAGCCGTCGCAGGAGACCGCTAGACCGCCCGGTCTCCAAGTCATATGAGACAAACCGCTAGACCGCTGGGATGACAAACAGCAACAGCCCAGAAAACAGACCGGCCAGAATAAACCGGCAGACCTCCCGGTCTCCGAACAGCAACAGACCGCCCGGCCTCCATATTGCAACACTCCCCCTCAAGCTGGAGCATAGATATCAATCATGTTCAGCTTGTCGCAAATGTGGAAAAAGGAAGCGGACACCGGCTGGATTAAGATGTCTGTCAACTCATTGTCTGAAGTGACGAACGGAGTACAAATCTGTTTCTTCAAGATCTCCTCC
Organism: Platanthera guangdongensis; assembly: GCA_039583875.1. Lineage (NCBI taxonomy): Eukaryota > Viridiplantae > Streptophyta > Magnoliopsida > Asparagales > Orchidaceae > Platanthera > Platanthera guangdongensis. The sequence goes on along the minus strand of CM077163.1, from coordinate 209,049,289 downwards.
CGAATGAAATGACAGTTGACTTCTATGTGCTTCGTTCTCTCATGAAAGACCGGATTTTTGGAGATGTATATCGCGACCTTATTATCACAGAACATAGGAAGAGGATAGTTGTACACCTCTGCTAAATCAAGCATGAGATCCCATAACCATTTCAACTCATATGTGGTCGATGTCATACTGCAATATTCTGCGAACATATACCATGTGCGGACAGAAAAGAGCAGACCGAAAAATTGGAGTAATGTAAACTTTATTATCCAAAAAAAAGTTTCAATTACAATGGTATAGCCTCCCTTTTATAGAATGGAGAAGATGAGAGAGATTACAATTAAGCAATGTGGGACTAAAAATTTACAATTATATGCGGCTTTACAAAAGGCAAATCGGACAGGCCGGGCGGTTAGACAATCCGGCTAACCGCCCGGCAACCAACAAGAGGAGAGAACAAGCGCCACAAAGATCAATCCGCCGCAGGAGACTGCTAGACCGCCCGGTCTCCAAGTCATCTGAGACAAACCACCAGACCGCTGGGATGACAAACAGCAACAACCCAGCAGAAAGACCGGCCAGAATAAACCGGCAGACCGCCCGGTCTCCGAACAGCAACAGACCTCCCGGCCTCCATATTGCAACAACTGCAATCCACGCTCACTGCAGCAAAGTGTTGAAGCCGGGAAAATCATTTACTCCAAAAATTTGGATCAAGGCAACCTAAGGTTACCAGTTCAATGGTCAAGCTCGACGGCTAACGGGCTCAGACATGCAAACTGTCAGACAACTAAAAGGACCTCGGGCGCAACGGCAGCGAGGTCCCACCACGTATCTGAAAACTTAGAAAAAGCAACCTCTCCACAATCAAAAATGGTTGTGCATCGTACGAGGTAGACTAGCTGATAACAAAGTCGCGATGACTAAGATAGATAGTCGCAAACTCAATATCTCTCTCTGAATAAAGGATCCAATGGCTCGGCTCACTGTCTAGGAAAAACGTGGTCGAGATCTTTTGCGAGATTTCAAATTCCGTCTCCCTGTACCCTGTGGTCCTATTTATAGGCAATTCCAATGTGATGGGGTCTTATTTATAACCCCACCCCTGGCGACTTCTTGGGGGAGCTCGCTCGGACTGGGCGAGTAACTGACCCAGTCGCCTACCTGGCGAGTATGCGAGTGGAGCTCGCCATACTCGCCCAGGCCTTCTGTCGGCTCGTGTCTTGACTCTGACTTCTGTCTTGATTTGCTGACTTTGACCCTTGATGACCTGACTCTGGAGGGGTCCACCATCGACGAAAATGAGTTGTAGAGAGAGGGGCCCCCTCTTCGACTAGTGGCCACCTTAGCGGTCTGTCGTAGAAGGAGGAGGAGCCGCGGCCGGCGGGATGCCCGGTCGCAGCAAGTCGGGAGGTCGGCCAGCCATAGCGTCGGCCGCCCCGCTCGGCCGCGGGTTTGTGAAAGTCCACCTAGTGTCGACAAAGTGCACCTATGGGGGGGGGGAATAGGTGACGTGTAGCGCTTTTGCGGAATTTACGAATGTACCTGCACAATAAAAATAAACAGCACAGCACACAGAGAACACAGGCAATTTATAGTGGTTCCCCGACTTGGGTACATCCACTTTCCCCCTTCGACCTATCTCCCAACAAGGGATGACTTGGTCTCTTCTCCAACAGGATTGAAATCCAATCCCTGCACTAACGGAAGGAAACCTTCCACACGTGAGAGTCAACACTCCCACAAAACGGGTTGCACCCAACCCTTACAACACGGAACAATCGTTCCTTTACAACAAAAATAAATATAGAATGTACACGAGATACAAACTTCGTTTGGAGACTACGGTGTTCCTCTTCGTTCGACGACGTGTTCGTGAAGTCAATGAAGAGTCTACAACCTTGGTCTCTCTTGGAGAGGATCTCCCCGGAACCGGCGGCGGCAACACGAGCGGCGGCTAGCTTCGGGATCGGCGGCTATGATGATGAGCGGCTGCTGAACTTGGAGATCCAAACTTCGTAGCGAAGCTAGCTTGGTCTTCCAACGGTCACACGAGGATCGGTCGTCTCGATCGATTCGGACGGGGGAGTTTTTCCCGGTCAACAAATCGAGAGACAAGAGATCTTTGGATAAACATGTGAGACTCAAGCTTTGCTAAGCTTCTGTCGCCGGAGATCACGAAGGATTCCCGATTGTTGACGGCGACCTACTTGCCCGAGCGCGACGGCGGCGGCGGAGAGAATTCGCGATTTTAGGGTTACGTCGCGGCTCGGTTTCTTTCTTCCTATTTTTACTGTTCAAAATACCCGAATATATATATTGTAGATAACTCCAATATGACCGTTTGTGGGACCCACAATAGAAATCCCTAAATCCCGGTCCAGAAAATTGACAGTTGTAGAATCCGGTTCAGGAACATCCCGAGAAAACGCTAAGTGAAAATCGACGAGAATCGCAGGTGATTCTCGACGAATCGGCGAGAATCACTTATTGATTCTCAGCGATTTTCACTTGGTATCCATGATCTGCTTAACCACTGGTTCGGCGAGAATCACTAGTGATTCTCGCCGAATCTTACTTGGCACCGTTTTGAGGTAGCCAGAAGGAGTCGGCGAGAATCACTAATGATTCTCGTCGATTCGGCGAGAATCACTAGTGATTCTCGTCGAATCGGCGAGAATCACTTGGTGATTCTCGTCGAATTTTCCTTGGACGAATTTTCGTCTTCCACCCAGGAGCTGCTCCTTGACCCATCCATGCTCCTTGTCTTCTCTTGCATATGAACGGCCCTGTACTTGAAAGTAAGTGCACTCCAATAGAGAGAGTACACGTAGGCCAACACACTGATCTGCTCAACGAGGGATTACGTCTTGCAGACCCGTGTATATTGACCTACTGCACCCTGACATTGGTGTGCACTTAGCGTGGAGGAGCTGCAAGTACAATTTAAGATGTTTCATCAAATACATTGTGAATTCATCTTAGCTTGACAGGTGGCTTCCTCAAATCTAGGTAATTGTGGATACAATACCCAACAATCTCCCCCTATTTGACGAAGCCAAAACCCTACTAGCTAAGATGAATAACACCTATCAAATAATAAACATAGCATTCAGAAATTAAACATGCAGCACAAGAGAATATATGCAACCAGATCAGGACTTGAGTCATTCATAAATTCAAATATATATACCAATATATATACACACATAATCTCAGAATTGTTCATATGATAACAATAATTATTAAGTGTTCTTAAGACAAAGTGACAAGCTATAAGTTATTGACTATTTTTCCTTAGCTAAGTCACCCTTAGGATTTTGAGCCAAGTACTTCTTGCTTTGCCGTTCCATGTATTCTTTGGGCTTCGGGTAATACCTAGGAGGAGGAACTTTATCTGCATCCTTGTTGTTTCTGAAAAAGATGTTGCGTTTCGCTTCAAACGTTTTGTGCGTTTCCCACTCATACTGGCTATATACTTCGTTTCGATTGATCTCTCCTCTTTCTTACAGCCAGAAGGTGTCTAAGATGATGTTCCTTGAAACTGGACTCCACCTTTCGTTTCGTACATCCTCCTCACTCATTCTGATTCTCTTCTCAGCTAGAGTCTCCTTGGAGGTCCCTTCCTGAACTTTTCTCTTTCCCCTGGCTTTTGCTAAGGCCTCTTGGTCAAACATGCTCCTCAATTTAGCTTTGGAGAGAGCCCTAGCATCAGCGTCATTTGTGGGAACATCTGCAGCACTTGTACTTAAATCCTCAGCAGCACATACTCCCTCAGCGGCCGTAGATGTCTCAGGAACATGAATACCTGCAGGATTGTCAGGCAGAACGACGCCTAACGTACCTAACGCCTGTTGGAGCATCCACCAGCAGCTCTCATAGACATATTTGCTTGATTGTGCGAAGTGTGTGCTCATGCTTTCTTGAAGCTCGGCCAACTTAGCTATATACTCTTTCTCCCCCTTTTTGGCTTCGACAGCGATGCAGTTTGCATATGAGTGCAGGGAGTCATCAATATGCGTCGTGGTCTTGGAGAATTCAGAGACCAAGGCCTGCTGATTGGCATTAAGAGTTACCATATTACCGTCAAACTTCTGAATGTTGTTGGCTACAACATGTGCATTCTGATTGACGACGGCAAGAGTATCAGTGTTCTTTTTCAATCCGGCCATAAGGAGTGTGACAGCTTCGCCGGCCGCAGTATACTTTTCTTCAAATTTCTTCTCCATCACGTCCAATTTATGGTTGATTTCCACCATATTCTTGAGCATCAGATTTTCAGAAGTCTTAATCCTTTTCAGCAGTTTATTCTGAGCGTTAGCAAAGGAGTCTTTGAGTTCATTCACAATTCCCTGAATGACATTTACTGTGTGAGTGGCTAGCTCATCTCGTAACGGAATAGTCAGAGGCACTTCTTGGCCTTGCTCTTCAGCAGACGCATCTGTAGAGCTGGATACAATCACAGTCTCTAATGGAGGAATGCTGGCGGCCTCTGGAGATTTATCGGACTCCCCCTCCACTGGTGCATGCTTTTCAGATGGAGGTTCAACAAGATCCGGATGCTCCAATACTTCATGCCCCTCATTCCCATCTTCCTCTCCGTCATCATATAAGAAATCATCTATATCAGCAGCCTCTTCCAATTCTTGGGCAGCAGTTTCCAGTACAGCATCACTTTCTTCTTGAATTTCGGCCACAGCAGCCCTGGCCACCTGGGCGATTTCAGATACTACATCAGTATGCGAGGGTAGAGGCTCCCCCTTGATTCCTGCAGTCAGGGTATCAGGAATTTCACCGGGGGTTACTGCTGGAGATACTCCCTGTTGCTCTTCCACTGCAGTCTGCCCAATACGCCTCTCCCATCGATCAAACATACTTGTGTCCATCTTCTTCAAGTAGTGGAGAGGGACACCCTTACTCATGTCGAATTTGTCTCCATTTAGCTGGTTTAGATATAGACTTAAGATGCGGCCAAAACTTGGAGAGCCCAAGGTGTCCTTGATCTTCTCGAACAACAACTCCCCCCAGTTAAACCTCTTGCGGCATACGACGGCTATCAGGATGTTGAACATATCCCCTGAGATATGGTCATGAGAGCCTGGCTTGCAGATGAGCACCTTTCCAATAATGTCGGACATGAGCTTCCCTTCTTCATTCATCTCTTTTCTCTTTATTGACCGAGTTCCTCGTGGGAGACCGCAGAATAGGAGAGTTCTGGTTTTGTCCTCGTCCTCCAGATAGTCCTCATGCTCCGAGCTAGAAAGCTGCAGGTAGCGAGTCAGCTTGCTGGCAGACAGCTTGACCTTTGCCCCAGCCACTTTGCTTTTGATTACGGAGTCGCCATTTCGGAGTCTTGCGGTAGCGAAGAACTCCAGCACCTCTTTGTCCAGGATTTTGCAAGGGTGCTCCAGGACGAAAGTTAGTCCAGCCTCTTCCAGCATCAGAATGATGTTGCGGAATTCGTCCGAGGCGTGAGAAAACCCAGTTCGAACCAGCTCGCAGCCAGAGACCAACCCAGCAGTTGTCCTTGGAGCCATTGTAGATCTAGAGAGAGAAGCCCTACTCTAAGCGTTAATGAACATTCAAAAAGAAAACGTCACTAGTGAGAGCGTCCAAGTACGGGTGAGGAAGAGGTTACCTAAGGGCTTATACGGAAGTGAGTTGGTGAGCTTCGGGAAGACCTTCGGTGGATGGAAGAGTTTCCTGTGGGGTTCGGCCTTGCTAGAACCTGGCGAGAACCATCTCGATTTGACGATGGACCTTGCGAGAACCTTGCGGTCACAGAGGCACTTCGCGATTCAACGAGAACCTTGCGAGACAACCGGCGGGGAAGAATCTTGCAGTGAGAAGATGATCGACGAGCTTCCTGCGGGTGTCGGCGAGTCGGCGGGTAAGGGAAGAATCTTTGTTGAAGGGTCGGCGAGAAGAGCGCTTGCGGGTTTCGGCAAGTCGGAGGAAGAGCTCTTGCGATTTGGCGAGTAGTCTGCGAAGGTCGGCGGGATGATTAAGGAAGGTGAAGGGTCGACGAGCTCCTTCGGCGGGATTCGGCGGGATTCTTCGGCGGGATTCCTAGTATATAAAGTGAAATTGAGGGGTTTTCTTTACTAGGAATTGAAAGGTTCCGAGGTTCCGAAATTGAAGGGTTTTTCTACTGGGAATTTCCACGCTAGGAAGCATTGCAACATTTTCAAATTCTTCTGATGTCAAGTCAATAAAAGATCAATAAATACATATTTATTGTAACGACAATATATTTGGATTTGAGCGAGGCTTCTCCAAACACTTCTTGATGTCAATTGTGATTTGTCGAGATTCACAATGACATATCTTTGTTAACCTTTTATTGATGTATAAAGGTTTGCATGTATCGAATTATCCTATCCTTAGATGCACATACATACACTGATATACAAAGATGTATCTGAATATAAGGATATATATATATATATATAGGTAATTGTCAATTGAAAATGACTCAAGTCTTGGAACTGATCATGAGTACCTGGGATTTTGAGAGTCATCGTTTTAGTCCCACAGGTAGATCATGTTAGAAGCTCAATATGAGTATGCTCAAGTAGATATCATATCTGTTATTTCATACGCTTGCTCCAATTTAGTCTTGAGCCACCTACTGTCCAGTTCCCATCATATTCACGGGAACCTAGACTACCCTGCAAGAAAGAATTACTTTACCTTAGGAACCCAAATCATATTGGGTCCTAGGTTCCTGTTAGCATAAGCACGCCACTGCCTTCCTTCAGAAAACCTGTCTGGAAGACTACCTCTGTCCCGAGAATGTGGATAAGCCCTTGCCGTGGGCACAGAGGGGTTGTGCCAACAATCGATGGCAAAGTGCCCCACTTTGCCACAGCACCAACATGGGTGAATGTTGTATCGCCGTTTCCGACCTGATCTAGTGACTGATGTAGTCACGGTCCTAGGTCTAAACGGGATAGGGCATGATCTTGTCACAAAAATTCCTCTTCCATCGTGACGCGTGGAAGGGTGGAAAGAATGCATGTTGTGAGCGTTATGAGGCTGGGAAGGTGGTGCCATTCTTTCAGGCATCCCCCTTCCTGAGGCCCCATGGAACCTGACATCATGACTTCTATCCTCTCTATCCCGTGTCCTCGAGTGGTGAGAAGTCTTTTATGAGCGGGGACATGCAAATTCACACTGTGTTGAGGCAGTGGCAGTGAATACGAAGGGCTCAGAATGAGCCTTAGGTATTCTCTCGTGGGTGGCCACGCCGGCCCTTGCACTCCGGGTGTCTCCACATGGGGCAGATCACCCTTGCAGTGACCACGACTATGCCTGTGGTCATACCTGAAGGCATGATGAGTTGCCTTCCTGCTTGGAGTGGGGGGTCGGAATACAGTTTCCCCATTTCTCCACGAATTGATAATCCGGGAGATCCACCCGTTTTCTTACTTTCTCTTAATGGCATCAACCTTGGAGAAGTTTGATACTATTCTTTTCTCATTCTCCAGACTACTCTCTAGAGCTGAGATCTTAGAGTCCTTGGCCTTGTTGGACGCCAATTGGAGAACCAACAAGACCTTCAGTCGAGCAATCTCTTGAGCTTGCTCCTCAGCAAGTAGGTTCCTTGACTGAAGGGCTCTCTTCAGGGAATCAGCATTTTCTGAAGGAGGGCAGTTCCTGTCTTCAGAAATTTCAAGAGATATGGGGCAGGATGAAGAAGTTACCTGCACCTCTGTGTTATTGTCATTAGATCGAGTGACTATTATTTCATCCACATCAGAGCTGCTTTCCTCACTGTCCTCTTCAGTCTCTGACACGGACACTGGAGCTCTGATGCAGTCCGAGGGATCCTTGCCTTCATCTTCAGAAGTGAGGACCCCCACATACGCTTCATCCTCTGATTGACAGCATATTCCAGCTTTCTCTGACCCCTCCATCAGCTCAGAGATCATCATCCACAGAGATTTAGCTGTTCTACATTTTTCCAATCTAGAGCGAGAGGCTTCAGACCAGATATCCATGATAATTTGACGAATCCTCTCGTCCAAGTGAAATAGTGATAGTTCCGTCTCTGACATCTCAGCAATGCCCATGGGCACTTGGATCCCAGAGTCAGAGGTCTTCATGGGAATAAACGGACCCTCTTCCAGGATGAAGGATGCTCGAGGATCGATGGCATCAAGGTGAAATGACACTCTCATTCTCCATATGGGATAATAATCCTTTGTGCATGCGGGGAGTTTGAGTGGCGGTATCTCATAATCCAGATCCATGCTTCTGACACTGGTGGCAGGATTCTACGCAAGGTGTTAACCTTTTTGAAGAGTAACCTCGCTTTGATACCACTTGAAAGTCCACCTATTGTCGGCAAAGTGCACCTATGGGGGGGGGAATAGGTGACGTGTAGCGCTTTTGCGGAATTTACGAATGTACCTGCACAATAAAAATAAACAGCACAGCACACAGAGAACACAGGCAATTTATAGTGGTTCCCCGACTTGGGTACATCCACTTTCCCCCTTCGACCTATCTCCCAACAAGAGACGACTCGGTCTCTTCTCCAACAGGATTGAAATCCAATCCCTGCACTAACGGAAGGAACCCTTCCACACGTGAGAGTCAACACTCCCAGAAAACGGGTTGCACCCAACCCTTACAACACGGAACAATCGTTCCTTTACAACAAAAATAAATATAGAATGTACACGAGATACAAACTTCGTTTGGAGACTACGGTGTTCCTCTTCGTTCGACGACGTGTTCGTGAAGTCAATGAAGAGTCTACAACCTTGGTCTCTCTTGGAGAGGATCTCCCCGGAACCGGCGGCGGCAACACGAGCGGCGGCTAGCTTCGGGATCGGCGGCTATGATGATGAGCGGCTGCTGAACTTGGAGATCCAAACTTCGTAGCGAAGCTAGCTTGGTCTTCCAACGGTCACACGAGGATCGGTCGTCTCGATCGATTCGGACGGGGGAGTTTTTCCCGGTCAACAAATCGAGAGACAAGAGATCTCTGGATAGACACGTGAGACTCAAGCTTTGCTAAGCTTCTGTCGCCGGAGATCACGAAGGATTCCCGATTGTTGACGGCGACCTACTTGCCCGAGCGCGACGGCGGCGGCGGAGAGAATTCGCGATTTTAGGGTTACGTCGCGGCTCGGTTTCTTGCCTAAAACTCCTAACAATGAAACTTTCTGGTAATTTAAAAATGAAAAATAATATCAGGATATAGTTTAAACATTAAAATACATAGTGCATGGACCACACCAATTATCATAACATTTCATATAAATAACATTTCAAATATGTTCCTCAAAGCAATTACATCTGCTGCCTCACTTGATGAACTCCATCACATGGTAATTCATGGTATACGCTGCAATATTGAATCCAGCAAATCCAGCTTTGGAGGCAAGAGCTCTGAATTCCTTCTCCGATCGCTCCCTCGCGTGATGAAATGATACCATCATGCAAAGATCCATGAAGTATACGTCTCGAACTGCGTCGTTCCTTTCTGGATTTTCTGGCAAAATTTGCTCTACAACGATCGCCTTTCCTGAGATTGGTAGAGCCCTGTAGCAATTTTTTAGAATCTGCATGCATTCCTCGTCGCTCCAATCATGAAGAATCCACTGCACTTTGTGAGCATAATAATCATTAACCGTGAGTGAGAGAGAGTGCGAGTGTACTCCATGTACGATTGAAGGCAAGACGGCGAATTTGCACGAAGAAAAGCGAGGGACTTAATGAATGAGATCTCAAGGGTTGTCTAATGAAAAGAATTGTGTAATGAACAACACACAAAAATGCAAAGAAGCCTAAAGTTTCAATCCATTATCCAAAGCTTCAAGCTTGCCTTTATAGCTAGCTAGGCTTGATAACACAGGATGTTGTTATCGGCAAACCAACTTTAGCTATGGGCAAATCATATGACATACCAAAATAAAAAATCAAACAGATCCGTGAACCCGTAACAACGGTCTGCCCGTAATCATTTTTCCAATAACATGAGCTGTCAATAGCCACATGTGGTCTGCCATTGAAATTTTCCATAGCCATATTGCATTAATCATTTTTGCCTATTATGAAAATTATTTTATTTAGATTAACAGTACTTGATAATTACTTGCCTTCAGCAGAATGGCATCACCAGTTGGAATGCTGACAAAAAGATCTCCGGCTACATGTTCCACCCCTGCATAGAATATCTGTTCAGTATTTACATTCATCAATAAAAAAAAATAAAATTTAAAATCAGATTTCCCGGCATACTTCTCCCATTTAAATATTTTAGAGGAAGTAAATGTATATACCAGATATTCCATTGAGTTTCCTACCTGCCCTTTCAATTCATTTAGATTCTTCTTTTACTCCGGGGGAGGATTTTCCCGAATTATATTTGCGATAAAGGGCAAATGATTTTTGTGTTGTTGCGGGCTAATTCGATGTTCCAGTCGGACCGGATTCAATTGGACCGTCTTAGCATGCGGAGAGGTCGAGTGCGCACACAGTCAGAGAAAATGAAAGGTTGACTCAAGATGTGATGACGTGGAAAAACCCCTCAACTAGTCCACTAGTTGAGGGGTCTGTGCCGGACAAAGTCCACTAGTTGCGCGTGATTACAATGTGTTTGGAGAATCGGGGGCGACAGGCCGCTCCCCGTTACAGCTTGGGGGGAGAGAGAGACTTCAGCTCCCAGCGGGCAACAGGCTGCTCCGCGGGAGCGACTTGGACACTAGAATCCGAGGTGTGACTCTGGTGCTTTGAAGTTGGGAGCGCGGCCTCGGCGCTCGTCTTCTTGCAGGGGTCGTCTTCCTCCCTCCCCTTGCTCCGGGACTTAGGCGTTTTCCTCCTGGTGGTGCGCTGGTGGCTCGAGGTGGCTGGAGGATGATCCGAGGGAGGAGTCCGGCAGAGCTCTCGCCTGAGAAAGAAGATGACCGAGAACCAAAAGGTGAATTATGAGGAGACCCTGGGGCTCCTTTTATAGCCTCCTGGAGAGGATCATGGCGGGCCCCGCCACTAATGCAGTGGTTTAGTGGGTGGTTACCCACCGAATTAGATGGTGAGTAGAGCCCACCATGATCGGACGGCGGGCAAGTCGCCGACGACGGCGGGTCGGCCGTGCGTCGGAGCGGCCGGCTAGGCGGCGACCTGGACTGCGGCCAGGCTGGCGGCCGCAGCCAGGCCGGCGGCGACCAGCGGGGCAGCGGCCTGGGAGGCGGCAGCCTGGCCGGGGGCCGCGGCATGGCCGGAGGCGGTCGCGGACTGGCCGGTCGCGGCCTGGCCGGCGGCGGGCTGCGGCCAGGCCGGCGCTGGTCGGCCGCGGCCTGGCCGGCGGCAGGCGGCGGCCTCGCCGGCGGCCTGGTCGGCGACCGCCGCCCGGCCGGGGGCGGCCTCGCCGGCGGTGGCGGGCTGACCGTCGGTGTGGCAGCTCGAGCAGCGGTTTCCCACAAGTGGGTGGTTCTCCTTAGTGGGGAGAGGAAGTGGGCCCCATCACCCATGTTTCCCTCGTTATGGGGAGTTCATGGGAGATGGGGTTCACTAGTCAACCCCATGATCCCCCATTTTGGGAGGAGATCATGGGGGAATTCTCCCTATAAATTGAGGTGTAACTCATCAATTGCCCCACATATCCTTTTTGTTGGAGAGCGAAGCGAGCGAGAGAAGAAGGATTTCCCTGCTGGCCATCCTCTTTCCTGTTGTCATGACAACCTCAGGCGAGAAAGTGGAGGCGGCGAAGGGCGGTGTTTCGAAGGTACCCGGCCGTTGTCGCCGCGTGAGGGGGATGGAACGAGAATTTTCTCTGGTGCTTGGGTTTTCAGAGCCCCGTGAACTAGCCAACCGTCTATTTAATATCTTCGTCTACGTGGAGGAGAAGCGTCAGCTGCGGTGTGGTATCTCTTCAAATGCAGTCCAGATTGTTGGGACTTCTCTGGGAAGGGCCGAAATAGGAAAGCTGTGGCGGCCCCTTTTGGAGACCTTGATACGGCGGCGGCGACGGCTCCTTCTGATGTCTGTCCTGAGTCGATCCCCAAGGTGCAGATTCTCACGTCCCTAGTTCCTCAAGCGCCTTCGGAGGCAGCGGCCCCGCGGATGTCCTCTTCCTTGAGGGCAATGAGCGTTGTGGTGAGTGCCTTGACTCTTTGTGAAGAATCATTTCCTCATTTTCTTTTTCATTATTTGGTGCTAACCTTGACCTTTTTCTTCTGCAGATAGAGACCCAGGCAAGGGGAAGTGGTTCTTGCGGTTGGCGTCATTCAACTTACGATAATCTAAACACTTACGCCACCCCGTCACTGTCCGTGTCGGAATTAGATCATTATTTTCATTTTCTACTACTGTGATCCCTTCTTTCTTAGGAACTACCTGAACAGGGCTAACCCACTTGTTATCTGATATGAGATAGATAATTCATGTGTCTAATAGTTTCATTACCTCTCACTTTACTACTTCTTTCATATTTGGATTTATGCGGCGCTGAGGTTGAATAGATTTGTTTGAATTATCTTCCATTAAAATTTTGTGTGTGCAAAACGATGGGCTTATGCCTTTTATATCAGAAATCTGGCAAGCAATAGCTCGACGGTGCTTTTTTAAAACTTTTGGAAGTTTATTGTTTTCAGATTCAGTTAAAAATGCCGAAACTATCACTGGCAGCTTGGAGTCTTTTTCTAGAAACACATACTTCAAGTGATCGGGTAGTTCCTTCAGTTCTAATGCAAGGGGGTTCCTCATATGATGATTTAGAGGGTCTTTCTTTTTCAAAAACCATTTCTTTGCAAACTTTTGATTTATATTGAAAATTTGAGGGAGGTGAATCTATGGCCAACGCCGTTTCTTGCAAAGACTCCCGTGATATGTTTGAAGAACAAAACGAAGAAGAAAAATCATTTTCAGAAATACAAAGAGAAGAGTTATCATTTAACACGTCTACGAAGAAACAAGAGTCGTCATTTTCAAGGTTTTTTTTCATAGAAGGGGTGATGGAGAAAGCAACCTCGTCATCTCCGACTCATAAGAAAAGCTTTTTGTTGCTCACAATGATGATAGCGCGGGAGGTGGCACGGATGAAAAAAATTTGATATTTGCCGAAAACGAAAAAGCAGGCGCAGGAACACTCAACCCTCTTGAGTCAAATAAATCAAATGCACTGAGAAGAGCATAGATCTTGTATTATCAAAAAAATCTTTTTTACAACACAAGGCATACATGACGAGACATGCTTCGCCGATGTACCCGAGAACAACAAGAGAAGAACATGCAAGAGGAAACAAGCCGCGCGGACAGAGAAGGAAGCCGCCGATTTTGCTGCAAGCTGCTATGGAGTCCGCTCAAACCGACAGGTCACCAGACCGCAACCTTGCCGCTCGGATTGCCCGTTATTCCAAAGGCTGAACTCTATTCGTCGATCTGCTGTCGTCGAACTGAACAAGCCGCCAGAGCGGACAACTTATTGAACTGGGAAAAGTTGTAGAAGAGTAATCGCCTGGTCGCAAGCGGCCTGCTGTAAACCGCCGATTGTAATACGCAGAGTCCGTACTGCCTTAAAAACAAATCCCTGGCTCTTTAGTGCTATCCGCACAACCTGCACAGCGGAAACCGTTTAATCTCTTCAACCCGCGCGGATAGAAAATCCAGGCCGCAGCAACTAATCGCGAGTAGACTTACTGTTCATTCAGTTAGTGTAGATGTGATAGAGGGTCCTATTTATAGGCACAGAGAGGAGTGTGGTCACCGCCCTAACGATAGGAACATTACCTGAGCTCGCGGCGAGAACAGACTGAATCTGCATGCCCCGTGAATGCAAAAAATAGCCCGCCGCAACAAGGACACACCGCCACTTATCAATAAGGGCGGATAGAGAAATCTATCTACCATGTTGCCAAAACTAAAGCCAGGGAGGTCGCAACCAACAAACCCTGCGAATACCACCACAGTCCACATATCTATGCGGACACAACACCAGCCCGCACAAACTGAGCACAACACAGCACACACCGAGTCCGTAGCCAAGACACCAAGGTGAAAACTGTCGGACTTGGTGGACAAGGAGGGCAGTCCGCAAGTACTGCGCCACTAGACCAACCTCGCCTGGACATGGAACCAACACCAAGTTCACCAACAAACTGCTGGACTAGGCGGACTCCAACACCAGTCCGCCAAGCATGGCGAACTCCACCAGAACGCACCAATTGTGGATACAAGGCTTATCCTCCTAGAACTGCTGGTGAACGACTTGCAGAACGTTGGCCGACCTGGCTAGTCGTTAGCTTTGTCCGCACAGACCGCGCGGTCTGCTCCAAACCGCCAATACTGTCCGCATAGACTGCGTGGACAGTCCTCCCAGGCTGCCACTTTCACTTCAAATAATTCAACACTCCCCCTTGAAGTGAGAAGTGGAAACCAGCCCTAACAATCCCCGTAGACTTAAGAATGGTCCCTTCAACAACGGCTTCGTGAAGATGTCTGTGATGTTTTCCTCACTCTGCACATGTCCAACTATAAGAGATCCCTCCAACACCTCTCGAATGAAGTGGTGCTCAATCTCAATGTGCTTGGTCCGCGCGTGATAAACTGGATTATTAACCAGTTTAAGGACACTTTCATTGTCACCGCGTAGCAGAGTAGGACCACACATTTATTCATGGACGTCCTCTACAAGCCTTCTAAGCCGGATGGCTTCCCGAGCTGCCAAAGCCGAAGCTTTGTACTCTGCTTCAGTAGTAGAGACGGACACTGAGTCTTGCTTTTTGCTACACCACGAGATACCAGCTGATCCACATGTGAAAACATAACCGGATGTTGACTTCTGGTCGGCTGAATCTCCCCCATGATGAGCATCCGAGTATCCGTGTAGATTAAAACCCGTGTCTCTCCTGTACAGGATACCCATATCAGAGGTGGACTTGACATACTTCAGAATGCTACTTGCTGCCATCAGATGAGATTTCCGTGGTTCCGCCATATACCGACTTACTCGGCCTACAAAATAAGCTATGACTGGCCTTGTAATCGTCAAGTAGATATGGCTTCCTACCAGTGCACGACACACTGGAGGATCTGAAAGTATCATGCCCTCATCTCGTCGAAGTTTAATGACAACGTCAAGTGGAGTAGAGATACTTTTCCCCTCCCTCATTCTGAATCGCTGAAAGATTTGTTCCGTATAGCCTTTTTGGGAAACAAGTATGCCGCTCTCTTTCCTCTCCACCTCGAGTCCAAGGAAGTAGTGGAGCTCACTTAAGTCCTTCATCTCAAACCTTATAGCTAGCTCTGTCCTGAGCCTAGCTAACTACTCATCAGAGTTAACCGTGATGATCATACCATCCACGTACAATAGTACTAAGACCAGAAGCTCCCCCTGTTAACCCCAAAATCGGCGATCCTTCCCAAGACGGTCAGCTCGCTCGTCGCGGCCTGCCCCGGGTTCCTCCTGGAGGTCGTGATGCCCTAGGGAGGGCGGACAGAATTCTCTGTCCGCACAGGCCGCTCGGCTTGCGCGGTCTCAGCGGTCTGACCGACCAGGCCGCGCGCCTTCCCTTGGTCAGCAAGGGCCGCGGACTGCTTCCGCAGTCTGCCTCTGCAGGCCTACCCCCCGGCCCTTTTTCAGCTTAACCGCAAGGTTGTCTCCGCAGGACTCTCTCTGCCGGACTCAACTACCTACCTACCCCAGGCCGCCAGCCGGCTACCCGCCAAGACCAGCAGTAACGTCCCGTTCATCGCGAGCTCGGCGGACTCGAAGTGCGGTCGAGACTTCCAGTCCGCCTTCACCGATGAACCCCAACAGCAACAACCAGGCTCTCTATCTCCAACGTAAGCGGACTCAGCTTTGCAACAGCCGCGGACCCGACAGACTTAGCAGACTCTCTTTGCAGTCCGCCTTTCCTTAGCCAGCGCCAGCCTCTCGATAGCAGCAAGGTCAACTCCTCCTCAGTCCGCGGCCTTGGCGCGGACTCAGTCAGCGGTAGCGGACTCCTTCCAGTCCGCCAGGCAGCAGACCCTCCAGAAGACAGTCCCAGTCCGCATAACCTCGTGCGGACTCGGCGGGCTCCGCGGGCAATCTCCTGCTCGCACTCCTTATAGATCACTCAGTTCAGCAGCGGCGGACTCAGCGGATTCTCCTTGCAGTCCTCTGCTTGGCCTCCAGCATCCGCCACCCCAGCAGCAGGCGGACAGTCCCAGCTCAGCAGTGATGGACTCCGCGAACCCGCATCGCAGTCCGACACTAAGTCTCCCATTTTGCCGCCAGCAGCACCGGCTTCAGTACCAAGTCCCAGTCCGCGCAGCCTATTGCGGACTCGGCGGACTCTGTCTCCTTCTCGCTCAAGTTACCGTCTCACCGGGGGTAACGTCACCGCAAGCCGTTACCTCCTCGGGCCTATAAATAGCCCCCCATGCCTCTCATATGGGGGGGGGGGCATCGCCAGGGTGCTCACGCTCGAAGTCAGCCAGCAAGCCCTCCTCCTGCAGACTCCGCTTCTCAGTCTGCACCCCGCTCTGTGCCTTTAGTCGCGCGGCCTGCCGGCCTCTGGTTCTGCAGTCCACGCGATCTCCCGATTCCCTTAACCATGCGGCCTGCCAGCTGCGCTCTTCAGTCCGCGCGGCCTCTTCTGGCAGTTCTTCCTTAGCCGCCAGCTTCCTTCTTGTACCCTTTACTGCTTTCTTGAAAAGGTGTATTAGCAAGTTGTAACTCTCGCTATTAATCAAAGGAAAGCCCGTCGCAAGAGTGACATTTAAGCCGTGGCGGGCAAAGTCTGTTGTTGCCGCTGCTAGCGGCCCTCTCTCTCCCTTCTTCCTAGCACAGCTCAGCTCCCTCGACAACCAACCTGCAAGCACAACCGTCCAAGTACACGTCTGCTCGACAGCTCCTGATCAACCTCCTTCTCTCATCAGCCTTCACGGCTGCTCTCAGCGCCCTCTCCTCTATCCCCTCAACCCCTTTGACAAGCGTTTTCTCGACTCTCGAGCACTCAGAAGCTTCCTTCATTCATCTTCCCCCGCAGTCTTTATCCCTTTCTCCACTCAGCTTGTGAGACCGAACACACCCCCTCCGTGTTAACTAGGCGGTGTCGTTTTCGCGCATCAATAGTTAACACGCGACCTTTAGATCCGAACAGACGGTGAACAGCGGCATTTAACCATGTCAGATCGTTATTCAGCCGAGAACCTTGCTCAGTTAAGTCCCAGAGATGATCCTCTCTAGGAGGCCTTTGAGCAATCGCGACGTGAGAATGCTCAACAGTTCCAAGCAATCAACCAAATTCTTGTTGCAATCACGCAGCGGCTAGACTCTCAACCAGCAACAGCTCCAGCTGCTCCGATCAATCCAGCACCAACTTTGGAGCACCAGCAAGCTTGTCCTCCAGCTTGCCCGCCGGTCTATCCTCCTTACACAGCAACCTTCCCGCAAGGGCCTGCAGCTCTTCTGCGACCTCAAGATGAAGAATTTGCAGCTCGTCAAAACTTCTTCCGGGAAGCAGCCCGGGGAAGCCCTGCTAGATTTCTCAACTTTCAGGGAAGTCACCCTTACCCTGCAGTTCCTGCATTTGCTCCTCCTGCAGCAACTTTTCCCTTTTACCCTCCTGCTCATTTTGCAGCTGCAGCTTATGCTCCTTTTTATCCTTATATTGTAGGAGAACAGGAAGAGCCTTTGTCATTTGCAGAGAATGTTCGTCATGAGCCAACTCCAGCAAATTTCAGAGAACCCCGATTACCAATCTACACCGGAGAGACTGATCCAGTGAAGCATCTTCAAGCCTTAGAATCAGCCATTGCTCTTAAAACCCTTTCAGATGCAACCAAGTGCAAGCTCCTTGTGACAACCTTTGATGGACAAGTGAGGGACTGGTTCTATGGCCTTCGTCCTCACTCCATCACTTCCTTTGCTGATCTGCGAAGGGAGTTCTTGCTCAGATTCTCTACCTCAACTAAGAGAAAGGGCGGTCTTGAAGCCCTCTTTGAGATCAAGCAACGAGAGAATGAAACTTGGTCTCAGTTCGTTGATCGTTTCCAAAGAGGAATCTTGGACATCGAGATTATCAGTCAAGAAATGTACCGAGTGGCTCTTATCCACGGTCTCAGTGAAGGGTCTCTCAAGTTTGAATTCAATGTCTGTGCATCAAGAACATACCAAGAGTTGATTGCCTTAGCCAACTCATACATCCGAGGCGAAAAAAGCAACACAGGCTTCGTCTCCAAGCTCATATCAGAGAGAGATCCTTTTCACAAGTAGCCTCCGAGGTCTCCTCACAATGATTTCCCAACTCATTCGAGGAAAGGAAAAAGGTTTCAGCGCCATCGATACCCTTTCCTGAGCCGTGATCGTGCTCAAGATTCGTTGCTACCGCTAGCTTCTTCTCAAACAGCTGCAGTCTGCCATCAGCGAGATGATGACTTGCACGAGTCCGAACTTGATGAAGTCGTGCTAGAAGTAAGCCAGATCATGAAAGATAGGGCTAGCTACAAAAAGCCTTACCGACCAACTGATCAAAGGTCTAGAGACTCAGTGCCTTACTGCGAATTCCACAAACAGCCAGGTCACCTGACCGAGAACTGCCGAGCACTCCGCCAGCTTGTGCAAAGGATGCTCCGGCAGGGTAAGATGCGTGACCTACTTCCCAAAGAAGATCACCCTGATCTAGCAACCTCAAAGGGCAAAGAAGTTGCCGATGTTCCTTGCTCCTCAAAATGGGTGAGCCTAGTCGAAGAACCCCCTCTCCTCGTTGTTAACAAAACTGTCGAATGCTTCGATGCCGATGACGAGGGTGTGCTTGGAAGGCTATTCTAAGCCAGCAAAGGACTTTGTGGTCTTCCAAATTCTCTCACAACCATGATGGGTTATCTCTACTCCAACCCTTACAAACATTCTCTTTACAAAATACTTCTTAGTGTTCATTCTTGCTTTTTAACAAAGCTTTTATCAGGGATCTCATACTGACACAGTTCCCTTCTTGTATTGCTTCCTCCTCTATTCTCTCTTCTCCAAGAGGTCACTGAGCCACAAAGATGTCGCCGAGTCTTGATATAGGCCCCCTTGGGATTGGATTCCGGCATAAGACCACAGTGACCATATATCGCGGGAGATTTCGCATATGTGTGTAGTGGGGGCTATCCAACTCTCATGTGGAGGAATACTGGACTTTGGATCCTAGCCGACATCTAACACAGAGTGTGTGCTAGGGAGGCCCCATGTGTTAGCTCTGCTGTGCTCTATTAGGATACATCACAGTTATAGTGATCTTTGCTTGACAAGCAATGGCGACCAAGCGTATCCTTGTCTCTTCGATCATCTCACGACTATGATGGCCGAGCGTTCTCTAGTGCTTCCAATCCATGCTTTCTCGGGATCCTCTACTCCACTGATCAATCCACAGACAAGCTATAGGCCTCTTGGCGCAACCAGTCTCATTGATCAGTGATGTAGTAACCCGAAGCATGTGATCAGTGCCTCTAGCGATCTTTCTCAGGATTTCCCTTGCTTTTTCTCCTTTGTGCCCTCCTAGAGGATGCGCGGCCAGCCCGCTTTGAGTAGGACTATACTCGGGATGACTTTTCTCAGGCAAGCGATGCATAAGGCCCACGGGTGATCTCCTGTGGCGGCATCCAGTCTTTCTTAGTCATCTCCGAGTATAGACCTCTTTTTGTCAACTGCCTTCTTTCATAGGTGAACAGGTTAATTCGACCTGCCAAAAGTATTTCCAGCATTCACTTTGCTTATGCCCATCTTATATGCATTGCCTGCTCAAAGCTCTACCAGGATGTATCAGGCATTTCCTCTACTATTTGGTTATATAAGCCTTATCTTATCAACAGTTAACACTTGCAAGCCTTCTCCCAGGTGCTTGCATGCTTCTTTCGTATATAGTCTGCTTCTAACTCTTCTCTTTGTAGAAGTCAGCAGACACCTGCAAGCCTCATCCAGGTACTTGCAGTTTAATTCATTATTCTATGTCTGTTGCTCACTCTTTTCTTTGCAGTGGTTAGCAGACACCTGCAAACCTCATCCAGGTACTTTCAGTTTAATTCATTATTCTATGTCTGATGCTCACTCTTTTCTTTGCAATGGTTAGCAGACACCTACAAGTAATATCCAGGTACTTGCAGCTTATTTTTTTGTATACGATACCTGCTCCTAACTCTCTTCTTGCAAAAATCAGCAGACCCTTGCAAGTTTCTTCACAGGTACTTGCAAGCTACTCACATATATCTTGTTTGTTCCTAACTCTCATTTTGCAGAGATCATATGATACTTGCGAGTTTCTTCACAGAGGATAACAGGTGCTTGCAAGCCCCCATCAGGTACTTGCAAGTTATTACGCTTCCATGTTTTCCTCTCACTTTCATTTTACAGAACTTAGTGGAAGACACATCTTCTTCATTTTGCAAAGGCAAACTAAGGTACGCACAAGGTGTACCACTCATACATGTCTACCCTAACCTTCCTCTTGCAGGAAAATAGACAGGCAGCACCAAACTCCTAAGGAGAGGCTTCAGGTTCTATCTCTCCTTGCCCCTTCTCTTTCCTTTGGGGTGGATCACGATTTTCGTGGGTCTCCAACTTTTTCGAAGTTCTATTCGGAACTTAAAAAAGTGCGGGGATTATGTTAACCCCGAAATCGGCGATCCTTCCCAAGGCGGTCAGCTCGCTAGTCGCGGACTGCCCCGGGTTCCTCCTGGAGGCCGTGATGCCCTAGGGAGGGCGGACAGAATTCTCTGTCCGCTTAGGTCGCGCGGCTTGCGCGGTCTCAGCGGTCTGACCGACCAGGCCGCGCGCCTTCCCTTGGTCGGCAGGGGTAGCGGACTACTTCCGCAGTCCGCCTCTGCAGGCCGCCCCCCTTTTTTCAGCTTAACCGCAAGGTTGTCTCCGCAGGACTCTCTCTGTCGGACTCAACTACCTACCTACCCAGGCCGCCAGCCGGCTACCCGCCAAGACCAGCAGCAACGTCCCGTTCATCGCGAGCTCGGCGGACTCGAAGTGCGGTCGAGACTTCCGGTCTGCCTTCACCGCTGAACCCCAATAGCAACAACCAGGCTCTCCATCTCCAACGTAAGCAGACTCAGCTTTGCAATAGCTGCGGACCCGGCAGACTTGGCAGACTCTCTTTGCAGTCCGCCTTTCCTTAGCCAGCGCTAGCCTCTCGACAACAACAAGGTTAACTCCTCCTCAGTCCGCGGCCTTGGCGCGGACTCAGTCAGCGGTAGCGGACTCCTTCCAGTCCGCCAGGCAGCAGACCCTCCAGAAGACAGTACCAGTCCGCATAACCTCGTGCGGACTTGGCGAACTCCGCGGGCACTCTCCTGCTCGCACCCCTTATAGCTCACTCAGTTCAGCAGCGGCAGACTCAGCGGATTCTCCTTGCAGTCCGCCGCTTGGCCTCCAGCATTCGCCACCCCAGCAGCAGGCGGACAGTCTGAGCTTAGCAGTGACGGACTCCGCGAACCCGCATCGCAGTCCGCCACTAAGTCTCCCATTTTACCGTCAGCAGCACCGGCTTCAGTACCAAGTCCCAGTCCGCGCGGCCTATTGCGGACTCGGCGGACTCTGTCTCCTTCTCGCTCAAGTTACCGTCTCACCGGGGGTAACGTCACCGCAAGCTGTTACCTCCTCGGGCCTATAAATAGCCCCCCATGCCTCTCATATGGGGGGGGGATCATCTCCAAGGTGCTCACGCTCAAAGTCAGCCAGCAAGCCCTCCTCCTACGGACTTCGCTTCTCAGTCCGCACCACCCTCTGTGTCTTTAGTCGCGCGGCCTGCCGGCCTCTGGTTCTGCAGTCCGCGCGATCTCCCGATTCCCTTAACCGCGCGGCCTGCCAGCTGCGCACTTCAGTCTGCGCGGCCTCTTCTGGCACTTCTTCCTTACCCGCCAGCTTCCTTCTTGTACCCTTTACTTCTTTCTTGAAAAGGTGTATTAGCAATTTGTAACTCTCGCTATTAATTAAAAGAAAGCCCGTCGCAAGAGTGGCATTTAAGCCGCGGCGGGCGAAGTCCGCTGTTGTCGCTGCTAGCGGCCCTCTCTCTCGCCCTTCTTCCTAGCTCAGCTCAGCTCCCTCGGCAACCAATCTGCAAGCACAACCGTCCAAGTACCCGTCTGCTCGACAGCTCCTGATCAACCTCCTTCTCTCATCAGCCTTCATGGCTGCTCTCAGCGCCCTCTCCTCTATCCCCGCAACCCCTTTGACAAGCGTTTGCTCCACTCTCGAGCACTCAAAAGCTTCCTTCATTCATCTTCCCTCGCAGTCTTTATCCCTTTCTCCACTCAGCTTGTGAGACCGAACACACCCCCTCCGTGTTAACTAAGCGGTGCCGTTTTCGCGCATCAACACCCCCTTCTTCTTAATGAACAAGCTCGAGTCTGAGTTAGAAGCACGATAACCGCAGAACTTGAGGTATTCTGTGATCTTTCCATACCAAGCTCGAGGAGCCTTCTTCAAACCATAAAGGGCCTTCTGGAGCTTGCAGACGTAACCTGGATGATCTTCAGACACGTATCCCTGCGGTCGATCCATGAAGATGTCTTTATCGATTTCCCCGTAAAGAAAAGCATTCTTTACATCTATCTGCCACATCTTCCAACCTTGGCAAGCTGCTAAGGCCATCACCACACGAACTGAAGTCATTAAGCTACAGGGCTAAACGTCTCCTCGTAGTCTTCGCCGTACTTATGAGAAAACTCTCGAGCAACAGGGCGAGCCTTGTACCGCTCGATGCTCTCATCTGCCTTCTTCTTCAGCTTATATACTGATAAGTTGTAAATATACGTATTTTCACGTACGTTAATTAAGTCGTTTTAGTTTATTTTTGTCATTTTTAGTTAATTTTGTTCAATAAAATGCTTCTTTTTTGAATATTTTTCTCTAACTTACCTTTATTTTGTTTTTCTAAAGTTTTACAGAGACTGCCAAAAATTCATAATACACGTCCGTGTACTCCTCGGTCACGCCTGTGACCTAGGTGTGTTACTTGATCACAACAGAAGTTGCCGCCAACTCGACGATCGGCGTTCGACGTTTGTTGAACTGCCTGACACACCCGTGTTCATTCCGTGACACGCCCGTGTCACGCCCTCGACATTCGTCGATCTCAACTCAACGATCTGCGTTCGACGATTTCTGAATACGCCATGTGTCACGCCCTCGACGTTCGTCGATCTCAACTAGACGATCTGCGTTCGACGATTTCTGAACACGCTTGTGTCCCTCCTCGACACGCCCGTGTTCAACCCGTGACACACACTCAATGCCAGCCAGCCACTCAACCCCAATCACTTGACGCCATCGCCACTCAATGCCATCGCCACTCAACGCCTCCAGCTTGACGTTCAGCATTCGACGATCGTCGAACCAACTGACACGCCCGTGTTAATATTCGACATGCCCGTGACCTCTCCACCTGTCCCAGACAAGACAGCACCGGCGATGAAATGACATGACGCCTTCCCCAGATAAACCTCCTCGACACGCCCCACCTACATGCTCATGACAGCAGGGTCACGCCCGTGACTTCCACGTGTACAGCTCCAAAAGTCAAACCAGCAATAAATGTTCTGGATCACATCAGCAACAGTAGCTACACGCCCCCGCTACACGCCTGTGACCTAGGGCGTGTAACCCGAAATTTTTGCCTATAAATAGATCTTATCTGTAAGATCCAATGTTCTGTTTTTTGAACCATTTTGCTTAGGGAGATGCTGCTTAGATGCTTTCAAGCTGTGTAAGGGAAATTTTTCCCCCTCCTTTTAGTTTTTACTTTTCTTTGTAACTCGTTTTTAACTTAATGAAATATGTGTTTTTCTTCTCTCTTTATATGGTTTTGGAATGCATCTGAGTGCCCCCTCCTTAAGCAATCTTATTTTTTTTTGTTTTATCCTTGTTTTTGTTCTTTTTAATATGGGTGTGTGCGTTTATGAAAATAGATTTATAGTTTTAAGTTTTAGTTATTTTTACTAGCTTTGTTTAGATTTAGGATTTTATAGCTTTTTAGTCATTCTTATAACTTGGTAAAAGTGTTTTCAAAGTGGATTTTATTCTTCTTTAACTTAAATTTTCTCGTTTAGTTTGTAAAACTTTTTGTTCTTTTTTACTTTATTTCCACTTTTACTTACTTTTACGAAGTTATAAGAATGGATTTCTAATCGTTTTAATTTTTCAAACACTTTAATTTTGCTTTTAATTTTCAATATTTTTACTTCTTTAATTTTAATTTCTTCTTTTTATGCATTTCTAGAATATTCTACCAGTAAAAATATATTTGTTTTAATTTTTCGATCACTTCATTTTTCTGTTTATTAGCATGTGTGGGTGAGTGTATGAGTTAGCTTTTTATCGCTTTTTTATTTTTGTAGAGTGTGTGCATTTTATTCCTGTAGAGTGTGTGCGTGTGTGCATCTATTTACTCCTACTCATTTGAGTAGGACTCGCTTTAATTTTCCGCCTACTCGTTTGAGTAGTACTTGTATTTTCAGCTTTAATTTCTCGCCTACTCGTTTGAGTAAGAATTGTCATTTACTGCCTACTCGTTTGAGTACGACTCGTCATTTTTTGATTTCATTTCCCATCTACTCGTTTTAGTAAGACTTGTAGTTTTATCGCTTTAATTTCTCGCCTACTCGTTTGAGTAAGACATGTCATTTTAATGTTTTCATTTCCCGCCTACTGGTTTGAGTAGGACTCGTCATTTTCTGCTTTCATTTCCCGCCTACTCGTTTGAGTAGGACTTTCATTTTACTGCTTTTATTTTCAGCTTTCATTTACTGTTTTCATTTCCCGCTTACTCGTTTGAGTAGGACTCGCACTTTTCAATTAAGCATTTCTTTTTGCAAGCCGTCCTCATTCCGATGAGTGGCTAACTGCTATTAACCCTCAGTATCGAAGAGTATTGGGATAGATAAAATCACTTTAAATAGTTAAAAGTCCTCTTTTTCTCGTTAATTAAATTACTTAAGGTTTACTCCTAGTTTACGACGCGTAGAATCACATATCGATGTGTGAGCTCTATTTCCGTAGTCCATACGCTAGCTAGCCGAGAGGCCGTGCGTATGGACCGATCACCCCTGGGTAAAGGCAGTTTCGCACTAACCCTCGAGAGAGGAGGCGCGGAATTCTACCGGATTGGGTTCCCCACCCAATAGCGGTGTTCTTAGCGTAATGCGGGCATTAAAAGGAATCATTCGTCGGACGAGAGCCTGGTCTAATAGTCTTAATGTTCAGGTGAGCGATATTCCTAGAGATAAGTGAGCTCATGTTTGTGGAACCTCCACGGTCAAGTCTCCGTCTTAATTAATTTGAAATTTAGGATCTCTTTTTATTAAAAATTATTTTGGTACAAATACATTTTGATACTGTTGCGTTATTTCGTCATCGGCTTTTTAAAGTTTATTTTCTATTTTTATATATATAAATAATAACTCAACAAGTTATTTTCGGTAAAATAATAGTCTCATTCAGGGAAGAGTAGAAATAATCTACCCGTCCCCGAGAACAATACGACCCCGATATTTCTCACCGGAATATTTTGTACTACACACGATAGATGTACTTGACTCCTTTCATTAAAACTTGGTTTCAACCCTTTTTTTATATCCAAATAACAAATCTGTGTGCTCCGTCTTCCTAAATAAATACACCACTTTTCTAAATAAATCCGCCAGTGGCGCCACATGTTTTAAACCATTAAATTTTTGGAGTTTTAACCGAATCAAGTTTTTGGCGCCGTTGCCTGGAAATTTTCGTGTTGTTATTTCGAACTCTGGTAAACTATTACTTTTACCTATTTTATTTATATAATAATAAAAGTATTTTTATAAAAAATACAAACAAACAACTTTAAAAAGTTATTATATTATTATTATCTATGAAAACAAAAAAATTGAAATGACGTCGTTTCCTAATAAATTTAAAAAAAAAACCAAAAAATCTAAAAACTAAAAAACTAGGATATATAAAAACACAAAAAACAAAAACACAAAAACTAAAAACCCAAAAAAAACCAAAAATCTAAAACCTGAAAACACTAAAAAAAACAAAAAACCTAAACACTAAAAAAAACCAAAAACTAAAAACACTACAAAACAAAAAAAACTACTAAAAACCACAAAAAATTATATATATATCTATACTATATTAAAAAGAAATATCGTTTTAGACTTCATGACAAGGTAAATGAGACATCAACAGGATCTAAGCCGTTCGATCGTTTAGATCTGGACTGCAATTAAAAAGTTTTCCCAAAAAACAATCTATACTCACTCTCCTGTTTCCCGATTACAGCAAACCCCACCCCCCCCCCCCCCCCCCCCCACCCCCCACCCCCCCCCCCCCCCCCCCCCGCCATTCCCGACCTCACCCCCACCCCTCCAATGCCGCCGGCGGCGGAGCCGCCGGCGGCCTGACCGGCAGGTTCGCCGGAGTCCGGCGAACCCGCCGGTGGGTGCCGGTCAGGCCGCCGGCGGCATTGGAGGGGTGGGGGTGAGGTCGGGAATGGCGGGGGGGGGGGGGGGGGGGGGGGGGTTGCTGTAATATTTATAATATATAATTATTATTAAATATATTATATTATATATTTATAATATATAATTATTATTTATAATATATTATATATTTATAATATATTATATATTTATAATATATAATATATTATATTATATATTTATAATATATAATATATTATATTATATATTTATCATATCAGACATATGTCGCACCCGCGACATATGTGGCACCCGCGACATATGTGGCACCCGCGACATATGTCGCACTCGCGACATATGTGGCACCCGCGACATATGTCGCACCCGCGACATTTGTCGCACCCGCGACATTTGTCGCACCCGCGACATTTGTCGCACCCGCGACATTTGTCGCACCCGCGACATTTGTCGCACCCGCGACATTTGTCGCACCCGCGACATGTCGCACCCGCGACATTTGTCGCACCCGCGACATTTGGCGCACCCGCGACATTTGGCGCACCCGCGACATTTGGCGCACCCGCGACATTTGGCGCACCCGCGACATTTGGCGCACCCCCGACATTTGTCGCACCCGCGACATTTGTCGCACCCGCGACATTTGGCGCACCCGCGACATTTGGCGCACCCGCGACATTTGTCGCACCCCCGACATTTGTCGCATCCCCGACATTTGTCGCACCCCCGACATTTGTCGCACCCACGACATATGCCCCCCGGGCCGAAGGCCCGTTCCTGTCACTCGTGTATATATATATATATATATATATATATATATATATATATATATATATATATATATATATATATATATATATATATATATATATATATATATATATATATTATCATATAAAACAATAGGCATATCTCAAAGCACACCATGAAATAGATCTGGACCGTCCGATCAAGCTCCATCAAATACGGGTCGTTGGATTCAAAACACAAGGACTGCCAATAACCAAATCCTTCTTTCAAGCACTGTTCACTTTCAGAATTCCCCCGATACCATCCCGCGCCTCTCTCCCCCTCACGGCGTCACCCCCGCCGCCGCCGGCAGAGCCGCCGGCGGCGTGCCCGGCGCCCACCGGCGGGTTCGCCGGCCTCCGGCGAACCCGCCGGGGGTTGTCCGGCGGTGAGCGGGCAGGGACACCACCGGCGGTGGCCCTGCCCGTGAGGGGGCGCCAAATGTCGCGGGTGGGCGCCGGGCAGGCCGCCGGCGGCTCTGCCGGCGGCGGCGGGGGTGAGCCCGTGAGGGGGCGGGAGCGCACCAGGGATTGGGTTTTTTTTTTATTTTTTTCTTTTTTTTATTTAATAATTAATTTAATAATTAAAATGATTTTAAATAAAATAATTAATATGTTTTTAAAATTAATAAAATAATTAAAATGCTTTTAAATATTTTTATAATTAGGCTTCTCTGGCCGGGGGGGCGGGCGAAGCCCGCCGGGGGGTCAAGCGGGCGAAGCCCGCTTGATTGCGGGCGAAGCCCGCAGCGACGCATCGAGAACGGGCTTCGACGGACGAAGCCCCCGGCCGGGGGGTCAAGCGGGCGAAGCCCGCTTCATTGCGGGCGAAGCCCGCAACGACGCATCGAGAACGGGCTTCGGCGGGCGAAGCCCGCTTGATTGCGGGCGAAACCCGCAGCGACGCATCGAGAACAGGCGAAGCCCGTTCGAAGATGCTAGTATATATATATATATATATATATATATATATATATATATATATATATATATATATATATATATATATATTATTTTAACTTCTTTCAAAAACACAAAATATATATATATATATATTTATTAAGAATTATATATTTATTCTCTCGCTTCGGCACGCCTCACGTTATTTTAGGCGATAGGGGAACGCATTTCTATTGTACTCATTTAGCTAAGACGTTAGCTACTTATGAGTCACCCACACTTGCCACCCCTACCACCTGGAACCATATGACTAAGTCGAGTTAATAAATATATAAATAACGCGCATATTAGAAATAAAAACTCGCGCCACCAAATAAATTCCATATAACGGAATTATTTTTTTCTTTCTTTTTTCTAAATAATGCAGGGTTCCAAATGGGCATCCCCGACCTCCTCTCAGGGAAGTTTCTATACTCCATCTTTCTTTTTATAAATACTGTATTTTATCTATTTTTGTTCCTCATGCTTATCTTGCAACATTGGGGACAATATTGAAACTAAGTGTGGGGGTATTTCCGTTCCTCGCACTTTGCTTTTTTTCGCACGTATATTTTCTGAACCCAATCAAAATTACAAAAAAATGAAAAAAAATTTAAAACTAAAAAAAATTTCTTGTTTTTATAATCAAAAACAAAAAAAAATCAAAAAACTTATAAAACAAAAATTCAAAAAAATTTATTTTTTACTTTGTAAATTTTTTTTGTAAAAAATTTTCTCTTTCCCCCTCTGTTATTTGTAAATATCACCTCTTTCTCTCTCATTTCTTGTAAATAACTTGATAAAAATGTCAAAAAAATAAAAAAAAACAGAAAATCCAAAAATCCAAAAAAGACAATAACTCTAAAAATTCAAAAAAAGATAATAATCAAAAACACAAAAAAAGATAAAAAGTCTAAAAAAATCATCAAAATTTTTTATATAAAACAAATAAATCGAATATCTCATTCTTAACCCCTTTTCGCTCTCCAAAAAATTTGTTGTGAGTTTATTTATAAGCGAATTTTATTAATTTTTTGTTTACTATTCATTTATTAATTGGAGATTGATAGATTTAAATATCTGGGGTTAAGTTTAAAAAATTTTGTATGCCTTTTTTTATTTTAGATAAGGGACTTGTTTTCAGCACCACTTCTAACTTATCTAAATAGTTGCACTTTTATTTTGTTAGAAAATAATAACCTTAGATTTCAATTATGTTTACTCCCGCTTTTTTTTTGAAATATAGAAACGTTCAATTTATAAAGTTTGCTTTCAAAATTTTTTTATTAAACCTAGTTTTCTTTCTGAAAAAAAAAACATATCTCCTCACTTTTTTGTTATGTCTTACTTGACATGATTTTGATCCTTAAAAGAATCTATGTCAATGAGAATAAGATTTCGTTCTGTAAACATAAACATCCAATACTTTAAAAGATTATATGTTACGGAGTAAGAAGATAAAATTCATTACGCATATACATATACATTGGGTTATTATGAAGTTGTTCAAAAAATATTATATGTTATGGAAAAAAAGATTTCGTTTTCCTAAACATCCACATTCAACCAAAAAATTTCATTAGAGCTTTGAGCGAAAAAATATACATCTCTAAATCCAAAGCCCTCTTCATAAACCACAACATCACCCTCCGTCAATTTCAAATAATTCTACAATTAATTTAAAATTTTTTTGAGAGCATAATTTTTAAATTGCATTATTTACTTTAATTCTTATAAGCTAAAGTTTCTATAAATCCAATCTACTTGTGTTAACCTAACAAATACAATTTTGCTTTCTATTTGATTATATTAAAAAGTTTTTAGCTGGAACTCTTCTTCTATTTAAATTTTCGACATAATTTAGGACTTAACTCGTATACCCTGGATAATTATTTTGATATTTCTTTCAATTAATTCAAGCGATAGCTAAACTTAGGATTTTTTTAATTTCTTATAAGTATATCTCCAACTTTTGCTCTGCAATAACAAAAACTGAAGTATGAGGGTATTTGATAAGTTGTAAGTATACGTATTTTCACGTACGTTAATTAGTCGTTTTACTTTATTTTTGTCATTTTTAGTTAATTTTGTTAAATAAAATGCTTCTTTTTTGAATATTCTTCTATAACTTATCTTTATTTTGTTTTTCTAAAATTTTACAGAAACTGCCAAAAATTCATAATACATGCCCGTGCACTTCTCGGTCACGCCCGGGACCTGGGCGTGTTACTTGATCCCAACAGAAGTTGCCGCCAACTCGACGATTGGCGTTCGACGTTCATCGAACTGCCCGACATGCCCGTGTTCATTCCATGACATGCCCGTGTAACGCCCTCGACGTTCGTCGATCTCAACTCAACGATCTGCGTTGGACGATTTCTAAGCACGCCTCGTATCATGCCCTCGACGTTTGTCGATCTCAACTCGATGATCTGCATTCGATGATTTCTAAACACGCTCGTGTCCCTCCTCGACACGCCCGTGTTCAACCCGTGACACACACTCAACGCCAGCCAGCCACTCAACGCCAACCACTCGATGTCATCGCCACTCAACGTCATCGCCACTCAATGCCTCCAGCTCGACGTTAAGCATTCGACAATCGTCGAACCAACTGACACGCCCGTGTCAATATTCGACACGCCTGTGACCTCTCCACCTGTCCCAGACAAGACAGCGTCTGCGATGAAATGACACGATGCCTTCCCCAGATAAACCTCCCCGACACGCCCCACATACACGCCCGTGACAGCAGGGTCACGCCCGTGACTTCCACGTGTACAACCCCAAAAGTTAAACCAGCAATAAATGTTCTGTATCACATCAGCAATAGTAGCTATACGCCCCCTACACGCTCGTGACCTAGGGCGTGTAACCCGAAATTTTTGCCTATAAATAGATCTTCTCTGTAAGATCCAATGTTTTGTTTTTTGAACCATTTTGCTTAGGGAGATACTGCTTAGATGCTTTCAAGCTATGTAAGAGAAATTTTCCCCCTCTCTTTAGTTTTTATTTTTCTTTGTAACTCATTTTTAACTTAATGAAATATGTGTTTTTCTTCTCCCTTTATATGATTTTGGAATGCATCTGAGTGCCACCTCCTTAAGCAATCTTTTTTTTGTGTTATCCTTGTTTTTGTTCTTTTTAATATGGGTGTGTGCGTGTATGAGAATAGATTTATAGTTTTAAGTTTTAGTTATTTTTACTTAGCTTTGTTTAGATTTTGGATTTTATAGATTTTTATTCATTCTTATAAATTGATAAAAGTGTTTTCAAAGTGGATTTTATTCTTCTTTAACTTAGATTTTCTCGTTTAGTCTGTAAATTTTTTTTCTTTTTTACTTTATTTCCACTTTTTACTTACTTTTACGAAGTTATAAAAATGAATTTCTAATCGTTTTAATTTTTCAAACACTTTAATTTTTTCTTTTAATTTTCAAAACTTTTACTTCTTTAATTTTAATTTCTTCTTTTTATGCATTTCTAGAATATTCTACCGGTAAAAATATAGTTGTTTTAATTTTTTGATCACTTTGTTTTTCTGTTTATTTGCATGTGTGAGTGACTATATGAGTTAGCTTTTTATTGCTTTTTTATTTATGAAGAGTGTGTGCGTTTTATTCCGTAGAGTGTGTGCGTGTGTGCATCTATTTCCTCCTACTCGTTTGAGTAGGACTCACTTTAATTTCTCGTCTACTCGTTTGAGTAGTACTTGTATTTTCAGCTTTAATTTCCCGCCTACTCGTTTGAGTAGGACTTGTCATTTCCCGCCTACTCGTTTGAGTAGGACTCGTCATTTTTTGTTTTCATTTCCGTTTAATCGTTTGAGTAGGACTTGCACTTTTATCGCTTTAAATTCCCGCCTACTCGTTTTAGTAGGACTCGTCATTTTAATGCTTTTAATTCCCACCTACTCGTTTGAGTAGGACTCGTCATTTTCTGCTTTCATTTCCCGCCTACTCGTTTGAGTAGGATTTGCATTTTACTGCTTTCATTTACTGTTTTCATTTTCAACTTTCATTTACTACTTTCTTTTACTGTTTTCATTTCCCGCCTACTCATTTGAGTATGACTCGCACTTTTCAATTATGCATTTCTTTTTGCAAGTCGTCCCCACTCCGATGAGCGACTAACCGCTCTTACTCCTCAGTATCGAAGAGCATTGAGACAGATAAAATCGCTTTAAATAATTAAAGGTCCTCTTTTTCTCGTTAATTAAATTACTTAAGGTTTACTCCTGGTTTACGACACGTAGAATCACATATCAATGTGTGGGCTCTATTTCCGTAGTCCATACGCTAGCTAGCTGAGAGGCCGTGCGTATGGACCGATCACCCCTAGGTAAAGGGAGCTCCATACTAACCCTCGAGAGAGGAGGCGCGGAATTCTATCGGATTGGGTTCCCCACCCAATAGCAGGGTTCTTAGCGTAATGCGGGCATTAAGAGGAATCCTTCGTCGGACGAGCGCCGGTCGAATAGTCTTAATGTTCCGGTGAGCGATAGTCCTAGAGATATGTGAGCTCATGTTTGTGGAACCTCCACGGACAAGTCTCCGCATTAATTAATTTGAAATTTAGGATCTCTTTTTATTAAAAATTATTTTGGTTCAAATACATTTTGATACCATTGCGCTATTTCGTCATCGGCTTTTTAATGTTCATTTTCTGTTTATATATATAAATAATAACCCGACAAGTTATTTTCGGTAAAATAATAGTCACCTCCAGGGAAGAGTAGAAATAATCAACTCGTTCCCGAGAACAATACGACCCCTATATTCCTCACCGGAATATCATGTACTACACATGATAGGTGCACTTGTCTCCTTTTGTTAAAATTCTGTTTCAACCCTTTTTTATATCCAAATAATAAATCTGCGCTCCCTGTCTTCCTAAATAAATACACCACTTTTCTAAATAAATCTGCTCGGGGCGCCGCGTGTTTATATATATATATCCAATCACTTGAGATAAGCGATGATCTCTAAGGGTTAAAAGATCAGCAGGAGGAGTTGGTTCATCAACAACTTGTGCAATTAATTCCTCTTGTGGAATTAAATTTGTTATTGTGGTTCAACTACTTCAACACTTTCTTCTTCACTTTCTTCATCAATCTGTGGAGAAGGATGTAATGTGACCTCTTGGGTAAGGTTTAAATTATTCATCCTCTCACACAGATAGGGTACCTGCAAAGTGTTTATGGTAAAAGAATTCTTCTCCTTGTAAAACATGTTAGCTTCATCAAAGGATATATGTACAGATTCTACCATTTTTAATGTTGATTTATTAAATTCCCTATAAGTTTTGCTGATTTGGGAATATCCAAGGAAAATTCACTCTGTAGCATTGGCTTCAAATTTTCTTAGGTGTTTCTTGCTATTATTGTAAATATATCATTTGCATCCAAATACTTTAAAGCAATCAATTTTAGGTTGCTTCTCTTTAAGTAATTCATAGGGAGTATTACCCTTAAGTTTTTTTATTAAACTTCTGTTCAGAACATAATTTGTTGTGCTTACTACCTCTGCCCAAAAGGATAGGGTCACAAAGGTCGACAATATCTTTCTCCTTCTTCTTAGGAGCGGGCAGAGTAGAGGAGTCGGTCCCGTGCTCCAGGGTGGATTTCAAAACATTAAAGATGGGTTCAGCCGCCTGGGGGAACGGTTTTGCCCTCTTGACGGGATTGGGTTCTGTCGGACCGCTCGGAGGGACTTTAAGGGAAACGTCGGTCAAGCCGGCTAGGCGGGCAAAGGCAGCCTCACGAGCTCGGGCATGCCTCTCTTGGATCTCTTTGGGGATAGGCATCTCGACAGGGTTAGAGCAAGGGGAATGACAAAGGTCGCCAAGGTACGCTGGCGTATATATATATATAGCTGAAGGTGGACCCCACCCGAAAATTCCCTCTGGCTCCTACCACACTCGCCAAATCCTGTGGGGTTGGATGATTCTTTCCGAGCTTGTCACAACCTCGCAATGAGCGGGGATTGTGTACAACCTCGTATCTGGCGAGTGGGCTCGGCAGGAACCAGACTGGCCGGATCAGACAATCTAAGTCCCGGGGGAACCCTCAAGGGGTCAGAGCTCGGCAGCCCCCGACTCGCCCGGGCGGGGTGGAGTCATCAGGGGGCGAGTGGAGCTGGAAGACTCGTACTCACCCCAAGAGAGCTCGGCAAGCAGCAGACGAGTAGGGCCAGTCGGGCCCGTACTCGCTAGGGTTCAAGGAGAGGCAGCGAGTGCCAGCTCAATCGAGCACTCGCCACCCCAGGCGAGTTGAGGCTTTAGGGGGCCACTTGCTTAGCAATCTATGATGTATTTTACCATTTTGTCACTGCTGGTCTACCTATTGCCTGCTAAAACAGTGGAGTTATGTTGTTGGCAGACCCAGTTTGGCTGCACATATCTGTTCAAAATAGCGGGGGTTGGCTATTTGCAGACCGTTTTCCGAAATCTATAAATATACCCAAGGGGTTACCTCAGAGGGCATGCTCACTTGTGCCCCGGTCTTCTTACGCTTTCTGAGATATCCTTAGCTCGGCATTTGG
This sequence comes from Platanthera guangdongensis, assembly GCA_039583875.1. Classification (NCBI taxonomy): domain Eukaryota; kingdom Viridiplantae; phylum Streptophyta; class Magnoliopsida; order Asparagales; family Orchidaceae; genus Platanthera; species Platanthera guangdongensis. Next base: position 209,014,626 of record CM077163.1, on the reverse strand, counting down.
CTAGGAACGGGAAGTGCTCTAAGATCTTCCGGGTGTGTAGTGGGACCTCCACGTCGAGCCCTTGGGTCAATTCCCTGCTCTTTTTCCTTAGTCATTTGGCTTGCGGGGGAGAAGTAAGTGTGCGATCACCCCTTTCCCGAGGGTGAACTCCATAGAGACCGAATTCTCGGTTTCAATAGTCTTAGCTCTCGAGAGGGTTGAGCGCGCGCACAGCTAGGTTGATTGTACACAAGCAGTATTAACGTGGGAAAACCCCTCAACTGGGTAAAAAATCATGTGAGCAGATCTGTGCCGGTCAAAGTCCACTATTACTCGGTTGTTGCAGCTTGTTGGTGAAGTCGAAGGTGACAAGTCACCTCTCGTTACAACTTTGGGGGTGAGAGTGTACTTTGCGCGCGACAGACAATAGGCCATCACGCCGGGAATAGTTACAACTTGCACTTTATGCTGGTGGTCTGTCGTTAGCAGTGTGCGGAATCTGGATGCAGAAGGGAGCACTTGGGCTTGCAAAGGCTGCTTGAGATTTGAACGGTTTGTTGAGTCCGGGTGGCTTTGGCTCGGCCCATAGGTAGCTTGGGTGCGACTCAGGTGCGGCTTAGGTGTTGCTCGTAGGAGAAATTCGGCAGAGCTTCCACCTGAGGAAGAAAAAGACTCGGAGGAAAAAGTTAGGAAATGCGGAGCCCTGAGGCTCCTTTTATAGGCTTCAGGAGGTGGTTACGCGGTTATCCGCACACCATAACCACCCGCATAAATGATTTTAGTATAGATTTAAATGCGCGCATCCAGCTAACGTGAGACCATTTAATTAATAATAAAATATTAATTAAATTTCTCCCCACTAACCTGCTGGTCAGTGGGTGGTTATGCGCGGATTGAACGACCGAGAATGCTCCCCCCTGATCGGACGGTGGGAGCAGGCCTCCACGGACGGCCGTCCGGCGAACTTGCCGCCAAGTTCGTCGGCGAAAGATGGCCTCTGACATCGGCTAGGGAGGAGCGGCCGCTCTTCGCGGCCGCGCGCCGACAGCCAAGGGAAGGGGAGGCCGGGGCGATCACCCCCTTGGCCACTGGCGGTCACGGCGAGGGGCGGCCGGGGCGGCTGCCGCTTCGGCCGCCGTCGACGAAGGAGAGGGGGGCGGCCCGGTTGTCTGCCCCCTTAGCCGCACTGGCCGCCGGGCAAAGGGGCGGCCCGACCGGCCGCCGCCTTGCCCACTTGGGTCGGCCGAGGAGGGGGCGGCTCGGTCGGCCTCCCCCTTGGTCGCTCGGGCGGCCGAGGAGGGGCGGCTCAGTCGGCCGCCCCCTGGGTCGCTCGGCGGCCGAGGAGGGGGCGGCCCGGTTTTGGAATGCATCTGATTGCATCCTCCTTAAGCAATCTTATTTTTTTTTGTTTTATCCTTGTTTTTGTTCTTTTTAATATGGGTGTGTGCGTTTATGAAAATAGATTTATAGTTTTAAGTTTTAGTTATTTTTACTAGCTTTGTTTAGATTTAGGATTTTATAGCTTTTTAGTCATTCTTATAACTTGGTAAAAGTGTTTTCAAAGTGGATTTTATTCTTCTTTAACTTAAATTTTCTCGTTTAGTTTGTAAAACTTTTTGTTCTTTTTTACTTTATTTCCACTTTTACTTATTTTTACGAAGTTATAAGAATGGATTTCTAATCGTTTTAATTTTTCAAACACTTTAATTTTGCTTTAAATTTTCAATATTTTTACTTCTTTAATTTTAATTTCTTCTTTTTATGCATTTCTAGAATATTCTACCAGTAAAAATATATTTGTTTTAATTTTTCGATCACTTCATTTTTCTGTTTATTAGCATGTGTGGGTGAGTGTATGAGTTAGCTTTTTATCGCTTTTTTATTTTTGTAGAGTGTGTGCGTTTTATTCCTGTAGAGTGTGTGCGTGTGTGCATCTATTTACTCCTACTCATTTGAGTAGGACTCGCTTTAATTTTCCGCCTACTCGTTTGAGTAGTACTTGTATTTTCAGCTTTAATTTCTCGCCTACTCGTTTGAGTAAGAATTGTCATTTACTGCCTACTCGTTTGAGTACGACTCGTCATTTTTTGATTTCATTTCCCATCTACTCGTTTTAGTAAGACTTGTAGTTTTATCGCTTTAATTTCTCGCCTACTCGTTTGAGTAAGACATGTCATTTTAATGTTTTCATTTCCCGCCTACTGGTTTGAGTAGGACTCGTCATTTTCTGCTTTCATTTCCCGCCTACTCGTTTGAGTAGGACTTTCATTTTACTGCTTTTATTTTCAGCTTTCATTTACTGTTTTCATTTCCCGCTTACTCGTTTGAGTAGGACTCGCACTTTTCAATTAAGCATTTCTTTTTGCAAGCCGTCCTCATTCCGATGAGTGGCTAACCGCTATTAACCCTCAGTATCGAAGAGTATTGGGATAGATAAAATCACTTTAAATAGTTAAAAGTCCTCTTTTTCTCGTTAATTAAATTACTTAAGGTTTACTCCTAGTTTACGACGCGTAGAATCACATATCGATGTGTGAGCTCTATTTCCGTAGTCCATACGCTAGCTAGCCGAGAGGCCGTGCGTATGGACCGATCACCCCTGGGTAAAGGCAGTTCCGCACTAACCCTCGAGAGAGGAGGCGCGGAATTCTACCGGATTGGGTTCCCCACCCAATAGCGGTGTTCTTAGCGTAATGCGGGCATTAAAAGGAATCATTCGTCGGACGAGAGCCTGGTCTAATAGTCTTAATGTTCAGGTGAGCGATATTCATAGAGATAAGTGAGCTCATGTTTGTGGAACCTCCACGGTCAAGTCTCCGTCTTAATTAATTTGAAATTTAGGATCTCTTTTTATTAAAAATTATTTTGGTACAAATACATTTTGATACTGTTGCGTTATTTCGGCATCGGCTTTTTAAAGTTTATTTTCTATTTTTATATATATAAATAATAACTCGACAAGTTATTTTCGGTAAAATAATAGTCTCATTCAGGGAAGAGTAGAAATAATCTACCCGTCCCCGAGAACAATACGACCCCGATATTTCTCACCGGAATATTTTGTACTACACACGATAGATGTACTTGACTCCTTTCATTAAAACTTGGTTTCAACCCTTTTTTTATATCCAAATAACAAATATGTGTGCTCCGTCTTCCTAAATAAATACACCACTTTTCTAAATAAATCCGCCAGTGGCGCCACATGTTTTAAACCATTAAATTTTTGGAGTTTTAACCAGATCAAGTTTTTGGCGCCGTTGCCTGGAAATTTTCGTGTTGTTATTTCGAACTCTGGTAAACTATTACTTTTACCTATTTTATTTATATAATAATAAAAGTATTTTTATAAAAAAAACAAACAAACAACTTTAAAAAGTTATTATATTATTATTATCTATGAAAACAAAAAAATTGAAATGACGTCGTTTCCTAATAAATTTTAAAAAAAAACCAAAAAATCTAAAAACTAAAAAACTAGGATATATAAAAACACAAAAAACAAAAACACAAAAACTAAAAACCCAAAAAAAACCAAAAATCTAAAACCTGAAAACACTAAAAAAACAAAAAACCTAAACACTAAAAAAAACCAAAAACTAAAAACACTACAAAACAAAAAAAACCTACTAAAAACCACAAAAAATTATATATATATCTATACTATATTAAAAAGAAATATCGTTTTAGACTTCATGACAAGGTAAATGAGACATCAACAGGATCTAAGCCGTTCGATCGTTTAGATCTGGACTGCAATTAAAAAGTTTTCCCAAAAAACAATCTATACTCACTCTCCTGTTTCCCGATTACAGCAAACCCCAACCCCCCCCCCCCCCCCCACCCCCCCCCCCCCCCCCCACCCCCCCCCCCCACCCCCCCCCCCCCGCCATTCCCGACCTCACCCCCCACCCCTCCAATGCCGCCGGCGGCCTGACCGGCAGGTTCGCCGGAGTCCGGCGAACCCGCCGGTGGGTGCCGGTCAGGCCGCCGGCGGCATTGGAGGGGTGGGGGTGAGGTCGGGAATGGCGGGGGGGGGGGGGGGGGGGGGGGGTGGTTGCTGTAATATTTATAATATATAATTATTATTAAATATATTATATTATATATTTATAATATATAATTATTATTTATAATATATTATATATTTATAATATATAATATATTATATTATATATTTATAATATATAATATATTATATTATATATTTATCATATCAGACATATGTGGCACCCGCGACATATGTGGCACCCGCGACATATGTCGCACGCGCGACATATGTCGCACGCGCGACATATGTGGCACCCGCGACATATGTCGCACCCGCGACATTTGTCGCACCCGCGACATTTGTCGCACCCGCGACATTTGTCGCACCCGCGACATTTGTCGCACCCGCGACATTTGTCGCACCCGCGACATTTGTCGCACCCGCGACATTTGTCGCACCCGCGACATTTGTCGCACCCGCGACATTTGTCGCACCCGCGACATTTGTCGCACCCGCGACAATGTCGCACCCGCGACATTTGTCGCACCCGCGACATTTGGCGCACCCGCGACATTTGGCGCACCCGCGACATTTGGCGCACCCGCGACATTTGGCGCACCCGCGACATTTGGCGCACCCGCGACATTTGGCGCACCCGCGACATTTGGCGCACCCGCGACATTTGTCGCACCCCCGACATTTGTCGCACCCCCGACATTTGTCGCACCCACGACATATGCCCCCCGGGCCGAAGGCCCGTTCCTGTCACTCGTGTATATATATATATATATATATATATATATATATATATATATATATATATATATATATATATATATAAACAATAGGCATATCTCAAAGCACACCATGAAATAGATCTGGACCGTCCGATCAAGCTCCATCAAATACGGGTCGTTGGATTCAAAACACAAGGACTGCCAATAACCAAATCATTCTTTCAAGTACTGTTCACTTTCAGAATTCCCCCGATACCATCCCGCGCCTCTCTCCCCCTCACGGCGTCACCCCCGCCGCCGCCGGCAGAGCCGCCGGCGGCCTGCCCGGCGCCCACCGGCGGGTTCGCCGGCCTCCGGCGAACCCGCCGGTGGTTGTCCGGCGGTGAGCGGGCAGGGACACCACCGACGGTGGCCCTTCCCGTGAGGGGGCGCCAAATGTCGCGGGTGGGCGCCGGGCAGGCCGCCGGCGGCTCTGCCGGCGGCGGCGGGGGTGAGCCCGTGAGGGGGCGGGAGCGCACCAGGGATTGGGTTTTTTTTTTTATTTTTTTCTTTTTTTTATTTAATAATTAATTTAATAATTAAAATGATTTTAAATAAAATAATTAATATGTTTTTAAAATTAATAAAATAATTAAAATGCTTTTAAATATTTTTATAATTAGGCTTCTCTGGCCGGGGGGCGGGCGAAGCCCGCCGGGGGGTCAAGCGGGCGAAGCCCGCTTGATTGCGGGCGAAGCCCGCAGCGACGCATCGAGAACGGGCTTCGACGGACGAAGCCCCCGGCCGGGGGGTCAAGCGGGCGAAGCCCGCTTCATTGCGGGCGAAGCCCGCAACGACGCATCGAGAACGGGCTTCGGCGGGCGAAGCCCGCTTGATTGCGGGCGAAGCCCGCAGCGACGCATCGAGAACGGGCGAAGCCCGTTCGAAGATGCTAGTATATATATATATATATATATATATATATATATATATATATATATATATATATATATATATATATATATATATATATATAATTTTAACTTCTTTCAAAAACACAAAATATATATATATATATTTATTAAGAATTATATATTTATTCTCTCGCTTCGGCACGCCTCACGTTATTTTAGGCGATAGGGGAACGCATTTCTATTGTACTCATTTAGCTAAGACGTTAGCTACTTATGAGTCACCCACACTTGCCACCCCTACCACCTGGAACCATATGACTAAGTCGAGTTAATAAATATATAAATAACGCGCATATTAGAAATAAAAACTCGCGCCACCAAATAAATTCCATATAACGGAATTATTTTTTTCTTTCTTTTTTCTAAATAATGCAGGGTTCCAAATGGGCATCCCCGACCTCCTCTCAGGGAAGTTTCTACACTCCATCTTTCTTTTTATAAATACTGTATTTTATCTATTTTTGTTCCTCATGCTTATCTTGCAACATTGGGGACAATATTGAAACTAAGTGTGGGGGTATTTCCGTTCCTCTCACTTTGCTTTTTTTTCGCACATATATTTTCTGAACCCAATCAAAATTACAAAAAAATGAAAAAAAATTTAAAACTAAAAAAAATTTCTTGTTTTTATAATCAAAAACAAAAAAAATTCAAAAAACTTATAAAACAAAAATTCAAAAAAATTTATTTTTTACTTTGTAAATTTTTTTTGTAAAAAATCTTTCTCTTTCCCCCTCTGTTATTTGTAAATATCACCTCTTTCTCTCTCATTTCTTGTAAATAACTTGATAAAAATGTCAAAAAAATAAAAAAAAACAGAAAATCCAAAAATCCAAAAAAGACAATAACTCTAAAAATTCAAAAAAAGATAATAATCAAAAACACAAAAAAAGATAAAAAGTCTAAAAAAATCATCAAAATTTTTTATATAAAACAAATAAATCGAATATCTCATTCTTAACCCCTTTTCGCTCTCCAAAAAATTTGTTGTGAGTTTATTTATAAGCGAATTTTATTAATTTTTTGTTTACTATTCATTTATTAATTGGAGATTGATAGATTTAAATATCTGGGGTTAAGTTTAAAAAATTTTGTATGCCTTTTTTTATTTTAGATAAGGGACTTGTTTTCAGCACCACTTCTAACTTATCTAAATAGTTGCACTTTTATTTTGTTAGAAAATAATAACCTTAGATTTCAATTATGTTTACTCCCGCTTTTTTTTTGAAATATAGAAACGTTCAATTTATAAAGTTTGCTTTCAAAATTTTTTTTATTAAACCTAGTTTTCTTTCTGAAAAAAAAAACATATCTCCTCACTTTTTTGTTATGTCTTACTTGACATGATTTTGATCCTTAAAAGAATCTATGTCAATGAGAATAAGATTTCGTTCTGTAAACATAAACATCCAATACTTTAAAAGATTATATGTTACGGAGTAAGAAGATAAAATTCATTACGCATATACATATACATTGGGTTATTATGAAGTTGTTCAAAAAAATATTATATGTTATGGAAAAAAAGATTTCGTTTTCCTAAACATCCACATTCAACCAAAAAATTTCATTAGAGCTTTGAGCGAAAAAATATACATCTCTAAATCCAAAGCCCTCTTCATAAACCACAACATCACCCTCCGTCAATTTCAAATAATTCTACAATTAATTTAAAATTTTTTTGAGAGCATAATTTTTAAATTGCATTATTTACTTTAATTCTTATAAGCTAAAGTTTCTATAAATCCAATCTACTTGTGTTAACCTAACAAATACAATTTTGCTTTCTATTTGATTATATTAAAAAGTTTTTAGCTGGAACTCTTCTTCTATTTAAATTTTCGTCATAATTTAGGACTTAACTCGTATACCCTGGATAATTATTTTGATATTTCTTTCAATTAATTCAAGCGATAGCTAAACTTAGGATTTTTTTAATTTCTTATAAGTATATCTCCAACTTTTGCTCTGCAATAACAAAAACTGAAGTATGAGGGTATTTGATAAGTTGTAAGTATACGTATTTTCACGTACGTTAATTAGTCGTTTTACTTTATTTTTGTCATTTTTAGTTAATTTTGTTAAATAAAATGCTTCTTTTTTGAATATTCTTCTATAACTTATCTTTATTTTGTTTTTCTAAAATTTTACAGAAACTGCCAAAAATTCATAATACATGCCCGTGCACTTCTCGGTCACGCCCGGGACCTGGGCGTGTTACTTGATCCCAACAGAAGTTGCCGCCAACTCGACGATTGGCGTTCGACGTTCATCGAACTGCCCGACATGCCCGTGTTCATTCCATGACATGCCCGTGTAACGCCCTCGACGTTCGTCGATCTCAACTCAACGATCTGCGTTGGACGATTTCTAAGCACGCCTCGTATCACGCCCTCGACGTTTGTCGATCTCAACTCGATGATCTACATTCGATGATTTCTAAACACGCTCGTGTCCCTCCTCGACACGCCCGTGTTCAACCCGTGACACGCACTCAACGCCAGCCAGCCACTCAACGCCAACCACTCGATGCCATCGCCACTCAACGTCATCGCCACTCAATGCCTCCAGCTCGACGTTAAGCATTCGACAATCGTCGAACCAACTGACACGCCCGTGTCAATATTCGACACGCCTGTGACCTCTCCACCTGTCCCAGACAAGACAGCGTCTGCGATGAAATGACACGATGCCTTCCCCAGATAAACCTCCCCGACACGCCCCACATACACGCCCGTGACAGCAGGGTCACGCCCGTGACTTCCACGTGTACAACTCCAAAAGTCAAACCAGCAATAAATGTTCTGTATCACATCAGCAATAGTAGCTATACGCCCCCTACACGCTCGTGACCTAGGGCGTGTAACCCGAAATTTTTGCCTATAAATAGATCTTCTCTGTAAGATCCAATGTTTTGTTTTTTGAACCATTTTGCTTAGGGAGATACTGCTTAGATGCTTTCAAGCTATGTAAGAGAAATTTTCCCCCTCTCTTTAGTTTTTATTTTTCTTTGTAACTCATTTTTAACTTAATGAAATATGTGTTTTTCTTCTCCCTTTATATGATTTTGGAATGCATCTGAGTGCCACCTCCTTAAGCAATCTTTTTTTTGTGTTATCCTTGTTTTTGTTCTTTTTAATATGGGTGTGTGCGTGTATGAGAATAGATTTATAGTTTTAAGTTTTAGTTATTTTTACTTAGCTTTGTTTAGATTTTGGATTTTATAGATTTTTATTCATTCTTATAAATTGATAAAAGTGTTTTCAAAGTGGATTTTATTCTTCTTTAACTTAGATTTTCTCGTTTAGTCTGTAAATTTTTTTTCTTTTTTACTTTATTTCCACTTTTTACTTACTTTTACGAAGTTATAAAAATGAATTTCTAATCGTTTTAATTTTTCAAACACTTTAATTTTTTCTTTTAATTTTCAAAACTTTTACTTCTTTAATTTTAATTTCTTCTTTTTATGCATTTCTAGAATATTCTACCGGTAAAAATATAGTTGTTTTAATTTTTTGATCACTTTGTTTTTCTGTTTATTTGCATGTGTGAGTGACTATATGAGTTAGCTTTTTATTGCTTTTTTATTTATGAAGAGTGTGTGCGTTTTATTCCGTAGAGTGTGTGCGTGTGTGCATCTATTTCCTCCTACTCGTTTGAGTAGGACTCACTTTAATTTCTCGTCTACTCGTTTGAGTAGTACTTGTATTTTCAGCTTTAATTTCTCGCCTACTCGTTTGAGTAGGACTTGTCATTTCCCGCCTACTCGTTTGAGTAGGACTCGTCATTTTTTGTTTTCATTTCCGTTTAATCGTTTGAGTAGGACTTGCACTTTTATCGCTTTAAATTCCCGCCTACTCGTTTTAGTAGGACTCGTCATTTTAATGCTTTTAATTCCCACCTACTCGTTTGAGTAGGACTCGTCATTTTCTGCTTTCATTTCCCGCCTACTCGTTTGAGTAGGATTTGCATTTTACTGCTTTCATTTACTGTTTTCATTTTCAACTTTCATTTACTACTTTCTTTTACTGTTTTCATTTCCCGCCTACTCATTTGAGTATGACTCGCACTTTTCAATTATGCATTTCTTTTTGCAAGTCGTCCCCACTCCGATGAGCGACTAACCGCTCTTACTCCTCAGTATCGAAGAGCATTGAGACAGATAAAATCGCTTTAAATAATTAAAGGTCCTCTTTTTCTCGTTAATTAAATTACTTAAGGTTTACTCCTGGTTTACGACGCGTAGAATCACATATCAATGTGTGGGCTCTATTTCCGTAGTCCATACGCTAGCTAGCTGAGAGGCCGTGCATATGGACCGATCACCCCTAGGTAAAGGGAGCTCCACACTAACCCTCGAGAGAGGAGGCGCGGAATTCTATCGGATTGGGTTCCCCACCCAATAGCAGGGTTCTTAGCGTAATGCGGGCATTAAGAGGAATCCTTCGTCGGACGAGCGCCGGTCGAATAGTCTTAATGTTCCGGTGAGCGATAGTCCTAGAGATATGTGAGCTCATGTTTGTGGAACCTCCACGGACAAGTCTCCGCATTAATTAATTTGAAATTTAGGATCTCTTTTTATTAAAAATTATTTTGGTTCAAATACATTTTGATACCATTGCGCTATTTCGTCATCGGCTTTTTAATGTTCATTTTCTGTTTATATATATAAATAATAACCCGACAAGTTATTTTCGGTAAAATAATAGTCACCTCCAGGGAAGAGTAGAAATAATCAACTCGTTCAGAGAACAATACGACCCCTATATTCCTCACCGGAATATCATGTACTACACATGATAGGTGCACTTGTCTCCTTTTGTTAAAATTTTGTTTCAACCCTTTTTTAAATCCAAATAATAAATCTACGCTCCCTGTCTTCCTAAATAAATACACCACTTTTCTAAATAAATCTTCTCGGGGCGCCGCGTGTTTATATATATATATATATCCAATCACTTGAGATAAGCGATGATCTCTAAGGGTTAAAAGATCAGCAGGAGGAGTTGGTTCATCAACAACTTGTGCAATTAATTCCTCTTGTGGAATTATATTTGTTATTGTGGTTCAACTACTTCAACACTTTCTTCTTCACTTTTTTCATCAATCTGTGGAGAAGGATGCAATGTGACCTCTTGGGTAAGGTTTAAATTATTCATCCTCTCACACAGATAGGGTACCTGCAAAGTGTTTATGGTAAAAGAATTCTTCTCCTTGTAAAACATGTTAGCTTCATCAAAGGATATATGTACAGATTCTACCATTTTTAATGTTGATTTATTAAATTCCCTATAAGTTTTGCTGATTTGGGAATATCCAAGGAAAATTCACTCTGTAGCATTGGCTTCAAATTTTCTTAGGTGTTTCTTGCTATTATTGTAAATATATCATTTGCATCCAAATACTTTAAAGCAATCAATTTTAGGTTGCTTCTCTTTAAGTAATTCATAGGGAGTATTACCCTTAAGTTTTTTTATTAAACTTCTGTTCAGAACATAATTTGTTGTGCTTACTACCTCTGCCCAAAAGGATAGGGTCACAAAGGTCGACAATATCTTTCTCCTTCTTCTTAGGAGCGGGCAGAGTAGAGGAGTCGGTCCCGTGCTCCAGGGTGGATTTCAAAACATTAAAGATGGGTTCAGCCGCCTGGGGGAACGGTTTTTCCCTCTTGACGGGATTGGGTTCTGTCGGACCGCTCGGAGGGACTTTAAGGGAAACGTCGGTCAAGCCGGCTAGGCGGGCAAAGGCAGCCTCACGAGCTCGGGCATGCCTCTCTTGGATCTCTTTGGGGATATGCATCTCGACAGGGTTAGAGCAAGGGGAATGACAAAGGTCGCCAAGGTACGCTGGCGTATATATATAGCTGAAGGTGGACCCCACCCGAAAATTCCCTCTGGCTCCTACCACACTCGCCGAATCCTGTGGGGTTGGATGATTCTTTCCGAGCTTGTCACAACCTCGCAATGAGCGGGGATTGTGTACAACCTCGTATCTGGCGAGTGGGCTCGGCAGGAACCAGACTGGCCGGATCAGACAATCTAAGTCCCGGGGGAACCCTCAAGGGGTCAGAGCTCGGCAGCCCCCGACTCGCCCGGGCGGGGTGGAGTCATCAGGGGGCGAGTGGAGCTGGAAGACTCGTACTCACCCCAAGAGAGCTCGGCAAGCAGCAGGCGAGTAGGGCCAGTCGGGCCCGTACTCGCTAGGGTTCAAGGAGAGGCAGCGAGTGCCAGCTCAATCGAGCACTCGCCACCCCAGGCGAGTTGAGGCTTTAGGGGGCCACTTGCTTAGCAATCTATGATGTATTTTACCATTTTGTCACTGCTGGTCTACCTATTGCCTGCTAGAACAGTGGAGTTATGTTGTTGGCAGACCCAGTTTGGCTGCACATATCTGTTCAAAATAGCGGGGGTTGGCTATTTGCAGGCCGTTTTCCGAAATCTATAAATATACCCAAGGGGTTACCTCAGAGGGCATGCTCACTTGTGCCCCGGTCTTCTTACGCTTTCTGAGATATCCTTAGCTCGGTATTTGGCTAGGAACGGGAAGTGCTCTAAGATCTTCCGGGTGTGTAGTGGGACCTCCACGTCGAGCCCTTGGGTCAATTCCCTGCTCTTTTTCCTTAGTCATTTGGCTTGCGGGGGAGAAGTAAGTGTGCGATCACCCCTTTCCCGAGGGTGAACTCCATAGAGACCGAATTCTCGGTTTCAATAGTCTTAGCTCTCGAGAGGGTTGAGCGCGCGCACAGCTAGGTTGATTGTACACAAGCAGTATTAACGTGGGAAAACCCCTCAACTGGGTAAAAAATCATGTGAGCAGATCTGTGCCGGTCAAAGTCCACTATTACTCGGTTGTTGCAGCTTGTTGGTGAAGTCGAAGGTGACAAGTCACCTCTCGTTACAACTTTGGGGGTGAGAGTGTACTTTGCGCGCGACAGACAATAGGCCGTCACGCCGGGAATAGTTACAACTTGCACTTTATGCTGGTGGTCTGTCGTTAGCAGTGTGCGGAATCTGGATGCAGAAGGGAGCACTTGGGCTTGCAAAGGCTGCTTGAGATTTGAACGGTTTGTTGAGTCCGGGTGGCTTTGGCTCGGCCCATAGGTAGCTTGGGTGCGACTCAGGTGCGGCTTAGGTGTTGCTCGTAGGAGAAATTCGGCAGAGCTTCCACCTGAGGAAGAAAAAGACTCGGAGGAAAAAGTTAGGAAATGCGGAGCCCTGAGGCTCCTTTTATAGGCTTCAGGAGGTGGTTACGCGGTTATCCGCACACCATAACCACCCGCATAAATGATTTTAGTATAGATTTAAATGCGCGCATCCAGCTAACGTGAGACCATTTAATTAATAATAAAATATTAATTAAATTTCTCCCCACTAACCTGCTGGTCAGTGGGTGGTTATGCGCGGATTGAACGACCGAGAATGCTCCCCCCTGATCGGACGGTGGGAGCAGGCCTCCACGGACGGCCGTCCGGCGAACTTGCCGCCAAGTTCGTCGGCGAAAGATGGCCTCTGACATCGGCTAGGGAGGAGCAGCCGCTCTTCGCGGCCGCGCGCCGACAGCCAAGGGAAGGGGCGGCCGGGGCGATCACCCCCTTGGCCACTGGCGGTCACGGCGAGGGGCGGCCGGGGCGGCTGCCGCTTCGGCCGCCGTCGACGAAGGAGACGGGGGCGGCCCGGTTGTCTGCCCCCTTAGCCGCACTGGCCGCCGGGCAAAGGGGCGGCCCGACCGGCCGCCGCCTTGCCCACTTGGGTCGGCCGAGGAGGGGGCGGCTCGGTCGGCCTCCCCCTTGGTCGCTCGGGCGGCCGAGGAGGGGCGGCTCAGTCGGCCGCCCCCTGGGTCGCTCGGCGGCCGAGGAGGGGGCGGCCCGGTCGGCCGACCCTTCCGGCCGTGCGAACCGGGGCGGACGTCCGGCGTTCGGGGAGGAGGTCGGCCGCCCGTTGCCGGTGAGGTGCAGTGATTACCCCACCATGCGGAGTGGGATCGGCGCGCGGGGATTGGGTGTGGTGATCACGTGCGGCGTCAAACTCATGATCCTCACTCCTTTTAGGTGGAGATCATGAGGGTGTGGTTATGTGCACCCCTTATTTCTATAAAATGAGGTTAAATTTTTACTTTTTATTTGAATATAACAAAATTTTGCATATAGCTAAATTAATTTGCATATAATAATGCCCTAAATTTAAGGACAACCCCTAACATCATATAAAAATGCGGGACATGAATGATAAATGACCATAAGGAATCTCACGCATGTAGCAGTTTTTGATATAAATTACCTGAAATAACTGGTGCCGAAGAAATAACATGGGGGAGGTCAAAATTAATCCCTTTAACATGGGGGTGCTTTGAGATAATCATACCAAGCATAGCCCCCACCCCGCCGCCAACGTCCACCAGCGTCGAGATCGCATCAAATCCCTTGTAAGCGTCCACAATTTTCTCGGACGTCAGTTTGGTCACGCCCGCCATGTACTTGTTAAAGATCCCGGCAAATCTGGCATCCTTCGCCATGTAATCGAAGGCCCTCGACCCATTTGCCTTTTCAAATGGGTCTATCTCTTCCAATACCGCGTCCTTCAAATATTGCCTACAATATAACAATATTCACACCATTTTAGTCATCTGCTGCTCTCCATGTAGCCCATTGTATTACGTGATATTAATGTTTGTAGCTGTCGAAAGGTTTTTTCGACAGTGAAATTTTTTTTTCCTTTTTTTCCTAATTATTATATTTTAATTGGCTTTGTATCTTTCTTATCTTTTATTTATCAAAAACAAAATCTATTCGAGCACCTAAATTTTTGTTGCTAAAATTAAAATAGATCCGAAAAGTTTTTTTTTTGTTTGAATCAATCAGTTAAGTTCCAAATTATTCTATATTTGGTTCAGAGGTGGCCGGAGAATCCGGTAGGTCAAAACGTCACTTTGAAACTGGAGGGGGAGAGGTGGGGGTCGAAACGGAGTGGATTGCGTCGTTTTTCAAGGTGCGTCGGGCGGAAACGGAGCAAACGCCGTCGGAGAGTGTTTGTTTTCCCGCCGTCCGGCGGCATTTGCCCCAAACGGCCAGCAAAAATGCTGTGCCAAACGAAACCTTAGTTCGATATCAGCTAATTTTAAGGGTATTAATTTGAATTGAGCATTGATGGGGTTCCCACCGAATTCGCAAACTCAAACCGGAAAGATTTCGACCAAAGATGCGGAGGGGAAACAACCTGAACAAACGAGCTGTGCACACCAAGCGCGCTTGCTCAGAGACCCAGAAAGCACCCCGGAAGGAGGGAAAAGCCAAGCACGCGCCTGCACAAATAGTCTGCCCGCGCACGTGGCCTTCCCGCGAGAGTACGCAGAGGCCGTGCATGCGGCAGGCGCGCGCGGATGCAGGGGCCGCGCGCGTGCGCTGCCTGCGCTCACCTCTGCCTCTGCCGCCACCGGTCGCCGCCGGGCAACCTGCCCGGACCGCCCGAGCCTTTCGAGGGGTACTTCCGTTATTTCCTGAAAATTGGTGTTCTTGGTGACCGTAATGGAGCGACGTCATTCGTTAACACAAAATCCACCCTGACGCAATTACCAACATGTCACTCCAAAAAACTATAAATAAACCTTCAGACCCTCATTTGAAGACAAGCAACTCTAGAGACTAGAAAGAGTTCTGAGATTTTTCAGTAAGAACGTGAGACTTAAATCATTCCTCCACTGAAAATTTGCTCTGCTCTCTCTCTATGCCGCATAGCGCTCAACGCTCGGCACTCAACGCCGAGCGCTCGCGCGGCTGCGTTCGCGAGCGAAAGAGAAGGCGTCAGAAGATTACTCTCGATGATGCTCGCCTCCAAGCTCCGCAGACTTCAGAGCTTCGAGGACTTAACCATTTTCTCCTGAAAGACACGCTCATCAAGCCATTGCCAAATAAAACCCGCTGCCTTCTGATCCATCTTCTTCCACTCTTCTTCATCCGGCATGGTAGTCGGCGTCCCCAACAATGAAGTATGAAGATCTTTAAAATATAAAAGATCTTCCATCTGCAGCTTCCAAATGCTCCAATTCTTGACATTCATGTTAATCATTCTTGTGCTATGCTGCATCTTACAGCCCGACGGTCTAAGGCAAATCTAATTAATTCACAAACCATATTTAGGAAGGTAGGGAGAGGATCAATATCGTCACCCACCGTTGACCCAAATTCAGGATAGAACGATCAATCAGACACAGATGAACCCCCCTCTGATACCACTTGTTGGAAAACAAGATATCTCACCACCATTGGGCACTTGAAAGATAAAAAACGCATCAAATACAAACAGAAAAATAAAGCAACCATAGAACACATAGATTTTATGTGGAAAATCCTCTCCAAATCAATGAGGGAAAAACCACGGGGCGGGACACATAGAAATCCACTAAAGAAAAAAAGGATTACAACAACAAACAGTATATTTGTCCAACCTAGATCCCCCAGGATTCACAGATTACAGAAATAATCTTTTTTCCAAGCAAAAAGTCACAAACTCCAAATCTCTCTTCTAAACTCCTAGAGTAAGGCGAAGACGAGAAAGAGAGCAAAAAATACCCTTATAGCGAAGACAAGACTCCAATCTGAGAATCTTCTGTTCTTCTTCTGGAAAAATAACTCTGGTAGAAGCAATGACGGAAGATAGAACCCTAGACCAACAATCTTCGCATTCTGACGACCAAAAAAAACTTATGTGTTAGTTCTGGAATAAGACGAGGCCTGTTTATGGCAAAAGACGAGATTATCTCAACCCTTAGATCAAGCCCAAAACATCAGACAACAAGAAAAACCGTGATTTCACGGAATAACATCCGTCAACCATTACTCGACGCCTGGATGAGCTCACTCTACGCCTAAACATCACACTCGACACCTAGCTGAGATCACTCGACGAACTCGACGCCAGATCACTCGACGCACTCGACGTCTGGCTGATACCTGTTCTACTCGACGCCTGGAGACAGAGTTGAAAATCTGCTTCCAGCACAACTCCAGACTTGTTCTGATTTAATTTAAGTCCATCGACTCTTTAGTGGCTAGACCCCAACAACTTTTTCTATTAAGTGCGTTAAATCAGATATTATTGCATGCACATTTGTATTAGTACAATTTAACATATTTCAATTTAAGCAATCATGAAATTATTGCTCCAACAATTTGAATTTCAATCTTATTTCAAATATACATCTTTGTGAATGTGTCTAATGACTCAAATTTTAGAGTTATAAAATGATTAAAACTATAACACAAAACCGATTGGAACCGAACTAAACTGTTGTTTTTTGATGGCTCCAAATCGGACCAGTCCAAACCGGACCGATCCAGCTGAACCATCCTTCACCTTGTGTATTATGCTATATATATATACATGATATAACCGAATCTAACCTAAGTGGGAAACAATCGGGAGAAAGAAAAACCGAGCGGCGGCATCGGGATAGGTTCTGCAAGCGGCGGCATCGGGAGAAACAACAGCGATCGAGCAGATCGGCGAGCGGTTCTTCTCCGGCGAGGATCAGCCGTGGCTTCGGGACGAAGATCCTCCGGCGACATCAACAAGGGAGATCGGCCTGATCTAGGGCTACGTAGGTCCAGCGATCTTTGAGATCCGGCGGTGGCAAGATCGGGCAGAGGCGGTTCTCCTCCGGCGACTTCAACACAAGATCGGGATACCTGATCTAGGTTTCTTCTCCAGAGATCTTTGAGATCCGGCGGCTGCAAGATCGGGCCGGGGCTTTCTTCCTCTCCGGCGACATCAAGGCTGCGGCGGTCTCACGCAAGCAGCGTCAAGGGGCGAGGAAGAGGGTAGCGGCACCGATCGGCCCCCTTTGGGAGATTTTCCCCGGCGACAGCCCTGAAGAACAGCAGTGCATAGGGGAGTTTTCTTCCCTCTCTTTTTTTGTTCTTCTTTATTTCCTATTCTAGGTTAGCGTCGATCCGCTGAGGATCGTTGAGTGCCTGTGTTGTAATTGAATATTTTTTGATTAGTGGATCCGGTGCGCTCTCCCCGTGGATGTAGGAGCTTAACTCCGAACCACGTAAATCTCATGTGTTTTCTGTGTTTTGGAATCTCGTACTAGTTCTTTGATTGTTTGGTGCGTGCCACTATTTGCTCAAAAATTTGCTTCCGTTGCTAATGTCCGCGACGAGTTCCGTACTCGCGGGCCGGTGCCAATTGCACAACAATTGGTATCAGAGCCAGGTTCGTCCTTCGGACCAGTGAGCAAATTCAATGACGGTCAAATTCGAGGTTCCAAAATACGATGACAAGATTGATTTCGGCCTTTGGCAAAAGCACATAAAGTCTGTACTCGTGCAACAAGGACTTCACAAGGCACTCCTTGGAAAGGATAAGGCCAAGGTGAAGGACGATGACGAGTGGGATGAGCTGGATCTCAAGGCCATCAGCACCATACAACTGTGCTTGGCAGATGAGGTCATGTACAATGTAGTCGAGGCGCAGACTACAACGGATCTATGGAAAAAACTCGAAGAGCTCTATATGTCTAAATCGCTTACGAATAAGCTGTGCGTTAAGAAATAATTGTATAGCTTAAGGATGTCCGAGGGAACGCAGTTGTTGGACCATATAAATGTGTTCAACAAGCTGGTATCCCAGCTGCGGAGTATGGATGTGAAGGTCGAGGAGGAAGACCAGGCTCTTCTCCTCTTATCCTCACTCCCGAGACCGTTCGATCATTTAGTCACCACCATCTTGTATGGGAAGGATACCCTTAAGATGGAGGAAGTGATGATGATGCTTTTTTCTAATGAGAAGAGGAGCAGTTCCGAATCGAGGGCGAGCGAGGGTCTGCTCGTGAAGAGCAGAGACCCATCCCGAGGGAGATCGAAGGAGCGAGGCAAGAAGGACTCTCGACCTAGATCGAAGTCCAGAGACAAGAACAACAAATGCCACTTCTGCAAGGAGGAGGGGCATTGGAAGTTGAACTGCCCTAAGAGGAAACTCAAGGGCAAAGCATCTGAGCCTCAGCAGGCCGCTATATCAGCTAGGTACGATAGCGATGCGGATGTCTTGCACGTATAACAGAGTCATGAGATCACGGACGAGTGGATCATGGATACTGGGTGTTCATACCATATGTGCCACGTAGAGAGTGGTTTACCACTTTCAGGGAGTGCGATGACGGTCGGGTCCTGATGGGAAACAACTCTGAGTGCAGGACTATGAGGATCGGGACTATCCGGATCAGAATGTTTGATGGAGCGATTCAGACACTCGCTGATGTGAGGTATGTGCCTGACCTAAGGAAGAGCTTGATCTCCTTAGGTACCTTAGAGGCAGCCGGGTATTCCTATACCGGCGAGGGAGGATTTATCAGGGTTAAGAGAGGCGCACTAGTCGTCATGAAGGGGGAGTGTACTGATACGCTTTATAGTTTGATAGGCACCACGATAGCTGGTGATGCGGCCATTGCCGTGATGTCTAATGAGGATACCTCTGCGTTGTGGCATGCTAGACTGGGCCACATGTGTGAAAGAGGTCTCGTAGAGCTGCATAGGAGACGACTCCAGAAGGGAGTCAAAACATGCAGACTTTACTTTTGTGAGACCTGCATTCTAGGAAAGCAGCACAAGGTCAAGTTTATGACATCGAGTCGGCGCAGTAAGGACGTCCTGGAGTATATACACTCGGATGTATGGGGGCCAGCCTCGGTGCCGTCACTAGGAGGCGCGAGTTATTTCGTGACATTCATCGACGATTACTCCAGGAAGGTTTGGATCTACTTCCTCAAACAAAAATCCGAAGTGTTTGTAAAGTTCAAGATCTGGAAAACCCAGGTGGAGAACCAGACGGGGAAGAGGGTGAAGTATTTGAGATCCGACAATAGTGGCGAATATACATCGTCGGAGTTTCAGGGGTATTGTGATCAGGAGGGTATCACTAGTCACTTCACCATCCCTGGCACGCCGCAGCAGAACGGCGTCGCCGAAAGGATGAATAGGATGCTTCTAGAGAGGGTCAGGTGCATGTGTCTATACGCAGACCTGCCAAAGCCCTTCTGGGCTAAGGTGGTGAGCACTGCACAGTATCTAGTGAATCTATCTCCATCGATGTCACTAGATTTAAAGTGCTCACAGGAAGTATGGTCAGGTACGGCAGTCACGTATTCTGACATCTATATCTTCGGATGTCCTGTATACACCCTGATGCCAGACATAGAGTGGACGAAGCTTGATGCTAAGTCCAGGAAGTGCATTTACTTGGGTCGAAAGACCGACACTAAAGGATTCAAGTTGTGGAATCCCGAGACTAAAAAGACTGAGGTGAGGCGTGATGTGGTGTTTGATGAGACTTCTATATTGAATAAGTCTCAGCCCCAAGCGAAGGAGGTGGAGAATACTCTGAGTCCACCATTGGAGGTGGAGCTCGAGAGTAGTAGTAGAGCTGCAGATCGGGGAGTAGAGCATGAGGGTACTAGCAGGACCGATCATCAGGATGAATCATCCGAATATGATGGTTCAGACACTGTACAGCCCGCTCAGGTGGTACCGTATGCGATTGCTAGGGGAAGGGCTAGGCGAGAGGTCAGAGTGCCTCTCAGGATACATGATTCTGTAGCATACGCTTTACAGATGATCTCCTCCGATCCCATATCCTACAAGAAAGCCATCGAGAGCAAGGAAAGCTCTCAGTGGATGGCGGCCATGGAGGAAGAGATTGAGTCTCTCCACAAGAATAAAACTTGGGAGCTGTTGCATCTCCCGAAAGGAGCTAAGGAAATTAGCTCCAATTGGGTATTCCGGAAGAAGGAGTCTACTTCCGGGAAGGACCCCTGGAGATACAAGGTCAGGTTCGTCGCGAAAGGCTTTGCATAAAAGAAAGGCATAGATTTTGATGAAATTTTTTCGCCTGTCGTAAAGCATTGCTCCATTAGGTTATTGCTCGTCTTAGTGGTACTCTACGATATGGAGTTGGAGCAATTGGACGTGAAGACTGCATTTCTTCACGGGATTCTAGATGAGGTGATCTATATATTGCAGCCTGAGGGGTTTGTGAAACCCGGCAATGAAAAGAAGGTGTGCAAGCTTAGAGCATCTCTCTACAGTTTGAAGCAATCACCGAGGATGTGCAACCGGAGGTTCGATGTCTTCATGGCTTCATTGGGGTTCCCCAGGAGTAAGTACGACATTTGTGTGTATTTTAGATTCATGGCGAATGGGGATATCTTAATTCTGATGTTGTACGTCGATGACATGTTAATCGCGTGCAAATCAGCCCAGGAGATCTCCTTATTAAAGGAGAAGCTGCGCTCGGAGTTCGAGATGACAGATCTCGGACATGCGCAGAAGATCCTTGGGATGGAGATTCGTCGAGACAGAGAGCGCGACATGCTCTGGTTATCTCAAACTTGGTATATTAAGAAGGTATTGGAGAAATTCAGTATGAGTGACTCCAAGGCTGTCTCAACCCCCTTGGGACAACATTTTCGGTTATCGTCCATTCAGTGCCCTACCACTGAGAAGGCACAACAAGAGATGTTGAGTGTACCGTATTCGAATGCGGTGGGGTGCCTGATGTATGCGATGATCTGCACTAGACCATACATCGCTCAGGCAGTGAGCGTCGTGAGCAGATATATGGCAAATCCAGGGCGACAACATTGGGAAGCTGTTAAATGGATTCTGCGATATCTGAACGGGACACCCAACGTCGGATTACTCTTCAGTAAGAGTGATGTTGCGGGTGTGTTAGAGGGCTATGTAGATTCTGACTACGCGGGTAACCTAGATAGAGGGAGATCCACGACTGGATACATTTTCCTTCTAGGTGGAGGTCTCATAAGTTGGAAGGCTACATTGCAGGATATAGTCGCTCTGTCCACTACAGAGGCGGAGTATATCGCTGCGGTGGAGGCCACGAAGGAAGCCATTTGGCTCAAGGGTCTCACCGCAGAGCTGCAGGTTTCTCAGGAGGCTGTGAAGCTTCATTGTGATAGTCAGAGTGCTATCTGTCTTGCGAAAGACCCGGTCTACCACGCAAGGACCAAACACATTGACGTTCGTTATCACAAGTTGAGGGAGTTTGTCGGAGGAGGGGACATTCAGTTGCTGAAAGTCCCGACAGAGGAAAACATAGCGGATATGTTGACCAAGCCTCTGACCGGAATCAAGTTCAAGCATTGCTTGGACTTGGCTCATATCAGCTCATTCTGATCGTGCCGGCCCTAGGGAGAGGGGGCTTATAGTCGCCAGTCGGGGTCTGTGTGTTATAGGCGGTATTAGTGTTCGTGGAGCATCAAAGTGGAGATTGTGGTTTTTTGATGGCTCCAAACCGGACCGGTCCAGCTGAACCATCCTTCACCTTGTGTCTTATTGTTGGGTATTGTATCCACAATTACCTGGATTTGAGGAAGCCACCTGTCAAGCTAAGATGAATTCACAATGTATTTGATAAAATATTTCAAGTTGTGCTTGCAGTTATTCCACGCTAAGTGCACACCAATGTCAGGGTGCAGTAGGTCAATATACACGGGTCTGCACGACGTAATTCCTCGTTGAGCAGATCAGTGTGTTGGCCTACGTGTACTCTCTCTATTGGAGTGCACTTACTTTCAAGTGCAGGGCTGTGTTTATGCAAGAGCAGACAAGGAGCAAGGATGAGTCAAAGAGCAGATCAGAGGCGTAAGATGAAAAATCATCTAAGTAAGAATCGACGAGAATCACCAAGTGATTCTTGCCGATTCGGCGAGAATCACTAGTGATTCTCACTGAATCGTCGAGAATCACTGGCTGATTCTCGCCGGCTAAATCAGAGTGCAGTCAAGTCAGATTCGACGAGAATCACTTTGTGATTCTCGACGGATCGACGAGAATCACTTTGTGATTCTCGACGGATCGTCGAGAATCACTTTGTGATTCTCGCCGAATCGTCGAGAATCACCCTTGATTCTCGACGATTCGACGAGAATCACAGGTGATTCTCGCCGATTTTGACTTGGGCGATTTTCTGGAACTCCCTGAACCGGACTCTGTCGCTGGCACTGCTTTGAACCAAAGTTAGGGTTTCTTCTGGTGGGACCCACAACGGTCATATTGAAGTTGTCTACAGTATATATACAGGCGTATTTTTGAACAGTAAAGATGACGAAAAAAAATATACGAAGCCGAGCCGCGACGTAACCTAGATCACGATTTCCGCTCCGCCGCTGCCGCGTCGCCGCTCGAGCAAGTTGGTCGCCGCTTTTGATCGAGATTCTTCCTGATCTTCCGGCGACAGAAGCTTAGCCAAGCTTAGAGTCTCACGCGTCTAACCGGAGATCTCTTGTCTCTTGATTTGTAGATCGGGAAAATCGTCCCCATCCGAATCGATCGAGACGATTGATCCTAGTGTGACCGTTGGTAGACCTAGCTAGCTTCGCTACGAAGTTTGGATCTCCAAAGTACAGCAGCCGCACATCGTTGTCGCCGCCGATCCCGTGAACCTAGCCGCCACCCATCTTGCCGCCGCCGGTTCCGGGGAGATTCTCTCCAAGAGAGATCTAGGGTTGTGGACTCTTCGTGGACTTCAAGAACACGTCGTCAACGAAGAGGGACACCTTAGTCGCCAAACGTAGTTTGTATCTCTTGTACATTCTAGTTTTACTTTTATTGTAAAGGAACATTGGTTCCTAGTTGTAAGGGTTGGGTGCAACCCGTGTTGTGAGATTGTTGACTCCTACGTGTGGAAGGGTTCCTTCCGATAGTGCAAGGATTGGATTTCAATCCTGTTGGTGAAGAGACCGAGTCGTCCCTTGTTGGGAGATAGGTCGAAGGGGGAAAGTGGATGTACCCAAATCGGGGAACCACTATAAATTGGTTGTGTATTTTTTGTGTTGTGTTGTTTTGTTTTATTGTGCAGGTACAATTTTAAATTCCGCAAAAATGCTGCACGTCACCTATTCCTCTCCCCCCCCATAGGTGAAGATAATTGACACTAGGTGGACTTTCAAGTGGTATCAGAGGGAGGTTACTCATCAAAAAGGTTTACACCTTGAGTAGAATCCTACCACCAGTGTTAGAAGCATGGAGCTGGATCATGAGATATCGCCACTAAGACTTCCCACATGCACAAATGAGTATTATCCCGTCTGGAGGATGAGAGTGTCGTATCACTTGGAGGCTATCGATCCTCGAGCATCTTTCATCCTGGAAGAGGGTCCTTTTATTCCTATGAAGACCTCCGGCTCAGGAAAGAATATCCAAGTGCCCAAGTGCATTGCTGAGATGTCGGAGACGGAACTTTCATTATTTAATCTAGACAAGAGGATTCGTCAGATTATCATGGAGATCTGGTCTGGACCTTCTTGCTCTAGATTGGAAAATGTGAGACGACCAAATCTATGTGGGTGATGATCTCAGAGCTGATGAGGGGATCAGAGAAAGCTGGAATCTGCTGTCAACTTGAGGATGAAGCCTATGTGGGGGTCCTTGTCTCTGAAGATGAAGGCAAGGATCAATCGGACAGCATCAGAGCTCTAGTGTCCGTGTCAGAGACTGAAGAGGCCAGTGAGGAAAGCAGCTCTGATGAGGATGACACAACGGTCACTGGCTCTAATGACAATAACACTGAAGAGCAGGTAACTTCTTCATCCTGCCCCGTCTCTCTTGAAGTTTCTGAAGACAGGAACTGTGTCCCTTCAGAAAATTCTGATTCCCTGAAGAGAGCCCTTCAGAAAAGCAACCTGCTTGTTGAAGAACAAGCTCAGGAGATTGCACGGCTGAAGATCTTGTTGGTTCTCCAATTGGCATCCAACAAGGTCAAGGACTCTAAAATCTCTGATCTAGAGAGTAGTCTAGAGATTGAGAAAAGGATAGTATCAAACTTTTCCAAGGTTGATGCTATGAAGAGAAAGGAAGAAAACGGGTGGATCTCCCGAATTATCAATTCGTGGAGAAATGGGGAAACGGTATTCCGACCCCCCACTCCAAACAGGAAGGGTATTCATCATGCCTTCAGGTATGACCACAGGAATAATCGTGGTCACTGCAAGGGTGATCTGTCCCTCATGTGGAGACACCCATAGTGCAAGGGCTGTCATGGCCACCCATGAGAGAATACCTAAGGCTCCTTCTGAGCCCTTTGTATTCTCGGCCACTGCCCATACTCGGCATGAATCGGCTGGTATCAGCTCTCAGAACTCTTCTCTCCACCCAAGGACACAGGAAAGGGGGGTTAGAAGTCATGCTGTAAGTTCTCATGGGGCCTCAGGAAGGGGGCTGTCTGAAAGGAAGGCACCACCTCCCAGGCCTCGCGACGCTCGCTGCATGCATTCATTCCACCCTTCCACGTGTCTCGGTGGAAGAGGCAGTTCTGGGAGCAGATCCAGATCTATCCTGTTTGGACCTAGGTTCATGACTACCTCAGTCACTAGATCAGGTCAGAAACGGAGATACAACATTCACGAGTGTTTGTGCTGTGACAAGGTGGGACACTTTGCCATAGACTGTTGACAAAACCCCTCTGTGTCAAGGGCAAGGGCCTATCCACATCTCCAGGGAAGAGGTAGTCTTCCTGTCAGGATTTCTGAAGGAAGGCAGTCGAGTGTTTATGCTAACAGGAACCTAGGACCCAATATGTATTGGGTTCCTAAGGTAAAGTAACTCTCTTTTGCAGGGTAGTCTAGGTTCCCGTAAATATAATGAGAACTAGACAGTAGATGTTTCCAGACTGAATTGGGACATGCATCTGGAATAAAAGCAGTGATATCTATATGTGCATACTCACATCGAGCACCTGGTATGTTTTAGTCAGAGAGGCTAAATGCTAACTCTCATTATCCCAGGTATTTCTCATCAGCTCCAAGACTTGAGTCATTTTCTATCGACATTTACATATATATATATATATATCTTTATATACATATATATATACATATATGTGTGCACATCTAAGGATAGGTTAACACGGTGAATATAAACCTTAGATACATCATTAAAGAGTTATCGGTAATTCCACTGGTAGATTCGAGAACTAACATCTACAGGCGTAAATTAGTTCACTGAAAACTAACAAAGATACGTCTTTGGAAATCTCGACAACGAAGATACGTCATTGGAAATCTTGCCATCAAGAAATGTATGGAAAAGCCCGGTTCAAACCCTAAATAGATTGGCTTTAAGAAGTATTTATATATTTAAAAGATTTTTAAATTGACTTGACATCGGAAGACTTCGAAATCCGGCATGTATCTTAACCCATAGATTCCTGTTAAAGAATCCCTTCAATTTCGACTTAGACAAACGGAAACCCTGTAAAATCCCTTTTTAAACCCGTCGAAATCTTGCCGGTCTCCCGCCGACCCTTCGTATTCCACAGGAAATCCTTTTTAAACTCGCCATCGGCTCTTTCGTCGACAACAGCAGGACTCTCGCCGATCGCCACTTTCATCGACAACAGCAGGACTCTCGCCGACTCGTGAAGATTCCCGCAAGCTTCTTCCCGTAGGTCTCTCACCGAAGGACTCTCACCGAAGGACCCGTGATTCTTCCCCTTCCGTCGACATCACGCAAGATCTCTCACGAAGGACCCTCGCCGACTCTTCCCGATTCGCCGATCTCGCCGATTGCCCTCCGTGGATCTCTCATCTCTCTCGTCCAGGGATTTCTCCACAGTTACGATCACTCACAGTCAGGTGCACCTACCGGGTGTCCATCGTCTTCATCGAACTAACTCACCCTCTACGCTTTTAGGTAACCACATCCTCACCCTTACGTGGACTTTATCTCTAGTGTCGCTTCCATTTTGACTTTTGATTAAGCGTAGAGTAGGGATTCTCTCCCTAGGTTTGCAATGGCTCCAAGGACAACCGCTGGTCTGGTCACTGGATGCGAGCTGGTTCGAACAGGGTTCTCTCATGCCTCAGATGAATTCAGAAACATCATTATTATACTGGAAGAGGCTGGCCTCTCATTCGTGCTGGAGCACCCGTGTAAAATCTTGGACAAGGAAGTGCTGGAGTTCTTCGCTACTGCTAAACTCCGAAATGAAGACTCTCTCATTAAGAGCAAGGTTGCAGGGGCAACGATCAAGATGTCTGCAAACAAGCTAACCCAATACTTGCAGCTCACTAGTTCGGAGCACGAGGACTATCTTGAGGAAGAAGACAAAACCAGGACTTTATTATTCTGCTGACTCGCTCGAGGAACTCGGTCGATAAAGCGAAAGGATATGAATGAAGAAGGGAAACTTCTGTCAGACATCATTGGGAAGGTACTCATATGCAAACCGGGTTCTCATGACCACATCTCTGCGGACATGTTCAAGATCCTGGTGGCAATTGTCTGCAGAAAAGGATTCAACTGGGGGGCATTGCTTTTTGAGAAGATAAAGGACACCCTCAGATCTCCTAGTTTTGATCGAATCATCAGTCTGTATCTCAATCAGTTGAACGGAGATATGTATGACATGAGTAAAGGTGTTCCTCTACATTACTTGAAGAAAATGGACTCGAGTGTTTTTGACAGATGGGAGAGGCGCATTGGGCAGGCTGCTGTGGTAGAACAACAGGAAGTATCTCCAGCCGAGGACGGAACTGTGGCTGATTCCTTAGTTATCCACAGTGAAATTCCTGATGCTTTGACTGCAGGAATTGAGGGGGAGCCTCTACCCGCTTATGATAATATCGTATCTGACATCTCCCTGATTGCTAGAGATGCAGTGGCGGATATACAAGAAGAAAGTGATCCTGTAGAGGAGACTGCTGACGAAGGGTTGGAAGATGATGCTGATGAGAATGATCTAATGGATGATGAAGGTGAGGAAGAAGGCAATGAGGGACAGGAAGCATTGGAGACTCAGGATCTCACTGAAGTTCCATCTGACAAGCACGCTCCTGAGTTCGTCCCTGAGAACATTGGTGCAGCAGTGGAGGGGGAGTCCGAGAAATCTACAGAGGCCGCAAGCATTCCCCCCTTAGAGACTGTGCTCGTGTCCAGCTCTACAGGTGCATCTGATGAAGAGCAAGGCCAAGGAGTGCCTCAGGCTCATCCACTACGAGATGATCTAGCCAATCACACCGTGAATGCCATTCAGGGAATTGTGGATGAGCTCAAAGCATCTTTTGAGAAAGCTCAAAATAAAATGTTGAACAGAATTAAGAAATCAGAGAATCTCATGCTCAAGAACATGGTGGAGATCAATCACAAACTGGATGTGATGGAAAAGAAGTTTGAAGATAAGTATACAGCGGCCGGCCAAGCTGTCATTCTTCTTATGGATGGATTGAAAAAGAACACTGATACTCTCGCCGTAGTGAATCAGAATGCTCATGTCGTAGCAAATAACATTCAAAAGTTTGATGGCAATATGGTAACTCTTAACACCAATCAACAAGCCTTGGTCAATGAATTCTCCAGGACTACAAAGCATATTGATGAGTCACTGCATTCTTATGCAAACTCCATTGCAGTCGAAACCAAAAAGGGGGAGAAAGAATATATAGCTAAGATGGCTGAGCTTCGGGAAGTCATGATCAACAACTTTGAGCAGTCAAACAAATATGTTTATGACAGTTGCTGGTGGATGCTCCAACAAGCGTTAGACGTTAATATCCCTGAAAATCCCCAAGGTGCTCCTGCTCCTGAAGATAATACTGTGGCTGATGAGGGAGTAAGTGCTGCAAAAGTTCATTTAAGTGAGGCTGATGCTCATAGGGCTGCTAGGGCCTCCTCCAAGGCAAAACTGATGGCAATGTTTGATCAAGGAGCCCTAGCAAAAGCCAGGGACAAGAGAAAATCTCACGAAGGGACATCAAAGGAAACACAAGCTGAAAAGAGAATCAGACTGAAGGAGGAGGAAGTAAGAAACGAAAAGTGGAGTCCAGTATCCAAGAGTATCATACTCGACACATTCTGGCTACAAGAACAAGGGGAAATCAATCGAAACGATGTATACAGCCAGCATGAGTGGGAGCTGCATAAGACGTATAAAGCCAAACAGAACATCTTTTTTAGGACCAATACTGCGGCAGATAAAGCTCCTCCACCCAGATATTATCCCAAGCCCAAGGAGTATGTGGAAAGGCAAAGAAAGAAGTATTTGGCTCAGAAGCATAAGGACGACCTAGCCAAAAATCCATAGACAGAAACTCATAGATTATCATTGTCTCTTGAATATTTTTATCTTATCTTATTGATATATGAACAATCCTGATTATTTTTATATATATATATATATATATATATATATATATATATATATATATATATATATATATATATATATATATATATATATGAATTTATGAGTGACTCAAGTTTTGGTCTGTTTGTCTATACTCTCTTGTGCTGCATCTCTAAATTCTGTATGTTGTATATATTATCTGGTTGGTGGTATTCATCTTAGCTAGTAGGATTTTGGCTTCGTCAAATAGAGGGAGATTGTTGGGTATTGTATCCACAATTACCTGGATTTGAGGAAGCCACCTTTCAAGCTAAGATGAATTCACAATGTATTTGATAAAATATTTCAAGTTGTGCTTGCAGTTATTCCACGCTAAGTGCACACCAATGTCAGGATGCAGTAGGTCAATATACACGGGTCTGCACGACGTAATCCCTCGTTGAGCAGATCAGTGTGTTGGCCTACGTGTACTCTCTCTATTGGAGTGCACTTACTTTCAAGTACAGGGCTGTGTTTATGCAAGAGCAGACAAGGAGCAAGGATGAGTCAAAGAGCAGCTCAGAGGCGTAAGATGAAAAATCATTTAAGTAAGAATCGACAAGAATCACCAAGTGATTCTCGCCGATTCGGCGAGAATCACTAGTGATTCTCGCCGAATCACTAGTGATTCTCGCCGAATCGTCGAGAATCACTGGCTGATTCTTGTCGGCTAAATCAGAGTGCAATCAAGTCAGATTCGACGAGAATCACTTTGTGATTCTCGACGGATCGACGAGAATCACTTTGTGATTCTCGACGGATCGTCGAGAATCACTTTGTGATTCTCGACGGATCGTCGAGAATCACTTTGTGATTCTCGCCGAATCGTCGAGAATCACCCTTGATTCTCGACGATTCGACGAGAATCACAGGTGATTCTCGCCGATTTTGACTTGGGCGATTTTCTGGAACTCCCTGAACCGGACTCTGTCGCTGACACTGCTTTGAACCGGAGTTAGGGTTTCTTCTGGTGGGACCCACAACGGTCATATTGAAGTTGTCAACAGTATAAATACAGGCGTATTTTTGAACAGTAAAGACGACGAAAAAAAATATACGAAGCCGAGTCGCGACGTAACCTAGATCGCGATTTCCGCTCGGCCGCTGCCGCCGTCGCCGCTCGAGCAAGTTGGTCGCCGCTTTTGATCGAGATTCTTCCGGATCTTCCGGCTACAGAAGCTTAGCCAAGCTTAGAGTCTCACGCGTCTAACCGGAGATCTCTTGTCTCTTGATTTGTAGATCGGGAAAATCATCCCCATCCGAATCGATCGAGACGATTGATCCTAGTGTGACCGTTGGTAGACCTAGCTAGCTTCGCTACGAAGTTTGGAACTCCAAAGTACAGCAGCCGCACATCGTTGTCGCCGCCGATCCCGTGAACCTAGCCGCCGCCCATCTTGCCGTCGCCGGTTCCGGGGAGATTCTCTCCAAGAGAGATCTAGGGTTATGGACTCTTCGTGGACTTCAAGAACACGTCGTCAACGAAGAGGGACACCTTAGTCTCCAAACGTAGTTTGTATCTCTTGTACATTCTAGTTTTACTTTTGTTGTAAAGGAACGTTGGTTCCTAGTTGTAAGGGTTGGGTGCAACCCGTGTTGTGGGAGTGTTGACTCCTACGTGTGGAAGGGTTCCTTCCGATAATGCAAGGATTGGATTTCAATCCTGTTGGTGAAGAGACCGAGTCGTCCCTTGTTGGGAGATAGGTCGAAGGGGGAAAGTGGATGTACCCAAATCGGGGAACCACTATAAATTGCTTGTGTATTTTCTGTGCTGTGCTGTTTTGTTTTATTGTGCAAGTACAATTTTAAATTCCGCAAAAATACTGCACGTCACCTATTCCCCCCCCATAGGTGAAGATAGTTGACACTAGGTGGACTTTCACTTATGCTATATATATATACAGGATATAACCGAATCTAACCTAAGAGAGAAATATCGGGAGAAATAAAAACCGAGCGGCGGCATCGGGAGAGGTTCTGCAAGCGACGGCATCGGGAGAAACAGCAGCGATCGAGTGGATGGCCGGGCGGTTCTTCTCCGGCGAAGATCAGCGGCGGCTTCGGGACAAAGATCCTCCGGCGACATCGACAAGGGAGATCGGCCCGATCTAGGGCTACGTAGGTCCGACGATCTTTGAGATCCTACGGTGGCAAGATCGGGCAGAGGCGGTTCTCCTTTGGCGACTTCGACATAAGATCGGGATACCCGATCTAGGTTTCTTCTCCAGCGATCTTTGAGATCCGGCGCCGGCAAGATAGGGCAGGGGCTTCCTTCTTCTCCGACGACATTAAGGCTGCGGCGGTCTCACGCCAGCAGCGTCCAGGGGCGAGGAAGAGGGCAGTGGCACGGATCGACCCCCTTTGGGCGGTTTTCTCCGGCGATAGCCCCGAAAAACAGCAGTGCATGGGGGAGTTTTCTTCCCTCTCTTTTTTTGTTGTTCTTTATTTCCTATTCTAGGTTAGTGTCGATCCGCTGAGAATCGTTGAGTGTCTGTGTTGTAATCGAATATTTTTTGATTAGTGGATTTGACGCGCTCTCCCCGTGGATGTAGGAGCTTAACTCCGAACCACGTAAATCTCTTGTGTTTTCTGTGTTTTGAAATCTCGTACTAGTTCTTTGATTGTTTGGTGCGCGGCACTATTTGCTCAAAAATTTACTTCCGTTGCTATTGTCCGCGACGAGTTCCGTACTCGCGGGCCGGTGCCAATTGCACAACACTAAACCACATATAATTGAACTAAACCGTTAGTGACCGATTTAATTTTGGTTCTTGTTGAACAAAATTGAAACTGTTGACACGACAGTTCAAAAAATTATGCTGGAACCGTATTCGAAACCGATCAAAACAAATAAAATTTTGACTTCCATTTAAAGAACTGTTACCTTACTGATGTTACTTACTGATTTTGTTCATTAGTAGAACGGAATCATGCCAACTCTAATCACAATCGTCTCCTCCTATAATTGTGATATTCAAATTTTAGGGAGAGAAGAGGATTAAAAAACTTCCCCTGATTCCCAAGGTTTTCATTTGGAGTTGTCGAGATATGGAGGAGCCTTACCAGCTGTCCAATGAAGCCTTGTCTCTAGTGACCAAAAATGCAGGCGCAAGAGACACGCCGTCCTGATTCTCGTGGAGGAGGCGATATATGGGCTCCAGTCCGTACCGGCGTTCGGCAGCTTCCGACGCGGTGGTCTCCGGAACAAAGTAGCACCGCAGTATGGCGTGGCTGGCGAGAAACCGGAGCACGCGGTCCAGGCGGGCGGCAGCACCAATCGGATCAACGCAGCTGGGAATTTTGGCCGCAATTTCTCCGGCGCTGAGCTGCGCGCCAGGGCCTGAGCGGGCAAGGATGTTGAAGACGTCGAGTTCGACGGCGGCCTTGACTGCCATGGCCACTCCGTGGTGGGAGACCAACTGCAAGGTTGCGAGGTAGGCTGCCTCGTCCTCCGCCCATATCTGCACCTGATCGGATGAGGAGCCCATTATTTCTTCTATAAACCAGCTCTTGCTCTTCCTTTGCAGTGAAAGCCCGGCGAGCACATTTTATGAACTCATCGCCGGCCCGACATTGTAAGTTTAAAAAAAACTGGGTATAGTTGACGATGCATTAAATAAATATAAATGAGTGCCTAACATCATATTATTATTTTTATAATTATTATTAGGCGCCTAATAAAGTTTATTTACTTTCCTAACACCCGAAACGCTACCTCAGGTCCACCAACCCAATGAACAACTACAAGTCTACAACTGCCCCCGCTTACTTTTGGAGGGGGCGGGGGGGGGGGGGGGGGGGGGGGGGGGGGATGGGGGAGGGGGGAGGTAAGAGAAAGAAAAAGAGTGGGAGGAGAAGAAAAGGAGGGAGGGGGAGAGGGAGAAAGAGAGAAGAAGGAAAGGAAGGAAAAAAAAGGAGGGAGAGAGGAAGTAAGAGAACTGTATGCTGATTACATAACCTTAAATCTCTTATTTGTACTATATACGAATATTAACAATACAAGAAAATTGACATTTAGTTCATCATCAGGTTCTGCCTCATCTGTTCAAGCTTCACCCTCATCCAATTCCTCATCATCGCTAGAACCTGATAACTGCTCAGATGCATCATGTTGTGGTAGATCAAAAAGCAACAACGACGCTTCTTTTAAAATTTTGTGGTCGCCCAATTAACGGCAACTGTTCATTATTTTATAAACACAGTAATAACTTACATGGTTAATTTATATCTTGAAAAGCAATGAACACGTTTTTAGAAAAAAAGTGTTGGTGAAGCTCATTTTTTTAAACATTGATCAAATGTGCTCCGTTAATAAATAAAAACGTAGAAGCTCTGAAATCATTTTTTTGGAAGTACACCAATCATTCATTCTTCCATGCATCTATCATACTCATAATAATACATGTTCAATGAAGACAAATAAAGAAACCATTACATCATTATATAATGTATATATTTACAAGTGTTTTTTTAATCAATGAAATGAAGCTAACGACATGGGCTTCCATTTACAGACGTGGGTAGTCAAATTTGATGAAGAGTTGTGGCTTCTCAGGGATCTGCCTTTCCAACGACGGCTTCATCACTGGAACCATACTCTTCATCTGACATCTCGTCGCTCGATAGATCTTCTGGGTGTGCGCCTGACGCCTCTTGCTTCGCGAATCTTTTGCATTATTTTGTTTCACATAAAGCAAATGTTAGACAAAACACTGAAATAATAAAGAAACAAGGTGAGAATCTTTCTTTCTTTCTAGCAAATCTTCGAGTTATTAGTTATTACCCATTGAACTTGGGGCAGACAATGTAGTCTTTGAACTTTCTAACAACTTTGGGCCATAATTGATGAACGACATTGAGCGCAGCGAAGCAGTCGTCTTTGTTCTCGACAACCAATCGAACACCATGAATATCAAGAGTATCTCACCCATATTGAGCTTCTTTCTAGCAAAATAAAAAAACTACTTTAGCAACATCAAAAATATTGAAATCATGCAAATATGTAAATTGACAGGGGGAGGCATACTTCAATATTTTTCAGTAAATGTTGTACAAGCTCTTCTGCCTGCCGCAAAGAATATGATCATGCAACTTCCTTCTTAAGAGCTTCCTCTAACTTCTCTATAGTTGACACAATAAATTGTTCGTCAAAATATTTATTGAGTTTGGAGGAAATATCGTTGTACTCCTCGGGATAGAGATGTTTGAAGCAGAGATTCTCGAGCTGCTCCTTCCAAGTGAATATCCATAATCTGTTTGCTAGGGTAGCGAAAATTTTAAGTGTTTCTTTTGCAAATCTCTGTTGTTTGACCAACGATCATCATGTTGTGAAGCCAGTCAGTTAGCTTCATAAGAATTACTCTTGCACCTGTCATCGCGAGAAACATGGTGTGCATCCGATCTGTCTCGATTGTTTTGCTCGTTGTGTTGTTATCTCGAGCAAGTTTGCTCAATTGGCTAAGCTTAGAAACCTGTAGAAAACAAAAAATAGCATTCTCAAAACATGAAAATAACAAATATTTAACCTTAATTGCAGGGAAATATGTAAATTTTTTTTCAAAACAAGAAAAACATGTTTCTCAAAACTCCAAATATTTGTCAAATAATAAAATCTAGAGATAAATTCAGAAGAATGAACCTAAGAAACCTGGATAAAACAAAAAACGACATCCTGAAGACATGGAAATGAACAATCTTTAACCTTGATTTTAAGGATATATGAAAATTCTCTTTCAGGCAAACAAAAAATGCAAAAACTAAAATGTAGATATATGCATTCAGAAGAAAGGCTATAATGTACAGTTCTCAGATAGACAGCGTGTAATATCCCATTTCCAACTAAACCCCTAAGAGTGATTTTGGCCATGACTAGGTCATGACAAAGTCCTAGGAAGCCAGAAATGGGCCAAGAGATAGGGGACAGAATGTGGAAGATCATCATGGTCTGCAAATAGTAGAACTCTGAGCAATGGTTTAGGATGACCATGGGCTACACCCTAACCCCAAGACCCTACCACAACACCCCTAATACCTTGGGAGGCCCATTAGAGCCATAAGGACCCATTAGGGACAACCAAAGAGGCCCAGTTGACCAAGGTCAACCCTAGCCCTAAATGGGTCAAACTAGCCTACTTAGGGTCAATTGACCTACTCCTAGCCTAGAGGACCCCACCTATGCCCTCCTAACCCTAAAGTGAGGTCAATGGGTCACTAAGGACACATTGGGGTCAGCCCTAGAGGCCAGGTTGACCCAAGTCAACTCAAGCCCCTAATCTGGTCAAAGTACCCTTACTAAGGGTATGTGACCTCCAAAGTGCAGGGTAACCCTACATAACCCTACCTATACCCTAGGGGAAGCCAATGGGTCACCAAGGACCCATAGGGGTCAACCCAATTGGACATGTTGACCCAAGTCAACTCTAGCCCTAAAATGGTCAAAGTGCCCTTGCCAAGGGACATGTGACCACCAAGATGCCCAACCAACCCTATTCAAGTAACCCTAGACCTTAAGGGAGTCCAATGGGCCACTAAAAACCCAATGGGGTCAACCCAGATGGTCAAATTGGCCCAGGTCAACCCTCATTTAGGTCAAGTCAAACCTAGCCCAAAAGGGCTAACCCAAGCCCAAGCCACTTCTCCCTTAGGCTAACCCCATTTCCATGACCATCATAACCAAGTGGGCTGCATTTAGCTTGTGGGGTTGACCAGTCAACCAGAGGTGACTAGGAGAGAGAAAGGAGCTCCCTCCATGATAATGGAGGAGAGAGAAGATGAGGAAGAGGAAGGGGAGAGTGGAAGGCCGGCCAAGGGAGGCTAACAGCCACCATTTATGGCTGCAATCAACTCCTCTAGGGAAGAGGAGTTGATTCCAGCCGTTTCCCGGCCACCAAGGGGTGGATTCAGCCCCCCTTCACTCTACCCGAGCCACACCATTAATGGTGTTGATGGCCATTGAAGAACCAGCCACCCCCCTTCCCCAATTGCCATTTAAACACCATCAGCGGGCCAAGGGGAATATTTTCGAGCGTTTACCTGGAGGAGACGAGCCACCCCACTATACTGTTGCAGAAGCCGAGCGCCGCCGCCGTCGTCAATGGCATCCCGCCGCTCTTCCCGCATTCAGGCCGCCAAGAAGGTCCTCCTCCACCCCTTCTCTCATGGATAGTTCTTAGCAATCACTAGGTTCAAGGTTCGGGCTCAATTGAGCCCGAATCCATTTCGAAATTTCATGGTTTTTCCATGGAAATCCTCCTCTCGGGATCGCCGGAAAACGGCCCTCCGGCGGCCAAGCCGCCGCCTGGCGACGGCCACCACCTCAACGGAGGTGGTGGTGGCGGTGGCCGGCCGGGGAGGCGGCCGGATCGCCGGCGGTGGCGTTTGGAAGTTGCTCCAGGCGGGATCAATCGGGATCGTTGGCTGAATCGAGAAGATGACTGGATGCCGTTATTCCCTGCGCCAAGATTCGTGCTGCATCAGGGAATAAACTATAGGAAATTATTTCTGGATTATTTCATTTCTGTCACACATTATACATTAAAAGGTTTTAATTTTTAAAAATACTTAGGTTCTTCTGGTGGACAAACTTTCAACACAAACGTTGTAGCCCTCTGAGTCTATTGTATTTTAAAATTTGTTTGAACCAATTTGGGTGCATGGTCTGACTAGGGCACCCATTTTGGTGGGACATACCCTTAGGGCTAGGCAGTCATTAAACTGAGTGCCCACACTTCATCCCTAGCCCAAATCAGTTGCAATTTTGGCAGGGAGCCTAACCTAGCTATACCTAGGTGCTGCCCAAAATTCAGAATTTGTGGACACAATTTTCCTAAAGTTTTTGACTTTATTTTATAAAGCTAGGGTAATTAAATTAAGTAGTCAAATGACCTCCAAACCCTCCCAAATTTTGGTGAGTGGTCCCTGGGCTCATGTTATGTATCTGTATAAAGTTTCACCTAAGTTGGATGTGTTTTGAGTAGGTATTGACCCAACCCTAACTTTACCTTAATAAGGGTATTTTGGTCAAAAGTGCACTTTTGATTTTGAGTGACCAAATCACCTCAACAGGGGCTGAAATTTGGTCCATTGACTTGTTATGGCACTTAGCACCTCCCTATCGAATGTGGGGTAGTGTGGAATTGTTTTGCCCTACGTTCCTAGGTCAAGCCCTAAGGAGGGACCTTTTTACCTTGTGAAGGGCATGAGTCCTAAACATCTTGGATGAATATCAAATTTTGCAAGGAGGTTCCTAGGATATATAAAACCCTCTGTTAAAAATATTAAATAATTTTGAAAAGGGTAGGGTCCCCAAAACCCTAACCCTAGCTTAGGACCTAAAACTTGTAGTGTAGGTTTAGGTTAGCTAAACATCTTGAAACTTAACCAAATTTGGGTAGTGAGGGAATAAGGATGTTTTGAGCCTCTGATAATTTACTTGGGGAGTTTTGATCAATATTTGTTGCACTTTATTTGTAACCAATATGATTGCCCTAATTAATAATTAGGCTATTGTGATCTCACTGCACATTGAAAGGGCATGAAACATTAGCAGAGGTAGTTTTAGACCTTAATGATCATGTATGATTTTTGATAGAATTTTTGGACACCTAGTTAGGGCATCTACTTCACAAGTGCATTACTTTGGTTATATCCTAAATAATTCTTGCAAGAGCCCAATACTTATTGCAAAATTATGAAACTTGCTACATAGTGTTTCTAGCTCAATATTATCATGTGGAAAAGTTTGTGGAAATTTTTGATGGTCAATTAGTATACTTTGTTCATTAACCCATAAGCTTGAAATTTCATGAGAAAATCAAGTATAGCCTTATTTTTCCATGATAAATTATGAAACTTTTTCTAGGGTCTTCGTAGGCCATCATAATCATCCCTGAATTTTCTCTGAATTGTTGGAGGTATTATTGCTGTAAAATCTTTTAAAATGACTTTTTATGAGATATATTTGAAATTAAATTTAAGGGCCTAAACCTTGCTGAAAAATTTGAAGACTTAGGATTTAGAGTTGATTATGCATTTTGTAATTACCATAAATTTATTGGAACATTATCTTGTCTGAAATTGCTACTTCATGTTCAAACTTGGGCTTTTTGGATACTAGAATAAATAAATTAATTATCAGACAAATTAGGAAAATTATGGATTTGTGGATTTATGCTTCAAATGTCATTTTAGCCCTTTAATAATTATCATAGGGGTACTAGATGAGTATTTCATGTACTTCCCTTTTTACGGGTCATGTAGCTTAAATGGTCTGCATATAGCAAAACTGCAGGAAATCATTTTGGATATGAATTAGAGCACGTGTGATGGGTCTTGATGGTTTGCTAGAAGGATAAGTAGAATGGGGTGCATCTATGGAAGATGAGTGAGTAGGGTGTGATTTTGTCTAGGGTTTAGAGGCGTTCGGGTCCGACGAAAGATCGTCCTACCCAAGGAGAGTTGGAGTCAAATCACCCTAGGATTAGCATATCGGAACATGAGAAAGTAATGGGTAAGGGAATCAACCAATAACAAATTAAGTACCTTGTGAAAGGGAACGCTGGGCGTAATCCCAACACAGTTCCTAGTGCCCCTTGAGAGCCCTTCACAGGGAATACCGGGGGCAGTCCTGGGTTAACGTAAACTGTTTTAACAAGCTGAAAAGAGTAACTTAGTAATTAGGGTTGCACATTTCACAAACACTGATGGCACCAGATGTTAGCTGGGAGCTTCGGCTCGGATGGTTAAAAGGTGGACTTTGGGTCCGGGGAGCTTCGGCTCGATTGTTTGAGACGGACGTGTTGGTCCGGGGAGATTCAGCTCAGTTCTTGATTACGCTAATTTGCATGTGCATATAAGGAAAGGAAATTAAGGTGGTGGGTCTTCGGTATTGGAGGGTCGATGCACCGACGCCAATACGTTGACTCGGCAAGTGTGGTTAGCACTTCGCCAACAGAAGTCCGGTGCGCCAGCCGGCAAGAGTACGCAGGAGTCCGCTTCGTGCACCAAGCGTTGAGGCGTACGATAGGTCTGACCGGTAGTGCTTTACTGGTTTAGAGGTGGGAGAGGCCCAACCCACCGCTTCCGTCTGCCACTACGGAGGTATCCTGGGAGGTTACGGCTCCAGAAAGGGGGAACTAAAGGTATGTGTGCACAGAGTCGGGTGTGTGTGTTGCACTTGCATGATCCATCATACCCACTTGCATGTCATAGCATAATCGATTCTTTTAACCCTGACACCTAAAGTATAAGTGGAATGGGATGCTTATACTTTAGGACCTGCATAACGACCCCTTGGTCTATAAGCTTGTGTGGGCAAGTTTATAAATTAAGGTTAATTTTGATATATATAGATACTGTTGTTTGATAACCGACACCCCAACGTATAAATTGGTATGGGACTTTTTATATTATGGGAGCCTTGCAGAAGACCCCTTGGCTTATGTGTTTTCACATAAGTAAAGGTTACTTTTCATATTTCAGCTTATTGTCTTTACATGCTATAGAATTTGCTAGTATAGGACCGCTGCCATCTGCTTTTGATTTTTCTCCACCTTCAAGTCCTCCCCTTTCTTCCTCTCCGCTCGGTGCCTAGGAGCCGTGGGGGAAGGGGCGGGGGATGATAGGACTTAGTCTTTTAGACTAACGGTTTTCGAACCGCATCATTTAGGGGATCGTGGAGACCAGCATGGAGGAGCAGCCCCAGAGACCGGTGCGCTTGGAGGTGGGGCAGTTTAGCTCCGGAGTTCATACAGCCGGGACCGTGAGTCTCGACCTTGAGTAGTTTTTCTGCTTCCGCATGAGTGATTTTGTAGTGAGGATATGTTGTACCAGGCATAAGCCCGTTTTTTGCTACTCTGATGTATTATTCTGTGGACACTCCCTTCGTGGAGTTATATTTGTTATGACATGTGATTTTCTGTGGACTGTAATTTTTCCATTTACATTATTGTGCTACTTTTCTGTGATCGAAATCGGCCGGCAGAATCAGCGTTTTGTGGTGATGACCCTTCAGGGCGTGAAGGAGTCACCGCAAAACGGCGGTTCTGGGCCTAAGACCCCGGTGTCGATAGAGAAAAAAAGGGGGGGGGGGTCTTACAAGTGGTATCAGAGGAGACCTCGATCGAAAAGTAGCAGTCCACAACCCTGGGTTACCCCCGTGCGAGTTTAGTTTGGGGACAAACTAAGCAGCGGAAGCAGTGGTGTGCCCATATGGGGGATCACATGTAAATTGTCCACTTTTATTAGGTATTGAGTCGACTACGTACTAATGTAGTTCGTTTTGCAGCCCCCAGCTCAGCCCACTCCACAAGGTGGAGCTCAGCAGACTCCAGACATTGCACCACCTCCCATGGTCCCCACACCTTTCCTTCAGTCAGACATGGGGCAAACCCTTACAGCTATCCTTGAGGCCTTCCGGGCTCAGCAGGCTCCGGCCCAGCAGCCAAACCCAGGGGCCAACTGGATGAGCACCTTCCGAGGACTCTCTCCCCCATCATACTTGGGGACAGAGTCGGCAGTGCGGACGGAGGAGTGGCTGGATGTTATGTACGAGATGTTGACTAGGATACGGTGCCCTTGGGAGGAGAGGGTGGCCCTGGTGGTATCTTGCTTGGAGTCCCATGCTAAGAGGTGGTGGAAGACGCTGTTGGACACGACATTTGCTGATAGGGAGATTGCAGAAATCACTTGGGAGGAATTCAGGGCCACGCTGCTGGAGCACTTTGTTCCGCAGTTGGCCAGGGACGAGTTGGAGGAGTGGTTCTTGCAGCTGAGGCAGGGCACCAGGACAGTGGTGGAGTACCACCGAGAGTTCGATCATTTGGCCCGATATGCGGGCTCTTACCAGCTGGACGAAGCAGGTTACGTCAAGAGATTTTATAAGGGCCTAAAAGAGGAGTTGAGGGAGGCCTTGCTGTTTGTATCTGACGGGCCTATCTCCCGGATTTTGGAGATGGCGAAGAGGATTGAGGCCGATTGGCACGCCACTCGGGGCCGGAAGCGGCAAGCGGAGGATCAAGGCCGGAGGGCCCGAAATGATCAGCGGCGAGGCACCATACCAGATGGGAGAAGGACAGAGGAGCAGCCTCGTCAGGAGGTGAGGCAGGAGCCGAGAGAGCAGGTGGTTTTGGCCCCTCAACCTCTCCGGATACAGGAGATGCCGAGACCCGGGGGTATGGCGTATCCCCCGCCGGAGTGCTTCCATTGTCATCAGGTGGGACACCTCCGGAGAAACTGCCACATGAGGGGGGCACCACCCCCAGCACCATAGGGTGGCACACCTGTAACGCCCCAGAATTTTGATTGCGTACGCATGATGGCGTTACGTTGACTTTGAACGTTGTTCGAGCATGGTTTTTCCCGTGGGCTTGCGAGTGGCTGTTTTGGTTGCCGAGTTGCACGATTCCCCAGCAAACCGGAGTCCAAATTGGGGACTCGGTGAGGCCTCTTAGGGAATGTTTGCACTTTTTCGCGCCCGGGAAATATTGCTGAAAGTGAGTTGCTGGTACAGGAAACAAAAAAAAAGGGTAAAAAGTTCTTAAGGCAAAAATGGTCTAGGACGACACAGGAACATTTTTCAAAACAGGGAAAAATGGTCGTTTTTGTGTGAGACGCCCCCGTGTCACAGGGCGTGTCCAGCTGTGTCGAGTGTCGACACTTTGTGTCGACAAGGTGTCGAGACACGGGCAACACGCCCTAGGTCACGGGCGTGTACCCGACCGTGTACCGTATGGATAAACCTGGATTTTGCCGACTTTCTGTGCCTCTTATGGTACACGCCCTGTGTCACGGGCGTGACATAGGGCGTGACCGGCCCGAAAATTGACTTTTTCCAGTTTTTTTTGTGCCGTTGATTTCCTTGATTCTGCAGCTAACGACTCAGCTCTGTTCTGGAAGAAATAAGGCCGAAACAGAAAATTATCTTTCTCATTTCATCTTCTCTTCATCATCTTCTTCACCCTCAAAGAGAAAGCAAGAGAGCAAGGGAGCAAGCAAGGCAAGGAAAGAAAGGAGCAGCCGTCGCAGCATCGTCTCGGTTCAGGCAAGCGGTGTTCTTCACCCTTGCCAATCTTGATTTCTTGTTCTTTGCTTAATTGCTCTTTCAAATGTCCCTATGCTTATTTTGTTCTTCTTGATTCAATTGCCTAGTTTGTTCTTCTTGATTCAAATTATGCTGATCAAATTTCCCTATGCTGATGCCTTTGATCTTTCATGTTTAGTTTTGTTAGTATCAAGTCCATGTTAGCTTACTTCATAGCGTTTATCTTGTTCATGTGACTCATGTTGCTTAGTTTTCTTGCCTAATCATGTGATTTGTTTTTGTTCCTCATCATGTAATTCATGTAGATTATAATTTAATTACTTTTCTAGCAACTTGTTGTCATGCGTGAGAACGATGAACGTAACGTGTTTAGCTTGGGTTATGGGGCGTTTGTGAGGCAAATTGTGAACCATGGCAGGAGCGTTTGTGTGAGAATTCTGCAAGGGGTGGTGTGGTTTCAGCCTGTGGCCACCGGGTTTTGTTTTTTTTTTGTGGTTAGAGAGACCACTTTGGCCCCGATTTGGGCTGGTTTTGTTTGGTGCGTTCCACTTTAAGGCCGCCACCGAAAGACTCTTGCGGAATTGAACTTAACCGCTGCTTATGTTTCACTAGTTTGGTGGTTTCTTGTTCTAGCGATGATGACTTGGGCATGTGTATTGCCCCTTTTCCTCCTGCGGGTGGAGCAGGACTTGTTGAACTTGTACGCACTTGGTGCGGTTGACACTTTGGAATGACATTGTTTACTACTTGTACGCATTTGTTTTATGCACTCTTTTGACTTATATGAAACATTGCTATGGGGTCGGTAAGCCTCTTCTTTATTGATTATGAAATTCACGCTCTCTTTTGTATAGTTTGGTTGATTGCTGAGGTATTCTTTCTTGAATGCCTCAGGTGCAGGTTGTAGCCGATTGAGCGGCTAGGTTTGTTGGAGGTGTTTCTTGGGAACTAGTCGAGCTTGCTTAGTGAGGTAGTTCTTTTCTTTGTTGTACAGACATACATGTGCCCCAATGGGTTCGTGTCAGCTTGTTGGCGCCCATTGGTGGTTTGCTTTACTTGTGCTATATGACTAATAGACTGCTATGTGACTCATTTGGATGATGTCTTCTTGCTCTTGGGAAGGGTTTATGATAGGTTGCATTAGGTATTTTTAAGCTACACAAAACCTATTATTGTATATCATGCATACATGTTTTGATCAACTAAGACATATGTTCTAAATGACGTAAACAAAAAGGATTTCTTATAGTAGTATCACTATAGACTGCATATAGGAGCTCATAAATAAACAAAGTATTTCCGCAGCGTATAAATCAGTTTTCTTACCTAAGGCCGAGGGATACGGTCATTCAATCTAAAGATTTTCTTACATTTCACTGTTGAATTTCAACTCATAAAGTAAGCGTTAAGAG
The DNA here is from genome assembly GCA_039583875.1 of Platanthera guangdongensis. Classification (NCBI taxonomy): domain Eukaryota; kingdom Viridiplantae; phylum Streptophyta; class Magnoliopsida; order Asparagales; family Orchidaceae; genus Platanthera; species Platanthera guangdongensis. Next base: position 208,971,347 of record CM077163.1, on the reverse strand, counting down.
TTGCCTGAGCGTGTGCAGTTATCCCCTGCACGACATGGCATCATAACCCGTAGTTCCTCTTGCTCTGATACGATATCCTCGTTGAGGAAATGCGGGTTGTGACACCACCTGCTCAGCATTTCGGAGGCCGAGGACGCGGCCGAGGATGTGGTTATCAGGGAGGAGACCGAAGACAGGAAATGGAGCAGGTATATGCCTTGGACCTGGCACACCCTCGAAACCCAGAACGGGTCATCACAGGTAAGCTAAGATGTTAAGTTGTGTAAATTTAATTTACGTTCTCAATTGCCCAACAAATAAGTACTGCCCTGGGTAGAATAAATAGGAAAGAAAATGTGTTATAAAATACTAAGACCTTTAATCATCACAGGTATAGTCTTCATCAGCGGCAAGCCCGCCTATACTCTGTTCGACACGGGTGCCTCGCACTCGTTTGTGCCGGAGGCCTTTCTGGAAGGGCTGGAAGGAGTGGAACGGTTCACAGGCCGATTGAATAGGGTGCGTCTACCCGACGGATCGGAGATACTCACCTCAGCCCACTGCAGTATGGAGGCGGAGATTGGTGGAAAGTCGTTCGAAGTTTCGGCAACGGTCCTGAGGATGCCAGTCTTCGAGCTGATCCTGGGCATGATTTGGCTACAGTGGAACCATGCCCAGATCGATTGTCAAGCGAAGAGGATCACCGTGAGGCACGGGGACTCTACCATCATCATCGAAGGTATAAGACCTGCCTCACGTATACCCTTATCTTCAGTACAGGTCGTCAAGGCCTATTTACAGGGGGAGGAGGTCTACGAGGTGCTGTTTGAGATGGCGGAGGCCACGAGTTCTATATTGAATATTCCGATGGTGCGGGAGTTTGAGGACGTCTTCCCGGAGAAGTTACCCGGGTTACCCCCGCGCAGGGAGCAGGACTTCCAGATACAGCTTGTGCCGGGGGCCAAGCCAGCATCCAAGGCACCCTACCGGATGGCCCCAAAGGAGTTGACGGAGTTCCGGAGCCAGCTTCAGGAGTTAGTGGAAGCCAGCTTTGTCCGACCAAGCTCTTCACCTTGGGGAGCCCCGGTATTGTTCGTCAAGAAGAAAGACGGGACCCTCAGACTGTGCATCGACTATCGAGCACTAAATCGGCTGACGGTTCGGAACACCTATCCACTGCCAAGGATAGACGAGCTGTTCGACCAGCTACAGGGAGCGCAGTTCTTTTCGAAATTAGATTTGAGGTCGGGATACTACCAGCTTCGGATTCGGGAGGAGGACATTCAGAAGACTGCTTTTAGTATCAGATATGGTTTGTACGAGTTTACGGTGATGCCCTTCGGACTCACCAACGCACCATCAGCATCCATGACCCTCATGAACCATGTCTTCAAGGAATACCTGGATGTGTTTGTCATTGTGTTCATCGATGACATCCTCATTTACTCGAGGACGGAGGAGGAGCACACCCGCCATCTGACACTGACCCTGCAGAGACTGCGGGAGAATCATCTATATGCGAAGTTTAGTAAATGTCAGTTGCGGGCATGAAGGGGTCAGTGGAGCCGGATTGGCAGTGGATCCGACAAAGATTCAGGCTATTCGGGATTGGCCGCAGCTGAAGATAGCCACCGACGTACGGAGTTTTCTAGGACTTGCCGGTTATTACCGGAAGTTCGTGGAGGGATTCTCTCGAATCGCCCTCCCGCTCACATCCTTGACGAAGAAGGAGGTACCGTTCGTGTGGACCCCGCAGTGCCAGACAGCTTTCCAGGAGCTGAAGGATCGGCTAACCTCGGCTCCCATTCTTACTCTCCCCTCGGGGAGGGAGGGATTTCAGGTCTACACTGATGCTTCCTACCATGGTATGGGAGCTGTACTGATGCAGAAGGGCCATGTGATTGCATATGCATCTCGCCAGTTAAAGAAGCACGAGCAGAACTATCCGGTGCACGACTTGAGATGGGGGCGGTCGTTTTTGCTTTGAAGGTCTGGCGCCATTATCTTTACGGAGTCCACTGCGATATCTATTCCGACCACAAGAACCTGAAATACGTGGACACGCAGAAGGAACTGAACATCAGGCAGAGGCGCTGGGTGGAGTTCCTTGCAGATTATCAGTATGAGATGCACTACCATCCAGGGAAGGCAAACGTGGTGGCAGACGCATTGAGTCGGAGAGCTGCACTTCCGCAGTCGGGACTCAGGTTATGTCTATGGAGTTGGCAAGGAGATTGGAGGATATGCACATCACACTGGTGTTATCCGAGGACCCCGAGCTTTACACGGAGTATTTAGCAGCGGTGAGTGCTACAGATGATATCCGGGACAGAGTTAGAGAGGGATAGAGGCGAGATGTCGATCTGGAGCCGATATTCTGGTCCTTGGAGAATGGTGCAGCAGGAGATTATACGATGAGGGACGGCGTGGTATGCTTCAGAGGACAGACTTATATACCGGGAGGAGGCCAGGTCCGGGAAGATATTATGGCAGAAGCCCACCACAGCAGATACTCGGTGCACCTGGGCATCACGAAGATGACTGCGATTTGAAGAAGACTATGTACTGGCCTGGCATGAAGAAGGATATTACTCGGTTTGTGACCCACTGCGAAGCTTGTCAGCTAGTGAAGGCAAAGTGCAAAAACCCCGCGGGGTTGTTGCAACCACTCCCGGTACCGGAGTGGAAGTTCGAAGACATCGCGATGGATTTTATTCACGGACTTCCCCGATCACGAACAGGGAATGACTCGATTTGGGTCATTGTCGATCGGTTGACTAAGGTAGCCAGGTTCATTCCGATCAGGAAGGACGACGCTGTGGGAGTTTTAGTACGGAGATTTGTGGAGCAGTTCATTCGATATCACGGGGTGCCCAAGACGATAGTGTCGGATCGGGATGGCCGGTTCACCTCCAGGGAGTGGAGATCCGTGCAAGCTTACTTAGGCACGCGATTGACCTTCAGCACTGCATTTCATCCCCAGACAGACGGGCAGACAAAACGCACCAACCGGACGCTGGAAGACCTTTTGAGGCTATGCATTTTGGACCGCGGGGAACCGTGGGAGAAACTCTTACCCCTGGTCGAGTTCTCCTATAACAACAACTACCAGTCCAGCATTAGGATGGCGCCTTACGAAGCCTTGTACGGGAGGAGATGCCGGACCCCGCTTTCTTGGGTTCAGGACGAAGATCCGAAGGTGTTGGGATCAGAGTTTGTTGAAGACACCGAGGCTCAGGTGAGGCTGATCAGAGACAGGATGCTAGAGGCGCAGAGCAGACAGGCTAAGTACTATGACGCCCGGCATCGGCAGGTGGAGTTCCAGGTGGGAGACCGTGTGTTTCTGAAGATCCGGCCCATGCATGGAGTCTCGCGGGTGCGTGGTCGGAGGAAGAAGCTCAGCCCTAGGTACATGGGCCCTTACAGGATCCTGGAGCGGATCGGATCCCTAGCCTACAGGCTGGAGTTACCACCAGAGCTGGAAGCGCTGCACGACGTCTTCCATATTTCTTCGCTGAGGAGGGCTCTGCTACGCCCGGAGCAGCAGATTTTGACCACCGAAGGGCCGGTAGCTTCAGACCGGTCAGTTCGTTTGGAGCCAGTTAGGATCGACGACCGAGGAGTATGAGTCTTGCGTCGCAAGAAGGTCCCATTAGTCAAGGTCCTGTGGAGGAACCACGGCCAGGAGGAGCATACCTGGGAGCCGCAGGACCTGATGCGACAAAGATATCCAGAGCTGTTCGGTCAGGTATACCTCACAAACCCCTCAAGATGTTTAATTTATTTTCCTGCTTTAAACTACTAAGGGCTGCTCTAGGCAGATAGAGGCTTATCTTTTGTTTATTGGGGGCTTATCTTTGTTTATTGGGATCTTGGTTTGCCAACTGGGCGAAATGGTCATAGATCTAGGTTTCCCTTTAAACCTAATTTAGCAAACATGGCGTCATGATGGGATGTTACAAGTTCTTTTTCTTCGGTAGGAAGTCCCGTAGGCTCAACCTTGATTTCGGAGACGAAATCTTTGTTTTGTTTATTGGGATTTGTAACATCCCATTTCCAACTAGACCCCTAAGAGTGATTTTGGCCATGACTAGGTCATGACAAAGTCCTAGGAAGCCAGAAATGGGCAAAGAGATAGGGGATAGAATGTGGAAGATCATCATGGTCTGCAAATAGTAGAACTCTGAGCAATGGTTTAGGATGACCATGGGCTACAACATAACCCCAAGACCCTACCACAACACCCCTAATACCTTGGGAGGCTTATTAGAGCCATAAGGACCCATTAGGGACAACCAAAGAGGCCCAGTTGACCAAGGTCAACCCTAGCCCTAAATGGGTCAAACTAGCCTACTTAGGGTCAATTGACCTACTCCTAGCCTAGAGGACCCCACCTATGCCCTCCTAACCCTAAAGTGAGGTCAATGGGTCACTAAGGACACATTGGGGTCAGCCCTAGAGGCCAGGTTGACCCAAGTCAACTCAAGCCCCTAATCTGGTCAAAGTACCCTTACTAAGGGTATGTGACCTCCAAAGTGCAGGGTAACCCTACATAACCCTACCTATACCCTAGGGGAAGCCAATGGGTCACCAAGGACCCATAGGGGTCAACCCAATTGGTCATGTTGACCCAAGTCAACTCTAGCCCTAAAATGGTCAAAGTGCCCTTGCCAAGGGACATGTGACCACCAAGATGCCCAACCAACCCTATTCAAGTAACCCTAGACCTTAAGGGAGTCCAATGGGCCACTAAAAACCCAATGGGGTCAACCCAGATGGTCAAATTGGCCCAGGTCAACCCTCATTTAGGTCAAGTCAAACCTAGCCCAAAAGGGCTAACCCAAGCCCAAGCCACTTCTCCCTTAGGCTAACCTCATTTCCATGACCATCATAACCAAGTGGGCTGCATTTAGCTTGTGGGGTTGACCAGTCAACCAGAGGTGACTAGGAGAGAGAAAGGAGCTCCCCTCCATGATAATGGAGGAGAGAGAAGATGAGGAAGAGGAAGGGGAGAGTGGAAGGCCGGCCAAGGGAGGCTAACAACCACCATTTATGGCTGCAATCAACTCCTCTAGGGAAGAGGAGTTGATTCCAGCCGTTTCCCGGCCACCAAGGTGTGGATTCAGCCCCCCTTCACTCTACCCGAGCCACACCATTAATGGTGTTGATGGCCATTGAAGAACCAGCCACCCCCCCTTCCCCAATTGCCATTTAAACACCATCAGTGGGCCAAGGGGAATATTTTCGAGCGTTTACCTGGAGGAGACGAGCCACCCCACTGTACTGTTGCAGAAGCCGAGCACCGCCGCCGTCGTCAATGGCATCCCGCCGCTCTTCCCGCATTCAGGCCGCCAAGAAGGTCCTCCTCCACCCCTTCTCTCATGGATAGTTCTTAGCAATAACTAGGTTCAAGGTTCGGGCTCAATTGAGCCCGAATCCATTTCGAAATTTCATGGTTTTTCCATGGAAATCCTCCTCTTGGGATCGCCGGAAAACGGCCCTCCGGCGGCCAAGCCGCCGCCTGGCGACGGCCACCACCTCAACGGAGTTGGTGGTGGCGGTGGCCGGCCGGGGAGGCGGCCGGATCGCCGGCGGTGGCGTTTGGAAGTTGCTCCAGGCGGGATCAATCGGGATCGTTGGCTGAATGGAGAAGATGACTGGATGCCGTTAATCCCTGCGCCAAGATTCGTGCTGCATCAGGGAATAAACTATAGGAAATTATTTCTGGATTATTTCATTTCTGTCACACATTATACATTAAAAGGTTTTAATTTTTAAAAATACTTAGGCTCTTCTGGTGGAAAAACGTTCAACACAAAAGTTGTAGCCCTCTGAGTCTATTGTATTTTAAAATTTGTTTGAACCAATTTGAGTTCATGGTCTGACCAGGGCACCCATTTTGGTGGGACATACCCTTAGGGCTAGGCAGTCATTAAACTGAGTGCCCACACTTCATCCCTAGCCCATATCAGTTGCAATTTTGGCAGGGAGCCTAAACTAGCTATACCTAGGTCCTGCCCAAAATTCAGAATTTGTGGACACAATTTTCCTAAAGTTTTTTGACTTTATTTAATAAAACTAGGGTAATTAAATTAAGTAGTCAAATGACCTCTAAACCCTCCCAAATTGTGGTGAGTGGTCCCTGGGCTTATGTTATGTATCTGTATAAAGTTTCACCTAATTTGGATGTGTTTTGAGTAGGTATTGACCCAACCCTAACTTTACCTTAATAAGGGTATTTTGGTCAAAAGTACACTTTTGATTTTGAGTGACCAAATCACCTCAACAGAGGCTGAAATTTGGGCCACTGACTTGTTATGGCACTTAGCACCTCCCCATGGAATGTGGGGTAGTGTGGAATTGTTTTGCCCTAAGTTCCTAGGTCAAGCCCTAAGGAGGGACCTTTTTGCCTTGTGAAGGGCATGAGTCCTAAACACCTTGGATGAACATCAAATTTTGCAAGGAGGTTCCTAGGATATATAAAACCCTCTGTTAAAAATATTAAATAATTTTGAAAAGGGTAGGGTCCCCAAAACCCTAACCCTAGCTTAGGACCTAAAACTTGTAGTGTAGGTTTAGGTTAGCTAAACATCTTGAAACTTAACCAAATTTGGGTAGTGAGGGAATAAGGATGTGTTGAGCCTCTGATAATTTACTTGGAGAGTTTTGATCATTATTTGTAGCACTTCATTTGTAACCAATAGGATTGCCCTAATTAATAATTAGGCTATTGTGACATCACTGCCCATTGAAAGGGAATGAAACATTGGCAGAGCTCAATACTTATTGAAAAATTATGAAACTTGCTACATAGTGTTTCTAGCTCAATATTATCATGTGGAAAGTTTTGTGGAAAGTTTTGATGGTTAATTAGTATACTTTGTTCATTAACCCATAAGCTTGAAATTTCATGAGAAAATCAAGTATAGCCTTATTTTTACATGATAAATTATGAAACTTTTTCTAGGGTGTTTGTAGGCCATCATAATCATCCCTGAATTTTCTCTGAATTTGTGGAGGTATTATTACTGTAAAATCTTTTAAAATGACTTTTTATAAGATATCTTTGAAATTAAATTTAAGGGCCTAACCCTTGCTGAAAAATTTGAAGACTTAGGCTTTAGAGTTGATTATGCATTTTGTAATTACCATAAATTTAGTAGAATATTATCTTGTCTGAAATTACTACTTCATGTTCAAAATTGGGCTTTTTAGATACTAGAATAAATAAATTAATTATCAGACAAATTAGGAAAATTATGGATTTCTGGATTTATGCTTCAAATGTCATTTTAGCCCTCTAATAATTATTATAGGGGTACTGGATGAGTATTTCATGTACTTCCCTTTTTACGGGTCATGTAGCTTAAGTGGTCTGCATATAGCAAAACTGCAGGAAATCATTTTGGATATGAATTAGAGCACGTGTGATGGGTCTTGATGGTTTGCTGGAAGGATAAGTAGAATGGGGTGCATCTATGGAAGATGAGTGAGTAGGGTGTGATTTTGTCTAGGGTTTAGAGGCGTTCGGGTCCGACGAAAGATCGTCCTACCCAAGGAGAGTTGGAGTCAAATCACCCTAGGATTAGTATATCGGAACACAGTTCCTAGTACCACTTGAGAGCCCTTCACAGGGAATACCGGGGGCAGTCCTGGGTTAACGTAAACTGTTTTAACAAGCTGAAAAGAGTAACTTAGTAATTAGGGTTGCATATTTCACAAACACTGATGGCACCAGATGTTAGCTGGGAGCTTCGGCTCGAATGGTTAAAAGGCGGACTTTGGGTCCGGGGAGCTTCGGCTCGATTGTTCGAGACGGACGTGTTGGTCTGGGGAGCTTCGGCTCGGTTCTTGATTAAACTAATTTGCATGTGCATATAAGGAAAGGAAATTAAGGTGGTGGGTCTTCGGTATTGGATGGTCGATGCACCGACGCCAATACGTTGACTCGGCAAGTGTGGTTAGCACTTCGCCAACAGAAGTCCGGTGCGCCAGCCGGCAAGAGTACGCAGGAGTCCGCTTCGTGCACCAAGCGTTGAGGCGTACGATAGGTCTGACCGGTAGTGCTTTACTGGTTTAGAGGTGGGCGAGGCCCAACCCACCGCTTCCGTCTGCCACTACGGAGGTATCCTGGGAGGTTACGGCTCCAGAAAGGGGGAACTAAAGGTCTGTGTGCACAGAGTAGGGTGTGTGTGTTGCACTTGCATGATCCATCATACCCACTTGCATGTCATAACATAATCGATTCTTTTAACCCTGACACCTAAAGTATAAGTGGAATGGGACGCTTATACTTTAGGACCTGCATAACGACCCCTTGGTCTATAAGCTTGTGTGGGCAAGTTTATAAATTAAGGTTAATTTTGATATACATATATACTGTTGTTTGATAACCGACACCCCAACGTATAAATTGGTATGAGACTTTTTATATGATGGGAGCCTTACAGAAGACCCCTTGACTTATGTGTTTTCACATAAGTAAAGGTTACTTTTCATATTTCTGCTTATTGTCTTTACTTGCTATAGAATTTGCTAGTATAGGACCGCTGCCATCTGCTTTTGATTTTTCTCCACCTTCAAGTTCTCCCCTTTCTTCCTCTCTGCTCGGTGCCTAGGAGCCGTGGGGGAAGGGGCGGGGGATGATAGGACTTAGTCTTTTAGACTAACGGTTTTCAAACCGCATCATTTAGGGGATCATGGAGACCAGCATGGAGGAGCAGCCCCAGAGACCGGTGCGCTTGGAGGTGGGGCAGTCTAGCTCCGGAGTCCATACAGCCGGGACCATGAGTCTCGACCTTGAGTAGTTTTTCTGCTTCCGCATGAGTGATTTTGTAGTGAGGATATGTTGTACCGGGCATAAGCCCGTTTTTTGCTACTCCGATGTATTATTCTGTGGACACTCCCTTCGTGGAGTTATATTTGTTATGACATGTGATTTTCTGTGGACTGCAATTTTTCCATTTACATTATTGTGCTACTTTTCTGTGATCGAAATCGGCCGGCAGAATCAGCGCTTTGTGGTGATGACCCTTCAGGGCGTGAAGGAGTCACCGCAAAACGGCGGTTCTGGGCCTAAGACCCCGGTGTCGATAGAGAAAAAAAAAGGGGGTCTTACACAGTGTATCCTCACAAAACCTTATTCCAATCAAATTATGATTTCTTCTTCCATGTCCCAAAACAGAATATTTTCAATTGATCTAAGAACTATATGTCAAAGTACAATCACCAAGCAAAATGATTACACTACTTGGTGGAAGAGGAAACTATTTTATCTCCTAAATTTAATTGGTAGGGACAAATTTTGATTTGCCATACATTTGAAAGATGATTGAACCAAGAATGAACAGAATTGTGACTGGTACAGTGGAATACAAACTATTTACTTATCCATATTGCAAACTACATTATTGTGTTGTTGTTTGAAAATGCATGCAGCTCATTCTAATTGTGAAAATAAAATCATAACCGCTTACCGATGAAAATAAAAACACAACTGCTTACCATGGAGAAGTACTTCCCGGCATCAAAATCGTTTGTGCTGGATTCAACGAGTGGTTTGATTCTCTTGAACCGGATCCAGAAGTAGCCGAGACACATAACGAAACGGTGGGCGCTTTGAACAAGGAAGGGGACGACGCAGGCATTTGCGAGAAACTGGAGAAGCGTGGCGATGTACTCAGCGCGAAAGCTGATCCAGGAGGCGTAGATGGAGCCGAAGGAGGAGAAAAATCGACGTTGTAGAACTCAGTGGCGGCGGAAATGTGCCAGCCCTTGAGATACACGACAATCTCGAAGGCGTGGAGGAATACAGAGAGGCAGAGGAACATATTGAGTTTGTTTGTCCTTCATTTGAGATGAGTGCTAAAAGAAACGTATCTTTACTTTGGTTACATCATCTTCATGGATACTTGAGATTGCCTCCAAAATACTCTTCTTGGGAAGTTTGTCTCTTACAATAACGACACTTCAACTTGAAGGAGAGAATATCTATTTTCAGTTTTCAATATATGTTTAGCATCTCATATACCTCTAACTCACTGGATACTCAATAAAATCAATCTCTCATTCAATCTCTCATTCCGTTTGGGGGGAATTATTTTCACCGGTCAAGCGGTTCCGACCGCATGAACCGGAGCTTAATTAAGTCCCGGTTCATGCGGTCGTAACCGATTGATCGTTGTTATATAAAACTGATTCTCATTTAGGTAAGAAAATTCTTAATACGTGCCACTGACGTTAGAGTGTTTGCTTAGTGTCATACCAGATAGATGAAAATTTGTTTGCGTAGAATCAATAACTGAGTATCCTTATCCTTTGACTTAAACATTTGAGTTGAATATCACTTTAATAATTGGTGTCTCAGGCTCAACATTTGCACCCCCCCCCCTTAGTTGATACTCCCTACCGTTGAAAATCAAATTATCTTTTGGATTTGATCCTAATGAAAGACTAATAATATATTACAACAAACTCATTGATGATGTCTTTCATGATTGTCATGATTTACAATTCTCTTGCACATTCCATCAAACATGTCAATGGCAATTCCAAGGCTTTGGAGTAAAACCTGAATGAAACACATAAACGGTAGAAGAGTAAAATCTGAAGGAAATCGCCACCGCCGTCGCAAAACCTGGTTTTTGGAGGTGCGGGATCGGGAATCAAGGCGGCGCGGCGCGTCTTGCAGTGGGGCGCCGGATTGCGGCTGGGAGCGGCGGGTTGTGAGAGGTCGGGGGAGGAGAGTTGGGAGTGGCAAAATCGTGGCAGAAGGAAATTGCTGGAGGGTTGTGAGAGGTCGGGAGAGGAGAGTCGGAGAAGGGCTGCCGTAAGGAGCGCCGGAGGGCTTGCCGTGAGGAGCGCCTGAGAAGAGCTTGCCGTGAGGAGGGCCGGAGAAGGGTGAGGAAGGGCTGAGAAGAGTGAGCGAGAGAGATCGGGAGAGAAAGGGCGAAGCGAGAGAGAGAGGCAGTGGGAGAGAAAGAGAGGGATCGGGAATTAGGGATAGGATTTTAGGAGAAAAAAAAACATAAAATGTTATTTTTTTTCTAAATTTCAGTCAGAATAAGTCGACCAGAGTGAGGCCCGATCGGGGGGGGGGGGGCTGCACTGCACCGTGCAGTGCAGCACATCCAAAGGTTGCGAGTGCATCAACACTTGCGCAGAGATGCGTGCACGAGTGCTAATGTACTCACAACCAGTTAATGTTGTACTGTACGGTGCAGTACATCATCCTCCCCTTTCCTTGGGGACATGTGTTTAGGGTGGGCCCACTAAAAATACTCTTCTTTATGCGATCGTAACCGTTTGATCGATAAAAATAAGTCCTCTCAAACGAAATCTAAGAATATGTTCATATTATCATATATGTTCATTTTCAACACTCCAAGGAAACAAAATAGACCCTCGTAGGCTAAACCAATATATTTATATTATTTAGAGTTGAATGGTAAGTTTCAAGGAAATAATAATTGATGGGATTCCCTCTGGGCTTCCCGAACCAAGTCAAAGGAGTCGCATCCGCGCAAGAAGAGACATACGGAAGCAAAACCGGCCCAAGCACGGACAGGCAGCTAGCACGTGCATTCAACTACCCACGTGCGTGCTTGCGCAGTGCAAGTGTGCCCCTGCAGCACGCACACGCGAGCACAACACACCCTTGAGCGCGCGCTACCGCGCGGCCCTTGCGCGCTCGCTAGCGCGGCAGCGGCCGCAGCCGCCTTCGGCCGCCATCGGCCACCTCCTCCGCCGGGAAACCTTCCCGGGCTGCCCGAACCTCCAGGGGCATGTTTGTCATCTTACAAAAATTGGTGATCCAGGTGAGCGAAATAGAGCGACGTCATTCGCCAACTCATGATCCAGCCCAGTGCAATTACCATCACGCCCTTTCATAAAATTATAAAAAATCTTGCAGGCATTCATTTGAAGACAAGTAACTCTAGAGACTAGAGAGTGCTCTAAGGTTTTCCGACAAGAACGTAAGACTTAGATCATTTCTGCTCTTGGAATTCACTCTACTCCCTCTCTAGCTTGCACAATGCCTGATGCTCACTTGAACGCTTCTGTGAGCTCAGGAAAAGGTACTGAAAAATGCTCCCGTAGAAGAACGCTCATGTGGATGCTCTCATCCAAGCTTCATGGAAACTCTCATCCAAAATTTGTAGACGTTCACCTCCAAGCTTCGTGGACACCCTCATCCAGGTTTTGGGGACGCTCTCATCCAAACTTCTTGGGCTTCATTTATTTTTCGCTTTTTATGTACTTAGAGCTTGTAGTGGAGCGGTAGTCTGTCTCCCTCCGAGAAAACTCTCAATATTTGTAAACTCAAAGCAAAATAACAGATTTCGGCCCGACATCGATTCAACCACCACTACAAGAAAAACATGAATTAGCAGGGAAAATTAGGAATGCTCAAATATTTGTTGCTAATTAGCATCAAATTTAGCTAGGTTTATGAGTTTTATTTTTACCTACAAAAACAACAACGAATTATTTTGTTGCAAAATTAGCAACGAATTATTTCGTTGCAAAATATTTATTGCTAATTAGAAACGAAAAAACTTCCTTTCAAAATTTTCTTTCTAAATAATTCAGATTAAAATATGATGGAGGGAAAAATTTCATTTCCCTCCAAATTATTTTCTATTTCACTAATATTTATAAACCTATACAACACCTTTACTTAATTAATAAATATGCCTTAGCTTTCCAGCTCGACTCAGCATTCCAGCTCCACTCCCGACCACCTCACTCGCCCCTCTCCGCACCTTCTCCCCGCCGTCTTCCAGCGGTGCAAAATTTATGTCATTAAAATAACAACAAATTTTTATGTTGCAAAACATCAACGATTTTTTTTGTTGCAAAATATTTATTGATGAATTTTTTTTCCAAAAAAGGACATGACATTTTCTTACAAAATTATCCTTTCCCATAAAACATAATTGTTGTTTAATATATTTATAAATAGTGTAAATTATTTGCATTTAAAAAAATAATTAATATATAATATATGTAATTATTTATACAATTTTATATTTTTATCTATTATTTAAATTCGTATATATTAATTTATAAATTAATAAAGATTGTTAGTATTCAACAAATTAATTATAATTATAATACATATAAATTATATGAACAATATATAATTTAAATAACTATACATATATATATTATAAAGTTAGATTCATTTATTATATAAAAACACACACATATATATAACAAAAAATATCATTATATATAATAAATATATATTATATATATAATTAATATATATATATTATATATATAATTAATATATATATAAATATATTATATATAAATAATATATGTATATAAATATATATGTTATATAAAGAAATATATATATTATATATTTATATTTTATTACATTATTTTATGAATTATGTATACGTTACATATAAATAATATTGTCACTTATAAACAAAGAATTAAGTTAGAGTAGTTGGTAAGAATAGTTGTTTGTTTGGATTAAGTTGGGTGTTCGAAACCTAGCATCTACAATTAAATAAATAAAATTTTTTAGTTTGCGTAATATTTGTTTTTATTTACCAAAATTATTAAATAAAAACTTTAAATATTAGCTACAAAAATAGAATTCCTTCCTAATTTAGAAAGGATAAAATACCTTGCTAAATAATTCTTGCTATATAAAAAGAAAAAATTTCGTTGCTAAAATTAGCTAGGAGCATATTAACTACGAAATTTTTTTGTTTCTAAATTCGTTGCTAATTAAAATTAGAAAAGAATTTAAAGGATTAGTAAGGTATTCAACTCCTTGCTAATTATGTTTTTTCTTGTAGTGCACGTGGTTGTTCACCATTTCCGGGTTTTCCATGATAAAAAACATCTTGTCATTAATGCTGGATTTTCTTTGACTGTTTGCGTGCCCGATCCAACTCCAAGCTAAGGCTGTTTGATTCTCTAGACTGGAGGAAAATCGGGTAATCCACAATATTTTGATACTGTCTATGGGAAAGTGTTCTCAAAAGCGCTGAGGAATCTCAAAGGACAATGCTTGCCCCACGCAAGTAACCTCGACTAGCAGCAATGACAAAAGGAGGCCCACACGCTGCAAGCCTCCGATAACTCATTTGCCAGCATGGTGGGTGAAGCCGAAATCGCATCCGGTGGTCCGATTCGGTGATATTATTTGACGTGCATATTAGGATTTTTGTTAGAAATTTGATTGCGGCAAAGACGTCGTTGTGATGCCCTTAATTTCATGTGAGAACGAATGTTGGTTTAAGGTGGGAATGAATATGCTTGTTGAATGTGATATGGAGGCATGGCTTTGTCTTTATGGACAGCTGGCTTATCCCGTGATGTTGTGATTCACATGTGGAGGGTGTCCCGGCAAGACAAGTCCCCTCATGTGGAAACTGGCGAGGACGCCAAACTTTTGGACAAGCCCGGGCGATGAAGCCCACCAGTGGGCAAGGTCAAGTGTACAACCCCATATCCGGCGAGTGGTGGTCGACAGGAGTCAGACCGGCCAAGTGGAGCAGATGAGGGGCGAGTGGAGCAGGTCGGCACGAACTCGCCCCAGAGGCTCGACGAATACCGAGCGAGTGGAACAGGTCGGCTCGCACTCGCCCCAGGGGCTCGACGAATACCAGGCAAGTGGGGCAGGTCGGACCCGCACTCGCTCAGGGACGGGAAGAGGATTCGAGTGCCAGCTCTATCGAGCACTCGCTGCCTCAGGCGAGTGGAGGTTTTAGAGGGCCGCTTGCCCAGCTTCTTGTAATGTGTTATTATTTTTTTGCCCTCGCTGGCCTGTCTATAGCTAGTTGGAACAACGGAGGTTGGCTATTTGTAGGTCGTTTTCAGAAAACTATAAATAAGACCCAAGAGGTACCTTGAAAGGAAAGCTTACTAGTGCTATTGCTTCCCCACTCTTGCTCACTCGTTCCTTAGTCTTCTTGCGCTTTCTGAAGTATCCTTAGCTTCAACACTTTGCTAAGGAGGAGAAGCGCTCTAAGATCTTCCGGGTGTGTGGTGGGACCTCCGTGATGGAGTCTTGGGTATGTTCCCTGTCATAAGTCTTTGGTTGTTTAGCTCGCGGGAGAGAAATAAGTGTGCAGTCACTCCTCTCCCAAGGGTGAACTCTACAAAGAATGAGTTTTCGGTTTCATCATCAAGCAAGGATCCTTAGCATCAGTTGTGCTTAAATTGGTAAAATTGTCAAGAACTGTGGAGCTGATGGACAAGCCCGATAGAGTTGTGATCCATGTGCGGGTGGGGTCTCAATGAGATTTCTTGGCCATGAGATTGTATGACCTTGGGGAATGAGAGTACTCATGTGATGATTGTGATGTGATGATTTGTGATGGTATTCTAGAATCATACGGGCTATAGAGTGCCTTGGGCGAAACACAAGTTTGCATACATGCTGCATTGTAGACCCCATTTTATTTGCATGCTCAACATAAAAACATGTTTGATGCTTGAGACACCAAATCCTGTTATTTTTTTATGTTAGTTTATGTTTTATTATATACATACAAAGTGTTGTCCTGCAGGGTGATGAAGTGCCTCGAGGTCCGCTAGGGGCGACTGCTAGGAGGAGTGTTGGTTACATATTTGAGGTCAGTCTTTGTTGACACATGTTATAATAAATTTTTACAATGCAAGGGTCGCAAGCTGCAACAAGCTCGCTGGCTAAGAAGCCCTAAGCCTTATGAAGTGTACCCCCTTTTGATATTTGTTGTGTGTGTTTTCATGTTATGTTGCTTTCAATGAAATCTGTCTTGCATGCCAAGGTAAACTTAGATTACTTTGACGCGCTGTATGATGAGTGTTATTGTTGTTTTGGACACTTGAATTTTATAAGGCCTTAAGGCCATTTTGGACTCTTATGCAGTTGTGGACAACTTCTAGTCTTGTTGTTTTGTTTCTGCTATTCTATTCTCTAAGTTTTGAGATGTGTAGTACTTTTATATCACTTTATAATGTTGAAGTTGTGGCATCTATATGTTGTAAGGCCCATTGAAAGTCTTTGTTTCAAGAGTAGCTATACATCTAGAGGGAGGTGAATAGGTCTTCTAGTCTTTTTGAACAATATTTTACTTTGGTGAGTTGTGTGTTTGATTTTTATGTTAGCTTTCAGGAACAAAAACAGCTCACCAGATTTTATATTGGTTCCCCAAGGTATGGATACATCCACTTTCCCTCTCACTTTTCTAATAGTGTGTTAGACAAGGCAATCTTCTCTAAACTCGGCTCTAAGAGCTTACAACACAGATCCAGCAGGATCTCTCAGGCTTCCTCCAAGCCCTACCTCAGACCACAGCCTTACTCACTTAGAGTAATATCTACTCCTACAACTCAGTGACCCTCCGGATCACCTACCTCAGGCTTATAAAGAAGCCCTACAACGCAGGTTAGGAGGTTAGCCCTACACTTAGAGATAATAAATCTCTTACCTCAGATCTTAACCAAAATCCTACCTCAAACACACAAGCCCTACCTCAGATTCTCAACAGGATCCTACCACTCAGCATTTATATGTTAGACTTACAACTCAGATCAATAATGATCCTATAGGAAGAGTTAATGTTTGATGATAAGTGACTCCAGAGAAAATGTTCTTTGAGCCTTCTTTTTGATCTGAGAAAACTCAACCCAAACTTCTTCACAACATCAAGATAGTTGATCTTCAGGATGTTTCTTCTTGTGCTGAGAAGACAACTACAGAGCACTGTTTATTCAAGCCTTTTGATGTACCATTGTTGAGTGTAGAGGCCTTGAGGATGAACAACCCCTTGAGTTTGCTCTGCTTCTCCTTCTTAACTAGAAAACAAGTTCTCTGTTCTTGCTGTTGAAGATTTTCAGATTTTTCAGTTCTTTGTATTCTTCAAACGGCTAGCCTTAATCTGAATCTCGCAGACCTTCTTGTTAATCCCAGTGTCAAGGATTTTCTTGCTTGATGGAGAGGAATAAGATTACTAAAAAGTTTTTTTTATTTCTCAGAATGCTCTTTTTATGACCCGCCGTCCAACGGCTCTATGAGCTGTATGGACCAGCCGAAATAGTAAATAACATGTCTTTTGCATTAATTATTGAACTAAAGGTATACGACATCTTTTGTCATTTAGCATGCAAGTCCCGCAACACTTGAACTTTGGAGGACGTCGGCATGACATACTTGTGGACTTAGCAATTTACAGTCAATCTGCATAGGTGTTGAGTGTAGTTAAGGGACTCAGCGCAAAAACACTTGGCAGAAATTCTGTTACCTTAGGCGTGGAGTGAACCTTCATCACGCAATGCATTTGACTTTGCGGCCTAAATGATAAGGCATTGAGTGAGCCTTCATCACTCAACGTATTTAGACTTGGTAGTATTTTACTATATGAAGATGTTGAGTGAAGCTTCTACACTCAACACTTTCTGACTTTGCTGAATTTCTTGATGTGGCGTTAAGTGATCTTTCATCACTCAACGCTTCTATACTTAACCAGAAATCCTTTTGAGTAGGCGTTGAGTGAACAACCCTCATTCAACACTTCTGTCCTTAAATAGATTTCAATTCAACAACACTGAGGCTTTGACTGCTGGATCTTCTGTCAACGCTTTTAGAATCCTGGCGCTGAGTGAAGTGAGTTTACTCAACGCTTCTAGACTTAGCCTGTTTTCTGCTTATCCAGCATCCTGGCTTGAGTCCCACTACTATTATGACCCAAACAACCTGTCTAATCAATGTAATAGTGTACAACCTGCGTACAATGAACTTTGAACATCTATCAGATACAATCATGTGCATACCATTGAACTGTGGGCCTTTTTCAAATCTAGAATATTGTGATCAATGGACCCAATAGTCATTATATGGGATATGTTATAATTTTATATCAGAGGGAGGTTTGTGTCAAAGTTGAGATTTAGTGGTCAATTTAGTGTAGTCAGATCGCGTAAAAATATCCACATATAAGTGATGCGGGACCATAAGTGTCCTTGTGTTCAAGCTTTGCTAATGGAACTTGATTCGTTGTATACCTTACTTTTGCTTGGGTAGGAGTGATAATGCGGGGACATCGAGGTCATGGGAGGAGCCTTCAGCGAGCAGTGCTACTATACTGGGTCCCATGGGCATGGGTTTATCCCCAACTGATTTCTATCACATGCTAGCAGAGGCAATGGTAGCGACCCAAGCTACGGCGACACCGCAGGTTGTGACCCCAGTTTTGCAGGCACAACTCCCATTACCCCGGATACGACTCCAGTCATACCAGGTGGAGGGGCCAGGCAGGCAGAGCCATTGGCTGAAAGAGCTATCATTGGGCAGGGAGACCTCCAGATGAAGTACTTTCTAAGTTTCCATTCTCCAACGTTCATGGGAGTCGGCACACTGACTGATGTTGATGACTGTTTGACAAGGATTCAAGAACCCTTGAAGGTGGCAGAAACACCAGAGGATAAGCAGTCCCATTTTGCGACAAAATATAGGGCACAATGGAGATAAAGGATCCATATAGCAGGCCCCACTATAGTGGGACAAAAGCTTGAGTGTTGTTGTTGCATGTTAGAAGGTGATGCAATGTTGTGGTGGGTGAGACATAACAGTCGACAGTTTCCTGGACGCACCCCATTTATGAATGAGTTTACAAGTGCCTTTTTGAAGAAGTATATTCCATCATCGACAAGGTTGGTTCTTTAGAGGAAGTTTCTGCATTTGGTTCATCGAGATAGGATCGTGGATGAGTATGTGTTGGAGTTTACTCGTCTGCGTCGGTTATGCACAACCATCATAACACGTTCGTAGGACCCATGTCCACCAACATGTATGGCATGATTATGTTGTGGAAGAATGTCACGATGACCCTCAAGAATCCTATAGAGGTCAATCTTGTCAAAATTACATCACACCTAGTGATTCACCTAGTATTCTGAAAACGAACATGATGGTGGCCGAATTTTAGCAATGGGTTCTTAAGACGTTTGATCAATTAGATGCACAATTTGATGATCTACGCACTCGCATTGTCGCCATTGAAAGTTGGTGAGAGCACTCCACTTCCCAAAGCAGGGAAATTTCACCCATGCCATTTGATATTCTATTATAGGCAGAGCAGGTTGCCCTCCCAACAAAGGATGTGTGGAGTCAACCCCCACGAGATTCTGCTCCACTTAGAGAGCATGTTATTGATTTTATATCTGTAAGCTCTCTATTAAGTGTGGACTTTTCACACACTTCACCCAATGGCGCATAGAGTCACATTACGATCAGGAGCTGAGAGCTTGGTAGCGATCTCGAGGTTGCCACCTCTCCCCTTTTGGGGAGTACGATCTTTTCTGATGGTTTGCTTCTGGAGGACCATCACTCTACTGATGAGTTCTTTGACGACCCCCTATTGAGCCTCCAGATGAGCCACCTCATCCTTATGCAGATGAGATTCATGTGAGTGACACACTTATGAGTTTTAGGACATTGACATCTCTCCCATTATCTCCCCCTTATGTCAATAGTGTTATAGAAAGAGGATTTTGAGTGTCACATCCATGTAGTAGGATTTGATCGTAGCCATCTGGTTACTCACACTCTAGATGAGTTTTGGTATGTACCACCTGCTGACCTACCAGATGCATTTTTTTCTTATGGTGGGCAACCACCTCACTCTAGAGTCACATCCTATTGTCAGTGCTTATGACTTTCACTTAGGTGCTCGTCCCATTCACGATGAATATTATTATACCCCTCCCAGTGAAACCATTGATGAGCCACATATTGGATCCATACTCATTTAGGATGTATATATCTTTATTAGAATATTCGCATTTGAGAGTGCGCTCACTAATTTGTTGATTATATATCTTATTACCCGCACTTGTAGAGACAGTTCACACTCTATATTGGCACATCTTATTATTGATTTCTCTAATGATCATTGGAATGTTCATTGTACCCACAATGAATTCTTTTATGACCAACCTTCTGAGCCTCCTGATCATGTACCTATCTCAAGAGTTTTTATACCCACCGGTTTGTGGATTAATTTGTATTACTAGTTCATCTTTTGCATTTGTTGTTCATTCATGTACATTTAGTGCATAATTCATCTATGTTGTGTGAGTCACACATGTTTGTTTTGCATCATTTGCATAAAATGCATGAAATTACTCAGGAAGAAAGCTACTAGCAATGCTGAATTATATAAGGTATAAGTAGATATGCACAAGCGCGAACAAGAATTTCGAGTGTGCGAGCATGTCATGGTCGGACTTTGCAAGGAGTGGCTCCCAAAAGGAGTCATAACTAAACTACAACTTGAGCGAATGAGTCCTTATAGGGGTATAAAAAATGTTGCGAAAAATACCCACGATATCAATTTCCCTACAAATATTGTTATTCATCCCGTATTTAATATGAAAATTTTAGCACATTACTTCGAGCCTCTCGAGCATATGGACTCATACCTCGAGCATCTTTGACACCCCCAAGGACCCATACCTTGAGTTTCTTTTGACACCCTTTAGGTGTCAGCTTCTCACTTCGATCCCATGTTTACCTTGGATGAGCTAGCACCCACAGATTTGCCCGTACCTCCAATGATTCTACCAGATTTTCTGGATCCACCAACATGAGAGATGCGGGTTGAGAGAATGAGTGATATTGTGACGAGGGCACCACTATTATAGTCGGCCGCTCTTGCCATTACTTGGTGCACTGGAGGGGACACCACCACTACACTGTGAGAAATGAGCGAGAAGACGACTAAAAGTAAATAACCTGCAAATTTTATTGCTTCAAAAAGATAATTATTACATAGGTATGACCCCATATTTATATGAAATGCTTCAGGTCGTCGCTGCTCCAAGCGTGACTCATGGATGCCCCTTCCACATTCTGGAGGTGATATCCCCCTGACCCCAGGGCCCTTTCTACAATGTAGGGTCCTTCCCAATTGTGGTTGAGCTTACCAACGGCCGCCGACCTTCCCGCAACATCGACCTTCTTCAATACCAAGTCCCCTTCCTTGAACTGCTTTATCGTGACATGCTTGTCGAAGTACTTGGCCATCCTTCGTTTGATCTCCTCCTGCCTGACTGCGGACATGTCACGAAGTTCCTCCACCATGTCCAATGAGAGTCGTAGCTCCGCTTCATTTCCTTCCCTCCATGCTTCGCCTCCTCTGCCTGCGGCCGCGGCCCGTGGGGATTGAACCTCAAATTCCACAAGTAGGACCGCCTCACAACCATGTGAGAGTTTGAAGGGGGTTTCGCCAGTGGTCGTGTCTGGGGTTGTTCGTAGAGCCCACAACACCGAGGGGAGCTGCTCCACCCAGTTCCCCCTTAGGTTCTCCACCTTCTTCTTCAGCAGGTTCACTATAATTTTGTTTGCCACCTCCACCTGGACGTTGCTCCTGGGGTGTTGAACGGAGGCAAACCTGAGGTCAACACCCAGCTGAGTGCAGATGCTTATGAACTACTCGCTTGCAAACTGTGGACTATTATCCGTGACAATGGCCTAAGGCAACCCGTGCCTACAGATGATCTCTCCCCAGACAAAGTTCCTAATGACTTGGGAGGTTACCTTGGCCAGCGCCTTGACCTCCAGCCATTTTGAAAAATAGTCGATCATGACCAAGAGGAACATTCTCTGCCCACTCGCCGGAGGAAACGACCCAACTAAGTTTATCCCCCAAATGGCGAAGGGCCATGGATCTGTGATGCTTCGAAGCCGTTGAGCAGGCAGGAGCTGGAGGGGGGTGTAGAGTTGGCACTTTTGGCACCTCCTTGCAAACTTTATTGCATCCTTCCTCAGGGTGGTCCAGATGTATCCCTGTCTGACCACCCTTGTCTCCAGCGTTCTACCTCCTGAGTGGCTTCCACACTCCCCGGAGTGAACCTCCTCCAAAATCCTTGGCATCTCTTCCTCCACCACACATCGCGCCAGAAGGCCCGATAACATCTTTCGATGTAAGGTCCCTTCATGCATAAGATAGTGGGACACCTTATGACGAAAGCCCTTTGTCTCCTTGACCCCTTCGGGGAGGTTGCTCGTGGCGAAGAAGGTCATGAAGAGATCCACCCACGAGGGTGGCCAATCCACTTCTATCAGCTCCCCCTCCTCAATTGCCGGATGAAATAGCTCGTTCAAGGTCCCCCCCTCGGGGTCCAAGCACGGTAAATCGGTCTGCCGCTTCATTCTCTTCCCTAGGGACATGATGAATTGAAAAGGCTCGAGATCCACCATTGATCACCCTCGCCTTGGCCAAGTACCTTTGGAGGGTCGGCTCCCGAGCTTCATATTCCCCCCTGATTTGGGATGCCACCACCAGTGAATCTGTGAACGCTTCCACGTTGTGAATCCTGAGCTCCTTAGCCAACCGCAACCCGACTATGACAGCCTCATACTCCGCCTGGTTATTGGTGACCGGGAAGTGCAGCGCCACTGCTTGCTCTATGGTGACCCCCTGGGGGCTCAACAACACTACCCCTCCCCCAAGGGAATATTTCACCAAAGCTCTGTCAACGTACATACTCCACGCTTCCCTTGGCAGCGCTTCCTCCCCTTCCAGCTCTATGACGTAGTCGGCCAAGAAGTCCGCCACCGCCTGTGCCTTGATGGAGAGCCTCGGCACGAAAGTGACGTCGAACTCGCTAAGCTCGATGGACCACTTGGACAACTGCCCTGAGTGCTCCACCCCTTCAAAGATCCTGCGCAGTGGGTAGTCAGTCAGTCACCACCTTGATCAAGTGGGCCTAGAAGTATGGCCTGAGCTTCCTGGCCGAGATGATTAAGGAGAAAGCCAACTTTTCTAGGATTGGGTAGCGTAGCTCAGCCTTCTTCAAGTTCCTACTGACATAATAGACGGGTAACAGCCTCTTCCCATCTTCTCTTACCAACACAGAGCTCACAACCTCAGCCCCTACCCCAAGGTACAAGGCTAAGTCCTCTCCCTCCTTCGGGCTCTGTAGGAGCAGCGGTTGGGATAGCTAAGCCTTCAACGCTTGAAATGCCTCCTCACATTCCTCCGCCCACTCAAACTGTTTGTTACCTCGAAGCATTTTGAATAAAGGCGAGCACGTCTCCCCGGCACGAGAGAGAAACCGACTCAACCCGACCAGCTTTTCCGTCAAGTGTTGAACATCCTTGGCGTTGCGAGGCGATTCCAACTCCACGATGGCCTTCACCTTATCCGGGTTAGGCTCGACCCCCGCCGGGGTTAGAAGGTGTCCGAGGAACTTGCCCCGGCTTACCCCGAAGACACACTTTTGGGGGTTTAGCCTCATCTTGAACCTCCGCAGGGTCACGAACGTCTCCTCCAAGTCAAGCAAGTGTGATTCCACATTCATGCTCTTTATCATGAGGTCATCGACGTAGAAATCCAGGTTCCTTCCCCTTTGGTTTCTAAACACCCGATCCACCATTCGCTGGTACGTAGCCCCCGCATTCTTTAGCGCGAAGGGCATCATTTTATAGCTAAAGCATCCCTCCCTCGTGATGAAGGAGACATCCTTGACGTCGGGGGGGATGCATACGGATCTGGTGATAACTTGAAAAAGCATCCAAAAAACTCATAACACAAATACCGACAGCTGAATCAATCAGCGCGTCGATCTAAGGCAGGGGGTAGCAATCCTTAGGGCATGATTTATTCAATAAATAAAAGTCTACACACATGCACCACTTTCCATCACCCTTCTTTACCATTACCACATTGGAGAACCAGCTTGGGTACTGGATCCTCCAGCTTGGTGGTGATGGTCCTTATCTTCTGGCGAATGGGGCGCGTCTTCGGGTGCAGGTTCAGGCGGTGGAAGGCCACAACAGCGTCAATCCCCGACATGTCAGCCGCACTACAGGCAAAGATGTCAACATTACTTTGGATGCACTCCCGCATCCTTGCCTGGTCTTCAGGATGCAAGACCCTGCTGATCCTCACCTTCTCTACCTTCCATGCCTTGCTGATGACCTCCATCTCCACAACTTCCTCCGCCAGCTCCAGCCAAGACTGCTCCCTGCCGACCCTTTCCTCCTCTCTTCCCAGCTCCTCCTCACCTTCTACCACCTCAACCTCCATTGCCTCTAATAGGCCTCCTCAAGACAACTCCACTTCTTCTCCCCTCTGGGACTCCCCCTCTACTTCTCCCTCTACCCCTTGCTCCCCCACAGCCTTTGCCAGCGCCTCACTTAGGCTTGCCCCTTCTTTCTCCACAACCTCCTCCTCAACCTCATCCCCAGCCTCATCTAGGCTCACTACTCCCTTCCTCATAGCTTCCTCTCCAATCTTCTCCCCGGCCTCACCTAGGCCCATCTTTCCTTCCCTGCATCTTCTTCTTTCCTCTCCATCTCCTTTCCTAGCTTCTCCTCCTCCGCCATCCCAGATATGGTATTAACGGCAGTCACGTAGCACTGCCTTGCCACCTTCTGATCCCCCTGATCCTGACCTGCACTCCTCCGCTGCTGAACTTTAGGCACTGATGGAACGAGGAGGGATGCAACGAAAGGCGCTGATGAGAGGAAGCCCAAATATTGCATTGTAGCTGCTCGGAGCATCAACGATGACGAACCGACAGTTCCTCGATACCCCTCCCCCCAACGTCACATGTAGTCCTACCCCTCCCTCAACTTCCTTATGCTCCCCAGAAAACCCGAACAATGATCCATCCGAGGCTAGGAGCCTCCGAGCTTAAACCTTCATCTCATTAAAGGCCTTCTTGAAGATTACGTTTACCGAGCTCCTGTTGTCCACCAGAATTCGGGAGACCGTGAAATTCTCCACCACCGTTTGGATCACCAAGGCATCGCAGAACGGATCTTCATACTCAGGCATGTCCTTCACCGAGAACTTTATATTTTCCTCCTGTTGGGGGGGGGGGGGGGGGTCAGGGAGGTCGAGGCGACACTCCTTCGAAACATGGTCTGAAAGCTCCTCTTACGGGTGGCTTCGATCCCCACACCCCCATGGATCACCACGATCCCTCCCCATTCCCCCACGTCCACTCGGTCCTCACATCTATCCTCTCCTCCTTCTGGCAGAACTTCCTCAATACTCATGGGGGGTTGCTGTTGGGACTGCCCCCTTGCCCCCTCATCTCCAGAAACTCCGGATAGGTGGCCGTTGCATGAACTTTCTCCTGGTGAAAGTCATAGAATGGCAATGCCACCCTGCCTTCTCTCCTCCTTGCTCCTCCCCGAGCTCCTCTCCTTCCTCCTCTTCCCTCACTATCTCCATCGCTTCCTGCTACGATGGGAGAGGAACACTCTGTCCCTGCCTCCAGGCCGGTTGGTTGAACCTCCTTTGCTCGCGGTGGTTGTCCCTACCTTGGAAACCACCACCCTGCCCCTGAGGGTGACCCTCCTAGGGACTCCAGCCCAACCTGTTGTTCGGCTCTCTTGGCCCCCAACCTTGCTGCTGCCCCTGTCCTCGGGGTTCCTCTCTCCTTCTCTCTTCTCTCTTCTCCCTCTACTCTCTCTACCTCCCCGCTCTCGGCTCTTTCCCATCCTCCTCTGCCAACTTGGCCAACCTCATAGCAAACGCTAGGTTGGCCGCCTCGATATCGATCTCCTTCATCGCCCTCTGCATCAACTCCTCGAAGGAGAGGGGAGAACTCTCTTCAGCTCCATGCTAAAGAAGCTGGGCCTCAACCCTAGGGTGAAAGCAAGCATCACCGTATACCCCGACATCTCCTACACCTGCAAGATCTCCTCCTGAAACCTATCGACATAGCATCCCAGCGTCTCCTCCGACCTCTGCTTGATGGAGAACAAGCACTCTGCTCCCTTCTTCCTCTTCCTGGATGTTGAGAATCTCCACAAGAAACTGCGTCGCAGTTCTTCGAAGCAATAAATCGAACTTGTGGGCAACTGGTGGAACCAGTTTCTGACTGTACAACCCCGTGTTCGTCGAGCGATCCCCGCCAGGAAAGGCGAGCGAACCAAGTTCCACGGCCCGCACCCAAGCAACAAGCGGGCATGCAGCAAGAGGCTGGTCCGCTCCCGCTCAGTTCAAGCGAGCGAGCCAGGCGAGACGACTCCTTCCCCCCCCCCCCCCTCACTCGCTCAGAGAATCGTCGACCGGAGTGGGGGGCGCTATTCATCGAACCGATATTCATGGATGGGTTCGATGACCCGCGACCTGCGAACCATTCGAATTGGCCGCCAGCCCGTTCCCTATTCGCGACCTGGTCGCCTGACCGCCTCGGCAGAGGATTGGCGGGTCGTGGTGGCCCGGCTCGCGCTCGCCCAAGAAGAGTAGGCGAGCCGCTAGAGCCAGGTCGCACCCGCCTCTCACGGAGAGGGATTAGTGGCGAGCTGACCTCCCAATCCAAGGGTGGGGCCCAGTAGAAGCCCCGAGGAGAAATTACATGGATGTCCTCCCCATGGGTGCGAATAGCTTCTCGGAACAGCGGAGCTACACTGTTAGCAGACCAAGTTGGACTGCACATAGCTGTTCGAAATAGTGGAGGTTGGCTATTAGCAGGCCCTCTACAGAATTCTATAAATAGAACCCAAGGGGGCACCTCAGAAGGCACGCTCTCATACACTCTTGCTCCCCGATTTAATAGTGCTTTCTGGGGTAGCCTTAGCTCAGCCTGTGGCTAAGGAGGGGAAGTATTCTCAGGTCTTTCGGGTGTGTGGTGGGTCCTCCCCGCCGAGCCCTTGGGTCGGTTTTTCCTTGTTTTCCCTGTTGTTTTGCTTACAGGAGTAAAGTAGGCGCGAGACCACCCCTTCCCCAAGGGTAGAACTCCACAGGAGACCGGAAATCGGTTTAAACATTTTGGTGCGGTGAGCGTGGAACGTGGTCAGCGCAGAAAAGCTTCGGCGAACCCAATGACAGGAGGACAGGGATCCGACAGGCCGGACTCGCCGCCCCCTCCGCCCCTCTCCACGGTGTGGATGTTTGAAGATTTCAGGAATGAGGTGCTGAAGCTCGTCAAGTTCGCACTCGGCACGCGGGCCGAGTGCTCGACTCCGGCAGTCCAGATCGTGGCCGCCCCCTCTTTGGGCGAGGACGCCCCCGACAGGTGAGCTGGGAAAGAAGTGGCGGAGGAAGGCCGGGGGTGCGAGCTCCCCGGGCGCGAGCTCTTCCCTGGCTCGGCAGGACGAGGCCGGTTCGGCGAGCTAGGCTTGCGAGATTTGCCACCCCGCCCAGTAGGGGGAGGTAGCCCCTTTAGCGAGTTGGTCTCTTCAGCCCCAGTTCCAGATGGGTTCAGGGAACCCGAGATGTCCTACTACACTGGGAAGGAGGACCCGGTCCAGCATGTTCAATGGTTCAAGGATGTAGTCTCCATCCGGCAGATGTCAGACGGGTTCAAATGCCGACTCTTCGCTATCACCCTCAGGGAGAAGGCAAGGGAGTGGTTCCATCAGCTACCGGCCAGCTCCATCTACTGCTTTGAGGACCTGCGCCGGGGGTTCATGCTGAGGTTCACTACGTCGAAGAAGAGGAAGAAGGAGTCAGAGTCCCTGTTCCACATCAAGTAGGGGGTAAATGAGACCCTGGGGAGCTACGTGGACCGGTTCTAGGAGGAGGTTACTCAGGTCCAGGAGATGTCGGACCATAGTCTGATGATGGCCTTTACCCTGGGCCTGCAGCAGGGGTTCTTCAGGATGGAGCTGAAGAGAGTTCCCCCCTCTCCTACGAGGAGTTGATGGAGAGGGCGGCAAGAGAAGTCGACGGGGAGGCGTCAAACCCGGAGTTTGCGCGGAAGCTGGCCAGGTGGGCCACGGAGGAAGAGAAGGAGCCGAGAGGAGGAAGAGGACATGAGGAGAGGAGGGGGAAGCCCCGATAGAGGGAGCAGAGGCAGGTCCAATGGAAGCAACAACTGAGGTGGGGGCATTAGGAGCCCGACCGTCGACTGGGCTGGAGGCCTGAGTGGTAAGGGCAGGGGCCACAAAGGGGATACCACGGGAGGGATCGCTATCAAGGGGGACAAGATCAGTTCCACCCCCCGGGCTGGAGGCAGGCCCAGAGGCCCCGGCTCCCCGATCAAGAGGAGGCTATGACCATAGCCTTGGGGGCGAGGAGGAGGATAGTGAGGAGGAGGAGGAGAGAAGTTAGGGTGGAGTTGCCCTATTGCGACTTCCATTAGGAGGAGGGGCACGCCACAGCCACGTGCCCGGAATTCCTTGAGATGAGAGGGAATAGGGAGCAGCAGCAGCAGGGGCGGCAAGAAGTGAAGATTGAGGAGGTCCTTACTCGGACAGAGGAGGACCATTGCGAAGACCGGGTGGATGTTGGGACCCGAGGAGGGATCAGAGTGATTCGGGTTCTCAAGGGAGAGGAAGGAAGTGGAGGGAGGAGTCGACCTCCATATGACCCTGGGGGGTCAGTCCAGAAACTGCAGGTTCGTCATCATGGACGCCCCCAGCAGTTACAATGCCATCTTCGGGAGGCCCATTATCAGCGCCTTCCGCTGCGTCCCCTCATCATTCCATCAATGCTTGAAGTTTAACGCTGAGGGGATCCAGGTCAGGGTCAGGGGGGACCCAAAGGTGGTGCGGGAGTGCTATGTCACTGCGGTGAACACCATCTCTTGGCAGGAGGGAGCCGAGGAGATGGGGAGAAGGATGGAGGAAGATGAGCAAGAAGGAAGAAGGGAGGAGCTGGAGATGGGGAACTGCGCAGAGGGGGAGGCGGCAGGAGGAGACCAGGAGGAGCTGGCCGAAGTGATGGCCGTGGAGGAGGAGATGGAGGTGGAGGTCCCCATCCCAGAGGGGAGAGATGTTGAGGAATGGGGGGAGCAGTCCAGTCTAGAGGCTGCGGAAGAGGTGGTGGAGCTGGAGGTCCGCACCTGTGGAGGCAGAGTGGAGAGGGTCTGCGTCAGCGGAGGGCTGACCATGGAGGACTAAGGCAGGATGCTGGAGTGCATCCAGAAGAACGTGGACATCTTCGCATGGAGCGTCGCGAAGATGCCGGTGGTTGACGCGGATGTGGCTTGCCACCGCCTCAACTTGGACCCGGGAACACGCCCCGTTCAGCAAAAGAAGAGGTCCACCGCGACAAGCTAGCGGAGCCTATCAGGGAGGAGGTGGCGAAACTCCTCAAGGCCAGCTTCATGTCCGAGATCCAATACCCCGGCTGGGTCTCCAATGTCGTCATGGTCAAAAAGGGAGACGGCCGGTGGAGAATGTGTATCGATTTTTCTTTACTTAATAAAGCCTGTCGTAAGGACAGTTATCCTTTGCCTCGGATCGATGCGCTGGTTGACTCAGCCATTGGTTTTTCTGTAATGAGTTTTCTTGATGCTTTTTCAGGTTATCACCAAATCAGGATGCACCCCCGGACATCAAGGATGTCTCGTTCATCATGGGGGATGGATGCTACTGTTATAAGATGATGCCCTTCGGGCTGAAGAACGCAGGGGCAACCTATCAAAAGATGATGGACAGGGTCTTCAAAGAGCAGAAGGGGAGAAACTTGGAGGTGTACATTGACGATCTTATGATCAAGAGTCAGGATGTGGGCTCCCACCTCCAGGATCTAAAAGAGACCTTTTCCACCCTGCGCAGATACAAGATGCAGTTGAATCCCGTAAAATGTGTTTTCGGGGCTAGCAGGGGAAAGTTCTTGGGGCACCTCCTCACCCCTGCAGGGGTCGAGCCGAATCCTGATAAGGTCAAGGCTATCCTAGAGCTGGGGCCACCGGGGAATACTAAGGAGGTCCAGCGACTGACGGGGAAGCTGGCAGGGTTGAGTAGGTTCCTCTCCCGGGCAGGGGAGAAGTGCTCCCCATTCTTTAAAACATTAAGGGGCGGGCAGAGGTTTGAATGGACCCAGGAGTACGAGGAGGCATTCCGGGCCCTCAAGATGCAGTTGACTCAGGCTCCGCTACTCCAAGGTCCGAAGGAGGGGAGGACCTGTTTTTATATCTCGAGGTCGGAGCGGAAGTCGTGAGCTCCGTCCTAGTTCGTGAAGAGGGGAAGAAACAACTCCCCATTTATTACGTGAGCCGGGTCCTGAGGAAGGCCGAGCTCCGGTACCCGATTTTGGAGAAGCTGGCTTTCACCCTGATCATCTCAGCCCGGAGGTTGCGACCTTACTTCCAGGCACACTCGATCCGAGTGGTGACTGACCATCCTCTCCGCAACATCTTTGAGGGGGTGGAGCACTCGGGCAGGCTGGCCAAGTGGTCGGTGGAGTTGAGTGAGTTCGACGTCTCCTTCGTTCCGCGCCTCTCGATCAAAGCTCAAGCAATGGCCGATTTCCTGGCTAATTATGTGATTGAGGTGGCGGAGGAATAGCTCACCCATCCAAACCCTTGGAAGGTAAAGGTGGACGGCGCCTCGGGGAGGCATTCCCTGGGAGTGGGGGTGATCTTGGAGAGCCCCCGGGGACTAGAATTGAATAGACGATGGTGGTGCACTTTCCCATCACCAACAATCAAGCCGAGTATGAAACCGTGATAGCGGGGCTGTGCCTGGCCCGAGAGCTGGGGGTGCTGGACGTGAAGGTCCTTACCGACTCCATGGTGGTAGCTTCCCAGATTAATGGGGAGTTTGAAGCAAGAGATCCAACCCTACGGATGTACTTAGCCAAGGTAAAAGGGGTCATTGACATGTTCCAAACTTTCTCCATCCAGCATGTGCCTCGAGAAGAAAACGAGCAGGTCGATCAGCTCACAAAGCACGGTCCCCGGATGGGGGGTACCATCACCGACCTGTTCCACCCCTCCATCGAAGAAGGAGAGCTCATGGAGATAGATCAGCGGCCTTCGTGGATGGACCCAGTTATGACTTTCCTTTCCACGGGAGAGTATCCGGAGGGGGTAGATAAGAAGAAGCTCCGACATAAGTCAGCATACTACCTCCTCCCGGACGAGCAGCTGTACAGGAAGACCCTCTCGGGGATGCTAGCTCGCTGCGTGGCCGAGGGAGAAGTACAAAAGATCTTAGAGGAGGTCCACTCCGGGGAATGTTGGAGTCACTTCGGGAGTCGGATCTTGGAGGGAAGGATAGTATGGCAAGGATACTGCTGGCCCACCCTGGGCCAGGATGCAACGGAGTTCGCAAGAAGGTGTCATAAATTCTAGCTGTTTGCCGCCCTCCAGCTACAGCCGGCCCAGCGACTCAAAAGTATCATGGCCCATTGGCCCTTCGCCATTTGGGGAATAGATTTGTTTGGGCCATTCCCCCAGGCCAGTGGGAAGAGAAGGTTGCTCCTAGTCATGATTGATTACTTCTCCAAGTGGTTAGAAGTGAAGGCACTGGTCAAGGTGACCTCCCAGGTTATCAAGAACTTCATCTGGGGGGAGATCACCTGTCGCTACGGGCTGCCCCAGGACATCGTCACGGACAATAAGCCTCAGTTCGCCAATGCAGAGTTTACCAGTTTCTGCAGGCAGCTCGGGATCGACCTCAGGTTCGCCTCGGTCCATCATCCCAGGAGCAACGGGCAGGTGGAGGCCGTGAACAAAATCATCGTCAACCTCCTCAAGAAGAAAGTGGAGAATTTGAAGGGAAGTTGGGTGGAGCAGCTTCTCGCGGTCCTCTGGGCCTTGAGGACCAACCCTAACACAGCTACTGGAGAGACCCCCTTCAAGCTCTCTCATGGGTGCGAGGCAGTGCTCCCCGTGGAGTTTAAAGTCCGAACACCTCGAGTTGTTGCGGCCAAGGAAGGTAGGGAAGAATGGCAGGCCGAGAATGAGGAAGAGCTGAGGCTCTCCCTTGACATGGTGGAAGAGCTGAGGGACCTTTACGCCATCCGACAGGAAGAGTTGAAAAGAAGAATGGCCAAGTACTTTGACAAGCATGTCAGAGTCAAACAGTTTGAGGAAGGGGACCTGGTGCTAAAGAAGGTGGACGCAGCAGGGAGGTCGGCATCCGTGGGGAAGCTCAACCCCAGCTGGGAAGGACCGTTTATTGTAAAGGAGACTTTGAAGTCGGGAGGTTATCGACTCCAGAATATGGAGGGCGAGACACTAAGTCTCACCTGGAGTGGTGACGACTTAAAACGTTTTTTCCTTGAAGCTTGTAAGTTGTGCCTTCATTTTTAATAAAAACTTTGTTAATATGCCAACATTGTCGCTGTGAATCCGCATGGAGGAATGAGATGAATTTGGACCCCGAGCAGATCCCGCTGCCAGGCTCTCACCTAGCTGGCAGGGCTGGAAGTCACTCGGTGTCATCCTTGGCCTCGAGCAGATCCCGCTGTCAGGCTCTCACCTAGCTGGCAGGGCTGGAAGTCACTCGATGGTATCGATAGTGGACCTCGAGCAGATCCCGCTGCCAGGCTCTCACCTAGCTGGCAGGGCTGGAAGTCACTCGGTGTCATCCTTGGCCTCGAGCAGATCCCGCTGTCAGGCTCTCACCTAGCTGGCAGGGCTGGAAGTCACTCGATGGTATCGATAGTGGACCCCGAGATGATCCCATTGCCAGGCTCTCACCTAGCTGGCAGGGCTGGAAGTCACTCGGTTTCATCCTTGGCCTCGAGCAGATCCCGCTGTCAGGCTCTCACCTAGCTGGCAGGGCTGGAAGTCACTCGATGGTATTGATAGTGGACCCCGAGAAGATCCCGCTGCCAGTCTCTCACCTCGCTGGCAGGGCTGGAAGTCACTCGGTGTCATCCTTGGCCTCGAGCAGATCCCGCTATCAGGCTCTCACCTAGCTGGCAGGGCTGGAAGTCACTCGATGGTATCGATAGTGGACCCCGAGCAGATCCCGTTGTCAGGCTCTCACCTAGCTGGCAGGGCTAGAAGTCACTCGATGGTATCGATAGTGGACCCCGAGCAGATCCCGCTGTCAGGCTCTCACCTAGCTGGCAGGGCTAGAAGTCACTCGGTGTCATCCTTGGCCTCGAGCAGATCTCGCTGTCAGGCTCTCACCTAGCTGGCAGGGCTGGAAGTCACTCGATGGTATCGATAGTGGACCCCGAGCAGATCCCGCTGCCAGGCTCTCACCTAGCTGACAGGGCTAGAAGTCACTCGGTATCATCCTTGGCCTCGAGCAGATCCCGCTGTCAGGATCTCACCTAGCTTGCAGGGCTAGAAGTCACTCGATGGTATTGATAGTGGACCCCGAGCAGATCCCGGTGCCAGGCTCTCACCTAGCTAGCATGGCTGGGAGTCACTCGGTGTCATCCTTGGCCTCGAGCAGATCCCGCTGCCCGGCTCTCACCAAGTTGGCAGGGCTGGAAGTCACTCGTTGGGGAAAGACGTCGACTCCTCGTCAGCTAACTAGGAGGCCTTGACGTGCAAAGCCAGGTCAGAGGTCGGGGAACCGGGTGTCTAAAGGGCGAGGAGTTAGAGCCGCGAAGCTAACCAAAAAAGAGGAAGAAAAGAACCCGAGCCGCATGCGAGAGGATCGGCTTGCAATAATTCTGGTGGCTCAGGCGAGCGACGAAACCGGCTCACCTCTCCTGATGAGCAAGTAATCTCCTTAGCGAGTCTGGACGGCAGAGACAGGTCGCCGCCAGCGAGGCAACCGACCGGGTCCCCGATGATTCCTGAGCCGGATCTATAGGCGTACGACCTCATCGACGTAACGCGAAGCGAACGACTGCGAGTGCAGAAAAGGGAGGTTCACATCACACAATAACGACAAACATCCATATAACACGATTGCAGAAATATTTGTAAGGGTAAGAGTTGACAGAAATTACAATGTCGTGACACTATTCACGAATACGTCTCAAACAACCAAAAAATGCACAAGGTATACATATAACCAGCGAATCGCAAGGGCGCGAGGGCGATGCGAGATCCTGGGCGGGAAGTCCTAGATGGGTTGGTAGGACTTATCCCCGGGGTCCGGCACGGGAAGGAACAGTGCCGGCACCACCTCGCCCGCCGAGAGTTCCGCGGCCTCGCTCATGAGGAGGTCCGCACGCCGCAGCATCTGCATTGTGTACTTCGCGGCACTGGCGGCGTTCTTCTGCATCAATACCTCCAACTCATAGTCAGAATGATGTTCGAGCGGGCAGCCTCTATTGACTGGCGGAGGGGCAGCAGTGGCAGCTTCCAGCTCGCGCACCCGCGCCTCCAGTGCCGACTTGTCCTGACCGAGGGCGGCGATCTCAGCACCCATCCGGCTGGCCGTCACCGCATCCTGAGAAAAGAAAAAAAAGAAGAAGGGTCGGAAGGTGGATTCGCGAAAGGAAACGGTAATTGGAAGTAAGCACGTACCGCCCATACCAAATACTGCGCGAGGGTCTCCTCGGTCGCGTCGGCCCGCTTCCTCTGGAGATCCGCGTCCTCCGGAGCAAGTTTTCGGGCCTCCTCTTTTTCGTCCGCCAACTTCTTGAGAGAAGTGGAGTTCCGCTCCAGCTGGGTGCAGTGCCGCCCAAATATATGGGCCAACTCTAGGCCGCGTAGTTGGGCTCGCGCGCTTTCATGCACCAGTACTCGCGTCGCCTCCTTGTCATAGATAGCGGCGTCCTCTCGCGAGTAAAGGCCGAACGAGAAGTTATAGGCCTCCCTGCCGATGGTGTTCTGCTCCAACCAACTCGGCAACAGAGTCGAGACCACCGCGCGATTTGACTCTTTGTCACATGACAGAAGCGGGACGCCGAGCTCGTCCAGGTATTTCTCGCCGTAGCCGAAATTGTGGTGCCCTCTCGGCACCGGCTTCGCGGTAGCACGTGGCCCGTCCGGCGGCCCAGAAGTGCCTGCCGCCCCGCCGGGGGTGTCGCTGGTCGAAGCAGCCTAGGGGGAAAGACCCTCGGCCGATTGATCCGCCGGGCCTTGCCTTTTCTCTGGCCCACGGTGAGTTACTGCCCCGCAGTCTTCGCCATCTTGGGCAGGGGAGCAGGCTGTTCGCGGCCCGACCGCTTATTAGCAGGGACTGACGGGACGTTGCGCTTGGTGACGTCAGCAGCCTGAGCTCGGGCGAGGACCCCGGAGGCGACCCTAGCACTCTCGTAGGGGGGGGGGGTGAAGGGGAACATCTCGCTCGCCTTCCAAGGAGAGAGAGGGCGAAACTAAAGAAGAAAACTGCGAGACAGAGCAATGACGAGTGGCTAACCTCCCCCAGGCGGGACGGCAGCAAGGCCATCGAGGTTGCGGCGCAAGGACGCGACCTCGAAGTTCTTCCTGGCAAAGAACCCCCACAGGTCGGCTTCATGGCCCCCCAGGCTGGGCGGGCGGTAACTAGCCTCGCTGAGCTGCACCGGCGAGAAAGGGACGTTGCCAAAACCCCCCTTGACGAACAAGAACTTTTTGAGCCTGTTGTGGCTCTTATTAACGGTCTCCCGCACCTTGAGGTGGGCGCTGGAGAAATAGGCAATCCTGTCCCGGTTCGCGCGGAAGGAGAATAGTTTGCGGAAAACCGCGAGACTGAACTCGACCTGCTACTCCCGCAAAAAGCAGGCGAACCCTACCATGACAGCCACGGAGTTCGGGGTCATCTGGCCTATGATGACCCCGAAGTACTTCAACACTTGACGCACCTCCGGCCACAGAGGAAGCCGAAGACCCACCTCAAAGTGAGCCAGAGGAATGGCGAGCTCGTCCCTGGACAGATCGTTGATCTTCTCCCCTTCCCCGGGCCATCTCGCCGAAAATCCAGGCGGGACGTGATCGCCGAGGGCATCTAAGTACTCGCGCTCTGAGATAACGACGTGGGGGAAGTCATGCTCCGAGAATGTCCAGGCGCATTTACTTCGCCCGTCCGCATCGCCGTCGCCGCCACCCATTCCACAAAACGACTGCCGAGCGAGCGAGAAAGCCCCAGAAGGCGAACGCGAGCCGGGCTTCGCAAAGAGCAGGAGAGGGGGAAGTGCTTTGAAGCGGTGGAAGGACAAGAACTGGCAAGGCCTATTTATAGAAAGAAAGAAAGAGCGGGAAAATTTTCCGCCGACAGGAAGAGTGCGTATAGCAAAAATCAGGCCTGACGGTTCGACTTCCCGACCTGCACCGCACCGCCAAGACCATTCAGGAGCGGGTCTCGCCTGTCCGCATCAGCGCGAGGAACAAGCTGGCGAGTCACGGCCCGCACCCGCCCAGGATTCTGAGCGAGTCGGGGAGACTCTTAGCCGGCGAGCTCCTCGGCCCGCTCCCGCTAAAATCAGGATGGCGGGTTGAGCGAGTCCATCCTATGACCCGCACTCGCCCGAGGAGGGTGGCGAGCGGAGGACACGGGTGCACTCGAGCCCGCCCCATGGAGAATAAAGCAGCAACATGATAAGAACAATATGCATCAGAAATCAAAAACCAGACCCATAGGCGGGCGAGGAGAGTTGCAAACAGTTACAGATACTGAATAAGTCTTTGAAATAATAGTACCCCCACCCCCCCCCCCCCCCCACCCCCCCGAGCGAGTCGACTCGAAGCACAGACACGACCCGACCCAGCAATAGTCCGCGAACGGAGAGAAGAGAGGGTGGATCAGTACTGGATCCACTTCCACCTGCCCCGCCGTTGCGTTCCAATTCGTGGCGGCACGCGAGGATAATGATAATCGCACACCGCCACCAACTCCTGTTGGGCCAGGACAACTTGTTTCGAGACACTCTTTAGACTCTCCTCGGCCCGCGTAATGTGCACGCCGGGTGAAGTGACCTCGCCACCTTCTGCTGCACGCGGAGCCCCCTCCAAAGCCGCGAGCCGAGCCTCGGTCTCGGCCTTGTCTCGGTCGACCCTCTTGACGAGCTCCTAAAGCAGCAGAATATGTTTCTGGAATAGCCATGTCACCTGCCTCTTCATCCCCACTGCATCAGTCGGATCCCCCAGGTAATCCGAAACGCCCTCCACGTCAGGCGGAGGCGAGTACCCTTCGCTCATCTCAGTTTCAGAGGAGATCGCGTTGTAACCTGCAAAAAGGAGATTTAGAGGGGACGAGCGAGAACAATGCAAGCGTCGAGTACGAGCTTACCAGGGGTTGGCACGTCGTCCATACCGATGGAAGGACGGAAAGAGCCCGACCGACCCTGAAAGGGTTCTCCCTCGAAGGCCGCAAGAGATTTCACTAGTCCGGTGGGAACCGGTGAACGAGGGGTATTCGGGGGTGGACGGTCCAGACCCGAGGGGCTAGCAACCCTCTCAGACGATAAGGGGGGGGGGAGCGATCCTCCCCCCCCCGTCACCCTCGTCTTCACGAGGCAGTACCTGCAGGACAAAGGGTCAGAAATGTAGCGACAAGCTGGGAAGGGATATCACGTACCTTAGAAGCGACCTCGGTGCCGACCGCCGAGCTGGAACCCGGGAAGTTATTCGCCGGGGACCGCCTCACAATCTTTCCATTTACCGGTCTAAAGAGAGGGCCGGGAGACCCACGCGCTAACCAGGGGGCAGACTCGAGGGCCTCCTCCCGAGTCTGCTGGCCCGCGGCCGCCAGGCGGGCACGCACCTCTTCGCTGACCGGCATCAAGAAGCTGCAGTCTGCTTGAAAAGACGAGATGGCCTAGGGAGACCCCCCTGGGGTCAGTGGTATATTTATAGCCGAATAGTGTGGCTCCACCAGAAGATTCCATGCAAGCTCAGCACAGTACTCGCCGAAAACGCGGGTTGGATGGTTCTTTCTGAGCTTTATCAAGCTCAAAAATAGCGGGGATTGTGTACAACCCCATATTCGTCGAGCGGGCCCCGCCAGGAAAGGCGAGCGAACAAAGTTCTACGGCCTGCTCCAAGCAACAAGCGGGCATGCGGCAAGAGGCTGGTCCGCTCCCGCTCAATTCAAGCGAGCGAGCCAGGCGAGACGACTCCTTCCCCCCCCCTCACTCGCTCAGAGAATCGTCGACCGGAGAGGGGGCGCTATTCGTCGAACCGATATTCATGGATGGGTTCGACGACCCGCGACCTGCAAACCGTTATAATTGGCCGCCAGCCCGTTCCCTATTCGCGACTTGGCCGTCTGACCGCCTTGGCAGAGGATTGGCAGGTCGTGGTGGCCCGACTCGCGCTCGCCCAAGAAGAGTAGGCGAGCCGCTAGAGCCAGGTCGCACCTGCCTCTCGCGGAGAGGGATTAGTGGCGAGCTGACCTCCCAATCCATGGGAAGGGCCCAGTAGAAGCCCCGAGGAGAAATTACATGGATGCCCTCCCCATGGGTGCGAATAGCTTCTCGGAACAGCGGAGCTACTCTGTTAGCAGACCAAATTGGACTGCACATAGCTGTTCGAAACAGCGGAGGTTGGCTATTAGCAGGCCCTCTACAGAATCCTATAAATAGAACCCAAGGGGGCACCTCAGAAGGCACGCTCTCATACTCTCTTGCTCCCCGATTTAATAGTGCTTTCTGGGGTAGCCTTAGCTCGGCCTGTG
Organism: Platanthera guangdongensis; assembly: GCA_039583875.1. Classification (NCBI taxonomy): domain Eukaryota; kingdom Viridiplantae; phylum Streptophyta; class Magnoliopsida; order Asparagales; family Orchidaceae; genus Platanthera; species Platanthera guangdongensis. The sequence goes on along the minus strand of CM077163.1, from coordinate 208,933,207 downwards.
GCTAAGGAGGGGAAGTATTCTCAGGTCTTCCGGGTGTGTGGTGGGTCCTCCCCGCCGAGCCCTTGGGTCGGTTTTTCCTTGTTTTCCCTGTTGTTTTGCTTGCAGGAGTAAAGTAGGCGTGAGAACACCCCTTCCCCAAGGGTCGAACTCCACAGGAGACTGGAAATCGGTTTCAACACTGACCTTCTCCTTCAGAGTGATTGCGAAGAGCCTACACTTGAAGGCATCTGACATTTGCATGATGGAGACGACATATTCAAACCACTACACATGTGGTATGGGGTCATCCCTCCTCGTATAGTAGGTCATGTCTGGCTCCGGAAACCCCTCCAGAACTGGAGCTGAGATGATGAGCTCACTGAAGGGGCTCCCGCCCCTGCCTGCTGAGAGGGCTCTTCGCGCGACCTCGGCTCGCTCGCCCTGTCCGCACTGGTCTGTCCCGGGAACAGCTCACGCCTGGGGACATTCCTTTCCACCGCCTCGGCCGGAACCTCCTTCCCGAGACGCTATCCGGGAGCATTCTCGCCCAATGACGGAGCAGTTGCCACTGGGACCTGAGGAGTCTCCCACAAGCCTCTTACCGAGAAGGCCAAGTGGATGGTCTGCAAGACTTCTCGCCTGAAGTCCTCCAACATCCCCAACGCCACCTCACTTCCCCGAGAGGGAGAACCTCCTGAGCTAGCTCTTTCTCCTTCACCTCTAGACATGAGACTTGACTTGAGATTTTTTTCTATCAGCCACGGTCCACGCTCACTGCACCAGAAATATTGAAGCCCAAAACTGGCATCAACGAGAGTTCGAACCTTGGAGTGTGGCCGACACCTACTTCTCCTAAACCTCGACCCAAGACTAGCCACAAAGAACTGGAAACTGACCCTAAGACTCAGCTGCGAGGTCCCTCCACTAACCCGTGAAAGTGAGGATTACACCTGATATACTCTACAGGGGGGGGGGGAGGGTGAATAGAGTATCTTTTAAATCTTTAAAATTTTTTGACGTTAATAAAATCTACAGAGTAGGGCAGCTATTTGATACCAAAATTTACTATAAGTAAAAGAGCAATCCTAAGATAAATTAATCTACCACAGGCACATTAAAATTAAACTAACTACCACAAGCACAACAAGAACAAAAAGGAAAGAGGGCAACCAGATAACACAAGAATATTTATAGTGGTTCCCCAACCTGGGTACATCCACTCTTCTACCACCATGATAGGAATCCACTAACAGGTTTTGATTAGGTGACTGCCACCAATGAGCTTTTGATCAAGTGCTCAAAAAGCAACCCAAATATTTTGATTAGGTGACTTGGAACCAAGGAATAACTTTTGAAGGGAGTTAAAGAACCCTTTATACAGTGAGGGGGTGAGAGAGTTATGGTGTCTTCTCTTTCTCAAATACAACTGAGAAGACTAGTGGATCTTTGATGTTATCAAAGCTCCCCCTGAGTTATTTAGTTGTTCACGAAGATTAGAACTTTGCTTTAGGGTGAGTAGGTCTTCTACCTTCAACCTTGATGAGAAGAGATCCAAGAACTTCTTGATTGATGAAGATTTGTTGTCCTTGAAGAATCCTGGAGTGAAGAATGAAGAAGACTCTTGATTTGGATAGATGTTCTTCTTCTTCTTCAGCAGTGTCAAGGTGAAGACCAGATTCTTTTTTTGCACTGAGAAGAATTTGAATGAATGTTGCTGTGTATCTTCTCTGTGTGCTGTATCTTGTTCTTGTGTATCACTCTCTGCCGAGAAGAAGGAAGAAAAACACTTTTATATTCCCAATGGAATTTCTCCTTTGAATTTTTGAATTCCTTCATGCATTGATTGCTGTCGGCCTGGAGAATGTAATATGGATGGAGAGAATGTCTGCATTAATTGGATTTCCCCAACTGTCACATTGAAAAATGACAAGTAATAATCCTGATGAATGCCATAATCAATGCTGCTTCTAACGATAATATTCAGAGAATATTTAGCATTGATTACTCAGGAATTACTGCAATAAAATAAGGACAGAAGGAAAAATCCAAGTCTGGAACTGCACAGAAATCGTCGTGCAAAGAACAGATTTCGTCGACCTGGGTCCAGAGTTTGTCGAGCTGAGAAGTCATGTTCGTCGACCAGATAATTGTTATTCGTCGACCTGAGAATAGCTAACTGCTTTCTTGTAAACTCTTGCCAATTCTATGCAATAAGATCGTCGAGCTGATAATCTAACTTCATCGACTAGAGTTCAGAGAAATGTTTCTGGACTTAGAATTTTGAAGTAGAGCAACCAGAAATCGTCGACCTGTGAACTAAGTTCGTCGAGCTCAACTCAGAGAATTGTATCTGAGTTCGTCGAGCTGAGCACGACTTTTGTCGAGCTAAGTTCGACGAATGTCGAACTCACTTTACTGAAACTAATTTTTCTCTAAGTTTTGAGTCTTCTGCAGTCTTTTGTTGGCCGGTCCATGCAATGTTGACTCTAAGGACATGACCTAGACTCTAGGACACAGACATGACCCTGGCTATACAAGGTGGGTCAATAATCCTAGTTTAGTGAACCTAGCCCAAATCCAACTAGGGATCCAACAACCCGGAAGTTCTCTGAGCGCTTACCCTCCAAAGCCAATTGTTGGGCTAGGAGTACCTTAAAAGCTCTAGAAGGCAAAATGAGAGTATGAGAGTGTCTGCCTTCTGAGATATCATGTGGGTCTATTTATAGATTTTCAATATCTGGTCTGCAAAAGACGTACTTTTGTTGCTCTAAAATTACTAAAATGTCCCTAGACTGGTTTGCCAATAGCCAGACTCTGCTATTCTGAGGAGCTAAATGCAGACCAGGGGTGTTTAGGTAATTTCAGGTCTGGGTCCCACCGGGCGGAAGCTTTTCCTACTGAGCTCTGCGGGAACCCGGCTTGCCCTGAGCACAAGCCTTCACGCCTAACCCGGGCGGGAACCAAAGGTTGACGGGAGCATTGAGTGGAGAAGCATCACTCAATGTCAAAGGCTACTGGAGTGTTAAGTGGAGGAGCCTCACTCAATGTCAAATGCTGATGGGAGCGTTGAGTGGAGAAGCATCACTTAATGCCAAAAGATGACGGGAGCGTTGAGTGGAGAAGCATCACTCAACGCCAAGGGCTGGCGGAGCATTGAGTGGAGAAGCATCACTCAACGTCAAAGTTTGGTGGAGCGTTGTGTGGAGAAGCATCACTCAACGCCAAGGGCTGGCGGGAGCGTTGAGTGGAGAAGCATCACTCAACGCCAAGGGCTAGTGGAGTGTTGAGTGGAGAAGCATAACTCAACGCCAAGGGTTGGCGGGAGCATTGAGTGGAGAAGCATCACTCAACGCCAAGGGCTGGCGGAGCGTTGAGTGGAGAAGCATCACTCAACGCCAAGGGCTGGCGGGAGCGTTGAGTGGAGAAGCATCACTCAACGCCAAGATTCAATAGGCTTCCACCATCCTGAGGCGCGAGCCCCAGTACTTGCCCGGGGCGGGAGCCTTGCTGCCCGCCCTGATTCCGCCATGGCCTGAGCCTTAGATCTGCGTTCGACAATCATAACCTTAAGTCGAAGGCCCAGCTCGACGAATTGGCATTTGATGAACCACGCCTCTAGCTTGACAGATTGAGCTCGACGTACTGGTGTTCGGCGAAATGACACTGCTCAACCCCTAGGCGAGAGCCCTCCCAGCTGCTTATGGCGAGAGGACTGATAACTTCCCAAAAAGAAGTTATCTAACTCTTAATTTTGATATCATATTGAGCATAAATAAAAAGAAATAATTTAAATGAGTATAAATATTCATAAAGTTATATTTATCGATTTAAAGTGAATTAAGCTAATTTGTTCATGTTTTCCTTACCAGAAATTCCATGGAATTCGAAACGGGAAAGTTAAAGCTGGAATTATATTTTGGTTGTGCAGTTGTTTCAGGAACCTGTTTCAGTTGTTATAACAAGTTTTGGGCGGATTTGAAATTCGAATTTTGAATTTTGTGCCAAAACCAAATATGGAAGGATGCAACTATTGGAAGGGGGTTGCTCGTTTTTAAGAGGGTAGTCTGATGCCTATTTGGAGGGATACAAAATTTGAGAGGGAAAGAGAGTTCTAAGGGCCATCATCTTGGAGAAGAAGAAGAGGAACGACTAGGGTTTGGACGCACCAGCGAGAAGGAAGAAGGCTCTAAAGCAAGATCTACACGCAAATTCCTGCATCGTTTTCATTTCTAAAAGCATGTCTAGTAAGATGTTCCTTGTTGTGTAGTTTCATTCCTCAAGCATGAACTAAATTTCTCGGTCTTGTACGTGGAGAGTACTTTAACTTATTATGATGTGATGTTTGTAATTTCTCTTTTATGATTGATTGAAAACCTATTTTGCTGAATTTATGTTTTATTTTGTGGAATTTTTGGATCAAACATTCTTCTCCTAACTTACGTGGTGAGATTCGAGAGAGGAGTTACGTATTTTAGGGTTGAATCCTTTATTTTGGATGGCGAGATTCGAGAGAGGAGTTGTTTAAATCGTTAGCCAAAATTCCATTTTTTTACTGCACTGCAAGATTCGAGAGAGGAGTGGCGTAAGTGTAGCATAAAGTTCGACATAGCATAAAGAGAGAAAGAGATTTCCTCGTATGTTAGCAACATTGATTTGAGTGATTTATGTTATTCTCATTCTACCTAAGTTAGAGAAAACTAGGAGAATTAGGGTAAACGGATTTCTGAGATCGAGAGATGATGACTTCCACTTTCAAATCGTTACAGGATAGTAATTAATCTTTTCATGAAAGATCACTTTAAAAACTCATCGCAATAGGCAAAGGAAATCTATGTACGAGACTACTTCTCCAACTTGATAAAAGTGAATTTTAAGTAATCGCTTTAGTTTATGATTGTTCTTCTTTTGTTTTATTTCATCAGCGAAACTTATTCTGATTAAATCGCTTGAATTCAAAGAAAGGGTAGAGCTAGTATTTCCGAGCATTAGATTATTCACTTCCTCGAGGGAACGATCTTAACTCATCATTTTATTACTTGTTTCGGCACGTGCACTTGCGTTATCATATACATCTATTTCGGGCGTATCAAGTTTTTGGCGCCGTTGTTGGGGAGGTGCAACTGATTTTGTGTTTATTTCTCGTAATATTAGTAAAACTTTAGTATTTGGAGATCAAGTATTTTGTTTTTGTGTTACTTTTGTTATCTAATTTGAATTTCATTAGTATATTTCAAGATATCAAAATCCGGATTTACTGTCGTTTAACTTAGAAATTGAGCGCACTTGTAGAGAAAATCGAAGAATTTTTAGAACGGAGATTATTATTCATCCTGTGATGGATAATAACTGACAATAAGTAATAGGTGCCAATGAGGGTCACTTAAACCCTAATAGTCATGTTGATCAAAACAATCAACAAGCGACACCTCGAATGACATGCCAAGATTATAACACACCTTTTAGAGGAGGTTTGCACTCTAGTATAGCTCGATCGGCCATAGAAGCCAACAATTTTAAAATGGACCCATTTATTATGCAACAAGTTCAATATAACAAGTTCGGGGGTCTTAGCCATGAAGATGCAAACTCTCATCTAAGGACTTTCTTAGCAATTTGTGACATGTTTAAAGTCAATGGTGTGTCCGCCAAAGCTATTCAACTAAGAGCATTTCTTTTTTCCTTAGAAGGACGAGCTAAGGATTGGTTAGACTCTTTATCTAATGACACTATCACCACATGAGATCAATTAGTGGAAAATTTTTTAAACAAGTATTTCCCCGACAACGGCGCCAAAAACTTGATACACCCGAAATAGATAATGATGATTTGCCTTTTTAAATCGTAATTATTTATTTCCAAAACAAGTTTAGATTTAATAATTCATTTTAATTCTTCAATTATATAAAAAATGAAAACCTAGTTCTTTTCTGTTTCTCCCAAAAGCCCAACCCGCAATTTAGGGCAAGAGAGGGGCGGCGAATCCAAAAGCAGAGCGGTGATTAGCGATCGGTGTAGTGGGAGGTTGTTGAATGGCAGCACATGCCATTCGACGGAGACATCACCAACTATGTCATATCGCACCAGTGGCGTGACTGTATTTTTGGAAGTGTGCGACATCTATAAAGTGCGGTGGACGACGAGCGGCGTTACCGAGCGACCTTTGATGTAGTCAATCTTCCGAGCGCAGTCGGCAGCAACGACTAACTCTCTAGAGTTGAAACGGCTGATTCTCTAGAGGCGGGATCAGCAGGAGCGATTTTGGAGGCATTCAGTGGAATAATTAGACTACGAGAGTGGGTGTGGATTTTGGGAGCAAGTCTCAGAGGTTGCTGAAGGTAAATCCTTTAAAACCCAACACATTGCAGAATCAGACCCACAACTAGATCTTCTCAATTTCTGGCTAGGTCAAAGATGAAGTGGGAGGCAACCGGCGAACGGCTTTGACGTGCCAACACCAATCACGTGATCGGGATTCTAGAAGCAGGCTACAGTAAGTGATCGGAGTTCTGGAAGTGTGAGGTGGACGGTGAGCACATTAACTCCATCACAATCAAACGAGAGCAGTGCAAGGGCTTATTATCACCATTCCTGAAGATTTCTGGGATAAAGCTCCTAACTTTGCACTTATGGATGAGAGCAATTGGTGGAAAATTAACATCTAGTTTTGTTCTCCTATTTGTGTGTTTTGTTTTGTTTAGAATTATGTCATATAAAGGAAAGATAAGAGGAGGAAGGGGAAGGAGGTTGTTAGAGAGAAAGCAGTGAAATTTTCGAGTGAGGCGGCTGGGTACTGGTTCCAATCGTTGAAGATGCTCCCTTTCATCTTTGAAAGAGGATTCAAAATGGAAAAGCGGGCGTGAAGTGTCACTTATGCTGAGAGGATTCAGAATCTCCAGTGGGAGACGTTCTGTCACCCAAGGACTGAGGCTATTCTCCCGATGGTTTACGAATTCTATACAAATGCTAAAAGCATAGAGGGAGAGATGGTGACTGTTAGAGGAAAGGAGGTTGAGTTTTCTGCAGAAAGGATTAGTGATATGTTCGGTTTGGAGGATTACAACCATGATGATTATGCAGAAATTTTGAATAAGGTACCTATTAAGGAAATAAGGGACGTTGTGTGTTTCACACCGACACCGAAGTGGGCGAGTAAAACACAAAAAGTACTAAAGACGTCTTGTCTAACTCGGGAGGCTAAAGTGTGGCTTTTATTTATTAACGCTAGTATTATGCCCACCCGACACCCGAACACTATTGAATTGGACAAAGTAGCTTTGATCAACGGTATTATAAAAGGACTGCAATTTGATTTAGGGAAGATTATTACTTTGCAACTTCGGCAGAAAATTAGAGAGGAGAAGCCTCGGCAGCTTTGGTTTCCAACCCTTATAACTGAGTTGTGTCTTAGTGCTGGTGTGGAAAAGGATGCGGAGGATATGGTTACACCTGTGAAGTGCCATATTACTAAAACGGTTGTGGAAGTCAATGTCAAGGTTGTTGTGGGAGCCCAGGAGAGGGGGAGTAGTTGGAGGCCAAGTGGTGATACTCAGACCTCAAGGGCACCAGCAGCAGCCCCAATGCGTATTACTATTCCAGCGGCGGACCATGACACAGACCCAACCTTTTGATGGAGCATATTGAGTACATCAAGGCTTATCAGAGGTGTCAACACCTATATACAAAAGAGCAGTTTGAAGATATCCGTACGAACATCCGTAAAATCATGGAGAAAAGGAAGATTCCGGTGTCAGAGCCAACTTTTATGATATTGGGCCAATTCGACGATAACAGCTACCTATTGACATCAGACAGGACAAGAGTCGATCCAGCGAAGGTGGCAAAAGTTGATGAGGACGAAGATGATGATGTGGAGGAAGATGATGATGAGGATGGAGATGATGATGAGGATGCAGAGGATGACAAGGAGGAGGAGTAGGATTTCCCCATATTCCCCTTTGTTTTTGCATAGTTTTGACTATATTTTGCTAACAGTTATATCCTCCATATTTTGTTTTACACTACTGCTGGCTGTTTTATGGGTATGGACTATAGCCTGGGTGATTTATATTTTGTGGTGTGACACTGAGGACACTTCATTTTGGTACATTACAATTTGTATTTTGATAATATGTTTATGATGCTAACTGTAACTTATATTTGACTTGACATGTTATGATGCACATGATCTGAACTACTTTGATACGTTATTTCTGTGTATGATTGGGCACTGAGGACGCTAACTGTTATGCATTTTGGATGAACAATGCATGGATGTCATATGTGCTACTTTGAACCTTACTGTTTCATGGTTGCCATTTATTACTAAGCGGACTTCACATCTTGAAAGCCATGCCCAAGGTTTTGATAAATGATTATGCTGAGTTGTTGTGGTGATAAATGTTGCTTTGATAATATCTTATGTCCTGATTTATGCTGATATGCCGGTCAAAATAGAGAAGTATTATGATATGCAATATATGCCTAGTTGTCCTGGTCTTAATCTCGTTTTTTTACTACAATGTTTATTATTCTCGTACATGAACATACCTTCAGATTACACTTGCATTTTAGATTATCAATTGGACAGTTAATTGGGAAAATTATGTAGAATGGGTTGTCTCCAGGTTTTGTACACACGTTAATCATGCAGATCATTAGGACACGTGAAGTGAAACTCTATGCACGAAGGTCCTACTAAGAACATTTGGACAAAGTATCTTTGCGGGCACTCCTATTTCATGGAAGTTCTTTACAGTTCCTTTCCTTTCTTAAGTATGCTTATGTGCTTATTAGTAAAATTATTTTAGATGCTTTTCATGGTGAAAAATATCTTTGCTAGGGACTAGTAAAGGATTTAAGTGTGGAGGTGGGGGTGTTACAACCCTAGCCATTTGGATGAAGAATAATTCATTAATCACGATTTGAATGATCTTAATTCTTGTTTCAATTAATCAATAGGCTATTCTAGATATATTCAATGATAATTAATTGATATGGCTGAATAATCTAAAGAGTTCAACTAGTGAATTTGAAATTAGTAAGATTTTTTTCGATAAAGCTCACTTAAGCATTTTTGTTTTTATGCACAAAATTTTTGTTTACTTCCAAGGTAATATTTTGATATTGACCTCTACAAATATCGGGAGGGGTGAGCAAGAACTAAGTCAATAATGTAAACCTAAACATGAGCTTAGGTAGTATTCCATTTTGATCTCCACTAGAATAGTTGTGCTTGAACTTTTTCATACACAGTACTCCATGCTTAAATTCCCTATATTTCTACTAGTATCTTAGTACGTTAGCCATTTATGGGTGTTTAATCTTTATAAAAAAATGGTTAAATGTCATAGTGATATGTGGCCTAGGTATATGTTTACATACTTGGAATGATCCCAACTATGATGGTAAAAAAAGAAGAAAGAAGTGTCATAGTGATATGCGACCTAGGTATGTGAATGCATACTTGGAATGATCCCAACTATGATAAAAACCAAAGAGAAGAAAAAATGGTTTAAACATCATAGTGATATGTGGTTCGGGTATGTGCACTTATACTTGGAATGATCCCTACTATGAATATAATATGTTATAAAAATATATATATATTGATAAACCCCATAAGATGGTGAATCACAAAGATTACTAACTAGGGAATGTCATTCCGCTATCAAAGTTTATCCATAATTTCTAATCAAGCCAATGTCTATCCTGTTTTCAATTAAACTACTAACTCATGTGGAGGCTAAATTGGAAGCTTAGCCTATTCTTTCCCTTGTCAATAATTGCGGAGGGTCAATAAGGAAATTGCATGGGAGTAAATTACTTTTAAAGAAAAGCACACACTGCACTAATGAACTTATGTGAGCTTTATCTTCTATTTAACTAATGGATTTGTGAATTTTGATCTCTTATTGAGTTCTAAGTCTATCAGTTAAGTAAAGCGAATTTCTTGAGTAAGTGTTGATTAGTTTATTTTTCAAGAAGGACCATTTGAATTTGCATCTTGACATTCTTTCTTTATTTAATCTATTAATATGATTTATCTTTGCTAGGGACTAGCAAAAGTTCAAGTGTGGAGGTGTGATAACTTCCCAAAAAGAAGTTATTTAACTCTTAATTTTGATATCATGTTGAGCATAAATAAAAAGAAATGATTTAAATGAGTATAAATATTCATAAAGTTATATTTATATGATTTAAAGTTAATTAAGCTAATTTGTTCATGTTTTCCTTACCAGAAATTCCATGGAATTCGAAACGGGAAAGTAAAAGCTGGAATTATATTTTGGCTGTGTAGTTGTTTCAGAAACCTGTTTCAGTTGTTATAACAAGTCCTGGGCAGGTTTGAAATTCGAATTTCAAATTTTGCGCCAAAACAAAATATGCAAGGATGCATCTATTGGAAGGGGGTTGTTCATTTCTAAGAGGGGAATATGATGCCTATTTGGAGGGATACGAAATTTGAGAGGGAAAGAGAGTTCTAAGGGACATCATCTTGGAGAAGAAGAAGAGGAACAGCTAGGGTTTGGACGCACCAGTGAGAAGGAAGAAGGCTATAAAGCAAGATCTACACGCAAATTCTTGCATCGTTTTCATTTCTAAAAGCATGCCTAGTAAGATCTTCCTTGTTGTGTGGTTTCATTCCTCAAGCATGAACTAAATTTCTCGGTCTTGTACGTGGAGAGTACTTTAACTTATTGTAATGTGGTGTTTGTAATTTCTCTTTTATGATTGATTGAAAACCTATCTTTGTTGAATTTATGTTATATTTTGTGGAATTTTTGGATCAAGCATTCTTCTCCTAACTTACATGGAGAGATTCAAGAGAGGAGTTATGTATTTTAGGGTTGAATCTTTTATTTTGCACAGCGAGATTCGAGAGAGGAGTTGTGTAAATCGTTAACCAAAATTCCATCTTTTTACTGCGCTGCAAGATTCGAGAGAGGAGTGTCGTAAGTGTAGCATAAAGTTCGACATAGCATAAAGAGAGAAAGAGATTTCCTCGTATGTTAGCAACATTGATTTGAGTGCTTTATGTTATTCTCATTCTACCTAAGTTAGAGATAAGTAGGAGAATTAGGATAGATGGATTTCTGAGATCGATAGATGATGACTTCCACTTTCAAATCATTGCAGGATAGTAATTAATCTTTTCATGAAAGATCACTTTAAAAACTCATCATAATAGGCAAAGGAAATTTATGTACGAGACTACTTCTCCAACTTAATAAAAGTCAATTTTAAGTAATCGCTTTAGTTTTTGATTGTTCTTCTTTTGTTTTATTTCATCAACGAAACATATTCTGATTAAATCACTTGAATTCAAAGAAAGAGTAAATCTAGTATTTGCGAGCACTAGATTATTCACTTTCTCGAGCGAACGATCTTAACTCATCATTTTATTACTTGATTCGGCACGTGCACTTGCGTTATCATATACATCTATTTCGGGCATATCAAGGACTCCCCCACGCTTTCTTACTTCCAATTATAAGTCCATATCAAGCCCAACCCTGGTCCTTGGAGGATCTTGGTCCTACTCAGGGAATATGGGGTTGTACACAATCCCCGCTCTTTACGAGCCAGCCTTCCGCTTGGAAAGACACGTCCAACCCCAAATATTCGGTGAGTACAGGCTGACCTGACAGGGAATCTTTCTGCAGACCACACCTTCCTTATCATATGATTGGTAGCACCGGAGTCAATAAGCCACCTACATGTGGTAGCTAACTAAGAAGCACCAGAAGTAGCAAGAGAAGTAGTAGACTTCTTGGCATAATCAGCAGAAGCAGGATGAAGAAGAGGTGAGTCTTCACTCCAGCCCTTGTCATCCCCAACAGCCATTAGAGACCGAGAAGGTTTCGCCCCGAGGAGACCTATCTCTTTTAAAATATCCAAGATATACTTCCGTTGTGACAGAACTATGGGACCAGGCTTCCTAGATATTTCAATCCCCAAAAAGTAATTTGGAGACCCCATATCTTTAGTAACATAGTGCTAAAGAAGATGATTCTTTGTCATGTCGATACCCTTTTTGTCATCCCCTATCAGAAGAATGTCATTCACATAGACCGCAAGAATAATAAGGCCATCTGAGGATCTTTGAATGAATAAAGAGTGATCTGCAGCACTCCGAGCAAACCTAATAATGGAAATCACTTCGTTCAACTTGTCAAACTAAGCTCTGAGACTTTGCTTCGGACCATATATAGCCTTACATAGTTTGTAGACCTGAGACTCCCATTGGGCAACATACCCAGGAGGTTGCTCTATCTAGAATGTTTCGTGAAAATCTCCATAAAAAAGGCATTCTTCATATCTACCTGAGACATTTCCCAGTCTTTGTTGACAGCTACTGAAAAAAGAACATGAATTATAGTAATCCGAGCAAACAGAGAGAATGTATCAAAGAAATCAACCCCATAGGTTTGTGTAAACCCTTTGGCAACAAGACGAGCCTTGCACCGATCAATAGTACCATCAGGGAGAAACTTGGTAACGAAGACCCAGCGGCAGCCAACCACACCAGCTCTAGGAAGGGTAGGAACAAGCGTTCAAGTACCCCGTTCAGTAAGAGTGTTCATCTCTTCATCCATGACAACCTTCCAATGAGGAATAATAAGGGCATCCTTATAAGAGCTTGGAATAACGCTTGCTGAACGAGCAAGAGCAAAGCTCTTAGATGGAGGAGATGGCTGCGCATAAGAGACCATATCTTGAATAGGATGTTGAGTGCATGATCGAACTCCTTTCTGAAGAGCAATCGAAAGATCAAGTTCCGTCCTATCTACTATATCATTCCCATTTACAGGAGTGACTATTGACCCAGGAGCTGTTGGCAGTGGCTTAGGATAAGAAGAAGAGTTAGGAGAAGAATCAGAAATAGAAGGAGGAGAGAGAAGAACAATAGCGGGAAGAGGTGCAGACACCAGCGGATAAGAAGAAGCATCAGAAGAAGGACTAGCGAAGGGAGAAGAAAAGAACGAAGCATCCACAAAGAAGGTAACATCTACAGAAACATACTGATGACGAAGAACATGATCAATACACCTATATCCCTTTTGTGTTGGACAATACCCTAAAAAGACGCACTTAACAGAGCGAGAAGAGAGTTTGTCGCGACTAGGGGAAGGAGAGTGGACAAACGCTGTGCATCCGAAGACATGAGGAGTCAAAGGAAATGGTGGCTCGTTAGGATACAGGATAGAGAAAGGGGTCTTGCCACCAAGAACCGAAGACAAAATGCGATTAATGAGAAAGAAGGAAATCAGAACAACATGACCTCAATAAGAGCGGTGAACAAGCATTTGAGTAAGAAGACTCCGAGTCACATCTAGAAGATGTTGATTCTTACGCTCCTTAACGTCATTCTGTTGCGAAGTGTAAGGGCAAGTAGTTTGATGGACAAGTCCACTATTCAAACAAAAAGAAGTGAACTGATGACTAAGATACTCCTTAGTATTATAAATGCAAAGAGTTTTAATAGGAGTATTAAATTGTGTATGAATTTCATTATAAAATGTAGAAAAAACTCCAAAAATCTCAGATCTGTCATGCGACAAGTATAACCATGTACACCGATGAAAGTCATCAATGAAAGTAACAAAATATAAACTACCCCGACCAACAGTCGGAAGGGGAGCAGGGCCCCATACATTTGAATGAACAAGATCAAATGGGCGAGAAGAGCTGCGAGCCACACTCGCGGGAAAAGTAGATCGGTGATATTTACCAATTTGACAAGCTTCACATTGAAAAGAAGAATCCTCGCGAGGTAAATCAGGTAGAAGATGATAAAGGAGTCGAGGAGGAGGATGCCCAAGGCAAAGATGCCACTGAAGTAAGGAAGAAGAGGTAGAAAAGGCAGAAGCAGTATCAAGGTAGAATAATCCGCTGCTTTCTGTCCCAGTAGCTATCATCTCCTTGGAATGAGGAATCTGAAAAATACAAGCAGAGGATGAGAAAACATCTTCACATTTCAACTGTCTGCAAAGAGCTGTAATAGAAAGAAGATTGCACGGAAACTTTGGGACATAAAGAGTGTCCTGAAGCTGAACAGAAGGAGTCACATGCACCGTGCCAGATCCACAAACCGGGGATGGAGAACCATCCGCTATAAGAACTGGAGGAAACCGGTTACTCTTGTCAAGACAAGAGAACAGTCGAGAATTGCCTGTCATATGATTAGTTGCACCAGAATCGATTAGCCACCTACCCGTAATGGCCACCTTAGTAGCTCCAGAAGTACCTAAAGAAGTAGACTTCTTGGAGGAATCAGTTGAAGCAGGACGAAGGTGAAGATGTTTGGGCCAGCAATGATCAACCAAATGACCAACCCAGCCACAGTGAGAACAGAGGTGCTTAGAGGAACCTCGACAATAGTACGGCCACCTCAGACACCAGAAATATCAGAACGACCTGGATGAGCAACAAGATTAGTGTACAACACCGTGTTCGCCGAGTGGGTCCACTAGGCCAGGCGAGTGGACTAAGCCGACCTGCCCGTGCCAGAACAACATGAGGGTGAACTCAGGACGGCCAACCCACTCTCGCCAAAGCTAGGCGCGCAAGCTGCACCGGCTGGGCCACCCAGCCTGCATCTGCCTGGAGTTCATCGAACTGAGTCGGGCTTTCGCCGAACTAGGCTACTGAGTTGAGATCAGAGTTCGTCGAACGGAACTCAGCGTTCGTCGAACTAAGCTCCGCGTTCATCGAACTAAGCTCGACATTCATCGAGCTCAATTTCTCTATAATTCTGCTGGTGACAGCCACAGATCGGCCAGATCGCTCTTGCCAAAGCTAGGCAGGCGAGCTGCATGAGCCGGTCAATCCAACCCACTCTCCCATAGGCGACTTGGTCGCCAACCCGCTTCATAACAGGAGCTGGCGGGCTACGATGTCCTGGCTCGTGCTCGCCTAACGAGGTAAGGCGAGCTGCGGGAGCCAGGGCGTGTACGCCTCAACATTGTGGTGAGTTTGGGCGAGCCGACCTCCAGATCCTTAGAACCTGCCCAGTGGGGCCTAGAGGCCAAATTACCTAGGTGCCCTTGCCAGGGGTGTGAATAACTTGCTAGAACAACATAGTTACGCTATTGGCAGGCCACTTTTGGCTGCATATAGCGGTTCAAAATAGCGGAGGTTGGCTATTTGCAGGCTGATTTCAGAAAACTATAAATAGGACCCAAGGGGCACCTCAGAAGGCATGTGTACTAGTGTTCTGATCTGCTTGCGCTTTCTGAGGTAGTATTAGCTCGGGCTTTGGCTAAGGAGTGGAAGCACTCTAAGATCTTCTAGGTGTGTGGTGGGACCTCCACGCCGAGCCCTTAGGTCAGTTCACTTTTCTTTTTGTTATTTTGCTTGCAGGAGAGAAGTAGGTGTGTGATCACCCCTTCCCCAAGCATGAACTCCATAAGAGACCGAATTTTCGATTTCAACATTTTTGGTGCGGTGAGCGTGGATAGTAGTCAGCTCAAAAAATCTTTGGCGAGCTCGATGACAGGAGGATCAGGGCAAGGATCAGACAGGTCCGAATTTCCACCCCCACCCCCTCTGGCCATAGTGGGGATGTTCGAAGTCTTCAGGTAGGAGGTGCTCATCCTCGTCAAGTTCGCACTCAGCGCGCAGGATAAATGCTCCACTCCAGTAGTTACAGTCATAACCGCCCCATCTCTGGGCGAGGATTCTCTCGTCCGGCGAGCTGGGAAAGAGGTCGCCGAGGATGGTAGAGGATGCGAGCTCCCCGGGCGAGTACTCTTCCCGGGCTCGGCAAACGGGATCCGGTTCGGAGAGATGGGGGCGCGAGACCCTCCGGCTCGCCCAGCGGGAGGGGGGGGAGGCTGCCCCTTCAGCGAGCTAGTTTCTTCAGCCCCAGTTCCAGAGGGATTCATGGAACCCGATGTAACACCCCCAAAGTCGAAATTTGGGTTCAGGCTGGGCAACACGACCTGGGACACGGGCGTGTCCCAAGCCGTGTCCTGCTCTGTGCACTCGAGTGGATCTCGAGTGGGTCTCGAGTAGGTCTCGAGTGTGTCTCGAGTGAGGTACATGGCCTGCAACACGGGCGTGTCCCAAGCCGTGTCCTCCTCTGTTCGACAAACTTCACGAGTGGTCAACGAAATGCACTCAAGACAGCGAACACGGCCATGTTCTGGTTGACACGGGCATGTCAACATCGACACGGGCATGTTAGGAACCCATGTCCTCTTCGGGGTGTTTTTGGTCCTGTGTCGATTGAGGAACACGCCTCGCCACACGGGCGTGTACTGAGGGACACTGGCATGTTAAGGTTAACACGGGCGTGTCCGAGCCTGTGTCCTGGTCGGGTTAAGTCGGTTCCTTTGCCGCTTAAGAAACACAGCCTGTGATACGGGCGTGTCACAAGCCGTGTCAGCCCAAGAGAGTGCTTTTCTCGGCAAATCATGGCCGTTTATTTCCTTCCACTTGGATCTAAGGGTCCAGGACCTTCCCTGCTGCTTTAAAGTCGAGAAAGAAAGGATGAACTCTCATTCATCCTTAGCTTTGAGGGGGGGGGGAGGAAGGACGAAAGGAGGAGAGGATTCCGGACGCCGGAGGAGCTTCAGCGTGCCAAATCGAGATCCGATTTCAGAGTCGGGGAGGCAAGACCGTGGAGGTGATTTCCATCCGGCTAGACTTTCATGGCTCCAAAGCGATCGTCAAGGGTAACGATCGCCTTCTTGGACAAGTAAAGTTCTTCTTTATGCATAAGCATGGAATCCTCCACCAAGCAGTGGAAAGCATAAGTGATTCCAGTTGGTTGATAGTTGATATCCCTGGTTGAGTCTGCATCTAAAGCCGGAAATGTGTAGTACAACATAGGCATGCTATGTGAAGACCATCCGGATGGTTAGTCTAGATTGGTGATGTTTATGTTGTGAACCAGAGAAGACTCAGTGTACTGTATGGGTGCCTATAAATTGTGAATACCTAGAAAGCTCTGTATGAGCCCTTGTATTGGGTGTGTTGAACTGGAATGAACTGGAAAGAGGCTCTGCGAGAGCTGTGTGCTGAGCAACAAAGGGAAAGCCGACCCGCATCAATATCTGCGCTATTGACGAATTGAGCAACGAAAAAAGGCTGACCTGGACCTGTGTTATGAGAGATTGATTAGTGGCAAGGTAAATGGGAGGCTGCGGGCCAGACCCGGCTTGCTGCACTACGCGGGTGGGTCGATCTGAAATGCTCAAGTTTGTCATGAGGTTAGCACCACTGAGTGGAATGGGTGAGGATGTCCCCAGCACGCATGTTGGAAGACTGGGGCCCATAGCCAACAAGTTAAAAGCCTCTGATCGGTGGTGGTGCCAAGGAGTCCGGTACACCGAAATGTGCCCTGAGTGCACGGAGCGTCTAGCGGAGGCCGACGTTTGTGATGCTGTGCGTGAAATCACTTGTTGTGATATCGATGTATGTGGTGATTGTGATGCATACAGGGAAGGAACCACTGCCTAGGGTAAGGGGTAGGGTCGTTATAATTGGTCAGCTAATGCTGACCGTTGCTTTATTTACCACTCTTGGTGTGGATGTCCAACTGCAGGTGCTGACGGACTGAATTGGATTGAGCAGGTTGAAGCCCTTGCTGCTTAAAGGCCCTTGAAGGCCGTGCGAAGTCTTGGATTTCATGTGTGGTCGGCCTGCGTGCCGATGTATGAAGCTATATTTGTAAAGAGAAACTTGTAAGGCTTTAAGGCTATGAGCGTTTGTGTATTTGTATACATTCCTGGTGATATATATAAATGTGTGGTTTATATATTTAGTGGACATTCATTATGAGTTCTTACAACTTAAAATGCTTTCTCTAGAATGATTTGAGCTACGATACGAGTAGAATGTGATTTTGATATTCATACGTAATTCCGCCGTTTGTTTGTGAAATATGGCGTGGGGTCCCGGCCGGACCCACCGTTATAACGAATGGAGGCGTTACAAAGTGGTATCAGAGCTAGGTTGAGATTTTTGGGAGGGAGAACATAATTGAACTCACGAATGTCCACTAGGAATGCAATACATGCACAGCCTATTGGGAAGGCAAGGCCTGCAGGGGTGACAGTACGGCTTGGTGCAAGGCAAGAGTGTGTTGAGGCTCTGGTTGCTGAGCAAGCAACTGACAAGCAATTGAAACGGTTTATGGACTTTCATCCACCTACGTTTGGAGGGGCGGGTTCCCCAACACATGCTGAAGATTGGCTCGTAAGAGTGATGGAGATCCTGACAGCAATCAGGACTGAGGAGGGGCAGAAAGTTACTTTAGCCACTTTTCTGTTGGAAGGAGATGCGAGGCTTTTGTGGGATGAAGTGGAATTGCACCACTTGGCAGGTCGAGGATTAGAGGAGATATCGATAAAAGAATTCTCAAGATTATTTCTGGCCAAGTATTTGCCAGTGTCGCAGCGGATTGCCATGAAAAATGAGTTCCAACGTTTGGTGCAGGGTACGAGTAGTGTTAATACTTACTTGCATGAGTTTACCAGGCTGGGGCGCTATGCGGGATCTACTTTTGCTGAGGCGGCGCGAAAGACGAATAGGTTCTATGAGAGACTTCATGATGAGCTAAGGTTGGCCCTTCCGAGTTCGGTGAACCAAGGTTTCCAAGCATTAGGGGATACAACCCGTGTGCTGGAGAAGGATTTGAAACGGGTGTAGGACAAGAAGAACTTGACAATGGAAAATCCGGAATTCAAAGTTCCACAGTCGGAACAATCATAGTTTAGGAAACGAGACAAGAATAGGTTCAGGCCTGCTGAACAATCTCCTTCGACTGTTTCTTCGGGAGCACCATATGGACAAGAACGTGTTGAGACACATACATGTTTTAAATGTGGGAAGCAGAGACATATAGCCCGTGATTGTTGGAGTGGCCCTCCAAGGGGTGAGAAAAAGACAGGTGTGTCGTATGAGGAAAAGGGTAAGGCAGTGACAGAGTCATCTACATCCCGGACGCAACCGCGAGTATACAATCTCAAATTATAGGAGCCGCAAAGCTCAATCGGTGAAGTACAATAGCCTCGAGTGTTTAGTTTGGAATTACAAGAGACCAAAAAACGAATTATGAGAGATGCGGATGAGCGGAAATAAGTGAATTTTGTTCCTTTCGTGATGTAAATATATGGTGTATGTATGTATGACTTGTTTTGTGCGATAACGTAGGGTGAGACAAGTTGTGGCCTCCGAGCTCTAACCCGGATCGTTGTATCAAGGTGTAACAAAGGCGTGGTTATGTTGTTGTTTACAGGAGAGCTAAATTTCGGGATGAAATATCTTGTAAGGAGGGGAGGGTTTTAACACCCCAAAGCCCAAATTTGGGTTCAGGCTGGGCAACACGGCCTGGGACACGGGCATGTTCCAAGTCGTGTCCTGCTCTGTGCACTCGAGTGGATCTCGAGTGGGTCTCGAGTAGGTCTCGAGTGTGTCTCGAGTGGGGAACACGGCCTGCGACACGGGCGTGTCCCATGCCGTGTCTTCTGTTCGACAAACTTCACGAGTGGTCGATGAAATGCACTCGATACAGCGAACACGGACATGTTCTGGTTGACACGGGTGTGTCAACATCGACACGGGCGTGTCGGGAACCCGTGTCCTCTTCGGGTTGTTTTTGGTCCTGTGTCGATTGAGGAACACGTCCCGTAACACGGGCGTGTACTGAGGGACACAGGCATGTCAAGGTTAACAAGGGTGTGTCCAAGCCCGTGTCCTGGTCAGGTTAAGTCGGTTCCTTTGCTGCTTAAGGAACACGGACTGTGACACGGGTGTGTCACACGCCGTGTGTAACGGCCCGGCCTTACCATCCGTGGCGCTTAAAGCCCACTAGGATTAGCACGACACTGTCACCGGGCTGCAGCCCAAGCACCCCAAAGACTCTCCACGCCTGTTTCTCAGCAGCAAAGGAGAGGCTTTGGGGGTTCGAGACCTGGCCTCAACAATGCACCGTTGCTGAGAAACAGGCGCGGAGAGGCTTTGGGGTGCTTGGGCTGCAGCCCGGTGACGGTGCCATGCTAATCCTAGTGGGATTTAAGCGCCAAGGACGGTAAGGCCAGGCCGTTACACCGTGTCAGCCCAAGAAAGTGCTTTTCTGGGCAAATCGTGGTCGTTCATTTCCTTCCACTTGTATCTAAGGGTCCAGGACCTTCCCTGCTACTTTAAATCCGAGAAAGAAAGGATGAACTCTCATTCATACTTAGCTTTGAGGGGGGAGAGGAAGGAAGAAAGGAGGAGAGGAATCCGGCCGCCGAAGGAGCTTCAGCGTGCCGAATCGAGATCCGAGTTCAGAGTCGGAGAGGCAAGACTGTGGAGGTGATTTCCATCCGGCTAGACATTCATGGCTCCAAAGCGATCGTCAAGGTTAACGATCTCCTTCTTGGACAAGTAAAGTCATTCTTTATGCATAAGCATGGAATCCTCCACCAAGCGGTGGAAAGCGTAAGTGATTCCAGTGGGTTGATAGTTGATATCCCCGGTTGAGTCTGCATCTAGAGCCGGAAATGTGTAGTACGACATAGACATGCTGTGTTAAGCCCATCCGAACGGTTAGTCTAGATTGGTGATGTTTATGTTGCGAACCGGAGAAGACTTCGTGTATTGTATGGGTGCCTATAAATTGTGAATACCCAGAAAGCTCTGTATGAGCCCTTGTATTGGGTGTATTGAATTGGAAAGCGGCTCTGCGTGAGCTGTGTGCTGAGCAGGAAAGGGAAAGCCGACCCACGTCAAGATCTGCGCTATTGACGAACTGAGCAATGGAAAAAGGCTGACCTGGACCTGTGTTGTGAGAGATCGATTGGTGGCAAGGCAAATGGGAGGCTGCGGGCCAGACCCGACTTGCTGCACCACGGAGGTGGGTCGATCTGAAATGCTCAAGTTTGTCGTGAGGTTAGCACCTCTGAGTGGGATGGGCGAGGATGTCCCCAGCACGCGTGTTGGAAGACTAGGGCCTATAGCCAACAAGTTAAAAGCCTCTGATCGATGGTGCTGACGGGCTGAATTGGATTGAGCGGGTTGAAGCCCTTGCTGCTTAAAATCCCTTGAAGGCCGTGCGAAGTCTTGGATTTCATGTGTGGCTGGCCTGCATGCCGATGTATGAAGCCATATTTGTAAAGAGAAACTTATAAGGCCTTAAGGCCATGAGCGTTTGTGTATTTGTATACATTCCTGGTGACATATATAAATGTGTGGTTTATATATTTAGTGGACATTCATTATGAGTTCTTACAACTTAAGACGCTTTCGCTAGAATGCTCTGAGCTAGGATACAAGTAGAACGTGATTTTGATATTCATACGTAATTCTGTCATTTATTTGTGAAATATAGTATGGGGCCCCGGCCGGACCCACCGTTATATTCCATATAACGAATGGAGGCATTACACCCTAGATGTCTTACTACACCGGGAATGGAGACCCGGTCCAGCACGTCCAGTGGTTTGAGGATGTGCTCTCGATCTGACAGATGTCAGATGGGTTCAAATACAGACTCTTCGCCATCACCCTCAAGGAGAAGGCGAGAGAGTGGTTTCACCAACTACCAGCCAGCTCCATTTACTGCCTCAAGGACCTGCATTGGTGATTCATGTTGAGGTTCACCACCTCTAAGAGGAGGAAGGAGTCGGAGTCCCTTTTCCACATCAAGCAGGAGATGAACGAGAACTTGGGAAGTTCTGTTGACCGGTTACAGGAGGAGGTCACCCAGATCCAAGAGATTCCAGGGCATAGCCTGATGATGGCCTTTACCTTGGGGATATAACAAGGGTTCTTCATGATGGAACTGAAGAGGGTGCCCACCTCTCCTACGAAGAGCTGATGGAGAGGGAGGTGAGAGAAGTCGACGGGGATGCGTCGAACCTGAAATTTGCCCGGAAGCTGGCCAGGTGGACCACAGAGGAGGAGAAGGAGCCAAGGGGTGGAAGAGGTCAGGAGGAAAGGAGAGCTAAACCCCGGTAGAGGGAATGGCGGCAGCAACAGCAACATCAACAGCCCAGGTTGGGGCATCAGGAGTTGGACCGTCGACTGGGTTGGAGGCCAGAGTGGCAAGACCAGGGGTTGGGGAGAGGTTACCAGAGATGGGAAATCCACCAGGGGGCCAGGATCAGTTCAATCCCCTAGGTTGGAGGCAGGCCCAAAGACCACCCATCCCCAATCAAAATCAGGCTATGGTTATAGCCATGGGGGAAAGAAGGAGAGCAGCACGGAGAAGGAGAAGAGAAGTCAGGGTGGAGTTGCCCTACTGATACTTCCACCAAAAGGAAGGGCACGCTACGGCCATGTGCCCAGAGTTCCTCGAGATGAGAGGAAATAGGGAGAAGTATCAGCAGCAAGGTCGCCAGGAGTTGAGGATTGAGGAGGTCCTTCCTCGGGCGGAGGAGGATAGGTGTGAAGACCGGGTGGATGTTGGAACCCGGGGAGGGATCGAAGTGATCCATAGGGGGTGGGGATAGAGGCTTCCCGGAAGGCAAGCCTCCATACTATGTACCGCCGGAGCGTTGGCTCCACAGAAGAGAAGATTACCTTCTCAAGGAAGGATATGCTGGATCATGAGTATCCATTCTGCAATGCGCTGGTCATACAGACAGCCATCGAGAATTTCACTGTCTCAAGGATCCTTATTGACAATGGGAGCTCCGTCAACGTCATCTTCAAGAAGGCATTCGACGTGATAAATGTGGAGGCAAAGAGGGTGCTGGCCTCAGATGGGCCCCTGTTTGGGTTTTCAGGGGAGAGGAAGGAGGTGGAAGGAGAAGTGGTGCTCCACATCACTCTGGGGGGGGGATCAGTTTCAGAACTGCAGGATTGTCATCGTAGATGCCCCCAGTAGCTATAACGCCATATTCGGGCGGCCCCTCTTTAGCGCCTTCCACTGCATCCCCTCGTCCTTCCACAAGTGCTTAAAATTCAGCGCCGAAGGGATCCAGGTCCGAGTTCGGGGTGACCCTAAAGTGGCAAGGGAGTGCTACGTCACCGTTGTGAACTCTATCTTCTGGCAGGAGGGGGCCAAGGAGATGGAGCAGAGGATGGAGAAGGTAGAGCAGGAGGTTGGTGGAGTGGAGATGGAGGTAGAGGAGAGCCGCACCGAGGTGGAGGTGGCAAAAGATATTTAGGAGGATCCGGCCGAGGCGATGGTCGTGGAGGAAGTGTCGGAAGCTGAGGTTGTTGTCCCAGAGGAGAGGGACATTGGGGAATGGGGTGAGCAGTACATGCTGGAGGTTGCGGAGGAAGTGGTTGAGATGGAGGTTCTCACCCTTAGAGGTAGGGTGGAGAAGGCTCGCATCAGCGGGGGGCTGACCCCAGAGGCTCAGGGCAGGATGCTGAAGTGCATCCAGAAAAATGTGGACATCTTCACCTGGAGCGCAGCGGAGATGGCAAGGATTGACACGGACGTGGCCTGCCACCGCCTCAAACTGGACCTAGGAGCTTGCTCCATCCAACAGAAGAAGAGGTCCACTACAGACAAGCTGGCCGAGCCCATCGGGAAGGAGGTGGCCAAGCTCCTCAAGGCCAGCTTTGTATCCTAAATACAATACCCCGACCGGGTCTCCAATGTAGTTATGGTTAAAAAAAGGAGACGGTCGGTGGCGTATGTGTATTGAGTTTTCCTTGCTTAATAAATCATGCCCTAAGGACTATTATCTTTTGCCTCGGATCGACGCGCTGGGTGACTCAGCCGTCGGTTTCCCTGTAATGAGCTTCTTAGATGCATTTTCAGGTTATCACCAGATCAGGATGCACCCACCCCCCAACGTCAAAGATATCTCATCAATCACGGGGGATGGGTATTACTTCTACAAAGTGATGCCCTTTGGGCTAAAGAACGCAGGGGCGACATACTAGAAGATGATGGATAGGGTCTTCCGAGAATAGAAGGGGAGGAACTTAGAGGTGTATGTAGATGACCTCATGATCAAGAGTCTAGATGTGGACTCTCACCTCCAGGACCTGGAGGAGGCCTTCACCACCTTACGCAGATACAAGATGTGGTTGAACCCCCTGAAGTGCATTTTTGGGGCTAGCAGGAGGAAGTTATTGGGACATCTCCTCACCCCCGCGGGGGTTGAACCAAATCCCGACAAAGTCAAAGCCATCATAGAGTTGGGGTCACCTCGGAACGCTAAAGAGGTACAGCGGTTGACAGGGAAGCTGGCTGGACTGAGCAGGTTCCTCTCCCGGGCTAGGGAGAAGTGCTCCCCCTTCTTCAAGACATTGAGGGGAGGCCAAAAATTTGAGTGGACCAAGGAGTGCGAAGAGGCATTCCAAGCCCTAAAGAAGCAGTTGACCCAGCCTCCGCTGCTCCAAGGGCCGAAGGAGGGGGACCTATATTTGTATCTCGGGGTCGTAGCAGAGGCCTTGAGATCTATCCTGGTTCGAGAAGAGGGGAAGAAGCAGCTCCCCATATATTATGTGAGCCGGGTCCTGAGGAAGGTCGAGCTTCGATATCCTATCTTGGAAAAGCTGGCCTTTGCTATGGTCATCTCGTCTCAGAGACTCCGACCCTACTTCCAGGCACACTCCATGTGAGTGGTGAATGACCATCCCCTCCACAACATTTTCGAGGGGATGGAGGATTCGAGCAGGTTGGCTAAGTGGTCGGTGGAAGTGAGTGAATTCGACATCTCCTTCGTCCCCCGCCTCTCGATCAAGGCCCAAGCAATGACCGACTTTTTGGCTGAATATGCGATCGAGGTGGCGATGGAAGAACTCACTCACCCGGCCTCGTGGAAGGTGAAGGTAGATGGAGCTTCACGGAATCATTCCCTGGGGGTAGGGGTAATCTTGGAAATCCCCCAGGGAAAAAGAATCGAACAAACAGTGGTGGTGCACTTTCCCATCACTAACAATCAGGTGGAGTACGAAGCGGTGATCGCCGGGCTGTGCCTGGCCAGAGGATTGGGGGTGCTTGACGTGGAGGTCCTCGCAGACTCCATGTTAGTGGTTTCCCAGATCAACGGGGAGTTCAAGGCAGGGGAGTCTACCCTCCGATTATATTTAACGAAGGTGAATGGGGTCATCGGTATGTTCCAAACCTTCTCCATATGACACGTGCCCAGGGAGGAGAACGAGCAGGTAGATAAACTGGCAAAGCACAGTCCCCAGGTGGGGGTACCATCACTGAACTATTTCTCCCTTCCATTGAAGAGGGAGAGCTGATGGAGGTGGATCAACACCCCTCATCGATGGACTCGTTCATGACCTTCCTTTCCATAGGAGAGTATACGGAGGGGATGAAGAAGAAAAAGTTCAAATACAAGTCGACATACTATCTCCTTCGGGATGGACAATTGTATCTGAAGACTCTCTTGGGGATGTTGGCCCGTTGTGTAGCCGAGAGGGAGGTTCAGAGGATCTTAGAAGAAGTCCACTCTGGGGAGTGTGGCAGTCACTCCAGAAGTCGGACCCTGGAAGTAAAGATTGTTAGACAGGGATATTTCTGGCCTACCATGGGCCACGATGCTACGGAATTCACGAGAAAATGCCACAAGTGTCAATTATTTTCCCCCTCCAGCTACAACCAGCTCAACACCTCAAGAGCATCACGGCCCCCTGGCCCTTTGCAATTTGAGGAATGGACTTGGTTAGACCCTTCCCCCAGGTCAGCAGGCAGAAGAGGTTCCTGTTAGCAATGATAGATTATTTTTACAAGTGGTTGGAGGTGAAGGCGCTGGCTAAGGTGACCTCCCAGGTCACCAGAAATTTTGTTTGGGAGTAGATCATCTGCCGGTATGGGTTGCCGCAGGCTATCGTCACGGACAATGGACCTCAGTTCGCCAGCGCGGAATTCATTAGCTTCTGTGAGCAGCTCGGACCTTAGATTTGCCTCGGTGCACCACCCTAGGAGCAACGAGCAGGTGGAGGCAGCAAACAAGATCATAGTCAACCTCCTAAAGAAAAAAAGTTGAAAATTTGAAGGGGAGCTGGGTGGAGGAGCTCCCCTTAGTCCTCTGGGCTCTAAGGACCACTCCCAACACAGCCACAGGGGCGACGCCATTCAAGCTCTCCTATGGCAGCGAGGCAGTGCTTCCCATAGAATTTGAAGTCCAGACGCCTCGGGTGGTCGCGGCGGAGGAACGCTGAGAAGAATGGCCGGCTGAAAACGAGGAGGAGCTGTAGCTCTCCCTTGACATGGTGGAGGAGCTGCGTGTCCTCTCCTCCATCTGACAGGAAGAAGTGAAGAGGAGAATGACTAAGTCTTTTGACAAGCACGTCAGGGTCAAACAATTCGCAGAAGGGGACTTGTTCTTGAAGGTGGATGCAGCGGGAATATCAGCGGCTTTGGGAAAGCTCAACCCTAACTGGGAGGGTCCATATATTGTGAAAGAAGCATTGAAATCAGCAGGGTATCGCCTCCGGAATGTGGAAGGCGAGACCCTAAGTCTCACTTGGCGCGGTGATGAGCTGAAATGTTTTTACACTTGAGACATGTAAGTGGTGTCTTGTTTTTAATAAACCTTCCTGATGTGCTAATTCTCCTACAGTGATTCATGTGAATGGATGAAGTGTTCATTTGATAGACCCCGAGCAGATCCCACTGTCAGGCTCTCACCTAGCTGGCAGGGCTGAATGTCACTCGATGGCATCTACCCGGACCTTGAGCAAATCCCGCTGCAAGGATCTCACCTAGCTGTCAAGGCTGGATGTCACACGATGACATCTACCCGAACCCCAAGCAGATCCCGCTGCCAGCACTCACCTAGCTGGCAGGGCTGGATGTCACTCGATGACGTCTACCCAGACCCCAAGCAGATCCTGCTGCCATGCTCTCACCTAGCTGGCAGGGCTGGATGTCACTCGATGGCATCTACCTGGACCCCGAGAAGATCCCGCTGTCAGGCTCTCACCTAGCTGGCAGGGCTGGATGTCACTCGTGTGTGTCTACCCAGACCCCGTGCAGATCCTGCTGCTAGGCTCTCATCTAGCTGGCAGGGATGGATGTCACTCGATGGTGTCTACCTGGACCCCGAGCAGATCCCGCTACCAGGCTCTCATCTAGCTGGCAGGGCTATATGTCACTTGATGTATGTCTACCCAAACCCGAGCAAATCCTGATGTCAGGCTCTCAACTAGCTGGCAGGGCTGAATATCACTCGTACGTATCTACCCAGACCCCGAGCAGATCCCGCTGCCAGGCTCTCACCTAGCTGGCAGGGCTGGATGTCACTCGATGGCATTTTCCCGGACACCGTGTAGATCCCGCTGCCCGGATATCACCTAGCTGGCAGGGCTGGATGTCACTTTATGACGTCTACCAGGACCCCGAGCACATCCCGCTATCAGGCTCTCACCTAGCTGGCAGGGCTGGATGTCACTCGTGTGTCTACCCAGACCCCGAGCAGATCCCGCTGTTAGGCTCTCATCTAGCTGGCAGGTCTGAATGTCACTCGATGTTGTCTACCCGAACCCCGAGCAGATCCCACTGCCAGGCTCTCACCTAGATGGCAGGGCTGGATGTCACTCGATGTTTGTCTACCAGGACCGCGTGCAGATCCCACTATCAGGCTCTTACCTAGCTGACAGGGCTGGATGTCACTCGACGGTGTCTTTCCAGACCCCTAGCAGATCCCGCTGTCAGGCTCTCATCTAGGTGGCAGGGCTTGATTTCACTCGATGGTGTCTACCCAGACCGCGAGAAGATCCCGCTGTCAGGCTCTCACCAAGCTGGCAGGGCTGGATATCACTCGATGGTGTCTACCTAGACCCCGAAAAGATCACGCTATCAGGCTCCCACTTAGCTGGCAGGGCTAGATTTCACTCGTGCATGTCTATCCAGACCCCAAGCAGATCCTGCTGCCAGGCTCTCACTTAGTTGTCAGGGCTGGATGTCGCTCGTGTGTTTCTACCAGGATCCCGAGCAGATCCTGCTGCCAGGCTCTCAACTAGGTGGCAGGGTTGGATGTCACTCGTGTGTGTCTACCCAGACCCCGAGTAGATCCCGCTGCCAGGCTCTCACCTAGATGGCAGGGCTGGATGTCACTCGAGAGAGTCTTTTCAGACCACGAGAAGATCCCGCTGCCTGGCTCTCAACTAGCTGGCAGGGCT
The DNA here is from genome assembly GCA_039583875.1 of Platanthera guangdongensis. Taxonomy (NCBI): domain Eukaryota; kingdom Viridiplantae; phylum Streptophyta; class Magnoliopsida; order Asparagales; family Orchidaceae; genus Platanthera; species Platanthera guangdongensis. Next base: position 208,905,196 of record CM077163.1, on the reverse strand, counting down.
GGATGTCACTCGTGAGAGTCTACTCAGACTCCTAATTGGCTACCAGGATAGGTCTCGATGAACGAAATGATGTCAGAAGTTGGGTGCCCAGGCATCCAAATGTCTGAGGAGGAAATCACAGAGTTAACAGAATGGGTTCGGAAGGTCGGCGAGCTAGAAGTGCCTAGCCGAAACTATGGATCGATGAGGCAAGCTCTTGAGACACAACATAATCGCCCAGCACCCAAGAAACGGTCAAGGCGGAGAGAGCCTAGGCCACGTCGCGACCTCATGAGGGTCAGCTCGCACGGAACCCGACGACTCGGGTGCGAGCCGAGTCAGCTCATCTCCTCTATCTCACGAGCAACATGACGAAGAATCTGTACTAAGGAGAACGGGTCGCCACTCATGATTCGGCTAAGGCTCCCATATCTCCTGAGCTAGAATGGACACATGACCTCGCTCGCGGGACGCTCGATAGGAGATGGAGAGTACAAAACAGTTGACTGATCGGCAAAACTACAAGTTTGGGATTCAGCCCGTGTTTACATTACAATAATATATATATATATATACATGTACATGTATATATATATATCTATATATATATATATATATCCATGTACATGTATATATATATATATACATGTATATACATGTATATATATACATGTATATATATATACATATACATGTACATTTATATATATATCTATATATGAGAGGCGAGTACAAAACAGTTGACTGATCGGCAAAACTACAAGTTTGGGACTCAGCCCGCGTTTACATTATAATAAAATAAATATATATAAATATACATCTACATGTATATATATATATATCTATATATATACATGTATATATATATATACATGTATATATATACATATACATGTATTGTACATGTATGTCTATATATATATATATATATATATATATATATATATATATAGAGGCGACACCCGGGGATTCAGCGAGGTGAGATCTCAGGCGTCAAGTCCTAGAGGGGGTGGTAGGACTTGTCTCCCTGCTTCGGTACCGGAAGGAATAGTGTCGGTACCACATCACTCGCGAAAAGGCCCGCGCCCTCTCTCTTAATGAGGTCCACCCGCCACAACCTCTAGAGGGTGTACTTAGCATCACTAGCAGCATTCTTCTGCATCATCACCTCCAGCTCGTACTCGGTGTAGTGTGCGAGCTGACAACTACTGCTGGAGGGCAGCAGAGCAGCTGCTGCGGCTTCCAGCTCTCGCACCCGCGCTTATAGCACCTCATTTTTTTTCTCTAAGGTGGCGAGGACAGCTTCAGCTGCGTCCGCTCTCTCTCTCTCTCTCTCTCTCTCTCTCTCTCTCTCTCGAACCTCCACCTCCTCCTAGACGAGACGGCGGGCCCATCAATATAGGACCCAGCTGGAACCACCGACCTACCAGAGTCCAGACCCGGGCCCACTACTGGTAGTCAGCCTATCACATTCAAGCCTGCAGGCCATGCACCCCAACCCCTCTCCAGCCTGTTTATCAGCACGGCGGGTTGTTGCCACTGGGGATCGAACCCAGGACCTTGATAAGAGAGCTTTCCTCCACTCCCGCATCACCAATTGAGCTGCAGCTCAGTTGGTGATGCGGGAGTGGAGGAAAGCTCTCTTATCAAGGTCCTGGGTTCGATCCTCAGTGGCAACAACCCGCCGTGCTGATAAACAGGCCGGAGAGGGGTTGGGGTGCATGGCCTGCAGGCTTGAATGTGATAGGCTGACTACCAGTAGTGTGCCCGGGTCTGGACTCTAGTAGGCCGGCGGTTCCAGCTGGGTCCCATGTTGATGGGCCTGGACCGTTACAAAAAGTGCACTTTTTATAACGGTCTAGGCCCATACCATGGGAACCCGCTGGCACCGCCGGCCTACCAGGGTCCAGACCCGGGCCCACTACTGGTAGTCAGCTTATCACATTCAAGCCTGCAGGCCACGCACCCCAACCCCTCTCCAGCCTGTTTATCAGCACGACGGGTTGTTGCCACTGGGGATCGAACCCAGGACCTTGATAAGAGAGTTTTCCTCCACTCCCGCATCAACAACTGAGCTGCGGGATGATATGTGATTTTTTGTGAACTTACATGTCTATTCTCTTGTACTGCTACTTTTGTGATCAATAAGGCCGGCAGAATCAGCGTTTTGTAGTGACGATCTTCCCGGGCGCGAAGGTGTCACCGCAAAGCGGCGGTTCTGGGCATAAGACCCCAGGGTTTGTACGAGAAAAAATGGGGGTCTTCTGCAAGGCTCCCATCGTATAAAAAGTCCTGTACCAATTTATACGTTGGGGTGTCGGTTATCAAACAACAATATATATATATATATATATATATATAAATATATATATATATATATATATCAAAATTGACCTTAATTTATAAACTTGCCCACACAAGCTTATAGACCAAGGGGTCGTTTTGCAAGTCCTAATGTATAAGCGTCCCATTCCACTTATATCTTAGGTGTCAGGGGTTAAATGAATCGATTATGTTATGACATGCTAGTGGGTATGATGGAACATGCAAGTGCAACACACACACCCGACTCTGTGCACATAGACATTTAGTTCCCCCTTTTTGGAGTCGTAACCTCCCAGGATACCTCCGTAGTGGCAGACAGAAGCGGTGGGTTGGGCCTCGCCCACCTCTAAACCAGTAAAGCACTACCGGTCAGACCTATCGTACGCCTCAACGCTTGGTGCACGAAGCGGACTCATGCGTACTCTTGCCGGCTGGCGCACCGGACTTCTGTTGGCGAAGTGCTAACCACACTTGCTGAGTCAGCGTATTGGAAACGGTGCATCGACCCTCCAATACCGAAGACCCACCACCTTAATTTTCTTTCCTTTTATGCACATGCAAATTTAACGTATTCAAAAACCGAGCCGAAGCTCCACGGACTAAAATGCTCGTCTCAAATAATCGAGCCGAAACTCCCCGGACCAAAACGTCCGTCTCTTAACTATCTGAGCCGAAGCTCTCCGGACCAAAACGTCCGTCTCTTAACTATCCAAGCCGAAGCTCCCAACTATCTTCCTGTGCTATCTGTGTTCGTGAAATGTGCAACCCCTATTACTAAGTTACTCTTTTCAGCTTGTTAATACAGTTTACGTTAACCCAGGACTGCCCCCGGTATTCCCTATGAAGGGCTCTCAAGGGGCACTAGGAACTATGATAGGATTACGCCCATCGTTCCCTTTCGCAAGGTACTTATTATTATTGGTTGATTTCCTTACCCATTACCTTCTCGTGTTACGATAGACTAACCTAGTGTGATTTTTAACCTTCCTCTCTTCGGGAAAGACGATCTTTCGTCGAACTCGAGCACCTATTAACTCTAGCCAACACCACTTCTCACCAACCTACCCATCCTTATATGGTGAACACTTTCACATCCATCCAATTCAGCAGATTAACTAACTCCAACGCTGTGCCCCATCATATCCTATGACTGTTAACTCAAATTGCTAATTGCAGATTATCCTATGCTATATGTCGAACCAGATAGAAAATGATCCAATACTCATCCAAATGCCCTAACTTATTTACTGGAGGTATATCATGATATAATTAGCCTATAATCAGAAAATTATAATTTTTCTAATTTATCTGGCATTTAATTAATTTCCTCAAAAATTTCAAGGGCTACCGGTTTGAACATGAACTACCCTAAGTACTCATGAAAGATGTCCAACAAAATTATTATAAATATTATGTTATCTCAATATGGTAAATCCAAAGTATCACAATTGTTCTATCATCAAAAGGGCACTAAAACTATTTTAGCAATATTTTCTATCTTTCGTTATTTATGAATCAAGTACAAAAAATATCCATCCAAAAATTATAAATTAATTATACTATGCAGATACAACCTTAAAAATAGCATTGGACAAGTTTCATAATTTTTCAGCAAGTATTAATCTCTGAATAAATTAATTATCAAAAATCTCTATAAGGTGGACTTGTAAAGAAAGTGCCGTAAAAATCATGAAAAAATGTCTACAAGCATATAATGGCCTGCAAATCTCAATTCCTAAGTCTCATAATTTTTCAATAGAAATATCATCCATAATTAATTTTTTAACCATAAAACCCCTTTTTAACATTTGTGAATGAAGTACTAGATTTACTCAACTACAAATTATACAAAACTTCAGTAGCAACCATTCTGACCTAAAACACTTACTACCAAGATTTCATGGGGTTTCAATGAACAGAAAGATCTAAATAATTAAAATGTTAGTTAGGGCTATAGCAAACTTTACAAATGAAGTGCTAGAGATAAACATCATAAAATTCCAGTACAATTACTATAGGTTCTGCCCATTCCAAAACTCACTCTACCCAAGTTTCACAGCTTTTAAATAATGTTTAGTGACTGATTTTACTCATTTGAGATTTTACCATAAAACTAAGGTTAGGGTTTGGAGGTCTCTACCTATCTCCAAATCCTCTGAGATTCCATCCAGATGATTTATATTATGCTAACGTCGACTCTACTGAGTTTAAAGGCAATACAAGGGCATTTGCCCCCATGTCCTTCACAACCCTCAAAACCCTCCCTTTAGGGTTTGAGTTTGGATCCTATGGTAAATCAACCCTAAACCACACCATTTTTCTCCAAGTGGGTTATAATAATCCTTCTAAGTCAGTGGTCAAAATATCAGCCTCTGTTGAGGTGATTTGACCTTTCCAAACTCTTAGTGCACTTTTTACTCAAAAACGCCTCATTAATGCCTAGTTAAGGATAGGAGGTTTCCTACCCAAAACTCGTCCAAATGAGTTGGAATTTTGTACAGAGCTAGGTTTTATAGTCAGGGATCACTCACCAAACGTTTGGAGGGTTTAGAGGTCATTTTACCACTTAAATAAATTACTCTAACTTTATTAAATTAAAACAAAACCTTAGGCAAAGTATATCCAAAAATTCCCATTTTTGGACAGCCTCTAGGTATGGCTAAGGGTAACAGCCTACCCAAATTTCAGGTCATTTGGACAAGGGACGAAGAGTGGGCATTTATTTTAGTTTCTGCCCAACTCTAGGTACAGCTCCCACTAAAACGGGTGCTGCGGTCAAACCACTTACCCAAACGAGTTGAAATTAATTTTAAATTATTCTAGACTCGAAGGGATACAACTTTCGTGACTGGTCATTTGTCCTAAATCGGCATCTAAGTGCCTCATTTTGCAGCATTAAAATGTCTCCATTTAATGTATCTTTTCCTTATATATTATATACATAATTTTTATATTAAAAAAAATGTTTTTACTGTTCATCTTCTACAGAACCCGAAAACCTGAACTCAGAAAACTTATATTTCCTGTAGCTCTTTCGCGATCCGTCGCCGGCCGTCCGGTCACTTCCCTGGCCAGCCACCATCACCACCAACTCCGTCGAGGCGGTGGCTATCGGTCGGCGGTGGTTTGGCCGCCGAAGGTGGCGGTTTCCGGCGAACCCGAAAATATATTTTTCATGGTTTTTTTCATGAGAACGCGAGATAGGTTCGGCTCCATTGAGCACGAACTTCCTTTCTAAGATCCTAAGATCTACCCATAAAAGAAGAAGTAGAGGAGGACCTTGTTCGCGGTTTAGAGGCGAGATGAACGCCGGGTTGTCATGGCGCGGTGGTGGCATTGCCGAACTTCTCCTACAGTAAGAACAACAATTCTAATCCGTTTGGTCAAGAGTGTAAACTTCTCATCTTGCCCTAAGGGGGCTTTTATAGATCACCAAGTGGGGAGGGGAAAGGGTAAAGCATTTATGGCCATGAAGGCTCTCCTCTTAATAGTATTTCGGTTATGGTGGAGGGAGAGGAAAAGGTGGAAGATGAAAAGATGTGTCCAGGTGGCGATTTCTCATTGGGCCAACACTTCCACATTTTATTAAGTAATTAGAGAAGGAAACGACCCATAAATACTCCTGGTGTAACTTCCCATAATCAGAGTTAATTATGGCATGTGGTAAAGTAATTTCCATCCTGGCTGACGTTTCGGCCTTTGTCACGGGCGTGACACATAGGTCATGGGCGTGACATTAGTCCATTCGTCATTCTCGAGTCAACGACCGATTACTCTGCGTCGTTTCACGGGTCACCCCCCCCCCCCCCATGTCACGGGCGTGACACGTTTGTCACGGGCGTGACAGGTGTTCTTCGGTCGACGTTCGTCGAGCTGAGGTCGAAGGTCGGTGGGGGCGTCACGCCCTAGGTCACGGGTGTGACGGGCCTGTCACGGGCGTGACCAACCCGTGACATGAGTTCTGAGCTCGGCGATCAGCTTTCTGATTTCGTCGACCATCGAAGGAAGTCACGGGCGTGACGGGCCGGTCACGGGCGTGACCAACCCGTGACTCGGGATTTCGGTCGACGTTCGTCGAGCTGAGGTTGACGGTCGGTGGGGCGTCACGCCCTAGGTCACGGGCGTGACGAACCTGTCACGGGCGTGACCATCCCATGACATGAGTTCTGAGCTCGGCGATCAGCTTCCTGATTTCGTCGACCATCAAAGGAAGTCGCGGGCATGACGGGCCGGTCATGGGCATGACCACCCCGTGACTCGGGATTTTGGTCGACGGACTTCAGAGTATTGCGTCTTCGGCTAGCCGTCGTGCCTGAACCTATTTTTAGATCGGTTACTGTCAATTTCTGGGGTTTACGGGGGTTCTGTCATGGCAGACCGACTCCTATGGGTCTAGCCGGAAATGGGATGTTACAAATCCCAATAAACAAAACAAAAATTTCATCCCCGAAATTGAGGTTAAGCCTACGGGGATTTCTATCAAAATAAAATAAACTTGTAACATCCCATATGGTTTTCCTATTGAGTCGAAGCGACTACATGTTCAATAAATGAAGGCAATCCCCCAATAAAGAAAAGATTAGCCCCTACTTACCTGACTGAGTGTGCATGTCTAGGTTCTCAATTTCCCTTATCTAGTCCTACCGGTTCAATACAAGAAGGTAATTTATAGTATACCGAGAGGTGGTGAGGTATACCTGACTGAACAACTATGGGTATTTTTGCCTCATCAGGTCCTGCGGTTCCCAGGTGTGCTCCTCCTAACCGTGGTTCCTCCACAAAACCTTGACTAAGGGGATCTTCTTGCGGCGCAAGATCCGTACTCCTTTATCATCGATCCGAACTGGCTCCAAGTGAACAGACCAGTCTGGAGCTACCGGCCCTTCGGTGGTCAAAATCTGCTGCTCTGGGCGTAGTAGAGCCCTCCTCAGTGACGAAATGTGGAAGACGTCGTGCAGAGCTGCCAGCTCTGGTGGTAACTCCAGCCTGTAGGCTAGGGCCCCAATCCGCTCCATGATCCTATAAGGGCCCATATACCTAGGGCTGAGATTCTTCCTCCGACCACACACCCGTGAAACTCCATGCATGGGCCGGATCTTTAGAAACACTCGGTCCCCCACCTGAAACTCCACCTGACGATGTCGGGGGTCATAGTACTTAGCCTGTCTGCTCTGCGCCTCCAACATCCTGTCCCTGATCAGCCTCACCTTAGCCTCGGTGTCTTCAACAAAATCTGATCCCAATGTCTTCGGATCCTCGTCCTGAATCCAAGAAAGCGGGGTCCTGCATTTCCTTCCATACAAGGCTTCGTAAGGCGCCATCCTGATGCTGGACTGGTAGCTATTGTTATAGGAGAACTCGACCAGGGGTAAGAGCTTCTCCCACGGTTCCCCGCGGTCCAAAATGCATAGCCTCAAAAGATCTTCCAGCGTCCGATTGGTGCGTTCCGCCTGCCCATCCGTCTAGGGATGGAATGCGGTGTTGAAGGTCAATCGCGTGCCTAAGTAAGCCTGAACGGATCTCCGCTCCCTGGAAGTGAACCGACCATCTCGATTCGACACGATCGTCTTGGGCACACCGTGATATCGAACGAACTGCTCCACAAATCTCCGCACTAGTACTCCCACAGAGTCCCACAGAGTCATCCTTCCTGATCGGAATAAATCTGGCCACCTTCATCAACTGATCGACGATGACCCAAATCGAGTCGTTTCCCGTCCGTGATCGGGGAAGTCCATGAATAAAGTCCATTGCGATGTATTCAAACTTCCACTCCGGTACCGGGAGTGGTTGCAACAATCCTGCAGGGTTTTTGCACTCCGCCTTCACTTCTGGCACGCCTCGCAGTGAGTCACAAACTGAGTGATATCTTTCTTCATGCCGGGCCAGTACATAGTCTTCTTCAAGTCCGCAGTCATCTTCGTGATCCCCGGGTGCACTGAGTATCTGCTGTGGTGGGCCTCCGCCATGATATCTTCCCGGACCTGACCTCCTTCTGGTATATAAGTCTGACCCCTAAAGCATACCACACCGTCCCTCATCGTGTAATCCCCTGCTGCACCGTTCTCCAAGGCCCAGAATATCAGCTCCAATTTGGCATCCCGCCTCTGCCCATCTCTGACTCGGTCCCGGATATCGTCTGTAGCACTCATCGCAGCTAAATACTCCATGTAAAGCTCGGGGTCCTCGGACGACACCAGTGTGATGTGCATATCCTTCAATCTCCTCACCAGCTCCATAGACATAACCTGGGGCCCTTCTTCGGAAGTGGCAGCTCTCCGACTCAACGCGTCGGCCACCACGTTTGCCTTCCCTAGATGGTAGTGCATCTCATACTGGTAATCCGCTAAGAACTCCACCCAACGCCTCTGCCTGATATTCAGCTCCTTCTGCGTGTCCACATTTTTCATGTTCTTGTGGTCGGAGTAGATGTCGCAGTGGACTCCATAAAGATAGTGGCGTTAGACCTTCAAAGCAAAAAACGACGGCCCCCATCTCAAGGTCGTGCACCAGGTAGTTCTGCTCGTGCTTCTTCAACTGGCGAGACGCATAAGCAATCACATGGCCCTTCTTCATCAGTACAGCTCCCATACCCTGGTAGGAAGCATCGGTGTAGACCTGAAATCCTTCTCTCCCTGAGGGGAGAGCAAGTATGGGAGCCGAGGTGAGTCGATCCTTCAGCTCTTGGAAAGCCTCCTGGCACTGTGGGGTCCAAACGAAAGGTACCTCCTTCTTCGTCAAAGATGTGAGTGGGAGGGCAATTCGAGAGAATCCCTCCACGAACTTTCGGTAATAACCGGCAAGTCCTAGGAAACTTCGTACGTCGGTGGCTGCCTTCAACTACGGCCAATCCCGAACTGCCTGAATCTTTGCCAGATTCACTGCCAACCCTGCTCCACTGATAATATGGCCTAGGAAGCCCACCTCCTTCAACCAGAACTGACATTTGCTGAACTTTGCATATAAATGATTCTCCCGCAGTCTCTGTAGGGTCAGTGCCAAATGGTGAGTGTGCTCCTCCTCCGTTCTCGAGTAGATGAGGATGTCATCGATAAACACAATGACAAACACATCTAGATACGTCTTGAAAACCTAGTTCATGAGGGTCGTGAACGCCGATGGTGTATTCGTGAGCCCGAAGGGCATCACTGTAAACTCGAACAGTCCGTACCTACTACTGAAGGCGGTCTTTGGAATGTCCTCCTCTCGAATCCGTAGCTGGTAATAGCCTGACCTCAAATCAAGTTTTGAGAAGAAATACGCTCCTTCCAGTTGGTCGAACAACTCATCAATCCGTGGCAGCGGGTATGTATTCCGGACCGTCAATCTGTTCAGCGCTCGGTAATCAATACACAAGCGGAGACTTTCGTCCTTCTTCTTGACAAATAGCACCGGGGCTCCCCACGGCGAAGAGCTTGGTCGGACAAACCCTGTCTCTACTAGTTCCTACAACTGACTTCGGAACTCTGCCAACTCCTTCGGGGCCATCCGGTAAGGATCCCTTGATGCCGGCTTGGCCCCCCGACACAAGCTGTATCTGGAAATCCTGCTCTCGGTGCGGAGGTAGTCCTGGCAGTTTCTATTGAAAGACGTCAGTGAAATCTCGCACCACCGGGATGTCTGCCACAGACCCCTTGGCCTCCGCCATCTCAAAATGAATCTGATAAACCTCCTCTCCCTGCAGATGGGCCTTAACGGCATGTACTGAAGATAAGAATATACGAGAGGCAGATCTTATACCTTCGATGATAATGACCGAGTCCCCGTGCTTCACGGTGAACCTTTTGCTTGGCAATCAATCTGGGCATGGTTCTAGTGCAACCATGTCATGCCCAAGATCAGCTCGAAGACTGGCATCCTTAGGATCGTTGCAGATACTTCGAATGACTTCCCGCCAATCTCTGCCTCCATGTTGCAGTGGGCAGAGGTGATTAGCTCCGATCCGTCGGGTAGACGCACCCTCCTGATCAGGCCTGTGAACCGCTCCACTCCTTCCAGCAATTCCAGAAAGGCCTCCGACACAAACGAGTGCGAGGCACCCGTGTCTAACAGAGTATAGGAGGGCTTGCCGCTGATGAAGACTATACCTGGGACGGTTAAATGTCTTAGTATTCCATAACGGGATTTCTTTCCTAGTTATTCTACCTCGTGCAGTTCTACCAATTTGACAACTGAGAAAGGGGATTCTATTTAAAAAATTAAACATCTTGGCGTACCTGCTATGACCTGCTCTGGGTTCCGAGGCCGCGCCAGGTCCAAAGCATACACCTGCTCTCTTTCTTTTCTATGATCCCCTCCCTGGTATCCACGTCCTCAGCCACGACCTCGGCCTCTGAAATGCTGAGCTGGTGGGCCACCCTGTGGTGCTGGAGGTGGTGCCCCCCTCATGGGGCAGTTTCTCCAGAGGTGCCCAATCTGATGACAATGGAAGCACTCTGGCGGGGGATACGTCATACCCCCGGGTCTCGGCATCTCCTGCATCTGAAGAGGTTGAGGGGCCAATATCACCTGCTCCCTCGGCTCCAGCCTCACTTCCTGATGAGGCTGGTTCTCTATCCTTCTCCCATCTGGTATAGCACCTCACCGCTGATCATTTCTGGCTCTCCGGCCCTGATCCTCCGCTTGCCGCTTCCGGCCCCGAGTGGTGTGCCAATCAGCCTCAATCCTCTTTGCCATCTCCAAAATCCGGGAGATAGGCTCGTCGGATACAAACAACAAGGCCTCACTCAACTCCTCTTTCAGGCCCTTATAAAACCTCATGATGTACCCTGCTTCGTACAGCTGGTAAGAATCTGCATATCGAGCCAAATGGTCGAACTCCTGATGGTACTCCACCGCCGTCCTAGTGCCCTGCTTCAGGTGTAAGAACCGCTCCTCCAACTCATCCCTGTCTGACTGCGGAACAAAATACTCCAGCAGCGCGGCCCTGAACTCTTCCCAGGTAATTTCCGCAACCTCCCTATCGGCAAACGTCGTGTCCAGCAGCGTCTTCCACCACCTCTTGGCATGTGACTCCAGGCAAGAGACAACCAAGGCCACCCTCTCCTCGCAGGGGCAGCGTATCCCGGTAAGCATTTCATATATAATATCCAGCCACTCTTCCATCCGAACTACCGACTCTGTCCCCAAGTAGGACGGGGGAGAAAGTCCTCGGAAGATGCTCAACCAGTTGGCCCCCGGGTTTGGCTGCGGGGTCGGAGCCTGTTGAGTCCGGAAGGCCTCAAGGATAGCTGTAAGAGTCTGCCCCATGTCTGACTGAAGGAAAGGAGTGGGGACCGGTGGAGTAGGCTGTGCTGGAGGCTGCGTAACAAAATCCATAATGAGAAAACGTTCAATCTTTACTAAAAATGGACAATTTATATGTGATCCCCATATGGGCACACCACTGCTTCCGCTGCTTAGTTTGTCCCCAAACTAAACTCAAGCGGGGGTGACCCAGGGTTAGTGGACTGCTACTTTTTTTTGATCGATGTTGCCCTCTGATACCACTTGTAAGACCCCCTTTTTTCTCGTACAAACCCTGGGGTCTTATACTAAGAACCGCCGCTTTACGGTAACACCTTCGCGCCCGGGAAGATCGTCACTACAAAACGTCGATTCTGTTGGCCTTATTGATCACAAAAGTAGGAGTACAAGAGAATAGACATGTAAGTCCACAAAAAATCACATATCATATAAATAATCTTTACGAAGGTAGTGTCCACAGAATAATATATCAGAGTACTAAAATACGGGCTTGAGCCCGGAACATCATGTCCTCACTACAAATCACTCATGCAGAAGCAAAAATAGAACATCTACTCAAGGTCGAGACTCACGGTCCCGGCTGTATGAACTCTGGAGCTAGACTGCCCCATCTCCAAGCGCACCAGTCTCTGGGGCTGCTCCCCCGTGCTGGGCTCCACGATTCCCTAAAATGATGCGGTTCGAAAACCGTTAGTCATACAAACTAAGCCCTATCATCCCCTACCCCTTCCACTATAGATCCTAAGTACCGAGCGGAGAGGAAGAAAGGGAAGGACATGAAGGTGGAGAATAAATCAAAAGAAACAGGTGGTAGCGGAACTAATCTAGTAATTCTATAATAAATAATGGCAATAAGATGAAATATGAAAAATAACCTTCACTTATGTGAGAACACATAAGCCAAGGGGTCTTCTGCAAGGCTCCCATCGTATAAAATGTCCTATACCAATTTATACGTTGGGGTGTCGGTTATCAAACAGCAATATATATATATATATATATATATATATATATATATATATATATATATATCAAAATTGACCTTAATTTATAAACTTGCCCACACAAGCTTATAGACCAAGGGATCGTTTTGCAAGTCCTAATGTATAAGCGTCCCATTCCACTTATACCTTAGGTGTCAGGGGTTAAATGAATCGATTATGCTATGACATGCTAGTGGGTATGATGGAACATGCAAGTGCAACACACACACCCGACTCTGTGCACACGGACCTTTAGTTCCCCCTTTCTGGAGCCGTAACCTCGCAGGATACCTCTATAGTGGCAGATGGAAGCGGTGGGTTGGGCCTCGCCCACCTATAAACCAGTAAAGCACTACAGGTCAGACCTATCGTACGCCTCAATGCTTGGTGCACGAAGAGGACTCCTGCGTACTCTTGCCGGCTGGCACACCGGACTTCTGTTGGCAAAGTGCTAACCACACTTGCCGAGTCAGTGTATTGGTGTCGGTGCATCGACCCTCCAATACCGAAGACCCACCACCTTAATTTTCTTTCCTTTTATGCACATGCAAATTTAACGTATTCAAAAACCGAGCCGAAGCTCCCCGGACTAAAATGCCTGTCTCAAACAATCGAGCCGAAACTCCCCGGACCAAAACGTCCATCTCTTAACTATCTGAGCCGAAGCTCTCCGGAACAAAACGTCCGTCTCTTAAATATCCAAGCCGAAGCTCCCAACTATCTTCATGTGCTATTTGTGTTCGTGAAATGTGCAACCCCTATTACTAAGTTACTCTTTTCAGCTTGTTAATACAGTTTATGTTAACCCAGGACTGCCCCCGGTATTCCCTGTGAAGGGCTCTCAAGGGGCACTAGGAACTATGATGAGATTACGCCCATCGTTCCCTTTCGCAAGGTACTTATTATTATTATTGGTTGATTTCCTTACTCATTACCTTCTCGTGTTACGATAGACTAACCTAGTGTGATTTTTAACCTTCCTATATTCGGGAAAGACGATCTTTCGTCGAACCCGAGCACCTCATAACTCTAGCCAACACCACTTCTCACCAACCTACCCATCCTTATATGGTGAACACTTTCACATCCATCCAATTCAGCAGATTAACTAACTCCAACGCTGTGCCCCATCATATCATATGATTGTTAACTCAAATTGCTAATTGCAGACTATCCTATGCTATATGTCGAACCGGATAGGAAATGATCCAATACTCATCCAAATGCCCTAACTTATTTACTGGAGGTATATCATGATATAATTAGCCTATAATCAGAAAATTATAATTTTTTCTAATTTATCTGGCATTTAATTAGTTTCCTCAAAAATTCCAAGGGCTACCGGTTTGAACATGAACTACCCTAAGTACTCATGAAAGATGTCCAACAAAATTATTATAAATATTTTGTTATCTCAATATTGTAAATTCAAAGTATCACAATTTTTCTAGCATCAAAAGTGCACTAAAACTATTTTAGCAATATTTTCTATCTTTCGTTATTTACGAATCAAGTACAGAAAATATCCATCCAGAAATTATAAATTAATTATACTATGCAGATACAACCTTAAAAATAGCATTGACCAAGTTTCATAATTTTTCAGCAAGTATGAATCTCTGAATAAATTAATAATCAAAAATCTCCACAAGGTGGACTTGTAAAGAAAGTGTCGTAAATAAGATTCTAAAAATCATGAATAAATGTCTACAAGCATATAATGGCCTGAAAATCTCAATTCCTAAGTCTCATAATTTTTCAACAGTAATATCATCCATAATTAATTTTTTAACCATAAAACCCCTTTTTAACATTTGTGAATGAAGTACTAGATTTACTCAACTAAAAATTATACAAAAATTCAGGAGCAACCATTCTGACCTAAAACACTTACTACCAAGATTTCATGGGGTTTCAATGAACAGAAAGATCTAAATAATTAAAACGTCAGTTAGGGCTATAACAAACTTTACAAATGAAGTGCTAGAGATAAACATCATAAAATTCCAGTACAATTGATATAGGTTCTGCACATTCCAAAACTCACTCTATCCGAGTTTCACAGCTTTTAAAAAATGTTTTGTGACTGATTTTACTCATTTGAGATTTTACTCTAAAACTAAGGTTAGGATTTTGAGGTCTCTACCTATCTCCAAATCCTCCGAGATTCCATCCAGATGATTTATATTATGCTAACGTCGACTATACTGAGTTTCAAGGTAATACGAGGGCATTTGCCCCCATGTCCTTCACAACCCTCAAAACCCTCCCTTTAGGGTTTGAGTTTGGATCCTAGGGTAAATCAACCCTAAACCACACCATTTTTCTCCAAGTGGGTTTTAATAACCCTTCTAAGTCAGTGGTCAAAATATCAGCCTCTGTTGAGGTGATTTGACCATTCCAAACTCTTAGTGCACTTTTTACTCAAAAACGCCTCATTAATGCCTAGTTAAGGATATGTGATTTCCTACCCAAAACTCGTCCAAATGAGTTGGAATGTTGTACAGAGATAGGTTTTATAGCTAGGGACCAATCACCAAAATTTGGGAGGGTTTGGAGGTCATTTGACCACTTAAATAAATTACTCTAACTTTATTAAATTAAAACAAAAACCTTTGGCAAAATATATCCAAAAATTCCCATTTTTGGACAGCCTCTAGGTATGGCTAAGGGTAACCCCCTGCCCAAATTTCAGGTCATTTGGACAAGGGCAAAGAGTGGGCATTCATTTTAGTTTCTGCCCAACTCTAGGTACAGCCCCCACTAAAACGGGTGCTGCGGTCAAACCACTTACCCAAACGAGTTGAAATTAATTTTAAATTATTCTAGACTCGAAGGGATACAACTTTCGTGACTGGCCATTTGTCCTAAATCGGCATCTAAGTGCCTCATTTTGCAGCATTAAAATGTGTCCATTTAATGTATCTTTTCCTTATATATTATATACAGTCTTTGTATCGTTTTGCAGGCAAGGCCTATTTATGGAAAGAAAAGGGCGGGAAAATATTCCGTTGGCGGGAAAAGTGCAGATAGCAAAATGTGCCCTAACGCTTCGACTTCCCGGCTCGCAACCGCGCTACAAAGACTATTCGGCGGCGAACTGCGCTCACCCGCGTCCGCCCAAGAGACGGGTGAGCTGCGACTCGCGCCCGCCGGAAACAGTAAGCGAGCCGAGTAGGATTGCAATCTGCGAACTTCAGGCTCGCTCCAGTCAATACTAGAAGGGCGGGCTGGGCGAGCCGATTAAACAATCTCGTGCCCGCTTAAAGAAGGGGTAGGCGAGCAAGAACTCTTCATCCGCATTCACCCAGAAAAAACTAAGCAACAACACAATAAAAATAATGTGCAAAAAATATCAAGCCCATTGGCGGACGGGAAAGTCTCAAATTATTACATACAGATTAAAATGTCCCGAGAAAAGGAAGTTCCTGACCCTACTACACGAACTAGTCTAGGATGTGGATGCGACCCTGTCCTGGCAATCAATAGCGGGGAGGGGGCAGGTGGCTCAGTACTGGATCCACTTCCACTTGCCCCGCCTTCGCATCCCAGATCGGGGCGGCACGCGAGGATAATGGTACTCACGAACCGGCAACAACTCTTGCTTGGCCAGGCCGAACTGCTCTGTGGCATGCCTATGCCGCTCCTCGGCCCGCGTAATGTGCCCCCTGGAGAGGTAACTCCATCCTCGTTTGCGGGATGCCTCGCTCCCTCTAGAACTACGAACCGCTCTTCTGCCACGGCCTTGAGCTTGTCGACCCTATTGAAAACCTCCTGTAGCAGTAGTTTGTGTTTCTGAAATAGCAGCGTCACATGCTTCTTCATCCCCTCTACATCCGTCGGGTCACGCAGATACTCCGAAATGTGATCTGTATCAGGGGGAGGCGAATACCCCTCGCTTATGTCGACATCAGAGGAGGACAATGGTACTCACGAGCAGATTCCGCTGCCTGACTTTCACCTAGCTGACATGGCAGGATGTCACTAGTGAGAGTCTACCCAGACTCCTAACTGGCTACCAGGACAGGTCTCGATGAACGAAATGATGTCAGAAGTTGGGTGCCCAGGCATCCAAACGTCTGAGGAAGAAATCGCAGAGTTAACGGAATGGGTTCGGAAGGACGGCGAGCCAGAAGTGCCTAGCCGAAACAATGGATCGGTGAGGCAAGCTCTTGGGACCCAACATAATCGCCCAGCACCCAAGAAACGGTCAAGGCGGAGAGAGCCCAGGCCACGTCGCGACCTCATGAGGGTCAGCTCGCACGGAACCCGGCGACTCGGGTGCGAGCCGAGTCGGCTCACCTCCTCTATCTCACAAGCAACATGATGAAGAATCTGGACTAAAGAGAATGGGTCTCCACTCACGGTTCGGCTAAGGCTCCCATATCTCCTGAGCTAGAATGGACACATGACCTCGCTCGCGGGACGCTCGATAGGAGACGGCGAGCGGGAGGATCAAAACAGGCCGCGAATACAAAAGAGAAATGACAGAAGAATACGCATTACAGAGAAGCAACATTACAAACAACTATAATATATATATATATATATATATATATATATATATATATATATATATATATATATATATATATATATATATATATATATATATATATATATATATATATATATATATATATATATATATATGAGAGGCGAGTACAAAACAATTCACTGATCGACAAAACTACAAGTTTGGGACTCAGCTCGCGTTTACATTACAATAAAAGAAATATATATATATATATACATGTACATGTATATATATATATTTATACATGTATATATATACATGTATATATATACATGTATATATATACATATACATGTATTGTACTTGTATGTCTATATATATATATATATATATATATATATATATATATATATATATAAGAGGTGACACCCGGGGATTCAGCGAGGCGAGATCTCGGGCGTCAAGTCCTAGAGGGGGTGGTAGGACTTGTCTCCCTGCTTCGGTACCGGAAGGAATAGTGTCGGTACCACATCACTCGCGGAAAGGCCCGCGCCCTCTCTCTTAATGAGGTCCTCCTGCCACAACCTCTAGAGGGTGTACTTAGCAGCACTAGCAGCATTCTTCTGCATCATCACCTCCTGCTTGTACTCGGTGTAGTGCGCGAGCTGACAACTACTGCTGGAGGGCGGCGGA
Organism: Platanthera guangdongensis; assembly: GCA_039583875.1. Lineage (NCBI taxonomy): Eukaryota > Viridiplantae > Streptophyta > Magnoliopsida > Asparagales > Orchidaceae > Platanthera > Platanthera guangdongensis. Next base: position 208,887,493 of record CM077163.1, on the reverse strand, counting down.
GCAGCTGCTGCGGCTTCCAGCTCTCGCACCCGCGCTTATAGCGCCTCATTTTCTTTCTCTAAGGTAGCGAGGACGGCTTCAGCTGCGTCCTATCTCTCTCTCTCTCTCTCTCTCTCTCTCTCTCTCTCTCTCTCTCTCTCTCTCTCTCTCTCTCTGACGCTCCACCTCCTCCTAGACGAGACGGCGGGCCTCCTCCTTTTCATCTGCCAGATTCTTGAGCAAGGGGGCATTCTTCTCTATCTGGGTGCATCACCGTCCGAACATGTGGGCCAGCTCCAGGCTGTGGAGCTGGACCCACGTGCTTTCATGAATCAGCACTCGTGTGGCCTCCTCATCGTATATGGCGGAGTCTTCCCATGTGTAGAGGCTGCATGAAATATTGTAGGCCTCCCCGCCAATGGTCTCCTGCTCCAACCAGCTCGGCAGCAGGGTGGAGATGATGGCCCGGTTCGCCTCCTTGTCCCACTGGAGGAGGGGAATGCCGAGCTCATCTAAGCATCGCTCGTCGTAGCCGAAGTTCTGGTGCCCTTTTGACACCGACTTCATGGCGAGTTGCGTCTCTTCTTATGGCCTGGAGGTGACGCCTGCCCCGCTGGGGGAGCTGCCGGCCGAGGCGGCTGCGAGGGCGAGATCCCCAGCTAGTTGTCCCACCGGGGCCTTACCTTTCTCCCGAGCTGCGGGAGGAGCGGCGCTCGCGGTCTTCGATTTCTTGGGCAGCGGCGGCGGTGGAGGAAGCGATCCGCGGCTAGGCCGCTTCGGGGGAGCAGAGACTGAGGTCTTACGATGCGTGGCGGCTGCGACTACGGCGCGTGCGAGCTCGCTAGAAAAGAGTCACGCACTCTCATAAGGAGGGTACAAGGGGATGTCCCGCTCGCATGTAGAAAAGGAAAGTTAAGAACAGGAAAAATGGTGAAAAGGAGAAGTGCGGGTAGCTTACCTCCCCCGGGCGGGACAGGGGCGAGGTTGTCCAGGTTCCTGCGCGGGAATGCGACTTTGAAGTTCTTCCCTACGAAGAACCCGCATAGCTATGCTTCATGGCCCCTAGGCTAGGGGCAGTTGCTCGCCTTGCTGAACTGGATTGGCGAGAAGGGGACGTTGCTGAAGTCCTCCTTGACAAAAACAAATTTCTTTAGCCAGTTATGGCTCTTGTTGACAGTCTCCCACACCTTTACGTGGTTGTTGCAGAAGTAGGCAGTCCCGTCTTTTTTCGCCCGGAAGGAGAACAGCTTGCGGAACACTGCGAGGCAGAACTCGATCCGCTCTTCCCGTGGGAAGCACGCAAACCCGATCACCACCGCGATGGAGTTAGGGGTCATCTGCCCAGGGACGACCCCAAAGTATTTCAGTATTTGGCAGACCTCTGACCATAGGGGAAGCCGGAGACCCGCTTCGAAATGCACCGTGGGGATGGCGAGCTCCTCCCTTGGGAGATATTTGATCGTCTCCCCCTCCCCAGGTCGCCTCGCCATGAAGCCTAGCGATATGTAGTCGCATATGGCGTCGAAGAACTTGCCTTCAAAAATGGAGGCATGAGAAAAGTTGTACTCGGAGAAGGTCCAGACACACCTGCTCCGCCTATTTGCATCGCCGCTGTCACCACCCATCTCGCAGGAAGCTTGCTAAGAGGGATGAAGTAGTTCTCGCAGGAAGCTGACGAGTCGGGAGTCGCAGGAAGCAAGAAAGAAGGGGAAGTCTTAAATTTTATAGGTGAGAAAGGGCTGGCAAGGCCTATTTATAGAAAGAAAAAGGGCGGGAAAAGTGCAGATAGCAAAATGTGCCCTAACGCTTCGACTTCCCAGCTCGCAGCCACGCTACAAAGACTATTCAGCGGTGAATCGCGCTCACCCTCGTCCGCCCAGGAGACGGGTGTTGTGTACATTGGATTAAATGTACCTGATTTGAAGAAGCCTCACCATACTCAATGATATATATCATGGTGTATTTGATGTGTTTTTGACTTGATGTGTGCAGGTTAAGTAATTGCAAGGAAAGCTAAAAGTTTCTAAGTCCATGTGTCGACACCTAGAAGAAAAGTGTCGACACCTAAGAAGGCTTGTGTCGACACCCAGAGAAGCTGTGTTGACACTTGTAGTAATTGTGTCGACACCAGGAGTGCAGAGTCGACACCAGAAGAAAAGTGTCGACACATACAGGAAGTGTCGACACTCAATGAAGAAATGTCTAAAGAATCAGTGTCGACACTTAGAAGTAGTGTCGACACCCAGAGGAACTTTGTCGACATCAAAGGTGTCGACACTAGGAGGCTGTGTCGACACTCAGCAAACATCAACAAAGTTCAAGTACAAGTGTCGACACTAGGAGGCTGTGTCGACACTCAGCAAAAGTCTCAACACATGAAGAATGTGTCGACACAAAGGAGCTGTGTCGACACTCAGCAAACATCAACAAAAGTTCAAGTATAAGTGTCGACACTAGGAGCTGTGTCAACACTCAGCAAAGTTTCAACACATGAAGCATGTGTCGACATAAAGGAGATGTGTCGACACTCAACAAAGTTCAACACAAGAAGGCTTGTGTCAACACAAAGGAGTTGTGTCGACACTCAGCAGAAATCAGATAAAGTATTGAAGAAGTACTTGTGTCGACACCTTCAATCAGTGTCGACACATTCAACAGAAGGCTTGTGTCGACACACAGAATCAGTGTCGACACATTCAGAAGAAGCTGTGTCGAGATACAGATACAACAACACAAGGAGTTGTGTCGACACCAACAAGGCTAGTGTCGACACTTAGTCTACTTGTGTCGACACTTAGTCTATCAGTGTCGACACTTAAAGACTGACTGTCTCGACACTTTCAGACAGCTACAGAAAATTCAAGAAGTGACTGGATGACTTGACAGCTTTCATTCCAGCCGGTCTACTGCAACTGTTAGAGCTGTCAAAAAGTTGTTAGAAACCGGAACAGCCGGTTATCTTGGAGAAAGTCTATATAAAGACCTTTCTCCTTCGACAGGACAGAGAATTAAAAATTGAAGATTGAGTATTGGATTCATTGAAGATCTAACAACTCTAAAAGAAGAAGACCTTCAAGTGAAGATCTAAGAAGTTGGAGAGAGAGAGCTCCTTCTAAGAAGACAGCTATTGAACCAGGTTGTTAAAGAAAATTTCAGATTGAGATCTGATTCTTAAGTCAGCAGTGATTAAAGATCATCTGCATAGAGTTTCAACCCTAATGTGTTCTAATTCAAGAATCTTTGAAGAAATCCAAGGGAGGTTGATCTCAGCAAAGTTCTTCCAAGAACTCATCAAGAAACCAGTCAACTCTTCTCTCTCATTCTGAGTTGTGGTTATATACTTTGTAATTTTAATTTCTTGTAGGATCCTAAGGGATCTGAGTTGTAAGCCTGAAATTATAAAGGCTGAGTGGTAGGGCCTGTGTGCCTGAGTGTAGGAGATTCATTTCTCTGAGTGTAGGCCTTGTTGAGGGCTGAGTGTAGGCCTTGTTGAAGGCTGAGTGTAGGTCTTTGTGAAGACTGAGTGGTAGGGCTGTGTGCCTGAGTTGTAGGAGTGGGATCACTCTGAGTTGTAGGAACCTATTTGGGGTTCTGAGCTGTAAGATCTGAGGATCTGAGGAGTAGTGGATAAGTTAGGCCGAATCTAGTACACTACTAGATAGGCGAAGGGGGAAAGTGGATGTACACAGACCTTAGGGAACCACTATAAAATCTGTGTATTCTCTGTGTGTGCTTTATTCTGTGATTGCTGTGTTGTATTGCTGTGAAGAATTGCATATAATTCTGTGTTTCTGCCATAAAAGTTTAAAAAGATTAAGTGCACCTATTCACCCCCCCCCCCCCCTCTAGGTGTTTAGGCACTAGTTCTTTCAAGTGGTATCAAAGCGAGGTTTCTCAAAAAGGACATAACAGTCTGAGTAAAGATCCTGTTGGCAGATTCAGTATAATCAAGAATCAAGAAAATTGGTTCGACTGAGAATCACAAAGAGCTAGGATCCATGAAGTTACCAATCTGCAGAAAGGAAATTTTTGGCATTTAGAAAGAAAGGGTTAGACTTTTTATGGAAGCCTCTGACCCTAGAATCTATATCACAGTTAAAGATGGGTCATATGTGCCAATGAAAGTATCTGTCCTGGATGCAAATCAGAGAACTCCTAAGGACTATTCAGAGATGACTAAAGATGAAATTATTCTGGCCACTATGGACAAGAGGGCCCAGAATATTATAGTAAGTGCAATAGATGATGCAACATTTCAGAATTTGATTCACTGTAAAACTTATAAAGAAATGTGGGATACACTGATAGTCTATATGGAAGGATCAGAAGAGGTAAGACAAGACAGTAAGTCTTTATTGAATCAAGAATATGAAAGCTTCAGACAAGGTAGGTCTGACAGCATAACTGAGTGTTACAAGAAATTCTATAGGATAGTCAATGAGTTGATGTCTTATGGAAGGGAGTTCAGCAATTATGAATTGAATGATAAGTTCTTGAGATCCTTGACAAAGGACTGGGACACCAAGATTTGTGTCATAAGGGAAATGGCCAAATTAGCAGACATTCCTCCTCCAACATTGTTTGGAAAGCTGTTATCCTATGAAATGCAGCAAATGGTTAGGAAGGAGGAAGAGAAGACTACCAGAGTTGAGCACAAAGAAAGAGCTGTGGCTTTCAAGACAGAAGCCATTAGGAAATATAAAAGTAAGTCTCCATCTCCACCTCCAAAAGCTGCTGAGACAGATGAGCCAGAAAGCAAGAATTCTGAAAGCAGTGAGAGTGATGAAGATTTTGCAGCTTTCACTAGACATTTTCAGAAGTTTCTTAAGAAGAAACAGTGGAGGTCTAAGCCATCCACTTCACAGAAGTCATCAAAGAATGAAAGAAGAAAGTCCAGGCAAAGTAAAACTACATCCTCAAAGATAGTTTGCTATTGTTGTAACAGACAGGGACATGTTGTTGCTGACTGTCCAGAGAAGAGGAAAGAGTAAACTGATAAGAAGAAGACTCAAATCAAGGGCAAAAAGGAAAGGTCCTTTGTTGCTAAGAAGGACAAAAGTCTGTCTGATATGTCATCTTCAGAATCAGATTCTGAAGCTGAAGCTTATATTGGACTGTTTGCTGAAGAAGAGGAAGATGAGTTCATATAATTAATGAACTCAATATATGAGCATGAGGACAATCAGTGTCAGGGACTGATGGCCTTATCAGAAGGAGACAAATTCCAAGATCATCCTGGACCAAGTCAGGTACAAAATTGTTCTGTTAGTTCAATTTCTAGTACTGAGTCAGATTCAGATACATCAGCATCAAGTGATGTTAGTGGACCTGAATCTGAAGGAGATATTCATCAGTTGATTGATGAATATAGAGTAGTGTTGCAAGCTTTGAAGAAAAGCAAATCCTTGGCCAAGAGTCAGGCTAAGAAGATTGCTAGTCTTAAAGTTGCTGCAACAGATTTTGACAAGTTACTTGATCAGAAATTAAATGAAATAGCCAGACTGAAGCACATTACTGTTATTCAGATGGGGACTATAATATTTAAAAATGATCAAATCAGAAATCTGGAGATTAGTCTTCAGAAAGACAGAGATATAGTAGCAAGGTTTTCTAAACCAAAGTCTGTTCTACCTTTGATAGATGAGTTCATTCCTCAAAAGGGTAAAACTGGATTGGGGTTTACTAAACCTGCCAGGACTGTACAGTCCAAGTCTAAGGGCAAAGCCACAATGCTCAACAAGAAGCCTGCTGAAGATAAAACAGCCAGGGTTGTACCTAAATAAAGGTACAACAGATTTGAGTGCTGGTGCTGTGGCAAGATAGGCCACTTTTCCATAGACTGTTGGCATAATTCTAATGCCAAGGTGAGTAGCAAACTGCCTGTTGGAAAAGCTACATGTAGTTTTGTTAAGAGTAAGACTAACTTGTACCAAGGACCCAAGAATTATTTGGGTTCTAAGGTAAAGTAATCTGTTTTGCATGTGAGTCTAAGTGGCCATGCCCCAATATGGTACTTGGACAGTGGATGTTCCAGGCACATGACTGGAACTAGGGGATTGCTGAAGGACTATACACCAATCAAGGATGGTCCTAAAGTCACCTTTGGTGGTTCTGAAAAAGGAATCATCAAAGGCTTTGGTAACATTTCTAACAACCTTATTACAATTACTCAAGTGGCTTATGTTAAAGGTTTGAAACACAACCTCATTAGTATAATTCAGCTGAGTGATTTAGGATATGACATCTCATTTGTCAAAGATGGTTGTCATATCAGGAGGTCAAATGATCAAAAGATCATTCTGACAGGTTATAGGAAGAGAAATGTCTATTGTCTAGACATTATGTGTGAGAACAATGTTTCTCATGTGTGTCTTGTAGCTGATGAGAAAGTCTCTCATTGTGTCAAATGGCACAAGAGGCTAGCCCATCTTAACTATAAGGCAATTGGTCAACTCTATAGTAAAGAGTTAGTGAGGAATGGTCCTCAGGTTAAGTGTATTAAGGATGGGATATGCTCAGATTGTCAAAAGGGCAAGCAGACTAGATCCACCTTTAATAGCATTGAGAACAAAGATGCTGTGAGGTGCTTATACCTCTTGCATATGGATCTCTTTGGTCTTATGCCAGTTCACATCCTAGGTAGGTAGGTCTACACATTTGTGGTTGTAGATGACTACTCAAGGTTTTCCTGGGTGTTCTTCCTTAGACAGAAATCTGAAACTCCAAGTATCTTATACAGCTTTGTTAAACAAATTCAGAATGAATTGGACAGTATAGTGGTCAAAATCAGAAGTGACCATGGTACTGAATTTCAGTCTGACAGTATGACAAAACTGTGTGAAGAATTTGGAATTTTTCAGGAATTTTCTTCACCAAGAACACCTCAGCAAAATGGCATTGCTGAAATTAAAAATAGAACCTTGATAGAGGCTGGTAGAACCCTATTAAGTGACACATCTCTCCCTGAATATTTCTGGGCTGAGGTAGTAAACACAGCATGTCATGTAATTAATAGGGCTACTATCACCAAGAACCACAATAAGACCCCCTATGAGATTGTGAAAGGCAGAAAACCAAATCTATCCTATTTCAGGATCTTTGGTTGTAAATGTTATATACTTAACAATGGTAAGTCTTATTTAACCAAGTTTTCTGTCAAATCCCAAGAGGGGATCTTTGTTGGGTACAGCAACAACAGTAAGGCTTATAGGGTCTACAACTTGACTACTCAAGTTGTAGAAGAGTCTGTTCATGTAGTTTTTGATGAAGCCAGACTCATTAACAATGAATTGTCTAGAAGTATTTGCAGCTCCACAGTTGTGACTGAGAAGATGGACAAGCTCACTATAGAAGAAGGTCCTACTGCAAGTCAGCAAGTTGAAGAAGGTGGCTGCTGTCCAGGGGGAGTACAAGATACTCCTGTTGCTGAAGAAGACCAAGAGGAGCAGCTGAATGAAGAAGCTGAAGGTGTACAACCTGGAGACAGGCTGCCTCCAGCAAATAGGCATTTGAAAGATCATCCAGCCAATCAGATTATTGGAGACTTCAGTCAAGGGGTACAAACAAGGAGCAGAAATCTAAGTTCAGTTCTCTACTCCAGTTTTCTATCCCAAGTAGAGCCAAAGAAATTTGAAGAAGCAATCCTAGACCCTCATTGGATTGAGGCAATGCAAGAGGAGCTGAACCAGTTCAAAAGATGCAATGTCTGGGAGCTAGTTCCTAAACCCAAGGACCACAACATTATAGGAGCTAAGTGGATCTTTAGGAATAAGATGGATGAACATGGAGTTATTGTGAAGAACAAAGCTAGACTGGTTGCTAAGGGATATAGGCAGGAAGAAGGTATTGACTTTGATCAAACCTTTGCTCCAGTAGCCAGACTGGAGGCCATAAGGATGTTTCTTGCCTATGCAACCTATCAAGGGTTTAAAGTATACCAAATGGATGTTAAGTCAGCTTTTCTGAATGGAAATCTGAAGGAAGAAGTCTATGTAGAACAACCATCAGGTTTTGTTGATTCTATCAAACCTAATTATGTTTATAGACTTAGGAAGACTTGTATGGGTTAAAACAAGCCCCTAGGGCTTGGTATGAAACCCTGTCTAGTTTCCTCATTGAGAACAAATTCTCAAGGGGGAAAATAGACAAGACTCTATTCCTTAGGGAATCCAGAGGCAAGATCATCTTAGTCCAAATATATGTAGATGACATCATATTTGGGTCTACAGAAAGTAGTCTTTGCAGGAAGTTTGCAAAACTAATGCAAGGACAATTTGAAATGAGAAGTATGGGGGAACTTAAGTTCTTTTTGGGTCTCCAAGTTAGACAGACTGAGGATGGTTTATCCATATGCCAGTCTAACTTCACCCTAGAGTTGATAAGGAAGTATGGTATGGAATCATCCAGTACCATAAAAACTCCTATGGGGTCAAGCATGTCTATAAGCAAAGATGATGCAGGGAAACCTGTAGATGAGACTTTGTATAGAGGGATAGTTGGATCCCTATTGTATTTGACTGCTAGTAGACCAGATATCATGTATGCTACATGTGTCTGTGCTAGGTACCAAGATTGCCCTAAAGAATCTCATTTGACAGCAGTCAAAAGAATTTTGAGATATCTTAAGGGCACTCCTTATCTAGGCCTTTGGTACCCTAGGAATGGAGATTTTGAACTGACAGGTTATTCAGATGCAGATTTTGCAGGCTGCAAGGAAGATAGGAAAAGTACAACAGGTACCTGTCAATTCCTAGGTGGAAGGCTGATATCATGGAGTAGCAAGAAACAAACAAGTGTGGCTATCTCCACAGCAGAATCAGAGTATGTTGCAGCAGGAAGTTGCTGTGCTCAACTTCTATGGATTCAACATCAGCTAGAATACTATGGTATTCAAGTAAGTAGAACACCTCTATTTTGTGATTCTACTAGTATCATTTCTATTGCAAATAATCCTGTCTCTCATAGTAGGACTAAGCACATAGAAAAAAAATACCATTTTCTAAGAGAACATGTGGAAAAAGGAGATATTTCCCTAGAGTATGTTAAGACAGATAATCAGTCAGCTGATATGTATACTAAGCCCTTAGATGAAACCAAATTCAATAAATATAAAATTGAATTAGGTATGATAAACTTAGAATAGTTTACAAAAAAAAATTGGCTAAGTAAAATGGTGTCGACACACAGAGTTGTCTGTGTCGACACATAGAAGTGGTGTCGACATTTCCGAGAAATGGTGTCGCCACTTAAGCTTTACACAGAATTAGTCTAGTAAAGTCTCGACTAAGTATCGAGCGAAGTGGTGTCGACACATATATAAGTGTCGACACATATATTCTGTCGACTATACTTGTGTCGACACATAGTTGTCGAGACATTATAAGTAAGTGTCGACACTTTTCAATAGTGTCGACACAATTTAAGTATTTTGACGCGCCCTTTCATCTTCGATTCTAGAAAGGTATAAATAGGTTTTCGCCATTGTTTGTCGACACGCTCACCAAAGTTTCGAGACCAAACTTGTGTGTCGACACCTCTCTTCTCTAAATTCGAATTTCTTCAAACCCTAATGGCTCCCAAGCTAGAAGAGAACATTAACGAAGGATATGAACTCGTACGACACGCTTTTGATGAGGCGGATCCTGAAATCAAAGGAGTGGTAACCCTAATAGCAGAGACTTGGTTAGAATTTCTTGTTTCAGAACCGATTAAGATCTGGAGGAAGGAGGTCCTAGAGTTTCTGAATGCAGCAACACTAGATGAATCAGGACTAAAGATTAAGTCAAGAGTTCACGGGGAAAAGGTTAAGGTCTCTCCTAAAAGTTTAAGAAAGGTACTTCAACTACCAAGAACTAAGGAAGAAGAAGATGTTTCTGCTTCTAAGACTAGAGAAGCATTGACATGGTGTGGTTTAGACTCAAACCTGAAGATAGGTTCTGTGTTCAATAGAAAGGGAATGAATATGCAAGGCAAGTTTCTATCTGAGATTGTAGGCAAGGTCATACTGAGCAAGCCTGGTTGGCATGACAGAATTTCAGCTCACATGTTCAGTCTAATGACAAGGATAATCTTCCAACTTAATACTGATTGGTCTGTAGTATTGTTTGATAAGATTAAAGAGAGTATGAAGAAGCCCAATTTGGGAAGAATTCTAAGTCTATACCTTGCTGGAAGTATTCCAGATGTGATGAACCAAGCTGCAGGTTCAAAGATTAACCACATGAGGAGAATGGATTTGAGAATCTTCTCTATGTGGGATAGAGTACTAACCAAAGAACTGTCATCTCCAGTAAAGGAAACACCCCAGAAAAAGAAGAAGAAAACAGTCACTATGACTCAAGAATCCTCAAGCAGCTCTGAAGAGCAAGTTGTTTTTACTCCTGATGAGGAAGAAACTGGAAATGCCGGACAGTCTCCAGCTAGACAAGAAGAAGCACAGAGGTAGGGGGAGCTACCCTCAGCTAGCCCAATTCACCTGGATTCAACCCAGGGGGAGCCTCTACTTGTGGAAGAGCCAACTCCACTAGAGAGTGAACAGGCTACTCAAACCATACTAGAGGTAATAACAGATATTAACCAATTAGATTTCACTATAGAGGATGAAGTTTTGTCAGATTCATTACCTAATGTTCATCAGCAAACTCAGATACTCCCTCAACCCCAAGATGTTGTCATGGAGGACACATCTGTTGTTGATCAAGTAGTTGATGAGATAAGAGATTCTCCAGCCCTTCCTCAACAGGAATTTACATTAGAAGAACTGTTTCCTGATCTTCTACAAACTGATTTTGAGAAAGAGAAAGCTACTGCTGAGGAGGAGAAGATCCATATTGAGGGGGAGCAAGTGGAGATTCTAGAAGAAACTGCAAGCAAAGAGACTGAAAAGCCAAAGGATGCTGAGGAATCACAAAGGACTGAGAAGGAGTTACCTCCTAGTCCTAAAGAAAGAGTGGATATTACAAGCACATCTGCTTCAGAGGATGAAGAGGCTGTTAGGGCCAAGAAGAGGAAGTTCCAGGTATTCAAGAGAAGAAGCCAGAACTATAAGAAAGCTCTACAGACAGTTGCTCCACAGCCTGCCCCATCTACTGATTTCAGTTCACTAATGGTGGCTTTACAGATTAAGCTTGATGAGAAAAGGCAGGCTTTGCAAACTTATATGGATGAAGGGCATAAGTCACTGCAGTTTGATCTGGCCTAAGACATTAAGTCAATCAGATTTGAAGTGAATCTGAACAAGAAAGAAATGACTGACTGCTTCCATAAGGGAGGCAATGCAGTAGTCTATCTGGCCACACATCAAGAGAAAATAAAGACAAAACTTGTAGAGCTAGAAGTGAAGCAAGGCTATGTACTGGAAAATCAGATAAGGATGAATGATAATCTCACTGCTTCACATAATGTTATTATAACTGAAATGAAGAATATAGCTACTGGTCAGACTACATCAAGTGCTACAGCCAAGGCTGAATTTGACAAAGCATTGCAAGAGAGCCTCACTGATGTTAAAACTGCTATAGAAGACTCTCAGAAGGCAATTACTGACAAGCTCCAAAGGTTAAAGCCTTTTTATAAGGATGGAGTAAACTATCTGAATGCTCAGATAAGGTTTCAGAAAGATGATATGAGGGATCACATTGAGAGAGAAGTCATAAAGGGGGAGAGGGTATTAGTTAAGGCAGGCTCTGATCATGCAAAGTGGATTTCAAATTCCATCAGAGCCACCCTTGGATATCCACATTTATGTGATGATGATAATGTTGCAGAGTCTGGAATCAATCCTGCATATCTTGGAGGGGAGCAAGCTGAAGTGACTCATGTAATATACCCTCCACCAGACTTTGACATGATACATCAAGAGATACAGTCAATGTATAGTCCTCCTGAGGGCAATCAGAATGTCATCATAGAGAAAGTTGTTCAGCTTGTGCCAGAGGCAATACTCAAAGAACAAGAGGCCTTATTAAAGGAACAAGAGACTCAATTGTCTAAGAAAAGATTCAGAGAGCAAGCTGAATTGAGACCTAATTTTGAACAATGGAGCCCCACCTCCAGGAATATCATTTTGACTGCTTGGAAGGCTGCTAAAGATAATATTCTGGATAGAGGCAAATGGTACTCTGAACAAGAATGGAGGAAACATGAGAACAGGCAAGAGGCTATTGTTCAATATAGAAGAAAGGCTAAGATGGGAAAGCTACCTCCTACTGCACAGGAGCCTAGCAAATACTTCCCAAAGCCTTATCATTATTTTGAAAGGCAGAAGATCAAGGCTGAAGAGCAGAAAAAGAAAGATCTTAAAGGGAAGAAGCCTGCTGCTGCTGATGACACTGAAGTTCAAGTTCAAGCAAAGATTCAATCTGGAAAGGGCATAGTTATCAAGGAGCCTGAGCTGCCTTAGGATAGAAATTTTTCTTAAGTTTACTATGTGTAATCAGTTGCATTCAACTTTCTGTAAACTTTTGAATAATGAAAATGTTGAAGTTGTTAGAACAATGTGATATGTGTTAAATCTATTACATTACTGTTCTGAGATATTTGTGTATACATGTTTTGTTTATACATGGTTATGTACTTACCCTGTCATTTAATATTGTTTTACATCATACTATGAATTTGTTATGTATGGTGTATATCATTGACTAAGGGTTATGACTTCTCCAAATAGGGGGAGATTGTTGGGTACATTGGATTAAATGTACCTAATTTGAAGAAGGCTCACCCTACTCAATGATATACATCATGGTGTATTTGATGTGTTTTTGAGTTGATGTGTGCAGGTTAAGTAATTGCAAGGAAAGCTAAAAGTTTTTAAGTCCATGTGTCGACACCTAGAAGAAAAGTGTTGACACCTAAGAAGGCTTGTGTCGACACCCAGAGAAGCTGTGTCGACACTTGGAGTAATTGTGTCGACACCAGGAGTGCAGAGTCGACACCAGAAGAAAAGTGTCGACACATACAGGAAGTGTCGACACTCAATGAAGAAATGTCTAAAGAATCAGTGTCGACACTTAGAAGCAGTGTCGACACCCAGAGGAACTTTGTCGACATCAAAGGTGTCGACACTAGGAGGCTGTGTCGACACTCAGCAAAAATCAACAAAGTTCAAGTACAAGTGTCAACACTAGGAGGTTGTGTCGACACTCAGTAAAAGTCTCAACACATGAAGAATGTGTCGACACAAAGGAGCTGTGTCGACACTCAGCAAACATCAACAAAAGTTCAAGTATAAGTGTCGACACTAGGAGATGTGTCGACACTCAGCAAAGTTTCAAGACATGAAGCATGTGTCGACACAAATGAGATGTGTCGACACTCAACAAAGTTCAACACAAGAAGGCTTGTGTCAACACAAAGGAGTTGTGTCGACACTCAGTAGAAATCAGATAAAGTATTGAATAAGTACTTGTGTCGACACCTTCAATCAGTGTCGATACATTCAACAGAAGGCTTGTGTCGACACACATAATCAGTGTCGACACATTCAGAAGAAGCTGTGTCGAGATACAGATACAACAACACAAGGAGTTGTGTCGACACCAACAAGGCTAGTGTCGACACTAAGTCTACTTGTGTCGACACTTAGTCTATCAGTGTCGACACTTAAAGACTGACTGTCTCGACACTTTCAGACAGTTACAGAAAATTCAAGAAGTGACTGGATTACTTGACAGCTGCCATTCCAGCAGGTCTACTGCAACTGTCAGAGCTCTCAGAAAGGTGTTAGAAATCGGAACAGCTGGTTATCTTGGAGAAAGTCTATATAAAGACCCTTCTCCTTCGACACGACAGAGAATTAAAAATTGAAGATTGAGTATTGGATTCATTGAAGATCTAACAACTCTAAAAGAAGAAGACCTTCAAGTGAAGATCTAAGAAGTTGGAGAGAGAGAGCTCCTTCTAAGAAGACAGTTATTGAACCAGGCTGTTAAATAAAGTTTCAGATTGAGATCTGATTCTTAAGTCAGCAGTGATTGAAGATCATCTGCATAGAGTTTCAACCCTACTGTGTTCTAATTCAAGAAGCTTTGAAGAAAGCCAAGGGAGGTTGATCTCAGTAAAGTTCTTCCAAGAACTCATCAAGAAACCAGTCAACTCTTCTCTCTCATTCTGAGTTGTGGTTATATACTTTGTAATTTTAATTTCTTGTAGGATCCTAAGGGATCTGAGTTGTAAGCCTGAAATTATAAAGGCTGAGTGGTAGGGCCTGTGTGCATGAGTGTAGGAGATTCATTTCTCGGAGTGTAGGCCTTGTTGAGGGCTGAGTGTAGGCCTTGTTGAAGGCTGAGTGTAGGTCTTCGTGAAGACTGAGTGGTAGGGTTGTGTGCCTGAGTTGTAGGAGTGGGATCACTCTGAGTTGTAGGAACCTATTTGGGGTTCTGAGCTGTAAGATCTGAGGATCTGAGGAGTAGTGGAGAAGTTAGGCCGAATCTAGTACACTACTAGATAGGCGAAAGGGGAAAGTGGATGTACCCAGACCTTGGGGAACCACTATAAAATCTGTGTGTTCTCTGTGTGTGCTTTATTCTGTGATTGTTGTGGTGTATGTGTTATATTGCTGTGAATAATTGCATATAATTCTGTGTTTCTTCCATAAAAGTTTAAAAAGATTAAGTGCACTTATTCACCCCCCCCCCCCCCTCTAGGTGTTTAGGCACTAGTTCTTTCAACGGGCGAGCTGCGACTTGCGCCCGCCGGAAACAATAAGCGAGCCGCGTAGGCTCGCAATCTGCGAACTTCAGGCTCGCTCCCATCAAGACTAGATGGGCGGGTTGGGCGAGCCAATTCAACAATCTCGTGCCCGCTTAAGGTAGGCGAGCAAGAATGCTTCATCCACATTCACCCAGAGAAAACTAAGCAGCAACACAATAAAAGTAACGTGCAATAAACATCAAGCCCATTGGAGGGCGGGAAAGTCTCGAATTATTACATACAGATTAAAATGTCCCGAGAAAAGGAAGTTCCTGACCCTACTACGCAAACTATTCCAGGATGCGGATGTGGCCCTGGCCTGGCAATCAATAGTTGGGAGGGGGAAGGCGGCTCAGTACTGGATCCACTTCCACTTGCCGCGCCTCCGCATCCTAGATGAGGGCGGCATGCGAGGATAATGGTACTCACGAACCGCAAACAGCTCTTGCTTGGCCAGGCCGAACTGCTCTATGGCATGCCTAAGCCGCTCCTCGGCCCGCATAATGTACACCCCCAAAGAGGTAACTCCATCCCCATTTGCAGGATGCCTCGCTCCCTCTAAAACTGCGAACCGCTCTTTTGTCGCGGCCTTGTCCTTGTCGACCCTGTTGAAAACCTCTTGTCGCAGTAGTTTGTGTTTCTGAAATAGCCACGTCACATGCTTCTTCATCCCCTCTGCATCCGTCGGGTCACCCAGATACTCCAAAATGAGATCTGTATCAGGGGGAGGTGAATACCCCTCGCTCATGTCGACATCAGAGGAGGAGATCGTGTTAAAGCTTACAAAGGGAAAGGTCAGCGGGAGCGAGCGATAATAAACCGGCACAAGTACAAGCTCACCAGTGGTCGGCATGTTGCCCGCACCAGCAGATGGCCCCTAGCCCGAAAGGCTGGAGACCCGCTCGGTTGTTAGCGGGAGGGATGAGCTCCGCTCCCCTCCATTGCCTCCATCTTCGCGGGGTGTCACCTGCGGAAAAAGAATCAGAGGCAAAGCGGGGAATCAAGCGGGAGGTGCGCATACCTCATGTGCGACCTTGGCACCGGCTGCCGAGCTGGACACCGGGAGGTCGTTTGCAGGAGACTGCCTGACGATTTTCCCTTTCACCGACCTGAAGAGGGGGCAGGGCGATCCGCGCGCCAACCACGGGGCGGCCTCGAGAGCCTACTCCCTAGTCCCCTCCCTCGCGGTCTCTAGGCGAGCTCGCATCTCATCGGACACATACATCATTCAGCAAAAGCTCACAGAGAAGGCTAGAGGAAGGCGGGATTTTTCCAAAGGTCCGGTGACATATTTATAGCATGATGGTGGGACCCACCAAAAGATTCTCTCCAGCTCAGCAAAGCACTCACCGAATACGGGGGTTGGATGATTCTTTCCGAGCTTGGCCAAGCTCAAAAAGAGCTGGGATTGTGTACCACCCCGTGTTCGCCGAGTGGGTCCACCAGGCTAGGCGAGCGGACCTAGGCGACCTGCTCGCGCCAGAACAACATGCGGGAGAACTCATGATGGCCAGCCCGCTCTCGCCAAAGCTAGTCGCGCGAGCTACGCGGGATGGCCCCCGCAGCCCGCGTCCGCCTGATGTTCGTCGAACTGAGTCGGGCTTTCGCCGAACTAGGCTTCTGCATTTATATCAGAGTTCGTCGAACGGAACTCGGCGTTCGTCGAACTAAGCTCGGTATTCGTCGAACTAAGCTCGGCATTCGTCGAACTCAATTTCTCTGTAATTATAGTGGTGACAGCCACTGATCGGTCAGCTCGCTCTCGCCAAAGCTAGGCATGAGAGCTGCGCGGGCCGGTCAATCCAGCCCACTCTCCCGTAGGCGACTTGGTGGCCAGCCCGCTTCATAACAAGAGCTGGCGGGCTGCGGCGGCCTAGCTCGCGCTCGCATAAGGAGGTAAGGCGAGCTGCAGGAGCCATGTCGCGTCTGCCTCAACATGATGGCGAATTGGGGCGAGCCGACCTCCAGATCCTTGGAACCTGCCTAGTGGGGCCCAGAGGAAAAATTACCTGGGTGCCCTTATCAGGGGTGAAAATAGCTTGTTAGAACAGCGGAGTTACGTTGCTGGCAGACCACTTTTGGCTGCATATAGCCGTTCAAAATAGAGGAGGTTGGTTATTTGTAGGCCGATTTCAGAAAACTATAAATAAGACCCAAGGACACCTCAAAAGGCATGCTTACTAGAGTTCTGATCTTCTTGCGCTTTCTGAGATAGTCTTAGTTCGGCCTTTGACTAAGGAGGGGAAGCGCTCTAAGAACTTTCGGGTGTGTGTGGGACCTCCACGCCGAACCATTGGGTCAGTTCCCTTTTCTTTTTTGTTATTTTGCATGCAGGAGAGAAGTAGGTGTGCAATCACCCCTTCCCCAAGGGTGAACTCCACTAGAGACCGAATTTTTGGTTTCAATAATTAGGAGGAGAAGGAAGCAATGAACGTTGAAGAAGAGTAGTAACAGCAAAAATTCGAGCAGCAGTAGCATCCAGAATTGGAGATTTCGCCTTCCCAAGAATCTGTTGGCGAATCATATCATATGAGTCTGGGAGGCGAAGTAAATATAACACACCGCAAGAAGCTCCTGAAAATGTTTGTGTTTCTCAGCAAGATCAGCAGGAAATGGCATATGCTGAAGGAGTTTAGCACCAAGAGTCTAAACCTCCTGATAGGCCAATGTGAAAGTGAAGGGTTAGATCAAGAATACTCTAGAGGGGGGGGGGGGTGAATAGAGTATCTTTAAATTCTCAAACCTTTTTGGTGTAAATAGAACTTCTGCAGAGTTGATCAGACCTGAGATAAAATAGACTATCACAAGTGCTGCAGAATATAAACTAATTAAACACAAACACAGCAATCCTACCTAGCACAACCACAGCAAGAACAAAAGAAAAGAGCAATCATACAACACAAGAATTTTATAGTGGTTCCCCAACCTGGGTACATCCACTCTTCTAGCACCCTGGTAGGAATCCACTCAACTTTTTGATCAGGTGACTGCCACCAATGAGCTTTTGATCAGGTGCTCAAAAACCAAACCTGAAGTCTTTTGATCAGCTGACTTACAACCAGGAATAACTTTTGAAGGGAGTTATGAACCATTTTTATAGTGGGGGATGAGAGATTGATTTTGTCTTCTCTTTCTCAAATACACTCTGAGAAGACTTAAGTGGATCTTGATGTTAGCAAAGGCTCCTCCTGAGATGTAGAATGGTTCAGGAAGTTGGAGCTTTACTGCAGGGTGATAGGCCTTCAAACTGTCGCTTTGACCAGATAAGCTCCAGGAACTTCTTGACAGATATTGTAGTTGTTGTCCTTTGATGAATCCTGGAAGAAGACCGAAGAATACTCTTGATTTTGATTAGCTGTTCTTCTTTTTCTTCAGATTGCTTTGATGTTTCTGGTCTAGGGCGGTTTATCTATATCATTGTATGTTATATTGCTGTGTAATTCTTGTTGTGTTCCAGAGAACTATATATTTCTTCTATCTTCTGTATTCTCTGATCACTCGTTCTCTAGGAAGAAAAAGGAAATCCCTTTTATATTTTCCATGTAAATATTCATTTGAAATTTGAATTTCTTCTGCATTCATTGCTAACGGCCTGGAGAATATTTTGCATTGATTGATTTCCCCAACTGTCCCATTGAAAAACGACAAACAATAATCCTAAAGAAAACCATAATCAATGCTCCGTCTAATGGTAATATTCAGAGAATATTTTAGCATTAATTACTCAGAAATTATTGCAATAGAATAAGTACATAATGATGAAAATAACCAAGTCTGGAATCATCGAACAGAGAACAGAATTCGTCGAGCTGAGTGCACAGTTCGTCGAGCTGAGAAGTTATGTTTATCGATCTGATAATAGCTATTCGTCGAGCTGAGATCCAAGATCGTCGACCTAAGGACAGACAACTGCTTTCTACAGAACCTTGCCAATTTTTTACATGAAGTTCGTCGAGCTGAGAATAAAACTTCGCCGACTGTAGTTCAGAATACCATGTTTCTTGGACTCAAAAATAATTGAAGTAAAATGTCCAGAAATCGTTGACCTGAGAACTAGTTTCGTCGAGCTGAGAACTTCTAACTGCTAGATAAGTCTTGCCAGGAATGTGGTCTAAGTTCGTCGACCTAAGAAGGTGAATTCGTCGACTGGAGTATGATCCTGGACTTAGAATATTTAGTTGTTTCTGGAATAAGATGTTGAAGTAGAAAACCCGTAGATCGTCGACCTGAGAACTAAGTTCGTCGACTGGAGTTCAGATAAATTTTGGACTTGAAATATTGAAGTAGAGTGTCCATAAGTCGTCGAACTAAGTACCAAGTTCGTCGAGCTCAGCTCAGAGAAATGTCTCTGGGTTCGTCGAGCTGAGCATGACTTTCGTCGACCTAAGTTCGACGAACGTCGAACTCATTTTCCTGAGTCTTTGAAATCTCTAAGTCTTGAGTCTTTTTGTAGTATGTTGATGGCTGGTCCATGCAGTGATGACTCTAAGGACTTGGCTTATACACTAAGACTCATACATGACCCTAACTATACATGTTGGGTCAAACATCGTAACTTAGTAAACCTAGCCCAAATCTAACTGGGAATCCAACAATCTCCCCCTATTTGGGTGAGGTCACTAATTACAGACTCATAAAAAAATTTTACAAAGCAAGAAAACATATATCTGGCAGGAAAAATTAGCATATGCAGCAGATATATATACAATAAGCTTTGTATCAAGAATTAGATAAGCACTTTTAAACATTTTCAGAAAGACTAAAGATATTTCAAGTATCATTTATTTTGCTTTTTCACCTTGTGCTTCTCCTCTTTGCCTTTCTCTCCAGACTAAGTGAATATGATTTCCCTGTTGGGATCTGCAGCTTGCACTTTTGTCATAGTCATGTTAGCAGCCCCTATGATTTTTAGAGATGTAGCCCTGGGCACTACTGCTTTTGATGCAGTTTCATATAGTCATCAACATTGAAAAATTTATTAGCCTTAGCAAACCTGTTGAGCTCTTCCCTTCTATACTTGGACATTGTTGTGTATTCAGATGGATCCTTCCCTTCAGCTCTAGCTTTGTTGATCATGGAAAGGCCAACCAGTTCCTGGAACCTGGTCATCCTTGCTGTTGTAGCTGTCTCAGGATCTTCAAATGGTACGGGAGGGGAAGCAGGTCTGTTGGAGCTTTCAGCTTTTTGATGTTCAGGGAGTTGTTGCTGTTTTTGTTGTTGATGGTGCTGCTGTTGTTGTTGGTGCTGCTTGCCAGATGAATAGTGTCTCTGTTGGCTGTTTCTTAAAGATAAAGATCTACCTTGTTGTCTTTGGTATGTTTGAAACTTAGTAGACCTTTGAGATGTTGTTCCTGAAGCACCAGTAGCTGGAGGAGGAGGTGGAGGAGGATCCTTTCTATATCTTTGAGTAGGAGGAGGTGAATATCTTCTGCTCTTCTTTCTCTCTTTTTTTTCATTCTTGGACAGTCATATCCATGCTGGCATGCCCTTGTAAGGAGTGATCTTCTGGAGTATATAATAAGGTGTATCATTTGCTGGGTTGGGCTTTGGAGCAGGAGGTGGAGGAGCTTTCCTCTTCTTGGAAACTTTCTTTTTCTTGGGTTCCTAATCTGAGTCCTCATCTTCATCCTCATTATCATTAGTGGAGTCCTGAGGATTATCATATAATGCATTTAATGCTTTTAGGGCTTCAGTAGATATTGGAGGTTTCTCAACCTGAGAGGGAGCTGGAGGAGGAGCTGCAACTGGAGCTGGAGCAGGAGCTGGAGAGCTATACATAATAGTGCTTTCAACAACTGTCTTATTTTCCTCTTCTATATCAGCCATGATCTGTGTATCCAGATCAGGCATATATGAATCATCCATTACAAAAACTGGGGTAAGAGGAGATGAGACAATGGGTGAAACAGCTCTGGGAGGAGATGGAATGGCTGGAGTCTCTGCTACTGCAAAACTGGCCTTTTGTTGCTTGGCAACTTTGGGGCTTATGGGTGAGGTGTATGGTACTATAACCATTGATGGCTTAATGTTGTCTTCTGGAAGTATGTTGAAATAAGCTGTATCAAAAACCTTCAATAAATCTAACAGATCTACTATGGGATTAATAATATAATCACCAATAGTAGTTGTTTCTTCTGTGGCAGTCTCATCCACATCCATGTCAGTATTAATCAAATTAATGAAATCAAATAATTCATCATCAGTAGTTGTTGTTGCTTCTTCTGATGCTACTACTGTTACTTCTGCTGTTTCTGGTACTGCTGCTATTTGGACTGCTGCTGCTGCTTCTTCATCAAGTATCTCCCCCTGCATGGTTTCAGTGGAAACTGAAGCCAGGCCCCTTACTGAAGAGGGGGCAGCAGAGAGGGCAGTGATTTGGGCAGCTAAGGAGGAGATGGAAACAGCAAGAGGTGAGATAGCCTCTACTATAAGATTTTTGAGGAGAGGAGTAAGAAGTGCAATAAGAGAAGAAATGGTGGATGGATCCAACAGTGGAGTGGTAGAGGGGGTGGCAGAGGGTGTTGGAATGGAGACAGAAGTGGGGATGGTAATAGTTGGTGGAGTAGGAGGGAGAGCATCTTGCATGTGGACATCTGGAAGAGAGGAAGTATGAGGAGGGGAAGTAGGTAGAGTAAAGAATGGGATGTTGTCCAAATAAGGGGGTAAGGGAGAAGAAGGTGGTGAGGGAATGTGTGTATCATGGGGGGATTGAGGTGGGGTTGGTTGTGGGGATTGTGAAGGAGAGGTTTGATGGTATTCCTGGATGGGAGAGGAGGGAATTTCAGTGAAATTTATTTGTGGAGAAGTTGCAGGAGATATAGCTGGAGTAGGAATATGAACAGGTTGTTGTGGTTGTTGTTGTAGTTGTTTTTGTGGTTGTTGATGTGTTTGTTGTAGAGAAGGAATGGTGGAAGAAGATGGAGGTGGAGAAGGGATCTCATCAGTAGGGTGGGGAGTGGCTAAACCAGCCCTAGTACTCTCAGAAGCCCTGGTGGAAGAGGAAGGAGCCTTGGAGGGCTTGGTGATGGTCCTCTCCCACATGCCAAAAAGGGCACAGGTGAGCCTCTTAGAGGCATTGATGAATATGGTCTGGGAGACCATGAATTTAACAGCCTTTTCTTTCAGGAAGATCCCTAAGATCCTTCCAAAACAAACCTCTTTCTTATTATTCATTTTCTTAATCAGATCAAACATGATCTGAGCCCAGTTTACCTTCTTCTTAATTACCACAACACACATGGTCAGGAATTGGTGCCTGGTTATGTAGTCATGTGCAGTGTGCTTGCCTAGCAGCACTTTCCTCACTATCTGCTAAGAATTTAAATTCACCACAAAGATGTTTCTTCAACAGTTTGTTAGGGTTTTATCCAGAATAACCCATCAGACTTAGCATCTCATCATATTCTTCATTCTCAATTTCCAGTTCTTCTGCACCATTGTTTAATCCAAAAAGTTCTGTTAAAATGGCGGGGGTGAGGGAAATAACATTACCCGCTATAGTTCCAGTCATGGTGTTGTCAGCTGTTGTAGAAGAGGTATACACCCACTCTCTGATTTTTGTGGCAGATATCTTTATTCTAGTGGACAGCAGAGTTTTCAGTTGCTGGTCTTCAAGCAGTTGCAGGATTCCCAGGAAGATGGGGTCTGAATGATGGAAAGAATCGAAATCGACATCAAACCCGGTGTCGAATTTTATTGCTGCAAGAGTTCCTACTGGAATCGCCATTAGAGCACCTGCAAGAGAAAAATGAAGATCAAGTGCAAAGGAACTGAAAGCGTGGGACGGAGGTCGAAGAAAACTTAGATATAAGGTTTTCCAGAATATGAATCGACAAACTCCGTTCCATGAAAAATAAAATAATTCTTCGATCTGAGGTCGACGAAGTAATTTGCAGTTAAATAATTCATCGAGTTCAGTCTGAAGATTTGAAGACATTTCGTCGAGCTCCGTTCGACGAAAGTTTTCTGAAGTAGATTCGTCGATCTCCGTTCGACAAAAATGACTTCACTCACAGAGAGTTCGTCGAACTCCGTTCGACGAATATCTCAAGAACTTTCCCCAATTCATCGAGCTCCGTTCGACGAACTTTGGCAAATTCGTCGAGTGCAGACAGAAATTAAACTAAGGCTTCTTCATTGATCATTCCAAGCTGATTTATAAAGAACAGGTGATTTCTTTCATCCAAGGGTTTGGTGAAAATATTAACACTTTATAAATCAGTGTAAATATAGACAAGTTTAATTTTGTTTTGGTCTACACACTCTCTAATGAAATGATGTCTAATGTCTATATGCTTAGTCCTACTGTGATGGACTGGATTCTGTGTTGTGGCTATAACACTTGTGTTATCACATAAGAGAGTTGAATTATTTAAGTTGAAGTCATAGTCTAGGAGTTGGTTTTGGATCCACAGCATTTGGGAATAGCAATTGTCAGCTGCTATACATTCTACTTCAGCAGTTGATGTGGACACTGATGACTGCTTCTTACAAAACCAAGAGACTAATCTCATACCAAGGAACTGACAAGTTCCTGAGGTACTTTTTTTGTCAACCATGCATCCAGCAAAGTCAACATCTGAGTATCTAGTTAACTCAAATTCTGACTCAGTAGGATACCATAGGCCTAGACTGGGACAACTCTTTATATATCTCAAAATTCTTTTTAGAAAAATTACGTGAGATTCTTTAGGGTTCACTTGGAACCTAGCACAAAGGCATGTGACAAACATGATATCAGGTCTACTTGTTGTAAGATATAATAATGACCCAATAATTCCCCTATATAACTTCTAGTCAACAGGTTTCTCATGTGGATCAGAATCTATTACAGCATTAGTATCCATAGGTATTTTCTTGGCTGAGGCATCAGCCATCCCAAACTTCTTAAGATGCTCTTTAGCATACTTAGCTTGGGAGATGAAGATGCCATCAGGTAGCTGCTTCACTTGGAGACCAAGGAAGTAGGAGAGCTCACCTATGCTACTCATCTCAAACTTAGAATGCATGAGGTCAGAAAACCTCTTGCATAGTTTAGAGTCAGTAGATCCAAATATGATGTCATCCACATAGATTTGTACTAACAAGATTTTATCCTTATGATGTCTAGTGAATAGTATTTTATCTACTATGCCTCTAGTGAAATCATGCTCTATCAGAAAGCTAGCTAAGGTCTCAAACCAAGCTCTTGGAGCTTGCTTTAGACCATAAAGGGCTTTATATAATTTAAATACATGATAAGGATGGGTTGGAGAGATGAAACCTGGAGGTTATTCAACATAGAATTCTTCTTTTAGTACTCCATTCAGAAAAGTACTTTTTACATCCATCTGATATACCTTGAACTTCTTGTAGGCAGCATAGGTAAGAAAGATTCTGATTGCCTCTAACCTTGCAACTAGTGCAAAGGTCTGATCATAGTATATGCCTTCTTCCTGCCTATAGCCTTGAGCAACAAGCCTAGCCTTGTTCCTCACAATTACACCTTGGGCATCTAGTTTGTTTCTGTATACCCATTTGGTTCTAATGACTGGGTAGTTTTTGGGTCTTGGAACCAAATCCCAAACTCTACATCACTCAAATTGGTTGGGTTCCTCTTGTATTGCAATGATCCAGTGGGGATCTTGCTCAGCATTTGTTATGCATTGAGGTTCAACTTGAGAGAGAAAACAGGCATGCATCAAGTCTTGGTTGAGTTGATGCCTTGTTTGTACACCTACTGATATGTCTCCAATCACTTGAGATCTAGGTTGATCCCTAAGTGTTACAAAGTCAGTGGGTGGAGTTGGTTCAGCAACAAAATTTTGAATTAATTCCTCTTGTGGAATTGTGTTTGCTGTTAGATGTGGTTCAACTTCTTCTAACTGTTCTTCTTCACTGTCTTAATTAACCTGTGGAGAAGGATGTGTTGGAGCCTCTTGGGTGAGGTTTAGTCCATCCAATTTCTCACATAAGTGAGGTACCTGCAAAGGATTACTGGTAGAAATCTCTTTCTCCTTATAAGACATGTTAGTTTCATCAAAGGTAACATGTATAGATTCCTCAATTTTTAAGGTTGATTTATTGAACACCCTATAAGCTTTGCTTACTTGGGAATATCCTAGAAAAATTCCCTCTTCAGCCTTAACTTTAAACTTTCTAATGTATTTCTTGTTGTTATTATGTATATAGCATATGCAACCAAATACTTTAAAATAAGTGATTTTAGGTTTCTTCCCTTTAAGTAATTCAAGCTTCTTTAGTTTATGTATCAAGCTTCTGTTCAGTACATAATTTGTTGTGCTTACAGCCTCTGCCCAAAAGGATATGGGCATGTAAGCATCTGTAAGTAATGTGCATGCAGCTTTAATTAGGGTCCTATTTTTTCCTTTCAGCTACCCCATTTTGTTGGGGAGTTCTAGGAGCTGAGAAGCAATGCCTGATACCTTACTTCTCACAGAACTCATGCATAAGAAGAGACTCAAATTCTGTACCATGATCACTTCTGATCAATGGAACATGAGTAGATTACTCAATCTGTATGGTCCTGAGAAAATTTGTAAGAACTTTAAAGGTATCTGACTTAGATCTCAGAAAGAACACCCAAGTGAATCTTGAGAAGTCATCCACAATAACTAAAGTGTATGATTTCCCTCCTAGGCTTTGTACAACAATGGGTCCAAAGAGATCCATATGTAGCAGGTACAAGATCCTAGGTGAATCACTTTTATTTACTGATTTAAAGCTATATTTAGTTTGCTTGCCTAGTTGACAAGAGCTGCAAAGGCCTTCCTTCTTGTAGGGACCAGAAGATAAACCTCTCACAAAGTTGTCTTTAGATAGCCTAGTAATGTTTTTCATATTTACATGTCCTGACCTTTTATGCCATAATTCATTCTGATTACTTACTATGTTAAGTAAGCAGATATCTGAATTGGTAGAATGAAAATCAACTAAGTAAATGTTTCCTTGTCTATTTCCAATTAAAACATTTTGTTTTTCTTTATTAGAAATAATACAAGTTTTTGAGTTGAAATGTACCTGATAACCTTCATCACATAATTGGCTTATGGAGATGAGGTTATGCTTGAGTCCACTTACATAAGTCACTTTCTTGAAGGTGACTGCTCCAATTTTCACTTCTCCATAGCCTTCTGACTGGCCACACTTTGAATCACCAAAGATTACCTTTGGTCCCAGCTTGGACTTATAGTTGATTAAATTGTCCTTGCTGCTAGTCATATGTTTGGAGCATCCACTGTCCAGATACTATGTTTGATTAATCAATGGATAGCCCTTTTCCTGCAATAAAAATAGTTAGTTGTTCTTGACCCAAGTTACCTTGGGTCCTTTATATTGTTGATATGAAAAACTAGATATCACAGAGAATTCTGGTTGAGATTTGTATCCTAATGGATGATATCTTCTGGGTGTAATTATTCAATCAGCTAATGGATTAAATGGTTTTCTAGATTTAATAGAGTGGTTGTTATGGTTATAATTTTTGTTAAGTCTTTCTGGGTTCGACGAAATGTTGTGAGTTAGTCGACTAGAGTTCGACGAATTGGGATGAGATCGTCGATATCTGCCCAGAGAATGAACATAGTCATTTTCTATGCCCCACGTTCGTCGATCTCTACTCGACGAACCATACAAAGTTCGTCGATCGCAGTAAGATGAATAATTATAGTTAAACTCTGCGTTCAGAGTTCGTCTACTAGAGTTCGACGAACTGGCCACATTTCGTCGATCTGAGTTCGACGAAATCTGTTGAACTTTGTTTTTACTTGTTTTCTGGTTTCTGTTATTATGATTTTTAAGGTTGGGCATTTCTTCTGTGATTTGCTTATTAGTTATTATCTTTTTGCCTTTAGCAAAAATAAACTTGATGGGGGTTGACAAAATATTTTTATTAAGAATGGGGGGCAAACTTGATGAAGCACCCAAGCCTAACTTGCCATTTAGTCTGCCATTAACAGTGCTTGTAATGTCCATCAGCTTGAGGCTTCTCCCATTGAGAGATTCCTCAAGTTGTTTGGCCTCACATAGCTCAGATTTTAAAGCAATAATTTGTTTATTAGCTAATGTGAGTTCATCTTTTAGCCTATTGTTTTCAGAGATAACATTTTCTTGATTTCATAGTCTTTCCCTAAGTGTCTTAATTTCTTTTTCTGAATTTATTAGATCAATGCACATGGTTTTAAATTCAGATTTGAATGAATCAGAACTATAATCAAAAGAAGAAAGTACCTTATCAGCTTCAGATTTTGAAGCTTCTTCACTGTCAGATGCATCTGTTGAAATTTGTGAAGTGGAAGTGGGTGACGGGACAGGCCGCGCGGCCTGTGCGGACAGCTTTGGCGGACTGGGCGGACTGGGCGGACTGAGGTTGCGGCCTGGTGAGAAGTCTGGTGGAAGCCGGCTGTGTTCTGAGCGGGTTGTTGCATTGTGTCCGCGGTTTGGTGCGGCCTGGTATCTGCGGATAGAGAGGCTTGCGGACTGGTGCTTTGCTCAGTGGTCGCGGGTGCAAGTTTGAGCTGTTGGCGGGATGGTTCGAGTTCGCGGGAAGCCTTGCGGACTGGTGTGTCCGCGGTTGGGGCTGTTGCGGACTGAGCCTTGAGCTTGGCTGAGGCCTTGCCGAGCTCAGGTGTTACAGCAGGTCTTGCTGTGAGACCGGTTGGCGGACTGATGTTTGGAGTCCGGCTTGGTGCTGCTGCGTTGGACAAGTGCGAGGAGCTCGCGGACTGGTTGCGGTCTGTGCTAGGGTGTTTGGCGGACGGGACTTTGTGTCCGCCATGCTCGCACTGGCCCTTGATGGTTTTGGACTTGGTCACACTTGGTGTCAAGTTCATGGTGTCCGCCGTATCCGCCAAGTCCGCTGTGACCGGGCGGACTGTTGCTGTTTGCCTTTGGTCGTGGACTTGTGGCGGATTGAGGTGTGAGTCTTGCGGACTGCCTCGGGTTGGTGCGGACTGCCATTGAAGAAGGTGCTGTCCTGAAGCAGTTGGAGCTTTGCGGGCTGGTGCCTTGTCCGCTTAGCTTGGGCGGACTGGAGAGGGTTCGTCAATGGTTGCCTTGCTCCTGGCGGTTTCCCTTGGTGACTGGCTAAGTCCTCGCGGACTGAGCGGACAGTCGTTTGTGTTCGCGCGGGCTGGGGCGGTGTCGCTATCTCATGGGCGGTGACCACACTCCTCACCTGGCCTATAAATAGGACCCCCCTGGCACATCTACAGTAACCAAAGTAACGTGAGTGAACAGTAATTTGGGTTGGGCGAGTGCTGCGGTCTGTGTTTTCAGTCCGCGCGGATTGTTTCAGGCTGACGGTTTGCTGTGTGCAGGTCGCGCGGATAACTTCAAGGAGCCAGGAGTTTGGCTGTGACTTCGGTCAGTGCTTGGAAGTGTGCGGTCTCTGCGGACTCAGCAGGAGGTCGCTCTGCGGCTTGTCAGTTCTGTTTCAACTTTCCCAGCTTCAATAACCTGTCCGCCGGCTTCAGGCGGGTAGGGGAGTTCCTCAGTTCGGGTTCAGCAGGAGGCGAATAACGGTCTGTCCGCGCGACCTCGCGGTTCGGCGGACTCCGTGGTATTCGGCGGATTGCAGCATAGCTTGGGCGGTCTCGGCGGTCTTCGGCGACCTCGCGGTCTCGGCGGACTCCGGGTTTGTCCGCCCGGCTTGTTTTTGGTTCTTTCTGTTTACAGCTGTAATACTAGCGAAATCATGTCTCGCTATGTATGCCTCGGATTGTAATGAAGTGAATGCATAATAAGATCTTCTTGTGCTTCCATTGTTTTGTTGGGTGCAACCTCTAGTCCTTGGGTTTCCGCAGGTTCAGCGTGCGAACTGGGTAGTTCCGAAGATATTAATTTGGTGTTTGGGCTATCTTGCTGACCACGTTGAGAAAATTTAACATGGTATCAGAGCGAGGTTCCTGAGGTTGCGGAGGTTCAGTTGCGTGAGCGGAGGTCAGCCAGTGTTGTTACTCAGTGATTGAGTGGTGATCAACCTGTGTTGTTGCTCGGAGCTGCTGAAGGGTACCAACAGGTGATTGCAATGGAAGGAAGCTTAGCAAGAGGTCTGGGCATTGAACTCTTAACGCCGACTAACTATAAAAAGTGGAAGTCGTGCATGAAGAGTTATCTTCTAGGCGAGGAGCTGTGGGAAGTTGTCGGTGGAGACGACAGACAGGAAGTAACTGCTGCTTTCGGTACTGCTGAACAGGTGAGGCTCTGGAGAAGAACTAATGCTAAGGCAGAGTTCGTTCTGAAGAGAGCTGTCTCTCCGGAACTGTTTGATCACATCATTGGATGTGAGTCGGCTGCTGATATTTGGACAACCATTGATGAGTTGTTCAATAGGAAGAATGTGGCGCGGCTTCAGTTCCTGGAGAATGAGTTGGCCAGGGCAACTCAGGGAGACCTTTCCATCTCCAGGTACTTCTTAAAGATGAAGAGCTTGTGTGCTGAGCTGTCGGCACTGGATCCTGATGAGCCTATCTCTGAGGCAAAGATGAAAAGGCACATTTTCCGCGGCTTGCGGAAGGAGTATGTGGCCTTTGTTACGTCTGTTCAAGGGTGGGCTACTCAGCCGTCGTCTGCTGGAGCTGGAGAATCTGCTTGCCTCGCAGGAGAGCTTAGCAAGGCAGATGGCTGGAGTGAATCTGAATCAGGAAGGCAGCGAGGCTCTCTTCTCAGGCAAGAAGAAGGGATGGGAAGGGAAGAAGAAGAAGAAGGTGCAGGCCGCTGTTGAGAAGGAGACTTCAACTTCATATCCGCCGGAGAGGAGCAATGCTCCTAAGGACTGGAAGAAGAATCTGAAGTGCTACCGGTGTCATCAGCGAGGGCACTTCAAGCGGGACTGCAAGGTCAAACTGCAGCCTGGGCATGCTGCGGGAAAGGAGGAAGCTTGCTCACGAAGTGAAGAAGCAGAATGGGGAGGAGCTTTCATGACGGGCACTTGTGTCCGGGCCTTATCTGCTGAGGACTTCAACAGCGAGTGGATCGTCGACTCCGGGTGTGGTCATCACCTCACCGGAGACAAGTCGAAGTTCACCTCCATGCAGGCTTACTCAGGTAATGAAGCTATTATCACTGCTGATAATACTGTTTATGCAGTAGAGAAGGAGGGGTCGTGTCTTTGGGTAGTGATCAGGGGCCACTCACGTTAAGGAGTGTGTATCACGTGCCGGGCATGAAGAAGAACCTCTTCTCGGTGACCAACGCGGTGGACGCTGGGTATCACGTTCTGTTTGGGCCAACAGACGTGAGGTTCCTTCGCAACGTATCAGCGGTAAAGGCTGATGTTGCTCATGTTGGGAGGAGGGTGAAGAACTTGTTTGTTCTTTCCACCAGTGCCTATGTTGATAAGATGAGGGCCAATGATAGTGCGGCTATCTGGCATGAGAGGCTGGGGCATGTTGGCATGGACAAGCTGAAGGCAATGGCGAGTAGAAGTCTGGTGAGGGGGTTGCCGATGTTGTCCTCCTTTGGTGATGGGCATGTTTGTGCGGGCTGTCAATACGGTAAGGCACATCGCCTTCCGTTTGATAAATCTCAAACAAGGAGCAAGAAACCATTGGAGTGTATTCATGGCGACCTGATGGGACCGACTGTTACTGCCAGCCTTGGTGGAAGCAAATACATGCTTGTCTTGGTTGATGACTACTCAAGGTATACTTGGGTGTACTTCTTAAAGGAGAAGTCGGATGCCTTCCGTTTGTTCGTGGAGTTCAAGGAGTTGGTAGAAGGCCGGCTTGGCTTGCGGATTAAGAAGTTTCGAACTGATAACGGGGAGAGTTTGTCTCTTCCGAGTTTTCTAACTTCTGCAGGAAGCACGGGATCCAACGGGAGCTTACATGTGCTCACACTCCACAACAAAATGGGGTAGCGGAGCGGAAGATCCGTCATTTGACGGAAACCTGCAAATGCTGGCTGCATGCGAAAGATATCCCGAGGTCCTTTTGGGCGGAGGGAATGTCTTGTGCTGCATATGTTATCAACCGGATGCCACTCAGCCCTATCAACATGAAGACGCCCATTGAGCTGTTGCTGAAGGAGAAGCCGAGTGTTGGACACCTTCGGGTGTTCGGTTCAACTTGCTACGTGCATGTCCCGGATGCTTCACGGACAAAGCTGGATGCGAAGGCAAGGAAACTTGTCTTTGTTGGCTATGATGAGCGGAAGAAGGGATGGAAGTGCATGGACCCTGTGACGAAGAAGTTCGTGGTGTCAAGAGACGTTGTCTTTGACGAGCTGACGTCATATGGAGGTGGCTCGGTGGAGCCTACCGGAAGTAGCAAGGTTGAGGAAGCACCGGTGGAGGCTGCTGAAGGCTTGGAAGAGGAGCTTGCTGTTTCACCAGCAGCTCCTGTTGCTTCGAACTCGACTCCGAGCTGAGCCTTCTGGCTCAGGAAGCAGGGGGAGCACTGCTCAATGCTTGCCCCAGGTAGGAGTGGAGCCTGAAGAAGCAACGGAAGCCGTGAGCAAGGAGCCGTGTCTTCGGAGATCGAAGAGGGTGGTTAAGCCACCGGCTCGGTACTGTGATGGGAATGCAGTGAGCTTTGTCTCCTGCTTCTTTGCAGGTCCTCTGGATGAGCGAGAGCCTGCAAACTTCAACGAGGCCACTGGAGTGAAGGAGTGGAAGGTGCCATGAAGGAAGAGATTGATGCTCTGAAGAAGAATGAAACCTGGGACCTTGTGCCCAAGGTTGATGGCATTACTCCGGTTACTTGCAAGTGGGTGTATAAGTTGAAGAAGAAGGCTGATGGGAGCATTGATCGGTTCAAGGCTCGCCTGGTCGCTAGAGGATTCTCACAGCAGTATGGAGAAGACTATGAGGAGACATTCAGTCCAGTTGCGAAGATGACGTCTGTAAGAGTGGTGATCGCCTTGGCTGCTAGCAAGGGATGGAGGTTGTGGCAACTCGATGTGAAGAATGCCTTTCTTTACGGAGAGATTGACAAGGACATCTTCATGGATCAGCCGCTTGGTTTCGTCTCTGAGAAGCATCCGGACTATGTCTGCAAACTCAGGAAGGCTCTCTATGGGTTGAAGCAAGCTCCTCGAGCGTGGTATGGGAAGATTGCAGAGTACCTGCAGTTCTGTGGATACCTGGCTTCTAACTCGGATTCAAGCTTGTTCGTCAAGAAGAAGGGAGAGCTAAGAGTCTTGGTCCTGCTGTATGTGGATGATATGATCATCACAGGGAACTCGGAGGAGGAAGTAGCAAGGCTCAGGGGAGAGCTTGCTATACGCTTCGAGATGAAAGACTTGGGAGAGTTGCATCACTTTCTTGGTCTGGAAGTGGAGAGGAAGGAGTGCGGGATTCTCATTAGCCAGAAAGGGTATGCTGATCGTATTGTGAAGCGGTTTGGCATGGGCGAAGGGAAGAAGTGCTCTACTCCACTGGAATCTGGGCTGAAGCTTCGACGAGATGAGGGAAGGGTCTTAATGATCCCTTGGTGTTCAGGGCTCTTGTTGGGAGCTTGATCTATCTGACGATTACAAGGCCGGATATAGCTTATGCTGTTGGCCGAGTAAGTCGGTATATGGCTGAACCAAGGCAATCTCATCTAGTGGCGGCGAAGGGAATTCTGAAGTATGTCAAGGTGACTTCTGAGATGGGACTCCTCTATGGAAGGGATGCGGAGTTTGCGTTGCTCGGGTACACGGATGCTGACTATGGCGGTGATTCGGATGATCGAAGGTCTACTTCAGGTTATGTGTTCACTTGCGGTTCAGCTAGCATCTCGTGGTGTAGCAAGAAGCAGGACTCGGTGTCGGTTTCAACCACGGAGGCGGAGTATAAGGCTTCGGCCTTGCTGCTCGGGAAGCCGTTTGGTTGAGGAGGCTCATAGAGGATGTTCATGAAGAAGTGCAAGGGCCTACTTTACTCCGGGGTGACAATGAGAGTGCTCTCAAACTGGTAAACAATCCAGTGTGTCACGCCAGGACCAAGCATATAGAGATTGATCACCACTTCATCAGGGAGAAGGTGTTGGAGGGGTCTCTGCTGGTCGGGCATGTTCGGAGTGAAGATAATCTTGCTGACATCTTCACGAAGCCGCTGTCGAAGGGGCCCTTTGAACGCTTGCGCAGCTTGCTGGGCTTGGTCACCACTTCTCACTTCAAGGGGGAGTGTTGAAATTTGTGAAGTGGAAGTGGGTGACGGGACAGGCCGCGCGGCCTGTGCGGACAGCTTTGGCGGACTGGGCGGACTGGGCGGACTGAGGTTGCGGCCTGGTGAGAAGTCTGGTGGAAGCCGGCTGTGTTCTGAGCGGGTTGTTGCATTGTGTCCGCGGTTTGGTGCGGCCTGGTATCTGCGGATAGAGAGGCTTGCGGACTGGTGCTTTGCTCAGTGGTCGCGGGTGCAAGTTTGCGCTGTTGGCGGGATGGTTCGAGTTCGCGGGAAGCCTTGCGGACTGGTGTGTCCGCGGTTGGGGCTGTTGCGGACTGAGCCTTGAGCTTGGCTGAGGCCTTGTCGAGCTCAGGTGTTACAGCAGGTCTTGCTGTGGAGACCGGTTGGCGGACTGATGTTTGGAGTCCGGCTTGGTGCTGCTGCGTTGGACAAGTGCGAGGAGCTCGCGGACTGGTTGCGGTCTGTGCTAGGGTGTTTGGCGGACGGGACTTTGTGTCCGCCATGCTCGCACTGGCCCTTGATGGTTTTGGACTTGGTCACACTTGGTGTCAAGTTCATGGTGTCCGCCGTATCCGCCAAGTCCGCTGTGACCGGGCGGACTGTTGCTGTTTGCCTTTGGTCGTGGACTTGTGGCGGATTGAGGTGTGAGTCTTGCGGACTGCCTCGGGTTGGTGCGGACTGCCATTGAAGAAGGTGCTGTCCTGAAGCAGTTGGAGCTTTGCGGGCTGGTGCCTTGTCCGCTTAGCTTGGGCGGACTGGAGAGGTTCGTCAAATGGTTGCCTTGCTCCTGGCGGTTTCCCTTGGTGACTGGCTAAGTCCTCGCGGACTGAGCGGACAGTCGTTTTGTGTTCGCGCGGGCTGGGGCGGTGTCGCTATCTCATGGGCGGTGACCACACTCCTCACCTGGCCTATAAATAGGACCCCCCTGGCACATCTACAGTAACCACAAGTAACGTGAGTGAACAGTAAATTGGGTTGGGCGAGTGCTGCGGTCTGTGTTTTTCAGTCCGCGCGGATTGTTTCAGGCTGACGGTTTGCTGTGTGCAGGTCGCGCGGATAACTTCAAGGAGCCAGGAGTTTGGCTGTGACTTCGGTCAGTGCTTGGAAGTGTGCGGTCTCTGCGGACTCAGCAGGAGGTCGCTCTGCGGCTTGTCAGTTCTGTTTCAACTTTCCCAGCTTCAATAACCTGTCCGCCGGCTTCAGGCGGGTAGGGGAGTTCCTCAGTTCGGGTTCAGCAGGAGGCGAATAACGGTGTGTCCGCGCGACCTCGCGGTTTCGGCGGACTCCGTGGTATTCGGCGGATTGCAGCATAGCTTGGGCGGTCTCGGCGGCTTCGGCGACCTCGCGGTCTCGGCGGACTCCGGTTTTGTCCGCCCGGCTTGTTTTTGGTTCTTTCTGTTTACAGCTGTAATACTAGCGAAATCATGTCTCGCTATGTATGCCTCGGATTGTAATGAAGTGAATGCATAATAAGATCTTCTTGTGCTTCCATTGTTTTGTTGGGTGCAACCTCTAGTCCTTGGGTTTCCGCAGGTTCAGCGTGCGAACTGGGTAGTTCCGAAGATATTAATTTGGCGTTTGGGCTATCTTGCTGACCACGTTGAGAAAATTTAACAGCATCTTCATCTGACTGGCTTCTGGAAGCATCAATGGCCATGAGGCACACTTCTTTGGCCCTTGCGTCTTCTTCTTCTTCACTCGAGCTGGAAGATGAGGATTCATCTTCTATTTCACTCCAGCTTTCAGCTATAAAGCCTTTCTCCTTTTTATATTTGCTGGAGGAAGGCCTGCTGCTATGCTGTCTTCTAGAATCCTTCTCTCTTCTCTTCTACTTCTTCTGATTTTCTGGACATTCTGAGAGGAAGTGTCTAGGTTTCCTGCAGCCAAAGCAAACCACTTCTTTAGTGGGGGCTTTATCATACCTTGGCTTGTCATCCTGCCTGGATGACTTTCTTCTAAAGTCTATCTTTGCCATTTTGTAGAATCTTCTAGCAAATAGACTCATCAACTCTTCATTGATTTTTGGAGTCTCTGTCTCCTCAATAGCCTTAAATGCAATGATGTGCTCCTTCCTTACTGGTGGAGGTGTTCTCTGCTCAGCTGCTTCTCTGGATTTGATGAGCTGCTCATAGGACTTTAGTTTTCCTAAAAGAGATTCAGTGAAAATCTCATTTAGGCTTCTGGCCTCCTTGATGGGCCAGATCCTTGAATCCCATGAGCTTGGGAAGCACATAAGAATTTTGTCATTCACCTCTGTGAGGGTGATATCCTTATCCAATGTCTTTAGCTTATTTATGATTGAGCTCAGTCTATTGTACATTTCTGCAACTGATTCTGCTTCCTTCTTCTTGAAATTCGCATATTGGGATATGAGATTGGATCTTCTGTCATTTCTTTCATCTGCAGATCCAGCCACCATTTTGTTAAGGGATTCTCAAATGGCCTTGACTGATGTGCATTCAGCCATCTTCTAGAATATGTCATCAGACATAGTTTGGGACAGAATATTCATGGCTTTAGCATCAGCAACTCTAGCTTCCTTCTGGGCTTCAGTCCACTCAGGTGGTGGTACTGCAATAGTGCTGGATGTTGCTGTAGAGGTAGATGCCTGAGGGGGATCTGTCAAGATAGAGTTGTAGATATCTTCATCAATAGAGTTCATATACAATTTAATTCTTGCCTTCTAGATGACAAACTTGTTTAGGTTGCATACTGGAGGTCTTGTGCTTGTATAATCTTTATTCTGTGGCATGTTGTGTATATAATTCTAATAGAAATAAGAAGGCGGATCTAACTCAGGATCTTTGGTTCAAGGGTTAGCTTGTACAACCAAAGGAATCCAAGCTCTGATACCAATTGAAAGTGCGGGGTTAGATCAGGAATACTCTAGAGGGGGGAGGGTGAATAAAGTATCTTTAAATTCTCAAACCTTTTTGGTGTAAATAGAACTTCTGCAGAGTTGATCAGACCTGAGATAAAATAGACTATCACAGGTGCTGTAGAAGATAAAATAATTAAACACAAACACAGCAATCCTAACTAGCACAGCCATAGCAAGAATAAAAGAAAAGAGCAACCAGACAACACAAGAATTTTATAATGGTTCCCCAACCTGGGTACATCCACTCTTCTACCACCTTGGTAGGAATCCACTCAGGTTTTTGATCAGGTGACTGCCACCAATGAGCTTTTGATCAGGTGCTCAAAAACCAAACCTCAAGTCTTTTGATCAGGTGACTTGCAATCAGGAATAACTCTTGAAGGGAGTTAAGAACCATTTTTACAGTGGGGGATGAGAGATTGATTTTGTCTTATCTTTCTCAAATACACTCTGAGAAGAAATAAGTGGATCTTGATGTTAGCAAAGGCTCCCCCTGAGATATAGAATGGTTCAGGAAGTTGGAGCTTTGCTGCAGGGTGATAGGCCTTCAAACTGTTGCTTTGACTAGATGAGCTCCAGGAAATTCTTGACAGATATTGTAGTTGTTGTCCTTTGAAGAATCCTGGAAGAAGACGGTAGAAGACTCTTGATTTTGATTAGTTGTTCTTCTTCTTCTTTAGATTGCTTTGATGTTTCTAGTCTAGGGAGATTTCTCTATATCACTGTATGCTGTATTGTTGTGTAATTCTTGTTGTGTTCCAGAGAACTGTGTATTTCTTCTATCTTCTGTATTCTCTGATCACTCGTTCTCCAGGAAGAAAAAGGAAATCCCTTTTATATTTTTCATGTAAATTTTCATTTGAAATTTGAATTTCTTCTGCATTCAATGTTGACGGCCTGGAGAACATTTTGCATTGATTGATTTCCCCAACTGTCCCATTAAAAACGGCAAACAATAATCCTAAAGAAGATCATAATCAATGCTTCATCTAATGGCAATATTCAAAGAATATTTTAGCATTAATTACTCAGGAATTATTGTAATAGAATAAGGACAGAAGGATGAAAATAACCAAGTTTATAATCGTCGAACAGAGAACAGAATTCGTCGAGCTGAGTCCACAGTTCGTCGAGCCGAGAAGTTATGTTCATCGATCTGATAATATCTGTTCGTCGAGCTGAGATCCAAGATCGTCGACCTAAGAACAGATAACTGCTTTCTCCAGAACTTTGCCAATTCTGTGCATGAAATTCGTCGAGCTGAAAATAAAACTTCGTCGACTGGAGTTAAGAATACCATGTTTCTTGGACTCAAAAATGTTTTAAGTAAAATGTCCAGAAATCGTCGACCTGAGAACTAGTTTCGTCGAGCTGAGAACTTCTAACTGCTAGATAAGTCTTGCCAGGAATGTGGTCTAAGTTTGTCGAGCTAAGAAGGTGAATTCGTCGACTGGAGTATGATCCTGGACTTAGAATATTTAGTTGTTTCTGGAATAAGATGTTGAAGTAGAATACTCATACATCGTCGATCTGAGAAATAAGTTCGTCGACTGGAGTTCAGAGAAATTTTGGACTTGAAATATTGAAGTAGAGTGTCCATAAGTCGTCGACCTGAGTACCAAGTTCGTCGAGCTCAGCTCAGAGAATTGTCTTTGAGTTCGTCGAGCTGAGCATGACTTTCGTCGACCTGAGTTCGACGAACGTCGAACTCATTTTCCCGAGTCTTTGAAATCTCTAAGTCTTGAGTCTTTTTGTAATCTGTTGATGGCTGGTCCATGCAGTGATGACTCTAAAGACTTGTCCTATACTCTAAGACTCATACATGACCCTAGCTATACATGTTGGGTCAAACATCCTAACTTAGTGAACCTAGCCCAAATCCAACTAGGGATCCAACACAACGTAGGAGACATGACTGGGAGAGCAAACAGATCCTCAAATAAGGTATAAATGCGCGAAGTCTCTGCGCCCTTGGAATACAAAGCAGCAAGATGATCCCAGGCAGCCTTGACCGTAGGATCATGTCGAATAATCGGGAGGCAATCATCCGACAAACTGTTAGCTAACCAAGTACGAAACAAAGCATCGGTAGCATCTCATTCATCAAAAGAAGCAGAGTCAGAAGGTGGAGGTTCATCGGTCAAATGATGATGTTTACGCTGAGATCGTAACAGAAAAACAAAGGACACACTCCAATCAGGATAATTGGGACCCGTAAGTTTAGAAGCGGTAACAAAATTACCAGAAGCAGAGAAAGAAGAAAAGAAAATATAAGGAGGAGCAGAGAAAGTAGAAGAAGACGGAGTGTCCATAAAAACCAGATAGAAACTTCACGGTTAAGCAAGAACAACCCGCGCGAAGATACAAGGCAACGACAAGCAACGAACAAAGCGCACAAGAAGCCCACGCAGTCACGGTTCCAAAAAAACACCAGCAGCAAAAAACAGAGGCTGCGACCAGGATGTGGTGCCCGCAGCGATTAGAGAAGCCACAGCGACCAGAGAAGTCTCCGCGAGAAGCAAAAGGAAAGGAAGAGGCAGCACGGTCAAGGTGAGAACACACTAGCGGCAAGGACGATGTCGCGACCAAAATGCGGGACTCGAACCAAAAAACAGAAGAACCAAAGAAAGAAGCCGCAACAAAATACGACTAAGCAAAAGAAGCCGCGCGAACTGAACACGCGTAAAAAAGAGATCGCATGAGAGCAAAAAACTAGGGAGGTAAGGGTGGGAAGCATACATCTAGAAACTGGAGCGGAAAGAAAGCCGAAAGAAGTCGCGCGGTTAGAAAAACAAGTCGCAATCTGATTAGAGCAATGGATCGGTTTCCTCTGATACCATGTGGGAAATGAGCGAGAAGACGGCTAAAAGTAAATAAACCACTAATTTTATTGCTCCAAAAATATAATTATTACATAGGTATGCCCTCATATTTATATGAAACAGGGGAGATGAGAGAATACAATAAGAAATATGAGACTAAATATGAATCTGTCACTCCTATCCGCCTGACCGCCAGCTATCCGCCTGTCCGCTGGCTAACAGTCGGACTGCTCCAGCTAACCGCAAGTCCGCCTGCTAGCCTCCAACTGCCAATACTAGAAGCTAGACCACAGCCGCGTTTAACCATCCATACCGCAGTTGCGGGAAGCCCTCAGACCGCAACTGTTAAGACAAGCCATCAAACCACCAGACCGCTGGACTAATCGCCAGACCACTTGAGTATCTAGCCGCCCGACTAGAACGTAAGACCGCAGTTGAGAGAAGCCTTCAGACCGCAACTGCTAAGATAAGCCATCAGATCAGCAGACCTCTAGACTGAATGCCAGACCGCCCGAATAGCTAGCCGTCCGACTAGACTGCCATGCCGCTGATCTCTAACATACACCTTTAATGATGCTTGGATAATGACAACAGTTTGTTAGACTTATCCCCAATCTCTGACTACAACATATTCATCTTCATTCCTCGGAGATGAATATTTTTCATCCGGGGGAATTGATGGGAATCGACCGCATGTTCGTGATCGGAGGAGATCGAGCCACCACCTGACGAGACCCGCTTTTGCAGATTGGCCATGGATTCGTCAATCAGATTAGCGACCCGTGACCACTAGCGCGTCCGGAGCGTCCATTTTTATTTTATATGTATTTCTTTATATAATTTTTGGAGTGGTATTTATATTATTTTGGACACCGGATGCAGCGGACGATTACAGTCATTCACGTCGGATGCCCAACTGCCTCTTCTCGTTATAAATAGATGTGAATGTCCAGGTTTTAGTCATTGGTGAGTTTTGTGAGAAAATCTAGAATTCCGACAATCTCTCGTGATGCGACTCCGCGAGCCCGGATGCGACCT
Organism: Platanthera guangdongensis; assembly: GCA_039583875.1. Classification (NCBI taxonomy): domain Eukaryota; kingdom Viridiplantae; phylum Streptophyta; class Magnoliopsida; order Asparagales; family Orchidaceae; genus Platanthera; species Platanthera guangdongensis. The sequence goes on along the minus strand of CM077163.1, from coordinate 208,847,973 downwards.
AACAACCAATCTTATTTCATTTATTTCTTTTGTTAAGTTTCATTTCAATGTTCATCTGTATGGATATAACCATAAGCCCACTTGATTTTTGATGGAGAAAACTGCTCACATCCGCCCAACCAGCAACTGTTCATCGTCCCTTTTTGTGTAACAAGTCTCCAGATTCCTATTCTTGTTCATCTCACCCATGTTCTCAACGAGGAAAATGCCAGTTCATCCTATTCATCTTCCTCCAACCGCCTACCTTCATACTGTGCCATTACCAGCAAGCCACCGCTGATCTCTCTTCCGTGATTCCACCAGCAAGCCTCTGGGACCTCCATTCCAACGCAAACCCTCGTCCATCGTCTTCGCCGCAGCCGCGACTCTTACCTGCGTGAACAGCAAACAACGACGGTTAACCCGCCGCTCTTCCACAACCTCCCTCGCCGCCTCCGTTGAAGCTGCAACTCCTCTTCTTTTTCCTTCCTTTCACTTCATCTCAGCCGTCGATGCACCGCATTGTCCCTGTTCATCATTTCCTTCACACGCCAAGATTAATTTCCGGTGGAATCTCGCCCCACAGCGGCTTTCTGTACAGGTAAGCCTGTAACTCTTAACTTTGGGCCCAATTTCCTGAGGCCCATTCATTGTAGGAATTGGCCTCTCAAAACCCAATCAGCATACCTAAATTGTTCAGGATCCTATTCAGCACCCTTGCCCTCCTAGCAGCCGTTTCTTGTCTCCACTCGTCACCACCGGATCTCTGTGATTGTATTACGTTTAGTGTTGTAATTTTTTGTATTAACTTCGAGACGACACATTATGTTTGTTGGGAATTTGAGATCGATAAAACTATTGTTTCATCTCTTTTAATCTTATAAAACTTATTTGTGCTAATTTTGTATTTGATAACACCATTTGTGAATACAAACGTGAATTGCTTACGTGCTTGAAAACTTTAGGTTCACTTTGTGTAAATTTTGCTAAAGTTATATAATTATCGTTGCTATAATTTAATTCCAGATTACTTGAAAACGTGCAAGCATCATTCAGGTTGAGTTGATAACATTTATTCTGCACGATCATATAGATTTGTCTTAGTGTGTCAGCACAATCATTATTTTCACACCGAGCCATCATGCGTCAAAGCATATGATGAAGGTCCATATTGCTATCATGGAAGTTGAATAGGTTAAATGCTATGAAACTATATGTTATGTTTTAGGGTCGATGCAAAAGAAATATTTTTTTTATACAGGTGATTTTTATTACTATGAAAAAATATATATACCAAGAAGAAAAGATTTCTCTTAAGATCAAAACCCTGCGACACAGATAACAATCAACAAAGGAAGCAGAAAGTCGACAAGTTCTCAGATTCTTTGCTTGAAGGTGAATATTAACTCATTTTGTTGTTCTCCATGTCATTATGTTGAATGTTTGCATCATTGTGTTGCTCCATAATTGTTGGGATATACCGCGAAAACTATCCCCTAGGCACAAGCAAATATTTACATGATGTACAATAACATATAAATCTGAACAAACCACTGCATATAAAATTAATATAACTGCAATAAAATATATAAAGAAGTGTACCGACGTCCGTTACAGAAAACACCGCGGAGAACCGGACTCGCTCGATCCGCGGGAGAGAGAATTATCTGAACTGCAATCCGCTAGCATAGCGGACGCACAAGGTTCACCGAGAACCTTCGTCGTCGGATGACGACCAAACGACCCGCCATCACCGGAGAAGCACCGTCGAGGCCAACTGCACTCACGCATGCCATTGACGCCAAACCGCACCACCGGAGAAAAACACCATCAAGGCCACTGCACTCACGCAAGCCTTCGCCGCCATGTCCGCATCGCCGGAGAGAAACTCCGTCAAGGCTACTACACCACCGCAAGCATTCGCTGTCACGTCCGCACCGCATTATCTCCTCCAAGACCGGCAAACACCCTCTCCTCCAAGACCGGCGGTTATCATCTCCAAAGCCGGGGGATGCGTCGAGGATTCCACACAGGAGAAAGAAACAAGGCGAGATCGGCACCAACAACGCCGATGCCGCCGCACAGGGTCGCACCACCGGCAACCACCGGCGGCGGCGGCAGCCTTCCTTCAACACGAGCTCGAGACGACAATAATTCCTCACACGGTTCCTAGTTTTCCCGTGAACAGGAGAGGTCGGCACTCTCCCAAGCAAGGTGGCTATATCTTTCACCGTGAACACCAATCCCTCAATATTTATGTAAATATATGCATATATCATTGATGAGGGTGATTTAGAATATTAGATAAGAGTGAGAGATCTCTCTATCTCTCTCTTAAAGGAAAGTCATGACAAATTCCTTTTTTCATAATTCTTTTTTTAAATGGCATTTTCTAAAATAGGATCCGAACCAAAAAAAAAAGTCACAATAATATCGTTAAAATATTCACCACTATTCTTATCCATCAAGACTATTCGAGTTTCATATTAGATGGGCAGAAGGTCATCAGTATATGTGTAAGAGTTCAAAGATTTGTGATTAAAACGCACAACTTAGAACGAGGGTCAAGAATGTAGATTGCTACTCATGATTTCTTATAGCTGTAAAAAGTTCACAGAAATGAGAAAGGTCGGAGGAGCATTCAACCAAATCAAGCTCAAATGAAGCAAAGAGAAGCTTGTATTATCAATTTTCTTTATATCACGAGACATACATTGCGAGACATGATACGTCAATGCACTCGATGGAAACAAAATCAGCAAGCAAGAGTAAACCAGGCGGACTGATAACAATATCCGCCAAAACCGCTTGTCCGCAAAATGGTGTCCGCTGAAGCCGCCAAGTCGCCAAACTGCAACTTAACCGTCTTGACGCCCCATTATTGAATGATGAAGAACTCTGTCTGCAACTGCAAGCCGCATGACCGCAAGGTCGCCTAGCTTCCTCGGGTTAAAACTTGTCTGATTTTCTTATCCTCGCGACTTAGAGAAGTAACCAGTTTTGTTGTTTACAGACTGTGCGGCTACCACTGAGCAACCGGGGACCTAGTTCTGACAGCCGTCTGGGTTCGGTGCGGCTTGCAGATAACAGTTACCGGTTTGCTGCATGTCGCGACTTGCGACCAAGCGGTTTCTCTTTGGCAATGTTTTTCTCAGTTCAATAAGTCAGTCCGCCTCTGGCTGTTTGACTCTGTTCAGTTCGACAGCAGCTTGTTCGCGGTTTTTGGCATCTAGGCGACCTTGCGGTCAGGCGGCTTGCAGTTGCGGACAAAGTTCTTCAGCATTCAATAATGGGGCGTCCGGGCGGTTAAGTTGTGGTTTGGCGACTTAGAGGCTTCAGCGAACACCATTTTGCGGACAGGCGGTTTTGGCGGTTATTTTTATCGGTCCTCCCGATTTACTCTTGCTTGTTGAATTTGTTTCCATCGGGTACATTGACGAATCATTTTTCTCAATGTATGCCCCGTGTTGTAAAGAAGATTGATAATACAAGTTTTTCTTTTCTTCTGTTATGCTGGTTCATTTGAGCTTGATTTGATTGAGTGTTCCTGCGACCTTTCCCGCTTCTGTGAAATTTTTACAATGGCACATGAAATTTCGGCACCCCCACTAGGCACTAGGTACCGTGTCAACTAGCACAAAGTAGAGAGCCATCTAGCCAGTACATTTGGCTGCTTTTTGCCAATAATAGACTTATGTTGCTTTCTGCAATCTGCAATCTACAATCTTGTGTCCACGCACGTTTTATACATTGAATGCATTATACGAAGTCCTTTTACATGTTGAATAATGTAGTTTATATATAAAAATGAGCAATTAACACGCGCTCCATATGCTATTTAACATTGCGAAAAAGTGACACCAACTGAAACGAGCTTCTCATTAGGAAGAATAATAGATTTCAATTCTTCCTCATGAATAAGGTGGCCGCGATCCATGACAACACAGTATGACATTCAAGGTTTATCGCAAAATTTGGCGAACATTATTTATGAAATCTAAAGACGGAACATTTTTTGCTTCCAAGAGACATTTATATCTGTGGGGTTCGGGTTCCCTCCTAGGTGGATAAAACCCGCGGCGACGGACGTCGAGAGGTCCGTAATGTGTTGGATTGAGTCATGGTGAACTTCGAGCACGAATGGGTCAGTTTGACGATTTATCTGATCAGGTCTTATATCTATTATTTTTTTATTATTATTATATTAACATATATAATAATAATATATATGGAAGGAAAAAAATTTTCTATTTCTAAATCCATGGCAATGATCAGCCCGCCTACCTATATAAAAGAAAAAAAGGACAAAACTGGAGGCTGTTGTTCACCTCGTGAAGAAGGACCAAGCTCGCCGCCTGCACATTTGGAAAGCACCCAGTCATCCCTTTCCTTGGCCTTTCTTCTCTCTTGTCAAGACCAGGATTTCTTCCCGGCAAACGTGAGAGAGGTGGTGTGCCGGAGCAAGTGGAGTTGGAGAGGTGGTCAGAGCCTTGAGGCCGCACGGAGTCTTGTTTGACGACGGCGTTTGTCGCGAGGGCGGAGGTGCCAAGGACTCCTTTTGCGGGGGCTGAACCGGGAGGCGTTGTGAAGGCCGTACTTGTCTTGCGGTGGTTGCGGTGCACGCGTGCGGGGTAGCGGCGTTGACGGAGTCCGATTTGGGCGGAGCCGGAGCGGCGTAGGCGGAGGCCGATTTGGGCGGTGCCGGAGCGGCGTTGGCGGAGGCCGTTTTTAGAGTGCGCATCTTGACGCAAAGAACGACGGCGTGTTATTGTTGGGGTTGTGGAACACTTCCGGTCCTCTTGTTTCTCACACCGGGTTCGCCCACGTGAGCTTAGAGGAATCGAAGTGTGATCCCCCCTCGACATCTCCGGGACCCACGACAGCGGGGGTCCGGGGGCGGCAGCCCCCGGCGGAGGTCCCGCTGACCGGACAGCGGGCAGGGGTCCAGGGGACAGCGTCCCCGGTGGGGGCTCGGGGGCAACGCCCCGGACCAAATTTTTCTGATGGGAATTTATTTGGATCGGCGATCGTCGAACGCTGTGGTTCGACGATCGACGATCGTCGACCGGCCCTTTGGTTCGACGATCGACGATCGTCGACCGGCCCTTTGGTTCGACGATCGACGATCGTCGACCAGCCTTTTGGGTCGACGATCGGGGTCGCGATCGTCGACCGGCCTTTTGGGTCGACGATCGACGATCGTCGACCGGTCTTGCTTGGTCGACGATCGTGGTGGCCGGCAGACGTTTATATACGTTGTTTTTCCCGATTTAGGGATACGGATTCATTGCAGTCTGTGGCGGCGGATTCTTTTGGAGGCGATACGAGGTATCTCGTTGAGATCGCTCCAAAAGGTATTCTTCTATGGTTTTCTTGTCCAGAAGAGAGGAGAAGAGGTAGGATCGGATTTGATCCTTGCAACCTTTGTAATCTGTTTCTTTTTTTGGTGAATACAAGAAGGAAGAAGAAGGGGAGAGAGGACGTAGCCCGGTTTTGGGTGAACCTCTGTAACATCTTGTGTTTGTGACTGCTCTGTTTTTTTTTGTTCTGTGTTTGTTATTCGTTTTTCGGATTTCTGCTTCTCGGCACCCCGGATTTCCTACAGTTATTGTGGTCGCATCTGCGGCTAGCGGCGGTCAGCGCGAGGAGGCATCTTAGCCTCAACTGGACTTTGGCGGCGAGGCATCTGAGCCTCGAGCGGGGCAATCTATTGACGGGCTGCGGATTGATCGAAGTGCGCCAACGACGTCGTGTGTCGACGTAGGCAGACAACTTGGCACAATATTGGAAGATCTTGGAAGACTGCAGAGGATTCAGAGAACCAGTTTGGAGCGAGTCTCTCTGACTCGAACTTGGTCGTCTTTGTCGGTACACCTGTATTTTTTCTCTTGTCTTTATTTTGTGCTACATGTAGGATCCATCTGAGTATCGTGGGAGAAAGTCATTGTATTGTTGAACATTATTTAGTGGCGGCTTTCCGGGTTGTACTCCGATCGTCCCGTGGTTTTTACCCGGATTTGGGGGTTTTCGACGTATACGTCTGTGTGTCTGTGATTGTGTTTGTTCTTGCGTATTTTGCTGACGTTTTGCAGGTATCTCAGCTCGCATGCTCGTGTGCAGTCAGGTCCGTGAGAACGTGTTTCTCACAACAATATCTTCATTGATCCAAACCTTTTGGAAGTCAATTTCAATTGAAAATTTTAGAATAATGTTTCACCGTTAAAGGAGCAATAATAAAATCTTAATAGGATCTAAAAAAAGTTATCGATGACCTCTTTAGTAATAGGAATGGCCACATGAAAAAAAAATATTTAATTAGCATAAAGTGGTTAAAAAAAATATTTAATGGCAACATAAAAATCCACCTCTTATAGGGAATGGTAATTATTAAGAACTTTTTCATTTAGATGTTGTACATTGGTCCCTTGGCTAAATCATCATTGTGAGTAAAAGATGTCAATTTTGCGATAACTAGAAGAACAAATATTTGCAACTCCAAGTTAAGCATTCCACATCAAACATCTATACTATTGATAAACTACTTATCACCTAGACTGTGTTAGAGGCTCCACTCAAGATAATGCATAATAACTCATCAGATGTGCAATGACTATTTATAGTATCTCCAGCGTTGAGTCTTACCCTAAAATGACATGAAACACATTAGGTCATTCTAAGTCGGTCCCGACAGGTGCAGACATATAACTTATTTATGCAACGATCTCCCCCTTTGTCCGTCGTAAACCCGACGTCGGAAAACAAGTGGTTTGTGTACTGTTCAACCAAAAATGGATCACTCACAACCATATCCATAACACTTCTCATAACATATTGGAATTTAAATAAAATAATTGTATGCACGCATAAAAATAAACATAAATCTCGCAACATCACATCATAGTCAAAAGCACAATCACAACACAGGTAACAACACACTTACTGTCTCATGATCAACTAAAGATCAAGATTGTCCAAACCAAAAAAGTGAAACAAAATAGTGATATAGGCTCCGTTTGGTTGGACTTATTTTCACCGGTCAAGCGGTTACGACCGCGTGAATCCTAAAACTTAATTAAGGCCCGGTTCATACGATTGTAACCGCTTGACAGATAAAAATAAGTCATCGCGAGCCATAGTGCCCTTATTTTTTTCGCGGTATTTTTGAAAACTCCGCAATAAATTTTTAATTAGGAACCACTTTTACTGTAAAAACACTGCTAATATAGTATACAAGTGTTTAGCTTTGTTTTTTTAATAAACGCCGCAAAAACTTAAATTAATTGCAATGTTTATTTACTTGGAACTTCATGAAAAGTTAGCTCCAAAAATTTTGAAAAAATTCTTTTGCCACCTTCAACTGAAAAATTCAAATCCACATAATTTTGCTTTACATCTGCCACTCTTTTTTCTCTCCCCCTCTCTCGAGATTTCTGCTCCTCACCCTCCCCAACTGCCTCAACCCATCCCCTTCCCAGCTGTTCCCGCATCTCCTATCTCATCACCGGCTCTGGCGAGATTCCCAGCCCAATGCTTTCGGGGTTTCTAGCTTTGGGTTGATATCGAGTCGAGTTTGAGTGATTTTGGCTTGATTCGAAATTAAAATTTTCGACTCGAACTCGGCTCGAAATCGAAATTTACTTCGAGTCAACTCGGGTAGACTCGAAATGACTCGATTCCGAGTCGGCTCGAAATCGAATCGAGTCGGCTCGAAATCGAATCGAGTCGGCTCGAAATCGAATTGAGTCTGCTCGAAATCGAATCAGATCGGCTCGAAACCGAAACAAATCAGCTCCAAATTGAGCAATTTTTCATTTTATTCTTAATTTGCTCAAAATTAAATTGGGAAACCTATAAATTTTGCAAATGAAACACTTAAAGCCTTCATTTTTTTATTTAAATTTAAATTTTATTATTTTAAATCTTAAAATAGGAATATATTAATAAATACATAATTTTTTTAATTAATTCGAGTTGATTCGAATCATATTTCGAGTGATTCAGGGCTGGCTCGAAATTGACTCGAAATCAGATTCGAGTCAAATTGAATCGACTCAAATTGAGTCGAATCAATTTTAACCGATTCCGATTTAGCTCAATTTTCGAACGATTTTCGAGCGACTTTCAAGTTTTGAATAATATGCTCGGCCTAGCTCGCACACATCTGAGAAGTTTTTTCCCGTGTGGAGCTCGGATTATGTAATCTCACCAACAACATCTCTCTAAGGCTCCGTTTGGGGGGACTTATTTTCACCGGTCAAGCAGTTACGGCTGCATGAACCGAACCTTAATTAAGATCTGGTTCATGCGGCCGTAATCGCTTGACTGGTGAAAATAAGTCCCTCCAAACGGAGTCAAACCTCATAAAAAATCGTGAGGATAAGTTCGATCATGAGGTTTTTCCACTTCCTTTCTGGAAAAATAATTGTCGTCGACGCTAGCGCCGCCTCCAAATATGAAAGCCACAAGATACATGACATGGGAGACGTCGGAACTAAGACTACAAAACAACTCCATTAATCCCTTTGGTAAGATGATCAAAACATAATCCCTCACTATCCAGCCAAATCAATATTGATCTTTTTCACTTCTTTGTTGCAGCTCTATTTTGAAAGAGTTCATAACATGGGTTTAAAAGCCAACATGCGATCTTTTTGAGCTTATGGCGGGGGCACAAGTCCAACATAACTAGTTTTTGTGAGCACACAGGTCTGCAGGTAATCTCTATTCTGTGTTCATACTGCTTACATGATAGATTTTCTGATGAGACTATCATTGAGAATTCAACATTTACCTTTTGTTTTCGGTTTTCGCAGGAATACGTGATTATACAGATTAGGAACGGGAGGCAAAAGATGAAGCAAAAAAAGAACTGAATGTTTTCTCAGGGGATGACAATGATTCATTCGTATCCGGATAAATTTCCTTCTACAAATGTTTACTTGAGTTGCCGGTGTTGGATTATCTAATTTGATTCGACACGTCGGAGTCCGGTAGGATGATAGTATAACGGGGTGACTCGACGAACCCATTTGTGACGAGTGGTTCAAGCCTGATCGTGGTTTATGTCAAGATCCTCTGGATGGGAGGATGGACGGCCACGATTGATCAAGTCTGCTTGAGGCCCTAGGTTGGGGGTATAAATAGGAGTGTTAAAACTCATCTTTAAAAAAACACTCCATTAGTTTTTCTCTCCCCACTCCAGAAGCCCTTAGCAGCCGGCCCTAGTTTCCTGATTTCTGTGCTATATATCTTCAGCGCCCCCACAGAAATCGCGACTTCGCGATTCCCTCCGTGCGGCTTCTCGCGATCCAGGAACAGGCGGACTTCGACATTCCGCCTCCCCTCTCCGGCGACAACATCCAGTGGTCGAGGCCCCATCTCCGAAGAGCCCTAGTCGCGTTCTCCACTCGGCGCTCCACCGGGATCCAGGCGGAGGTCTCCATTGCAGTCCACACGGCTGGAATCGGGCGTCCATCCCGACAGCACTACATCACCGGCATCAAAATTTTCTGCTCTCATTTGACCCCATGGCCGGAGGTATAACTTCGTTTAGCTCCTCTATGCGTGATCCTCATTGCGTTTCCGCTGCGCTCTAGGCATGCCCTAGAATTAAAGTATTTATCATTTGGTATCAGAGCCACCGTATAGAGGTCAAATAAATGCGGTTTTGAAAAAATTTTGTGAAGATTTCATCCCAAAAAATTTCCTTTATGATATTTTGTGTGTTGAGGGATCGTCGTGGTTGTCTATTGCCGGTTGTTCTGTGATGGTGTGATATTTTTTTTCAAGGCCCTGTAATGATTCATTATTTATTTATCTGGAATGTAATGGAACGGCAATGGACAACCCCACTTTCCAGACCCGAATCCGATTTTCGTGACCACCTTATGGAGGAGATCAAGCGCTTCAAATCCGGTGATCTTTGGGGCTCTCCGATGCGGTGGTGGAGGAACATATCAAAACGTCCAAGTCTTGGCGATGGTGGTGGAACCAGAGTACATATGAAGCTTTTCAGTTGAAGGCGTTTATGGAAATCGGATTCGGGTCATTCTCTTGTGTGAGCTCCAACAAATTTTCAGTTTATTTGCATAAAATTAGAATACTGGTTTATCGCGATTATCAGGAGTAGCCAAAGCATCCTGATAAGCGCGGTAATAGTGACTGTTAAGGAAAAAAACGTGGGGTGCGTTCTTATAGTCACAAATATATAATTTTTGCACGTTGCAATTAGATTTTAAGGTTGCTAAAAATTGCTCGGCCCCACAGGAAAGTAATTGATAACAACATAAAATTTTAATTTGTATACAGTAGTAAGAGTGTATCCCGATTAATGGGTCTCCATGCCCACAGGTACGAGTTCTCATTGATCGTGATACATAGTCTTACTAGCTATATAAATAAAAAAAATAAAAATCCTATGCGATAGCGGTCTTTGCCCACATGGAGACTGGATTTTTATTATTAACAATTAATATGAGTTAATTGTTAAAATAAGTTTTTGTGCCACTCTGCGTAATTTCTTATTATTTATGTCGTTTCTTTAAAATAAATTGTAAGCATGTTTTTTTCCTGTTTTTTCTTGCAGTTTTTAATATGATAATCGACCCAACTCAATTAATCTCCACTCTCTCGGGGGACAATTATAAAATATGGAAAGATAAGGTGCTTCTAGCCTTAGGGTGTATGAACCTTGATTTAGCACTCTCCACATGGCGGAGAGCACACCAGCTGACCGTACCTTATACGAGCGATGGGAGAGATCTAATCGTCTCAGTATAATGGTGATCAAGACCCATGTCAGTCAGAGCATTAGGGGATCTATCCCTGAGTGCAAAACTGTTAAAGAACTGATGGGGGCCATTGACGAACAATTCGTCAGCTCGGATAAAGCCCAAGCCAGCACCCTGATGGCAAGCTCTGTTCCATGAAGCTTAAAGGGACAGAAAGCGTAAGGGGACATATAATGAAAATGAGAGACATAGCTGCGAGATTCCTTCAGGAACATGGAATCATAGATCAATATACGACGTCTGACACGCCACAACAAAATGGCGTAGCTTAAAGGAGGAATCATACCTTAATGGACATGGTAAGGAGCATGACTAGTGTCTCATCTCTCCCTCCTAACATGTGGAGTGAAGCCTTGAAAACAGCCGTGTACATCTTGAACCGGGTTCCATCCAAATCGGTTCCTAAAACACCGTTTGAGTTATGGAATGGATGGAAGCCTAGTTTAAATCATGTGCACATATGGGGTTGTCTAGTAGAGGTTAGGGTATACAACCCACATGAAAGGAAATTAGACCCGAGGACAGTCAGTGGTTTTTTCATGGGCTATGAAGAAAAATCCAAGGGTTATAGATTTTATTGTCCCTCTCACACGCTAAAAATAGTTGAAGCAAGGAATGCCAAATTTCTTGAGGAAATCCACACTGGTGAGAGTAGTTCTCAAAAGGTTGTGATAGAAGAGGTGCAGGAGACTACATACTATGATAGTGGTGTTGAACCTGGTGGGCTCATACCTGTTGTGGATCAACACCTACCTATTCGGACCCCAACTTATGAAAGCGTAATCGATGATCCCCCTATCCAGAACTCTCATGAAGAAGTGGTTAGTGAAGCAGTCATCCAGGAACCGCTACCAGTGGTTGAGACTGCGCCACAACCACCTGATCAACCAGATTTAAGAATATCTTCAAGAGCCAAAAGGTCGGCTATTCCATCAGATTATGTAGTGTACTTACAAGAGACCGACAATCTGTCTAGACTCAATCAAGACCCCCTCACCTTTTCAGAGGCCATGAGCCGTACAGATTCTGATAAATGGTATGAAGCTATAAAGGAAGAAATTAACTCAATGACAGTCAATCAAGTATGAGTTCTAGTAGAGTTACCAGCAGGTTCCCGTGCGGTAGGTTGCAAATGGGTCTATAAGACCAAAGTTGACGCCTCTGGTAACATCGAACGATATAAAGCAAGACTTGTAACCAAAGGTTTCCTTCAAAGGGAGGGTATTGATTATCACGACACCTTCTCTCTAGTTTCTAAAAAGGATTCATTAAGGATAATCATGGCCCTAGTAGCTCATTTTAATCTGGAGCTACATCAGATGGATGTCAAAACGACATTCTTAAATAGGGACCTTGAGGAGGAAGTATACATGATCCAACCTGAAGGATTCGTTTCGGATAAAGGCCATAATCTTGTATGAAAATTATTAAGGTCATTATATGGGCTAAAACAGTCCGCACGACGATGGTATATAAAATTTCACAATGTGATTATCTCATTCGGTTTCGAGGAAAACATTGTGGATGATTGCATATACATCAAGGTCTGTGGGAGCAAGTTTATGTTATTAGTCCTATATATTGACTATATTTTGCTAGCAAGCAATGATTTGGGAATGATATGGGAGAATAAACAGTTTTTCTCTAAAAATTTTGATATGAAAGATTTAGGGGAGGATTCTTATGTTATAGGAATCGAGATACATAGAGATAGATCTAGAAAGATCTTGGGGTTATCTTAGAAGGCCTATATCAACAAAATTCTAGAAAGATTCAATATGAAAACTTGTTCCAGTTCAATAGCTCCTATTGTAAAGGGTGACAAATTCAGTTTGTCACAATATCCCAAAAATTCTCTGGAATTGGAATCCATGAAAAATATTCCATTTGCATCTGCGGTTGGCAGTTTGGTCTACTTAGATGTTTGCACTAGACCAGACATTGCATTCGTTGTAGGGATGTTGGGAAGATACCAAAGTAATCCTGGAATGGAGCACTGGATAGCTGTCAAGAAAGTATTACGATATCTCCAGGGGACGAAAGATTACATGCTTACATATAGAGAATCCGACAATCTGGACCTGGTCTGATACATAGATGCAGACTTTGCGGGCTGCCAAGACTCGAGGAAATCCACATCGGGCTACATCTTTATGTTGGCTGGTGGTGCAATAGCGTGGAAGAGTGTAAAACAGACCCTCATTGCATCCTCGACTATGGAGGCAGAGTTTATTGCATGCTATGAAGCAACGAAGCAGGCATTGTGGTTGAGGAATTTCTCATCAGGGCTTAGGGTGATGGATACAGTTCCTAAGCCCATGAAGCTTCTTTGTGATAATGCTGCAGCAGTGTTCTTTGCCATGAACAATAAAAGTGGGAGCCGCAGCAAACACATTGATATTAAGTTTTTGGTGGTTAGAGAGAACGAGCAGGAGGATAAAATCGTTATCGAGCATATAGGAACACTGCTTATGATAGCAGATCTCATGACTAAAGGGCTCCCACCTAAGCTATACAAAAGTCATGTAGAAAGAATGTGACTTGTGGACTCGTTTGATGTTTGAAGTTGTCATGATATTTTATGTTATTTTCCTGTTATGATTGATTAATGCAATATTTTCCAGTTTACTATCTCTGTTGTGCATATTAAAGTATTATTAGAGATTTAATATTGCATTAAAGAGTGAGAGTTTCCACTCATAAAGAATTAATGTCATGTAAAGCACTTGATAGGATTTAACGGCTACATTGTGATTGCGGAAGAGAAGTGCCTACTGCTTAAGGTACAACCGCTGCAGTCCATGTGGTGGTGACATCCTATGCAAGTATGAAGACCTCACATAAAGTTTGGTCCAAGTGTCACAGTTTTTTTTAATTATTATGTATGACCATACGAAAAGGTTTTATGTTCACTATCACCATATGAGTCGAGTGTTACTTTACTCTTATAAAGCAAAATTATTATTTTCTAAATAATAGGTAGGATTTCCTCCGTGTTGAATCAAGTGGGAGAATGTTGGATTATCTAATTTGATTCGACAAGTCGGAGTCCGGTAGGGTGATAGTATAACGGGGTGACACGCCGAACCCATTTGTGACGAGTGGTTCAAACCTGATCGCGGTTTATGTCAAGATCCTCTAGATGGGAGGATGGACGGCCATGATTTATCAAGTCTGCTTGAGGCCCTAGGTTGGGGGGGGTATAAATAGGAGTGTTAAAACCCATCTTTAAAAACACACTCCATTAGTTTTTCTCTCCCCACTCTAGAAGCCCTTAGCAGCCGGCCCTAGTTTCCTGATTCTCATGCTATCTTCAGCGCCCCACAGAAATCGCGACTTCGCGATTCCCTTCGCGCGGCTTCTCGCGATCAAGGCACAGGCGGACTTCGGCATTCCGCCTCCCCTCTCCGACGACAGCATCCAGAGGTCGAAGCCCCATCTCCGAAGAGCCCTAGTCGCGTTCTCCACTCGGCGCTCCACCGGGATCTAGTCGGAGGTCTCCATTGCAGTCCACACGGCTGGAATCGGGCGTCCATCCCGACAGCACTACATCACCGGCATCAAGATTTTCTGCTCTCATTTGGCCCCATGGCCGGAGGTATAACTTCGTTTAACTCCTCTATGCGTGATCCTCATTGCGTTTCCGCTGCGCTCTAGACATGCCCTAGAATTAAAGTATTTATCAGCCGGTGCTTTTCTGAGATCATCGTTAGCTTCACAACATTACTGCATATGAGAGACGATATTATTTTACAGGCTATGCGACCATCTGTCTCTCCTCATGGATCTGTAGGCCCAACCAAAGGAGTCACTTGAGAAGTAGGTATAGAATTGTGAGAGCAAAAGAACATTTTGAGAAATTTAATATTGAGATGGCACATGCAACTTTTGCTTTACGCGCCGACTTTGAACTGTAATTTTCAAAGCAACAGAATCATTTTTTCTTTTAAAGCATGTTAGAGTTGTTTGTGTTGTTTCATAAATTTTGAGTACTTAAATCATTGATTCTTTTAATCTGTATTATTTGCTATGTATTTTTAATGAGAAGCATGTTCTCTTTGCTAGGTAATTTTTTTGTGAATGTTCTTTCACAATTTCATGTATTCATGCTGACAAGGTTTCATATTCAGTATTAGCCACGTAGTATTTTATAAAGAAATATTGCAAACATGACAGATTAATAAAGATAATTCTTACTAGGAAGAGTAGAAAAAGATTGATGGGGTAAGATCCCACCATCATTCTCGTTACTAGGGAATGAAGATGCTTGCAGGCGGAGGGTGAATGGGGGGGGGGGGGGGGCACCGGTCGGGAGCAGCACGGGAATGGCGTTTGGCGATTGGCGATCTGCGCCTGGCACGGGACGAGCTACGGCATGGGAATGGCGGAGCGCCGCGGAGGGTGAATGGGGGGGGGGGCACCGGTCGGGAGCAGCTAGGGCATGGGAATGGCGGAGGGTGAAAATCGCGATTAAAAAATTTAATGCGCGCCATAATCTATGGAACATTTCCCAAAATTCAGGGTGGGCAGCTGCCCACCCTGGACTATACTTAGATC
This sequence comes from Platanthera guangdongensis, assembly GCA_039583875.1. NCBI lineage: Eukaryota > Viridiplantae > Streptophyta > Magnoliopsida > Asparagales > Orchidaceae > Platanthera > Platanthera guangdongensis. The sequence continues at coordinate 208,832,647 of CM077163.1, read as the reverse complement.
CGCCCCTGCTTGCAGCTTGTTAATTTCTGATTTCCAGTCGAGTATCCTCTACCTATTAAAAGCTTGTTTTTTTTTCTAAATAACAAAAATGTGCTCCTTTTATAAATAAAACGTGGTGGAAGGGTCTTTATTTAATTTTTTAAAAAAACTTGTTGCGGCTCAGTCGAGGCTCTTGGTAGACCGGTCTAAATTGGATCATCTTAGCTCCATAGCGGTCGAGCGAGCAAACAGTCACCGAGAAAATATACGGCTGGCAAAAAGGTTTTTTACGTGGAAAATCCTAGAAATTGGTGAAAACCATATGGCTGGAACTATGCTGACCAAACTTCCACTATCAGTTGTTTGTTACATGACTATTGAGATAATGCTAGGGTGACACGCAGCTGGTCGTTAAACTTGCGGAGGTGGGGGAGAGAGAGAGAGATCCGTTCGATTAGTGGTGGGCATAAAGCCCAATCGGGCTGAACCGGTACCGGGCCCAACGAACCCGGGCTTTAGTCAACCGGGCCGAGCCCGGGCTTTCCTTAAACAAGGCTAGGGCAGCTAGCCGTCCCGGGAAAGGGCAGATCCGGCTTTGAAAAAAATTCTCTCACATGGATAAGAAAAATGAAATTCTATTAATATTAAATAAAGATAAATAACATTTACAATTTACATTAATTGAAAAAATGAAATTTATTATCATTATTAATTTTAATTATAAAAAAATACAATATTCATTAACTTAACAAAACCCAAAAATTCATTTTTATCGGTCATATGATGAATGTGGGACGCGCTTAATCATCTCTTAAATTGTTTGTGTCCATCTCGTCTTCTATCTTCTCCGAGCTATCCTCTAATGTCGTAATGTGCTGTTTACTTTTCATAGCATTCAAGTAGTCATTGTCGCAGATGCATAATTCAAGAGATTCTTCGTTGAGCCGGCTGCTCTGCTCGTTCAAAACCCTGCCACTAATAGAAAAAACGGACTCTGAAGCTATCATACTAGCTTGGATTATTAGTAAATCGCAAACCATATAGGCCAAAAATAAGATATGTATTAACTTTATCTCTCCATCATTTTAAGAGATCAAAGTTTTCAATCTCCTCCGTGCTCATAAAGTCACAGAATTGTGTTTTAGTGTACAATCCTAATTCATTAAAACTACTAGATGTGCGCGTTTTTTTCCTGGCAGCTAATTCTAAAATTTTATTTTTAAAAGTATCCATTATTTTTTGTTGCGATATTTCTCCCGAGGTCGAGAGTCGTATAAGTTATCATAATAATTATAACACTCGTTAAAAAAGGGAAGTAAATTTTGGAGTACTAATGTCATTATAATCATCAAAATTTAAATTTATATTTAAATTTGTATTGATTTCATCTATCAAATTTTTTACGTCGTCTACACCGAATAACAAATTTAAAGCGGCGGCGCATGAAAAACATTACAAACATTTCTCTATAATATTTTTAAAAAGTTTCTTTCATTATTTCAATTAATGAAAGTCATGCATCATGTTGCTTATAATAATTAATTTTTTGTGCGACATTTACAAAATTTTCAATTACTGACGAGCTAGTTGGATAGTACATGCCGGATAAAAAACAGTCACATCATATAATAACATTCTGATGGTAAATTTTTCATATAATTTGTTAATACGTCTCAATCGGCATCGGTCAAATCATGAGTAGTTATCATATTATAATATTTCATAAGAAGTGATTTTTGTTGAAACTCTATTTTTAACAATTTATATGTTGAGTTCCAATTAATATGCATATCAAATTGAAGTTTCAAATAATTTTTATCTTGTGCGTTGACAAAATTTTTAAAATCTTGAGATCGTTGCCTAAAACTATAAATGACTCTTAGCATTAGACGAATTTTTTCAATATAAGTTTTTATGACGGCTAAACTATCTTGTACCAATAAATTTAAAACGTGACAAACACACCGAGTATGAAAAAATGCATTGCTTAGCTTTGGTTTTAAATCGCGTTTTAACCACTCAATAGCTACTGTATTGTTAGAGATGTTATCAAAAGAAATATTTATTATTTTATCTTTTATTTTAAATTCTCGCACACATTTAATAATTACGGTATATATAGCTTTATATGTGTTCGGATATTCAAACCCTTCAAAACATATTACACGTTTATTTAGCTCCTATGAAACATGATCGATCCAATTACATGTGGTACATATACACGATAATCATACTTTTATGCTACTGTTACAAACGCACTCGTTAAACTTACATGACCTTCGAAAGTTTCAAAAAAAATTATTAACAATTGTTTTGGTTGTAAATATGCTTTAATGGTGTCGCGTTTAATAGAAGCTTTACTTACCTGTTGATATTTGGGTTGAAGCTCTGCATGTATGTATTTTGCCACATCTTCGTTATCGTAGTGACTGAATGACAACCCACGTTTGATGACATGTTTCATCTGCAGGTCTCGATGACAAAGTTGATCGTACGTCCAAATTTATACTGCTCCTGAAATTTGGGCCTGACTGAACTCGGAAGCTTGTTTTGAAACGCAAAACTTAAAGTGTTTTGCTAGTGTTGAGTTGCCGGTAAGGTTCAGCAACTTCAAGAATAATTTGTATCGCGCCTTAAATTTGGCGCCAACTTGAACCTTATCGAAATGCTCCCAAACTACCGCATCACGATTGTGCTCCACCACTACAGGTGTACTTAGAGTAGAAGACCCTGATGTTAAGGAAGACGATGCCATACTAGCGTTGAGGAGGATAATGGCGAGGGCCGCGAGGCGTTGTCGGCTTGCCTCGTTGAGCATGTTTTACAATTTAATTTAAAACTTAAAAGAGAGAATGTTTCAGAGGGAGTGGGAGAGTGAGTGAGAGAGAGAGAGAGGATCAGGTAATGGGTAGGGGGTTTAAATAATTTTTTTGTATATATATGGAGCTTAGGGTCTAGGCTGTCCAGCCTAGGCCCTAGGATCAGACTGATGTACAAGAGTACATCAACACTGTTGTACTGCTGTGCAGCAGCAGGTTGCTAACGACTCTTATAAGACCCATTAATTAAACGGCTCTTATAAGAGTCGAGCCAATTTTTGTGTCGGGATTTGCTTGGGCCCGGGCCCGGGCCGACCCAAAAATCAGGGTCTGACCGACCCGGCCTGAGCCTATTAGACCGGGCACTACCCCTGTACCTGGGCCCTGTAAGGACACTGAGCCCGGCCTAGGCAAGGGCCGGGCTTTTCCCGGACCGGGACTAGATGGGCTTTTACCGGGTCGGGCTTGGGTCGACCCACTGGGCCCGGTTCTTTTGCTCACTACTACGTTCGATTGGTGACATGCCATCTCTCTCGAAGCTAAGTTTTTTTCCTAGACGCGATGGGGAGCACCGTGCCCTGAAGCCTAGACGGTCTTATGCTTGTGCTTGTAATCTTGATTGACCCATTCTTCGCGTTTATGTGTGTGCGGATTTTTGCTTGCAGCTTGTAGCGTAGTCTAGAACCGAGAGATCTTACGGTTCAATGGAGAGAGTTTAGTGTTGAGAGTGCTGCACACGGAAGGCTCGTGGATGAAAGCTTGAACACGGATGAAGATCTTCAATCTATCTTCGAAGTGCTTGAAGATCTTCAAGGGCGTCTTCGAAGGAGATGAAGAGTTCCGGTGGAACTCTCTTGCGTGTAGGAGGAGAAGTTGAAGAACGAAAGGATGGAAATGAAAGAGAAACTAAGGTCTTAATTATAGTCCTAAGAGGTGGTTACGGTGGTTATGCGGCTATCTGCACAGCATAACCACCCTAATTATTATCTGGATGCTAAATTAATATAGTTCACGACGCATATTTTCAAATAATTTTATTACGCGCAAACCTATATACTTTTGGCTAGGTGCACCTCCCCCCCAATAATGGGTGGTTACGCCGGATGTTACGCAGGTTGTTACCCGTACATCAGATGGTGGAGATCGCGTGGGGATGATCGGATGGCAGTGGACCATCCGACGAGAGGACCGACCAACAGAGAAACTTGGCTAGCGAGGGACAGCTGGTGGAGCTATCGACTGAGAGCCCGATGAAGGAAGTCTTGGCCAGGCGTCGACGGTAGGCCAGGAGGGCGGGAGGCCAAGGGGCCTCCCGATCCGAAAGGCCAAGCAGTCGCCCGATCCGGGCTGTCAGAGGGCCGGGAGACCGGAGGACCGGGCAGTCAAGGGGCCGACCAATCTAGTCGGTCGGAGGGCCGGACGGCCGCGGGGCCGCCCGACCTGGGATGCCAAGGGGTCGGCGGGGTTGCGTGCGTGAGCATATAGCCTGGGTCGCACAATCTTGCGTGCGGGCAGGCTAGGTCGTGCGCGGCTGGGGCCGTGTGCAAGCATGCACGCGGTCGGGGCCACACACACGCTTGCATACGGCCGAGCATGGCCTTGCGCGTGACATGACTGCTGTTACACGCTCGTTTGCCCACATTCTCAGCGATCATGGGCGGTTTTAGGATGAGTGGACTTAGTGGGCTGATTATGGCCGACCCTACTCTCCCCACTTTCTTCATGAGGTGGTGCGGTTAGTGTCTATGTGCATCTTCACATTAGTTTGCAAGGCTGAACTACCTCGGGATCGCGCAAGACTGGCCCGTTCGCACCATAATGGCAAGTCGTTTGAGGTCGCACTTATAGAATCCCTTGTTCGACCAAACTTATTCTGGGGAACCCCATCAAAACTATTGCTTTATCAGTAAAGCATGACAATAGATGGAAAAGGGCTAATGGGACGCTTTCCTCACAAGCATTGCAAATTGCTATCTCGAAGGTCGCATTCGCGGCGATTTTGTGACGTTTTACAAAATGTAGCAAATTAATGGTCGCGCTTGAAAAATGCTGTCAAATGTATTAAAAAGCATGGTGATAGCCCATATCTCTAGTTGTGGTTGTGCGCTAGCGTGATAAAATGCGAGATCCTAGAGCTTCTTAGGAGAAATTGTTTTCTGAATGTAATACATTACATCGTCACTTTTGTTTGTTTAGTTGTGTTTTTTCTGCTTGTTTTTTCTAGTTTTGCCAAAGCTAGCTGCGCATGTTATTTTTTTATAATTAAAACACGTACCTGTTAACGGCCGCCTTAAAAAAAATTCATGTGTTCTTAGCCTTTAAATGTCAATTGCTACATTTGAAAATTGTCTTGCAGATGAACACAAAAGTTAGTAAATTCAATTTCTATGTTTGAAAACTATTCTGCAAACAAATATATGTTTCAGTTTTTGACCCAAAACAGAAACAGCAGATTTTTTCTCATTTTAGAACAAAACGACGGTATAAATGAACACAACCTCAGGGTGTACGTGTTATGCATGGGCATCATGTCATGGGCTCGTCTGCATGGGCATCAAACATTAAATCACTCCACAAGATCTCTAATGTTATGCATTGGTCTTGTCAAGGATGTGGAGATTGGCCCGTCATGCACTGATGTGTGGCAGGCTGCAGAGCGGGGACTATTTTCTCTTGCACTTGCACTGATTAGTTTCGCTGGAATTGACACAAGGGAGTTAGAATTTGGTATGTTTATTCCAATTCCGTTGTTTGTTTGGTCTTATTTGGAGGGGAAATTGGAATTCGTCCAAGCCCCAAAGGTTTTGCCTTTTAGAAAAAAACTTGCATCCAAAGCCTAGCAGTGTCAGTGGGTTTTGGGAAGATTGCGGCTGAGGGAAAACCGTTGTCGTGCACAGTCTCTCTGCTTCGACACCAGTGCCTAGGTACCCTCGATAGGTCTGGGAAATACATTTCCTATGTACCTTGTTTCTACATTGCATCGATCATCCATTTCCTGTGTACATCAATGTTTTGTCGTCCGAATACTCTGATATAATTGAACTTCCTATATTTGATTACAATAAGCATTTTGATGTATCCGTAGATGTCAAGTGAATGATTATCTTCAATGGTTGAAAAAAAATGGGTCAGCCGCTGCGGATCTAGATTAAGACCCCCTTTGGAAGGGGTTTTTTCCTCCTTTCCATTTTCTATAAAATGTCACCGTTCATAATATTGTGTAATGGAATTTCTAGAATTTTGAGTTATGCACATTTTAGAATTTCTACATATTTAAGGAAGCATAAGAAAAATATATGACTATATTGTGAGATGCGGCAATGGAATTTTGGGTGCAAAATCTTTTTGAGTTGTTAGCATTTTATAGTAACTGTGTATTTTGTAGATGTCTGTATGTGTATGTATTATTGTGTTTGTTTGTAGATGCGTGTATGTAACAGTGTGTTTGTAGATGTCTTTGTGTAGATGTATGGTTGTATGTGTATATGTATATATATATGTGTATGTACAATGATAGCAACTCACATTTGAGTATATGTATGCATATGTATTGGTTGTATTTGTGTGTGGGTTGTATTTGTGTTTGGGTTATGTTTTGTTAAATATATTATAATATGTCCGCACGTGTCGAGGCGGATTCGTAATGAGTTATTGTGTTCGTGTCGTCCTAGGGTTAGGGTCCACACTGGTGATACTATATAATCCATATTACAAACTTGATAGGATTATGTGGACTATCTTGAGCCTTTAGCAAACCCCCTCTAACATTCTCAAGATACCAAATTGCTCTGCTAGGGTTTCGTCACCCTCAACCTATTCTGCCACTCCCGTCGTTCATTCGTGATTCTGCTGCAGCCTGCATCTCTCGGTCAGGAAGAGGAAAATTTCACCTGTGCGCCGCTCCTCTCCCGTCGCCGCTCGTCTTTGGGGATCATCTTCGTGTTTCCCGTTGCCGCTCGATGGGAGGAAGAGGGAAAAGTGCTGTCGCAGATTTGGGAAAAGCTCAGTCGCCGCTCGTCTTCATGATACTTGTCGCCAGTGCTTCTCCTTCTCGTGGATCTGCTACAGGAGATCTACACCATTATAATCGCTGTAGAGGATTGTCTGTTGCGGATTAGAGGAGATTGATCTCTGGATTTTAGAACCAGTGCGAGTCTTCTCCCTTTCGACTTCTGTCGCGAGTTTCCTGCTTCTCCAAGATCGATTCGTCATCCTTGTTGTTCGCAGATCTGTCGCCGCTGCCATGTATAGGCCATCGCAGTGATGAGTACGATTACGCAGATCTATTCTTCTCCCTCCATCTGGATTTGCTGCTGCTGTCTTGTCTGAGAGTAGAACTGAAATCCAGACCGGAAAAAATTGTGTCAGAGATGATCAAGGATAAGGGCCATTATCTAGATCCGGATCCAGTCGCTCTTCGTTTCATTCCAGATCCAGTCGCTCTTCGCTCTCTGCTTCAGTTCTCCAGATCCAGAGGCCTGTAGACAGATCAACTGCCTGTGTTTTTGCGCTATTTGGTGGAGCACTATCCAGATCTGGAGTTTGATCTAAAGGAGCACTCCAAGATTGTTTTACTGATCATCCTCCGAGCAATGACTCTCCCGCTTTTTGTTGGAGAAGGGAGATCAACTCCTTTGGTCTCTCTGTTGTGCATACTGGTTGGTTCTTTTCTTCGGCTATCGTGACTAACCAGAGAGGAGGAGAAGACACACATCTGGATTGGATCCGAAGACCCGCATCTCATCTCCATGCGACTCAGGTGTATTCTTTCCTATTTACTGTTCTAGCTTAAGAGAGATGCCAATGCTTAGCTCGTACAACATCGTCAAGATACAATGATTCGACCTCTCCGATTTCCACGCTTGGAAGCTGCACGTCCAGCTTGGAATGAAGGAACGTGAGATATTTTACACTGTTCTGAGTGACTTTGCTACAACTGAAGAGGACATGGAGGAATTTCAATGGAGAAAGGGCGAAGATTTTTGCAGGGACTACCTCCTAAATTCAAAGGAGAATTGAGATCTCCCTGACCTACAACAGTTATAAGACCGCAAAGGAGATTTGGGATTTCTTGAACGCTAACTTCCAGAAGGAAGAGGGGTTATCGAGGACTCTCCTTCAGGAGAGACTCTTCAATTTAAGATTCAATCTAAACTCGTCAATCACCTCGCAAATAATCGAACTGGAAAGTCTGCGTCTCAAACTGGCGCACGACAAGTCCGATATCTCAGATAATCTTTTTGTGTGTTTTATTCTTAGCAAGCTACGTCCTGAGTGGTTGACCTTCAAGACTGAAATGAACAGACTGAAGGAAAAGATCGCACTGGATAAACTCAAAAGGTTCATCGATATCGAGGATCAAAATATCGCTGGTAAGAGTTTGGAATAAAGTGGTCAGTCCTCACAGGCTGTCAACTTCATTTCTCGACTCAGTAAGCCTCGACGGAAGCCAACAACACTCAAAGGTGAAGTCTCTGTACAATTGGAGCCTAAAAAGCCCCCTTTCAAAAAGGAGAGTGGCAAGCGCCACAACTGTGGCAAGTGGGGATACTGGGAGCTGATTGCAAGGCTCCTAAGAAGAAGAAGGAGGAGGCCCCACAAAATGTGGCGAACATGCTGGCAGATGCCTCAGATCCTAAGTCCTTCATGGCTATGATCGAAAGCAGTCACCACAGTTCGTCCTCTGAGTGGTGGCTAGATAGCGATGCTACCTGTCATGTGATGAATGACAGAGGTTTACTAGTTGAGGTTAAGGCGGTCTAGGAGAAGGTGGAGAACTGTAATGGAGGAGAGACCGAGGTGACCCATGCTAGGAAAGCCGAGCTGGTCCTCTCATCTGGTAAAATTTTATTTTTAAACAATGTTAAAGTAGTTTCAACATTAACTAAAAATCTGATTTCTATGAGTCTATTAGATAAGTCTGAGATGTACTTTACATTTCAAAACGGTAGAATGGCCTTAACGGTAAATCCATATTATTTTGGGTGTGCGTACCTGATCAACGGAATGTATAGACTTAACTTAAACAATGATAACATTAACAAAATAAGTTCGAACCTCATTGATCCTAAGTTGTTACATAACCGACTTGGACATGTGAACTATAGGAAAATGATAGATCTAGCGAAGAATCATAACATCCCCTTAGTTCCGTCTATTCGATTTGACAAGTGTGAGGTGTGTGCTCAAACCAAAATAACTAGAAAGCTTGTCAAATCAGTTTCTAAAAGCACAAAACTTCTTGAATTGATACATTCAGACCTCTGTGATTTCCGTAGTCACGTCACTAGAGGGTCATGCAGTATATAATTACTTTCATAGATGATTTTTCGAGATATTGTCATGTATATCTACTAAAATCAAAAGACGAATCTTTTGAGATATTTAAGACCTTTAAGTCTCCTGTAGAAAATCAGTTAAACTGAAAATTAAAGATTTAGAGGTGATTGAGGAGGAGAATACACTGTTACTGGATTCAAGGAATTTTGTGCCTCTAAGAGATTAATTCTTGAAACCACGGCTCCTTACTCACCCCAGTTTAATGGTGTTGCCAAGCATAAAAATAGAACTTTGACAGAGATGTTGAATTCTATGCTCCTAACAGCTGACATGCCTAGTTCCTTTTGGGTAGAATCAGTTCATGCTGCAAACCACATTTTCAATAGAGTGCCTCATTCTCAGATCACTTCTACCACATATGAGTTGTATCATGATCATCCTTGTAGGTATGATACTCTAAAGACTTGGGGTTGTATTGCTTATGTGCGAATACAAGCCCTTAAGAGGCCTAAGGTGGGGCCTAGAACAACGATGTGCGTCTATCTAGGTAGTGCAGAAGATAGTGCAACCGAAAAATTTCTCGATCTATCCACGAATACCTTGATAGAATCTAGAGATGCCATATTTTTGAAAATAAATTTGTCAAGGATCATGGTTTGTCTATCTCTAGGTCTAATGATATGATTTCAGAATCTATCGCAGAACCTGAAGTTATCCCTTCTAGCACTACTCCCTAACCTTTAGAGGTGGAACCTGTTCCATGTAGAGCATCTACAAGAGAGAGGATCCCTAAGAACTTTGGTGAGAATTTTGTCACCTATCACTTAGAAGATGATCCATTTTCCTATTAGGAAGCAATGCGATCTAGATATTCATTATTGTAGGCAGAAGCCATTGATGATAAGATGGACTCACTATTACATAACAATACTTGGCATCTAGTTGACTTGCTGAAATGAGCTAAAGTCATAGGATGCAAGTGGGTGTTGAAAAAGAAACTACATAGTGATGGGTCTATAATTTGGTATAAAGTGTGTCTCATAGCTAAAGGTTATAAACAATAGGGGGATAGAATATTTTGATGTTTATTCACCTATGTGTCACCTATCGACTATTAGGATTCTTCTGGCCCTAGCGTCTATTGAGAGTTTTATAGTTCATTAGATGGATGTGAAAATAGTCTTCTTAAATGGAGAGCTTGATGAAGAGATCTACATGGCACAACCTGAAGGTTATGTGCATAAAGATTTAAAAGATAAAGTGTCCAAATTGGATAAATCAATCTATGAACTTAAACAAACGCCTAAGATGTGGCCCATGAAGTTTGACCAGGTGGTAAAGAGCCTCAGATTCCAGTCCAGTTACTCAGACAAATGCCTTGATCACCGCTCATTCTTGAAATAGACAATGATCATATGTTTATATGTGGATGACATGTTGATTTTGGGGTCGAATTTTGCTGCAGTTAAGGATATTAAGTCCACTCTTACAGAAGTTTTTGACGTGAAGGACCTTGTCCTGTGGATACCCTGTTAGGTATGAAGGTTAGAGTTGACGAGAGTCGGGTTACTCTTAGTCAGGCTCATTATATTTAGCAACTTCTTTCTACCTGGGAAAATGATAACTGTAGGCCGGCTGAGACACCATTTTATTATAATGTCAAGTTGAGTCCTAATGAAGAGACCAGCATAGATCAAATTAAGTATTCCAAAATAATTGGTAATCTCATGTATGTCATAAGTTGTACAAGACCAGATATTGTTTTTTCCATTTAGCATGCTAAACCGTTTTACCAGTAATCCAAGCAAAGAGCATTGGGAAGCCCCAGACAGGCTATTGAGATACCTGAGAGGTAGTAAAGATCATGCTCTATAAAGTGTTTGTTTTAGGAAACTGATTGACCTAGAGGGGGGTGAATATATCCAATTCAAATTTATTCAAATCTTGGCTACTTAAGGACATAAAAATTTCTTTAGTGAGGAAGTTAACACATCCATCACAATCAAGAAAACAGATAAAACAAGATCAGCACAGATCAAAACAGATAAAACCCTAAAATAAGATCTAATCTAGCAATCACAACACAAACCGCAACACAACATGCAGGAATTTAGAGTGGTTCCCCAAATTATGGGTACATCCACTTTTCCCCTTCCCCTATCTAGCAATGAACTAGATTTAGCCAAACTCCTCCTTTCTTTTCCTCAGATCCTCAGATCTTACACCTCAAAGCCCAGCTAGCTCCTACAACTCAGATTCCTTTCAAGAATCCTATCTCAGAGTGCACATTCACTCCTAAACCCCAGGCAAACCCTTTGTCCCACACTCTCAGAATATAACTGTTCTTACAACTCAAAGAAAGTCCTTCTTCTCCTACCTCAGGCTCTCAGCCCTACCTCAGTCTTTATAATTTAGGCTTATAGCTCAGAGATATATATATCTCCTACCCCTCAGATCTGCTACCAGATTTTACAAAATATGAATTAAAGTAGACTGGAATTTATGATTTGATAAATCACCTAGCAGGAAAGAAACATGTGACTTCTTCTTGATCAGATCTTGATGAGTAATATTCTTCGTTGAACTTGATTAAGAAGAAATAGTTCAACCCTTCTTAGCTTTTTCAAAGCTTCTTAAAGGAGAAGGTGGGGTTGAACTTGGTTGTAGAAGATTGGAGTTGATCCACGATCAGCCTCCTCTCCACCTTCAGAATTCTGTTGAATTGATCTGACAGACTGTGATGAGAAGAATGAGAAAATTTATATTCATTTCTTTTGTGTTGGTCTTCTTATATAGGCTTTGGAAAGAGTGACTGGCTGCTCCAGTTAATCCACTGACATCTGACAGTTCTGACAATTGTCAGAACTTCAGGCTTCAAATTCTAGACTTAGAAGAATTTCTGTCTTAAGAGCTTCTGCATAAAGATGTTGACACTTTTGTACTTAGATTCAGTCGACATCAATCCTGGGTGTCGACATTGCTCTACTTAGATTATGTCGACACCAATCCTGAGTATTGACACTTCTCTTATAGGGATGTCGACAACAATCGAGTGTGTCGACACTGCTAACTTCTTGTCTCAACACAACTTGTATAAAAGGTGTCGACACTAGAATTGATTGTCGACACTGTTGGTTTCTTGACTAACGGTGTCGACCCAAGTCTTGGATGTCAACACAGCTTATTTCCTGTCTCTGCACTACTTGAGTAGGGGTGTCGAAACTAGTCCTGAGTGTCGACACAACTTGCTTCATGTCTCAGCACTACTTTAATAAGGGTGTCGACACTATTCTTGAGTGTCGACACTGCTTGCTTTTTGTCTCAACACTACTTTAATAAGGGCTTCGACACTAGTACTGAGTGTCGACACTGCTTTTACAAAGGTGTCGACACTTTTCTATTGTCTCAACACTTTTGTACTTAGTTTATTTTCTTCAACATAGAATCTGCACAAGTAAACTCAATTTACATCAAATACAAATTTGTGCATATCATTGAGTTGAAATAACTTCTTCAAATCAGGTACATTGTTTCCAATGTACCCAACAATATCCCCCTATTTGGAGAAGTCATAACACCAATTCAATGATATACACCACAATATCAAAATATAATAATTATGATGTATAAGAAAAAACTGCTGAACAAAATATAAAGAACAACAATGATAACACAGGTAGAATAAAGTGCAACCAAACTTTTTCATTATAATTTGTCTAAAGACTACACTTTACATTTTTTTTGTTTTGTTATATTGTACTTAAAACAAAATTACATAATGCTTAATATCAAAAATAGATTAAGAATCCTCTGGCTCTTTGATGACAATGCCTTTTTTAGATTGAATTTTAGCTTTGACTTCAGGCACTTTGTCATCAGCCACTTTCTCCTTTCCCTTGGCATTCTTAGCTTTGAAGATCTTTTCTTGCTTGATCCTTTGCCTTTCGCGATAGTGACAGGGTTTGGGAAAATATTTGCCGGGCTCAATAGAATTAGATGTAATCTTCCCTGTTTCAGATCATTTCTGAATTTGTGGATGATCTCCTGCTACTTTGTATGCTTTGCCCATTCTTGTTCAGAATACCACTTGCCCCTGTCAGCTATGTTATTATTGACTGCTTTTCATGCAGTGAGTATAATTAATCTAGAGATTGGACTTCACTACTCAAAACTAGCCTAGCTTCAGCCTGTTCCCAGAATCTTTTCTTAGATAGCTGAGCTACTTTCTCTTTAAGCAATGCAGATGCAGTTATCTCCACCTCCTTACATACTATATTTTAAACCTGGGCTCGTGTACTGTACATGGTCTGGACAACAGTTTGGATGGCCTCAAAATGAGCTGGTTGACAACTAGACTCAGCAGTTTGGTCTCCATCATACCATATGGGAGGATGACCTAAAGTTTCTCTGATGCTATTGGATGTCCAGATAGTATGATTAGAGCTTGCCTTTAGCATTACTCTATCCCCCTTTATGACTTCTCTTTCAACATGATATCTTAGGTCATTCTTGTGAAATCTTACTTGATCATCCAGATAATTGATTCCTGATGATAAAGAATTCTTTGCTTTGAGCAGATGTTCATCTTATATTTTGTGAGATGCTTTCACTTCCTTAACCAAAGAGGCTTTGTGAGTCGATAACTGTGTTTCAATGTATTTGGAGGTAGAGGTTATCTTTATTTCTAGAGCTGTAGATTGCTCAGCCATCATGACCAATGTGACATTATTCAATTCAATCATATTCTCATTCATTATATTTTGATTCTCAAGGACATAGCCTTATTTTACAATTGTTTCATCTTGATTTTCTTTAACTCTTCCCGCTGTTTAGCAATATATACTACTGCATTAGTACCTCTTTGAAAAAAATATGTCATATCTTTCTTCAGTAGATTAACTTCAAATCTAATATATTTGATTTCCTGAGCTAGCTGAAACTGCAACTCCTTGTTTCTTTCATCCACATACTTCTCAAGTTGATTCATTTGCTGATCTAGCATAATCTACATTTTAAGTAGAAGTGAACTTAAATCCATAGTAGTGTTGGAGTTACCATTGTGATATGGAAGTGATCAAGCATGTAATCTCACTGCCAACGCGATATGAGCCTGCAGGGTCGCACATAAGAGATGTGGAGAAGTTGGATGACTGACTGTGTTGGTAAAGGTTACCAATCACCGACCTGAATAGGGTTATGGGCAAAGTGTTGCCTTATAGGATCATCGGGTTGGGCAAATGTTGCCTTGAAGGGCTGGTTGGGATTGTCGTCCGAGGGTCGATGACATTAGTCGAGAATCGTCTTCTGATTCCCGCCGATCGGCGAGAATCGTCTCTCTGATTCTCGCCGATCGACGAGAATCGTCGAGAATCAATTGTTGATTCTCGACGATCGACTACTTCGACAATTGTCGTCGACCGCGGCTCGACGATCGTCGAGTATCGTTGTGTATCGTCGAGCGCGGCTCGACGATCGGCGAGAATCGTCGAGTATTGTACTCTGATTCTCGCCGATCCTGTATGATACTCGTCGACTGATTCTCGCCGAACCTGCTCAGTGATTCTCGCCGATTGTCGCCGATTCTCACCGATTGATACTCGCCGATTCTGAACCCTATTTTCGGGTGGTCTGCGGATAGCGATTTTCCTGGGTTTATTTATACCTTTGGTATAAATAGGACACTTAGGGTTTTCGGGATCACAGACGCGCTCGCGATTTTCTCCTGTAGCAAATCGAACCAGACGGAAGTCGTTCCGCCTTTCGCTACGCCGATCCCGATCCCCGCCGCCGACGGAAGAGTTCCGTCGCCGCCGTGTTTGCTCCGTCGACCGCCTCTTCTCCAGCGACTATCACTGGTGCTGCTCTTCCTGGCGCGGACCTAGCAGTCCGTGGAATAGCAGAGGTGCGGTCTTCTCCTTCCCGATCTTCCGTACGACGGAAAGCTCGGCGTTCTCCCGCTCGTGTGGACTTCTGCTGAAACGTGGACACTATTCCACGAAGAACTCGCCACCAGCAGAAATCAAAGTTTGGAGCATCTCCGTTGAGTTGTGACTCAACGCCACCGAGGTAATTTTTGCCTAGTTTTTGCTAACTTCTTGATTCAACGTTCATAGCCCGATCCACATCTCTTTGGGTTTTTCTTGATGTTTATTTTTCCGCTGCGTGCACAAGCGTTGTGCCATCCCCATAGAGAAACCAAACAAGTAGGAGCAGGAGTTGTGGCAGACTGAATAATTTTCTTATAGATTTTACTTCTCTTTTTAAGGTCAGATAATTTTCTTTTCTTAAGCATGAACACTATATCCTCTTCAGATCCTGAGGAGCTCTCCACTTCCACTGGTTCTTGCTGAGTGATTTCTTCAGTATGTGGGGCATGAGTTTCCAGCTCCCCCTCTACCATTGCAGATACTTTAGCATGGGTGGTGTCCTCCATGTGATCATCTGGTTACTCCTGGGCTGCACCATCTTCTTCCTCAGTGTCCTTTGAGATAGCAGTCTCATTTGCTGGCCCAGACATAACCACATCTTGTGTTGGCAAATCCTCTTCTTGTTGAAGGGTCTCCAGGTCATGGACTACTTCCATGACTGAACCATATGCAACAGTAGAGTTTGATACATGTAATACAGGGAGGTTCTCCCCCTCAAATTGATCCCTCTCTGGGATTGGCTCACCTATTGACTGATCTTTTTAGGGAGTGGCTCCCCCTCAATCTGAGCATCATCAGGAAGAGTGGCCCTTGGGGAAGAAACTACTTGATCTTCAGTTTGAATCTCTATCCTGGATCCTTCTTGATCCCCTGTGTCACTGATAGACTCATCATCCACTCCAGGTACTTCCTTGAGTTTCTTTGTCTTATGCTGAACAGGGGAGACCTGTGTCAGCTTCCTATCACACCTGCTCAGAATCTTCTTATCCATTCTACTCATATGATTGATCTTTGAACCAATCTTGAGGTTGATATTGTTTGGGAGTACTAGGACAAGGTAGAGGCTTACTATTCTGCCTATATTGGGATTGCTGACACTCTCAACAATCTTGTCAAATAGTATCCTGCTCTAATTTTTCTTTAGCTTGAAGATGATTCTAGTCATGATGTTGAACATGACAGTAGTCATTCTATCGTGCGCACCAATCTTGCACAAGAGTACCTTGCCACTATTTTTGATAAGAATTTACCTTGAGAATTCATCCCTTTCCTAGCAAGGGTACTTCCTACCTTGGTGGTAGAGCGTAATCCACACCATGTCAGGGCATCTTTAGTTCGTCTTGAATCAACTACTTCATCATCATCCTGACCAAACTTGGTCATGTGAATGACCTTGGCCAATCGACTTGGTGTGATGCGGACCTTGGCTCCATTGACGGTGCATTTGATTTTCTAAGATGTGACCTTGGCATTGGTATAGAATTCAAGAACTTCTCTTTTCCAAATGTTTGATGGTTCGAAAGTACATATTCTAGTCCGACATCGGTGATTAGGGTAATAATATCCTTGATATCGTCTGTTGCTGAATTAAAACCATTTTGCACTAGTTCGTATCTTTCGAAAAGTTGATCTTCATTCTTGGGTGCCATTTGAGTCGAGAATGAGGAATGCAGGATTGACAGAGTTCTAGGGCTCGACACTCAAGAAGAGATAGTTCAGAAATACAAGAAGGCGTGGTCGACTTCTTCTCACACATTCTATTTATAGGCTTCCGTACGGGGAAAAAGAAAGGGCGCGCTCAAGTTTTACTAATCCAAAATAATCTAGAAATGATAAAGTCTCGACATTGACAATTTTGTGTCGATACTACTGTCGACACAAGTTAGCACCAAGAAATTGTTTCTCGGCAAAACCTAGGTGTCCAGACATCTGTTGGTGTCTCGACACAGACAATTTTGTGTCGACACATGTCGACACTTGTGTCGACACAATAACCATATTCTTAAGTGTCTCGACACTTTTTACATGGACTTAGGCAAATTTTATTTTCTTATTTTCTAACTAATGTCACTTGACCTTTTTAATGTCTTACTTGTTTATTTAGGTAAGTAGACTTTGTTACTTAACCTATACAAGTTGTACATTGATTTTCTAAGTACAAATGAAAATGGTTATTCTGAACCTAAATTCTTGAGTACCATAACAACAAGATTTACTCTATGTTTAACATACTTGGATCAAACTTGAAGAAATTAAACTTGTTTTCATCTAAGAGTTTTGTGAATATGTCAGCAATTTGATTTTCAATTGGAGTATACTGTAAACAAATATTGCCTTTTTTCAATATGTTCTCTAAGAATGTGATATCTGATTTCTATGTGTTTGGTTCTACTGTGAGAAACAAAATTATTAGCAATTGAGATTGCACTAGTACAGTCACAATACATAACATATTTACTTAGTTGTACATTGTTGTCCAGGAGTTGATGCTGAATCCATAGTAACTGTATACAATAACTCCCAGCTGATATATACTCAGACTCAACTGTTGAAATAACTAGACTTATCTGCTTCTTGCAACTCCAACTGATGAGTCTTCTCCTCAGAAATTGACAAGTTCCTGAAGTACTCTTTCTATCCTTTTTACAGCCTGCAAAATCTGTATATGTGTATCCAATTAGATCAAAGTCACCATTCCTAGGATACCAAAGCCCAAAATTGGGTGTGCCCTTTAGATATCTCAGCATTCTTTTAGTAGCTGCATAGTGAGACTCTTTAGGGCACGATTGGTACCTAGCACAGACACATGCTAAAAATATGATATCTGGTCTACTAACTATTAAGTAAAGGAGTGATCCAATGATGCCTCTGTACAATGATTCATCCACTGGTTTCCCAGATTCATCCTTATGTAGTGATACTGAGGAACCCATTGGGGTTCTCATGGTAGAAGAATTTTTCATAACATACTTCTTAATCAACTCGTTTGTGAATTTAGACAGAGAGATGGATATACCATCTTTAGATTGTCTAACTTGGAATCCCAAGAAACACTTCAGCTCACTCATGCTGCTCATTTTAAAATTGTCATGCATAAGCTTGACAAATTTCCTACATAGCAGCTCATTAGTAGAACCAAAAAAGATGTCATCTACATAAATCTGGACTAGGATGCTTGAGCCTTTGATGTCTCTTAGGAATAGTGTCTTATCTATCTTCCCCCTAAAGAATTTATTCTCTATGAGAAAGCTAGATAGGGTCTCATAACAGGCTCTAGGTGTCTGTTTTAACCCATACAATGCTTTATGTAATATGAAGACATGAGAGCTAAGTTTAGGATTTACAAAACCTGGTGGTTATTCTTTATATACCTCTTCCTTCAATGTACCATTTAGGAATGCAGATTTAACATCCATCTAGTAGACTTTATATCCTTTGTAAGCTACATGAGCTAAAATTAATCTAATGGCTTCTAGCCTAGCTACAGGTTCAAAGATTTGGTCAAAGTTTATTCCTTCCTCTTGTCTATACCATTTAGCCACAAGTCTTACTTGTTTTTAACTATGACTATATTCTTATCTAATTTATTTCTATATATCCACTTAGTTCCTATGAAATTGTGATTTCTAGGTTTAGGAACTAGAATACAGACCTTACATCTCTCAAATTGATTGAGCTCTTCTGGCATTGTCATGATCCAATTGGGGTCTAAATTGGCTTCTTCATATTTCTTATGTTCCATCTAAGAGAGAAAGCTTGAGAATAGAACAACATTATGATGTCTACTCCTAGTGGTCACACCTAGCCTTACATCACCTATTATTTGATCAATGGGATGATCTCTAAAGTGTCTAACAACTATAAGCAAATTTCTACCATCACCTAGTTCTTCAGGTATAGAAGGGTGAGTCTCTTCCTCCCCCTAGGCAGTGACTGTGTCTTCTATAGGAACTATAATATTATTTCTAGCCTCTAATTCTATAGAAGATGAATTGCCTATATTTAATTTTTCCATCTTAGAGTCAACATCTCTTATACTAGAATTGTTAGATAGTATATTATGTAAAACAGAAGTTTCATCAAAACCAATATAAATTGATTCTTCTACTAGTTGATGTTTTAAGTTGTAGATTCTATATGTCTTGTTATGATTACTATAGCCTACAAAAATACCTTCATAGGACTTCTCTGAAAACTTACTTAGATAAGTCTTCCCATCGTTTAGGACATATCATTTACTTCTAAAGATCTTGAAATAGGACAGACTTGTTTTTCTGCCTTTCATTAGTTCATAGGGAGTCTTGTTATGACTTTTGTTGATCAAGGACATATTCTAAACATAACAGGTAGTGCTTACAGCCTCAACCCAGAAATATTCTGGGAGAGATGTGTCACTTAACATAGTTCTAGCAGCCTCAATGAGAGTACTATTTTTCCTCTCAGCAACCCCATTTTGCTGGAGAGTTCAAGGAGAGGAGAATTTCTGAAAGATCCCTAGTTCTTTACAGAAATTTGTCATTCTTTCAGATTGAAATTATGTTCCATGGTCACTTCTGAATTTGACCATAGAACAACCCTTTTCATTTTGAATTTATTTGACAAAATCAACAAGAATGTACAGAGTTTCAGACTTTCACCTTAGGAAGAATACCCAAGAAAATCTAGAGTGATCATATACAATCGCATAGGTGTAAGACTTCCTACCTAAACTAAGAACTTGCATAGGACAAAATAGGTCCATATGAAGTAAGTACAGATACCTCTAAGTATCTTTGGACTAAATGCTCTTAAAGGAGACTTTTGTTTATTTACATCTTTGACATGCTAGACTGTTGGGTATTGTATCCACAATAACCTAGATTTGTGTGAAGTCACCCTTGAACTAAGATGAATTAATTATGTATTTGATGTCATTTTTTAGTTGAGTGCTTGCATGTCACTATTGATAAGTGTAGACCAATGTCAGTTTATAGTGAGTGACCAAACACCGGACCATGTAATATAATCTCTCATTGTGTGATCCATGGTGTTGGCTCATGTGTAACATCTATATTGGGATGAACTTCATTTTCAAGTACTAAAGGAATGAAAGAAAGGAAAGGATGCTGACTTCTGATTAAAGAAGAAAACAAATTTTCCTTGAAAATTTCCCAAGTAAATTTTTCGAAAAGATTAGTGTTTTTCAAAAAGTCTGAACTTCATTTTTCGAGAAAGACAAGTTGTTCTCGAGAAACATTATGATGTTTCAAAAAAATCTCAAAAAATTCGAAGTTTTCCTTTTCGAAAAATACCTTGAAGAGTTCTCGAAAAAAACCAAGTCGTTTTTTCGAAAGAGCAAATAGTTTTCAAAACATCATAAACTATTTTTTGAAAAAATCGATTTCATTCTTCAAAAAAGAAGAGTTGTTTTCGATAAGTTTTATTCCTTTCAAACAATAAGTTTCCGGCTCAAAGGAAATTCTGCGTGAAGCCTTTTTCGAAAAAGGCTGAGTTAGTTTTCGAAAAACCAAGATGCTTTCGAAGAATTTTTATTCTTTTGAAGAATGCAGTGCGGAATAATTCAAAATTCATTTGTCGAACGGAGTTCGCAGTTCATCGAACAGGTTTCCAGTTCGTCGATCAGAATTTCTTAATTCGTCGAGCTGGATTTCTTTTAAACCTAAACTCTTCATGATTGATCCTTGTGGATCCTTCCTTAAAGATTTCAGACCATTAGAAGAAGTTCTATATAAGGTCTTGTCAATGGATTCGTCAACCCTAATCCTAATCGCTAATCTTATCAGAAGTCTGAATCGCCGTAATTTCTAAGATCGGGATAAGCCACACGCTCTGTCTTCTTCGACACTCTTTTCTGCGTTCATCCTGCGATTCACCAAGAGAAATATTTGACAGATCACAAGATTCAAGATTCTCTATTCATTTACTTGATCATCTCAAATCCAAAGAATTTCAGATCGTGTTCTCTCAAGATTTCTTCCTCAACTTCTTCACCGAGCTTTCAGTTTTCAAGAAGGAAGAACTCTGTAGATTTCAGATCTGAAGTGAAGTTTTTTTGTTGTTGTTATAAAACTTTATTTAAAATTTTGTAGGGTTTTGTCTCCGAGCTTGTAGGAAGATTTATCTTCCGAGTGTAGATACCGTTTTGGGGGATCGAGTTTGTAGGAGTGTGTTTACTCCGAGTTGTAGGAGCGTTGCTCTGAGGTGTAGGATTGTTTAATCCAAGATATAATGAAGTAGCCAAAGCTAGACGTGGTGCTAGATTGATGAGGTGGAGAGTGGACGTACCAAAGATTGGGGAACCACTATAATTTCTTGTGTCGCCTGGATTGTGTTTGATTATTCTGTGTTAATCCCTTTAAATGTTTTATTCTACAAAAGACGTAGATCTCACCTATTCACCCCCTCTAGGCGATTTAGGTAGACAACTAGATACATTCAATTGGTATCAGAGGGAGGTTATTCTCAAAAGGTTCACACCTTGAACAGATCTACTTCTAGTTATCGTAGAGATAATCAATTGGTGTGCACTAAGACCAACTTTCCCATGTGGAAAGAAAGGATAAGATTCTTCATGGAAGTTGTTGATCCCCGCATCTTCATGATAGTGGAATAAGGCCCCTATGTTCCTATAACGACCTCCACTATTGATCCTACTAGAAAGGTACCAAAGAAACTGATGGATCTCGATAAAGATGAGATTGCACTTATCTCTCTAGACAAGAAAACTAAAAATATCATCGCAAGTGTAGTCGATTACTCCATGTTGTAGAACCATATTCACTGCCAATCTGCTAAGGAAATGTGGCAGTCTTTGATTGTTCTGATGGAATGTACCGAAGAAGTAAGGGATGACAGAAGATCCCTTCTAAACTAGAAGTATGAGGCCATCAAGCAAGGCCCCAAGGACACAATAACAAATACATTTGAAAACTTCTTCAAGATCATCAATGGCCTGAAGAGCTATGGCCGTGTTTTCACAAACGGAGAACTAAATGACAAGTTCCTAAGATCCTTAACCAACGAATGCGACAACAAGATTTGTGCCATCAGGGAATTCGGGAGACTGGCCGAAACTGACCCCAAGAACCTCTTCGGAAAGTTTATGTCCTATGAGCTTCAAATCAACACAAGAAAGGCTGAAGAAGAGGGAAGCAGATCTTCATCAAAAGAGAAGTCTGTTACACTGAAGGCAGACAACTCAAGGAAGGGAAAGGCTGCATCTCCTGCTCCCACTCGGGAAGAAAGTGAAGAATAAGACACAGAGCCAAGCACCTCGGGCTCAAAGTTTTCTGATGGAGAGTTTTCTCTTCTCTCCAGATAATTCAAGAAGTTTCTCAGTAAGAAGAAACAGATGAGAGGCGAAGACTCCACATACAGAAGATCATGTCATAATGGTGACCATCAAAAGAAACGACACACAAATGATCGGTATAAATCTAGACAAAACAAACATATTTCTACTGATATTGTGTGTTATTGCTGTAATAAGCCAGATCATGTGATCGTTGATTGCCCTCATGAGAAGAAGAAGGGTGAAAGAAGAGAAGAGCACATGTACTCCAAGTACAAAAAGAAGGAGAAGAGCTTTATAGCAAAGAAGCAGAAGACTCTCAGTGACTCTGACTCGTCTGAGTCAAGTGAGGATGAAGAAGCCTACTTCGGGCTCATATCTCACTCCAATGATGAAGAAGTTGTCCCCTAATTTCATGGGGAGGTAAATTCCCTACTATTCTTTCTGAGTCTGATGCTCCTGACGATTGCGATGAGGACTGTTCCTCTGATGATGAATCAGAACTCATGGGTCACTATAAAGAGCTAATCGAGGTTTATGACTGATGTAGAAAAGTTTTTAAAACTCAGGCCAAGGAAATAAAATCCCTTAAAACCGAGGAGATCACTATAAGGGAGAAAGTCACAAGAATAGACTCACTTAGAAAAGAATTTGACTCTGCGATCAAAGAATACAACAAAGCTCTCGAGCACCTCAACCTGAAAGAGAAAATCATCGAGAAGTTAGAAGAATAGCTTGCCGCTGAAAAGAAACTTTTTGAAAGTTTCTCCAAGCTCAAGACAGTCCTTCCATTTGTCGCTGAATTCTCTGCTTAGGCTAAAGGAGTTGGCTTAAACCATGAGGTTGCTCCTAGTAAATCCACTAGAAGGAATAAAGCTCAAAGAAGAAATAAGGTTGCTATGAAAGCTTTAGCCAAAGAGAAGGGGAAGGCCCATCTAGATCAAACTTCGTTTAAGAAAGTCATCTTCCCAACAAACGAGTTTGATTTTGATTCATCCTACGGTCATTTTACCAGGCCTACTTATGTAGAGCCTAAGAATTGGTACCAAGGATGGACCCGTCCCCGAAACTATGGTGAAAGTGTGTTCAAGGCACCTTATGAGTAAATACAAATGTAATACCATGGTCCATATGTTCATGGCCATAATATTAAGAAGGAACCTAAGGCCAAACCAGTTGTACCTAAGGAAAAGGAGATGCAAAAGCCTTGTGAGTGTTATTATCATGAGGCCTCTACCTCCAGATCCACCGCCCCGGCAAGACCATACATTCAAAAGGTTAAGCAGGAGACATGGAAAAGATACTACAGGTTTGATTGTTGGTGTTGCGGCAAAGTTGGTCACTTTGCTGTGGATTGCTGGTTTAATCCCAGAAAGTATAAAACTCTTCTAGTTAATCATATAAGGCAGACCACTCGTAGTGTTAACACTCCTAGGGGGAGTATGCTGACAAATAACCAAGGACACAAATACGTTTGGGTTCCTAAGGTAAATCGATCCTATTTTTGCAGGTATGTCCAAAGGCCAACAAAACACCTATCTGGTATTTGGACAGTGGATGCTCTCAACATATGATCAGGACAAGAAGCCTACTTCAGAATTATACTCCAATCAAAGATGGTCCAAAGGTTATCTTTGGTGGCTCTGACTGAGGAATTACAAAAGTCTACGGTATAATTTCTAACATTATAGTCTCATTCACTGATGTGGCTTATTTGAAAGGATTAGAACATAATCTGATTAGCATAAGTCAATTATGTGATAAAGGCTTTATTGTTACATTCTCTAAAGATTAATGCCTGATAAAGTCAGCCTCTACAATGAAGATGATATTACCAAACACAAGGAGTAGAAATATATTTTGTCTTAATTTTTTATGTTTAGACACTACTACCCTAGTATATTTTGTTGCTAAAGTTAGTACATCTCTTTGTGATCAATGACACAAGAGACTTGCACATATAAATTTCAAAACCATCAACATGCTATTTTCTCAAGACATAGTATGTGACACACCTACTATTAAGTGCATTAAAGAGAGTCCATGTCATGCATGCCAGATGGGCAAGCAGACAAGGGCTACCTTTAAGGGCATTGCCAATAAAGATTCCTCAAGGTGTTTGTATTTATTACACATGGACTTATTCGGTCCAATGCAAGTTCGTAGCTTAGGAGGTAAGTCATGTATGCTGGTAATTGTTGATGATCACTCACGTTTTACTTGGGTGTTCTTTCTGAAACAAAATTCAGATACCTTTGATGTGTTCACTAACTTTGTCAGGTAAATTCAGAACGAATTAAACTGCCCAATGGTCAGAATCAGAAGTGTCCACGAAATAGAATTCAAATCTGGTGCCATGATAGGATTCATCAGAAGTCTAGGTATCTTTCATGAGTTTTCCTCCCCGCGCACTCCACAACAAAATGGAGTTGCAAAGAGAAGGAAAAGAACACTCATTGAAGCATGTACTACAATGCTGACTGACTCTTCTCTACCAGAGTACTTCTGGGCTGAGGCTGTCAATACAGCTTGTCACGTGCAAAATAGAGCATTGATCAACAAGAATCATCGTAAGACTCCTTATGAGCTACTGAAAGGCAGGAAACTGATTGTGTCCTACTTCAGGGTCTTTGGCTGCAAATGCTATGTACTTAATAATGGGAAATATCATCGTACCAAGTTTGGAGAAAAATGCTTTGAAGGTATTTTCTTAGGTTATAGTAGTCATAGTAAGGCGTACAGAATCTATAATAAGAAAACTCTGTTGGTAGAAGAGTCGATTAATGTTGTATTTGATGAGATGAGCCTGCTACATAACATCTCTTCCAGTGTTTTTTTATTGAAGATACATGTTCAAAGCTGAAAGAATTAAGCTTGGATGAGATAGTTGAAGAAAGTGCTCCAAATTTCATCAAGATCACTCCTCCAGTCTCTAGTGGAGAAGATGATCACCAAGTTGAAGAAGTTATCCAAGTGGAAGAAGTAACTCCAGAAACAGTGGAAGCTCCCGATGCAAGGACTCTAGAGCTCAAACACTTGAGGGATCACCCAGCTGATCAAATCATTAGAGATCCTCATGCTGGTGTAAGAACTCGAAGATGTACTACTAATGAAAATTTGCATTTGAGTTTCCTCTCGTAGGTTGAACCAAAGAAATTCGAAGAAGCAAACAAATACGCATCAAGGATGGTTGCATTGGAATAAGAACTAAATTAGTTCAAACGTTGCCAAGTCTGGAAACTTGTACCAAGACCCAAAGGCAAGAATATGATCGGAACAAAGTGGGTCTACAGGAACAAGATGGATGAAGATGGAACCATCATCAAAAATAAGGCTAGACTCGTAACTAAAGGAAATAGACAAGAAGAAGGGATCGATTTTTATCAGACATATGCTCCAGTGGCAAGAGTCGAAGCAATCAGGTTGTTCCTCGCATATACTACGTTTATAGGCTTTACTGTCTATCAAATGGACATGAAGTCAGCCTTCCTCAATGATGATTTAGGTAGACAATCAGATACTTTGAATTGGTTTGAGGGGGTCAGTTTGAAGACTATAACTTGAAGTTCATGGAAATTCCCATGTTCTGTGACCCCTCCAGCGCTATAGCAATCGCCAACAATCCAGTCTCTCATAGCCGGACGAAGCATATCGAATTGAGATACCACTTCATTTGAGAGCATATGGAGAATGTGGACATCAACCTTCAGTATTTTCCCACAGATAGAAAAATTGCAGAAATTTTCACAAAGCCGCTGGACGAGAGCAAGTTCTCATTCTTCAAAACAAAACTTGGCATGCTTAACATGGACTCCTGAAAAGTACAATCAAAGTCAAGTGAAGATTCAACATCAGCCACTTAGAGAATGCCAAAGGAATTCTCACTCGGGTAATAGTCCGGAAAGTTCAAGATCAGAAATGCACTTCTCGAAAAAAGACTTGCATTTTTCGAAAAGAACCTCTGTTTCTCGAAATGGCACTTAAATTTCTCGAAAAGAACTTGGATTTTTCGAAACATTCTATGGATTTTTCGAAATGCCTTTAGGATTTCTCGAAAAAGACCTTGTCTTTTTCGAAAAACCACTCGCCTTTCGAAAAACTATAGGAGTTCTTGAAAAATTCTTCCCTCTTTTCGAAAAATCTCATACCGCTTTCGCAAAATAAAGTCTACCTTTCGAAAAACATCGAAACGTCCTTCCCGAAATTTTTGAAGAAGTCAAAACACCTCTCCGGTACACCTGTCCATATATTTTCAAAATTCATAATTTAATATATATAAGAAAGTCCATAGAAAATCCTACATCCAACTTTTCGAAAAAGGATTTTCGAAGAACGCCGATTTCTTTCAGCCGCTTCAGTTCCGCCGATTCGACTCCACCGGAAAACTCCACTGCTTCTCACCTGCAGGTCAAAAATCTTCCACTCTCTATCATCCATGGCTCCTACAGTGAATATAGGGTTTGGAAGTGAGTTTGTCCACACTGGCATCACCGAAATTTCAGACGATTTCCACAACGTCATTATACTTCTTGAAACTGCCGGTCTTTCATTCGTTCTAGAGCAACCATGCAAGGTACACATTCCATATGTTGAAGAGTTTTTCCGTAATGCAATGATCAAGAGAAGTGGGGAGATTTTGAAAACTTTAGTCAGAAATATAAAGTTAAAGATTAAGTCATCCTTAATAACAAAGTTTCTAAAATTGCCCGCAATCGACAAGGAAGACGACTTGGAAGAACCTAATTATTCTAGGGCCTTGTCTTTCTGTGCTCTCCCTGAATCTACGTCATCTATTCGTCGACCGCAAATGAATTTTTAAAGCAAGATCCTAGCTGAAATTCTTGGGAAGGTCCTTCTCTGCACAACACACTCCATTGAATATATTTCCATAGAATTCTTCTACACGATGAAGACAGTAATCTATCACAAAAAAATTCAATGGGGGCAAATGATTTTTGACAAGATTAAGGGAAGTATCAAGACACCAAATTATGTCAAGATCATCACATTATATCTAAATCAAGTCCACTCAAATATTTTTGGCATATCCAAAGGCGTGTCTGTTCATCACTTGAATAAAGTCACACTGGCCACAGATGGGAGATAAAAATACCAAGGCCAGGACAGGCCCCACCAGTCCCAAGGATTATATCTGATGATGAGGACATGATTCCATATCCTCCTCACACTGATACAACTGGAACATCTGGTGCATCTGTTGAGGGGGAGCCTGCTCCTTCAGTTCAAGAAGAGGCACAACATACAGAAGTTCCAGAAATAGAAGTTCTCACAGATGTTCCTGCAGCCCAAGTTCATGAGAAAGTTGTTGATGATCATGTGGAAATGGAAAATAAGGTCAAGCTCAGTATGATGATGAGCAAAGCACCCCTGCACAAGATGATGGGTCAGGTATGGATGTTCACTCCTTCCCTAACCAAGCTACTCTACTAGCTACTATAGAAGACATAAGTAAGATGATTGAGGAACTCAACTCAGATGACCCCCTGTTCATCTCTCCTGAGGAGACCACTGTAAAGTCTTTCGTAGAAATCCCTGAAGAGATCCCAGAAGAAAGTCATCCAGCTGAGATACAAAAAGACTCACAACCCCAAGCACATATTGAGGGGGGAGACTGATGTTATATTAATTGATGAAGAAGAAATTATTCCAAAGCCTCCCACGAGAAATTTAGACTTCTCTATCCCTTCCATTCTTGGACATGAGGGGGATGAGATTCTACCTTTCAAAAGAGCAAAGAGTACAGTTGTAATTGCAAAAATCCCACCATGGTCATTCCATGCTCTTCTTCCTCCAACTCCTCCTACTGCTATTATTCCTGATGATACCATATTGGATAAAATTGAATCAATGCTGACACAACAACGAGTGTACTATGGCAAGTCTCTCAAGAAAGTTACTGACAAAGATAATGTTCTTGAAAAAGAGATGAGTAGAGACTTTGCTGAAGTACAACATAATACAGATGAGTTTAAGAGACTGCTGCAAATTGGTGGAAAGGACATAGACCATACTATCACTAGTATTGATCAAGTAATGGATTAATCAACTACATTGGCCAGTAATCAAATTCAACTGGAGAAGAAAACTCAAGAACAAAATTTCAAAACATGTGAAGAAGTTGACACATTCAAAGAAGATACAATAACAACCCTTATTGTAGAAGTCAGAAAGGGGGAGGACAAAGTTAAAGAAGTTCTTGACAAGAAAATTCTTGAAATGAAAACCAAGTGGGATGCACAATTGAAAGAGATAAGTACAGACGTACAGAAACAAATTCATGGAGTAAAGCTTCATACTTATGACACTGCTGTGTGGATGCATAATCAAATACTTCCAAACTTTCCAATCAATCCACATGAAGCTCCACCAACTCAACTTAATCCAACTATTTGCATGCCTGTATTTTCTCCCAGACCAGAACATTATGAAGCTCCTCCTACAGATTACTCTCATTTTTGGTCTTCTAATATACAAGAGCATCCTCAAGAGATTCCTCCTGAAGTGCATGTATCAAAAATAAGGAAGTATGGTAAGGGTACTTCTGCTAGCCGATCCATTCCAACTCATGATGCTGAGAAAATAAAAGCACAAGAATTTGCTGAATTATGGAGTCCAATCTCCAAGTCACTCATTCTTGAGGCTTTAAAGCTGGTGGTAGACTACAACAAAGATAGAAATGACCATTACAGTCCCCAGGAGTGGGACTTGTATGAGAAATCATTGACTAAAAGGAGAATCTATGACAAAGAATATGAGAGAAACAATCCCAAAGCTCCTCACAAACCTACAAAGTACTATTCTAAACCTTAATATTTTCAAAAGAGGCAACAAGAGAAGAAAGAAAGGCAGCAACAACATCAATTCAAATGATTGAAGTTTAGCCATAGTTTAGAATTTTGTGGACCTGGACACTTCTATGAACATACTTCTTATATATATATATATAATTTTGATGTTATATTTTTTCTCATTTATCATTGCAATTGCTATTGTGATTGTTAGTTAATTATTTAATTTTTTTGATTTAACTTACCTTAGTGTAGAGGGTTCCAACTTCCACAAATAGGGGGAGATTGTTGGGTATTATATATACAATAACCTAGATTTGTGTGAAGTCGCCCTTGAACTAAGATGAATTAATTATGTATTTGATGTCATTCTCTAGTTGAGTGTTTGCAGGTCACTATTGCTAAGTGTAGACAAATGTCAGATTACAGTGAGTCACCAAACACGAGACCATGCAATGTAATCCCTCATTGTGTGATCCATGGTGTTGGCTCATATGTAACCTCTCTATTGAGATGCACTTCATTTTCAAGTACTAAAGGAATGGAAGAAAGGAAAGGTTGTTGACTTTTGATTAAAGACGAAAAGAAATTTTACTTGAAAATTTCCTAAGTAAATTTTTCGAAAAGACTAGTGTTTTTTGAAAAAGTCTGAACTTCATTTTTCGAGAAATCCAAGTTGTTCTTGAGAACATTATGATGTTTCGAAAAACTCTCAAACATTTCTAAGTTTTCCTTTTCGAAAAATACCCTGAAGAGTTCTCGAAAAAAACCAAGTCGTGTTTTCGAAAGAGCAACTAGTTTTCGAAAAGTCATAAACTAGTTTTCGAAAGATTGATTCCATTCTTCAAAAAAGAAGAGTTGTTTTCAATATGTTTTATTCCTTTCAAACAATAAGTTTCCGGCTCAAAGGAAATTCTGCATGAAGTCTTTTTCAAAAAGGTTGTGTTAGTTTTCGAAAAACCAAGATGCTTTCGAAGAATTTTGATTCTTTCGAAGAACGCAGTGCAGAATAATTCAAAATTCATTCGTCGAACGGAGTTCGCAGTTCGCCGTACAGGTTTTCAATTCGTCGAACGGAATTTCTTAATTCTTCGAGCTGGATTTCTTTTAATTCTTCATGATTGATCCATGTGGATCTTTCCTTAAAGATTTCAGACCATTTGAAGAAGTTCCATATAAGGTCTGGTCGATGGATTCGCCAACCCTAATCCTAATCGCTAATCTTATCAGAAGTTTGAATCGCCGCAATTTCTAAGATCGGGATAAGCCGCACGCTCTGTCTTCTTCGACACTCTTCTTTGCGTTCATCCTGCGATCCAACGATTCACCAAGAGAAATATTTGACAGATCACATAATTCAAGATTCTCTATTCATTCACTTGATCATGTCAAATCCAAAGAATTTCAGATCGTGTTCTCTCAATATTTTTTCCTCAATTTCTTCACCGAGCTTTCAGTTTTCAAGAAGGAAGAATTTTGTAGATTACAGATCTGAAGTGAAGTTTTTTCATTATTGTTGTAAAACTTTATTTCAACTTTTGTAGGAGTTTTGTCCCCGAGCTTGTAAGAAGATTTATCTTCTGAGTGTAGATCTCGTTTTGGGGGATCGAGTTTGTAGTAGTGTGTTTACTCTGGGTTGCAGGAGCGTTGCTCCGAGGTGTAGGATTGTTTAATCCGAGATATAGTGAAGTAGTCAAGGCTAGCCGTGGTGCTAGATTGGTGAGTTGGAGAGTGGACGTACCCAAGATTGGGGAACCACTATAATTACTTGTGTCGTCTTGATTGTGTTTGATTATTCTGTGTTAATCTCTCTAAATTTTTTATTCCGCAAAAGGCGCAGAACTCACCTATTCAAAAACCCCCTCTATGTGATTTAGGTAGACAACTAGATAATTTCATGGACACATGTCTTCTTTGGAGCACTTTAGCTGGGGTCCATTTCTAACTAACTCCATAGAAAGCAACTTGCTCATAACTCTATAATTTAAGTTAGTCAGCCTCTTGTGCTATTGTACACACAAAGAGTCTTTCTCACTTGCTACTAGGTATACAGGAGAATCCTCATTTATATATAAGAAATTTAGAAAATAAATGTTCCCACTCCTTGTGCTTGGCAAGATGATCTCTTGATCACTTATTTTCCTTATCAGACACTTATCATTGTGGAAGGATATTTCATAGCCTATATCACAAAACTAACTTATGCTTATCAGATTGTGTTTCAATCCTTCCACATAAGCCACTTTTATGATAGTCACTAGACCATTAGAAATGTTACCATATCCTTTTGTGTAGCCTTTTTCTGATCCACTAAAGATCACCTTTGGTCCAGTCTTTACTGATCTATAGTCTATTAGCAGACTTCTGGTTCCAATCATGTGCCTGTAACAGCCACTGTCCAAGTACCATATAGTCATTTATATGGTACTTGGATCCATCTGCAGTCACAGAACTAGTTAACCTTAGGCACCCAAATAGTTTTGGGGCCTTGGTTCTGTTAGAATTAGTTGTGTGAATGACAGAAGGTTTTCTGAATGCATGCGTTTGAGATCTAAATGAGGGTCCTATTGGATTGTACCAACAATCTAGAGAAAAATGTCCATCCTTCCCACAACACCAACACTCATATTTGTTATACCTTCTCTTTGGATGCACCTTTGAAGTTGATCTTTTGTGCAACTTAGAGTTGGCCTTCAGATTCTAAGGTTATGGTGCAGAATTGACACCTTTCCCTTTCAGAAATGAGTGTTGTGCACTAGAACCAGATCCAAGAATTACTTGTCTCCTTGGATTGATCACACTTTATGGAGGTCTATAGGCCTTGTTGCCATTAGATATAGTTCCTTTCCAGCAAGGCTCTTTATTTACCTTGCTGGTGGAGCACTCAGCAATTATGTGTCCAGGAACAGATGATGCCTTGCATCTATTAGAATTTAGATGCTTGGCTAATGGTTTAACTGAATCCATTGGGGCCTTCCCTTTTGGTTCAGGTTTCTTATAGATCTCATTATCCTTAATATATCCTACACCACTTCTAAATGGTGCAAAAAATGTATCAATAATGGGCAAGATTGACTTAGGCTTGGAAAACTTGTCCATGAGTTGTCTTTTCTGAAGAAGCTTTGCTTCTAGGTTCTTGACTGTCTTGGCTTGTTCAGCAATGATTTCAGTTTGTTCATCTAGTCTGTGAGCTAACTCTATCAATTCCAGTTTTGATGATCCAACTTTATGGTTCCATCCTTAAACTGAAAAGCAATAACTCTAAGATTCATAATTTCCTTTGCTTGTTTTTAACAAGTTCTTTGCTATTCATAAGAACTTTCAATAATATCCCATACTTATCTATGATATTGTTGATGTCAGTCTCATATTTTGAATCTTGTTCATAGTCTGAGTCTGAACAAGAACCAGAATTTAAACTACTGGATAAAGATTTGACCTTATCAGGATGGTGTTCATCCTGAGCCTTTTCATCAGTGTTGGCCATGAGTCCCTCCACTTAAGAATCACTGTCAAATGTGGTGAGTGGAGCTCTTATTCTTATGTCTGAGTCTTCAGTGGCTATCAAGGGCATTAGAGCCTCTCCTTCTTCAGACTTTGAAGATTCAGTTTCACTTTCTAAAAGTGTTGACTTCTTCTTAGCTATCAAACTCCTGTCAGCCTTTTTATGTACATTAGACTTCATGTTTTCAGTCTTCTTTTCCTTTCTTTTTACTAGGCATTCAGCAATGACATGCCCTGACATGTTACAGCAACAACAAATAATATTAGTCTTAAACTGTTTGTTCTGAGAAGAGTCATAACTGTTCCCAGACTTATTTTTCCTGGGATTCTCTGAATGGTTAGTCTTCATGTGAGAAGAATCTCCACCAAGACCATTTCAGCTGCCTTGCCTTTTTCTCCTCTGAATTTTCTTAAACTGCCTGAAGAGTAATGACAATTCTTCTTTAGTTATATCTTCTCCAGAAGAAGCAGTTTCTGAGTCTTCTGACTATGTTTCTTTTCTGATTGTGTGTGCAGTCTTTTCTCTATTTTTCTTGGATGAATTTGCCTTTAAAGCCAGAGTTTTCTCCTTACTGTGAGCCTTAGTCGTGTCTTCTTCAGACTTCCTGAGGTTTAGTTGCATTTCATGAGATAACATCTTGCCAAATAGAGCCTGGAGTCTATATTGGCTAAGTTACCCATTTCCTTGATAACACATATCTTGATGTCCCATTCCTTGTTTATTGATCTCAAGAATTTATTATTTAGTTCATAGGTTGTGAATTATCTTTCATAGGTTCTCAGGTTGTTCATAATTCTGAAGAATTTCTCAAAGGTCTCAGTTACTTTGTCTGTTTTGTCTTGCCTGAAGGCTACATACTACTTTTTAATAGAGATTTTCTGTCATCTCTAACCTCATCAGTGTCCTCCATGTACACTATCAAAGAGTCCCAAATTTCTCTAAATATTTACTGTGAATTTGATTTTGGAATGTGGAGTCATCTATGACAATGACAATTATGTTCTAAGCCCTCTTGTCCATAGAGTTTGGAATTATCTCATCCTTGTCTATTTCCATATAGGTCTTACGTGTCCTTATATTGGCATCAAGACATGACACTTTCATAGGTATGAAAGGTCACTCAAATACAGTGATGTATATTCTTGGATCTGCAGCCTCCATAAAGAGTATAACCCTTTCCTTCCAAATCTCAAAGCTTTCTTTAGAACAGATTGGGAGTTTGATGGAATAGTTTTCTCTTTGAGCCAAGATTATATCTCAATTAATCCTTAGGATTCTCACCAGGCTATTATGCCTTCACAGTGAACCTCCCTCCGATACCAATTATAAAGTGTTTGTTTTAGGAAACTAATTGTCGTAGAGGGGGGGGGGGGGTGAATAGGTCTAATTTAAAATTATTCAAATCTTGACTACTTAAGAACATAAAAATTTATTTAGTGAGGAAGTTAACACAACCACAATAATCAAGAAAATAGATAAAAGAAGATCAACACAGATGTAATCTAGCAATCACAGCACAAATCACAGCACAGCACACATGAATTTTATAGTGGTCCCCCAAATTATGGGTACATCCACTTTCCCTCTTTCGCCTATCTAGTAATGAACTAGATTCGGCCAAACAACTCCTTTCTTTTCCTCAGATCCTCAGATCTTACACCTCAGAACCCGCTGGCTCCTATAACTCAGATTCCCTTCAAGAATCCTACCTCAGAGTGCACCTTCACTCATACACCTCAGGAAAATTGTTGGGTACATTGGTCATAATGTACTTGATTTGAAGAAGCCATTTCAACTCAATGATATACAAATATTTGTATTTGATGTATATTTTGGTTTATGTTTGCAGGATTACATATTGATTGGACAGGTGGACACAAGAAGCTAACTTGATTTTGAAGAAGATAACAAATCTATAATTTCAACTCAAGGTGGATTTGATCGACAATTTCTTCAAGATTATCAAGTCGATCAACATCAAGAAGATAACAGATCAACAAATATAACTTTTCAGCCCGCCAATTTATCAAGAAAATATTCATTGCTGCTGAATTGAAGAATCTGTGCTCACAAATCCATCAGATTACAGATTTTTTATTTTCTGTGAAGTAATTTTTCATTTTTACCTCAAAATTTTGTAAGATCTCCTTGAGATCTGAGTGGGTAGGAGATCTTATCTCTGAGTTATATACTTATTTTATAAAGGCTTAGGTAGGGTTATTGAGGTCCCTGAGATAGGTGAGTGAATCACTGAGTTGTATGCCTATTTTATAAAGGCTGAGGTAGGGTTCTTGAGGGACCTGAGGTAGGAGATTGGGAGAATCTCTGAGCTAGGACCTGTTGGTCTGAGTATAAGTTTCTTAATAGAAACTGAGCCTGTAAGATCTTTGGATCTAAGTTAAAGATGAGGAGCTATAACCTTATCTAACACATTGCTAGTGAGGAAGAATGGGGAAAGTGGATGTACCCTAGATAGGGGAACCACTATAAATTATTTGTGTGCTGTGTGCTATGAATTGCTATTGCTTGTGTTATGTTCTGAATTTTCTAATTGCTGAATTTGTTAAGTGTTAAAATATTTGCCAAAGTATTTTAAAAAGTCATATATTCACCCCCCCCCCCTCTAGGTGATTGTCTAACCATAGGATTATCTTTCAAGTGGTATCAGAGGGAGGTGGTTCAAGAAAGACCTAACAGTCTGAAAAACATCTAAAGGGTATTAGAGAAATTTCAGATCTATGGCTTCTGATTCACACAGAGAACTCAGTTATATGAAACCACCTATTTGTACTAATGACAACTTTACTATATGGAAACAGAGAGTAAGATTGTTCATGAAAGCCTCAGATCCTAGAATCTACGTCACTATACAAGAAGGACCATGTGTACCAATGAAGACATCAGTACTAGATGCAAATTTTCAAACCACCAAGAAAATATTAGAAATGACAAAGGATGAGGTGGTACTTGCCACCATGGATAAGAGGGCACACAATATAATAGTCAGTGCAATAGACAATTCAACCTTTCAAAATCTTGTGCACTGTAATACATCCAAGGAGATGGGGGTATACATGGAAGGTACAGAAGAAGTAAGAGATGACAGAAAATCTCTCATCAACCAATAGTATGTGGCCTTTAGACAAGGAAAGTCTGATTCTATTGAACTGTGCTATGAAAAGTTCTTTAGAATTGTAAATGACCTAAGAAACTATGATAGAATTTTTTGAAATTATGAGTTGAATGACAGGTTTTTGAGATCCCTAAATAAAGAATGAGATATCAAGATTTGTACTGTAAGAGAAATGGGGAATCTAAGAAATATATTACCTCAAGACTTGTATGGGAAGCTTATGTCAAATGAGCTTCAACTAAACTCTAGAAAAGCTGAAGCAGAATCTGCCAGAAGTTCAACTCAGACAAAATCTGTAGCCTTCAAAGTAGATACATCTAAAAAAGCTAGAAGAGAAATCTCATCATCACCTAGAAGGAATGAAGATACAGATAGCACTAGAGTCTGTTCTTCATCAGAAGAATTATCAGATGAAGAATTGACACTATTTACAAGGTAATTCAAGAAAATGCTAAGAAGAAGGAAGTAGTGGAATAAAAAGAAAACTTTTGGATCAAGCTCTAGTAAAAGCAAATACAATCATAGCGACAAATATGTGGTCAAGTATGATTGTCATCAGAATAGACAATCTAAGTGACATTATTTGCTTTTGTTGTAACAGGTCCGGGCATGTCATAGCTGACTGTCCAGTAAAAAGGAAGAAAAATAAAAACTCAAAAGAAAAGGAATTCTATATGAACAAGAAATCAGAGAACTATCTAATGGAAAAGAAATCTAAGACCTTATCTGATAGTGATTCTGACTCAACTGAGTCAGAAGAAGAACGTGTTGGACTGTACTCCTATGAAGAAGAGTTCATCAAAAAGGCTATTTACAAAGGAAAAAGCTCCACAACTTCATCACACTATGGTGATTCTGAAGAATATATGGAGATCAATTTACTAGCACTATATGATGATCTAGAAACAGGAGCATTTGACTGTCAGAATACTCAGGTAATTTATGACAATTCAACAAGCACTAAAACTTCTATATATGAGACTGGGGATGAGCTAGACTCATGTAACTCAAAGTTTGATTCACATAAGACTAACTCTGGTACTGAACTACAACATCTCACGATCAAGTTTGGAAAGCTGTTGTAAGCCCTAGTAGATATCAAAAAGCTTATCAAGAATAAGTTGAAGAGATAGCTTCACAAAAAGGTTTTGAGTATCATCATAAGATGGATACTCAGAAAATTAGTCTTCAAAGTTCTAAGTTGGCAAAGCTGACTAAAATCATTGATGATCAAATCTTATTACTGAAGCAGAAGGATGCAATAATTCAGGAGCTAGAACTCAAACTTCTGAATGAGAAAAAATTAGTTCAATAATTTTCTAAACCTAAAACTGTATTGCCCATTATAGATACATTCTCAGGAACACCTGGAAGTGGTCTTGGGTATGTTAAACCTAAAAATAAAAGAGGCAAAAAGCTGACAGGACAAAAAGATTCAGTCATTCGACAGCCTGTAATTCAAACTAAAGGAAAAGAAATCCAGAAGTCCAACTAGTTGGACCCAGTTCATATGTGAATAGGAAAGCTATTCCTAATGTGCTTGCTCCAAGGAGGATAGTTGTAACTGAGAGACAAAACAACTTGTTTGCTCCCAATCAAATTACAATAGTCAAGTGTGTTGATTCCTGTATTAAGGGATGTCAGCATAAAGTTTCTTCTTTTCCTCCAAAGAGGAGGTACAATAGATATGAATGCTGGTGTTGTGGAAAGGTATGACGCTTTTGCCTTGGGATGTTGGTTCAATTACTCAGTGTCTCATATTCAGAAAAGATATCCTATTAAGAAGCTCACTGGTGGTTTTAATAGAGCCACGGCTAACAAGAACCTAAGACCCAAAATAACTTAGGTTTCTAAGGAAAAATAGATTCTTATTTTGTAGGAATGCCCAAGCACTAGAGATAGACCAATCTGGTACTTGGATAGTGGGTGTTCCAGGCACATGACTGGAATAAGAGAAAATTTAAGGTAATTTATCCCCATGGTGAATGGACCAAAGGTGATCTTTGGTGGAGTTGACAAAGGAATAACCAAAGGTTATGGTAAGATCACAAATGACATAGTCACTCTCACTAAAGTAGCTTATATGTAAGGGTTGCAACACAACCTTTTAAGCATAAGTAAACTTTGTGATCTTAGCTATGACATTTCTTTCCACAAAGATGAGTGCCTTAATAAGAAGTCAAGTGACCAAGAGGTCATCTTGACAGGCACTAGATGTGTGAATGTATATTGTTTAAATTTTCTTTATTTAAAGTCAGACTCATCGTTATGTCTAGTTGCAAATGAGAAATCCTCACATTGTGTCAAATGACACAAGAGGCTAGCTTATTTGAAATACAAGACCATAAACAAACTTTTTAATAGAGAGCTTGTTAGGAATGACCCTAACATTAAATGCTCAAAGGAGAGCATATGTAAAGGCAAACAAACTAAAACTACATTCAAAAGTATTGAATATAAAGATTCAGTGAAGTGTTTATACCTCTTGTATATGGACTTGTTTGGTTATATGCCAGTTCATAGTTTAGGAAGGGGACTTTACACTTTTGTAATAGTTGATGACTATACCAGATTCACTTTGGTTTTGTTTTTAAGGAAAAAGTCTGAAACCCCAGATGTCTTTAAGACTTTTGTCAAATAAATTCATAATGAGTTAAATAGATCTGTGATCAAAATTAGAAGTGATCATGGAACTGAGTTTCAATCTGATTACATGACAAAGTTTTAAGAAGAATTGGGGATTCATCAAGAACACCCGAACAGAATGGAATTGCTGAGAGGAAGAATATGACTCATTAAAGTTGGAAGAACCATGCTGAGTGATTCTTCACTTCCAAAATACTTCTGGGCTGAAGCTATTAACACAACTTGCCATGTTCTTAATAGAACTTCAATTAACAAAAGATTGAATAAAACTCCTTATGAACTTATGAAGGGAAGAAAACCAAACTTGGCCTATTTTAGAATCTTTGGATGTAGATGTTATGTCTTAAATAATGGGAAAACATACATATTCAAGTTTGCTGAGAAGTCTTATGATGGTATATTTGTTGGTTATAGTGACCACAGTAAGGCCTTTAGGGTTTATAACTTGAGGGATCAAATTGTGGAAGAGTCTGTACATGTTGTATTTGATGAAAGTTCTATGATTTACAATGATAAGCCAGGTTCATCAAGCACAATAGGTGAAGACTTGAAGTTAAAGGGGCTAACTATAAAAGATATAGCTCAAGAAAGTTAGAATATGCAAGATGGAGTTAACATAATTGAGGAAGTACTTGCACAGGAACAGCAAGGAGAAGAAGCCCAACATGATACATGTGGTCCAGGAGAAGAAGTCACATTACCTGTTGCAATCAGGCATCTAAAGGATCATCTGAGGGAATTGATTATAGGAGATGTTGTACATGGTGTGACCACAAGAAGCAAACATCACAACACTGTGATGTACTAGAGTTTCATGTCCCAAACAGAGCCAAAGAAATTTGAAGAAACTAATGTGGATCCATTTTGAATAGGTGCTTAAAAGATGTAATGTCTGGAAGCTGGTTCCCAGAACAGATGATTGTTACATCATAGGAACCAAATGGATATATAGAAACAAACTGGATGATAATGATGTTATAGATAGAAACAAAGATAGACTAGTTACAAAAGGATATAGATAAGAAGAGGGGATAGACTTTGATCAAATGGATGTGAAGTCAGCCTTTCTAAATGACAATCTTACAAAAGTGTTTATGTAAAGCAACCCTCAGGTTTTGTTGATTCTACTAAACCTACTCATGTATATTTGTTATTAAGAGCTCTCTATGGTTTAAAGCGATCCCCAAGGTCTTGGTATGAGACTCTGTCAAAGTTCCTTCTAGAGAATAAATTCTCAAGAGGGGAAATAGACAAAACACTATTCATAAGGGATGTTAAAGGCAAGACCATCTTAGTACAAATATATGTTGATGACATTATATTTGGTTCTACTGATGAGTCACTTTGCACTAGGTTTGCCAAATTAATACAAGGCAAGTTTGAGATGAGTAGCATGAGTAAACCCAAGTTTTTCTTGGGTCTCCAAGTTAAGCAAACATTAGATGGACTTTTCATTAGTCAGTCTAAGTTCACCAAAATGATAAACAAGAAGTATGTCATGGAAACAACCACTTCAATGAAAACTCCCATGTGGTGTCTTTAGACAAGGATGGTGCTGGGAAGCCAGTTGATATCACCTTGTATAAGGGCAGAGTTGGTTCACTATTCTATTTAACATCCAGTAGACCAGACATAATGTATGTCACTTGTGTTTGTGTTAGGTATCAAGCATGTCCTATATAATCTCACTATATAGCAGTTAAAAGAATACTGAGATATCTAAAGGGCACACCTAATCTTGGACTATGGTATCCCAGGAATTGTGATTTTGTTCTAATAGGCTATTCAGATGCTGACTATGTAGGATGCAAAGAAAATAGGAAAAGCACATCAGGATCATGTCAATTTCTTGGAAGGAGGCTGGTATCATGGAGCAGCAAAAAGTAGATACGTATAGAAATATCCACTCCTAAATCTAAGTACATTTCACTGGTGGTTGTTGTGCACAATTGCTCTAGATTAAGCATCAGTTACAAGATTACAATTTACAGCTAAGTAAAATTTCTTTATATTATGATTCTACTAGTGTTATTTCTATTGCAAACAATCCTGTGTGACATGGTTGAACAAAGCATTTTGAAACCAGATATAATTTTATTAGAGAACATGTAGAAAATGAAGATATTAGCTTAGAATCTGTTCCCACAAATAGACAGATTGCTGATATCTTTACTAAACCTTTGGAAGAAGATAAATTTAATTTCTTTAAATTTGAACTTGTAATGTTAAATCTTGAGTAAAACAATAATAACTTAAGTATAAAATTTATTAATCAGTAATTAAGTTTACTCATTGAGGTTTCAAAGATAAGCTACAAATGTGTCAAGAATCAACACATGAGAAAAACAAAATTTTGACTAGTCAGTGTCGAGATACAAGAAAATGCGTCGATAATATATAGTAATGTGTTAGGACATCAGAGAGTGTGTCGACACTATAGAAAGTGATGTGTCGAGACATACGAATGTCAAGACCCTAAAGTATATGTGTAGAGAGACTTAAAACATGTGTCGACTTGTGTAGACACATCTCGACAGACTTGATTTGTATTATGTCAACACATCTCGACAAACTTGTGTCGACACTCAAGACTGGTATCGACACTAGGTCATTTCCTAAAAACTTGGAACAGATTTAGCAGCACATCTTTTCAACTTCTGCAGCATCTACTATAAATAGGGCATGAAAGAAGGTGTCGTCTATGCTTACTTAAATTCTTGAGAGATTGATCCCTGAGTGTCGAGACTTCGAACTCTTTTAGTTGACACATCTTTTCCTCAATATCTCTCAATTCCAATGGCTCCCAAGAAC
Organism: Platanthera guangdongensis; assembly: GCA_039583875.1. Classification (NCBI taxonomy): domain Eukaryota; kingdom Viridiplantae; phylum Streptophyta; class Magnoliopsida; order Asparagales; family Orchidaceae; genus Platanthera; species Platanthera guangdongensis. The sequence goes on along the minus strand of CM077163.1, from coordinate 208,791,448 downwards.
AATTATAACATCTTTGAGGTATACGAGCTGGTTCGCAATGGATTCCAATTGGCGAATGACGAAATCAAGGATGTGGTAAACCTGATCAATGAAGCTGGCTTGGAGTATTTGCTTTCTGAACCAACAAATATCTGGAAAATAAAAGTTTCAAAATTTTTCTCCAATGCATCACTGGAATCAAATTCAACAAAGATTAAGTCCAAAGTGAATGGAACAAAAGTGAAAATCACAACAAGAATACTGGCCAAGGTATTCCACTTACCTAGAATTGACCAAGAAGAAGACTTAGACTCTGCGAAAACCATAGCTGTATTAGAATGGTGTGGATTGGCTCCAACCACCAAATTGGGAAGTACCCTGTTCCGCAAAGGTATGAACAATCAAGGGAAATTCCTGTCTGAAATAATAGGGAAGGTGTAGTTGTGCAAAACAGGAGCATATGACAGGATATCAGCCAACATGTTTCAGTTAATGGCTTGCATAATATTCAAAGTCAAGACGAACTGGAGTAAAGTTGTCTTTGACAAAATTACAAAATGCCTTAAGAATCACAATCTGGGCAGAATAATTAGCCTCTACTTGGTACATGTCATTCCTAATTGTCTGAACCTGAAGACTGGAACAAAAATCAATCATATGCGCAGAATGGATAAGAGGATTTTATCCAGATGGGATAGAGTTCTATCTAAAGAGACATCTGGAGTGGTAAAGAAACAAGAGAAAAAGAAGAAGGTTATAGTAGTGGAAGAAAATTCTTCCAGTAAATCTGATGGACAAGAGAGTTCAAGCTCAGATGAGCAAGATGTGTAACATCCCATTTAGGGCTAGACCCCTCGCATGCATTTTGAGTTAGGAGAATTGACTCAAGCTCGGAAAGTGTAGAGTGAGTCGAGTGAATGCGACGCCACCCGACGAATTTTACAAAGAAAATACTCGGGAAACTTTAGGTGTCGAGTGATCTCGATGCCATTCGAAGAAGCAGCGAGTAAACTCGACCCCACTCAATGCGGCGTTTAGTGGTCTCAAAGCACTCGATGAAATTTTACTTAGACGTTATGGGATGACTTTGGCATTGAGTGGTCTCAACACCACTCAAACACGGCGTTGAGTGGTCTCAACACCACTCAACGCCTTGACTTAGGATTGCTGGAATGCTGACGGCGTTGAGTGGTATCAACACCACTCAACACGGCGTTGGGTGGTGTCGACACCACTCCACGCTTTTGACTTAGAATTGTTGGAATGTTGACGGTGTTGAGTGGTGTCAACACCACTCAACGCGGCGTTGAGTGGTGTTGACACCACTCAACGCGGCGTTGAGTGGTGTTGACACCACTCAATGCTTTTGACTTAGAATTGCTAGAATACTGACGGCGTTGAGTGGTGTCAACACCACTCAACGCGGCGTTGAGTGGTGTTGACACCACTCAATGCTTTTGACTTGAGATTTTTCTGGAGTGCTGGAGGCGTTGAGTGGTGTCAACGCACTGAACACTTTTGGACTTGGAGAATTTTTCAGTCTAAAAAGCTGTGTTGGGCGGTTCACTTTTATACTGGCTGAACCGGGTTCAGGATATAATAGTGATGAGACATTTGGAATCTATTTCTACAGCAAATATATTGATCATTTCAATAATACCTATTTAAGGCAATAATTGGTGGTCTATTACATGGGTGACACGTGACAGACACTTAAAACTCAACTTGCCGTATAAAAGGAGAGATGAGAAGACCACCGGCACCATCACACTTCCAAGTCGTTGTTGCCATTATTGAGCCAGAAAGAGTGGGAAACAATCTCTGGACCAGAGGATTAGCCGGAGAAATTAGGAAAAGAGCTAGCTCGCCGGAGCAAGGGTCGGCCATGGCACACCACCATCAAACCCGTCGTCAAGCTTATCTAAGGGTCTGTTTCTCCTCCCCTCCTTTTGTACTAGCTGTCTAGCTCTATTAGGAGAGATATTGGGCTCAAATGAGCCAGATTCCATGTGAGAGGGAGCATGTCGAGCATTTCTTCTTGCTCTGGTTCGCTGGAGGAGCCACCTCCGGCAGCCATGACGCAGCGAAACGCAAGCCACCACCTCAGTGGAGGTGGTGGTGACAATCATCGATGGTGGCGGCGGCCAGATGGTCTCAAAATACCAAAGAAAACTGCTATTGGTCAAGACAATTTGGACAATTGGCTTATTGGGGAAGATGAGCTGATGCCGTCCATTATTTATATTAAAAATATAGGTTTATTTAAATGTTCATTTTCTATCACTAATTGAATAACAACTTGTTTGTAAATTTTAGGCCTCTTAGAGTCATTTTCAGAAATGATACACAACATGAAAAAGGTACAACTAAGTCTTACCTTTAATTTGACACCTTAAACTTGAAATTTGGAGCACTATAGCTCCCTATAGGGTCATTTACTAAGACTTGTCCTAGGCTAGGGATGTTTTTAAATGAGAGCTCAAGCCAAACCCTAAGTCCACATGTCATGAAATTTTGGACATGCATGTATTTATGCTAGACTTAAGTCTCGTCCAGAAATCAGAATTTTTGGGATGTATTTTTCTATAGTTTTAATAGAAATATCATTTATTAAATAAATGGAATATAAGAAGACTTCCTCTTCCAAATGCCTCCAAATTTGGGTGGCATGCCCATTGGGTCATTATATGACCATGGTAAAAGTTTAAGGTCATTTGGACATTTGCATATTGGGGAAATCCAACATGCATGGTGAAGGTAGATTTGTAAATAATTATATCAAATGTAAAAATGGGATGTTAGCCCATTTGGCCCAATGAATGTCCATGGGATTTTGGACAGAGTCTTATAGGGATGAATTACACCTCTCATAGAAAGAGTGGGATTTTTAGGAACAAAAATCTCATTATTTTGAATTATTGGAAAATAAGGTCTTTTGGAAATAAAAATGAGATATTGGTCTACTCATCTTGTAAAATTCTAAAATTTTGATACGTGTTATAATAATACATTTTACATCTCTGAAAAAAGTTATAAGTCTAATTGAGGATTATATCGTGTGTATATACTAGATTTACAATTTTACCCTTTTGGAAATTAATTTAAAAGTAGGGAAAATACTGTTGAATAATTATGGAAAAGTTTATAACATCTTATTTTTGTGGTTAAAACGCAATATAATTATTTGAGAATTTTTGGATGTCCATAAATGTTGAAAACCCTAGTAGTGGCATTTTGGTAATAATGTCCATATGAAATTATGTTTGGACAAATTACTGACTAGGACTATGAATTTCTATCCTGAGTATTATTATATCAATTTTGATCACCAACAATTTTCTAGGAACTTTTGGTAGTACATTTTACGTATTCATTTGGAAAATGGATTATTTATGAATTTAATCATAAATAGATAATATATGGAAATTCAAATTGGAAAATCATGATTTTTGATGAAGATACATTTTTAACCTAGTTGAACCTCAGATAATTTATTTAGACATAATGGACCACTGGTTAGAGTAGTTCGTGTTCAAAGTGACCTAGGTCACTTAATTAATTAATTTAAATTATGGTCCAAAACAATTGGAAAATAATGATGAAATTCTGAATGATCAATATTACAAACATGTCAAACTCAAGATAAATAGTTATGGGCATTTGGCCCAAGAAATTGACAGTCATCTCATACGGGTTAGCATTAGATCATGGGTTGTGCTTAGTTAAAGTAACACATAACACTAGGACCCACATGGGATATGATAAGTGGTTGGATCGAGAAGCATATCAGGAAGATTAAACCCAAGTTGTTGTCAAGTGGGTTACCACATAGTAATGAGTGTTAGAGTGTAAAGCCCATAAAAAGTAATTAGAACGGAGACCGGTGGAAGACCGTCATTCTCCGAACAATACCTTAAGCCATTAGGTTCACTCAAGAGCAACATTGAGAGTTGGGTATTAATAATAGGTACACACTAATAAAAGTAAGTGTCCTTGAGAAATGGAGCTTTGAGCTTCAGCTCATCGTAGTTCGTAGTGCCCCTGAGAGCCCTTTGTCGGGTATACCCTGGGTAGACCAAGGGCTAACCATAATTTGTTATGTCTAATAAGCATTGGACAAGAGTAGTCTATTAGGTTAGGGAAATGATGTGACAATCTCACCCGTATAGGGTTGGAAGATACAGGACGGGTTTTGTCCTGCGAGCTGGAGGCTCGGATATTTGGATACAGGATGAGTTTTGTCCTGCGAGCTGGAGGCTCGAATGTTTGGATACAGGACGGGTTTTGTCCTACGAGCTGGAGGCTCAGATGTTTGGATACAGGATGGGTTTTGTCCTGCGAGCTGGAGGCTCGAATGTTTGGATACATGATGGGTTTTGTCCGGCGAGCTGGAGGCTTGAGGATCGGATGTTTGGATACAAGATGAGTTTTGTCCTCCGAGCTAGAGGCTCGTATATTTGGATACCGGATGGGTTTTGTCCTGCGAGCTAGAGGCTCGGATGTTTAGATACATGACGAGTTTTGTCTTGCGAGTTGGAGGCTCGGATGTTTGGATACAGGACGGGTTGTGTCCTATTAGCTGGAGTCTCGGGTTGGAAATAAATTGCATATGCATAGAACATATTAGTGGCAGGTCATGCAGTATTGGGCCAATCGTCGCGCCGATAGCAATATAGTGACTCAGGCGAGCTGTGAGGGTTTGAGGGGCCATTAGGTTGTTTAAACTATGGTCTGCAGGACAATCCCCAAAAACGCACACCTGACCTAAAAGTCTGGTGGTTTAACCGACAGTTTAGTACGTGGTGGCTCTGGTGTGGTCTTCAGAGGTGTATGGAAGGTCTAGGCCAGGTAGTGTGAGTACCCTCATAGGAGTGAAGACAACCACTCCACTGCTGTCGTAGCCACAATGGTAGTACCTGAGAGTTAAGCTAACTCCAAAAAGTGGGAACTAAAAGTCTGTGTACATAGAGTTGTGTGGATGAGTTACACTTGTATGAATCATAATCCGCATACTATATCATACATACATACTTAGGACATACGCACCATAGATCCTTATCATATAAATTAGTATGCACTCTTTTATATGATAAGTTATATTCGTGAAACCTTAACTTATAAGTTTGTATGGACATTCATATAAGTTAAGGTACTCCTGTGATGTTAGTGTTGTAGTAGCTAATTTACTTCTCTGCTTAGTACTTTATTCTACTCACAATACTTCTTTTCAGTACTGTTTTCCAGTCCATTACTTGTACTATATAGAACTGCTAAAGTAGATATATGCTTATCATTATATAACCATGATAGGTTAGATCCATTGTCACCTGCTATACTTTTATACCCCTTGTTGTTCTCCACTTCGTCCTCCCGCTTGGTACCTAGGAGTCGCGGGGGTGAGGCGAGGACAAAATGGCTTAGTCTTTATGACTGACGGTCGATTGTGACCGTATCATTTTAGGAGCTCGAGGAGATGGAGCACCAGCACGACCAGCAGGACGAGATGGCAGGACATGAGGAGCTGACACCACCTAGTACTACTACTGCAGCCTGGCGTCAGGTGATGACATGTATACCGATGATAGTTTAACTTCCGCATAGATTTGTTTTGAGAGAGAGACAGAGAGAGAGATTTGATTTGATATATACAGGGCATAAGCCCTTTTCTCTTTTCTTCCGTACTCATTGCGAATATCTCTCATTTTATTTATATTATTGTAAAACCCCGTATCTGATGAGTGGGGCCGCCAGGAACCAGACCGGCTAGCTCTCTTTTCTCAAGTCTCGGCCAAGAATCAAGGGAGGTCAGAGCTTGGCAGCCTCCAGCTCGCCCAGGCGAGCCCGGCTAGTGGCACGTGAGTAGGGCCAGCCGGGCCCGCACTCGCCGGGTGGTGAGTAAAAGCGGCGAGTATCATCCAGTCCAGACAGCGCCGTTTTGCATTGGCGTTGAGAGAAGCCCACCCAGTCCACTCAGTTTGATGAACGGAGCTCGGCGTTCGTCGAACGGAACTCGGTGTTCGTCGAGCTCTAGGCCTTTTGTCGAGTCCCATGCCGCTCGCTGAGTTCAAACCGCTGAACGAACTCGCAGCATGCGAGTAGGGCAGTCCGGACACGTACTCGCTATAGGCCTGGCGGAGGTGGCGAGTGCCAGCTCCATCGAGAACTCGCCGCCCTTGCCGAGAAGAAGTTGTTGAGGGCCACTAGCCCAATGATCTGTGAGGTATTGTTTTACCATTTTCCCCCGCTAGCCTGCCCATAGCCTGTTAGAACAGCAAAGTTATGCTATTGGCAGGCCAACCTGGACTGCACATAGCCGTTTGGAATAGTGGAGTATGTCTATTTGCAAGTCGTTTTTAGAAATCTATAAATAGGACCCAAGGGGTACCTCAGAAGGCATGCTCACTTGTTCCCTAGTCTTCTAGCGCTTTCTAAGGTAGCCTTAGCTCGGCCTTTGGCTAAGGAGGGGAAGCGCTCTAAGATCTTCCGGGTGTGTGGTGGGATCTCCACGCCGAGACCTTGGGTCAATTTTCCTTTGTTATTTGGCTTGCAGGAGAGAAGTAAGTGTGTGATCACCCCTTCCCCAAGGGTGAACTCCACTAGGGAACAGATGCAGGGGGAGATAATACCAGAGAAGGAACACGTTGAAGAAGAAAACCTCAATGTGCTTCCAACTTTAGAGAGTGAAATTGCTAGCAAAACAGTGATAGATGTGGTCCATGACCCGAACAAAGAGGAAAGACTGAATGATCCTACTGCACAAGATCTGCAGATGACAAATGAAGATACTAAAAATGCAGTCAAAAAGGAAACTGAAGAAGAAACTCTATTGGATAATATAGATGATATCCAGGGGGAGATAACTATAACTTCTAAGAACCTAGCTCCTGATGTTGAAGTTCAACTAGGGCTGAGCATATTATTAGAAACTCAAAAGTCGCTCGAAAATTGTTCAAAAATTGAGCCGAATCGGAATCGGTTAAAATTGATTTGACTCAATTTTAGTCGATTCAATTTGACCCGAATCTGATTTCGAGTCGATTTCAAGCCAGCCCTGAATTGCTTGAAATATGATTTGAATCAACTCGAATTAATTAAAAAAATTATATATTTATTAATATATTCATATTTTAAGATTAAAAATAACAAATTTTAAACCTAAAGAAATGAAGGCTTTAAGTGTTTCATTTGCTAAATTTATAGGTTTTTCAATTTAATTTTGAGCAAATTAGGAATAAAACGAAAAGTTGCTCAATTTTGAGCCGATCCGATTCGATTTTGAGCCGACTCGATTCGATTTCGAGCCGACTCGATTCGATTTCAAGCCGCCTCGACTCGAAATCAATTTTGATTTCGAGCTGAGTTCGAGTCGAAAATTTCGATTTCGAGCCGAGCCAAAATCGCTCGAACTCGACTCGATATCAGCCCTAAGTTCAGCAAGATGAAGTTCACTTGGAGGACATCAATATTGATAAAGAAGATGCAAGAGTTGAGGGGGATTTGTACCGGGATACTGACAAAGCCAAAGAGACACCAACAATTAAAGAAGTTCTTCCGAATCTGAGGAAGGAGAAGCGTCTCTACTAAAGAAAAGGAAATTATCTGAAATTAAAAAGAATAGCAGGAGCTATGAAAGATTTATTCAGTCTGAACCTACTCCGACTCTTCCTGAGGACTCAAGCACATTGCTTGTGCAACTACAAATTATGTTTTACCAATAAAGAAAATAACTTGAAAAGCATGTGGATGAAATGAATAAGGAGCTGCAGTTTCAACTGGCTCAGGATATAAAGTCTATAAGATTTGAAGTAAATCTTTTTTAAATAGTCATGACAGATTTCTTCCAGAAGGGAGAAAATGATGTAGTTTATATAGCTAAACAATAGCAAGAAGCCATGAAGACTGAAGATGAAATGATCGTCAAACAAGGCTATGTCCTTGAAAATCAAAGAATCTTGGATGAAAACATGACTATGATGCATGCAAGAACATTGGTCAAACTGACTGAACAAACTACTAGTTTAGAAAACAAAATAGTTGCTGCTACAAAAGACTTTGAAACTCAGCTGACAACCTGCTCAGCCTCATTGCTTAAAGATATCAAAGATTCTGACAAAGCTTTGGATAATAATTTGTTGAAAGTGAAAAACACTATAACCTAAGGAATCAATTATCTAGATGGACAAGTGAGGTTTCATAAGAATGATTTGAGAGATCATATGGAAAGAGAAGTCATAAAGGGGGAGAGGGTAATGATAAGAGCCAGTTCTGAACATGCTACCTGGATATCTAACAATATCAGAGACACTTTAGGTCATCCTCCCCTATGGTATGATGGTAACTAAACTGCTGAGTCTGGTTGTCAACCAACTTCATCTGAATCTTCTCATACTGTTGAGCAAACTATGTACAATCCTTTTGCACAACTTCAGTTTGAGGACATTCAAGTTGTTGTTCAACACATGTACAGTCCTCCGCCACCATTTCAAAATGTTATATGTGGAGAGGTGGAGATGTCTGCATCTGCTATGCTTAAATAAAAAGATGCTTAACTGTCAAAGAAAAGGTTTAGGGAATAAGCTGAAACTAGACCAGACTTTGAACAATGGAGCCCAACTTCCAGATCAATAATTCTCACTACATGGAAAACAGTTAATGCTAATACTATAGATAGGGGAAATGGTACCAAGATCAAGAATGGGCTAAATATTTAAAGCAGCAAGAAGTTATCCAGAAATTCAGACATGATCTGAAGACAGGGAAAATTCCTATTAATTCAGTTGATCTCAGCTAATATTTCCCCAAGTCTTATCACTATTTTGAAAGACAAAGGCTCAAGGCAGAACAGATCTCAAAATCCAAAATTGACAAAGGGAAGAAGATAGCAGATGACAAGGTGCCTGAAGTAAAAGCAAAGAAATAATCTTAAAAGGGCATAGTCATCAAAGAACTACAGAATCCTTAGAATATATTTTCTAGCCATTTTTGTTAGAATATATTTTCTAGGCACTTTTGTACCTTAACTTTTAAATCTGTATAACAAATCAAACAAATGTAATCCTGAACAGGTTCATAATGAAAATTTTGGTCACACTATATTCTATATATGTGTTATCAATTGTGTCATTTCATATGTTATTCAGCACTGTTGAATTTATAACTCTGTCATCATATTTTGGTATCATTTTGTATATCATTGAATTGAGGTTATGATTTCTCCAAATAGGGGGAGATTGTTGGGTACATTAGTCACAATGTACTTGATTTGAAGAAGCCCTTTCAACTCAATGATATACACATATTTGTATTTGATGTGTATTTCATTTTATGTTTGCAGGATTACATATTGATTGGATAGGTGGACACAAGAAGCTAACTTGATTTTAAAGAAAAATTGTCAAAGTTCAAAAGTGTCGACACACTTCAACTATGTCGACACCTTTGTAGTAGCTGTGTTGAGACAAGTCAGCACAGTCTACATTCAGCAACTTGTAGTACAGAAAATTGACTTAGTACAAAAGTGTCGAGACACTTCAACTATGCCGACACCTTTAAAGAAGCAGTGTCGAGACTAGTCAGTTAACTCGACACATAGAAGATTCAAGACAGCTGTGTCGAGACAAGTCAGTTATCTCGACACCTTGAAGACAATGTCAACATACTTGACACTATAAATATTAAAGTTGTTGTGTCGAGACAAATCAACTGTCTCGACACAAAGAAAACAGGAAATTTTACAAAGTAAAATTATGTCAGGACAAATCAACTTTCTCGACACAATGAAGAATTAAAGATAGACTTTCTGACATCAGGAAGACAGTTGTGTCGAGACAATCCAACTATCTCGACACAAGGCAGAATAAAAGATGTCGACACAGACAACGCTTGTGTCGAGACAAGTCAATTGTCTCGACACTTTCAAGTTTCAGTTGAAAATTCTTCCAAGTAGAATTGTGTCGAGACTACTAAGATGTCTCGACACAAGTGTCAACATACTTTGGACATCTCAACACTTATGTTTCAAAAATGTGCAGAGTTAACATAGAAGTGTCAAGACAAGTCTGTACTGTCACATCAGCTACAAGAATAAGATATTTCAACAGAAACAGTCTGAGGAAGGATTCGGTGTATGATGTCAGATGCTGATGTTATCTTTCAGTTACTACCCATCCATGAAGGCTATAAATAGATGGGTAGTCTACACCAACAATAGAGAGAGAGAATCGATCAAGCTAACAAACAAGTCTCATTCATATTCCAATCCCGAGGAGGAGGAAGAAGACAAGGATCTTCAAGCAAATCTCTAGATCCTTTATATAAATCGATCTGAAGATCAAGGTTGATCTGATCTATAATTTCTTCAAGGTTATCAAGCCGATCAACATCAAGAAGATAGCAGATCCAGAAAAGTAACTTTTCAGCTAGCCAATTTATCAAGAAAACATTCATTCCTGCTGAATTGAAGAATCTATGCTAACAGATACATCAGATTACAGATTTTTTGTTTTTTGTGAAGTAATTTTCATATTTACCTCTAAATTTTGTAAGATCTCCATGAGATCTGAGTGGATAGGAGATCTTATCTCTAAGTTGAATGTCTATTTTATAAAGGCTGGGGTAGGGTTCTTGAGGAACTTTAGGTAGGTGAGTGAATCACTAAGTTGTAGGCCTATTTTATAAAGGCTAAGGTAAGGTTCTTGAGGGACCTGAGGTAGGAGATTGGGAGAATATCTGAGGTAGGAGATTGGGAGAATATCTGAGGTAGGACCCGTTGGTCTGAGTATAGATTTCTTAACAGAAATTGAGCATGTAAGATCTATGAATTTGAGTTACAAGGGAGGAGCTATAACCTTATCTAGCACATTGTTAGTGAGGAAGAAGGGGAAAAGTGGATGTACCATAGATAGGGGAACCACTATAAATTCTTTGTGTGCAGTGTACTGTGGATTATTGTTGCTTGTGTTGTGTTCTGAATTCTCTAAATGCTGAATTTGTTAAGTGTTAGAAGATTTGACAGAGTATTTGAAAAAGTCAATTATTCACCCCCTCTAGGTGATTATCTACCCATAGGATTATCATTCACAAACCCTTTGCCCTACACCCTCAGAACACAACTGTTCAACAACTCAGAGAAAGTCCTTTTCCTACCTCAGACTTTCAACCTTACCTCAGCTTTTATAATATAGGCTTACAACTCAGAGATATATAAATCTCCTACCCTTCAGATCTGTCACCAGATATTACAAAATATGAATTAAAGTAGACTAGAATTTGTGATTTGATAAATCACCCAGCAGGAAAGAAATAAGTGACTTCTTCTTGATCAGATCTTGATGAGTAATCTTCTTCCTTGAACTTGATTGAGAAGAAATAGTTCAACCCTTCTTAGCTTTTTCAAAAATTCTTGAAGGAGAAGGTAGAGTTGAACTTGGCTGGAGAATATTGGAGTTGATCCACGATCTGCCTCCCCTCTACCTTTAGAATTCTGTTGAATTGATCTGACAGACCGTGATGAGAAGAATGAGAAAATCTATATCTGTTTCTATTATGTTGGTCTCCTTATATAGGCTTTGAAAAGAGTGACTGGTTGCCCTAGTTAATCCACTGACATCTGATAGTTCTGACGATTGTCAGAACTTCGGGCTTCGAATTCTGGACTTAGAAGAATTTCTGTCTTAAGATCTTCTGCATAAAGGTGTTGACACTTCTGTACTTAGATTCTATCGACATCAATCCTGTGTGTTGACACTTCTCTACTTAGATTCTATCGAAACCAATCCTGGGTATCGACACTTCTCTTATAGGGGTGTCGACAACAATCGAGTGTGTCGACACTGCTAACTTCTTGTCTCAACACAACTTGTATAAAAGGTGTCGACACTAGTCATGAGTGTCAACACTGCTGGTTTCTTGACTAACAGTGTCGACCCAAGTACTGGGTGTCGATACAACCTGCTTCTTGTCTCAGTACTATTTGAGTAAGGGTGTCGACACTAGTCCTTAGTGTCGACACATCTATCTTTCTGTCTCAGCACTACTTTAATAAGCGTGTAGACACTAGTCTTGAGTGTCAACACTGTTTGCTTCCTATCTAAGCACTACTTCAATAACGACACTAGTTCTGAGTGTTGACACTGCTTTTACAAAGGTGTAGACACATGTCCAGTGTCTCGACACTTTTGTACCTAGTTTATTTTCTTCAACATAGAACGTGCACAAGTAAACTCAACATACATCAAATATAAATTTGTGTATATCATTGAGTTGAAAGGGCTTATTCAAATCAGGTACATTGTTTCCAATGTACCCAACATGCTCTGTGTTATACTGGTTACCCACCTACTATGGAAGGACATTCTGATGCCTCGTGATGTTCAGAAGCCGGGAACAACAAGTATACCAATGGATATATATTCACCATGGGTGGAGCTGATATAGCTTGGAAATCCAAAAGGCAGATCTGTATAGCATTGACGTCTATGAAAGTTGAGTTGTTGTCCTTAGCTTCGGTTGGTGAAGAGGAAGATTGGATCAAGAACTTGACATTAGATATTCCCTTGTCTAAGTTACAAGTCAACTTATTGAGTTTGTATTGTGATAATCAAGCAACAGTCCAAGTCGTTAAGAATGTCCTTTATAATACCAAGAGAAGACATGTATAACACCCCCTATCCGTCGTATAGCATATAGCAGTAGGTTCGGCCTGGGCCCGATGCCATATACCACAGACAGACCGGAAGGTTACTCAATGGAAATCATCTAACTAAGAATCAACATCCTACACAGAGTGCATTCTAATGGAAGCAATTTAATAGTTACAAATTTAGAACCCAGCCAGAAGCATGAATGTCCACTACAAAACCCAATAGGAATGAACGCACAAATACACAAGTAACGGCCTTATGGCCTTACAATAGTTTGCTCAAAATATAAGTGTCTTCCAAACATCGGTACGCAGGCCGGTCATACATGAGAATAAAAGGAGACACTCAAAATTAGGCCTTCGAGGGCCGGCTCAGCAACTTGGGCTTTTGCCCACTATTTACCGCTCGGCTCCGCAGCACCTGCAAGCAACAATCCATCGCAACGGTGGCAAACAAAAGCAACGGTCAGCTATGCTGACCAAATTATAACGATCTTGCCCCCAAACTCGGGGCGGCGATGCTCCTTTCCCTGCACTTTCTTAGCATAACCAAGCAGTATAGTGTAAACACTTCATCACAGGCGTGGGCACGCACGACCACATACCTCGTGCTCTCAGGGCACATTCTCGGTGAACCGGTCAACGTCACGTCAATTTAAGCCATAGACATCTCGGTCTCACCACCACCACTTGGACGACCAATCTTGCGTGCATTTTTGTCTTCCCAGCATGGGTCACGTCAATTTAAGTCATAGACCGCCGAAGACACTCCATCTATGCCAATGGCTCCCACCGAACGACATAGAGCGGGTACGGTTCCACCTGACCTGTTGCTCACATCGCAACGTCAATTTAAGCCATATGCGCGGGTTAAACCTCCCCGAGTCCCGTTTCCATCACACACTTCACATAACCCGGTTATGTTCAAGTTGGCTCCCAGGACACCATGTTGGCAGAATCACGCATCTGCCTAGTTTTCCGAGTGCACCTTGGAGTTAGTCCCCAAGGCTCCCTGTTGCAATCTACCACGTAGAAAACACGAAAAACAACCATTCATGCAGAGTCTTCTCCGGCCATTCATGCAATGCAACCCCACCGATCCAAACCAACTTGTCCGGGTAGGCTTCACACATCATGTCTATGTCCGTTCTCGATTACAGACTCTACATGTATATAACGGGGACTATTCATGTCTACCCGAAGGAACGCCTCATACTCAACGCAAACTCGCGAGAGTGGGCTTCCTATGAAAAGGAAAAGAGGACTTCACATGTCCTAGGATGAGAATCATTACCCTAGCATTTTTCCTTGGCGCCATGGAAATCTATGCAGATGAAAAGCACCGTGTTGTCCTCGCCTCCGTAGATCCGAAGTCGGCTTGCGATTTGGAGCTCCGAAGCTTCGCCGGTGACCGGATCTATCCTCCTTCTTCTTCCTTGCTCTCCCCTCTCTCTAGAACATTAGAAAGATATTGAGTAAGAGAAATGAGGGCTTTGAAACCCTATTACCGGGTATATCCCAGCAGGAACTACCCCCAGCCGTCGGATCCCAAAATAAGGAAACGGACGGTCACGATACGGACTTGAAATCCAAAATCTGGGCCGAACACGGCTTGTGACACGCCCGTGTCTAGGGCCGTGTTCCCCATTCGCCGTCGAAACCAACGCATCCCAAAAAGGACATGGGCACCCGACACTCCCGTGTCAAACTTTACACGCCCGTGTCATATAGTACACGGTCGTGTAGTGTGTCGTGTTTGTCCATCGACACAGGACCGAAAATGCCCGAAATGGACACGGATACTCAACACGACCGTATCGCATTTTGACACGCCCGTGTCTACCCGACACGGCCCGTTTGCTGACCCCGTGTATCACCCCGCCTCGGCCCGACTTCATCCCGTGAAGGACACGGCCTGGTACACGCCCGTGTCTCAGGCCGTGTCGCTGCTCGACGATCGTCGACTCCAAATTCGTCGACCTCTCGGCCAGATCGTGGACCTGAGCATGACACGCCCCTGGGACACGCCTGTGTCCCAGGCCGTGTGACCCCTGCCAAGTTCCAAACTTGGCTCAAAATGCCACCCGTCGCTCTTTTGAGTTTCGGGGTGTTACAACTCTCTTCCTCTTAAAAGAATTTCGTCCCGAAATTACATAAAGGAAAGATAAACACAAAACTTAAACGGTACCTGAGTGGAATAACTCCGAGTACTCCTCGAGCATGGTCTGCTCTCACTCCCATGAGAGCTCCTCCCGACCACAGTTGTCCCAACGGACCTTGACCATCCAGATCTCTTTGTTGCATAGCCGCTTGACTTCTGAGTCCTCAATGCGAATGGGCTTGACCTTCGTCATCAACCCATTATCGACCGGCACTCGATCGACCATAAACACTTGCGAAGGCTCTTGCACCACCTTCCGTAACAATGATATGTGGAATACATCATGTAGATCACATAGCTCCACTGATAGCCTCAATTGATAAACTGCTTTGTCAATCCGCTCTAGAACCTCAAACGGTCCAAGGTACCTCGGGCTTAGCTTCTTCAAGAGCCGCACCCGCGAAACACCCTTGAACTACTTGATCTTCAAGTATACCCAGTCGCCGACAGTGAACTCCACGTTCCTATGCTTGGCATTATAGTACTTATCCTGCCGGTCCTGAGCAATTAGCAACCTCTCTCAAATCGTTAGAACCAACAATGTTGCATCTTCCACCTTTTGGTGCTTGTACAACTTTGACTCACCCGTTTCCAACCAAGACAATGACGTGCGACATCTTCTACCATAAAGGGCCTCAAAGGGCGTCATTTGTATGCTCGTCTGGTAGCTATTGTTGTAAGCAAACTCCACCAAGTATAGGTGATCTTCCCACTGCTTCCCGAAATTAAGGACGCACATGCGAAGCTTATCTTCCATTATCCTATTGACCCTCTCGGTCTGACCATCCGTATGTGGATTGAAGGCTGTGATGAAACTCAGCTTTGTTCCCAACATCTGCTGCACCAACCTCCAATCATTGGACGTGAACCGCCCATCCCGGTCACTCATGATGCTGTGGGGCACACCATGAAGCCGCATAATATTATCCACATACAACTTTGCCAATTTCTCCACGGAATCATTCATCCTACCCGGAATGAAGTGCGACACTTTCATCAAACGATCCACGATCACCCAGATGGCGTCGTTTCCCTTCTGCGACCTTGGCAACCACAGCACAAAGTCCATAGTAATGTCATCGAACTTCCACTCCAGAATAGGCAAAGACTTCAAAAATCCTACTGGCTTTTTGCACTCCGCCTTCACTAAGGCGCATGTTTGACACTTCGCCACGTACAGTGCCACATCCTTCTTAAGTCCTGGCCACCAGAACAATTTCTTCACATCGCGGTACATCTTCGTGCTCCACAGGTGAATCGAGTACTTGGTATGATGCGCCTCGTACAACAGTTCCACCCGTAAATTGCCCACATTTGGGACGCACAGACGACCATCTTTCCACAACAATCCATCCTCAACAACGAATTGTGAATTTGACCCATCCAAAGCCTCAACCATGATTTGTTTCATACGGCCATCCATATCCATAGCCCGCCGAACCCGATCAGCCAGGTCACACTGAACTTCCGTCCAGTTCAATAGAACTTCGGCACTTGTCTGCTTGTCTACACAAGAGATCTCCAACGCCTCCAACTCCCGAACTAACCGCTCGTCATGGAACGATAGACAATTAGCTAGAGCTGGGGCCCTGTGGCTCAATGCGTCCGCAACCGCATTGCCTTTCCCAGGCACAAAGTGAATCTTGAATGTGTAGTCCACCAGGAACTCCATCCATCTACGTTGTCGCATGTTTAGATCTTTCTGATCCAACAAATATTTCAGGCTCTTGTGGTCGGTATAGATATCAACCTTCATCCCATACAAGTAGTGCCTCCACAGCTTCAAGGCAAAAATCACAACCGCTAACTCCAAGTCATGGACCGGATAATTCCTTTCATGCACTTTCAACTGTCGCGAGCCATACGCTATCACACTTCCATGCTGCAGTAGGACACAACCCAGTCCACTGCTCGAAGCATCGCTGTAGATCTCAAAACCTTTGGTCCCACTCGGCAAACTCAGCACAGGCGTCGTGGTCAACTGACTCTTCTGCTCCTCGACAGCTCGTGCGCACTCTGGCTTCCAAACAAACTTATGCTCTTTCCTCGTCAGAGTCGTGAGGGGTAACGCTATCCGCGAGAAGTTCTCCACGAAGCGCCTATAATACCCGGCAAGCCCCAGAGAACTCCGGACTTCCGACACTGTAGACAACACAGGCCACTCTCGTATCGCAACAATCTTTGTCGAATCCACCACAATTCCCTCTCTACTGACTATGTGACCAAGGAACGCTACTGAGGGCAACCAAAACTCGCATTTGGAGAACTTGGCGTACAATTGATTCCTCCTCAGCGTCTCCAGCACCAAATGCATATGCTTAAAGTGATCCTCCTCACTCTGCGAGCACACCAATATATCGTCGATGAAGATGATCACAAAGTGGTCTAGGTACTCCCCGAAAGTCCTGTTCATCAAATCCATGAACACCGACGGCGCATTAGTCAGCCCGGACGACATGATCGTAAACTCATAATGCACGTATCTCGTACTGAACACTGTCTTAGGGATATCACTCTCCCTTATTCTCAGCTGATAGTAACTGGACTTGAGATCCAATTTAGAGTACACCGATGACCCGACTAACTGATCGAATAAATCATCATTCCTTGGGATCAGATACTTGTTCTTTTTCGTTAGCTTGTTTAGCTATCGATAATCGATATATATTCTCAAGCTTCCGTCCTTTTTATTCACAAAAAGGACCGGTGCGCTCCAAGGCGAAGAACTTGGACGCACATAACCTTGCTCCAACAACTCTTGAAGTTGCACTTTCAGCTCCGCCATCTCCTTAGGAACTAGCCGATACAAAGAGCATATCACTTGTTTGGCATCACACCGAACCGCCTTAACCACCTAAAGAGCAGACATCAACGTCATGCTCGACCCCTTTCAAGCCCACAAATGTCGTCTCACGACCAGTTCCCAACTTGACTTCCTTGCGATTTCGATTAATGTATGCTTGCTGCTCCGCGAGCCAGTTCACACCAAAGATCACGTCGAGCTACCCTAGCGGTAGTAACGACGCTTGTAAGTCAAACTCTTGACTCTCAATCCACACCTAAACGCAACAGATTCTACTCACGCGCATTGAGCACCATTAGACAACAATGCATCCAATTTGTCTTTGTCCATCGAAGGAGGTACTCCGATGCGCAATACAAATCCTTTAGTCAAAAGGGAATGCGAAGATCCCTAAACAAACGATGCTCTTGCCGGATTAATCAAAAATCAGAACAAAGCTTAGCACAAGCAGTTTTAAGCTAACATGCACAAGGGCAACAAGTATTTAAAGATAAACTATTATAACTTTAAACCGTACATGTCATCATGACAACGTGCTTCTTCTCGGACTTGGGACGTCCACTCCAGCAGTATCGGGCAAAGTGCCTCGGCTTTCCACAATAAAAGCATGCGCCCGGGGTTCGACCCGTAGTCGCCCCAGAAGCACCAGAAGAAGGAGCTGGACCCGAAGTCCTAGCCTTCTTATACCACCTACGGTACGCAGACTTTGAGGAGTTCGGCATTCTGAACTCCATCTTCTGCATATCCAAGTCTTTTCTTCCTTGGATTCGATTCAGATCTCTGGCACTTTGTCCTATACCTGCTCCTGACATAGCTTTCGTTAACTTATGAGCACCATTCCGAAAATCTCGGGCAAAGTGCCCTTCCTTGCCACACTTAAAACAACCATATGGAGCCTGACCAGTAGACATTTTAGACTTCTTGTTCCTCCTCCTTCGGTATGCAGACTGTGCAGAACCTGGAGAGTCTAGTACCCTGAACTCCGACGTCCGATTGACTTTTGCCAAATCTACTTCCAAAGATCTAGCCGATTCCACCAAGGCTCAGAATCCCAATAATTTTGGTCCTAGCAGTAAAACTCGTAACTCACCACGCAGGCCATTATAAAATCTATCGACCATCGACTGCTCGCTCTCCACTTCAGAACCCAGGTAACATCTTATCATCAGAAATGCTTGCAAATATTCCTCAACTGAGTGCGTACCCTGCACTAAAAGCATGTTGAACTGCTGATCCAAAGGTCCTTTAAATTCCACTTGCTCCACCACACCATCCGGCGTTGGAGTTACCTCAAAAATAGGGGACTGCACACGTCTTTCATTTTGTACACCAATCGCAACGAAGACTACTTCTACCACCATTCTTATGGTTTCAGTGGAGGGAAGGGTTGCATGCACATCACTATGTGTACTATAATCCTTAGAAACCGGATGTTCTGACGGCCCTGCATCACTCCTGGTCACCTATAGTTGTACAAAACATCGTTAAGCGACTAAACAAAATTGCAAACAACAATTATAGGAACACGTAGGTTCCTCAAACACGTGTATTTTCATTCCTAAGTGGACATTCATGGGTTCTTTTGATATTATAACGATGACGCACAAACATGTGCTCACCACCCCTTAAAAGAATTCGTCTACGAATTCATTTAAGTTGACCGAAACTAGTAGTCTGATACCAAATTGTAACACCCCCTATCTATCGCATAGCATATAGCAGCAGGTCCGGTCGGGGCCCAACGCCATATACCACAGACAGACCGGAAGGTTACTCAATGGAAACCATCAAACTAAGAATCAACGTCCTACACAGTGTGCATTCTAACAGAAGCAATTTAATAGTTACGAATTTAGAACACAGCCAGAAGCATGAATGTCTACTATAAAACCCAATAGGAATGAACGCACAAATACACAAGTAATGGCCTTATGGCCTCACATTAGTTTGCTCAAAATATAAGTGTCTTCCAAACCTCGGTACGCATGCCGGTCATACATGAGAATAAAAGAAAACACTCAAAATTAGGCCTTCGAGGGCCGGCTCAGCAACTTGGGCTTTTGCCCACTATTTACCGCTCGGCTCCGCAGCACCTGCAAGCAACAATCCACCGTAACAGTGTTAAACAAAAGCAACGGTCAGATATGATGACCAAATTATAACGATCCCACCCCCAAACTCGTGGTGGCGATGCTCCTTTCCCTGCACTTTGTTAGCATAACCAAAGCAGTATAGTGTAAACACTTCATCACAGTCGTGGGCACGCACGACCACACACCCCGTGCTCTCAGTGCACATTCTCGGTGAACCGGTCAACGTCACGTCAATTTAAGCCATAGACATCTCGGTCTCACCACCGCCACTTGGACGACCAATCTTGCGAGCATTTTTGTCTTCCCAGCATGGGTCACGTCAATTTAAGCCATAGACCGCCGAAGACCCTCCATCTATGTCAACGACTCCCACCGAACGACATAGAGCGGGTACGGTTCCGCCTGACCCGTTGCTCACATCACAACGTCAATTTAAGCCATATGTGCGGGTCAAACCTCCCCGAGTCTCGTTTCCATCACACACTTCACATTACCAGGTTATGGTCAAGTTGGCTCCCAGGCCACCATGTTGGCAGAATCACGCATCTGCCCAGTTTTTCGGGTGTATCTTGGAGTTAGTCCCCAAGGCTTCCTGTTGCAATCTACCGCGTAGAAAACCCGAAAAACAATAATTCGCGCGGAGTCTTCTCCGGCCATTCATGCAATACAACATCACCGATCCAGACCAACTTGTCCGGGTAGGCTTCACACATCATGCCTATGTACATTCTCGATTACGGACTCCACATGTACATAACATGGATTATTCATGTCTACCCGAAGGAAAGCCTCAAACTCACCGCAAACTCGCGAGAGAGGCTTCCTATGCAAAGGAAAAGAGGACTTCACATGTCCTAGGATGAGAATCGTTACCCTAGCATTTTTCCTTGGCGCCATGGAAATCTACGCGGATGAAAAGCACCGCGTTGTCCTCGCCTCCATAGATCCGAAGTCGGCTTGCGATTTGGAGCTCCGAAGCTCCGTCGGTGACCGGATCTAGCCTCCTTCTTCTTCCTTTCTCTCCCCTCTCTCTAGAACTTTAGAAAGAGATTGAGTAAGAGAAATGAGGGCTTTGAAACCCTATTCCCGGGTATATCCCAGCAGGAACAACCCTCAGCCGTCGGATACCAAAATAAGGAAACGGACGGCCACGAACCGGACTTGAAATCCAAAATATGGGCCGAAGACGGCTTGTGACACGCCCGTGTCTAGGGCCGTGTTCCCCATTCGCCGTCGAAACCGACGCGTCTCGAAAAGGACACGGGCACCCGACACGCCCGTGTCATACTGGACACGCTTGCGTTATATAGTGTACGGTCGTGCAGTGTGCCGTGTTACTCCATCGACATAGGACCGAAAACGCCCGAAAGGGACACGGGTACTCGACACGCCTGTGTCGCATTTTGACATGCCCGTGTCTACCCGACACGGCCGGTGTGCTGACCCCGTGTATCACCCCGCCACGGCCTGGCTTCATCCCGTGAAGGATACGGTCTGGGACACGCCCGTGTCTTAGGCCGTGTTCGCTGCTCGACGATCGTCCAATACAAATTCATCGACCTCTCGGCCAGATCGTCGACCCGAGCACGACACGCCCCTGGTACACGGTCGTGTCCCAGGCCGTGTGACCCCTGCCAAGTTCCAAACTTGGCTCAAAACGCCACCCGTCACTCTTTTGAGTTTCGGGGCGTTACAACATGTACGACTTAGACATGTCTTATTGAATTATCTGAAAGAATAAGGAATTATCACTTTGATCGATGTACGTTCAAAGAATAACTTGGCTGATCCACTGACGAAAGTAATGCTCAAAGACTGTTTAATCAAAACAGTGGGGAAAATGAGACTAATGGTGATTTAGTTCGGCTTTAGTTCAACATCAGGCGATTTAGTTCAACCTTTGTGCAAACGTTTTGATTATTCAGATTTCCTTTATCAAAACAAGCATGTTATGCTCTGTTGATGCTCTTGGTTGCCGAGTTCGGATCTGCTAAGTTGTTTCATTCCAAACTTGATGCTAAAAACTTCACTTGGATTAGGTTGTTGCCTTAAAGGAAAGTTTTATTTCAAAATTGATAACACAATCTGACTTGCCTTGTCTCTTCTTCTGGAAATTGGTTTTATTCCACACTTGATGAGTTCCAATTAACTTTAGAAGGACAGTAACAACGACATTCCATATAGGAACATAGAAATAGTTGTGGTGTCCAGAAGTCCGTAAATCATTTCGTTTGGAAACAAATAATAGATTCTAAGGTCAATCTATGAGTCTCTGTGAAGGTATCCTCGCAGCCAATAATAGTAAAATTAATACTAAGTTCTTATAAAGGAACTAGATATATGTAAATTTTCAAACGATTGAATTCATTCTAAAATGAAATTCTCTGTTGAAATTGCAAGGGCTGATGGTTCAGGAGGAGCACTGGTAGTCTGGGATCCGAATTATGATGATCTTATAAATGGATGACAACTGTTAGAGCTTTAGTAGATTTCTTTGTTTTTGTTATCTCTGTTCATAGTACTGTTTAGCGCTTTATGCACTTGTTTATTTGAACTTTATGATCTATGTCTGATGTGAGACGGTAGGCGTTTAGGGCCCAAGCCTTTATTGTACCTAAGACTTTTCTTTGTTGCAGCTAAGTTTTGTTTTACTTATGTGTGCATATTGTTTGTGTTTAAGCCCAATATGTGTGAACATGTGTTGTACACGGTTGTGAATGATTCACGTTTGGATTGAACGTTGCACAGACCACCCTTTATCCGAAGTCAGGATTCACGGCGGACATATGATTAGATTGTTAAATATATTATAATATGTATGCACGTGCCGAGACCGATTCAGAACGGGTTATTAGTTTCGTGTCATCCTTGGGTTAGACTCTACGCTGGAGATAATATATATTTCATATTTCAAACTTGATAGAATTATGTGGACTATCTAGAGCCTTGAACAAACCCCCTCTAACATGTTTGTGGGTTGTGTTTGTGGGTGTGTGTTGTGCAGATTGTGGATTGGTTGTGTGTTTGTTATGTGTCATATGCATTGGTTGTGTGTATATGTATGGGTTGTGTGTGTATGTATGGGTTGTGTGTTTGTGATATAGCAAGAGGAGGCTTGTAAAATTCACGATTTTAAAATCCTTCATCATTTCGATATGTGATTTTGATGTATTTGATCCTTAGTGATTATATTTTTTAACTCAAATATTAATTTTTGTCCCTGAAGTCATCATGCAACAGAACAAAAATATTGGCATATTCAATTCATGTGGCTAAAAACCATCTGCAAACGAACACAAGAATTGATTTTGGCCCAATTCCAAAACATCTTCGTCGGAGGTTTTTGACCAAAACCAATTTCTATTACGGTCCGTTCGGCCCCCTGGAATTGGAATTGCAAAATTGGAATTCATCTAATTCTAATTCCTGTGAGAATTGGAATTGGTCTGAATTCCAATGCAGTTGTTCGGCTACAAGATGTATTTCTAGAATTGGAATTGGAATTGTGATTGATTTAGAATTTCTTTTTTTCTCATGCCTGCAGGATCGGATGACATGACAATTTGAAGTTGCAGTCTTGTGTCACTCGGGACGAAGTTATTACAACAAAATCAAGTGGTGGAGGGAATTATGCTTTTACAATCTCTAAGAAAATATAGAAGTTGGCAAAAAAGGAACACAACACCAGAGAAATCAATTTCAAGTAGTGTACCAACAATTAATTATGATCGGGCAACGACGACAGGATCGGGCGATGATGACAAGATTGGGTGACGGCGACGAGATCGGTCGATGATTGCGAGATCAGGCGACGACGACGAGATCGGGGGCGTGATCAGGCGGCGACGACGAGATCGGGCAGTGGCGGCGGTGAGATAGGGCGGCTGCATCGAGATCGGGCGGCGGCGGCGAGATTAGGTGGTGACGGCGAGATCGGGCGGCGGCGGCAGCGAGGTCGGGCAGCGGCGGCGGCGGCGAGGACGGACGGGGGCAAAATCGAGCGGCGACGGTGAGATCGGTCGCCGACGGCGAGATCGGGTGGTGGCGGTGGTATCGGGCGGCAGCAGTGAGCGGTGACGAGATAGAGAGGCGGTGGTGAGATCGGGCGCCGACAGCGAGATCGGTCGGCGGCGGCGAGATCGGTCGGCGGCGGCGAGATTGGATGGCGACCATGAGTTCGGGCGGCGGCGGCGGCGAGATCGGGCGACGACGGCCATAGTAAAAAACTGAATTACATGAAATATCTATCTTGACCCCTAAGAATTGATTATAGTACAAAATTGAATTCCATGAAATTTTGACCGATTCGAAATCCGAGGAAATTCCTAATATCCGAACACTGGAATTGGAATTCTGTTGTCACAATTCCAATTCTCAATTCAAATTTCAGGAGGCTGAACGCACCGTTAGGTAAAACCTACCGAACGATCACACCCTTTTGTGGATAGAGGTATGTGATATGTGACTAATAATTCCTTTGTTTGTATGTGTACATTGGGTGAGACATCCTTTAATTTTAAATTGAATGCTTAAATTTCAATTACTATTTATTTAATTAAACATAGAAAGGACAGAGGTGAATTATTTGTTCATTATCTATCAAATTAAATAGTTTTCGGATCCACCAAAACTGGATAAGAGTGACATGTTGTCGCATGTGCGATTAATGAAGTTCCACGCGATTCGTGCAGGTCATGTGGGCCTCAACGCATGACCTGCTCCATAATTAGATTATTTATAAAAATAAATGGGTGGCTGTAATTTCGCCGGACTGGCGTTGGAGGGTCGTGATCACCATGCATTATCCAGGGCTATTTATTAGATTCTATTTAACAAAGTTTCGGGATGCTATTAATATGCGACAAAACTCATACGGCCGATTACTTTTAACGCATTTGAAGAGCGAAACAAAATTATCATTTGATTCTCAGTGAGATTTGAGGCATGTTTGTTTCGGTTGAGAAGGAGCTATCCCAAGGAGAGCGGTAAGAATAGAGTGGTGAAACATAAAAGGAAGTGACTTATGTGGCATACTAAGGGTTCCTTTGGAGCTGCGGTAGCGGGCGGAAAACACTGCTCCCGCCGGAGCTTTCGAGCCGCAGGGCATGACCGGGGGTTCGAAACGGAACTTTTTGCCCCGCTTCTCATGGCGCAGCGGGTCCAGCCGGAGCAAATGCCGCCGGAAGGCGTTTGTTTACTCGCCGTCCGGCGGCGCTTGCCCCAAACGGCCGGCCAAAACGCCGTGCCAAACAAACCCTAAATGAGGCGGGGGTGTAACGGTGCAGTGCAGCCATCCAATGGCTGCGAGCGCTTCACATCTCGTGCGAAGATGCGTGCATATCTCAGATCGCGATGTGATGCACTTGCAGTCGTTGGATTGTGCACTGCACTGTAAAATAATGTTTGTGAATGATGGTTTGGTTAAGATTGTAAAGGCTTGTTTACGGTACATATTTTTTCTTTAATTGTTGTCTGTCTCCATTGTTCTGGTCTTCTGCATCAGTCTCTCATTATCTACACCTCCGGGCTCCGGCTCCATTACCACCAGTCCAGAATCTCTAGGCTCTTGTGTATCGAGTATCCCTCTTATTCACTAATTTCTTTAGATATATTAAATGAAAGAAATGTTCCTATAACTTGAGATTAGCTGCTCGTTCCATTGAGATTAGTCGTTCTATAGATTGAAATGCCTATAATTTTCGACAATATTTCAATTTGAAAGCGACTTCATGCTCTCAAAAAATACAACAAGATAACTTAATGAATCAAAGATTTTGGTGAAGTTTTAGCGGGGCAGTCCTGCCCCTTTCACTGCATGACAAATATTAAAGCTCTCGACCTCCGATCAAGAAACCGTAAATTCAATGGACTCATGGCAAAAATAAAAACTTTTCTGAAATTTTCTTCAATTTTCCGGCAAAATGGCGATCTTAACTGCGATGACCAGATCCGCCCAGGGGAAAAAGAAAATTGATGATCCGAGGGTTGTGAATTCGACATTTGTATTCCTCTGTCAAATAATTAAAAAGATGAAAATTCTTATGTATCGGCTTCGAAATCTATAAAAGGGGGCATATTCCTTCATTTGAAAGAGCCAGTAAGTGGAGGAAGAGTATGAATCTTGTGTTGCAACACAAAAAACCTCCAACGAAGGTTCGCGAGCAGTCGAGCACCCTCGAGTGCCTCTCTCTCGAGCACGCTCCAACCGGTAATTAGGGGAAGAGTATGGACCATGCACTCTTGTGTTGTGACACCAAAATACCTCCAGCAAAATCCCACAAGCACCCTTATGTATCTCTCGCGAGCGTGCTCCGATCGATAATAGGAGGAAGAGTACAGATTGTTGGAACCTAGAAACTGTTGAAATTGCTGAAGTGAGAGTGGAGTGGAGTGGGGACGGCCTGATATGGCAGACCACAGAGACCTCCGCGTATTGGCGGCTAGGAGATGGCGGTTAGCCGGTTTCGACTTCTTTCCTTCCTGCGGACTGGTTCAGCAAGCACCCTGAGAAGTAACCGGACAGTTAGCCTTGTCTAACCGCAGATGTTGCGGTCTAGATTGTGAGACCACACATTTCGCTTAGAGTTTATCAGGATCTCTGGCTTGAAAGAAGGCAGGCGGTTAGCGCGATCTGTGGATGCTAACCGCACAGTTCGCTGGAGCTTTCTCGATCGGGTTGATAGCCAGAGTTTGCTAGTCGTTGACTTGGTCACGAGTCTGTGACAAATCCAGGTTTGTTGTCTAGTTCGTCGAGATAGTCTGGTTGAGCTGTTTGCTTCTGGAGTTCGCTGAATTCAGCAATTTTACTAGGCACAGTTTTTGTTCTAGTCGCTCGATGTAGTATGCGCAGACTAGATGCAGAGGTCGCTGCACAGTGCGGTCTGGTGGCTGAGTCTGGCAGTCCACCGCTAACGTGATTGGATCAGGACACGTGGCTGAGTTGCCAAGTCCATGTGAACTGGTATTGTTCTCCGCTCAGTTTGGCGGACATGTCCTTCTTTCCGCCTATACGGATAAATGGTCTTTTGTGGCAGACTGATGTTGGTGTCAGCGTTTGTGCGGATATTGATGCTAGTCGCAGATTGATGTGCAGTTATCATATCGTTACAGGTGGTGACGACACTCCTCCTCGCGCTTATAAATAAGAGTCACTGGCTCGTTATAAAAAATATATAAGAACAAGAATAGTGAAAACTCAGCTCGCGTTTTGATCATGCGGTTAAGATTTTCTAACAGGCGCGACTAAGTGAAATTGACTATCTGTGTAGGTTGTGCGGCTAGCATCAAACGGCAAGACAACTAGTGGGAAGCTTGGTGTGGAATAGTTTGTGGTTAACAGTCAGCGTTATATAGCAAGTCGCGGTCTCAGTGGCCTGAAGTCACTTCCTCCGGGTTATAGTTAAGCTGAGCAGTTCCCCCAGTCTATCAGCGAGTTCTTTTCAAGTTCATCAACATTCAATAACAAGTAGTATGCACGGCTAATTATGGTTTGTTGACTTTGGCGGTTTAAGCATATAGGGCTTGTGGGTTGGCGGCTTGTGTGGTTACAGCTTGTTGTCCGCGTGGTTTCTTCTTTGTTTGGAGCTGTATTTTTTTATTTTAATCGGGTACATTGCGAAATCATGTCTCGTAATGTATGTCTCGTCTTGTAAAGATTGTTATTAATTCCAGTGGAGACATTTGTGCTTCTGTTGCCTCTGATTTCAACTTGGCTTTAGTTGTGGTTGAGTGTTCCTGCGACCTCTTTCAGCATCTATCTTGAAATTTTTATATGGCATCAGAGGGATGTTAAGGAGTAAGCAGTTAAACAACTCAAAAGTTTGTTATTCCTTTGTGAAGTTCAAATAAGTCGGTTTTGAGCAATGGAAGCCGGTTATGCAAGAGGTCTTGGAATTGAGCTCCTAACAAAGACCAACTTCAAGAAGTGGCAGTCTTGTATGGAGAGTTATCTGATTGGCGAGGAACTTTTGGAGGTCGTTGGTTGAGACGACAAACAAGAGGTGGTTGCTACTGCAGGGAATGCTGAGGCGATGAGAGCTTGGTGGAAGACGAATGTGAAAGCTGAGTTTACTCTTAAGCGGGCAATCTCACCGGAACTCTTTGACCACATCATTGGATGTCGGTCAGCAACTTAAATCTGAATGGCCTTGGATGGTCTATTTAATAAGAAAAATGTAGCTCGGATACAATTCTTGGAGAATGAGTTGGGTAAAGCCACTCAAGGAGATCTGTCTATTTCATGCTTCTTTTGAAGATCAAGAACCTTTGCATTGAGATATTGACATTGGACCCGGATGATCTTATCTCAGAGATGAAGCTAAAGAGGCACATCATCCGCGGGCTGCGGAAGGAATTTGTAGCCTTTATTACTTCTATACAGGACTAGGCCAATCAACCATCTTTGCTCGAGCTGGAGAACTTGTTGGCTTCACAGGAGAGCTTGGTAAGACAAATGACTAGAGTTTAGATCTCAGGGGGGAGATGGAGAGGCTCTCTTCTCTGGCAAGAAGAAGAGATGAGACCAGAAGAAGAAGAAATACATGGAGAATTATGAAGAGACGTTTAGTCCGGTGACCAAGATGACTTCAGTTCGTGTGGTGATCTCTTTGGCGGCTAGCCATGGGTGGAGGATTTGACAACTCGACGTGAAGATTTACAATAACATCTTTATGGTGCAGGCACCTAGTGATGGCGCTGATGGATCTGATCCGCCAATATTTGAAGATCTCTACCACCTCCGCCACCAATATAACGAGGATTCTATTGATGATGGTCGCCGCAATTATTGCCGCTAAAACCTCCGCTCGCGGCCCCATGCGTCCACTTGACATTACGAAGCATTTCGGCACATTTAACATCCTTATTAAATTTTATTTATGCAGTTTTTTAGTCAAAATCTGCATTTCCTGCTCTATTTCCAAACTTTTATATGTTTTGTTTAATTTCAATGGCTTGGATGTGAGCCATTTTGTTGTGTGGGTGTGATCTATTGTAATATGACTATATATATGGATCCTCATAATGAGATTAGGAGATTTGGAAAACCCTAAAAAGGAGAAATACGCTACTCTTCTGTGGCTGAAACCGAGCCCGCCACCCACTTCCCAGCTTGCGCCGATCGTGGCCCTCGTGGTGGACAGCTGCTCCACCGCCGAGAAAGATTCTCCGGTTTGACTCTGTAGGAGTTTTGGTGTGTGTATCATCCTCTCGGTGAGACTCCAGTGGAACTGTGGTAGAGAGATTCTCCGCAACTTGTATCAAGCTTTTGTGGGTAACGATTTCTTCCTCCTCTCCTTGTGTGTTCTTCTCATTCAGATTTTTGGTGGACGAGGTTGGGCGTTGCCTCCGAAATCCTTGTGGATTCTTGGGTTTTAATTGCTAAGCCTTAGTCGCTGTGTTTTCTTGAGATTTTGATGATCTAGAAGATTGGGTAATCCCTCGCCATTTCTTGTTTTCAGGAATAATTCTGACCTCTTTCTGAATCGTTGTTTTGGTTGGGATTTTCTCTCGTGTGTAATTTGTGCATGTGTTGCGAACAATGGTGTTATATTGTGTGGCTAATGTTGAAGCCAAAATTGACCTCTGTGGAGTTCGGGGTCCCTACAAAGGGGTGACCTCACACCTACTACAGTCGGAGGAACGTCACGGACCAAAGATAAAGAAGCTAGAAACAGACCCTCGGCTCTAGCGCGGAGGTCCCACCTCACACCCGGAAGGCTACCTGAGCACTTCTCCTCCCTAGCCAATGCTCGAGCTAGGGTGCCTTGGAGGAGCTCTCTCTACTCTACCAAAAAGGAGCTAAGGGAGGAGGAAGAAAGGAAAAGTCCGCCCTCCAAAGGCACCCAAGGGGGTCTATTTATAGTTTTTCCAAGTCCTGAGGGTAAAAGGACCAAAATACCCTCACGCCCAATATACCTTGGGCCAATAGAATATAGCCACGCCGGGGGGCAGAATGGTAAGAGCAGGGGGGCAAGGGGCGAGATCCCGGCCCCCGGCCAGTCTCGCCCCTCCCGGCCGCCAGGCAGGAAGGGAGCAGGGCGAGACCCCGGCCCCCGGCCGGTCTCGCCCCGCCAGGCCGCCAAGCAAGAAGAGGGCAGGGCGAGACCCCGGCCCCCGGCCGGTCTCGCCCCGCCAGGACGCCAAGCTAGAAGAGGGCAGGGCGAGAACCCGGCCCCCGGCCGGTCTCGCCCCGCCAGGCCGCCAAGCTAGAAGAGGGCAGGGCGAGACCCCGGCCCACGGCCGGTCTCGCCCCGCCAGGCTAGAAGAGGGCAGGGCGAGACCCCGGCCCCCGGCCGGTCTCGCCCCGCCAGGCCGCCAAGCTAGAAGAGGGCAGGGCGAGACCCCGGGCCCCGGCCAGTCTCGCCCCGCCAGGCCGCCAAGCTAGAAGAGGGCAAGGCTAGACCCCGGCCCCCGGACGGTCTCGCCCTGCCAGGTCGCCAAGCTAGAAGAGGGGCAGGTCGAGACCCCGGCCCCCGACCGGTCTCGCCCCGCCAGGCCGCCAAGCTAGAAGAGGCAGGGCGAGAACCCGGCCCCCGGCCAATCTCGCCCCGCCAGGCCGCCAAGCTAGAAGAGGGGCAGGGCGAGACCCCGACCCCCGGCCGGTTTCGCCCCGCCAGGCCGCCAAGCTAGAAGAGGGGCAGGGCGAGACACCGGCCCCCGGCCGGTCTCGCCCCGCCAGGCCGCCAAGCTAGAAGAGGGGCAGGGCGAGACCCCGGCCCCCGTCCGGTCTCGCCCCGCCAGGCCGCCAAGCACCTATCGGGACGGGGCGGGTGTCAGCCAACTTGTTTCACCCGCCGCCCAAAAGAGGGCCACTGGGGGGAGGTAGATTTTTTCTCCCCCTACTAGTATGTTTCCAAGCCAGAGCCAAAATTGCCCACCAAGAGTGCAAAATCTCCAAAAAACTTAAAAATGTGTTTGCCTTGTTTTGGGGCCCATTCTTCGCGAACACGAGGTTGTACAGCTAAAAGTTCTAACGTGTAACGTTGATCAGAAGGGATTGAGTGTAGCGTCGCCTAAGGGTCACGATCGCGTCAGCACTTAGGCCTACATCAATTTGATATCAGAGGGAGGTTGGCCAATTTCTTAACTTGACCCCGGTCCGCACTAATTCACCTAGGCTTTACGTGTGCACAAATTTATTTATTTTTTTTCAAAAAAAAAATTCCTTGCAAATCGCATGCCCACTAGATCCAGTCATGAGTATCACACCAACTCCGGTCACGAGTATCATACATTCTCGTCGAGTATGGCCGATGAACAACACCCAAATCAAATCCCTACTCCGGTTGATGATCTTCGCATTGAGATGAATCAGCAACCGGGGGAACACCGGGGAATGATGGCCCAACTTTTGGCCAACTGAACCCCCTCACCACCTAGAGGTCATAGACCGCCCAATCGTCACCACCACCACGAGGATGACGACCATGATGATTTGTCTCCACGTGCTCGTCCACAACATTGTCGCCCTGAACGAGACGTCAACCTTAGCCGCACCATTAAAATTGATGCCCCCACCTACAACGGCTTAGGAGAACCGCAAATTTTTCTAAATTCGGTCATGGATATGGAATGTTATTTTGAGTGGCATCGCTTAGTGGACCCGCAGAAGGTTTAAGGTTCTAGGATGAAGCTAACGAGATGAGCCAAAGTTTTTTGGTTAAACGAGGAGCGACGATTAGGAGTCGAGAATGGTGTCCCCCTTGTCGGTTGGCAAGCAGTGAAAAAACTCTTAAAGGATCAATATGTTCGTGCTTATCATCGTACCCAAATGTTCGATAAACTAGCCACCCTTCGCCAAGGCGATAGGTCTGTTGTCGATTACATGGGAGAACTAAAAGATAAAATGGTCTGATGTGAGATTCAAGAGATGCCAGATGTTACACTTTCTAGATTTCATAAGGATCTTAGCTACGACATACAAAAGAAACTCTTATGCTACGGTCACACCGATTTGAGCACCATCTTCAATCCCTGCTCTAGGTATTAAAAAGAACTTAGCCGCTAAGTCCAAACCTAAACGCAACTCCTATAAGGGTAAATCTACGTTTAACTCTTCCGCCTCTACCTCGAAGGACAAATGAAAGTTTAAGACTAAGGATTCCTCTAACATCGTTATTACGGCTAGGGACGCTAATAAACCCCTAGGGGAGCGCATTCTCGTAGGCAAGATTAGTAAGACTAATGCCACTTGTTATGTTTGCGGGGTAACCGACCATTACGCCATTGAATGCCCAACAAAGACAAAGACCTTGGTTGTAGTCGAGCCTACTATTGAAACCCCCGAGTTTATCTATGAGGCTACAGATGAATCAAAACCGGAAGGATTTCTTAGTGACATGGAAGATGACTTCAACCTTATGGTAATGCGTTGTATTTTAACAACCCCGCACGCGACGGATGATTGGCACCGCACCAACATCTTCGAGTAGATTTTTAAGAGCGGTGAGAAGCTTTGTAAGTTGATTATCGATAGTGGAAGTTGCATGAATGTCATTTCATAGAGTGTCGTCACGCGTATGAAGATCACTGTGGAGCTCCACCCCCACTCCTACCAAGTAGCATGGGTCAACAAAACATCCCGTCCCGTTATACGAAGATGTCTTGTGTAACGCTCCCACTCGTCACATAGAATATAACGGTGG
Organism: Platanthera guangdongensis; assembly: GCA_039583875.1. Classification (NCBI taxonomy): domain Eukaryota; kingdom Viridiplantae; phylum Streptophyta; class Magnoliopsida; order Asparagales; family Orchidaceae; genus Platanthera; species Platanthera guangdongensis. The sequence continues at coordinate 208,759,128 of CM077163.1, read as the reverse complement.
GTCCGGCCTGGGCCCCATGCCATATTTCATAGATAAGCGGTGGAATTACGTGTGGAAATCAAAATCTACTCGTACCTTAACTCAAAACATTCTAGCGCAACATTTTATGTTAGGTGAACTCAGCTCAGTGAATGTCCACTAATATACAAACTCCACATTTATATATCAAAACAGGAATGTATACAACTCACGCACCCATGGCCTTATGACCTTACAAATTGCCCTTTACACAAATACATTTTCGTACATCGGCACGCAGGTCGGCCACACATGAAATCCAAATACGCTTCTTCGCACGGCCTTCAAGGGCCTTTAGCAGCAAGCCTCCATTCCGCTCAATTACATTCAAGCCTCAACACCTGCAATTCATTTTCCACCCGAGAGCGGCAAACAAAGTAACGGTCAACTTTAGTTGACCACTTATAACGACCCTACCCCTTACACGTGGTAGTGGTTCCTTCCCTGTATGCAGTGCCATCACAAGCTATCAATCTATTAATCACAAACATATCACAAATGCCGGTATACACCATACACTTCGTGCACTCAGGGCACCTTATTGGTGTACTAGATATACCAGTCGTACACCGCCGATCCGAGGCTCTTCACTTGTTGGTTGGCCGGTTCCATCCTAGTCCACCAATCTCCCTGTTGACGACATTCTGTCCATACCACTCAGAGGTACTACCTCACGGCATCCACAAACAACCAGAGCAGATCGACCCACACCATGTGGTGTAGCTGCCAGGTTTATCGAGGCTCCTCGGGCATTACTACCCCCCCCCCCCCCCCCGACATTACAAAGTGGTATCAGATCCAGGTAGAGATTATTTGTGAGGGGAGAACATAATTGAACTCGCGAATGTCCACTAGGAATGTATTCCATGCATGTAACGTGCGTGAGTGTGTAGTCAATGTATAATTACCATTATGACATGGATGATTAATGGTGTTTTGTACATTACTAGGTGGCGAGGAGTGGTGCTGGACAGTCGGAGCCCCAGCGATCCGATGAGAGTGCAGCACTCGTTGAAGCGCCTACGCCTCCCTCGGCAGAGACCATACGGGTGGTGACGGATACGGTGCTTGCAGTGTTACAGGCACATCTTACTGGGTAGGCAAGGCCTGCAGGGGTGCTAGTACAGCCCAGTGCAAGGCAAGAGCGCGCTGTAGTTGTGGTGTACGAGCAAGAAACGGATGAGTCCTTGAAGCACTTTATGGAGTTTCATCCACCTATGTTTGGTGGGGCTACTTCCCCAACGCAGGAGGAAGGTTGGTTGGCTAGAGTGATGCGGATCCTGACTGCAATCAGGACTGTAGAGGAGCAGAAAGTGACCTTAGTCACATTTCTGCTAGAAGGTGATGCAAGATTATGGTGGGATGATATGGAAGTACATCACTTGGCAGATCGAGGATTAGCGGAGGTCTCAATGGATGAATTCTCCAGATTGTTTCTCGCCAAGTATTTGCCAGTATCGCAACGGATTGCGATGGAGAATGAATTCCAATGTCTGGTGCAGGGGGAGACTGATATTGATACATACCTGCATGAGTTTACCAGACTAGGGGGATATGCGGGGTCTACCTTCGTGGAGGAAGCGTGAAAGACAAATCGCTTTTATGAGGGACTGCGGGATGAGTTAAGGTTGGCACTCCCGAGTTCGGTGAACCAAGGCTTCCAAGCGTTGGTTGATACGGCCCGTGCATTGGAAAAGGAATTGAAACGGGTACAAGAGAAGAAGAGACTGGCAGTGGAGAAGCCAGAATTCAAAGTGCCGCAGTCGGAGCAATCAGAGTTTACAAGACGAGAGAAGAAAAGGTTTAAGCCTGTTGACTTAGCTCCGTCGACTGTCTCTTCGGGGGCGACCTATGGGCAAGGACGTTTTGATACACGTATATGTTGGAATACCCCTATAGGCATGGACGTATATGTTGATACACGTATATGTCATCATGTTATAACTGCGTGAATAGGTACCGTGGCTAATAATTCATTATTAGCCATGGTTTTCCCCTGTGGCAAAAAAAAATCGTGGCTAAAGGTCTATTTTCTAGTAGTGACATTCTTGTTATGATATATAAATGTGCAGTTTGTATATTAGTGGACATTCACTAAGCTGAGTCATCTAACATAAAATGTTGTGCTAGAATGTTTTGAGTTAGGGTACGAGTAGATTTTGATTTCCACACGTAATTCCACCGCTTGCCTATGAAATATGGCGTGGGGCCCCGGCCGGACCCACCGTTATATTCCATGTGACGAGTGGGGGTGTTACATCTTGTACCACTTACCATCAAGTCGTATTCAAAAAATATTTGGGGTGATGTAATCCCCATGGATGTTTGCCATGTTTTGCTTGGACGTCCATGGCTTTTTGATCATGATGTGACACATTTTGGGAGAGCTAACACATATGAATTTAAATTTAATGGCAATAATGTGGTTCTCAAACCCATCCCTCCTAAGGACCACTCCACCCCCTGCAATGATACCACCCTTCTGGTAGAAAAGAAGACATTAAGTTTGATGGGACATAAGAAATTCACTCACGATTCCTTTCTTGGTGGAGTTATGTATGCCTTAGTGTGTCTTCAGCTAAGGGCGATGCTCCTAATTTGGAAGATTGCCGCCGAAATTGAAAGCGTTGCTAGAAGAATTTAAGGATGTCTATCCGGATGAGTTGCCACCCACGTTATAACCACTAAGGGAGATCCATCACGCTATAGATCTCATCCCAGGTTCATCTCTACCAAACCTCTCATACTATAGGTTGAACCTCGCGGCATACCAAGAACTATAAACACAAATTTTGGAACTTTTACAAAATGGTTTTATAAGGCATAGCGAGAGCCCATGTGTTGTCCCCGCTTTACTAGCCACCAAAAAAGACGGATCTTGGTGAATGTGCGTAGATAGCCGTGCAATTAATAAGATTACCATTAAATATCGATTTCTGATTTCGCGCTTAGATGATTTATTGGACATGCTAGCCGGTGCCACAATTTTCTCTAAATTGGATCTTAGGAGTGGCTACCACCAAATTCGGATTCGTGAAGGGGTTGAATGGAAAATCGCCTTTAAATTTAAGGACAGGTTATATGAATGTCTCGTCATGCCATTTGGCTTATCCAATGCCCCAAGTACATTTTCTCGCATGATGACACACGTGTTCCAACCCTTTATGGGTAAGTTCATTGTCGTATACTTTGATGACATTTTAGTGTATCGCACTTCTTTGTCGGATCACTACTCTCATTTAAAAATTGTTTTTTTTACTTTGTGTGAAGAGAAGTTGTTTGTGAATCTTAAGAAGTGTACATTCTTTGTCCACTCCATAGAATTCCTTGGTTATATTGTGAGTTCGGAGGGTATTAAGGTGGAGCCGGGAAAGGTCCAAGTCATTAAGGATTGGCCCGAGCCAAAGTGTATCTGTGACATGAGAAGCGTTCATGGCTTAGCTACTTTTTATCGTTATTTCATTAAGGACTTTAGTAGTATTATGAAACTCATTACAAAGTGTATGAAGAAAGAGGATTTTAAGTGGACTTCCTCCACCTCCGTTGCGTTCCAAACGATCAAAACTAAAATGACGGAGGCTCCAATTCTTTGCTTACCCGACTTCACTAAGATTTTTGAATTATCATGTGATGTGTCCGGAATCAGTGTTGGTGGTGTGCTAAGCCAAGAGGGACATCCTATCGGCTATTTTAGTGAGAAGTTATTGGGCCCAAACTAAATTATTCCAATTATGATAAGGAATTACTCGTTCATCCATTGTCTCTAATATTGGAGGCATTATCTCCTTCCCAAGGGGTTCGTTCTCCTTTTCGATCATGAAGCACTTAGGTTCATTAAGTATCAACATAAAATCAGCCCCCTTCATGCTAAATGGGTCTCTTTTCTTCAAGAGTACACATTTTCCCTCAAGCATCTTAAGGGTTCACAAAACCATGTCGCTGACGCCCTTAGTCGTCTCTCTTTATTATTAACTACTATGCAAGTTAAAGTTATCGGATTTGAAAGGGTTAAGGATGAGTACGTGCACTGTCCGGATTTTAGGGACGCTTACTTGAGTGCCCAACATGACTCCCCTACTACTATTTCCGTTTATTATATCCGCGACGGATATTTATTCAAGCATTCTAAGTTGTGTATCCCGCAAACGTCACTACATCATTTCATCGTTTGGAAGATCCATAGTGGTGGACTAGGTGGATATTGTGGATGGGATAAAACAATTTCACTCGTGGAAGATAAATTTTATTAGCCGGGTTTGAAGGCACTAGTGGTCAAGATAGTTAGTAGTTGTCAGACTTGCCAACTTGCTAAAGGAAATAAAACCAATGTTGGGTTATACACACCGTTCCCCATTCCCTCCATTCCATGGGAAGATGTGAGCATGAACTTTATTTTAGGCCTTCCACCATCCATTCGCAGGCATGACTCCATATTAGTTGTTGTAGACCGTTTCTCTAAAATGATCTATTTTATTGCTTGTAGTAAGACAGTGATGCCTCCCACATCGCCAAACTATATTTCAAAGAGATTGTTAGTCATCGTGGAGTTCCTAAAACTATTATTACGGATCGCGACGCAAAATTTACTAGCTATTTTTGGAAAATATTATGAAAGTTAATGGGCACAAAATTGTTATTTTCCGCCGCCTATCACCCGCAAACAGATGGGCAAATAGAAGTAATTAATAGAAGCTTAGGGAATCTTTTGCAGTGTCTTGTGGGTGACCACAAAGGCACTTGGGATTTGCTTCTTCTCCATGCTCAACTTGCCTATAATAACTCTAAGAATCGGTCTACCGGCCTTTCACCGAATGAGATTGTGCATGGTTATAAGACGCATGTGCCACTTGACTTGATTCCACTTCCACCAACTTATAAGTCGAGTCAATTTGCACAAGATTTCTCTCAACACATTCATGATCTTCATAAATGCGTTCAAGAAATATTAGCCACTACATATGCTTATTATCAATCACATGCTAATTTACATAAGAGAGCATCCACTTTTAACGTTAATGATTTGGTTTTGGTCCACTTACTCCCGGATCGGCTCCCTTCGGGCACCGTCAAGAAATTGGCCAACCGGAGAGCCGACCCCTTCAAGATCATTAAAAAATTGGGAGAAAATGCTTTTGTTTTGGATTTTCCCATTGAATGGGGGTATTTCCCCTATCTTCAACGTATCGGATTTAATGCCTTATGTTTCTCCACCTCTAGAATTACTTCCCTCTCCGTTCTCTTCTATGAGGTTTCGTCTTCTTTGGGGTTGGGTGGTGAACTTGATCACGTATCTCCCTTACCTACGGTTTCTACTGTGGTTACATCGTTTGGTGATACTAATGCTAATATTTATACTTATACTAATGCATTCCCGAGAATTCCCAAAACCTTTCTTGTGCCTGACAGGATTATTGATGACGAAGTGGTCACCTCCGCCGGTTGTGGCCTCCACCACTATCTTGTTTGTTGGCGTGACATCCCTACTTCGGATGACTCTTGTATTACCGAGGCTGAGTTGGAGCGCTTGGATGCTTCCCTCCTCCAACTGTATCGTCGTGACCACTCACCGGTGATGAGTGCTTTTGACCGAGGGAGGAGTGATGGCGCCGACGGATCCGATCCGCCAATGTTTGAAGATCTCTGCCGCCTTCGCCACCAATATAACGAGGATTCTATTGACGATGGTCGCCGCAATTATTGTCGTTACAACCTCTGCTCGCGGCCCCATGCGTCTACCTGACGTTACAGTGCATTTCGGTACATTTAACGTCTTTATTAAATTTTTGTTTATGCAGTTTTTTAGTCAAAATCTGCATTTCTTGCTCCGTTTCCAAACTTTTATATGTTTTGTTTAATTTAAATGGCTTGGATGTGAGCCATTTTGTTGTGTGGATGAGATCTATTGTAATAGGACTATATATATGGATCCTCATAATGAGATTAGGAGATTTGGAAAACCCTAAAAAAGGAGAAATCAGCTGCTCTTCTTTGGCCAAACCCGAGCTCGCCACCCCCTTCCCAGTTTGCGCCGATCGTGGCCCTCGTGGTGGACGGCTGCTCCACCGTCGGGAAAGCTTCTCCGGTGTGACTCCGTAGGAGTTTTGGTGTGCGTATCATCCTCTCGGTGAAACTCCGGTGGAACCGTGGTAGAGAGATTCTCCACAACTTGTATCAAGATTTTATGGGTAACGATTTCTTCCTCCTCTCCTTGTGTGTTCTTCTCATTCGGATTTTTGGTGGATGAGGTCGGTCGTTGCCTCTGAAATCCTAGTGGATTCTTGGATTTTAATTGCTAAGCTTTAGTCGTTGTGTATTCTTGAGATTTTGATGATCTAGAGGATTGGGTAATCTATCACCATTTCTTGTTTTCGGGAATAATTCCGACCGAATCGTCGTTTTGGTTGGGATTTTATCTCTTGTGTAATTTGTGCATGTGTTGCGAACAATGGTGTTATATTTTGTGGCTAAAAGTTCTAACGTATAACGTTGATCGTAAGGTAGTTGAGTGAATCATCGCCTAAAGGGTCACGATCGCGTCGGCACGTAGGCCTACATCACCTGGTTATGTATCTGAAGAGCATCCAAGACACATTGGCAAGCTGAAGAAGGCCCTATATGGTCTGAAGCAAGCGCCTCGGGTGTGGTATGGGAAGATCGCAGAATACCTTCAGCTCTGCTGTTATTTTGGTTCAGATTCAAGTCTGTTTGTTAAGAAGAGGGGGAGCATCACGTCCTAGTACTGCTGTAAATTGACGATATGATCATCACCAGGAACTCGGAGGAAGAGGAAGCAAGTCTCGGGGCTGAGTTTGCTATAAGGTTTGAGATGAAGGATCTTGGGGAGCTCCACAATTTCCTTGGACTCGAGGTTGAGAGGAAGAGGGACGACATGGTCGTTTTCCAGAAGGGCTATGCGGAGAGAATCGTTAAGAGATTTGACATGCGGGAAGGGAAGATCAGTTCAACTCCTCTAGAGGTGAGTCTGAAACTTTGGCGTGATGAGGGAAGGGTTCTTTCAGATCCATTGGTATTCTGGCCCCTCTTGGGGAGTCTTATATATCTGACGATTACAAGACTTGATATTGCATATGTTTTGGGTTGAATAAGTCGATATATGTTGGATTCATGGAATCCTCGTCTAGTACTGGCTAAAAATATTCTGAAGTACGTGAAGTCCACCTCAGACATGGGCCTCTTTTACGAGAGGGATACAGACTTAAAGTTGGATGGCTACATGGATGTTGATTATGAGGGGAATTCTGATGATCAAAAGTCGACATCATGATATGTCTTTATGTGCGGAACGATAACTATTTTATGGTATAGCAAGAAGCGGGATTCAATGTCTGTCTCCACTACGGAAGCAAAGTACAAGGCTTCGGCCTTGGCAGCTCAGGAAGCCATTTGGCACAAGAGGTTAGTGGAGGACATCTATGAGTAGTTGCGGGGTACAACTCTACTTTGTGGTGACAGTGAGAGTGCTCTCAAACTGGTTAATAATCCAGTTTGTCACGTGCGAATGAAACACATCGAGATCGAGCATCACTTCGTTCGGCAGAGGGTGATGAAGGGGTCTTTGATGGTAAAATATGTGCAAAGTCAAGAAAATATTGTGGATATCTTCTCGAAGCCATTGTTAAAGAGACCGTTTATGCGGTTATGGGGTTTGCTCGGGCTAGTTTCCACCTCCCACTTTAAGGGGGAGTGTTGAAATTGTTGAAGTGGGAGTGAAGTGGAGTAGGGGCGGTCTGATATGGCATACTGCATAGACCGTAGAGACCATAGCGGACTAGAGGCTAGGAGATGTCGGTTAGCTGGTTTCGACTTCTATCTTTCCTTCCATCGGTCTCGTTTAGCAAACACCCATGGAAGTAACCGGGTGGTTAGCCTTGTCTAACCGTGGCTGTTGTAGGCTGGATTGTGAGACCACACAGTCTACTTAGAGCTTATCATGATCTCAGGCTCGCAAGAAGGCAGACAATTAACGTGGTTTATGGATGCTAACTGCATAGTTCGCTGGAGCTTTCTCGGGCGGGTGATAGCTATAGTTTGCTGGTCGTGGACTTAGTCACGAGTCTGTGACAAGTCCATGTTTGTTGCCTAGTTCGTCGAGACCGCCTGGTTGAGCGGTCTACTTCTGGAGTTCGTCGAGTTCAGTAGTTCAACTAGGCATGGTTTTTGTTCTAGTCGCTTGCTATAGTATGCGCGAACTGGATGCAGAAGTCATTGTACAGTGCGGTCTGGTGGCTGAGTCTGACAGTCCGCCGCTGGTGTGATTGGATCATGACGCGCAGCTGAGTGGCCAAGTCCGTGCGGACTGGTATTGTTGTCTGCTCAGCTTGGCAGACTGGTCCTTCTTTCTGCATATGCGGATAGATGGTCTTTTGTGGCAGACTGATGGTGGTGTCACCATTTGTGCGGATAGGTGATGTTAGTCACAGATTGATGAGAGGTTATCTTATCGCTATGGGTGGAAATGACACTCCTCATCGCGCCTATAAATAGAAGTTCCCGACATGTTATAAAAAAAGATATAAGAACAGTGAGAACTCAGCTCGTGTTTTGATCCTGCAGTTAAGATTTTATAACCGGCACGACTAAGTGAAGTTGACTATCTATGTAGGATGTACGACTAGCATCAGACGGCTATGCAACTAGTGGGAAGCTTGTTGTGGAACAATTCACGGTTGATAGTCAGCGGTATACAACAGGTCGCGATCTCAGCGGCCTGAAGTCACTTTTTCCAGGTTGCAGTTAAACCGAGCAGTTCGCCAGGTTTATCAGCGGGTTCTGTTCAAGTTCATCAACATTCAATAACAAGCAGTGTGAGCGGCTAGTTGCGGTTTGATGACTTTGTCGGTTTCGGCGGACATGGCTTGCGGGTTGGCGGCTTGTGCTGTTACAGCTTGCTGTCTGCGCGATTTTTTTACATGGAGTTGTATATTTCTGTTTTCATCAGGTACATTGTGAAATCTTGTCTCACAATGTATGTGTCATTTGGTAAAGATTGTTATTAATTCCAGTGGATACTATTGTACTTCTATTGTGTTTGATTTCTACTTGGCTTTGGTTATGCTTGAGTGTTTTTGTGACCTCTTTTGGCTTCCATCTTGAAATTTTTATATAAACTAGTTCGAATGAGTTCGTAGCTTTCTTGTGTGCCCATGGGTCCTATTTATTGGCAATGTAGTCAACGGGTTTTGTGGTCTACAAATATCTGCGCCCGCAAAATGATTGAGATCACTCGATTAAATCTCAAATGTTACAGTTATTTATACTATACATAAAGAAATAGCCTTATGGTGTGACCATGTCGACAAATCAATCCAGTTCGTCTAATATTCCATGGGAAAATTCTAGCCATTAGATCAAGAGATAGGTTGATCTATCATTAGCGTATCCAGGAAATCCACCTAAGCTCCAATCGGATACACCCCCCCCCCTCCCCGTCCCCCAAAAAAAAGATTATTGTGCTCACATTTTTTGCCACCGTTGTCCTGTCTGACGCCCACCGACGGACTTGCCTGACCAAGGCAAACCCGTTGGGGGTAGTATGGCGACGCTCCGCAGGGCCACCGTCGGTGGTGGCCCTGACCGTGAGATCCACTTTGTACCTAACGGTCAGGGCCACCGTTTGTGGTGGCCCTGCCGGATCTCCATCAGACGACCCCTGACGGGTTCGCCAGTCTCCTGCAAACCGTTTGGTGGCTCGGGGCAGGCCGCCAGCGGCGGCATTTCAAAGGCGTGAATAAGGTGGGCGATCGGGATTTCCGGGCAGATAAGGGTTTTTCATCGTTTCCTTTTTTTTAGTATTTTCTAAAAAAAATAATTTACACGTTAAAATAATTGAAAAAAAAAAATAATAAGTGTGCGGCAGTTGCAGTTAGGGATGCCCATAAAAATCGGGCCCGGGGGGCGGCCCGGTAAAAGCCCGGGTAGGCCCGGGATCGGGCTAAGCCCACACCGGGCCCAGGCTAGGCCATGGGGCCTAACAAGGCCCCATATATAGGCATTTGCACGGCCTGGTTCCCGGAGCGGGCCGGGGCGGGCAAAGCCCGATTTCCTAGGCTCGGACTAAGCCCTAGGCCGGGCCGGGCAAAACTCGGTTTTGGGAAAGCCCGGGCTAAGCCCGGGCTTCACGAAGGTCGATCTCGCCACCGACGAGATGCAAAAGTTCGTATACGGTGATGGAAAGTACGGCGGCGAGCCTTACTTCGTCCCGGATGCAAAGGAAGGAGGTGAGGAGGACGAAGGATATGTGCTGGCGTTCGTGCACGATGAGATAGCCGGCATCTCAGAACTCATCATCGTGAACGCTTCCGACATGGAGGTGGAGGCGACTGTGCAGCTGCCGACAAGGGTGCCGTAGGATTTCCGAGCTCAGTCGACCTCTTCATCTTCTTCTTCGTATATTTGTTTATGGTATTAATAAATTATATTTAATTTTTTTATAAAAAATTAATGTTTTTAAAAAAATCGGGCCCGGGCTAAGCCCGGACCCGGCCCGGCCCTGGGGGCCTTAGCAGGCCCCCTCCCGGAACCAGATGCCCGGGTCGGTCCGTCCCGGCTCTAAACAGGGACCAGGCGAGGTTCGGGAAAGCCCGGGCCCGGCAGGCCCGATTTAGGCTCGGGCCCGGAGGGCTTTATGAACACAATTAGATGCAGTGCGGGTATGTTAAATAATTAAACTTACATTAGTTTAGATACTTAAAATAATTATTGAAGTGGGTAATAACTTTTTTACTTAAAAAATTACAAATAAAGAAAAGATTATATAATTAAAAAATGTCAACAAAATATTTTTAAATAAGCAAAGCCCGCGGAGAGCAATGTACTATCACAACCTGCATTTTCTCTGAATTTAAATGTATATCAGAGTAAGCGAAAACAAACAAAGTCATTCAATAACAACCTGACACGAAACCACTAAAAGGTATGTATTTCTGAACTAAAAGAAAACAAACAACAACTACCTCACAGTCGATGTGGAAACGACAACTGCAGAGTACCACCCAAAAACCAATCCTAGCCGCTCAACTGACTACTTCTCCAAACCCGAGGCATTCAAAGAAAGAACACATCAGCAAGAATGAAAATACAAGTGGAGATCAAAGATCAAAAGGTTAACAATAAACCAAAAAGGAATAAATGGTTACTAACATAACATAAAGAAGCTGTCAAATCTCCACAATTAATCGTATGACAATGGTAAAAGATTACTTATTAAGTTCAAAAGTAAGAAAGTAACATCAAGGGCGAAACAAAGTCATGCTTCAAAAATATCTACAAAAGTAAGTAGAATAACAAATGTTTGTACAATACGAGGAAAGAGACTTAATAACTCTACTCATATGAATCATTAATACTGGTAAGAAATGGTCCTGAGTCGGTGACCACATTGTCCAACCCGAACTTATAGACCCAACATATTCCAAGAAGGTACTGTGGTGGTGGCAACATTGTCCAACACAACCTGACAGTCCAATTGCCTCAACAAGACACTAGGGTGGTGACAACATTATCCAACTCAACCCAATAATCAAAATATATATAAACAAGGTGTTGTGGTCATAGCAACATTACCCAACTCAACACACAGACCAAAAACAAGCCCAGCAGTTTAATGATTCATAATTTGGCACCAGGTCGGGGCTCCTTTATCCATTACCAACCAAGGGCCATACATAACATCCATAAGCACCTATAACCTCAACCAGAATACAAAAAAAACTCTCCTTGACATAAAGGAAGAAAATTCCCAAGTGATAGCCATTCTAATTCATACTCGATGAATTCAACTTAATCTGGCAAAAAAAATTCTAAGTTCACACTGATTCGTCGAGTATACTCAAAATCAGTAGACACACGATGAATTTCACTCAACAACAATCATCAACTTGATACACGACGAATCGGCAAAAAAAATCCAAGACATGGGAAAAGCGACGAGTGAACTCGACACCTGGCCTACACTCAATGCCGTGTTGAGTGCATTCAGTGCACTCAACGCCAAATAATTTTACTCAGCAAATTAACCTTCACTCAACGCCGCATTGAGTCCATTCAACGCCGAGTTGAGTCCACTCAACGCTTTAGACTTAGTCTTGAAGATACTCAACGTCAAGGCTTCACTCAATGTTGTTTCACTCAACGTTGGGTTGAGTGCATTCAGCGTACTCAATGCTTTTGCCTTAGCCTCACAGACCACTCAACGCCAAGTGAACTTCACTCAACACTGCGTTGAGTGCATTCAGCGCACTCAACTCTTTTGTCATAGCCTCACGGACCACTCAACACTAAGTGAACTTCACTAACTGTAGCATTGAGTGCATTCAGCTAACTCAATGCTTTTGTCTTAGCCTCACAAACCACGCAACGCCAAGTGAACTTCATTCAACGTCGCGTTGAGTGCATTCAGCGCACTCAACGCTTTTGTCTTAGCCTCAGAGACCACTCAACGCCAACTGAACTTCACTCAACGCCGCGTTGAGTGCATTCAGCACACTCAATACTTTTGACTTAGTCTCACAGATCACTCATTGCCAAAGCTTCACTCAACGCCGTGTTGAGTGCATTCAGCGCACTCAATTCTTTTGAATTAGTGACAATCTATTTTTCGGCGATTTTGACTTTTGTCAAAACCGACTAATTTACTAAACAATCAGCCTTATAAGACGACATTATCCTAAACTAATCTTTAAACCCGACAAATCCCTTCACTGCCACACACGACGAACTAAACTAGGGCTTACTAACCTATACTCGACGGATATATATACAGGCCAACAGTAAAAAAAATACGGCGAATATACACATCACTGGAACAAGGATCTACCTTATACAGCAGGTAGAACCTGGACGAACCCTACCCTATTCCTAAATTCTAAGAAGTAAAAAGGGGCAATAATAGTGAATATAAGGAAGGAAAGCTTAGCAAGGTAAACAAATTACCACTTGCCTCGATCTTCCCGGAATCCGACCGCACCACCACTCCTCCGCACGGATCTGGCCGCAAAAATACCTAAGCAGTAAAACCTGAAACTTTTCGAGAGGAGAGAAGGTGAAAACCGCATACCTTAATCTCTACAAATCCAAGAAACGGGAAAAACTCACCGTAGAAACGTAGATCTTGGAGAGTGCTAATCGGATCTACTCTCTGATGACGATTTCGTGCACCGAAGCTCCTATAATCGATGACCGAAGGATTTGCAAGGATAGTAGTTCTCGTTCTTCCGTAACTTAGTCAGACGGTTTTAAGAAAGATGATGAATAGGGTTTCTGTCTTATCGCAAGACTATTTATATGGAAACTAATATAACATATTATTATTATAATTAAAACGTCCAAATGACTAAAAACTTGCACTAACTCGAATTTCTACAAAAATCTGTACTGTAACTAAATATCGACGCTATGAATCCAACGACGAAGTCGAAATCAAAATCTGACAAACCAAACTCGGGCAAACACTCTCAAAAGTCTAAACACCAATTATCCCCAAAACGCTCCACCGTATTCCAAAACAAACCCTGGCTCGCAAGGGAATATCAAAACACAGGAGAAATTAGCCAAGCTAATTCTCCCTAACCAAAACCTTGGATACCAATGAGCAAAAGCCACGCTTCGACAGCAGCACCCACCAACTATACGTCAAAGTAATGCCCTGACATCAAAATACATCACTAAAGAGATTTTAAATAAACCATGAAAAATCAGGGGCATTACAGCCACCCCTCCTAAAAGAAAGTTTCATCCAAAAACTTTACGCGCAAAAGATTCCACTATATAGGAAAGTAACCAAGGGTATAGAGTAGAAATACATACCAAAAGAATTAGGAGAACAGATAAGGATGAGCCTCCCACATACCTGACTCCAACTCCCAAGTCGCGTTTTCCACGTCTTGGTTCTGCCACAAAACCTTAACCATGGGTATGATCTTCCTCCACAACAATCGATCTTGAGTATCCAGAATGCGAACAAGCATCTCAATATAAGAAAGGTTGGGCTCCAACTGGGGCACAGAGTCAAGAACCTGCTGGTCGCTAAGCAGATATTTCCACAACTGGCTTACGTGAAACACATCGTGCACAACAGGAAAACGTTCGGGCAAATCCAGCCTATAAGCTGACATTCCAATACGATCAACCGCCTGGAAATAACCCACATACCTAGGATCCAGCTTGTGGTTATTTCCAAACATTTTGACTCTAGATGTCGGTGAAACTTTAAGAAACATCATGTCTCCAACAACAAATTCAAAATCAGTCCTTCATCGATATGTGTTCTTTTCATAATGCTCATGAGCTATACGAAGCTTTTCTATAACATGCTTCACAGAAATATCCATTTCTTCCAAGGCTTCTTGACCCAACAACGGTCTTTCGCCAAATTCAGCCCAAAACAGGGGAGTTCTACAACATCTCCTATACAAGGCCTCAAACTGGGCCCTCTGCAAGCTCTCTTGATAATTATTATTATAAGCAAATTCCATCAGCCTCAAATGCTCGTCCAACGCTCCTCCGTGGTCCAAGATATAATAACTTATCATGTTTTCCAGAATCTGATTTACACTTTCTATTTGACCATTTTTCTGCGAATGATATGCGATGGAATACCTCAGATCGGTACACAATCATTCCAGCAAACTTTTCCAAAAAATGAGACGTAAACCTGGAGTCTCATTCTGACACAATACTAACTGATACTCCATGTAACTTGATAATCTCATCCAAATATAACTCTGTTATCTTCTTCATGGAGTAATAAATCTTGAATGACACGAAGTGAGCACACTTTGTCAGTCTGTCCACTATAACCCATACAGAATCATGTCCTTTGGGAAATCTCGGCAAACCAGTAATAAAGTCCATGGAAATACTCTCTCACTTCCAACTTGGAATCCCTAAAGGCGTCAACTTGCCACCAGGCCTCCTATGATCAGCCTTAACTCGCTTACAAGTGAAGTACTCAAACACAAACTTGGCTATATCATTCTTCATATCATACCACCAAATGATCTGCTTCAGATCTCTATATATCTTCGTATAACCAGGGTGGTAGGTAACACTGGATTCACGCACCTTACTTCACAGCTTAACTCGAATATCCTCAACAGCGGGGATACAATATCTACTGTAGTACCTCAAAGTGCCCTCATCATCGATTGAAAAGTCTAGTAACTCCCCTTTCTCAGTTCTATTACGGAGGTGCTGTAAATCAGGATCATCCTTTTAATCCAGCCTTGTGAGTGTAATCCAAGAAGGCTCTAACACTTCTAAACTACTGGGCGAGTCGCTACTCCCAACCGATATATCCATTAACAAAAATTCTTCTACCAAGGATTCCATAGAAAGTACAAAGATTTCCGCAGTTTTTCCACTCAAGACATCGACCACCACATTAGCTTTACCCAGATGATATAAAATATCAACATCATAATCCGTGACATATTCTAGCCATCTCCGCTGGCGCAAATTCAACTCCTTTTGAGTGAAGACATACTTCAAACTTTTATGATCCGTATAAATCTTGCACAACGCGTCATACAACAGATGTCTCCAAAACTTCAAGGCATAAATGACTGCAACAAACTCTAAATCATGAGTAAGGAAGTTTATTTCATGAATCTTTAACTACCTCGATCCATACGCAATAACATTTCCTTCTTGCACCAACACGCAACCAAGTCCAACATGCGATGCATCTACATAAACGACATACTCTACTCCCGCGGTAGGCAAGGACAGCACTGGAGCAATGCACAATTTCCTTTTCAACTCCTGATAGGCTTCTTTGTACTTATCACTCCACACAAATGCTGCATTCTTCTGCGTAAGCTTAGTCAGCGGTGTAGATAATATGGAGAAACCTTCCACAAACCTTCTATAATACCCTGCCAACCCTAGGAAACTCCTTATTTCTTTGGGTGTGGTAGGTCTGTTCCTATCCATCTTGACATAAATTTTCTCTGTGTCAACAGAAATTCCGTCATTATTAACCACATGACCCAAGAAGGAAATGTGAGGAAGCCAAAACTCACACTTGCTTAACTTGGTAAACAACTTATGCTCCCTCAAAGCAAACAAAACCAAATGCAAGTGCTTGGCATGCTTCTCAGCACTCTGTGAATACACCAGAACATCATCAATATACATGACCACAAAATGGTCCAGAAAATCCTTGAACACTTTGTTCATCATGTCTATGAAGGCAGAGGTTATGTTTGTCAAACCAAAGGACATCACCAAGAACTCAAAATATCCATGTTGAGAATGGAAAGTGGTTCGTGGAATATCCGTCTCACGAATCCTCAATTGATGGTAGCCTGAACGAAGGTCAATCTTCAAAAACACTGTACTACCACGTAACTGATCAAACAAATCATCTATTCGCGGCAAGGGATATTTGTTCTTGATAGTTACCTTATTTAATTTCCTATAATCAATGCACAGCCTCATGGACCCATCTTTTTTCTTCACAAACAACACAGGAGCACCCCATGGTGAAGAACTTGGTCTAATAAATCCAAACCGCAAAAGCTCATCCAGCGGGGTACACAACTCTTCCATCTCTTGAGGGGTCATACGGTACGGTGCCTTAGCAATAGGACGAGTACCCAGCTCAACATCTATAACAAACTCTACATCCCACTCAGGTGGAAGACCGGGAAGACTATCAAGAAATACATCTGAAAACTCATGCACCATCGGAACCTCCTCGACATGTGGCAAACCACTAACGGTTTCCAAAATGAAAACCAAGTAAGCAAAACAATCGGAATCTAAAAGCTTCCGAGCACATACCGTAGAAATAATCGGGAAATCCTAGCACAGATAACCATAAACACACTTGGGGTGACCGTTGTCCATCTTGAAGTCCAAATGCTTGACCTTGCATTGGATAACTGCATCATATCTGGACAACCAGTCCATGCCCAAGATCACATCGAAGTCCTCCAGGTCTATCACCTTTAAATCAGCAACATCGAGGAAATTGCCTAAAAGAATCGGACAACCCAGGATACCCTGGTCCGACACCACCGAGTCACTAGAGGGAAACTTGACAGGAAATGCATCACCAACTTGATCGAGAGTTAAACGATGGCGCTTTATAAAGGCCCTAGACAAAAACGAGTGGGTAGCACCAGAATCAAAAAGATTGTGCGCTCAGCGGTTCTTTAACTTAAACTTCCCTATAAAATCACATACATAACTAACCAAGCAACATTGAAACTACAACTATGAGCTAAACAAATGAGTTTAAGATCTAACCTAAGATCACCTGGTTGGACGTCTGCGCTTCCTCCATGGTCACCACGTTTAACTTGCCCTTCCCTTTGTCCAAATGTTGCAGTGCTGGCAAAGCCTGAAGCGGAATTGGCTACAACATGGGCTGAGACTGCGGGCACTTTGACTTAACATGCCCTTTCTGTCCACACTGGAAGCAGACCTTGTCCTTATACCAACAATAGGCAACATCATTCCCCTTTTGTTTGCACAAAGCATAAATGAGTTCTCCTTTAAGAGCGCCCTAAATTGCGTAAGCCTGCTCCTTCTGAGCTCCCAGCCTCTTAAAACATTTCTCGAGCGGGTGGTCTGACCGGCGACAGAAACTACATACTTCTCTGCTTCTCTTCCTTGAAACAGAATGAGATTCCTTAGAGTTCTTTCCCTCATCAGACTTCCTCTTATCTTTCCTCATCTGTTGGCTTCGATTCTTTGCATTATCGATTACTTCGACATTTAAGGCAGCTTCTAAAATTTCAGCATAACTTCCAGATCCATAAGCACTGGCCAGCTGTTGGATGTCATCCCTCAGACCACCCTGAAAGCGCGTAACTCTACCAAATTTCGAGGATACCAGATCCAGGACAAACTGGCTTAATTTACTGAACTCCACTTCATACAAACTCACAGTGAGTTGCCTTTGGTTCATGTGCAGATAATTATTCATCAAGCGGTCTTGCTCGGCTGATGGCAGGAACTTCCTTGTCAGTAACTCCTTGAAAGCATCTCATGAACATCCATCCTTAAGCTTTTCCTTCTCTCTCAACCACTAGCCCTTTGCCAGACCCTTCAGTTGGTAAGCATTGACAATCACTCTCTAGTTAGTAGAAATCCTTGAGTATGAAAACATCTCCTCGGTCGTGATAATATAGTCATCCAAGGCCATGAAATCCGCTCTACCATCATAGGTAGGAGGTCCTAATCACTAAAAATGCGAGATAAAGTTCATCTCTGGTGGCAACAAAACTGGAGGCACTAGAGGAGTAGGAGGAATAGAAACGGCCTGACCCATAACAGGGTCTTACACTCTAATCGGTTGTCCGATAACAATAGATAACAAAGCCTGGATCTGCGATTGCATCTCCAACATTTGTCTGGATAGAGACTCATTGCTCTGTCGTAGTCCTTCAATCACTGCCTCACTCTGCGCCCCATACGACTCGCCCTCAAACTGAGGAGTCGACCTTATCGCAGGACGCTTCGGCGGCATTCTAATAACACAATAAACAACTAGTCAAAACCTAGCTTACCACTAGAACTACACAACTTAGTCAAACAAAACATGTACAAATACTTGCTCCAGCTGCTAACTTGCTTTGGGAATTTCATTAATGATGTCATGCTTAAACTTAGGATTATATACTGTCATCCCACTGACTCATGTGCATAGACTATGAATGCATGAATTTCTAATTCCTTTTTGGCATAAACCATATGTGTACATATGTTATCGTGTAAATCTTTAGCTTGACATGTGTGCTAATGCAATATTATGTCATGCATGTTGTGTTATGTAATCTACTAAAGGCCTTAGTGCATGTTATGAGCGGCGTACACATGAAATATTATGCATCTCATACTACATAATATAGCATGCAATGAAAAGTAAAATCTAATGTGCATTCATGTGATGATTATTATGCATCTCATACTACATAACAACCACATATTACTTCCTATAAGGATCCATATACAAACACATATTATGCATCCATACTACATAATATGCCATGTATAATTCTTGTCATTCTTATGAGTGTAGTTTTCATGGTTCAGCCAAGACGTACTGATGACACATCGGTGTCTGTATGCAATAGAACAAGATAACTAAAACTAACTTGAGATGGTTGTTTGACTAATTCCCAGACATCCCACTCCTCTGATACCAACTGTCACAACCCGCATTTTCTCTGAATTTAAATATATATCAGAGTAAGAGAAAACATGCGTCGTGATGCCACGCCATGCAGGGGATAACTGCAGACGTTCAGGAAAACTCCAATCCTAACATTGTTTATAAAAATACCAAGTTATGATGTGAGAAAAACATGTTTCAAGTTAAGTTTTGATGGCTGTATCCATCGGGTCAGTGGATCAACTAGTCCAGCTCTGAAAATATAAGTATACGCAACGGAAATAGTTTTTTTACAATGGTTAACATCCTACATGAGCATAAGCGCCCTCATAGGACAACTAATGTTATGCATGACACTAGATTTAGTATAAGTATAGAAATTAGTTTGTTCGTTAAATAAGATATAATGACTTTAACTTCAAAAGATGTCATGCATGAGATAATGGAGGTAATACTTTTATACTTTAAAATATCTAATATACAACTTAGCATAAAACCTTCCTAGAGAGCAAGTAAATCCAAACCATCATAGCAAGGCTTAACAGTTAGCAAGTACTTAACATTAAACAAAAAAATCCAGTGGGCATCAACAACTTGACACGAACCCATTAAAAGGTACGTATGTCTGAACTAAAAGAAAACAAAAAAAACTACCTCACAGTCGGTGAGGAAACGACAGTTGTAGAGTACCAGCCGAAAATCAGCCCTAGCCGCTTAACCGACAACTTCTCCAAACCTAAGGCATTCAAAGAAAGAACACCTCAGCAAAAATGAAAATACAAGTGGAGATCAAAGATCAAAAGGTTAGCAATAAACCAAAAGGGAATAAAGGTTTACCAACCCAAACATAAGGAAGCTGTCAAATCTCATCAATTAATCACATGACAATGGTAAAAGATTTCTTATTGAGTTCAAAAGTAAGAAAGTTTCACCTAGTGCGAAATGAAGTCTTGCTTCGAGATTATCTGCAAAAGTAAGCAGAATAATATATATATTTGTACAATATGAGAAAAGAGACTTAATAACTTTACTCATATAAATCATTAACATTGGTAAGAAATGGTCCTAAGTCGGTGGCCACATTGTCCAACCCGAACTTATAGACCCAACATATTCCAAGAAGGTACTGTGGTGGTGACAATATTGTCCAACACAACCTGACAGTCCAATTGTCTCAACAAGATACTAGGGTGGTGGCAACATTGTCTAACTCAACCCAACAATCAAAAAATATATAAATAAGGCGCTGTGGTGGTGGCAACATTGTCCAACTCAACACACATGCCAAAAACAAGCCCAGCAGTATAATGATTCACAATTTGGCACTAGTTCGGGGTCCTTATCCACTACCAACCATGGGTCATACATAACATCCATAAGCACCTATAACCTCAACCAGAATACAAAAAAATTCTCCTTGACATAATGGAAGAAAATTCTCAAGTGATAGCCATTTTATGTCATACTCGATGAATCCAACTTAATCTGGCGAAAACAATTCTAAGTACACACTGATTTGTCGAGTATACTCAACAAATTAGCAGACACGCAATGAATTTCACTCAACAACAATCATCAACTGGATACACGATGAATCGGCCAAAAAATTCCAAGTCACGGGAAAAGTGGCGAGTGAACTCGACGCTTGGCCTACACTCAATGCCGTGTTGAGTGCATTCAGCGCACTCAACGTCAAACAGTTTTACTCAGCGAAATAACCTTCACTCAACACCGCGTTAAGTCCACTCAACACTGCGTTGAGTCCACTCAATGCTTTAGACTTTGTCTTGGAGCTACTCAACGCCAACGCTTCACTCAACGCTGCGTTAAATGCATTCAGCGCACTCAACGCTTTTTCCTTAGCCTCACAGACCACTCAACGCCAAGTGAACTTCACTCAATGCCGTGTTGAGTGCTTTCAACGCACTCAACGCTTTTGCCTTAGCCTCACAGACCACTCAACGTCAGGTGAACTTCACTCAACGGTGTGTTGAGTGCATTCAGCGCACTCAACGCTTTTGCCTTAGCCTCACAGACCACTCAATGTCGCGTTGAGTGCATTCAGCGCACTCAACGCATTTGCGTTAGCCTCACAGACCACTCAACGCCAAGTGAACTTCACTCAACACCACATTGAGTGCATTCAGCGCACTCAACGCTTTTGCCTCAGCCTCACAGACCACTTAACGCCAAATGAACTTCACTCAACATTGCGTTGAGTGCATTCAGCGCACTCAACGCTTTTGACTTAGTCTCACAAACCACTCATCGACAAAGCTTCACTCAACACCGCGTTGAGTGCATTCAACACACTCAACACTTTTGACTTAGCGCCAATCTATTTTTCGGAGATTTTGACTTTTGTCAAAATTGACTAATTTACTAAACTAATCAGCCTTATAAGATGACATTATCCTAAGCTAATCTTCAAACCTGAGAAATCCCCTCACTACCACACACGACG
This sequence comes from Platanthera guangdongensis, assembly GCA_039583875.1. Taxonomy (NCBI): domain Eukaryota; kingdom Viridiplantae; phylum Streptophyta; class Magnoliopsida; order Asparagales; family Orchidaceae; genus Platanthera; species Platanthera guangdongensis. Next base: position 208,737,505 of record CM077163.1, on the reverse strand, counting down.
AACTAAACTAGGGCTTACTAACCTATACTCGACGGATATACACACAGACCAACAGCAAAAAAACGACGAATATACACATCACCGGAACAAGGATCTACCTTATGCAGTAGGTAGAACCAGGCCGAACCCTACCCTATTCCTAAATTCTAAGAAGTAAAAAGGGATAATAACATTGAATATAAGGAAGGAAAGCATGACAAGGAAAGAAATCACCACTTGCATCGATCTTGCCGGAATCCGGCCGCACCACCACTCCTGACGGATCTGGCCGCAAAAACACCTAAGCAGTAAAACCTGAAAACTTTTCGAGATGAGAGAAGGTCAAGACCGCATACCTTAATCTCTAAAAGTCCAAGAAACGGGAAAAACTCACCGTAGAAACGTAGATCTTGGAGAGAGCTAACCGGATCTACTCTTTGATGATGATTTTGTGCACTAGAGCTCATACAATCGACGGCTGAAGGCTTCGCAAGGACCGCCGCTCTCGTTCTTTCGTAACTTAGTCAGACTATTTTAAGAAAGACGATGAATAGGGTTTTCATCTTATCACAAGACTATTTATATGGAAAATAATATAATATAATAATATTATTATTAAAACGTCCAAATGACTAAAAACTTGCACTAACTCGGATTTCTACGAAAATCGCACTGTAGCTAAATATTGATGCTACGAATCTAACGGCGAAGTCAAAATCAAAATCCGATAAACCAAACTCAGGTAAACACTCCCCGAAGTCTAAACACCAATTATCCCAAAAACGATCCACCGTGTTCCAAAACGAACCTCGGCTCACATAGGAATATCAAAACACGGGATAAATTAGCCAAGTTAATTCTCCCCCTAACCAAAACCTTGGATACCAATGAGCAAAAGTCACGCTCCGACAACGGTACCCACCAACTACGCGTCAAAGTAACGCCCTGACGTCAAAATACATCACTAAAGGGATTTTAAATAAACTTTGAAAAATTAGGTGCGTTACAATGTACTGTCGCGCAGACATTGTTACTCGTAGTAATATATAGAAATAATTACAAAGTTACAAGTTGCAACCAGGCAGTGAATAATATTTAATGAGCATATATAAAAATAAATTTCATAATATATGCCGAAAGAAGTCTTATATCCAATATTCATGCCAATATTGTAATTAATAATGAATATGCTCGGTCACAAGTATAGAGATGCGTCATCGTGACGAAAAATTTTTGGGTGAGTTAGGCTCATATTTCAGCTGTGTGCCTTTAAATTGGACCGGGCCCCACTCTCTTCTCCCTTCTTTGCACAAAAATTTTGCCGCTTGGCTCCTTGAGAGCGAGAACCACGACAGAAACTGTAGTTGCCCTAGCTTACAATGACATCGGAGAAGATTGAACCATCGCCGCTGCAAATTGCCCTAGCATACAACGCCATCAGAGAAGATTGAACCACCGTCGCAGCAAACCACAAGTTGACAGCTGCCGGACTCGGCGGACAAAGAATACAGTCTGCACGCCCAAGCGGACACCACTCCAGTCCACACTCACCAAGCTCGCGACCAAGTACAGTCAACTGCTGCCGAGCTTGGCGGACTGAGAAACAGTCCGCGCTTAACCGTGTGTTCTCCCCGGACTGAGCCATGGACTTGGTTCAAAACCAAGTCCACACCACCGGCCACAAGGGCCAGTCCGCACTTACTGGCGGATACAGGCACGAGCATGTCTGCCCCGGCAAACTCGATCACCTGTCTGCTCTAACCGGCGAACTCCGCGACTTCCGCTAGCCGCACCACCAGAGCTAGACCAAGGCATCTTCCATGTCGGTTTGCCGAGCTCGAGTCCAGTCCGCTCTATCCGGCGAACTCCGCGGCTACCACCTGCTGCGCCATTAGGGCAAGACCAAGGCATCTGTCATGCCGGTCTGCCGAGCTCCGGTCCAGTTCGCACCTTGTCGGACTCCGCGGATACAGAAGCTATCCGCCCGGTTACCTTCTGGGAAAAAACTGTCTGCCGAGCATAAGCCAGTCTGGCTGGCTGCCACCTCTATCCGCACAGAACTCACGAACAGACCTCCCAGGCCGCCAAGGAACAAGCCGACTGTAACATCTCTGCCAACCTGGCTAACCGCTAGTCCTGTCCGCATAGACCGCGCGGACAGGTCGCCCAATCACCCACATTCACTTCACTATTTTCAACAAAAAATTCACGTGTTAGAGGCCATAGATCATAACGGGGGGGGGGGGGGAGCATGTTGAGAATAGTCCAACATTAGAAAACTAAGATAGTCTTCTGCACTTGACATAGATTTGAGGCTTCTACCAATTTATTTATGGTTGGATGATTAAATTCTAAAAAAGGCAAATATGTTCCATTGCAGCATTTTTCTTATTTTAATTGGAGTAATCGGAATCATGATCTCACTAATTTATCATTTTTCGTACCATAATTATACCATACATCTAATATAATATATGAACATTCAAACTACATACCATATTATAGCATGGGATGATCTAATTAGCCAGTCTCTATGTCAAATTCTGGTGTGGATTGAGAACTACAATGAATCTCTTCATACTTAGCATTTAATTCATAGTAAGTTGTGAGAAAACTCCAAAGATTTCTCCATCATGCAAAGGCCTTACCACTATTGATAAAACTTCCTTTTAACGCCAATACATTGACTGTTATATGCCCATGTGGGGGTTTTAAAACAAGGGGAATCCTTTATAAGCACATTCTTCGTGTATACAAGTCGAAGAATGTGAAGCAAATTCATAGTCAGTACATTTTGAGAAGATTCACCCTTATGGCAAAGCAAGGGTTGAACTTAGCCAGTAATATTTTCTTGAATGACACACAGTCCAACTTAGTATTGAGACATCACCTTCTCTGATTCACCTATGACCTAGAAAGACGCATTGAAAACTGTCAACTTGTGAATTCATGTTCTTAATGTCATGAATGAACTTGGACGGAGCACAAACGAAATATTAGTAAATGACGAGAAAATAAAAAATGGATACCGCATGCAAAATACTGAAGACATTGAGCTTAGAGGTCCGGCGGCGGTACGCCCAAAGGGTGTATCGAATGCACGGCTCAAAAGTCATTTTGAAAAACCAAAAAAAAAGCATGGTAAGTGTTTTTCCATAAATTTAATTTTTATTATAATCTATATATTTACATTTTTGTCAAATCATAGTTTAATCTCAATTTACATTACACAGATCAAAAAGTGATGTCTAAGGAAAAGGCATGGGCGAATGGGAAGATTAAATAAGATCCAGAGGAATTTAACTTCATTGGAAGTTGCACCTTTGAAGGGTCTTCAAGCACAATGGCTGGTCTTCAAGCACAATGGCTGATCAAACATATTTTGATGTAAACGATGAGTTATCAATGTCGTTGTCCAATCATTTCAGCAGTGTCCCAGATGTACTACTACATTAACCAAATATCTCCTAATCTCAGATGTTCTTTAGTTTGGTTTTGTGCGTTCTTCATTGTTTTATGGATTAGAAGGTTTATATGATTATGGATGTGTATAATCATGCATGTTGAAAAACAACCCTGGAAAACAATTGTAAAAGAAAAGGCAAAATGACAGATATAACAATTAAGCATGCATCAAAATCAACATGCACAATTACATCATAGTCAATGGTTAAACTGTATATAGAAAAACAATGTTGCAGAGCTTCGGCATGCATGCACATAACTAATTATAGTTGTTGACTTTGAACCATATTCAACCAAGTTTTCAGATGACAACATTTTTCAAAGGTAAAGGCATACACGAGCCATCATTTTAAAAATAATCCAACTATTCCAAACAATAAAACCTCAAGTAACATTTGGGTATCTGCAATCACACAAGACATTTCCCACAAACTGAAGTTTTGTGCCAAAAATCAACTGGCCCATATTGGCGCCACATCAACGAAGCTATGGTTGTTCAAACATATTCTAATCCATCAATCATTTTGATATAATTAAAGATAAAGTTAAACAGTTAGGAGGACCAAGCCTCTTGTTGCACAAATCTTTATGTTGGACAAGCCCCTTGTTGGACCCAATACAGAAAGTTCGTATCATTTCGTCCGCCAACTCGGCCCTAAATTTGGGCATCATACGTTGCCAATCCTGACACTTCTCCCAATTTTTCTTGTTTGAACTAGACGCCGCCTCCATATACTCGATAACAAACACTCCACAATCGTGAGAGTTCAGTTGCTTTGGAGATGAATCAACAAGCTCTATATTCCACCCCGTCGTAGCAGCCGAAAAAGCATCCCCAGTATCCTCATATAGACTAGAAATATGCATAAGTAAAACATACATTAAACACATCTGCGCCATGGAAAAAAATGCAATGAAAAGATAGCATACCAGCGATGGTAGAGTTTCTCTGTGTGTAGGATTTGTAAACGAATCATAGAAATACCATTTCTACTCCCGCAGACTGCCAAAAAGTAATGAATAATGGGTGTCTATGTGCGTAGGAATTAATATATACTCAGGAATTTTCACATTATGAAGGATCAAGCGCATACCCAACTGCACCAAAAGCCCAGACTGTTGGAGAGGGCGCTACTTAATTTCTTAAATAAGTAGCAAAGCGCCACGGGTCAAGTGAAGGAACGCCGGACCCAACAATCACCCCCCGGCGTCCAGCACAACCCGTCGGCTCAGAGGTGGAGTTACCACATGGCCCACCTGGCTCAGAGGTGGGGTTACCACATGTCCACGGTTGCCTGACCCGCCGGACACACACAGGTAGAAGGGAAAAAATCAGGATTTAATAGCGCCCCCCCCCCCCCCCCCCCCCCCCGATCTTGAACCCGTGACCTCCTCTGATACCAATTGAAGGATCAAGCGCATACCCAACTGCACCAAAAGCCCGGACTGTTGGAGAGGGCGCTACTTAATTTCTTAAATAAGTAGCAAAGAGCCACGAGTCAAGTGAAGGAACACCGGACCCAACACATTAGTTGGCATGATGTGAGCAATCAAACGGTCGAACGTTATTTCAGATCTCTTAAAATACTGCAATAAATAGTGTGTGGACGGTTAATTATATAAAAGAGAAGACTACAACTAAAATTAAACCAAGTTCTAATGAAAGTAACTGCATAATTAGGGGACACATATAGAAAGGGCTTCCAGCATTTCGGATAAACCTTTCTACGACTATTCAAAATAACTACAAAAGCATCAATGTGTGTATCATTTAGCCATCCCTCGCATAGTAGTTCATAAAAGTCCGCCTGTGACATGATATATTCTCGCGTGCGAGTAGTAATTCCTTGTGTATAGACAAATAATTTTTTAGTCCTGCTGTTATTAAGTGAATTGAAAAATTGTAGAAAACTTACCCTCCAGAATAAGGGGCAAGTATGCAGTCAATTCGTCTCGCGACTTTGATGGAAATTTGTTGTCGGCCAGGAAATATTATTTGCAGTGGGGTTTCTTTGTCAACATGCTTCCTCTTACGCCCTTTTAACATCGGGTTGTATTCGTCGATGCAAACAATATTGTCATGATCTTTCAACATTACCTGTGATGGGGGGATTACGGTCGTGTTTGGCTGCGATGTTGTTGCTTGTGTTGGTACAAGACTGTCAGTCCGGAATGACTGGAAGAGTGCAATGATGGAATCGAATCTCTCTGTAATATCCTTGTTGACTTTCTTGACCAATGCTTTAAATTTCACTACGAATATATTTTCTTAGATCTCTCTCTGTCTTTTTCCCTCCATCAGCTTCTTCACCATCTCTTTCTCCTTTTTGTTTTCCTCCTTCAGCTTTTGAATCTCCTCATTTTCCTTCTTTATATCCTCTCTTGTTCTTTTGATTATTTTCTTGTGTAGGAGTTTCCCTACGGCCTCAAATGATGACTCCACATCCTCAGCACCTAACAACTCTTGCTCCTCCATGTTGTGCTCTGTAAACTGTGTGAACCTAAAACACACAAAATTAATATAGTATGAGCTTAAACTTAACTAGAGACAAAAGTATTGGCTGCAGATATTATGCTTACCCGATCTTTCACACATAACTTTGTTGTCAAGTCCCTGCAGAAATTGTAGTTGAAGCTTCCCTTCGAAACCAAACGGGCTATACGGGGTCTGCCCAAAGGATTTACTGGAACTTGCATGCTACTATGTTCAAAGAACCAGACCTAAAAAAGGAACACATTCCCTGGAGCAGCTTAGCCTATGTAAGGACTGAAATTAGGAATGTAGGAATTTATGAATGGCTAGGGGCCAATTGTATCTCCTGAACTCATCGAGTCCATCAAAATCACGGAAGCACTGAGAAATTCTAAGCGATTTCAAGGGAAATAAGAACTTGTAAAGTATGTACTTTACAAGATCCTTCAACCTTCTAGACCCCACCTCAGGGGTTGGCTCTTCGAGAGCCAATTGATTCTTCTCACTCAATAGGTGCTTCTGATTCTCAGCGAAATAAGGTGCTCTCTTGAAACTGAACTCCTCTCCTCTATTTGGCAGTCCTAGAATCACTGCAATTTCATTCACCGTCAGTTTCACATAATATTTTTTAAGCAGAAAGGCCTCCTTGTTTGGCTCGTACAGTCGGATAAGCCTATGCAATAAAGGGATGTTCGTAGGAAGATCTGGGAGGGAGAAAAATTGTAGCAGGTCAGCATCGCTTAATAGAATATTTGACTGATCAGACAACATGTCCAAGATGAGCTCGACATGCTTCTTGAAAGTTGATATGACACATCTACTGTTTAAATATGTACCAGTTGAATGTCATGTCATCTACATTGTTTCTAATAAATTAGTAATAAATAAAGGATATATGCTCACTTTCATGGAGTTCAACATTTAAAAATAGGCTTATTTAATGCAATGAATCACCAATGAATCAGGAATTGTAGTAGGTTTCTGGCTTGTATTACAGTAATTCTGGTCGGATTCATATATTTCAACATACAAAAAATAGTGTTTCAACATCCAGCAAGAATTTTAGTCGTTGATGCTGAAACCATCTTGAAAAAATAGAGTGTACCAGACATTATTAAGGAATTAAGGAAAATGCAGCATACACATTAGGTTCAGCATACCAGAGATAAAGGAAAACACTCACAACCTAGTTTGGCATTACGGTGTAATGTTAGAAGTGTTTTCGACCTGCACTACAGTAAATCCGGCCGGATTCATGGATTTCAACATATAAAAAAATAGGGTTTCAGTATCCAACAAGCATTAGCCGTTGATGTTGAAACCCTCTCGAAAAAAAGAGTACCAACTATATATAGTATGGAAGAATCATGAGATTGGAAGAAAATGCAGTATACAAAAAAATTCGACATACCAGAGAAACAGTTCACCATGGGATGTCGATGTGCCGCCACTGCTTCTGCGTCACTGCCCTAAATCAAAACCTGCTCCGAAGGGCGAGCGAGGAAATACTTGGGCAATGTGGGGAGAGGCCTGAAGGATCGGTGTTCCGCGCAGAGGAGGGAAGCTGCGCCGGGGAAGAAGACACGGGGATTGGCGCAGGGAAAAAAACACTGGGGACTTTCAAAAAAAACCTTTTCTTGAAGGAGGAAAAGAGTGGGGTCCGGTCCCATTTAAAGGCTCACAGCCATTCTTGTCTCGGCGTCAAGGCGAACTAAGGCAAGCACTGGGCACCTTGACGCTTAGGCATCAAGGCGGACGCCTATGCGACACTAAGGCGAGCAAGTCGCAAGGCGCCATTTTTTTTAAAAAAAACAGTATATAGACTGCAGTTATTATAATAACCGCAGTCTATACTCTGAAGGATATAGACGGCGGTTATTATAAACACCGTAGTTTATAGTGCACATGATATAGACTGTGGTTTTATAATAACTGCAGTTTATAGTATATATGCTATAGACTGCGGTTTTATAATAACCGCAGTATATTCTCTAAAGGATATATACTGTGATTAATAGAATAACCGCAGCTTATATCCTTAAGACTATAGACTGCGGTTCTAAAAATAACCACAGCCTATATTCGTCTATAGACTGCGGTTACTATAATAACCGCAGTCTATAGCATGCCTGCCATACTTTAGACTGCGGTTATTATAATAACTGTAGTCTAAAGCTCCATTGTTTTTGAGATAATGTTTACCAAGTACCAACACAACCAGAGATTTTTTTTTCTTCATAGCAGACTAGCAGTTAATAGTAAGCAATTAAGAATAGCTTCTAATATATGGACAGTTAGCATTAAGCAACTAACTAAGCATAGCAGTTAGCAGCTAAGAATAGCTTCTGATATATCTTCAGTGGACAGGTAGCAGTTAGCAACTAACTAAGCATAGCAGTTAGCAACTAAGCATAGCTTCTGAATCTTCTGATATCATGAATTCATGATATCTTCATATCTCAATTCTCAACACATGATATGACAAGAAGTAGGTAAGTAGCAAGCACAAATGTTCCAACTTCTAATATCATGTATTCATGAATCATGATATCTCAAATCCTCAATTCTCAAACCTCAATACATTCATACCTATCTCAAATACCATGAAGCAGTAAGCATGTAACAGTAAGAAAAAAACAATGGCAATCAATGGTCAAGACTCAAGACAGACTTCAGAGAAAATAATAAAAAAGGGAACACAAAAATATCATAGTCTAGTATTGTGGTCAAATCCAAAATGTCTTCATCCATTGCATAATAGCATATTAGCATGAATAATATTTTTAACATAAACTTTAAATAATCATAAAAGATCTACTAGAATCATCATCTAGTAAGTCGTCATTGACATTACATGTGTTTGGTTGGTTTGAGGTACTCGCCATTTGCCCATAATTATCATAAATATCTTCATCATCATTGGTAAATACAAAATGATATAAATCTTCATCCCCTTGAGCTATTAGTTCATTCATTTGACGATTAGTTCCAACTCCACTTTGTAAATTTCGAGCCCCAGTTCCAAGAGCTCTCTCTACAGTATCCCATGTGAGATTATCATCATCAAAAACTTGAGCTTCCTCTGATTTGTTCACAATCCACTCACTACTCCAGTCGAGCTCATCAAGCACCAAAGGGTTGTAATTTCTTCCATTTTCACGTCTTTCTTGGAATCGTGCTTGTAGATGACGATTATATTGGATGTATACAAGATCACTAAGCCTTTGATGTTCCAATCAATTTCTTTTCTTTGTGTGAATTTGAATCGATATAATTTCAAACTTATTGGTAAATTAGTAAATATAAAATATTAAATTTTTTATTGAATATTTGTATACTTACAAACTCAAAAGTACTCCAATTGCGCTCACAACTAGAAGAAGAACAACATAAGCCAATTATGCGCAATGCTACATTTGTAAGGTCAACATTTGGTCCTCCATGTGCACCCCATCAGTCCACTATTCATTTAAGACAAATATAAATTATTTGACATATAAATAATTTAAGAAAAAATAAAAACGTAAGCAATACTTACTTGGATTTAAGGTGGTTCGTTGCCTAATAGCCATAGGCTTTCCAAACTATTTCTAGATGCTTTGTAGTTAGTACCTTGCTCGGCAATCTTGTCTTGCAATTCTTGATCGGGCACTAGTCTTGCAATAACATCATTGAAAGCATCTTGAAATTTCCAGGCATTATCATTATTTTGTTCCTCGTATTCAAAATATTTGCTTGGATTTAGAAACAAAGCCGCCCTATACAATTTTTGCTCCATTTGATTGGTCCATCTATTTTCAACAATCTCAATAATCTTTCTAAATAATCTTTCTTTGTTATCAAAATGTTGTTTGATCTTTTGTTTGGCTTCTTCCATTGCAGCATATACTTCAGGCATAGCCGACCTTTCATCTCCATCTATTAATCGCAAAATGATAATCAGTGGTTTTCCTCCTTTTAGGCAATCTCTTACTCCATTCCAAAAATTGGTTGAAAGTATTATTTCAACAATCTGTTTTTCGGCTTCAGTTTTTGTCAAATTAGCGGCATTCCACGAGGGCGACACAAAGAATAATTTCAGCTTCTCCTCATGCTTAAGCACACTTTGTAGAGTAAGGAATGATGTTGCAAATCTAGTTACCGAATGTCTCACTAGATCAACGCCTATAGTAGTCCTTATTGCATCAAGTAAACGAGTGTGTCTGTAAATGAAATTTATAATCATTCTTGCCTTTCTTATCACAGTTTTGTTCTGTTATAGCTTGTCTATATCCTCTAGCATGAGATCAATGCAATGAGCTGCACAAGGAGTCCAGAATAAAGTAGGTCTTTTTTCCATTAAAATTTTACCAGCTGCCTTGTAATTAGAAGCATTGTCAGTCACCACGTACAGAGTGCAGACATTTGTAATTATTAAAAGTTGTAGACTATTAAACTTGAAATATGAAAACTACAAAATTAATGAAACCAAAAAAATTACCTGAACAACACACTCTGCACCTATCTCTCTAATCTTACTATCAAGCAACTCTAATAACATTGTAGCATCTTGATGTTGAAGCCAAAATTGACCTCTGTGGAGTTTGGGGTCCCTACAAAGGGGTGACCTCACACCTACTACACTCGGAGGAACGTCACGGACCAAAGATAAAGAAGCTAGAAACAGACCCTCGGCTCTAGCGCGGAGGTCCCACCTCACACCCGGAAGGCTACCTGAGCACTTCCCCTCCCTAGCCAATGCTCGAGCTAGGGTGCCTTGGAGGAGCTCTCTCTACTCTACCAAGAAGGAGTTAAGGGAGGAGGAAGCAAGGAAAAGTCCGCCCTCCAAAGGCACCCAAGGGGGTCTATTTATAGTTTTTCCAAGTCCTGAGGGTAAAAGGACCAAAATACCCTCACGCCCAATATACCTTGGGCCAATAGAATATAGCCACGTCGGGGGGGCAGAATGGTAAAAGCAGGGGGGCAAGGGGAGAGACCTCGGCCCCGGGCCGGTCTCGCCCCGCCGGGCCTCCAGGCAGGAAGGGAGCAGGGCGAGACCCCGGCCCCCGGCCGGTCTCGCCCCGCCAGGCCGCCAAGCAAGAAGAGGGCAGGGCGAGACCCCGGCCCCCGGCCGGTCTCGCCCCGCCAGGCCGCCAAGCTAGAAGAGGGCAAGGCGAGAACCCGACCCCGGCCGGTCTCGCCCCGCCAGGCCGCCAAGCTAGAAGAGGGCAGGGCGAGACCCCGGCCCCCGGCCAGTCTCGCCCCGCCAGGCCGCCAAGCTAGAAGAGGGGCAGGGCGAGACCCCGGCCCCCGGCCGGTCTCGCCCCGCCAGGCCGCCAAGCTAGAAGAGGGGCAGGGCGAGACCCCGGCCCCCGGCCGGTCTCGCCCCGCCAGGCCGCCAAGCTAGAAGAGGGCAGGGCGAGAACCCGCCCCCCGGCCGGTCTCGCCCCGCCAGGCTGCCAAGCTAGAAGAGGGCAGGGCGAGACCCCGGCCCCCGGCCGGTCTCGCCCCGCCAGGCCGCCAAGCTAGAAGAGGGGCAGGGCGAGACCCCGGCCCCCGGCCGGTCTCGCCCCGCTAGGCCGCCAAGCTAGAAGAGGGTCAGGGCGAGACCCCGGCCCCTGGCCGGTCTCGCCCCGGCAGGCCGCCAAGCACCTATCGGGACGGGGCGGGTGTCGGCCAACTTTTTGCACCCGCCACCCAAAAGAGGGCCACTGGGGGGAGGTAGATTTTTTCTCCCCCTAATAGTATGTTTCCAAGCCAGAGCCAAAATTGGCCACCAAGAGTGCAAAATCTCCAAAAAGCTTAAAAATGTGTTTGCCTTGTTTTGGGGCCCATTCTTCGCGAATACGGGGTTGTACACAATCCCCGCTCTTTTCGAGGTTGACACAAGCTCGGAAAGAAATGTCCAACCCAACGTATTCGCTGAGTGTAATTTCCTTGCGCGGCACCCCGGGGAGTCAACTTGTCATGCCAGCTGATGGGAGCCTGGGTGACGAGACTCCCTCCGGGTAAAAAATACTTAGCCTCCCCGAGGGGTCAACCTGCCCTGCCAGCTAGGTGAGAGCCTGACAGCGGAATCCATCTCGAGGTGAGTCCTACCCACCCTCCGAGAGATCAACCTGCCCTGCCAGCTAGGTGAGAGCCTGGCAGCGGAATCCATCTCGAGGTGAGATCTTCCCACCCTCCGAGATATCAACCTGCCCCGCCAGCTAGGTGAGAGCCTGGCAGCGGAATCCATCTCGAGGTGAGACCTACCCACCCTCCGAGAGATCAACCTGCCCCGCCAGCTAGGTGAGAGCCTAGCAACGGAATCCATCTCGAGGTGAGATCTACCCACCCTCCGAGAGATCAACCTGCCCTGCCAGCTAGGTGAGAGCCTGGCAGCGGAATCCATCTCGAGGTGAGACCTACCCACCCTCCGAGAGATCAACCTGCCCTGCCAGCTAGGTGAGAGCCTGACAGCGGAATCCATATCGAGGTGAGACATACCCCACCCTCCGAGAGATCAACCTTCCCTGCCAGCTAGGTGAGAGCCTGACAGCGGAATCCATCTCGAGGTGAGACCTACCCCCACCCTCCGAGAGATCAACCTGCCCTGCCAGCTAGGTGAGAGCCTGGCAGCGGAATCCATCTCGAGGTGAGATCTACCCACCCTCCGAGAGATCAACCTGCCCTGCCAGCTAGGTGAGAGCCTGGCAGCGGAATGCATCTCGAGGTGAGACCTCCCACCCTCCGAGAGATCAACCTGCCCTGCCAGCTAGGTGAGAGCCTGGCAGCAGAATCCATCTCGAGGTGAGACCTCTAGGCATCCACGAGAGGTACCACCGACCCTGCCCAGCTAGTGAGAGCATGGGTAGCGGACCGTCTCAGAACAAAAGGACTAGGCATCTCAGTCAAACCTTACCAAATCATACATCCTCAAACGGGGAAAAATATAAGTTACATGGTCCCCTGACTCAGCTGGTCAGGGGTAGCACTTATTATAAGACAAGAAAAAGGAAAAAAACTACCGCGAGACGAGGCACCCTCAGGGGGCCTGGACCTGATGGCCATCTTCCGCTTCCTTCTCCTCGGACACTTCCATCTTGCTCAAGCTCTCCATGACCTTCTCCATCTCCTCTGCTTTGGCCAACCAAGAGATGGTGTTGACGGTCGTGATGTAGCACTGCCTCGCCATCCTAGAGTCTCCCTTGAATCTGACCTGGATCCCTCCGGAGCTGAACTTGAGGCATTGGTGGAAGGAAGATGGCACACAACAGAAGGCGCTGATGAGGGGCCTTCCGAAGATGGCGTTGTAGCTACTTGGAGCGTCAACAATGACGAACCGGCAGTTCCTTGAAGCCCCTCCCAATTTTACTTGGAGTCCGACTCCACCTTCTACTTCCTTCCTCTCCCCTGAAAATCCAAACAGGGGTCCGTCCGAGGCCAACAACCTCCTTGGTTCTACCTTCATCTCGTCAAACGCCTTCCTAAAAACAATGTTGACGGAGCTACCGTTGTCAACCAAGATCCGGGAGACGGTGTAGCCTTCGATGGCCGTCTGGATGACCAACGCATCGCAGAACGGATCCTCATGATCCGGTAGGTCCTTCATCGAGAAGGTGATCTTCTCCTCCTGGGGCGGTGTCTAGGAGGTTGAGGCGACGCTCCTTCGGTACATGACATGGAGGCTTGCATTCCGAGTGGCCTCAACCCCCACTCCACCGTGGATTACCGCTATACCGCCTCGGCGTCTGACATCGACCCGATCCTCATACAGATCATCCCCTCCTTCTCCGGGCAAAACCTCTTCAACCCGCACTGGTGGCTGTGGCTGGGCAGGGCCTCTCTCCCCCCTCACCTCCAGGAACTCGGGGCAGGTAGCTGTGGCGTGCCCCTCCACCTGGTGGAAGTCACAGTACGGCAACTCTACCCTGACTATTCTCCTTCCCTGGCGGTTCCTCCTCTCCCTTCGACCAATCTCCATTGCTTGCTGTGGTGGGGGTAGGAGCTGCCTAGGGGCTTGTCTTTGGAAGTTGAACCTCCCTTGGCCCCCATGGAAGTTTCCCCCTTCTTGGGCGTAACCTCTTCCCGGGCCCTGAACGGGTCCTCCCTGCTGCCTCCAACCTGGTTCCGGACCCTCCTGAGCTCTCCGCTCCTCTCTCCTTCTTCCTTCCTGAGGTCTCGAGCCACCATGCTCCTTGGCCTCCATCTCTGTTAACTTTGCCAACTTCTTGACAAACGTCGGGTTAGCCGCCTCCATGGCTATCTCCTCAGCCACCCTTTTCATCAGCTCCTCGAAGGAAAGGGGGGCCTTCCGGGTCAAGCTCATCTTGAAGAAGCCCTCCTTCAGCCCAACGGTGAAGGCCATCTGGAGAGCATACCCTGGCATCTCCTGGACCTCTAGGATCTCCTCTTGGAACCTATCAACGTAACGGGCCAGCGACTCCTCGGCCCCCTGTCTTATCAGGAAGATGAACTCAGGACTCCTCTTTCGCTTCTTGGAGGTGGAGAAGCGGAGCTGGAAGCTCCGGCTCAAGTCCTTGAACCCGTAGATCGACCTCGGAGGGAGTTGATGAAACCAGTCTCTTGCCTTCTCCTTCAACGTGATCGCAAAGAGGCGACACTTGAAGGCGTCCGTCATCGGCTTGATGGAGACGGCATCCTCGAACCACTGCAGATGCTGAACAGGGTCATCTTTTCCGGTATAGTAAGCCATGTCTGGCTCTCTGAACCCCTCGGGAACGGGAGCTGAGATGATCAGCTCGCTGAAGGGTGACCCCCTAAGGGGTGGTCTCGCCACTTCCACTCGCACGACCTGCTCTCCTGGGAGGTTGGCACTCGCAGGGCTGGAGAATAGCTCCCGGCCGGTGAGGTCTCGCTCGACCCCATCTCCCATCCTCTACTTCCCCGGCCTTCTTCCTGGTGCACTTCCTTCTCCCCCCACTGGGATCATCTCGCCTAGACCCCTGGGAGTCGACTCATCGAGAGGGGGAGCTAACTCCTGGGGGGTCGGGGTGGAGCTCCACCCTGAGGAGCAATGCTTCGCAGCATCTCCATGATGCCTTGGATGAAGATCATGAACTCTTGCCTCCCAACAAAAGGTCCTGGGCTGGGGAGCTCGCCGAGATCATCACTACCTCCTTGACCTCCTGTCATGACACTCTCCCGAGATCTTCTGTGCTGGTCACTCTCCACACTCACCGCACCAAAAGTGTTGAAGCCAAAATTGACCTCTGTGGAGTTCGGGGTCCCTACAAAGGGGTGACCTCACACCTACTACACTCGGAGGAACGTCATGAACCAAAGATCAAGAAGCTAGAAACAGACCCTCGGCTCTAGCGCGGAGGTCCCACCTCACACCCGGAAGGCTACCTGAGCACTTCCCCTCCCTAGCCAATGCTCGAGCTAGGGTGCCTTGGAGGAGCTCTCTCTACTCTACCAAGAAGAAGCTAAGGGAGGAGGAAGCAAGGAAAAGTCCGCCATCCAAAGGCACCCAAGGGGGTCTATTTATAGTTTTTCCAAGTCCTGATGGTAAAAGGACCAAAATACCCTCACGCCCAATATACCTTGGGCCAATAGAATATAGCCACGCCGGGGGGCAGAATGGTAAAAGTAGGGGGGCAAGGGGCGAGACCCCGGCCCCCGGCCGGTCTCGCCCCGCCCGGCCGCTAGGCAGGAAGGCAGCAGGGCGAGACCCCGGCCCCGGGTCGGTCTCGCCCCGCTAGGCCGCCAAGCAAGAAGAGGGCAGGGCGAGACCCCGGCCCCCGGCCGGTCTCGCACCGCCAGGCCGCCAAGCTAGAAGAGGGCAGGGCGAGAACCCGGCCCCCGGCCGGTCTCGGCCCGCCAGGCCGCTAAGCTAGAAGAGGGCATGGCGAGACCCCGGCCCCCGGCCGGTCTCGCCCCACCAGGCCGCCAAGCTAGAAGAGGGGCAGGGCGAGACCCCGGCCCCCGGCCGGTCTCGCCCCGCCAGGCCGCCAAGCTAGAAGAGGGCAGGGCGAGACCCCGGCCCCCGGCCGGTCTCGCCCCGCCAGGCTGCCAAGCTAGAAGAGGGCAGGGCGAGAACCCGGCCCCCGGCCGGTCTCGCCCCGCCAGGCCGCCAAGCTAGAAGAGGGCAGGGCGAGACCCCGGCCCCCGGCCGGTCTCGCCCCTCCAGGCCGCCAAGCTAGAAGAGGGGCAGGGCGAGACCCCGGCCCCGGCCGGTCTCGCCCCGCCAGGCCGCCAAGCTAGAAGAGGAGCAGGGCGAGACCCCGGCCCCTGGCCGGTCTCGCCCCGCCAGGCCGCCAAGAACCTATCGGGATGGGGCGGGTGTCAGCCAACTTGTTGCACCCGCCGCCCAAAAGAGGGCCACTGGGGGGAGGTAGATTTTTTCTCCCCCTACTAGTATGTTTCCAAGCCAGAGCCAAAATTGGCCACCAAGAGTGCAAAATCTCCAAAAAGCTTAAAAATGTGTTTGCCTTGTTTTTGGGCCCATTCTTCGCGAATACGGGGTTGTACACTTGAATATGACTGGATGCATCTACGGAACCCATAAAATAGGATCCTTCTGGACAGTTGACTAGGAAATTGATCAAATATATCCCTCTCCTATTTGTCATAACCCGCATTTTCTCCGAAATTAAGAAGTATCAGAGTAGAAGAAAATGCGCGTTGTGATGCCCAGTCGGATAGGGGATAACTGTCGATGCTCAGGCAACCACCAGCTACTAAGACTATGAAAGTTCAAAAGCTTTAATGATGTGAAAATCAATTATATTTTAGAGGTCGTATCCCTCAGCTTCGTGAATCAACTAGTCCACCCTTCAAAATTATACTTATACGTAGCGGAAAATACTTTATTCATTTTTTTTAACATCCTAAGAGAATGCATAAGCGTCCCCAGGGGACACCTAAGACTATGTAAGACCCTAGATTTAATTTATATAATATATATAGGAAATGCCCTTTTACGTGGTTTTGAAAGTAGTGGTTAAGTTTTTTTTTAGGAAGGAAGACATGTTGTCTATATTTTTGATATAATAATTATTTTCTTTTATATGTTTTAAAGTAACTAGCAACCTAACATAAATCATCCCAGAAGCAAGTTTAGTAAACTCCAAAACAGGAAATCTAGCAGTATAAGCAACGTACAAAACATCTAAAAGAGAAACCACCAGTGGGCGCCAACAACTGACACGAATTCACTGGTGAGTAGGCATATCTGTACTACAAGTCTAAAGAAACTACCTCCCAGGAGTGAGGAAAAGAAAACTGAGCAGCAGCTATAGCACTAGCAAACTCCAGAAGAAACCTAGCCGCACAGTCGGCTATAAACCTGAACCTGAGGCATTCAAAGAAAAGAACGCCTCAGCAAAGCAATATATATATATGAAAATGAAACAATAGTATAAGGAAGATGTGAAATAGGTAAGAGCTAAAGTAAACAAATGAAGGAATAATACTCGCCATGAGTGAGTAAAAAGGGGTGCACCAAGTGCACGGGCGAAGTCAAGCCTCACAAATCTCTGCAGGAAGGATTAGCAAAATAAATAAATCCTAGCATAAAGCTAGAGCAGAAAGAGTCACCTAGTACTGGAGATGGACAAAAATCAGAAATAAGGGCCTAGACTGGTGGCAACGGTCCAACCACGTCTAACAGGCCTAAACATCTCAAGGTGCTGTGGTGGTGGCATCAGTCCAACTCAACCAAACAGCTCACATTGTCTTAATAAGACAAGAAGTAAAACAAGAGTGGCGGCATCGGTCCGACCCACCTCAAAAAAACCACATCCTACTCCAGCACTAAGTGACTCGGGAAAATCCTAACCGGTAGTTCCATGAACCACCATGAAGTCACCACATCCCTATTCCAACTAGAGCAACCCACCTAAGAACCTTATATGCATACCAAGGGACTAAACATCGAGTTCGTCCAAGCAAGAGGGTTGACACAATTAAATTGAAGGTGACACGATACTAAGTTTATGTAAGTATTTTGATACTAAACGCATACCGATAATGTGATATTAAGCATGACTAGTGGCTTGATCTCAACTACATATGTACTGAACTAGCTTGGTACAAAACCTATACGGTTAACTTGATGTAAACCATAGACATTTAAATTGACACGACCCATAAACAACTGAGTCGATGCGACCCATAAACAATTAAATTGGATTGTTGGTAACAATCATTAACAAAGGGGCTTGACACTAAATGCAAGCTAGAGGATTGACACACCAAAAAGAAACGACAAGAGGGTTGGGTGGCTTCGATACCAATCCGATCTTTTTTTTGGGGGCAACCAAGGGGCAACTACAATAAAATCCTTGCAACTAATAATAATGAAATCACATCAATGGTTTACACCCAAAGAAACCGCAAACAATTAAATACCTCATGAATGAACAAAACTTGAAATTAAGGCACTTAGATTATATCCTATCGTGGCAAGATTCCTAGTGCAAGAGAAAAAAAAGGAGAACCATAAAACCACATTCCCGAAGGATAAAATCAGCCAACATAGAAAGAGGATGCATGAGGGGCATTGCACCGATTTTTATGTGCATAAACAAGTAAAGGACAACACAAAGGACTTCTCATGAATCAAGCAACAAAACTAGCATGAAAAAAATTACTTTGGCAAGGGAATACTTGTCTAGATCTTAGGAGAAATTCGGCCAGCAACGTTCTTCCCAATAGGACAAGATCACAGCCAACAATCCTATGAAAACACTGGACAAAAAAACTGGGCGGTCAAGCATGGAAAAAAAACGAGAACTCCAACCCCCGATCGGAAAAAAGGATGCTGAAATCCCAAAATAGTTACCTCGGAACGCAGATCTAGCCTAGAGGAGTTCGAATCCGGCCTCGAACTGGAGATCCGAGCTGAAAATGGCGGCGAACGGGCGGTCGGAGCGCTGCGGGGCACTTCCGCCTGATTTCTTTCTTCCGCTCGGGTTCTGCAGGCAGCCGACGGTTTGGGGGGGGGGGAGATTTCTAAACCTAATGAGATTTATATATATATATATATATATATATATATATATATATATATATATATATATATATATATATATATATATATATATATATATTCATATCCTAATTTACTAACTCTCCTATAATATTATGACCTATCTAATAAATAACCCTATACTAATATTAATTGACTCAAGCCTAAGGGCAGCCCCTAATTGCCCTTATTAACCAATCACTAACTAATTTACAATATATACATGTATTACTCCATATATACTAACACCTATATGAACATTAATACATTTACTCACACACACACACACATATAAACACGCATATAAATATATTATTTTATAAAGCTACGCACGCACGTGCACGTATGCATTAATTCACCGGCATGCCTAAATCACTCGTCATGCTAAAATGCGTAATTATATGCATATGCTAAAATAAAATGACTACCCGCTAACAAGCCACCGTCGAAACGACATGAAAATTAACGCTCTCGGATTCCGAACAAATCTGCACCGTAGCTAAACATTCGGGCTACGAAAACATCGGCGAAGTCGGACACATCCTCCGACGACCACACACTCGGGCTAACCTCACCCGAAGCCAAAGCACAAGGATTCCCTAAGAGGCTCAGTCGGGCCTCCAAAACAGACGCCGGCTAGCTAGGGAAATCATACAACAGGCTATAACCTCTAAGAACACCTAACGAGGTACTCTAACAACGGCACGAGCCGGAAATGTGCCAACGTAGAAAGAGGATGCATGAGGGGCCTTGCACCGATTTTTATGTGCATAAACAAGTAAAGGACAACACAAAGGACTTCTCATGAATCAAGCAACAAAACTAGCATGAAAAAAATTACTTTGGCAAGGGAATACTTGTCTAGATCTTAGGAGAAATTCGGCCAGCAACATTCTTCCCAATAGGACAAGATCACAGCCAACAATCCTATGAAAACACTTGACAAAAAAACTGGGCGGTCAAGCATGGAAAAAAAACGAGAACTCCAACCCCCGATCGGAAAAAAGGATGGTGAAATCCCAAAATAGTTACCTCGGAACGCAGATCTAGCCTAGAGGAGTTCGAATCCGGCCTCGAACTGGAGATCCGGGCTGAAAATGGCGGCGAACGGGCGGTCGGAGCGCTGCGGGGCACTTCCGCCTGATTTCTTTCTTCCGCTCGGGTTCTGCAGGCAGCCGACGGTTTGGGGGGGGGAGATTTCTAAACCTAATGAGATTTATATATATATACATTTATATATATATATATATATATATATATATATATATATATATATATATATATATATATATATTTATATTCATATCCTAATTTACTAACTCTCCTATAATATTATGACCTATCTAATAAATAACCCTATACTAATATTAATTGACTCAAGCCTAAGGGCAGCCCCTAATTGCCCTTATTAACCAATCACTAACTAATTTACAATATATACATGTATTATTCCATATATACTAACACCTATATGAACATTAATACATTTACTCTCACACACACACATATAAACACGCACATAAATATATTATTTTATAAAGCTACGCACGCACGTGCACGTATGCATTAATTCACCGGCATGCCTAAATCACTCGTCATGCTAAAATGCGTAATTATATGCATATGCTAAAATAAAATGACTACCCGCTAACAAGCCACCGTCGAAACGACATGAAAATTAATGCTCTCGGATTCCGAACAAATCTGCACCGTAGCTAAACACTCGGGCTACGAAAACATCGGCGAAGTCGGACACAACCTCCGACGACCACACACTCGGGCTAACCTCACCCGAAGCCAAAGCACAAGGATTCCCTAAGAGGCTCAGCCGGGCCTCCAAAACAGACGCCGGCTAGCTGGGGAAACCATACAACAGGCTATAACCTCTAAGAACACCTAACGAGGTACTCTAACAACGGCACGAGCCGGAAATGTGCCAACGTAATGCCAAACGAGGATTTAAATAATTGCCGAAAAATTCGGGGGCGTTACAGTCACTCCCCCTAAAAGAAAGTTTCGTCCCGAAACTTTACGTACACTACTTCTACTAAAGAGGAAAGTAACAATATAAAAGTTACTAGGAAGAAAACATACCCAACAAATCAGGAGAACAGGCGAGGGTACGCCTCCCTCATAGCCGACTCTAGCTCCCAAGTCGCACTTTCCAAATCTTGATTCTTCCAAAGAACCTTCACCATCGGGATATACTTTGATCGCAGCACCCGGTCTTGAGTATCCAAGATGCGGACCGGCACCTCAACATATGAGAGGTTAGGCTCCAACTGGGGCACGACATCCAAGACTTGCCCACTGCTCCGCACACACTTCCGCAGCTGGCTTACATGAAAAACATTATGCACGCCTGGGAAGTTGGCTGGTAGATCCAACCTATATGTTGCCACACCAATACGCTCCAAAATTCTGAATGGGCCCACGTACCTCGGATCCAGCTTATGATTCTTGCCGAACCTCTTCACTCCAACCATCGGAGACACCTTCAAGAAGACCAAATCCTCCACCGAAAATTCCAAATCGGACCTACGCCGGTTGGCGTTCTTCTCATATCTCTCTTGAGCTAACCGAAGCTTTTCCCGAATGAGCTTCACAGCAACCTCCATTTCCTCTAGAGCATCAGGACCCAACAAAGGCATCTCACCGGCCTCAGTCCAAAACAACAGAGTTCTGCAGCGCCTCCCATACAATGCCTCGAAGGGAGCCATTTGCAAGCTCTCTTGGTAACTGTTATTGTAGGCAAACTCCATGAGCCACAAACGCTCATCCCATACTCCACTGTGATCTAGAATGTAGCACCTGATCATATCCTCCACAATCCGGTTCACCCGCTCGGTCTGCCCATTTGTCTGAGGGTGGTAAGCGGTAGAATATCTCAAGTCTGTGCCCAAACCCTCCTGCAAACTCTTCCAGAAACGGGAAGTAAATCTGGAGTCTCGGTCTGAAATGATACTCACGGGAACTCCATGTAATCGGATGACTTCGCTCAAATACAACTCTGCTATCTTCTTCATCGGGTAGTCGATCTTATAAAGTACGAAGTGCGCACACTTCGTCAATCGGTCCACGATCACCCAAACTGAATCAAATCCTCTTGGAGATCTTGGTAAGCCCGTAATGAAGTCCATGGAGATACTTTCCCACTTCCAAGTCGGGATTTCCAAAGGAGTCAACTTTCCACCAGGCCTCCCATGATCGGTCTTCACCCGCTTGCAAGTGTAACATTCCGAAACATACCGAGCTATATCCCTCTTCATACCATACCACCAGGCGATCTGCTTCAAATCATGATACATCTTGGTGGATCCTGGGTGGTAGGCAACACTGGATCCATGAGCCTCTTTGCATACCATACTCCTGATATCTCCAACCGCGGGGATGCAAAACCTGCCGCGGTACTTCAAGGTACCCGAATCATCGATGGAGAAATTCAGCAACTCCCCTCTCTAAGCTCTAAGGTACAGGTGTAACAAATCCTGATCATCCTTTTGGTGCAACCTGGTGAGCGAAATCCAAGATGGCTCTGCCACTGCCAAACTGCTTTGCAAATCACAGCATCCCACAGAGATGTCCATCAACAAGAACTCCTCCACTAGATGGTCCGCCGTGAGGTTGAAGATCTTCCCTGTCTTGCGGCTCAGGGCATCGGCCACCACATTGGCCTTGCCTGGATGGTACTGGATCTCCATGTCATAATCGGCCACAAACTCTAGCCACCGCCGCTGGCGCAGATTCAGCTCCTTCTGAGTAAACACGTACTTCAGGCTCTTATGATCTGTGAAAATCTTGCACTGGGCCCCATAGAGTAGATGCCTCCACAGCTTCAACGCAAAAATCACCGCCGCAAACTCGAGGTCATGCGTAGGGTAATTCCGCTCGTGAGTCTTCAACTGCCGCGACCCATACGCGATCACCTTCCCCTCTTGCATCAACACACCTCCGAGCCCAACATGCGAGGCATCCACATAAACATCATAGTCCTTGCCCTCCGTAGGCAATGTCAAAATAGGAGCAGTGCACAATCTCCTCTTTAGCTCCAGAAAGGCCTCCTCGCACTGCTCGCTCCAGATGAAAGCTGCATGCTTCTGCGTCAGCTTAGTTAAGGGCGTTGCCAAGGTAGAAAAGCCCTCAACAAACCTTCTATAATAGCCGGCCAACCCCAAGAAGCTCCTAATCTCCTTGGGTGTGCTCGGCCTATGCCAATCCATCACTGCAGAAATCTTCACCGGGTCTACTGAAATGCCATCCTTGTTCACCACATGACCCAGGAAGGACACCTGAGGCAACCAGAACTCACATTTGCTCAACTTGGCGTACAACTGATGATCTCTCAAGGCAGATAACACCACCCGCAAGTGTTGATCATGCTCCGCAGCATTCCGTGAGTAAATCAGAACGTCGTCTATAAATACGACCACAAACTTGTCCAGAAATTCTTTGAACACCCGGTTCATCATGTCCATGAATGCTGATGGCGCGTTGGTCAACCCAAAAGACATAAATAGGAATTCGAAATGTCCATGCCTCGATCGGAAAGCCGTCCGTGGAATGTCCGACTCCCGGATCCTGAGCTGATGATATCCTGATCGAAGGTCAATCTTGGAGAACACAGAGCTACCACACAACTGATCGAATAAGTCGTCGATTCTGGGCAGGGGGTACCTGTTCTTGATGGTGACTTTGTTCAACTCCCTATAGTCGATGCAAAGGCGCATCGAACCATCTTTCTTCTTTACAAAAAGAAATGGTGCACCCCAGGGCGATGAGCTCTGCCTTATGAAACCCTTCTCCAAAAACTCGTCCAGCTGGGTACGCAGCTCCTCCAGCTCTCGCGGGGCCATCTGGTACGGCGCCTTAGCAATAGGACGCATACCCGGCTCCAAATTAATCACGAACTCGACATCTCTGGCAGGGGGAAGACCGGGAAGGTCGCTAGGAAACACATCCGAAAACTCACGGACAACAGGAATCTCCTCCAACAGCGGCACACTGCTAACAGTCCCCAGCACCGAGACTAAGCAAGCAAAACAATCAGAACTGAATAACCTCTGAGCACATACCGCAGAAATCGCCGGAGAGGCCTGGCACGGATCGCCATAAATACTCCCAGGCTGACCGTTGTCCTTCTTGAAATCCAAGCGCTTACCCCTGCACTGGATCACTGCATCGTATCTGGACAACCAATCCATACCCAGGATGACGTCGAAATCTTCCAAGTCTATAACCTTCAGATCTGCCTTGGCTGGGAAATCCCCCAACATAATAGGACAATCCAGAATGCCCTGATCTGATATCACGGAATCACCCGAGGGGAATTTGACGCAAAAGGCATCACCGACACGATCAAGAACCAGCTGGCACCGTTCTACAAAGGCCCTAGCCACAAATGAGTGGGTAGCACCTGAGTCAAAGAGAACGCGCGCCCAGCAGTTCTTTACCTTAAAACTCCCTATATGAATATAAACGGGGAAATTGCACAATCAATAAAGAAAACAAAAGCCAAACTAATCTGCAATGGAAGTAAAAGACTAGCGAGAAGGTTTACCTGAAATGACTTGCGTCGAAGTTTGAGCCTCCGCTGAAGATATCACATTCAGCTTCCCTTTGCCTCTATCCATAGACTGAGGCGGTGGCAATGCCTGAAGAGGAACTGGTCGGTGCACAGACTGGAGCTGCGGGCATCGGGCCTTGGTATGACCTTTCTGTCCGCACTGATAGCAGACCTTGTCCTTCAACCAGCAACGGGCAACATCATGCCCCTCTTTCTTGCACAGAGTACACACCACATTCTGCCTGGGAGCACCCTGTATAGCATGCACATGCTCCTTCCACGCCGCCGCCCTCTTGAAACATCTCTCAGCAGGATGGCCCGACCGGCCACAAAAACTACAAACCTCCTTGCTCCTCTTCCCCGAAGGAGCACCGGGCACTTGGGGGCTCTTTGCTTCAACAGATTTCCTCTTCTCATTCCTCGCCTGCTGTCCTCTTTGCTTCGCGTTTTCGATGGCCTCTACCTTCAAAGCGGCCTCCACTGCCCCAGCATAACTCACCGCTCCATGAGCCACCGCTAGCTGTTGTACATCGCTCCGCAGGCCACCGAGGAAACGCTTCGCTCTATCCTCCTTTGAGCTCACCAAACTAGGGGCAAAGCGACTGAGTTTGCTAAACTCAATCTCATACTCGCTGACTGAGAGCTGCCTCTGCTTCATGAAAGATATTGTACCTAAACACCTATAGGGGGGGTGAATAGGTGACTTGAATCTTTTTAACTTTTTATGGCAGCAATCAGTTTCTAACACAGATTTATAGCTACTTTTGCACAGCAATCACACAGCAATCACAGCAAACCATAACACACAGTAGACACACAGTTTTATAGTGGTTCCCCAAGGTTTGGGTACATCCACTTTCCCCCTTCGCCTATCTAGCAGTGTACTAGATTCGGCCCAACTTCTCCACTATCTCAAAACCCAAAACTGGTTCCTACACCTCAGGCCCAAGGCCCTACAACTCAGCTTCTTCACAAAGCCTACACTCAGCCACAAAGGCCTACACTCAGCCACCAAGGCCTACACTCAGCCACTAAGGCCTACACTCAGAGATTTCAATCTCCTACACTCAGGCTCTCAAGCCCTACACTCAGCCTTTATAATTACACGCTTACAAGACTCAGATCCCTAAGGATCCTACAAGATAAAATGAATACAATAATATTAACTCAGAAACTCAGAGACAAGAGAGGAGAGTTATGAGTTTCTTGATTATTTCTTGGAAGAACTCAACTGAAATCAATCTGACTTGGCTTTCTTCAAAGCTTCTTGAATATAGAACTCAATAAGATTGACTCCTTCTGCAGTTGATCCTTGATCTCTGCTACTTGAGATTCAGAATAAATCTGAACCCTTCTTCTCAGTCTGGTTCCAACAACTGATTTCTTGGATGGAGCTCTCTCTCTCTCCAACTTCTTAGATCTGCACTTGATTCTTCAAGGAATAGCTAGATATTCTTTGTTAACTACTTGATCAATAATCTGAACAACAACTTTCTGTAGACAGCATAAGCCTATTTATAGGCCTTCTTCATGGTAACCGGCTGGTCCGGTTCATAACTGATTTCTGACAACTCTGACAGGTGCTGTAGACCGGCTGGAATGGCAGCTGTCAAGTCATCCAGTCAGTTCTTGAAAATTCTGTAACTGTCTCCAAGTGTCGAGACTGTCTGTCTTTAAGTGTCGACACTTATAGACCAAGTGTCGACACATGTTGTCTAAGTGTCGACACTAGCCTACAAGGTGTCGACACAACTCCTTGTGTTGTAGATTTTATATCTCGACACTACTTCTTCTTCATGTGTCGACACTGAAATTGAGTGTCGACACAAGTACTTGTACTTCAGTATTTTGCTGAATTCTTCTAAGTGTCGACACAACACCTTTGTGTCGACACATCTTCATGTGTTGAACTTGCTGAGTGTCGACACTTCTTCTTGTTGTCGACACATGTCTTTAGTGTTGATACTTGCTGAGTGTCGACACATTACTCTAGGTGTCGACACATTCTTCTTCTGTCGAGACTCTGGCTGAGTGTCGACACATTCCCTTAGTGTCGACACTTATACTTAGAATATTTTGTTGAACTTTGCTGATCTTTGCTAAGTGTCGACACAGCTCCTTGTGTCGACACTTTCTTCAAGTGTTGAGTCTTCAGCTAAGTGTCGACACATTGTTCTGGGTGTCGACACTTACTTCAAGTGTTGACTCTTCTGCTGAGTGTCGACACATTATTCTGGGTATTGACACTTGTACTTAGTCTTTGCTGACTTTTGCTGAGTGTCAACACATGTCTTCAGTGTCGACACTTTCTGGTGTAGACACAGTTTCACTGGGTGTCGACACAACTACTATGTGTCGACACTACTTCACTGCACTTTTCTTCACTGAGTGTCGACACAGCTCCTTGTGTCGACACTTTCTGTCCGGTGTCGACTCAGCATCCCTGGTGTCGACACAATGACTCCAAGTGTCGACACTGCTTGCCTGGGTGTCGACACAAGTCTTCTTAAGTGTCGACACTTTTCCTCTGGGTGTCGACACATGGACTTAGAAACTTTTTCTTCTTTCCTGCAAATACTTAACCTGCACAAGTAAACTCAAAACACATCAAATACATTTTGATGTATATCATTGAGTTGGGTGAGGCTTCTTCAAATCAGGTATATTTGAACCAATGTACCCAACAATCTCCCCCTATTTGGAGAATTCATAACCCTTAGTCAATGATATACACCATTCATAATAAAATTATAAAATGATGTAAAGCAGGATTATATATAGCAGGGCAATCATAAACATGTATCAATCAAACATATATACAAAGACATAATCTCAGAACAACAATGAAATAAATCTTTCACATAGCAAATTTATTACACAACACATGTTCTAATACTTTGTCATATTCATATTTCAAAAAGTTTACAGAATGTTTTATATCAAAAGATTACATAGTAAACTTTAAGAAAATTCTAATTCTATTTCTGTTCAGGCTCCTTGATCACTATTCCTTTTCCAGCTTGTACTTTGGCTTGAACAGGAGCTTCAGTAACTTCAGCATCAGCAGGCTTCTTGCCTTTCAGATCTTTCTTCTTAAGTTCCTCAGCCTTAATCTTTTGCCTCTCAAAATAATGATATGGCTTGTGAAAGTACTTGCTAGGCTCCTGAGCAGTAGGAGGTAGCTTTCCCATCTTGGCCTTTCTTCTATATTGGACTATAGCCTCCTGCCTTGTCTCATGCTTTCTCCATTCAGCCTCAGAAAACCACTTGTTCCTGTCTAGCACATTATCTTTTGCAGCTTTCCAGGCAGTCAAAATAATGTTCCTAGAGGTGGGGCTCCACTGCTCAAAGTCAGGTCTTTGTTCAGCTTGCTCCCTGAACCTCTTCTTTGACAATCTTGTTTCTTCTTCTTTCTGCATAGCTTCTTGCATAGCCTCAGAGATTGGCTGGACTACCTTTTCTATGATTACATTATCCTTACCCCCAGGTGGGCTATACATGGACTGTATGTCAGCATGAATCATATCAAAATCTAGTGGAGGATAGATCACTTGAGCTACTTCTGGTTGCTCACCTCCAAGATATGCAGGGTTAATTCCAGATTCAACAACATTATCATCATCACAAAGAGGAGGATATCCAAGAGTTGCTCTGATGGAATTAGATATCCACTTAGCATGATCAGAGCTGGCCTTGACTAACACTCTCTCCCCCTTTATGACTTCTCTTTCTATATGATCTCTGACATCATCCTTCTGAAATCTCACTTGATTATCCAAAAAATTAACTCCATCTTTAAAGAAAGGTTTTAACCTTTGGAGTTTGTCAGTTATAATCTTCTGTGAGTCTTGGATGGTAGTCTTAACAGCAGTGATTTCTTCTTGAAATACTTTGTCAAATTCTGCTTTAATAGTAGCTGGAGTCTGCCCTGCAGCTAGATTCTTCAACTCTGTGACTATAGTATTGTGAGATTGTGTCAAATTGTCATTCATTCTAATTTGGTTCTCTAGAACATACCCCTGCTTCTGTGCTATGTCATCTACTTGAGCCTTTATCTTTTCTTGATGAGTTGCAAGATAGACTACTGCATTCCCACCCTTGTGGAAGCAGTCAGTCATCTCCTTCTTATTAAGATTCATCTCAAATCTTATTGACTTTATATCCCGGGCAAGATCAAACTGTAGTGATTTGTGCCCCTCATCCACATAAGTTTCGATAGCTTTCCTGTGTTCATCCAGTTTAATCTGCATAGCAACCATCAGTGCACTATAATCAATAGTTGGTGCTGGCAATGATATAGGCTGTGGAGCAACAGTTTGGAGAGCCTTTTTGTAACTCTGGCTCCTTCTTCTGAACACCTGAAATTTCTTCTTCTTAGCTCTTGCTGCCTCCTCATCTTCAGAAGCTGAGGAGCTAGCAATTTCTACCCTCTCCTTAGGGCTTGGGGGAATCTCCTTCTGCACATCTGGTGCCTTCTCAGTCTCTTGCCTTGCAGGTTCTTCATGAATTGGCACTTTCTCCCCCTCAAGTGGAGCATTCTCCCCCTCAGCAGCAGCAGTTTCCTTATCAAAATCTTCTTGATCCAGATTTAGAAATAAATCTTCCATGGTATACTCTTGTGGAGAATGAGCAGGAGAAATTTTGTGCTCATCTACCACTGGATCAGAAACAACTTGAGCTGTAACAGAAGTGTCTTCCATGACAACTTCTGGAACTTGACTATCAGTCTGTGGTTGTTGATAAACATCAGACAAATCAGTATCCTCTATAGGAAAAACTAAAGCATTAAGCTCAGTGATTACCTCAAGAATTATTTTTGTAGCTTGCTCACTCTCAAGAGGAGTGGGCTCTTCCACAACTAGTGGCTCCCCCTGGATGTGATCCTTGTGTATGGGGCTAGCTTGAGGTAGCTCCCCCTGGATTTCAGCAACATCTTGAGGAGCTGGAGTTTTCTCAATAGTCTCTTCTTCATGCTCATCAGGTGTGAAGACCACTTGCTCTTCACTATCTGTACTGCTAGTTGGATCCTGAGCCATTGGAGCAGTTTTACTCTTCTTCTTTGGAGGTGATACTTTCTCAGGAATTATCTTCTCAGGGGTTGGCATCTCCTTAGACAACACCCTGTCCCATCTGGAGAAGATCCTCAGGTCCATTCTTCTCATGTGGTTGATTTTTGTTCCAGCAGCTTGACTCATTACCTCTGGAATACTTCCAGCAAGGTATAGACTTAAGATTCTGCCCAAGTTGGGCTTTTTCAGGCTTTCCTTTATCTTCTCAAAGATTACTATAGACCAGTCAGTTTTCAGAGTGAAGATTATCCTTGTCATGATATTAAACATATGGGCAGATACCCTATCATGCCCTCCAGGCTTACTTAATATTACCTTTCCAACAATTTCAGAAAGGAATTTCCCTTGGCTGTTCATGCCCTTTCTAAGAAAAACTGATCCAATCTTCATCTTAGAATCTAGTCCACACCAAGTTAGAGCTTCCCTGGTCTTTGAAGCAGTAACTTCATCTTCTTCTTTAGTTCTAGGCAACTGAAGTACTTTTTTCAGACTTTTGGAAGAGACCTTAACCTTCTCACCATGGACCCTGGACTTGATCTTGAATCCAGATTCGTCCACTTCAGCTCCATTGAGGAATTCCAGTACCTCTTTCTTCCAGATTTTAGTAGGCTCTGAAACAAGAAATTCCAACCCCGAGTCTGTAACTAGGGTTATCACATTCTTGATTTCTTGGTCTGCATCACCAAACGCGTCGCGCACCAGTTCATACCCTTCGTTGACGTTCTCCTCAAGCTTTGGCGCCATTAGGGTTTGAATAATTTGACTGGAGAGAAGAGAGGTGTCGACACACAAGTTTTGGTCTCGAAACTTTTGAAAGCGTGTCGACAAACTAAGGCAAAATCCTATTTATACCTTTCTATGTTTGAAGATGAAAAGGCGGGCAGCTAACTTAGATTGTGTCGACACTGTCGATAAGTGTCGACACTGACTTATAATGTCTCGACACATCTGTGTCGACACAAGTTTAGTCAACAGATTATATGTGTCGACACTTGTTTATGTGTCGACACCACTTATCTCGACACATAGTCGAGACTTTACTTAGATAATTCTGAGTAAACACTATGTGTCGACACCACCTTGGTTGTGTCGACACCAACTTGTCATGTGTCGACACTAATATTCTGAAGTGTCGACACCAGCTCTCTAGATGTGTCGACACCTTTTCACTGATGTGTCGACACCACTTTTCTATGTCGACACAGAGATCTCTGTGTGTCGACACCTTTTTACTTAGCCATTTTCAATTCTATAAACTTACTCTAAGTTTATCATTCCTAGTTCAATTTTAAACCTATTGAACTTAGTTTCTTCTAGGGGCTTAGTATACATATCAGCTAGTTGATTATCTGTTTTAACATATTCTAGTAAAATATCTTCTTTCTCTACATGCTCCCTAAGAAAATGATATTTAATCTCAATATGTTTAGTTCTACTATGGGAAACAGGATTATGTGCAATTGAAATAGCACTTGTAGAATCACAAAAGAGTGGAGTTCTACTTACCTGAATTCCATAGTCCTCAAGCTGATGTTGTATCCACAGAAGTTGAGCACAACAACTTCCTGCAGCCACATATTCTGACTCTGCAGTGGAGATAGCCACACTTGTTTGCTTCTTGTTACTCCATGAAATCAGTCTTCCACCTAGGAATTGACAGGTTCTAGTTCTGCTTTTTCTGTCTTCTTTGCATCCTGCAAAGTCTGCATCTGAATAACATGTTAGTTCAAAATCCCCATTCCTAGGGTACCAGAGGCCTAGATAAGGAGTGCCATTTAGATATCTCAATATTCTTTTGACTGCTGTCAAATGAGACTCTTTATGGCAGGCTTGATACCTTGCACAGACACATGTAGCATACATGATATCTGGTCTACTAGCAGTCAAATATAACAGGGAGCCAACTATCCCTCTATACAAGGTTTCATCTACAGGCTTCACTACATCATCCTTGCTAAGAGACATACTTGACCCCATAGGAGTCTTCATGGTACTGGATGAATCCATACCATATTTCCTTATGAGTTCTAGGGTGAACTTGGACTGGCATATGGATAATCCATTCTCAGTCTGTCTTACTTGGAGACCCAAGAAGAACTTTAGCTCTCCCATACTACTCATCTCAAATTGACCTTGCATTAGTTTTGCAAACTTTTTGCAAAGGCTACTTTCAGTAGACCCAAATATTATGTCATCTACATATATTTGGACTAGTATAACTTTGCCTCTAGATTCCCTAAGAAATAGAGTCTTGTCTATTTTCCCCCTTGTGAACTTATTCTCAATGAGGAAACTAGACAGTGTTTCATACCAAGCCCTAGGGGCTTGCTTTAACCCATATAAAGCTTTCCTAAGTCTATAGACATGATTAGGTAGAGTTGAATCAACAAAACCTGAAGGCTGTTCCACATAGACTTTCTCTTTAAGATTACCATTCAGAAATGCTGACTTGACATCTATTTGGTAAACTTTAAATCCTTGAAAGGTTGCATAGGCCAGGAACATTCTTATGGCATCCAGTCTGGCTACTGGAGCAAAAGTTTGATCAAAATCAATACCTTCTTCCTGCATATATCCTTTAGCAACCAATCTTGCTTTGTTCTTAATGATGACACCATGTTCATCCATCTTGTTCCTATAGATCCACTTGGTCTCAATTATGTTGTGGTCTTTAGGTTTAGGAACAAGCTCCTAGACCTTGCACCTCTTGAACTGATTGAGTTCTTCTTGCATTGCCTCAATCCAATGAGGGTCTAGGATGGCTTCTTCAAACTTCTTTGGTTCAACTTGGGATAGAAAGCTGGAGTAGATTGCTGCATTCAGGTTTTTGCTCCTTGTATGTACCCCTTGTCTTGGATCACCAATGATTTGCTCAGCTGGATGATCTCTAAGATGTCTATTGGCTGGAGGCATCCTGACTTCAGGTTGAACTTCTTCAACTTCTTCATCTTGCTGTACTCCTTGTACTTCTTCAGCATTAGGTATATGTAGTACTCCCCCTGGACAACAGCCACTGACTTCTACCTGCTGTCTTGCAGTAGGTTCTTCTTCTATAGTGAGCTTGTCCATCTTCTTTGTTAAACCTGTGGGGCTGCATACACTACTAGACAACTCATTGTTAATAAGCCTAGTTTCATCAAATACTACATGTACAGACTCTTCTACAACTTGAGTAGACAGGTTGTAGACTCTATAAGCCTTACTATTGTTGTTGTACCCAACAAAAATTCTCTCTTGGGACTTGGCAGCAAACTTAGTCAAGTAAGACTTTCCATTGTTAAGTATAAAGCACTTACAACCAAAGATCCTGAAGTAGGATAGGTTTGGTTTCCTGCCTTTCACAACCTCATAGGGGGTCTTGTTGTGGCTTTTAGTTATGGTAGCCCTATTAATAACATGGCATGCAGTATTGACTGCTTCAGCCCAGAAATATTTTGGTAGTGATGTATCACTTAATAGGGTCCTACCAGCCTCAATCAAGATTCTATTCTTCCTCTCAGCAATGCCATTTTACTGAGGTGTTCTTGGTGAAGAAAACTCTTGAAATATCCCAAATTCTTCACATAGTTTTGTCATGTTATCAGACTGAAACTCAGTACCATGGTCACTTCTTATTTTGACCACTGTACTATTTAGTTCATTCTGAATCTGTTTAACAAATCTATAGAAGACATTGGGTGTTTCAGATTTCTGTCTAAGGAAGAACACACAGGAAAACCTTGAGTAGTCATCTACAACTACAAAGGTATAGACCTTCCTACCCAGGCTGTGAACTGGCATTGGACCAAAGAGATCCATATGCAAGAGGTATAAACACCTCACAGCATCTTTGTTTTCAATGCTTCTAAAGGTGGATCTAGTATGCTTGCCTTTTTGACAAGCTGAGCAAATACCATCTTTAATACACTTAACTTGAGGACCATTCCTCACTAACTCTTTACTAAAGAGTTTGTCAATTGTCTTGTAGTTTAGATGGGCTAGCCTCTTTTGCCATTTGACACAATGGGAGATTGTCTCATCAGCTACAAGACATACTTGAGAACCATTGGTCTCACACATAATGTCTAGGCAGTAGACATTCCTCTTTCTATAACCTGTCAAAATGATCTCTTGATCATTTGATCTCTTGATATGACAACCATCCTTAACAAATGAGATGTCATATCCTACATCACTTAATTGACTTATACTAATTAGGTTGTGTTTCAAACTTTTAACATAAGCCACTTGAGTAATGGTAACTAAGTTACTAGAAATGTTACCAAACCCTTTGATGATTCCTTTTTCAGAACCACCAAAGGTAACTTTAGGACCATCTTTGATTGGAGTGTAGTCATTTAGCAATTCCCTTGTTCCAGTCATATGTCTGGAACATCCACTGTCCAAGTACCATATAGGGGCATGGCCACTTGGACTCACCTGCAAAACAGATTAGTGAACCTTAGAACCCAAAGAATTCTTGGGTCCTTGGTACTTGTTAGTTTGCATCCTGACAAGGCTACCTGCTGGTTTTCCAACAGGCAGTTTGCTACTCACTTTGGCACTAGCATTGTGCCAACAGTCCATTGCATAGTGGCCTACCTTGCCACAACACCAACACTCAAACTTATTGTACCTTTGCTTAGGTACTGTCTTTGCTGTTTTATCTACAGCAGACTTGTTGAGAGTTGGGGCTTTGCCCTTGGACTTAGACTTGGACTGAACAGTCCTTGCAGGTCTAATAAATCCCAGTCCAGTTTTGCCTTTGTGATGAACAAATTCATCAATTAAGGGCAGAACTGACTTAGGTTTAGAAAACCTAGCAACTAAGTCTTTCTCCTTCTGAAGATTAATCTCCAGACTCTTGATTTGATCATTCTTGAATGATATAGTTCCCATCTGAATCACAGTATGTGCTTCAGTCTGGCTATCTTATTAAGCTTTTGATCAAATAACTTCTCAGAATCTGTTGCTGCAGCTTTGAGATTAGCAATTTCCTTTGCCTGACTTTTGGCTAGGGACTTGCTTTTCTTATAAGCTTGCAACAGAACTTTATATTCATCTATCAACTGATGAATATCCTCTTCAGACTCAGATGCACTCTCATCACTTGATGATGATGAATCTGATTCTGTACTGGCACAAGAAAATGAACTAAAAGAACAATGTTGTACCTTACTAGGTCCTGGCTGCTCCAGGATTTTGTCACTTTCAGTCAATGCCATTAGTCCTTGGCACTGACTGTCCTCTTGTTCATATATAGAATTCATAATCTGCATGAACTCTTCTTCTTCTTCCTCAGCAAACAGCCCTATATATGCTTCTGCATCTGACTCAGTTTCTGATGAAGATAAATCTGACAGGCTCTTGTCCTTTTTGGCAACAAAAGACTTTTCTTTCTTGCCCCTGTATTGAGTCTTTTTCTTGTCACTACACTCCTTCCTCTACTCTGGACAGTCTGCAATGACATGTCCTTGTCTATTACAGTAATAGCACACAATTTTTGATAGTGTAGCTTTGCTAGACTTTGACTTTTTCCTGTCTTTCTTTGAAGACTTCTTTTTCTGATAAGAGTCTTCCTTTCCCTGTGAAGTAGATGGCCTTGTTCTCCACTGTTTCTTCTTTAAGAATTTCTGAAAATGTCTTGTGAAGGCAGCAAAGTCCTCATCACTTTCACTGCTGTCAGATTTTCTGCTGACTGACTCATCTGACTCAGATTCAGCTGCTTTTGGTGATGGAGTTGGTGACTTACTCCTGTACTTTCTGGGGGCTTCTGTTTTGAAGGCCACTGTCCTTTCTTTATGTTCATTTCTTGTTGATTTCTCCTCTTCTTTCCTCACCATTAACTGCATTTCATAAGACAGCAGTTTCCTAAATAATGTTGGTGGAGGAATTTCCCCTAACTTTGCCATTTCCCTAATGGCACAGATCTTGGTGTCCCAATCTTTTGTTAGGGACCTTAGAAACTTATCATTGAGTTCATAATTACTGAACTCTCTGTCATAGGACATGAGCTCATTCACTATCCTATAGAACTTTTTATAGCACTCAGTTATGCTATCAGCTTTTCCTTGTCTAAAACTTTCATACTCTTGATTTAGCAAGGATTTTCTGTCTTGCCTTACTTCTTCAGAACCCTCCATATACACAATAAGAGTATCCCACATCTCTTTGGTTGTCTTTCAGTATACCAGATTCTGAAAAGTTGCATCATCTATGTCACTAACTATGATGTTCTGAGCCCTCTTATCCATAGTGGCTAGAACTATTTCATCCTTTATCATTTCAGAGAAATCCTTTGGTGTTCTCTGATTAGCATCTAGGAATGACACCTTCATGGGCACATATGGCCCTTCCTTCACTGTGATATAAATTCTAGGGTCTGAGGCTTCGATAAAGAGTCTCACCCTTTCCTTCCGGATACCAAAGATCTCCTTCCTACATATGGGTAGCTTCATGGATCCCAATTCCTTGTGATTTTCAGTGGAACTCATGGTTCTTGATTTTCTTGATTCTGTACTTTGACTTAGACTGAATCTGCCAACAGGATCTACTCAGACAGTTATGTCCCTTTTGAGAAACATGGCTCTGATACCACTTGAAAGATATTGTACCTAAACACCTAGAGGGGGGGTGAATAGGTGACTTGAATCTTTTTAACTTTTTATGGCAGCAATTAGTTTCTAACACAGATTTATAGCTACTTTTGCACAGCAATCACACAGCAATCACAGCAAACCACAACACACAGTAGACACACGGTTTTATAGTGGTTCCCCAAGGTTTGGGTACATCCACTTTCCCCCTTCGCCTATCTAGCAGTGTACTAGATTCGGCCCAACTTCTCCACTATCTCAGAACCCAAAATTGGTTCCTACACCTCAGGCCCAAGGCCCTACAACTCAGCTTCTTCACAAACCCTACACTCAGCCACAAAGGCCTACACTCAACCACCAATGCCTATACTCAGCCACCAAGGCCTACACTTAGAGATTTCAATCTCCTACACTCAGGCTCTCAAGCCCTACACTCAGCCTTTATAATTACAGGCTTATAAGACTCAGATCCCTAAGGATCCTACAAGATAAAATGAATACAATAATATTAACTCAGCAACTCAGAGACAAAAGAGGAGAGTTGTGAGTTTCTTGATGAGTTCTTGGAAGAACTCAGCTGAAATCAATCTGACTTGGCTTTCTTCAAAGCTTCTTGAATGTAGAACTCAATAAGATTGACTCCTTCTGCAGTTGATCCTTGATCTCTGCTACTTAAGATTCAGAATAAATCTGAACCCTTCTTCTCAGTCTGGTTCCAACAACTGATTTCTTGGATGAAGCTCTCTCTCTCCAACTTCTTAGATCTGCACTTGATTCTTCAAGGAATAGCTAGATCTTCTTTGTTAACTACTTGATCAATAATCTGAACAACAATTTGAACAACAACTTTCTGTAGACAGCATAAGCCTATTTATAGGCCTTGTTCATGGTAACCGGCTGGTCCAGTTCATAACTGATTTCTGACAACTCTGACAGGTGCTGTAGACCGGCTGGAATGGCAGCTGTCAAGTCATCCAGTCAGTTCTTGAAAATTCTGTAACTGTCTCCAAGTGTCGAGACTGTCTGTCTTTAAGTGTCGACACTTATAGACCAAGTGTCGACACATGTTGTCTAAGTGTCGACACTAGCCTACAAGATGTCGACACAACTCCTTGTGTTATAGATTTTATATCTCGACACTACTTCTTCTTCATGTGTCGACACTGAAATTGAGTGTCAACACAAGTACTTGTACTTCAGTATTTTGCTGAATTCTTCTAAGTGTCGACACAACACCTTTGTGTCGACACATCTTCATGTGTTGAACTTGCTGAGTGTCGACACTTCTTCTTGTTGTCGACACATGTCTTTAGTGTTGATACTTGCTGAGTGTCGACACATTGCTCTGGGTGTCGACACATTCTTCTTCTGTCGATACTCTGGCTGAGTGTCGACATATTCCCTTAGTGTCGACACTTGTACTTAGAATATTTTGTTGAACTTTGCTGATCTTTGCTAAGTGTCGACACAGCTCCTTGTGTCGACACTTTCTTCAAGTGTTGAGTCTTCAGCTAAGTGTCGACACATTGTTCTGGGTGTCGACACTTACTTCAAGTGTTGACTCTTCTGCTGAGTGTCGACACATTGTTCTGGGTGTTGACACTTGTACTTAGTCTCTGCTGACTTTTGCTGAGTGTCGACATATGTCTTCAGTGTCGACACTTTCTGGTGTAGACACAGTTTCACTGGGTGTCGACACAACTGCTATGTGTCGACACTGCTTCACTGCACTTTTCTTCACTGAGTGTCGACACAGCTCCTTGTGTCGACACTTTCTGTCTGGTGTCGACTCAGCATCCCTGGTGTCGACACAATGACTCCAAGTGTCGACACTGCTTGCCTGGGTGTCGACACAAGTCTTCTTAAGTGTCGACACTTTTTCTCTGGGTGTCGACACATGGACTTAGAAACTTTTTCTTCTTTCCTGCAAATACTTAACCTGCACAAGTAAACTCAAAACACATCAAATACATTTTGATGTATATCATTGAGTTGGGTGAGGCTTCTTCAAATCAGGTACATTTGAACCAATGTACCCAACACTTCAGATGCAAGAAGTCATTCATCAGCCTGTCTCGCTCCACTGACGGTAAAAATTTCCGCATCAAGATCTCCTTGAAGGAAGCCCAAGTGCTTCCTCCTACCATTCCCTCCTTCTCCCTCATCCACCAGCTCTTCGCTAACCCCTTCAGCTGATAGGCGGCCAGCATCACCTTTTGATCCTCAGACACTCCAGAGTAATGAAACATTTCTTCTATGGAAATCAACCAGTCATCCAATATCATGAAGTCCGCCTTACCATCGTAGGTAGGGGGTCGCAGTCGCTGGAACTGAGTAATGAAGGCCATCTCCGGGGGCACCACCACTGGAGGCACCAAAGGGGCTGGGGGTGCAGGAGGTGCGGGAATAGCTAAACCCGCAGCAGGGTCCTGCGCTCTCGGGGCTAGTCCTGCCACCACAGATATCAGGGACTGGATCTGAGACTGAGCGTCCACCATCTGCCTCGATAGAGCCTCGTTGCTCTGCCTCAGACTTTCCATAACTGCACCGCTTTGAGCACCCGAAGACTCACCCTCAGATTGGGGATTCGATCTCGCCACTCCACGCTTAGGCGCCATACTAAAAAAAACAAACAAGCAATCATCAGAACCTAGTTCAACTACTAGGACAAAACAAACAGGTACAGACAAACCTACATAAGTACTTGCTTTCACTGCCAACTTGCTCTGGGGGTTTTTTTTATATATATGTATATATATTTTTTATACAGAGGAAATCATGTCATGCTTAACCTAAGATGGTTCACCACCATCACACTAACTCTTGTGCCTATATCGGGAATGCATGAATTTATATTCTTTTTGACTCAAAATCATGTGTGTACATATGTCATCCTACAAGTCTTTAGCTTGGCACGTTGTGATTATGCAATGTTATGTTATGCATGATTGTATATGCATTCTAAAAAAAGCCCTAATGCATGTTATGAGTGGCGTACACATGAAAATGTTATGTATCCCATACTACATAACATTTTCATGCAACGAAAAAGAAAACGTGCTAGTCGCATTCATGTGGTGAGGTTATGCATCCCATACTACATAACCCTCACATGTTGCCTCCTATGGTGGATCCATATACAAACACATATTATGCATCCCATACTACATAATATGCCCCCGTATACTTCATGTTATGCTATGAGTGTAGTGTTCGTGCTTCAGCCAAGACGTGCTGATGGCATATCGGTGTGTGTATGACATGATGCTAAACTTCTAATACCTAAAAGGAAAGGTTGCCCGACAAATTGTCAAGCAATCTCTCTCTGATACCAACTGTCACAACCCGCATTTTCTCCGAAATTAAGAAGTATCATAGTAGAAGAAAACGTGCGTTGTGGTGCCACGTCGGACAGGGGATAACTGCCGACGCTCAGGCAACCACCAGCTACTAAGACTATGAAAGTTCAAAAGCTTTAATGATGTGAAAATCAATTATATTTTAGAGGTCGTATCCCTCGGCTTCGTGGATCAACTAGTCCACCCTTCAAAATTATACTTATACGTAGCGGAAAATACTTTATTCATTTTTTTTAACATCCTAAGAGAATGCATAAGCGTCCCCAGGGGACACCTAAGACTATGTAAGACCCTAGATTTAATTTATATAATATATATAGGAAATGCCCTTTTACGTGGTTTTGAAAGTAGTGGTTAAGTTTTTTTTTAGGAAGGAAGACATGCTGTCTATATTTTTGATATAATAATTATTTTCATTTATAGGTTTTAAAGTAACTAGCAACCTAACATAAATCATCCCAGAAGCAAGTTTAGTAAACTCCAAAACAGGAAATCTAGCAGTATAAGCAAAGTACAAAACATCTAAAAGAGAAACCACCAGTGGGCGCCAACAACTGACACGAACCAACTGGTGAGTAGGCATATCTGTACTACAAGTCTAAAGAAACTACCTCCCAGGAGTGAGGAAAAGAAAACTCAGCAGCAGCTATAGCACTAGCAAACTCCAGAAGAAACCTAGCCGCACAGTCGGCTATAAACCTGAACCTGAGGCATTCAAAGAAAAGAACGCCTCAACAAAGCAATATATATATATATATATGAAAATGAAATAATAGTATAAGGAAGATG
Organism: Platanthera guangdongensis; assembly: GCA_039583875.1. Taxonomy (NCBI): domain Eukaryota; kingdom Viridiplantae; phylum Streptophyta; class Magnoliopsida; order Asparagales; family Orchidaceae; genus Platanthera; species Platanthera guangdongensis. The sequence continues at coordinate 208,697,278 of CM077163.1, read as the reverse complement.
TGAAACAGGTAAGAGCTAAAGTAAACAAATGAAGGAATAATACTCGTCATGAGTGAGTAAAAAGGGGTGCACCAAGTGCACGGGCGAAGTCAAGCCTCACAAATCTCTGCAGGAAGGATTAGCAAAATAAATAAATCCTAGCATAAAGCTAGAGCAGAAAGAGTCACCTAGTACTGGAGATGGACAAAAATCAGAAATAAGGGCCTAGACTGGTGGCAACGGTCCAACCACGTCTAACATGCCTAAACATCTCAAGGTGCTGTGGTGGTGGCATCAGTCCAACTCAACCAAACAGCTCACATTGTCTTAATAAGACAAGAAGTAAAACAAGAGTTGTGGCATCGGTCCGATCCACCTCAAAAAAACCACATCCTACTCCAGCACTAAGTGACTCGGGAAAACCCTAACCGGTAGTTCCATGAACCACCATGAAGTCACCACATCCCTATTCCAACTAGAGCAACCCACCTAAGAACCTTATATGCATACCAAGGGACTAAACATCGAGTTCGTCCAAGTAAGTGGGTTGACACAATTAAATTGAAGGTGACACGATACTAAGTTTATGTAAGTATTTTGATACTAAACGCGTACCGATAATGTGATATTAAGCATGACTAGTGGCTTGATCTCAACTACATATGTACTGAACTAGCTTGGTACAAAACCTATACGGTTAACTTGATGTAAACCATAGACATTTAAATTGATACGACCCATAAACAACTGAGTCGATGCGACCCATAAACAATTAAATTGGATGGTTGGTAACAATCATTAACAAAGAGGCTTGACACTAAATGCAAGCTAGAGGATTGACACACCAAAAAGAAACGACAAGAGGGTTGGGTGGCTTCGATACCAATCCGATCTTTTTTGGGGGAGCAACTAAGGGGCAACTACAATAAAATCCTTGCAACTAATAATAATGAAATCACATCAATGGTTTACACCCAAAGAAACCGCAAACAATTAAATACCTCATGAATGAACAAAACTTGAAATTAAGGCACTTAGATTATATCCTATCGGGGCAAGATTCCTAGTGCAAGAGAAAAAAAAGGAGAACCATAAAACCTCATTCCCGAAGGATAAAATCAGCCAACATAGAAAGAGGATGCATGAGGGGCCTTGCACCGATTTTTATGTGCATAAACAAGTAAAGGACAACACAAAGGACTTCTCATGAATCAAGCAACAAAACTAGCATGAAAAAATTACTTTGGCAAGGGAATACTTGCCTAGATCTTAGGAGAAATTCGGCCAGCAACGTTCTTCCCAATAGGACAAGATCACAGCAAACAATCCTATGAAAACACTGGACAAAAAAACTGGGCGGTCAAGCATGGAAAAAAACGAGAACTCCAACCCCCGATCGGAAAAAAGGATGGTGAAATCCCAAAATAGTTACCTCGGAACGCAGATCTAGCCTAGAGGAGTTCGAATCCGGCCTCGAACTGGAGATCCGGGCTGAAAATGGCGGCGAACGGGTGGTCGGAGCGCTGCGGGGCACTTCCGCCTGATTTCTTTCTTCCGCTCGGGTTCTGCAGGCAGCCGACGGTTTGGGGGGGGGGGAGATTTCTAAACCTAATGAGATATATATATATATATATATATATATATATATATATATATATATATATATATATATATATATATATATATATATATATATATATATATTCATATCCTAATTTACTAACTCTCCTATAATATTATGACCTATCTAATAAATAACCCTATACTAATATTAATTGACTCAAGCCTAAGGGCAGCCCCTAATTGCCCTTATTAACCAATCACTAACTAATTTACAATATATACATGTATTATTCCATATATACTAACACATATATGAACATTAATACATTTACTCACACACACACACATATAAACACGCACATAAATATATTATTTTATAAAGCTACGCACGCACGTGCATGTATGCATTAATTCACTGGCATGCCTAAATCACTCGTCATGCTAAAATGCGTAATTATATGCATATGCTAAAATAAAATGACTACCCGCTAACAAGCCACCGTCGAAACGACATGAAAATTAACGCTCTCGGATTCCGAACAAATCCGCACCGTAGCTAAACACTCGGGCTACGAAAACATTGGCGAAGTCGGACACAACCTCCGACGACCACACACTCAGGCTAACCTCACCCGAAGCCAAAGCACAAGGATTCCCTAAGAGGCTCAGCCGGGCCTCCAAAACAGACGCCGGCTAGCTGGGGAAACCATACAACAGGCTATAACCTCTAAGAACACCTAACGAGGTACTCTAACAACGGCACGAGCCGGAAATGCGCCAACGTAACGCCAAACGAGGATTTAAATAATTGCCGAAAAATTCGGGGGCGTTACACCTATTTGTCCAACCATCTGACATAAGTGTGCAACTATATATCCTCCAGTACGCTTGATAGTTTGTCTTCATCTCCATAACTTTATCATTTGTATTTTTTAGCAATGAGACTCTCAAATCATGAAAACTAGGGCCCTTATAACCAGACCCATACTGTCCAACTGCTTCAAGCATGACTTCAAAACTTCGTGTCTTTGCAGCATTGAATGGAATTCCACATTCATAGAACCAATCAGCAACATAACTATCAACTCTCTTTTTCTCTTCAGGTGTTCTAAAACATCTCTCGATAGTAGTTTGTGCAGGACCTTTTGCATGTCTATCATCTACTACATCTTCAGGAGCACGCCTCACATGAGCATCCATAGGCCCCCTTTTTTGTGGCAAGTGGATTACTTTCCTTTTTTTGGCACTTGTCCCAGAACTTGGGACAAATGACGATTTAGTTGTAGATAATGCTGGGGATACATTTTGTGACCCTATTGGCTCTCTTTCTTAGTCACTCTCATTGTCATCATCAACAGTCAGATGCACATTGTCCTTCTTTAGCATTTAAGGCTGAATACATCTCAGCTGCTATTTCAGAAGTAGTCTTCAAACACTTTGATACATCTTCATACCCGCCACATAAGTGTTGCTTCAACCTTTTGATACCACCCTTTATCAATCTAAAACACAAATTACATTTAACTGTATTTTTATCTTCTAGGTTGGGTCAATGACCATACTTCCAACCAAGATCATTTGACTTTGCTTTTCGTTTAGGATCCGTTTTTGGATCAAGGTCATTGTTACCAATGGATGGAGCAAGAGTTAGGTCGGGACAATGAAATAAATAACGGCTAAAGAAATCATCACAATGAATAATTTAAAGAACTCTCAAAGACATGCTCATTTAGAAGAGTCAACAAGACCATAAGACCATTTTCATTTGTTCTACTTCTATAGTATAGACAAGACACTCCATGATAAATCTAGCAATAAAAAAATACATTTGTCAATCAAATCATGATTCATGAAACACAATTAGTGATTATATAATGACAAATCTTATTTCTAATATTATCTATTTTCTCCGGTGAAAATTGTGTCACTCCATGATAGATCTGCAAAAAAACAAAAATGATTAAAATCAATTCAACATAATTATTACCAATCTACATGCACTGGACAGTAGAGTAGACATAAGTCACATACCTTTACCAATGATGGCATTGACCCAATTTTAAGAGCATCAACTATATCAATCATGTAGCACAGGATATAATACCCACATTGAATACTATCTGGTTATTTTTGGCACTACATAGTAACACAAATAAACAATTGGTAAGTATTTCAATTACAAATGTTTAAATTACAATACATATACTCATATAGGCTATAATTCTAAAACTTACCGGAATCAACTTTGTAACCTTTAGTTTTTTAAAACTAGTACGCCACTCTTTTGCTAAATCTTTAAATATACTTCATAAAATATAAAAAGAATTAGTTTATAGCAAAATCTGAATTCCAAATAGGAAAGTAAGTAAATAACTCATTAGTAAACTTACTTTGTAATGATATTTTTAATATCATCACGAATGTCATTATTTATGGGATCAAGCCAATAAACTGTATAATTATTATAATCAATAATAGCCAACATCCAAATTTCTGTGTGAAACAAATGAAATAATTAATAACTTAATTGGAATAAAAAATAGTAATAATCATTGATACAAAGATTTTTCATACTTACAATCTATTATAGGGCACAAATAATAAAGAATCTGATTAGAGTTGACTAAGAGTCTTAAGCCTGATTTTTAGATCTTCAACTCGTGTTTTTGAATGTTCTTTGGCATAGTCATCATCAATAGCAAAAATGGCATGTGGATTATGAAAATATACACCAGTATTGTATGTAAATTTCTTTAATTGTGAGTCTATGTACTTGCAAAAACATGTAAATTCAAAATCAATTTATATATTAATAAAAATTCTTAATTTTGTAATATTTGATACTCAGTAGTCAGATGCACAATACTCACCCAATGCATGTTAATATGATGTTAGCTCCAATCATTTTCATATTTAGAAAATTATACAACTCTGAATTTTCAAAGTACGTACATGTTGATTCAACACTCCCAAATACTATTGAATATTATACTAGAGATATTATTTTATCTTCATTCTCCATCTTATATATAAAACTGGGCAACATATCAATGAATTCATTTGTAGTCTCAGTCTCACTAGCCTGTGGAAATAAAAGAATTAATATTGTGGAATGTGAACATTAATATTGAATTCATTGATTACATAAAAGTCAAAAATAATATTATAAATTATAATATCGTAGAAGATAATAGCTCATGTCTACTCTGACTACTCTCAGGTTCATGTTACATGGATTCATGCTCCGGCTGAGAAACCAAAAAGTAACAAAAAATAATTAATTACGCGCGCAACAAAAAGAGAACATAACATTTCATAAAAGTATAAATATTTAAACATAATAATACCTGTGCAACTAGAAGTGCAACACTTGTTCCAGTTCTAGCACTAAACATGCGCATAAGCTCTTCAATTTGATTCTTCATACTACTAATCTCGGCTTGTTGCACTTGTTTTTTTTGGCTCCATAATTCTTGTTGCGCTTGTTCTTTTTGGATCCATAATTCTTGTTGCGCTTGTTCTTTTTTGATCCATAATTCTTGTTGCTGACTCAATCTTTCTTGTACTATAGCTTCAACATCTTCAATACAAGCTATTGGTGTCCTCTTGCTCCGCCTATCATTCTTGAAAAATCTTGTAATGGTGGAAAACTTGCCACCAGCTCTAACTCTGACCGGATGTTGTTGGCCTAAAATAGATGCACGAATGTCATTTCTTCCCTGTGACACTATTTCAGCACTCTTGGACTCTTGGCTCGATAACTCGTCTTAAACAAAAGTAACAAATATTGGAACAGAATTGCAGATAAGAAAATATACTTCTCAAGAAATATTACTATCGATAATTTAAAAATGATGAAATGATTCATTTACACTTACCATTTTAGATGTCAATTCAGCTGCATCTTTACTAATGTATTCACCAGTCTTTCTTTTATGACCGACTTTACATAACTCTGCACATAAAATTGGTGCAGCTTCACCTTGTTCAATCTTGACAATAAAATGAAAATAAATTATCATACAAATAATTGAGAAACCAAATTTTAAAATACAAAAAATGAGAGAGAAGTAGAGAGCTAATACCATTCTTTTTTCTAATCCAGAATAACTCATTCTGGAAGTAGTATGAAAGGTCTTTCGTGCTTTTGATCTCTCAGTATTAACCTTACTTTTCTCCTATACAAATAAATATGTGTTAATACTTAATTTGCTTATAAGTTATAAAGTTAAAGAATGATATAAAACATTGAATTTAATAAGAACACATAACCATATATTCTGTAGTAGTGCGATGGTCGACAAAAACTCTCCAGTCTTCGGCAGTAATAGAACTATACTTGACAGGAACATTGTATCGATGCTCCAAATCAACATCTTTTTACATAATTGATAAAAAGTTTGGATTTCCAGGTCCTCCAACTTTCACCCATGCTTTTCATTAATGCCTTGTAATGACCATCAATATTATCAAAATAAATCTAAAAATAATAGATAATATCAATTAAAAATTAACTAAAACACCAAAGATATGTAGTCACTGATAATAAGGTTACGTACATTTAATTCTGTCCATATTTGATCTTTAATTTGTTTATCAACATCCTTCCATGCAACATATGTAATTGACACATAATACTTCACAAGAGATCCCATATAACTCATCAATTTATTTGTTTCAGGCTCGGAAATAATGCGGCCATCATCACGGAAAGAAATAATAAGCTTCATCCCCTCTAGCCTAAGCTTATTCAGTTCATTCATTTTCGTGAAGCCTCTTGTTGATCTCGATGATGATCCCTTATCCGACATTTTCCTGTAAAACCCAAAAAAAACCCTAAACCATACAAAAAACCAAAACAAAATTCATACAAAACGCAATGATATTGAGCTACTAGTTACTAGTTACTACCACACAATCACAATTCATATATATATATATATATATATATATATATATATATATATATATATATATATATATATATATATATATATATATATATATGTTACTATGTTAGTATGTTACTCAGGAGGTTTATAGATGTATAATATGAGTTAAACTGCAATATTTCGGCACATTGTGTTGTTTATAACTTCATATACATGTAGAATAGCAAGGAGAGCAGAAACTTGAACACAATGTTTATACTACATTACTAATTTATTACTACTACAGTACTACTACTAGTATACTAATAAAGTAATAAACTAATAATAATAAAAACATTAGCAGTTTAGCAAAGACCACAGAGATCAAAAGTTCAAAAACCGAGAAAATATATTAAGAAATAATATACCTAAGTGAGAATATTAGTTTTGTCGAAGAAGAATCGTCAAATTGAAGCAAAGGAGAGCAGAAACTTGAACAAAATCGCCTTTAGGGTTTCTCGCAAAGTGCAGCGACCGTAAAAAGAAGAACCAAAAACTCGGGGAAACACTAGATTTTTACGGCTCACGGTTAAAATTTAAAAATAGATAGTATAGACTGCGATTTATGCATAAACCACAGTCTATTCTATGGTTCAGGGTAGAATAGACTGCGGTTATTATCAAACAACCGCAGTCTATTTGATGAATTATAGACTGCGATTGTTTTATAAACCGCAGTCTATCTCCTGATTTACGCTTCGACTGCGGTTATCTATGAACCGCAGTCTATTCTACAATGAACTCTAGCATAGACTGCGGTTCTTGTAACAACCGCAGTGTATTCTACCGTGAACCCTAGAATAGACTGCGGTTTTCGTAAAAACCGCAGTCTATTCTCTGGTTCAAGGAATAAACAACGGTTTTAAAATAACCGCAGTATATGCTCGGGTTCATGGCATAGACTGTGGACCGCAGTCTATTGAAGAATAGACTACGGTTTATATATAAACCGCAGTGTATTCTACACTGACCCCTAGAATAGACTGTGGTTTATATATGAACCGCGGTCTATTCTCTGGTTCATGGAATAAACTGCGATTTTAAAATAACCGCAGTATATGCTCGGGTTCATGGAATAGACTGCGGTTTATATATAAACTGCAGTCTATTCACATATTTTTTATATAAAAAATAGGCGTCACACGCCTTGTTTACGATTGGGCGTCGTGACGCCTAGGTAACGCCTAGGCGACGCAATGACAAGAATGCTCACAGCTGAAATATGAGCCTAGTCTGCCCAAACATTTTCCCATCGTGACAGTATCGTACACCCCCAATGAAATTAATTACAGCTTAATTAATTGCACCCTCATCATTAATTAATTATTATATTATGAAGATTGAAGCTGCGGCAATTTTCTACTGAAACGCACTTAATCCAGGCACGTAACATCAGCCGTAAATATTCCATTTTTAATTATTAAATAAATAATAATTAAGAGTATCAAAACGAAAGCCATTATGGTCCATTGCGCGCAAAAATTGGCTTCTCTGGTCAATTTCATGCTGCCGCCCAACAATAAAATTCGTTTTCTACGCAAAGTTAATTTTTGCAGATATTGATTTTCTAGCGAATGCAAATTTCAAAAAATCAATTCAGAAAGAGACCTTTAGAATTTTCTTGCACCCAACTTTCCAGCCTACTGTGATCGTGCTTATTGTGGTGGTCCCCCAATTTTGAACTTGCCTAGAGAGAGAGAGAGAAGAAGAGAGAAAGAGAGAGAGATGATGATATCTTCTTGCCTAATCATACCCATGTTAATGGACGGATTCTTAGGTCCATGTGTTGGACCTAAATCAATTAAGGAGGACCACCACACGCCCACAGTCACGGCATCGCTCTAGGACTACCCTCACGGGATTAATACCCTTGGGACGGTGATGCCGATCGTGGACTGATTATGAACTGTAGTTCGTGGGTTTTAATTGTAGAGTGATGCGCTCACTAAAGTGAAGCACATTCATGAAAATTGAAAATATGTAACTACTCAGTGGGTGGGGTTTTTATGATTTTCAAGATCCAAATATCGCACCGAACCAAACCACAATCTATTTATAAAATTTCAAAACAGCACCGCATCGAAACTATGCGGTGCGGTTTAAAAATTGATATGATTTGTGTTTTTGCGGTTTGCAGTTTTTTACTATCACTCCTAGTCGTGACTGCCCACCTCCTCTAAGGAAATTCCATCCACTTTTATGTTCAAAACTCATCAAGCAAAAACACTGCCAACTGGAGCCTACACATGTTGAATATAGCTAATAAACTCAAATTTTTTTTAAAAAAAATTAAGATGCATGAAATCATTATTTTGCTTCTATAAAAAAAATCAGTGGGATGAATATAAGAAATATATACCCACACATACGTTTTTTTTGCATATATAATTTTGAGCAAATTTAAACATTTCTTTACATAGTCATCTGTATTCTGTATTGGGCGAAAACTGATCCACAGACAGGGAGCGCTAAGGATCGCCGATCAAGGTCCCTCCTCGCTTGCAGATCCGTTCAACAGAATTACCAACCGCTCCATCTAGACATTCACTGATTGTCAATCATGCATCATAGCTGTTTGCCGAACCCGGGAGCGAGGGATAAGGGGGGAGATATATAAGACACGGGGAATTTTTTTAGAACGAAAATTGTGAAAGGCCTCGTGTTGCATTACGGTTCATCTTCGCAGTTCCCTTTATAAATTACCTCTTTATAAGAAGTATTGTGCGTACTTTAAAAGGGTGGCTTCATGGAATGAAGCAAGGCCTCATGCCCGGCAGGTAAATTTGCTCATTGGGCGAACAAAAATGCTCGCCCTTACAACAATTCTGTTCATAGGATTCTTCAATCTCTAGGTTCGGAGGAAGACTCATAACAAAGGATAAATGAGAGCTTCAAAGAATCTCACTTGTTCATGCTCCAACTTTCACATGTTGGAGAACTTCAAATTAATCCGAGTAGGTGAAACTTCACAGAAAGCTCACCAGACTTCAGTCCCCGTGGAGTTTGCCGGCGAAAAATGGGTTTTTGGAAGCCCCGGGGTCACCAAAATAAGGTAGAAAAGAGACATCGCTCGAAAATGTTCGCTCCAATATCAACCAGCAATCACTTAGTGGCATGGTTTAATTATATTAGAACATGCCACATGTCATCATTACACCACCCATTATCCAATTCTGGAGATAACACGAGAATAATACTGGAAAGAAGAATCATATCGGCCAAAAATGGTAAATGAAAAAAAAAACAGCAAAAATGAAGACGTTGGAAGTTACAATTCATGGATTACAGATTACGAATACTACAAAAGTTGAATTAAAAAAAACACCACAATAATTGCATATTGAATGCAACCATAATCATAAATTTTGGAGCGGAGGGAATATGACGGGATAAAATGCACAAATCCACTTTATCGTGAAGTGCACTGATCCAATGGTTTGCATGAGTGAGTCAGTGCAACGCACTTTCAGATGTATGCACTGATCCTCAAAGACGACAGACCGTTGAATCAGTGCCAAACCACGCACACATAACTATCAATCATGGCATCCTGTATGTGTTTCTGCACTGAAGGCTTGTGAGTTGCTACATGTACAAATAAATTAAGCGAACAAATTTTTTCAAAAATTGAATTCAATATCTCATTCATAACTTCATCCTATCCCCTCCCTTTTAGATTCTGGGATTCAAATTGGCTAAATAGATTTGTGAAAATACTACAGATATCAATCCTATCCCGCATTTCAAACCCAACTCCTCTAAATTTAGTGTAATCAGCCACTACACTAATTTTGCGTGTATTCATTGATGTCAAATCATGAATCAATTGATTTCCGGATTCTGTGAATACAGAGCGGTCCGGTGCACAAAGAAACATAGACAAACCTTCCCGCCATTTTTGCAAGAGGCTGCTTCCAGGACTCGAATCCGTGACTACAAAGTCACACGACAACACCTCAACCGGTGAGCTATGGCTCCCCTTCTACAGTATATATTTTAATATTGTGGATCATGTGGTGCTGGTCTACGTTGTTAGGGTAGAAAACATCCCAACACCACACTAGCAAAAATCAAGTGGGGGTACTGTGATTGGGCAAGCACTCTAAGCCGCAAATATTAGGACGAGGAAAAAAATGTCGCAAGAAGCAATACAAAATTTTGTATAGTGCAGACCATAGTTGTGCGTGATTTTATTAATAATGTAACACTTACAACAAGACAAGTGAAATATTATGTTACGAAAGGTACTCGCAAACTCTGTTGTAAGGTCTGCTAGTACTTGGGAGATCGTGGCTCAAGCTTCAATAGCTTTATAGCTACTGAATAATACGAGTTACCTGCTTACAAAATATGGCAAAATTTTCGAAGTGCAAGCAAAAATAAAAGTTGTTGGTGAGTCCTCTGAAATGGTCTGCGAATACTCCTCTAATGGTATGTGAGTACTTCCGACCAACGTAGCTCATTAGCAAGATCTTCAAATTCATTTGGGAAGAAAACCACGTGTCATCTTAGCTATCAACTTCTAATATGGCGGAATTTGGGTAGGCATAAATCTAAGCGTGAGAACTTTGGGAAGAAGAAAATTCATCATGCTAAGTCTCCCTTGAAACTGAGCAAGAAAGAACTTAGTAAGGAAGGACCCGAGTCCAAGAAGCCTACAGAGGAGGCAGAGTGCTGACAGAGACGACAGTGGTCGCTGCTCATCTAGCAAAAGCAGAAGCCGCGAAGGAGGAGCAAGTCATGAAAGATCTTGTGAACTTGGAGAAGGTAGTTGGTGAGGACGCTACGAGGAAGGCAACAAAGAAAAAGTCGGATGAGGATGCTATAAGGGCAAAGTCGGATGAGGCAAAAAAAGGCTTCGAGGAAGGAGAAGAAGAGAAAAGAAGAAGACACAAGGAGGCGGTGAATAAAGAGAAGGATCACATTCGCAATAGCCGAAGAGTTTTCTCCTACTTTGGTTTTTGACATTCGTCAACTTCATTTCACTTACCACTGTAAGCAAAGGCTTTGTTTGGCACGGCTACAGCGACTGGAGAAACAGTGGTGGGAAGCAGTGATGAAATAATCAACTGTTTGTAGAGTGGTGGCAGAATCTGTGAAACAGTTTGGAAGAACAGTTGTTGCAGTGTTGTCTCAAACGGAGAAGCTGTTAAGCTGTTTGGCAAAACAGCTGTGTGGTGGACAGTTTAATTTTTTGTGATTAAAGACAAACAACAATAACATAAAACAAATTTTTTTTGAAAAATAACAGAATAACAGACTATCCAAAAAAACACAGACGATATTCTAGCGGCCTAACCACAGCTATCCTCACACTAGCCATCTCCTTTGAACAAATGAGAAATGCAGAGCACCTGTGCATGGACAGAAAAAACTGGGAAAAACCTTGACAAAATCTGAATACAGAACACTGAAAAAAAACGGGAGAGAAAAAAATGCAGAATAACTGTGAAATAAAGCCATGGAAGTTCAATCCATACCTAGAGGAAATAACGGGAGAACAAAATAAATTTTGCTCGGAGAATAGTGGCGGGGAGATCAAAAATGGGGAAGAAAACTTCGATCTATACCTGAAGTAGAGGAGAAGGGTCACCGGCGTGTTGAGAGAGACCTGTCGTCGGAGAAGAACGGTCAGAGGTAGGTTATCGTCAACGAAGTAGGGGCTGCTGGAACGAGCAGGGGTTTCACTCCAGGAATGATTCCCTAGGGCGACTGCGGAAATGAGCAGGAGAAGGGGGAGCGTGATGGGAAGCGCGATTTCTGGAGTTGCGAGAATTTTTCGCGACTCTGGAATCACGAAAAAGCACGATTTCACAGCAGCATCGACCCAGTCGCGGTCCCAAAAAAACAGTTTGGTGCGGCGTTTTCAAAAACTGCGGCAGCCCACTCCAAAAATCTCGTGCCAAACAGAGCCAAAGTCCGACAAGCTTCAACCTCGATAGATGTTGTCTTGCTGCACTCGCTATAGCCCGTCATAGCCTCGCCATCTTTTTCTAAGTGGATTCGCCTCTAAGAATTCCTCCAAGGTAATCAACTGGCAGATATTTTTACCTAATCTCTCAAGCTTTCTTAAATAAGGAAGCTTAGACATCATAAGTAAAAAAGAGGTGATATGACTTTTGACTTCAAAAAGATCCCTTTGATAAAAGCTGGTTTTCATCCCTAATCAAACGTGTCCAGGTTATTATATTGATTTATGGGAAGAAGAAAGATTTTATAAAAGCTTTTTAACTCTTTTCAAAAAAATTGGACCAATAGAAATACATGAGTGAGCCCCATCTTTTTTTTATTTTTTCTTTGACAGATTATCACATGGAGAGAAGTTGGTAAATTTTCTCTATTTAATGTTATTTTATTATATAATAAACTTAGCTGAGTCGCCTACGTCTCATCGAGGGTTTATACACTTACGAGGAAACCCGAAATGAAGTCGAACTTGCGACATTCGAAACTAGTGGGTTTGTCCACATATGTTGGGAACCACTCCCAACAATTCTCCTCCTCCACACCTATGTGGAGAAAACTATCTCACAAAATGCTCAAACTTACCCTTGACACGGTCTTTGTCAGTATATCCACTCTGTTGTCATCCACTCTGTCAACATTTCCTTTTGCTCTAGTGTGCCATTTATTCAATGATATTACATATCAATATGTTTGGACCTCAAGTGAAAGGAGGGGTTTTTTCCCTGATATATAACACTTTGCATGCCACATAACAGCTAGAACTATTCCCGAGTAAAACTAACCACTAATGAACTACTTCATTCGAAAATGCACCTTTCTAACCTCTATGATTGTAATGAACTCCACCTCAGAGGTAGATAGTGCAACACACTTTTGTAATCTCCATTATCAAGTTAACACAACTATGAAGCGTAGATACTTAAAAGGGTTCTGCGTATCAGCTCGGACGTGTATCAGATACAGGAAATGCCCGAAAACGCTCGGGAACGCGCTTCTGAATCTCCAAGAAACGTTTTTTTAAAATAAAATCGGAATCGCGTATCCTGCAATTGGGATACACGATTCACGCGGAAATGAACCCGTGGAAATGAACCCGAGGAAATCAGAATTGCGTATCCCGTGGAAATGAACCCCGATTCACGCGCAATCTTATAATCACGGTTTAGGTTTAGTTTTCATTCACTCACTCCCGCATCACGCCCGACCCTTTCTCCTGATGATGTTGCTGCTCGAGGTTACGATGTCGTCGGCGTGTCGTTGGTAAGCTTTTCCTCTCGTCTTCTTCTTCCTCCTTCGCCTCCTCTTCTTCTTCCTCCTTCGCCTCCTCTTCTTCTTCCTCTTCTTCCTTTTATTTTTTTCCCGCCTCTTCTTCTTCTTTTTCTTCTTCCTCTTCTTCTTTTTCCTCTTCCTCCTCTTCCTCCTCTTCCTCTTCTTCTTCTACCTCTTCTTGATTTTCTTCTTCCTCCTCCTCTTCTTCTTCCTCCTCTTCTTCTACTTCATTCTCTTCTTCTTCCTCCTCTTCTTCTTTTTGCACTTCCTCTTCTTCTTTCTCTACTTCTTCTTCCTCTTCTTCTTTCCTATTTTATATGTAGGTTTCCTTGCTGCATTTGAATGACATTATCGAAGAGGGTTAACATTTTAGGTACACATTGCTTTAAATCCTAGTCATGTTCTCGTTAATTTTAAGATTTTATGTGTGTTGTCATATTGGATCTTATTGGATCTTGCTTCAATGCACGAATACCATTTAGGATTCCTTTTTTCATTCTTATTTAATGCCCATATGAAATTTTTTCCAACAGAAGATGTATATTGTCGTGTGATATGTTAGTGTAACATTTGATTTTGTAGAAAATAAACGGCGAACCTTATATATACTTCTTTCATATCACAAATACAAGAGAGAGTACAAATATATAGGAGAAGAGAGGGAGGAAGAACCCTATACAATAGATGTGGGACTAAAGGAGAAGGAAGAAAGGTGCCTATAAATGAGTCTTTACATCATTTATCCTTATGTCTTCTAACACTCCCCCGCAAGCTGGAGCGTACAAGTCGTAGGCACCAAGCTTGGACAAGAACTGGTAATACAAATTGCGAGGTAACGCCTTGGTAAGGATGTCAGCAACTTGCTCAGACGCAAGAAACCAGGAACATGTTCAAGCTTTAGCACCTTTGATAGAATTTTTTCCCGAACAAAGTGACAATCAACCTCAATATGTTTAGCCCGCTCATGGAACACAAGATTCTACACAAAACAACGTTAATGGTGAGGACAACCTAACTTCCAAATCCACTAGAAGACTTTCCAGTGAGTTCTGATGTAACAGCTGTGATCGCACGGTACTCAGCCTCAGTAGACGAGCGAGCAACCACCGTCTGCTTCTTACTCCGCCATGTGATAAGATTTCCTCCAAAGTACAAAAACTAGTAGTAGAACGTCGATCATCCAACGAGCCCGCATAATCCGCATCAGAGTATGCAATAAGAGAAAGGGAGGAAGATGGCTTATACACAAGTCCTTGCACAGGGACAGTTTTCAGATATCTGAGAATCCGTTCCACTGCCTGAAGGTGAGAAACTCGTGGGGTTTGCATAAACAGACTAACCACTCCAACCGTAAATGATATATCTGATCTCGTAACGGTCAGGTATATCAGTTTTTCCACAAAAAGACGATAATATTCCGGATTTGGAAGTAGAGAGTCAGTCTTAGATCCTTGAGTACACAACATATGGTTGACTTCCATCGGGGTTTTCGCAGGTTTGCAACCCGAGAGACCAGCATCTTTCAGAAGGTCAATGCAATACTTACGCTGGGATAAGACAAGGTCATCAGGTCGCCTTGCTACCTCTAGTCCAAGAAAATATCGAAGATATCTCAGATCTTTGATTAGAAAGATAGAATTTAAATGTTGCTTAACATGTTGTATCTCAGTTGAGTCATCACCAGTGATCAGAATATCGTCCACATAAACCAGAAGTTTTATAGTCCCCGTTGATTGGTGACGAGTGAAGAGAGAGGAATCTGTCGAGCTTTGTTTGAAACCAACCTCACAAACAGCCTTGCTGAATTTGACAAACCACGCCCGTGGAGACTGTTTGATATCTTAGGTGTACTTAGGCACTGATTCACGGTAAATTTGAAGTGAGCAGCAAGCGACATGCTCACCTTCTTTGTCTGGTCCATGTCAAATTGTTGCAATGCCTTCAAGATATATCTATCCTGCAACAATAGGTTATGGGCCTCACGTTGTCAGCATCTATTAGCGATAATATAACTGATATTTTCTTACAAGACTTTATTAAGTTATGCATGACTTTTTCATATTGGTCTTATTTACGCCTTGTCATTTTAGTCGATAAAAAGACCTCTTGGGAAATATATGGGTCATCAAGGAATTAAATCAAGTTTTTATATCTCTGTCCAAGTTCTTCTCCATCTCTCAAGTTTTTTTTTATCTCTCTAGTTCTCTCATCTTCATCCCCATTCTAGGACTAGGGTTGAGCCCTCCCTTGCATCTTTGCCTCAACCGCAACCTCCAATTAAGTCTTGAAATATGACCATAACAACTTGGTGTCAGAGTTAGGTTTCCTCCATTTCTAGTGGTTCCATGGCAGACAGTCCCCCTCCCTCGCCGTCTACAACAACAATTGCACCGCTATTCCTCGTCATTGTGAAATTCCATGTGCTCGCAATGCCTCAATGGTTATTTCCCCGCTACAATCAAGGCGCGGGCAATTACGAATGCGCATGATTCCTCCTCCCATTCTGCAAGCCACTTGCATCTCCGCTGCCACTGCCACCTTCGATGAGATCCCAAAATAGGACAATAACACATCCATAGTAACGTGGAGTGTCTGTCCTTGCAAACGTGCACCCTTAGAATGGTCTTTATTGCACCCAAGTCTCAATCGCAAATGTGGAGCTCAACTACAGCTTCAACTCAGCAATACACACAGTGATCATCCCAATTATCAATGTCATTTGCATATATGAATAAAATAATAAAATCATGAGGAGCATACTGCTTTAAAAACACATATTAATCAAGAGTGGTCATTCAGAAGTCTAGTTCGGAGTGGTTCTAATCCTGAGTGTGAGAAGACCACCCATTTCGAACGCCACAAGATCGTCTTAATTTAGGGTTCCCTGGTAAATGTAGACACCCACAATGATCGAGGGATCCAAAATTAGATGGATTAAAGCACGACGAAGTTTGTAGGTCTGTAAGCAAAAACCAACCGAACCGAACCAAAACGAACCGAACCGAACCAAACCAAACCACACAGTTTGGTTCGGTTTCAGTAGGCCGCAGTTCGATCACGGTTTTGATTTTAGAAAAAATCACATGATTCGGTTCATGATTTTGCATGACAAACCGAACCGAGTCAAACCGAATTGTATAATATAACAACATTTCATTATATTTAATTTTTTATAATAAATTTAATTATATGTAAATTTTTTTTGAAATACATTTAATTATAAGTAATACATTTGCAAACCAAATCGTATTCTATTTTTTTTTACCTTTTAGGTTTCAATTTCCATAGGGTATATAGAATGATATGAACCAACTGACCGAACTCACTTCATAGTTCTCGGCTTCTCCTATTCTTGCCCGCAGGTGACCTAGGGTATCTGCGCCTATGAGTCTCATACAATTGTGTGATGTGCAACTACCTTTACATTGTTATTTTACATATTTACTTTAGAACATGTAAACTATAATTGATTGTCACAATGGTGTGAATTCATGTAAATACAACTCCGTTTTATTTGACATTAATGTCCATTTTCTATTATAACACATTATTTAAACCACCAAAATCGAACCGAACCGAACCATTTGGTTAGGTTTGGTTCGGTTTCAATGTTTGAACAGTTCAGTTCAGTTCCAAATTTTAGGAAACACAGAGGTGGTTCGATTTGTGATTTTTCTTAAAAACCGAATCAAACCGAACTGTTACAACACTAGAAGTTTGGACACGATGAGATGTAGGCGACTCAATTATATATTATTATATAATAAAATAACACCAAATAAAGAATACTCACCTACCGCCTGTTATTTCCAGCCATGACTTCCAGCCCCCACAACCACTAGCCACTGCTTCTTCATCCTCGGGCCGAGCACTGCTCTGCTCCATCGACTCCCAGCCCTGCTCTGCCCCCATCGACTCGCAACCCTCAAGCCAATGAAACCCTCTCGTTGTTGCATCGACACCACAAGAACACCCACTCGTCAAACAACAATCGCTCCATTCCTTTTCTTGCAATAGATCGAACATGACTTCTTCGTTCCCTTGCCAGAAGACCCTGAAGCCCTCCACTATCCAGCCACAGTTTTCCTCCATCTCCAGTAAGTCATCCCAAACATCGACAACCTCTACAAGCCAAACCCGCACTTCCTCTTTCTGTGAGACAGCGTCGATACGATTTTGCACTGATCGGGCAATGACGTTTCCTTCCAGCCACATCGTTCACCGCACGCTGCCACATCGAGTTGTCGCTCTGCCTCGAGCCCCCCTCCACAAAGCCGCCAGGATCGCATGACCCTTCTTCTCAAACCATGTGCAACATTATCCATCCTTTCTCGAGCCCACCAAACCGCCAGCATTTGATACAAATAAATATACTTAATTGATTATTGTTTCAGTAATTAATTTATTTTCATTTATCCTCACAATCATAACAGCGGCAACCCCACTTTATGATTCAGAGGCTACTCGGCTCACTCACGAGATACATCATCTCGACACCGCCATCACCATCCTACTCAAAAACATAATCACTAAAAGTAAACAATTGGTAATCATTCCACCGCCTCCATCAGTCCATGTGCTCGCCACTCCGCCTCTGATACCAGTCATTACTCCACCAGCCTCGGCCAACTCACTGCCTCATTCGTCGGCACTTGCTCCGCCGACCCTTGCTCCGCCGACCTTTGCTCTGTCAACCCCTGCTCCACCGATCCCGACAGTTTTGTACCTGCTGCTAGCCGTCGTTTTTCCAGCAGTCTTGTCGTTGCTACTCAACACCACTCCACCAGAAACATTACTGTCATCGACCCAGGCCCCTCCGGTCTCCTTATCGTTGTTGCTACCCACCGCTCCAGTTGCCCCGCCGGACACATCCCTTTCACTGCACGTTGTTCCGCCGCCGCCGATCCTCGTTGAAGTCATCACAGACGCGATGCACTACCAGACGCTCTTCTGACGGGAGATCAAGATGCCAGATGACTCAGGTTATCCACACAAAGTTTGAGCTTGTGGAAAAGCTCGGTTTTGGGGGATGGATAAGTTGTTATGGATCGATTTCGGATCCTCCGTCACTTATCATATTATATTACTACTATGTTGTCTCAAGTGTTTATTAGGGGTCAGGTCTTTAATATAGTAAGTTGTATGAGTCAAGTCGTAGTCGTCGTGTATTTTATTAATGCCCCTTGTTGTATTTACAATTATGCTCTGGGATCCTATATATACCCCTTGTCATGTATGAAAAATGATCAAGCAATGAAAGATTTCTAGTTTCATTGTCCTCTTGTGAGATATTTGGTAAGTAGTTCTCTCCTCTAACAAGCAAACTCTGCTTAGACAGCCGCGGTTAAGGCTCCGTTGAATCCACCACAACCATTATCTCCGCCTTCGATCACTACTCCGACCGTCACTCCAAGTAGGCTTATAACAATGTGAAAAGCACGACTTGGTCACATAACAAATACATGGTAATGTGGTGTACTTGATATATTATGTCGTTGACTATCATCCATGAGCTTAAGCTTTTGATTGAGAATGGGTTTGATCACTAATATATATCTCATCTAACTCTGCCCCAATTGACTGTTGTTGCTCCTTAATAGTGATATCGGAGCCGATAGTTCAATCAAGATTGACCTTCGAGCATAAGTTGTTCAAGAATTTGGGATTAGCATGAGTTTAATCGCTCGTGTATCCCGCTAAATTTTGTCTCTTTTTATTTGCCTCCCCATGATGATACTGGAGCGAAGGTTTGTCCCATGAAATGTATTTTGTGCAACTTAAGACTCTTATAGGTATTTCAGTCCCCTGTCATGATTGAGAAAAGTTCAAGGGTTGGTGAACAGACAAGACAACCACAAGATTTATTCTGCAATTCTGCATTATACTTGATGATTTTCATTTTAAGAAGATTATCAATGCATGTCAGAAACAAGATTTAATCACATATGCAATATGTTTGTTATATGCTATGATTGGCCACAGCAATAACTTTTAGATAGATTAATTTTGTGTCATTTAAGTTTGAAGTCTTGCAGAAAAATTACTTAATCCAAAGTTAGCATCTATAAAAATCAAAATATACAGTAATAAAAAAAACAAACTAAAAAAACAACATTTAAATCAATCCGATCAAAATCATAGTTTTATAATTCTATCGATCCCAAAAAACCAAATTCAAATCAAACGGCTCAGTCCTGAATTTCAGGTGAACTGGGTCCGTTCCATTCAAATTCGGCACAAAATCATAATCAGTTTAGAACCCAACCCGGTATATGATGCATTGCGTACCTACCTCTTTCATTATCCGGCCGTCGTCGCCGGCAATACGCCGTCGATCTCGGGACCGCCTCCCTCTGCATTCATCCCCATCACCATCATTTTGACTGCATTCATGAAAATACTGGGAGCAAAATGAGAATACAATTGTTAGTGTGATAGAGATAATAAAATGCAAATTCTGATTAGATTTCATCAAATAAAGAACTACAGGCATATGACGAGGGGAATATAAAATAATATTTAGACCCACCAATGAGTGAGAGTCATTTCCTATCTTCACTTCAGAAACCCATTTACCGTCCATGTGATGGTGGGTTTGGGCCAATGTCAACTTATTGCAACATTTGTTTTGCTCCAATATATATATATATATATAACAATTATAATTATAAAAATAAATAAAAATGTAATAAAAATGTGCCAGCTTTTATTGCCACTGATGTTGAAAATAAATTTAAAACTGGGGGTGGAGTAGAACTTTATTTTAGGGCACATTATAAAATTTCTCACAGCAATTACGGATTCCAAATACGGAACCACCACCACCACTTCAGTATAATTGAAGTAAGCTTTTTTTTCGTCTTTTTTTTTCTTTTGCTTCGCTGTGTTTCCTTTCGGCTGCGCCGCTGCCGTCGCAATCGCCACCGGGTTTTTAGGGATGCAAAGGGGGGTATTTTGGTAATTCCGTCACGAGGAGAAAGGGGCGCGGCGAGGTACGCCCTTTCGCCTCCGGGAGTTGGGAAGTGTGGCCGGACTGAAGTCACGTGATCCCTCCCATCCCCCGCGCTCCCGTGACCGACCAGTCTTGTTCTCCTCTTCCTCCGGTAGCTCTTCCCATTGGTGGCCTCCAGCACCGGCGGAGCTCGCCGCCGGCATGTTGTCATCGTCATCCGCACGCGGGACGAATGTGGCGTCCCCATTTCGCTTAATGCCGACCAGCTACAAAAAAAACAAAGAATGAAATCGAATCGGGAAATTAAGAAGAGAGTTGCGTTAATGGTGGGGGAAAGGGGAAGAGGGAAGACCTTGCATCCGAGGGAACAGAAGCGGAAGGGGTCGAGGAGGGAACGGGCGCAGATCTCGCACGTGTGAGGGGAGGCGCCCTTGCTGCTAGCACGTGGCTGCGGCCGCTCGTTGAGGAAGAGAACCCGAGCGCTGTTGATCACATAGGTCTGCACCCCGCCGATGTCCAGAACTTTCTGGATCTCCGCCACCCGAACGACGTCGTGGTAAGAAGACCGCCGTATCTGCCCTCCGTCATCGCCGCCGCCATCGCCGCCGCCGGCAACATTTCCTTCCGTTTAATAAGACATATAAAAAAGAGACAAAGAATCCCACAGATCCAATAGAATGGGGGGCTTCGGCTGACCTGAATAACGCGATGGCCGGCGTGCCGTTCGGACCGGCAGTAGAGGCAGAATGCGCCGGAGCCGGCGCCGCCGCAGTCGAGACAGAACATGTTGCGCTCGTTCCGGGCGGCGTCGGCGTGGGACGAGCAAATCGAGAAGAAAGGGGTCGTTAAGAGGGGCTCGAGCCACGCCGGCACCAGCGAGGCCGCCACTCGCCTCATAGTCATCCCTCCAGCGGCGGCGGCGGCCGATCGGGCAATGCCGTCCGAAATGGATCGATTGAAACGGAGGAGAAAAAGGCGCTGCGAACTTCAGCGCCCAACAAGAAAACAACGCCCCATTATTCGCTTTGCGATAGAAGGGGGCGGATGATACAGCACTGCGAATTAGGGAGGAAGGTATGGTGTAGGCGAGAACCCCCGTTCCGCCAACGGACGGTCTTGATTGATTGTCGTTGATGCGGTCCATTGCGTGCCGTTGGATTTTCCGGGAGGCGGTTTTGGTGTTTTTGGGGCGCTCTGCGTACGCTTCCTCTTGGGCTGTTCTTTGCGTCTCACTCACATCGGTGACTTCCTTCGTAGGCTCGGCCACTTGCCTACGTATGGGTAGCCCATGGAATGGATCCCCTGCTATGCCCAGAATACTTGCCTACTTCTTCCAAAAATGCCACGCGGCAATTAATTGTCGCCACAAATTAGTCTTTGGGTGCCACGTCATCACAGTAATTGATTGGGGGAAAAACTGTAGAGGTATTTCTGGAACGTTTTTTAATTAAGGTACAGGACAATTGGAAAAGAAAAGTACAATTTATTCTCTCTAATAATACAAACTTATTATCATTTACTTTCTTTGAAGGTAAACACACTGATGAGACGGGGGAGATAAAATTAGGGTTGTGCATGAATACTAGGCTCGCTGCTGATATCGAGCTGAGTTCAAGTGATTTGAATTTTGTTTGAAATCAAAAAATTCGACACGAATAAAATCGATTTCGAGTCTAGTTGGATCGACACGGAATGACTCGATTTCGAGTCTGCTCAAAACACTTACAGTTTTCATTTTTTAAATTTATGTTTTACTTTAATTTATTTTATTATTAAAATAAAAATGCATAGTTTTTTTAATTAATTCGAGATGATATTTCAAGTGATTCGGGGCTGACTCAAAATCGACTCGAAATCAAATTAAATCGACTAAAATTGATTCGATTCAAAATTAAAAGATTCAGATTCGACTCAATATTCGTGCAATTTTTCGAGCGGCTTTTAAGTTTTGAATAATATGTTAAATCCTACATGGTGATGGCGGTCATGAACTGTCATTCGTTAACGTTCACCTAAGAAACTTCAACCACTTTTATGTTCAAACGGATGATGTTTGTTATGTGATCTTTGACGAATGACAGTTTAACTTATGCATTTATGACTGTCACCACCGTGCCAAACAGAGCCCAAATGTATGTATATATCTTTATTTGTTTTATTCACTTTCAAAATTGTCAAATATAATTTTATTATTTTAATCTTGTTTGGGATGAGTCTCATTTTATATGTGATGGGTGTGCACATAGCCACCTCTCTCATGATCTTCACTAAAATTAATGGGATCATGGGTTTGACCGTGCACGCGATCACCGCGCCCGATCCCCCGCGTGTCGATCTCACTACTCATGATGGGGAAACTGGCACGCCTCGCCGGCGGCGGGCAGCCTTCTCCCCGGACGTCGACCGCCCGCCCCCGTTCATGCGGGCAAGGGGGACGACCCCCTTGCTCGTCCGTCGGTGCGGCCAAGAGGGTCGGCCCCCTTGCTCGTCCGTCGGTGCGGCCAAGAGGGCGGCCGACTGGGTCGCCCCCCTCCTTGGTCGCTGGTGACCAAAGGGGCGACCGCTCAGGCCGCCACCTCGCTCGGCCGCCCGTACGACCGAGAGGGGCAGCCCATCGCCCCCCCCCCCCCCCCCCCCCACCACACCCCTTGGTCGTCGGCGGCCAAGGGGGTGGCGGCCCCGGCCGCCCCCTCGCCCGGCCAGCCGGGGCGGCCGAGAGCGGCGGCCAACCCCCCCCCCCCCTTCCCTCCCTGGCCAAAGGGGCGGGCGGCCCCTTGCCTTGGCCAACGGGGCGGTCGCCCCCTCGCCTTGGCCAAAGGGGTCGCCGCCCCGGTCGCCCCCTCGCCTTGGCCGCCGGGGGCCAAAGGGGTGGCCGGTCGCCCCTCCCTCGGCCGCCGGCGCGCGGCCGAAGGGAGCTGCCACCTCTGCCTGGCCGTCGTCGGCGGCCCTCCCTCATCGGCAAACTTGGCGGCAAGTTCGTCGGCCGCCCGTGGAGTCCCGCTCCCGCCGTCCGATTCGAGGGGAGCATCCTCGGTCGTTCGATCCGCGCGTAACCACCCACTAACCATCAGGTCAGTGCGGGGAATTTAATTAATATTATATTATTTATTCACGACGGTCTCCAAATAGCGGGATACGAGTATCAAAAACTATAGTAAAAACATTTATGAAGGTGGTTATGGTGTGCGTATAGCCGCGTAACCACCGTAACCACCTCCTGGGGCCTATAAAAGGAGTCTCATGCCTTCTCATTTTTCATCTTCTTCTTACCTTTCTCCCCGGAGTCTTCTTCTTCCTCAGGTCAAAGCTCTATCAATTTCCTCCTACGAGCCACCTCTGAGGCACCTTCGAGCCACACCCGAGCCACAAGCGGGTCAAGTCGCAACCACCCGGCGAAGCCGAATCGCCCAAGTTCGAAGCGGCCCCAGCAACTGCAAAAACAAGTGTGTCGCCTCCCATCCAAAATCAGCAAGTCGCTATCCGAAGACCACCGGCGCAAAGCGCAATCTGTAACAATTCCTGGCGCGACGGCATGTCGTTTGTTGCGTGCAAAGTGCTCTCTCACCCCATAATTGTAACGAGAGGTGCCCTGTCACCCTCGACTTCACAAATCGGCCGTAACCCCCAGGAAATCGTGGATTTTGACCAGCACAGATCAGTCATGTGGTTTTTTACCCAGTTGAGGGGGTTTTTTTCACGTTAAAACTGTTTGTGTATAATCAACCTACTCTTTTGGTTGTGTGCACGTTCGACCGTCCCGAGAGCTAAGACGGTCCAAGAATTCCGGCCGGGACGTCGAGTTGGTCCGCAACAAATCTAATAATTAAACATATAATACAATTTATTTTCGAAAAAATTTAAATACAATGCTCATTTAAGTAATTATACTATATCCTCAAATTAAAAATGACACTAATATTAGCACCGCATTTTTGATTGTTCGTACTTAAAATTTGAGTTTTTTGGACTCTTAGAATTTCTATTAGCAAACATTGCACAAAAATTATTCTTTATTCGCACTCGCCCCTCTCGTGCTTCTGTCTCCCCTTCAAATCATTATTCCGCCGGCGACCCTTCCTCCTCTCTTTTCGTCAGGCTTGAAGGACACCAAATCTGACAAGTGCTCATCTTCCATTTCCCGAGCGGCGTTCTTTACCCGGCACATTCTCCTCCATTATCTGAATGTTATCATTCCTCCTCCAGGCAGCAATGTTCTGCTCCTCCCTCTTTCCAATTTTCGAGTGCGGATAGCTTTTGTGCTTGCGGATAGCCAATTTTAAAAAAACAATATTTGTGGATAGCCAAAAGTGTTAATAGCAAAAATTGCGGTGCTAATATCAATGCCCATTAAAAATAATGATGAAAATCTATAAAGTTGTAAGAAAAAAAATTAATAGAGCTTGATGGGGTTCCCTTTAAAATTTCTGAGCCAAACCGGAAGGACTCAAACCAAGGACGCGCGGGGAAAGCAACCACCAGACAAGTCACGCGCGGTTCCGCCGCGCTCCCTAAGGACCGGAAACAATCGAGCAGAGGGCGAAACCCGCGCACGCTCACAACAGCGCCCCGCACGCACACAACCAACCCGTGCAGGCACGCGCGCCCGTAATGTGCGTGCAAGCGCACGCCCTGAGCGCGAGTGCGGCCTGCACACGCGCTGTCGCGCGTGCCTATACCGCGCGACTGGCCCGCGCTTGCACTCCTTGGTCACCGCCGACGCCGTCAGGCACCCTTCCCGGGCTGCCCAGATTACCCGGGGAAATTTCGTCATTTTCGCGAAAATTGGTGATCCAGGTGACCGAAAGGGAGCAAAGTCATTAGCCGGCACAAATTTCACCTTAATGCAATTACCGACGTATCCTTCAAAAAACTATAAATATACCATCATGTCTTCATTTGAAGGCAAGCAACTACAAATGCGAGAAATAGCTCTATTGTTTTCCAGTGAGGTCGTGAACTTAGGCGATCTTTCACTCAGGAATTCGCTCAGTCGGAACGATATCTCCCAATCAGAAAGATTTTATTGAGGTTTTGTGGACTTAGCCATTTTTCAAGCCGTAGCACTTCCATCAAGTCTCCGAGAACTTATTCTCTTTTTATTCATTTTTGTACCTTGTACTTGTAACGGAGAGGTAGCATGTTACCCTCCAAGGAATCATCCCAAATTCTTGCAAACTCCAAGGAAATAGTTGATTTTGGCTCGGCATAGAACTAGCCATGTGGTTTTTCACCATTTTCGGGTTTTTCACGTCAAAAAAAAGTCTTCTATCATTTGTTGTTGTTTTTCTTTGATTATGTGTGCACTCAGTCCGACTCTGAGCTAAGGTGATCTGATTATCTGGACCGGGAAAAAATCGGGCGACCCGTACGTAATAGTTTGGTGATGTCTATGAGAAGGTGTTCCCAAAAAGCTCTGACAAGTTTCTGAATCTCAACGTCAACGACATTGATGAAAGAAAGCCCGCACACTGCCGGCCAACCATCTTATAAAGAGCTTAGTGGTCAAGCATCCAATGACTCGCCCAAATGCCCCACCTCGCACCTCGAGGAAGTAATCTCCGCATTAGTGTCTTCTGTTAAAATTCAACAAAACCGCAGAGGCCTCCTCGGATACCCTGTTGAAACTCAACAAACCGGCGGAGAACACCCCACTTATATTGTTGAAAGTTTTCCCGGATCGTGGAGTTAGCAGGGGTTATCTCAACAAAGCAGTAACAACCAGCAACACATGCAGCACAAGCTTCTTTATTGATCAAGAGCAAACTTCTTTACAAGGCGAGACATACATGGCGAGACATGCTTCACCAAAACCCAAACCAGGAGAGAAGAAACAGTTACAAAGACATGAAACAAAAACAAGCCGCGCGGACTCAACCACCAAGCCGCCGGTCTACTGCTGTGGAGTCCGCTCAGTCCGCCAGGTCGCCAGACCGCAACCCAAGCCGCGCGGACTACCCCTTATTCCAATGCTTAGCTCTTCACTGCCGATCTGCAGGCCGCCTGACCGCGAGGTCGCCTAGCCGCCAGACCGCACAAGCTGCGTCACCGAATGGAACAGTCCGCCTGAAGCAGGCGACTTCCTGAACCCCGAACCAAGTTGCCAAAGAGAAGACCGCCTGGTCGTTATCCGCGACCTGCTGTTTACCGCCTGTTGCTAAACCGCAGAGTCCGCACTGTCCCTGACTGCAATCAGAGCCAAGTCCTGGCTTTTCAGCGCTATCCGCACAACCTGCACAACACAACCGGGTCAACTCTTACAATCAGCGCGGACAACAAAGTCCAGTCCGCAGCAAATTACGCGAGCTCAATTACTGTTCACTTACTTCGGTTCAGGTTCTTAGTTATTGATGTGACAAGGGTCCTATTTATAGGCACGATGATGAGTATGATCACCGCCCTAGCCGATAGGAACACCGCCACATCCCGCAGCAAGAACAAGTGTGTCCGCCAGCCCGCGGACACACACTCCAGTTCGCCGCTCCTGTGCAGATAGCCAGTCCGCCCCAGCTTCTCCAAGGCCGGACTCCAATATCCAGCCCGCCTTGCCGCCAAAGGCCAAGCCAGGACCACCACAGCCGGACTCCACAACAGCTGTGTCCGCCAATCCGCAGACACAGCACCAGCCCGCATAACCCGAGCACGCAGTTTTGCCATCAAGGCACCTGCCGGACTCAGCGGACACCCGTCTTCCGTCCGCACATCCTGAGTCCATTGCCTCTCATCTCCAAGGCACCGCCGGACTCAGCGGACACGCCGATCCAGTCTGCTTACACAGCAGACTCCAGTCCGCGTTCCTGAATTCATAACCTTATCACAAGGCTAAACCGAACTCAGCGGACTCTAGCTACAGTCTGCATGCTCTTGCACAAGCAATCCTCCAGTCCGCATACCCCCAAGCTAGCAATCAAGGCAACAACACTTCTACTAGGCTTGGCGGACTTAGAAAGCAGCCCGCGCTCCACTGCGCGATCTCCCCGGACTGAGCCAACCTGGACTTGGTTCAGAACCCACCAAGTCCAGTCCACTGGCCACAAGGGCCAGTTCGCACTTACTGGCGGATACTGGATCTAGCCCGCCATACCGGGCGACCTCCAGCTTCTGTCTGCACTGACCGACGGTCTCCGCGGCTTCCACTTGCCGCTTCACTAGAGCAAGACCAATGCAACTGCCAAACCGGTCTGCCGAGCTCCAGTTCATCAGTCCACTTCATGTCGGACTCCGCAGATAGGATTTCTATCCGCCTGGTTACTTTCTGGGATCCAACTGGCTACTGAGTATTCGCCGGCCTGACAGACCGCCGCTGCTGTCCGCGTAGTCCGCACGAACAGACCGCCCAGGCCGCCACAGAGCAAACCGCCTGCAACATCCCTGCCGACTTAGCAGTCCGCAAACCCTGTCCGCGTAGTCTGCGCGGATAGGTTGCCCAAGCCTTCCATTCACCCACTTTCACTTCACAAGTTTCAACACTCCCCCTTGAAGTGAGAAGTGGTGAATAACTCCAGCAGCTCCCGTAACCTTGCACCTGGTCCCTCCGATAGCATCTACGAAGAGATGTCCAAGACATAGTCCTCGCCCCACATATCATGGACCATGAGGGAGCCCTCCAACATCTCCAAAAAAGAGTCATGCTTCCCTCTGCCTTCTTCAGCTTCAACCTCCACTCATGCATCACAGGAGTATCACCAACTTCCTTGGGCACAAAAGCCCAAGCCTTGTTACCTCTGAGAGAAGTCACCTCTTCAGCCTTGGTGTCAACCACCTCCTTGATTCTAGTGGGGTCATCACAGCCAGAAGTACCTTGCTCGACTTGAGGGCTAACGAGGAAACATGGGACCAAGTCCGCCGTGTTCCCTTCGCTATATCGAGCTGGTGGCTTACTGATCCTCTTCGATCTCCGAAGAACCTGATCATGGCTAACCACCTCCACTACTTCTGAACCAGCTCCGTTCCCGGGCAAACCCGGAACAATGCTCCCCTTGCTTCCTGAACAAGACGCCTCCTAACTGGAACCAAGAGCACCTGGAGCAACGCTCCCCCTGCTACATGAACCAGAAGACTCTCCTCTTGAACAAGAACTACCTGGAACATCGCTCCCCTTGCTTCCTGAACCGGAAGCCTCCGCATTCGAGCCAGAAGATCCTGGAGCATCGCTTCCCCTTCTTCCCGACTCTGACGCCTTTGCCTCGGAGCTAGAACAACCTGGAACACCTGGTGACTCAGGTAAATCCACTTCCTTAGCAGCAGCCTCCTTCAGCCCACCATCTGACCTGCTTATCTCTAGCTCCACATGAGAGCTACCCCAAAACGGCGTCAACTCATCGAAGACAATATCTCTCGACACTATGAGTTTCTTCGTCGCAGGATCCATACACCTCCATCTTCTTCTCTGCTCATCATACCCAACAAAGACTAGCTTTGTCTTGAGAGCACCCGGAGAGTGTATGTAGCAGGTAGATCCAAACACTCGAAGGTGCTTCACTGAGGGCTTCACTCCGAACATCAGCTCATGAGGAGTCTTCACTATGATCGGACTAAGAGGCATCCGGTTGATGACATGAGCAGCACAAGCCATCCCTTCCGCCCAAAGGGCCTTTGGAGCGCCTTTACTCTGAAGCCAACACTTGCAGGTCTCCGTTAACCAACGGATCATCCGAGCTGCAATACTACCTTGTTGTGAAGTATGTCCACAAGAAAGCTCCTTCCGGATCCCTTGCTTCCTGCAAAAGTGTGAGAACTCGGTTGAGCCAAACTCACCACCGATACTTGTCCTCAACACCTTGATCCTCCGGCCAAGCTGGCCTTCCACAAGCTTCTTGAACTCCACAAACAAGCGCATCATGTTGGACTTCTTCTTCATGAAGTATACCCATGTATACCTAGAATAGTCATCAACCAATATCAGCATGAACCTGCTGCCTCCAAGACTGGCCGTGACGGTCGGTCCCACCAGAGCACAATGGACAACCGCCAATGATGCTTTACATCTGGATTGTGCTTTATCAACCATGAAGCGATAGGCTCCACTTTCCTGACATCCCGCACACCCCCGACCATCGCCATAGGATGACAATCTAGGCAAGCCTCTTACGAGTCTTCTTTCCGCCATTGCTTTCAGCTTGTCCATCCCTACATGCCCCAGTCTTTCATGCCAGATAGCTGCACTATCACTGGCATTCATCCGATCAGATCCAGAACTTGTTGATAACCCAACAAGGTTCTTCTCCTTCCTCCCTATATGAGCTACGCTCGCCGAGAGCAAGACAACCTTGCACTCCTTCCGAAGATGACCATGCTGCTTGCATTTATAGCACCTTGGTCCTTCCTTCCGCTTCCTATCACGCCTAGGAGAAATACTCCTTTCTTCCTGATATGAAGTAGAGGGACCATCATCAGCAGCAACCTTCACCTCCTTCCTGAACAACCCATCAAGGGAAGTCCAAACCTCCGCAGCTGACCGACATCCACTGATGTGGTCCAAGAGCTCCGATGAGATCACCTGCTTGAGAACAGACTCCGCTTTCGCATTTGTCTCCTTCCAAGCTCTCATCGCCTCAGCATTGCCAGCAGTATCCTCTTATCTTCCTGCTCCGCATACAATCTCCCAAAGGTCCTCGCCAAGAAGAAAGCTCTTCATACAGGACTTCCACCTTTCAAAGTTCGTCACTGTAAGGAGATCAATACCAAGACAACTTGCATCCTCCACTGTCATGGTTCTACCACTGGTTTCCTCTACAGAAGAGCAACTACTTCCATTGAGCACTGCTTGACCACTCCAACAACCTCCCTCTGATACCATGTTAAAATTCAACAAAACCGCAGAGACCTCCTCGGATACCCTGTTGAAACTCAACAAACCGGCGGAGAACACCCCACTTATATTGTTGAAAGTTTTCCCGGATCGTGGAGTTAGCAGGGGTTATCTCAACAAAGCAGTAACAACCAGCAACACATGCAGCACAAGCTTCTTTATTGATCAAGAGCAAACTTCTTTACAATGCGAGACATACATAGAGAGACATGCTTCACCAAAACCCAAACCAGGAGAGCAGAAACAGTTACAAAGACAAGAAACAAAAACAAGCCGCGCGGACTCAACCACCAAGCCGTCGGTCTACTGCTGTGGAGTCCGCTCAGTCCGCCAGGTCGCCAGACCGCAACCCAAGCCGCGCGGACTACCCCTTATTCCAATGCTTAGCTCTTCACTGTCGATCTGTAGGCCGCCTGACCGCGAGGTCGCCTAGCCGCCAGACCGCATAAGCTGCGTCACCGAATGGAAACAGTCCGCCTGAAGCAGGCAACTTCCTGAACCCCGAACCAAGTTGCCAAAGAGAAGACCGTCTGGTCGCCATCCGCGACCTGCTGTTTACCGCCTGTTGCTAAACCGCAGAGTCCGCACTGTCCCTGACCGCAATCAGAGCCAAGTTCTGGCTTTCCAGCGCTATCCGCACAACCTGCACAACACAACCGGGTCAACTCTTACAATCCGCGCGGACAACAAAGTCCAGGCCGCAGCAACTTACGCGAGCTCAATTACTGTTCACTTACTTCGGTTCAGGTTCTTAGTTCCTGATGTGACAAGGGTTCTATTTATAGGCACGATGATGAGTATGGTCACTGCCCTAGCCGATAGGAACACCGCCACATCCCGCATCAAGAACAAGTGTGTCCGCCAGCCCGCGGACACACACTCCAGTTCGCCGCTCCTGTGCAGATAGCCAGTCCGCCCCAGCTTCTCCAAGGCCGGACTCCAATATCCAGCCCGCCTTGCCGCCAAAGGCCAAGCTAGGACCACCACAGCCGGACTCCACAACAGCTGTGTCCGCCAATCCGCGGACACAGCACCAGCCCGCATAACCCGAGCCCGCAGTTTTGCCATCAAGGCACCTGCCGGACTCAGCGGACACCCGGCTTCCGTCCGCACATCCTGAGTCCATTGCCTCTCATCTCCAAGGCACCGCCGGACTCAGCGGACACGCCGATCCAGTCTGCTTACACAGCAGACTCCAGTCCGCGTTCCTGAATTCATAACCTTATCACAAGGCTAAACCGAACTCAGCGGACTCTAGCTCCAGTCCGCACGCTCTTGCACAGGCAATCCTCCAGTCCGCATACCCCCAAGCTAGCAATCAAGGCAACATCACTTCTACTAGGCTTGGCGGACTTAGAAAGCAGCCCGCGCTCCACTGCGCGATCTCCCCGGACTGAGCCAACCTGGACTTGGTTCAGAACCCACCAAGTCCAGTCCACTGGCCACAAGGGCCAGTCCGCACTTACTGGCGGATACTGGATCTAGCCCGCCATACCGTGCGACCTCCAGCTTCTGTCCGCACTGACCGGTGGTCTCCGCGGCTTCCACTTGCCGCTTCACTAGAGCAAGACCAAGGCAACTGCCAAACCAGTCTGCCGAGCTCCAGTTCATCAGTCCGCTTCATGTCGGACTCCGCGGATAGGATTTCTATCTGCCTGGTTACTTCCTGGGATCCAACTGCCTGCTGAGTATTTACCTGCCTGACAGACCGCCGCTGCTGTCCGTGTAGTCCGCGCGAACAGACTGCCCAGGCCACCACAGAGCAAACCGCATGCAACATCCCTGCCGACTTAGCAGTCCGCAAACCCTGTCCGCGTAGTCCGCGCGGATAGGTTGCCCAAGCCTTCCATTCACCAACTTTCACTTCACAAGTTTCAACATCTTCAATGAAAGAACGAATGTGTTAGAAGGAAGAGCTCCAGGAACAAGCACTTATTTTACTAAGGGAGATAGGAGCCTCTCAGATCTCGGGGGCATACCCCCATCGAAGGCAGCAAGGCATCATTTCCCTTAGGACACCCATCGCTTGGTGGAGTGGCCCGTGCCACACGCTACACCGGGGCTCAGGGGCACTGCCCGTAGGAGGCACAACTCTTGTCAAGGCAGGCCCTCGGTAGGAGGAAGGCAACCAGGTGAAGAGGAAGGAGATGAATCTAAGACCAATGTCTAGCAAACGCGATTGGCACCCTGACGCAACTTTGCAAGAAGGGGGCAACAACACTTTGCCGAGCTCAATGTCTCGTACGCCCTCAAGAAACACCCACAATTTTGGAGGCCCAAGGCGCTTCCCCATGGAAGGGGGACCAGTCCCAGTATTGCCACTTTCACAAAGGGAGCAAGTACGACGCGGAAGAGTGCATATGTTTGAAGGAGGAAGTCGAGTGGCTCGAACACTGCATATTCTTCCAAGAGCTTCACAGAAAGAGAGCGGATGAGCTGCCAACCTCGAGCAATCCCGCCAAATGGCAGCACTATGAAGAAGCACCTCTCAGAGAGAATCAAGAGCCAGTCTAGCCAACCGTCCCTAGCATATCGGGACCCTCACCGAATCTACAGCACATCTAGGCGTCCCTTGGGAGCTCGCCGGTTGAAGTGACCGGGATATTGATCGATGGCAACATGTCCGCCAACATGTTATTTTTATAAACTCTACTTCAGCTAGGAATCTCAGGGAGAGATGTTCAGCTTGGCTTGGGAAGCACACATCACAGGACATCTGACGGTCTCCATCTTGGGAAGTATCATCCTACTAGTAACTCTAGGAGTTCCTATAGTGTTGGTCACGTACGATGTTCAGTTCATCAACATACAAGCCACCTTAACATGCAATGCCATCCTAAGGGGATCGATGCTAAGGTCGCTCTGCGCTGACGCGCTAGCTCAAGGCATCGCATTGGACATCCTCCCGCATAGCACATCTTCCAAGGGACCCAGGCCCACATGCAATGCTATCATTTGATTTCCCTGTTTTCACCAGAATAAGCCGTGAAAAAAAAATTCACTAGCACATCTTTCTTCCTTTCCAGCAATGAAGCATCTAATTTGTCTTCCACGGTAGGTGGATCCCCCAAAGATGCGATTGGCGAAAGCCTTTTTACACCTCCAAAAGACAAGATTGGTGAAAGCTTTTTTGCACCTCCCAAGCGAGATCAGTGAAAGCCCTTCTGCACTTTCTAGGAGAGACAGACAAAGGTCTGCCTGCATCTCCCATACGAGATGGACAGAGGTCCATCTACACCTTCACTTGGACAAACTCTGGTTCTCCTGAGACCCGAATTAACAAAAGTTCTTTGCTACCTCCACCCAAATGGGCCCCGGTCCTCCTGGGCTGCGAACGAACAAAGGTTTTTCGTCACTTCCACCTAGACGGACCCTGGTCCACTTGAGGTGTGAACGAACAAAGGTTTTTCGCCACCTTCACGTGGACAAACCTTGTTTCTCTTCATGCGCGAACGAACAAAGGTTCTTCGCCACCTCCACCTAGACGAACTCTGATTCTACTCAAGCATAAACTAACAAAGGTTCTTTGCCACCTCCACCTGGATGGAATCCAGTCCCCCTGAGGCACGAACGAACAAAGGTTCTTCGCCAGCTCTGCCCGAATGAACCCCAGTTCTCCTTAGGTGCGAACCTACAAAGGTTATTCGACACCTCCACTTGGACAAACCCTGGTTCTCCTGAGGCACAAACGAACAAAGGTTCTTCATCACCTCCACCTGGACAAACCACAGTTCTCCTAAGGCACGAATGAACAAAGGTTCTTCGCCATCTCCACCTGGAAAAATGCTGGTTTTCCTTAGGAGCTAATGAAAAAAGGTTCATCGCCGCCTCCACCTGGAAGAACCTTGGTTCTCTTTAGCCACGAACAAACAAAGGTTTTTCCCCACCTCTACCAAGAAAAACCTTGTTTCTCCTTAGGCGCAAACGAACAAAGGCTCTGCACACCTCCACTAGGGAGAACCCTGGTCCTCCTAAGGCACGAACGGACAAGGTCTCCTCGCCTCCAACTCCTGAGCGGCCTCCGACCCTCCCAAAATACTAGCAGACAAATAACTCCAGCTAGCAAGTTGATTGAAGTACCAACACTCGGGATAGGCGTCACTTTGCCAAAAGCACATTCACACCAAAGAATGCAACTAGAACGCAAAATATCTAAAAGCAAAAAGGGCCTCCACTTAAATAAAAGGTGTCCCACTGGCTACACTGTCATAAAAAACAAAAAACATGCAACAACACGAAGATGCACTTACAAATCAAAACCGAACAAATTGGGGAAAAAGTGGTCTATAAGATCATTCCTCGACGTTGACGCCAGCATCGTCATCTGAGACATCCTTCATGCCTAAATCATCGCGCTCTGGAAACCTCTGGGTAGCATGAAACCCCTTGCCAAAGCACAAGCAGTATGCAACATCACGCTCCATCCTCCACTAGTGAGTCGATCTCGGACGCCATAATCTCAGAGCGGGCCTCCTCTGCAATGCGGGACCCCTCCATCCCAAATTCATGAGACCCCTTGTACTCAGTCACCGCAGTCGCTCGCACGACCTGGACCTCCTCCCTCTCTATGATTAGCTAAGTCTTCTCTTTCTTCAGCTGCTCAACCTCTGTCTCCTGCTAAAACATCGCAGCATCGGCTGCCTCGGTAAAATGGACTGACAATGCAAGGGTCAACTCAGCTGCAAATAGCCTCCCGCGAAGAGCACTTACCTCTACATCTACCACACTCAACTTCCCCCAAAGAGTCTCAACCTCAGCTTGGGGAGAAGACAGTTGGGACTCTGCATTAACCAATAAGGAGAGGACTTTCTTCTTCTTCGGAGAGGCCGACAAAGAGTCCTCGGACGCAGCCATCTTTGTCCGCAAAGAGCGAAAATCATCTTTCACAGTCACATAATTACTGTTCCAGAAAGCAAGATGTCACACATCTCGTCCAGCTGACAACACAATGAACAAATCATTCTGATACACCATAAGTCAAAAGTGGAAGAATACTGGGGGCAACAAACGTACCTTCGGGAGAAGCGCTCGGCATGCAGAGCATTCCCTCTCCTTCCCCTTCTCCATCACCAACAACAAATTGGGAGCCTCTCAAGAGGTCGGCTCAATCGCAGGGAGCTCTGAGGTATCCTCGGTCTCTGCAGACAGTGGATCTATAACTAGGTCGTCTGGACAGTCGTCGGAGACCTCAACAATAACCTTGGGGAAGCAGTGGATGGCCTGCCTTCGCCTTATCACAGTGAAAAATCTAGCTTCCTCTTCTTTTTGCGCTCCAACAACACAACACAACTCTGCTCGCATCCATCAAAAGGCCTGCAATAACCATCCATTTCTCAACAATAAATGTGTTGATCTTGTGAAGAGCAGCACTCAGCTCGCACTAATCCTCGAAAACAAACAACGAAGAAAAGTCATACTCCCTCCTCGCAAGGCAGCAGCAACGGTCTGGAGGGCCCCACCAGATCTCAGGCAACCTCCATGTGGTTTTGACAAACCTAAACAACGTTCCTCCATAATGATGGTTAATGTTTTCTTCGAACGACAACCATCTCTTGTGTCTCCGCACCTCAACCCGATCATCGGGGCTAAGGCAGACTTCGCACCACTCATAGAAGAGTCGAACCAGCATCTATGAACCATGTTCCCAAAAGAAGCAAAACAATCCCATGACCCTCGTCAGCCCCCAAGGGAGAATTGCGTCACCGGAATGCCACTAAACTAGAACACTGCAATAGCCTCTTTAGTAGGGGGCTCAAAATTTCTCCTTCAGACATCCCTTAGTAATCATAAAGTGACATGAGGGAGGGTGCTGAATGCGCTCAAGTGGGGAAGGTATTACGACCTCCACGTCCGCCAAGATTTCAAATTGTTTCCTCCAACTGCTCACTTGGGCAAGGTTTAGAGTCGACGAAAGACGCATCAACCATAATGGAGCGCTACCCTTCGGCACCTACAAAAGAAAGGGCAACTGTTAGC
The DNA here is from genome assembly GCA_039583875.1 of Platanthera guangdongensis. Lineage (NCBI taxonomy): Eukaryota > Viridiplantae > Streptophyta > Magnoliopsida > Asparagales > Orchidaceae > Platanthera > Platanthera guangdongensis. The sequence continues at coordinate 208,660,833 of CM077163.1, read as the reverse complement.
ATCGAAACAGACAAAGTGAAATGGGAGAATAGCTGTTAAATACCTCAGAGTTTTTCTCTAAAGTGGTGTGAATAAATATTAAAATTTTGCTTCAAATACTAAGATTAATTCGCAAAATTTGCAAGTACATCAGCTATCAATCAGAAATAGATGCAAATAAATAAAATCATAGTATAACAACAAGATAAACACAAATAAATGCAAAATCACAGAAGACACAAAAAATATAGTGGTTCCCCAAAATCTGGGTACAACCACTCTTCTATCCCCTTGGTAGGATTCACAATCACAGTGCCTGAGTCTTTTGATCAGGAGACTCTTAGAACCAAAGATTAGATCTTTTGATAATGAGATCTTGAACCAATACTGAGTCTTTTCTGAAGAATACTCTCAGAACCTCTAACTGAATCCTTTGAAGAGGGATTCTCAAAACACTGCTCACAAACTGAAAATGTTAAATAAATCAGAAAATTGTTGAAGCTCTGTGGATATAATGATCTTCTTGATGAGTCCTCTCAATAGAATTCTGAGTATTGTATGACACTAAGTGAATTTAAAATATGTAGATGAATCTTTGAATAAGAAAATCTCAAATATTATAAACCCTTAATCCAGATTTCTCTTTAATCTCCACTGAATCTGATACAACAATTGATTTGCTCTTGAGAAGAAGAAGAATTGATTCTCTGTAGATTCAACAATAAGATGATAATCGACTAATCCAAGTAAGAACTTCAAATTCATATGATAATTTTCTTATCTTTCACTGTCAAAATCTCTCTCTCAAATTTCGATCTGATATGAATATAATGATCGTTCATTTTTGTTCATATGTATCTATCTATATATATATATATATATAGATGAGAAGTCACACATCCAACGTCTCTATGAATCAGTTATAACAATCAAACCTTTCTTGAAGCAATTCTGATTTAATCCTTAAAAAAATTTCGTTCAGAAGATTAATCTACATAGCGTCGAATTCATATAGACGTTGCATCAAGTTCTGGCTTTATTTAGACAATATGTCAATTAAGTTCTGTAATCGACGTTGTGTCGATTTCATATCAGAGTATGTATTAGAGTATGCGCCGACTTCTAGTCGAAGTTGCGTTGACTTCTATTTGACTTCTAGTCGAAGTTGCGTCGACTTCTAGTAGAAGTTGCGTCGACTACTAGTCGAAGTTGCGTCGACTTCTAGTTTAAGTTGCGTCGACTTCTAGTCGACGCATGTTGGCATTTTATGACTTTCCTCTTAAATTCAAAGTGTCTTTCTCATGTCCTTTATACCAATGACATCATAGGACTTCTAAGAGAATATTACCCTCTTTATACATCATGGATAATGAACACAGGATGTAAAATCTCTTAAAGTAATTTGTTAAGTTAAATCATAAGGGGTTTTCTCAATAATCTTCTCTTTTTAACTTAACAAATTTTACAAAATTTCAAAAGTGATTTTACAAAGACAAATCAGTAGGATTACAGAAATTTGACATACATGTAACATGTAATGATTACAGTTTAAATTGAGAAAGGAACATGAGAGGCAACTAAATATATGAGATTTTAGAGTGAACTTTATAAACTGCCAACATAGTTCTCAAAAGTGTACTTTCAAAACATATTTGCTCTAAGATTGAGCTTTTCTTTTCCTAGAGTATATCATATACACACCCTTTCCCTTTTTATGTATTGGATGCTCTTCTCCAAGCAAGTTCTGATACTCCCCTGAACTGACACAACATCATGAACATCTTCTCTGGCTATTATGAGACTATCAACTAAATTACTTTGTTCTGCCTCTTCTCGAACTGATGCATCAGGTTTTTGAGAAACTTGAATATTATTCTACTTTGTCTTCCCTCTGAACAACTTGAATTTCAGTTTCAAAAATATGGGTTGTTTGTTCATTTGCCTCTCTGCTTAATTGAACTGTTTAAACTTCTCTAAGAGGAGCCTCATCTTCTTCTAATGGTTCCATGAACTGATCTTTCTCAAACATCTCCCCCTTTTGAACCTCATAAGTTAAGGAGGTTAAGAAAGACTTAGGCTTTATTTGTTTCGGCGGTGGCGGGTGGATTGGAAACGGACTGGTGGCTCAGCGGGCGTTTCTCAAGGCGGGTCGATCCCCGCCTTTCGCGGCGTTTGCCCAAAACGAGCGCCGAACGCTCAAACAAATAGAGTGTTCAGCGGTGGCGGGTCGATCCGGCGGGTGGACAGAGTGTTCTAACCGGAGGGGGGAGGTGGTTGCTCCAAACGGAGCTTTTTGGGGCGTTTCTCAAGGCGGGCGGGTGGAAACGGTGCAAATGCCGCCGGAGGTTCATTTGTTTACCCTCCTTCCGGCGGCGTTTGCCCAAAACGGAGTAGTGAAACGCCCAAACAAATAGAGCCTTATTCACCTTTGTGAAAGTCAGTTTATCTTGAATTTTCATCATAGAAGATTGAACTGCACAAATTTAATTTAGCATATTTCCAACTGAAGATCTACAATATATAACATGCTCATCTATAAGAGTGGCAAATGAAATAGTAGTTTGCTCCACTGCTTTGAAAATAACTTTATTAATGTCAAATGAAGCATATAAAGATATATCAACTTGATTATTATGATCAATAGAAACTGAGGGTTGTTCATTATTATTTTGTATGTCTGTAGCATGGAAGTCAATATCTATAGTTTATGACAGACTTGGCTCTTGAACTAAAAATTATGATGAAGATAAAGATGTATCTGCTAATAGAACTGATTCACAAGGAACATCAGATAATGTTGTTTTTGCAAGTAAAACTGATTCATTTAATAATGGGGAGGATGGGGTGAAAGATGAAAGAACTCTATAGTTAAGAGTGCTCGGATGGGAGTAGTTCCGAGATGGGTGACATCCTAGAAAGTCCCCGTAGGGGCACTTAACTTCTCATCAAAAGGAGGTCGGGGGATCGAGGCTGGCAAGCGCAACGCCTCGCCGACCTCAAGAATCCGCCACAAACCAGTTAAAGGGAGGTCAGCCCGGTTTGGGAGATTGACAGCACGCGATTATGTGGAGAGCGGGTTGGGCCGGTGGACTGCAAACCGGCTGGGGGAGACCCGAGATACTCACATGAGTGGTCTGGTGTAACACCTCCCCTGTAATGACCATATAATATGGGTCCGGCCGGGTCCCCACAACATATAGATGCCACAGCTTTAGCATTATAAAGTTATATAAAGAACAACGCATCTCAAAACTCAGAACACAAACAACGGAAACCCACAAACACTAGAAGTTATACACTATCACAGGAGTATCAAAATGGACTTAAGGCCTTACAGCAATCATGAGTCCAAAAACTAAAACAACAACAAATAAAGCAATGTGCTTTAGCACTCCTAGGCTATCTCGATATGTAAGTCGGGTTACAGTTCATGGAGCAAAGCATTCAACAGAACATAAGTAAATAAAAGAGAATCCACTTCATGAGGCTTAGGCCTTTTTGGCCGGCGAGCTTGCTCCCGCTTGCGATCCTTGCTCTGTAAAAATTTTTTGTAACGTGGGTCAGCAAAGGTTGACCTCAACTGTGTAACCAACACATCTCCTCCCGGCTGTCCCTAGTGGACCCCGGGGCACTCCATCACCCTGCAGGTCAGCATTTCGTATGCAAATGTATATAAGCATATAGAGTAAAGAAACATGTTAGTATGTCACATACATCAAACACGTTTCTAGGTTGAGCGGTTAATAAAAAGGGGCATAGGTTGTAGCATGTATGCAAACCCTGGTTTCACCCAAGACACCCTATAGTGTATGAATCTAACACATCATCATGCATCATCGCATCACATGGGTACTTCCATTTCCACTAACGGAATTCAAGCCGTCACACAGAACTCTTTCCAAGTCCCCAACCACTCGTGGGTCTATAAACCCGGGCTTGCCTACAAGCTCTGACTTTTCACATCAGGATTCTGTCTCACAAACAACAAACCGATGCTAAGAACCCTTTCTTGACCTCACCCGCTCGTGAGCTTCATCGCCCGGGCTTGTCCAAAGCTTGGTTTTCTCGTTAGTTTCACAGAACGAGACTTGTCTCCAAGGGACAGTCTCCACACATGACTTGCTGGTCACAGGCTAGCCAGCCGACCACATAGACAAACCATGCCTTCGCACATCAATCAACAAACATAGACTTTCCCACCCTAATCCACCATTCGTTCTCGCACGAAATAAAGGGGGCAAACATCACAGTCGACTTCTTGCCGCAAACAGATTTCTAGCAAAATCCTTAAGGCTCGTTATGCAACATCACCGAGCCGGACTAATGGTCGTGACTACGGCTTCACCCACAATGCCTAATCCACTAGCGGAGTGGATTTATAATGCAACATCATGCCGCAGACGGACACGATCGACCCGGTGCATCCTCTTGAACCAAGGCAACCCGAACCCCTCTTATTTGAGAGATCTGGTGCCTAAATGCTTAAAAAATAAGAATAAAACAGATGTCATGCATACATCCTAAAGACCGAGAGGGGAAGTGTCATTACCTTATGACTCCTCTTCCTAGCCATGGAAATCTTGCTTTGCAATGATAAAATTGTGCACCTTCAAGTCTTCTCCATGGATATAGCCTTAGTTCGACGAACAGAGCCCCAGAGCTTCGCTAATGGTGGAGAAAGTCCTTCTTCTTCCTCCTCCAAACCCTCTCTCTCAAACCCTAACTCCCACTCAAAAGAGAATAATGAGTGAAAACAACCCTTCAGCCCTACTTAAGTCTCTTGGACGGAGTGTCCTAGGCCATAGGATTACATCCCAAGAAGGATCGGACGGCCTAAACTCAGCAGTTATGAAACTGCTCCTGCATGCTACCGCCAGGCGGTAGCTATCTATCGTGTCGCGATAACATCCCAAGCCGTCGGTCAGAAAATAATGCAGCACTATCGCCGACTGTAGCAATACTGTTGCGCGGTAGCTCACTCAACATTTTCGTCTCAACGCAAGAAGGCTTTCACCAAGTGGTAATTAGCTAACGTCGCGCGCTACCACTCGAAGTACTCGACACTTACTACTCAACGCCTACCACTCAGCGCTTCTACTCAATGCAAGAAAGATACCACCGGGCAATAGCGGCTTACTGCCGCGCGGTAACGTCCAGAGCCTCAAGTCCAGAAAACTAGAGTGTTACAACTCCCCCCCCTTAAAAGAATTTCGTTCTCGAAATTTAGCATGTAAACAAACAACAAAGCATACCTGATGCAAAGAGATCTGGGATGTCTTCCTGCATCGCTTGCTCACACTCCTAGGAGAATTCGTCTTGCCTGCAGTTATCCCAGCGCACTTTTACAAGCTTTACTTCTTTATTCTGCAACTGTCAAACTTCTGAATCCTCTATGCCAATTGGACAGACTTTTGTCCTGAAGTCCTCTTCTATCGACATCATCACCGGCTCGACCACAACACTTGTCTCCCTCAAAGCTCTCCTTAAAATTGAAACATGAAAGGCATCGTGTAATCCACTCAAGTATAGGGTCAATGCTAACTGATAGGCTGCTTCTCTAATGCATTCTGTAACTTCAAACGACCCCAAAAACCTTAGACTCAACTTCTTGAGTCGGCAAATCCGCGAAACACCTTTGAACGACTTAATCGTTAGATACCCAATCGTCTATCGTGAACTCCACGTTCCTATGGCGTGCATTGAAATACTTCGCCTGCCGATCCTGAGCAACTTTCATGCGCTCATGAATTGTTTGCACCCCTTCGCAAGCATCAGGCACCACCTCTTTACCCAAAAGTTTGGTGCCTCCCGCCTCTATCCATGACATCGGTTTTCGACACTGCCTTCCATACAAAGTCTCGTAGGGCGTCATCTTGATACTCGCCTAGAAACTATTATTGTAGGGAAACTCCACCTGGAAAAGATGATCTTCCCACCTCTTTCCAAAATCAAGGATACACATTCTCAGCATATCCTTTATTGTACGATTCATCCTTTCCGTTTGACCATCGGTTTGAGGATGGAACGTCGTACTAAACTTGAGCTTTGTGCTCATACTCTTTTGTACCAATCTCCAGGCCTTAGACATGAACCGTCCATCATGATCTCTAACAATACTCTTTGGAATTACGTGCAACCGCACAATATTGCGAACGTAAAGTTCTACCAGCTTCTCTGCGCTGTCCTCCATCTGATTTAGGATGAAGTGAGCCACTTTGTTCAAGCGATCCACGATCACCCAAATCACATTGTTAACCTGTTGCGACCGAGGTAAGCCATGCATAAAATCCATGGAGATGTCATCGATTTTCACTCAGTGATAGGAAGAGGCTTCAGGAACCCGCCCGGCTTTTGACACTCAGCATTCACTAAGGGACAAATTTGGCACCGACTCACATACAAAGCAACATCCCACTTCAAACCATGCCACCAAAAGTATTTCTTCATATCCAAGTACATCTTTGTACTTTTTGTGTGAATGGAATACTTCGTGAAATGAGCCTCAAACATTAACTCCTCACGGAGCTTGCCGAACTGCGTTACACATGCCCTTCCATCCTTCTTTAAGATCCCATCAACCATCTCCTAGGTATTACCATCGCCTTTTTTAGCTTCCACTATAAATGGATGGAACTATACATCCACACTGGTCACTTCCCGGATACGATCAGACAGGTCATTCTGCAACTCTATCTAGTTCAACCGAGCCATGTTAGACTCACCTCTTGCTATACACTCAATACCAAGGGACTCAAAATCCCGCACTAACCACTCATCATAAGCTTCAATCCAATTCTCTTGTCTAGAATATTTCCTACTCAAGGCATCGGCCACCACGTTATACTGAATCGCAACATTATAGTCCCCAAGGAACTCAACCCACCCGCGTTGCCGCATGTTCAAGTCTTTTTGATCTAGAAGATACTTCAGGCTTTTGTGGTCCGTGAAGATCTCTACCTTCGCACCATACACGTAGTGCCGCCACAACTTTAACGCAAAAATTACCGCCGCCAACTCCAAGTCGTGGACGAGATAATCCCTCTCATGAGGTTTCAACTATCTAGACCCAAAGGCCATCACATTATCATGTTGCACTAACACACAACCCAAACCGCAACCTGATGCATCACTGAAAAATCTGAAATACTTCAGTCCCTTCAGGGAGACTTAGGATTGTAGCCGACATCAATCTTTCATTCAAGGTATCAAATGCTTGAATGCGCTCCTGAGTCCACACAAACTTCTGGTCCTTACGAGTCAGAGTAGTGAGGGGCAAAGATATCCGTAAAAAGTTTTTCACAAATCTTCTATAGTACCCTGTTAGTCCAAGGAAACTCCTAACTTCTGCTATGGTGCTCAGAACTGGCCAATCCCCGATGGCCTCAAGTTTTGTCGGATCCACTGTCACCCCATCGCCGCTAATCATATGGCCCAAAAAATGCTAAACTCTCCAACCAGAAGTCACACTTCGAGAACTTTGCATAAAGCTGGTTCTCTCTCAGAGTCTGCAAGACTATTCTCAAATGAGCCTCATACTCCGCCTCTGATTTGGAGTATACCGAAATATCATCGATGAAGACCACCACAAACAACTCTAAGTACTCCTGAAACACTAAGTTCATCAAATCCATGAATGCTGATGGCGCGTTCGTCAACCCGAACGACATCACTGAGAATTCGAAGTCGCCATACCTCATACCAAAAGCTGTCTTGGGTATGTCCTCATCTCAAATACGCAACTGATAGTACCCTGACTTCATGTCCAACTTAGAGTACACCACTGACCCCACCAACTGGTCAAACAGGTCATCTATCCGTGGAATCAGATACTTATTCTTGACGGTCAGTTTATTCAGTTCACGGTAGTCTATGCACAACCGCATACTACCATCTTTCTTATTCACAAACAACACCGGCGTGCTCCATGGCGATGAACTGTATCTGATATACCCCTACTCCAACAATTCCTGTAACTGTACTTTAAGCTCGGCCAACTCCTTCGGTGTCATCCTAAAAGGAGGACGTCACACCAGTCTAGCTTCTGGCACTAACTCAATCGAGAAATCGATATCCCGCCGAGGAGGTTCTCCAGGAAGCTCCTAGGGAAACACATCCTTAAATTCTACCATTATCGACACTTCTCCAATTGATAGCTTGGAGAGTTGAGCTTCTAACAATGCTACGAAAGCTACTCATCCCTGGTTAACTATCTGCACCAATTGCATGGCCAAAATCAGGGAGCAAGCCACTCCACTGAGGCCCTCAAACTTGACTTCTGCTTTTCCTTCACTCCTTAGGGTCACCGCCTTTGACAGACAGTCAATGCTAGCCCACTGCTCTGCAAGCCAGTCAATCCCCAAGATTACATCGAAGTCGGCTAATGGTAGGACCACTGCAACCAACACGAAGTCAACTCTGTGTAAAATCCATCCAACGCGCCCTTTCGTCCTGATAGTCATGAAAGATCCATTGGGCATGCACACTCTAAGCTCTGCGTTCGCCGAAAAAGGCTTGACCCCAATTCTACGGATAAAGCTTTCCGCAAGAAAGGAGTGCGACGCTCTCGTATCGAACAATACCCTAGTGAGGTACCCGAAAACTAGCATGAAGCATGTCACGACATCAAATTGTCGAATTGCTTCGTGTTACCCAAGATTGTAAGCCCTTAGCTGCACGGGTTGGAACCGTGAAGCGCTATACTCTGTCATTTTCCCTTTCTCCGCGATGTTGGGACCGGAACGCACTGACTATTCCTTCCTTGGCTCTTGTTCAGCATCACCCTTGGTACAAAATCGAGCTATGTGGCTTGACTTGCCACACGCATAGCACGTTGGTGGTCTCTTGAAGAGACATCCCCCCGACATTATATTTCTCTTCTCCCATGACCTGAAGGGATGGGGCTTCTTCTTCCACTTACACCCTTTAGACTTCCCTTGTGATTGAGAAGGCTTTCCCTCTCTCTGCTTGATCGCAAGTCCCTTACGACATTGGGTTCGCTCCATATCACCTTCCAATATCCTGGCAGTCTCAATCAACTCGTTGAAACCCACATTCTTCATAGTTATAAGGGTTTGTCTCGAATTCTCTCTCAACCCATGGTAGAAGAGGTTGTCTCTCTCCTCATTATCAGTCATGGTTGTTCCCGCATAACGACCTAAACAAGTAAATTCTTGTACGTACTCATCCACCGTCTTATCACGCTGTACCAAGTGCAGAAACGGCCTTTAAAGGGCTAACCTCGTCGAATAATGGACATACTTCTTTAAGAAGGAATTCCCGAACTCTTCCATGGACGGGGTTCATCCAGGAAACTTGTGGCCTCTACAACTCACACACCACAGCTTGGCGTCACCTTCTAACATGAAGGTCGTGAATTGAGATTGCTTCTCTTCTTGCGTCTCTGCCGCCCTCAGAAGTTCCTGAATCAACTTCTATTCATAAAACTTAGACACTAGGACATTCATGGTCCCACGGTACTCCTATGTAGATAACGTTTTTATGTGATCCGATTATGCCAAATCGACCACTAAACCTTACCTTGGACACTAACCTCCCTCTGATATCAAATTGTAACACCTCCCCTATAATGACCATATAATATAGGTCCAGTCGGGGTCCCACAACATATAGATGCCACAGCTTTAGCATTATAAAGTGATATAAAAAACAACGTATCTCATAACTCAGAACACAAACAGTAGAAACCCACAAACACTAGAAGTTATCCACTATCACTGGAGTATCAAAACGGCCTTATGGCCTTACAACAATCATGAGTCCAAAAACTGAAACAACAACAAACAGAGCAACGTGCTTTAGCACTCCTAGGCTACCTCGGCATGCAAGCTGGATTACAGTTCATGGAGCAAAGCATTCAACAGAACATAAATAAATAAAAGAGAATCCACTTCATGAGGCATAGGCCTTTTTGGCTGACGAGCTTGCTCCCACTTGCGATCCTTGCCCTGTAAAAAATTATTGTAACGTGGGTCAACAAAAGCTGACCTCAACTGTATAACCAACACATCTCCTCCTGGTCTTCCCTAGCTGACCCCGGGGCACTCCATCACCCTGCAGGTCAGCACTTCGTATGTAAATGTATATAAACAAATCGAGTAAAGAAACATGTTAGGATGACATACATCAAACACATTTCTAGGTTGAGCAGTTAATAAAAAGGGGCCTACGATGCAACATGTATGCAAACCCGGGTTTCACCCAAGATATCCTATAGAGTATGAATCTAACACATCATAATTCATCCTCACATCACATCACACAGGTACTTCCATTTCCCCTAACGACATTCAAGCCGCCACATGAAACTCTTGCCAAGGCCCCACCCGCTCGTGGGTCTCAAAACTCGGGCTTGCCTGCATGCTCTGACTTCTCACGCCAAGATTCCATCTCACAAACAATAAACTGATGCTAAGAACCCATGCTTGACCCCACCCGCTCGTGGGCTTCATCTCCCGAGCTTGTCCAAAGCTTGGCGTTCTTGCCAGTTTCACAGAAAAGGACTTGTCTCGCCGGGACACTCTCCACACATGACTTGCATGTCACGGGCTAGCCAGCCGATCACAGAGACAAACCAAGCCTTTGCACATCAATCAACAAATATAGCCTTTCCCACCCTAATCCACCATTCGTTCTCGCAAAAAATAAAGGGGGGGGGGGGGGGGGCAAACATCACAAATGGCTTCTTGCCTCAAACTGATTTCTAGCAAAATCCTTCAGGCTCGTTATGCAACATCACCGAGTCGGACTAACGGTCGCGACTATGGTTTCACCCACAATGCCTAATCCACTAGCGGAGCGGATTTCTAATGCAACATCATGTAGGGGACGAACACAATCGACCCGATGGCTCCTCTTGAACCATGGCAACCTGAATCCCACTCATTTGGGAGATCTGGTACCTAACTGCTTGAAAGAAAGAAAGAATAAAATGGATGTCATGCACACATCCTAAAGACCGTGAGAAGAAGTGTAGTTACCTTATGACTCCTCTTCCTAGCCAAGTAGATCTTGCTTTTCACGGATGAAAATGTGCGTCATCAAGTCCTCTCCACGGATATGGCGTCGGTTCGACGAATAGAGCCTCAGAGCTTCGTTAATGGTGGAGAAAGTCCTTCTTCTTCCGCCTCCAAACCCTCTCTCCCTTACCCTAACTCCCACTCAAAATAGAAGAATGAGGGAAAACAACCCTTCAGCCATACTTAAGTCTCTTGGACGGAGTATCCTGGGCCATAGGATTACATCCTAAGAAGGATCAGACAGCCTAAACTTAGCCGTTACGAAACTGTTCAAGCATGCTACCTCCGGGCGTAGCTACCTACCGCATCGCGATAACATCCCGAACCATCGGCCAGAAAATAATACAGTGTTATTGCCGGCGATAGCAATACCGCTGCGCGGTAGCTCACTCAACGCTTCCGTCTCAACGCAAGAAGGCTACTGTCAAGCGGTAATTAGTTAACGCCCCGCGCTACCACTCGATGCACTCGACGCCTACTACTTAACACACTCAATGCCTACCAATCAGTGCCTCTACTCAATGCAAGAAGGCTACCAGCGGGCAATAGCGACCTACCATTGCGCGATAACTTCCAGAGCCTTAAGTCCAGAAAACTGGGGTATTACATCCGGACCCTTTCAGCAAAAACCGTTTTTTGTTAGAAAGGGCGTACGACGGTATCCCACCTCGCAAGGTATCCAGACTGCCTTCATTAAACTCCCTTAGAGGGCTGCAACCCAACCCATCTCTAGTGTCGCATTCGGCCCAAGCCCAACACCGGGTGGACTACCTTAAACTGGCCACCTGGCGAGTTATTGGAGGCCACATCCTCCCTTAGATGAGCCAAACTAGATAGTCAAGCGCACACTACAGGAACTTCCTGGGTGGTCACTCATCTTGTGACTACTCCAGCCTTAGCACGTTTAACTATGGAGTTTTCCAACTTCTCATCACCAATTGAGTTGCAGCTCAATTGGTGATGGGAAGTGAAAGAACTCTATAGTTAAGCATGCTCGGATGGGAGTAGTTCTGGGATGGGTGACCTCCTGAGAATTCCTCGTAGGGGAGCTTAACTGGATCACTTCACACAGATCGGGAAAGTGTAACGCCTCGCCGTCCTCAACAACCCGCTACAAACCAGTTAAAGGGAGGTCAGCCCGGTTTGGGAGATTGATCGCATGCGATTATGTGGAGAGCGGGTTGGGTTTGGTGGACTGCAGTCCGACTGGGGGCGGCTGGGATACTCACATGAGTGGTTCAGATGCCTTTCAACAAAAGATCTTTCTTTGAACTAGGCTTAAGTATTTGTCAACTTTTCTTTGAAAACAAAGCTATGTTGAGTCTTTTTTCATGAGGTACTTTTGATTTGCATAGAGTAAGGTAGTGTTGTTTTAGTATCTGAATATAAAGGTCATATATGAATTATCCTTATGACTGTACTTATGACCTATCTGGTTCAGAATATACTTACTCTAATTAATCTTCTTTCTCAAAACCAAAAGTCCCATCATGTGCAGCTTGGCTTTAGGACCAACATCATGTGCTGATATTGTGCACATCAAAACCTTTCCCGCTATGTCAGCTAGAAACTTGTATTCTTCTGAAAAATCTTTATTTTTCAAATGAATTGGTTTATCTTTGGAGAAATTCATCTTCTTCAAAGCTTCCTTAATTTCTTCATAATTTAATTCTACTTTTACTTCTCCAAAAGGTAGATCGAATGTTGTCTGAATAAGCTTTAAAGTTATTTGAACATCTGGCCCACTTATTTGTCCAATCATTATTCCATCATCATCTATTGTAATACTGTTGATAAACTTTGTTAACTAAGTTGAATATAGTAGACATCTTGTGGTAATCAACTTGTTTAGTCCAGTATCTGTGAATAGTCTCAAAATTCCTTTAAAAGAATCTCTCACAACAACAAATGATTCTAGATCAGCACTGAATCCTGAATTTGTCTTGGTCGACATTTGAATTCCTGCAAAAATTACAAAAAAACTAGAGCGAAAAGTAGCGGGAAAAATAGAGCGGAGAAGATGAAGAGTTGGAGAAAATATGAAGTCTAAATAAATTGACGAAACGTCGAGAAATTAGGGCATAACTATCTCTTTAGTGGATGTAACATCAATTTCTCTTCGACGTATGCGTAAATATCATAGTCGACGCATATGTTGAGTGATGTCGATGTTGCGTTGACAAGATCCAAAACTCTTCATAGATACCGTCTCTAGACGTTACATTGAATAAAAGTGGATGTTCCGTCAACTTGTATTCAATGTTACGTCAAATACAAAATTAAAATTTTAAATTCTTTTACAGGTTTTTCCCAGCAATATTTGTAATGAAAATTGAAATTTTTAAAATCAATTACTGAGTTTTATCAAGCATGCCCAAAACATCGATAAAGTAGTTGTGCTTGATTTCATCAAGAGGCTTTGTGAAAATATATGCCCTCTGATTTTCAGAAGTCATATATTCCAGGGAAGTTTTCCCTTTTTCCACTTTGTCTTTGAAAAAGTGATGTCTAATTTCTATATGCTTTGTCCTGATGTGTAAGACAAGATTTGAGGCAATTGAAATAGCACTTGGGCTATAACAGAATATTGTGGAGTTAGTGTAATTCAAATTATAATCAAGTAACTGATTCTGCATCCACAAAATCTATGAACAATAGCTTCCAGCAACAATATACTCAGCTTTTGTTGTAGAAGTGGAGACTAATGTTTGCTTTTTACTGAACCAAGATATCGTTTAGCATTTATGAATTGACATATTTTAGAGGTACTTTTTCTATTCAATCTGCATCCTGAATAATCAGCATCAGAATAGCCATATAATTCAAACTCTGATTTTGTAGGATACTATAATCACATCTCTGGTGTACCCTTAAGATGTCTTAAAATTCTTTTTACAAAAATAAGATGAGATTCTTTAGGATTACCTGAAACCTTGCACAGACACCTGTGGCAAACATTATGTCTGGCCTACTAACAGTAAGATAAAGAAGAGATCCAATCACTGCTCTATAATTTTTCTGATCAACAGATTTACCAAAAACATCTTTATCTAAAACAACATTAGTAGTAATGGAGTTTTCATGATGGAGGCAGTTTCCATACCAAATTTCTTTATCAGTTCCTTTGCATAATTGGATTGTGATATAAAAATATCTTCATCACTTTGCTTCGCTTGTAATACAAGAAAGAAGGATAATTCTCCCAAGCTACTCATTTCAAACCTGGATTGCAACAGTTCAGCAAACATTTTACAAAGACCAGAGTCTATTGAGCCGAAAATAATATCATCCACATAAATTTGGATAATATGTAACTTATCCTTATCCGTTTTTGTGAAGAGTATTTTATCCACCTTTTCTCTTTTGATAGAGTGATCTAGGAGAAAGTTTGATAAGATTGTGCGAACAAAAAACAAACATACCGAAAATTTGGAATAACAAATTTTATTATCCAAAAAAAGTGTGTATTACAAAGTTATAGCCTCCCTTTTATAGAATGGAGGAGATGAGAGAGATTACAAATAAGCAATGTGAGACTAAATAATTACAAGTATATGCGATTTTACAAATAAACAAACCGAACAAGTAGCGCAGTTATACAAGCAGACTAACCGCTCGACAACCACCAGAAGGAGAGAACAAGCTGCCACGGAGAATAAGCCGCCACAGGAGACCGCTAGACCGCTGGTCTCCAAGTTGCCTGAGATAAATCGCCAGACCGCTGGGATACCAAACAGCAACAGCCCGATAGACAAGCCGCTGGGATAAACCAACAAACCCCTGGCCTCCAAACAGCAACAGACCGCCCGACCTCCATACTGCAACACTCCCCCTCAAGCTAGAGCATAGATATCAATCATGCCCAGCTTGTCGCAAATGTGGAAAAAGGAAGTGGACACCGGCTTGGTGAAGATACCTGCCAAATCGTTGTCGGAAGTGACGAACGAAGTACAAATCTGTTTCTTCAAGATCTCTTCCCGAATAAAATGACAGTCAACTTCTATGTGTTTTGTTCTCTCATGAAAGACCGGATTTTTGGAGATGTATATCGCGGTCTTGTTGTTACAGAACATAGGTAGAATATAGTTGTATACCTCTCCTAAGTAAGCATGAGAGCTCGTAACCATTTCAACTCACATGTGGTCGATTTCATACTACGATATTCCTCTTCTGCACTAGAACTGGATACCACGGACTGTTTCTTGCTCTTCCAGATCACAAGATTTCCTCCAACAAATGTGCAGAAACCTGATGTTGACTTGCGGTCACCTTCGTCATCAGCATAGCTCAAATCTTAGTACGCTTCAACCCTCATGTGACCATTCTTTTGGAAAAGGAGTCCTTTCCCTAGCGCTGCTTTAACATACTTCAATATCCTCGGGTCAGATTGTAGATGACATTCCCTAGGAGCTTGCATGAATTGGCTCACCTTGCCCACAACATAGGAGATTTCGGGCCTAGTTACCATGAGATAAATGAGTTTGCCAACCAGATGCCGGTATCTCGTAAGATCTGATAAAAGAGGCGAGTTATCTATCCAAGCTTTATCTTCTCCAGCAGCCATGGGACATCGGGCAGGTTTAGCACCAGTAAAACCTGCCTCGTTTAGAAGATCAAGAGCATACTTCCATTGGGAAAGGACCATGGAGTTGGGCTTCCTATAGATTTCAATCCCCAGAAAGTATTTTGGGGAGCCCATATCCTTTGTGACCAGGTATTGACGTAAGTGTTTCTTTGTCAAAGCTACCCCATCCTGGTCATCGCCAGTAAGAAGAATGTCATCCATATATACCGCAAGAACTACCAGACTCGAGGCGGTTTTGCGAATGAATAAGGAGTTATCGACTGAACTTCTTGCAAAACCAATGGTCGCAATAATGCCACTAAACTTGTCAAACTAAGCCCGAGGGCTTTGCTTTAGGCCATTGATGGCCTTCTTCAGCCAACATACCCAGGAGGTTGCTCCATGTAAACATCTTCATGAAGATCACCATAGAGAAAAGCATTCTTAACATCCAGTTGTGAAATGGGACAATCCATGTTGACAACTATAGAGAGAAGGACCCGAATGATGCTGAGACGAGCAACGAGAGAGAAGGTGTTAAAGTAATCAACACCATAGGTCTGAGTGAAGCCTTTGGCAACCAGACAGGCCTTGTATCGATCCACATTACCATCCGGACGAAAATTCACAACAAAGACCCAGCGACAGCCAACCACATCAGTGCCCAAAGGGGAGTAATAAGGGTCCAGGTACCCCATTTAGTGAGGGTAGCATATTTCTCATCCATAGAGGCCTTCCAATGAGGAATATCAAGTTTTTCCTGGTAGGTACGGGGAGTGGTAGTGGCAAAGATAGTCAATGCAAATGGCCTGCGAGAAGGAGTGAGACGATCATATGAAACAACAGCAGTTAGTGAGTGCTGGGTACACTTCTGCACCCCTTTGCGAAGAGCAATGGAAGATCCAGGTTGGCGTGTTCCTCAGTAACTAGAGCATCCATGGCGGAGAGAGCTGGCCCATGAGTGGAGAGAGATGGTCGCGAAGAGGAGGGAGAGAGCAGTGGTGATGAGGGAGAGAGGGAAGGAGGAGACAGTGGAGGGGATGGTGGGAAAATCTCAATGGGAGTAGACGTGGTGGAGGGGACGGTGGGAGAAGACAAAAGAACTGGAGAGGGAGAGGGGTCAGAAAAGAAATAGGACGCATTCTCGAAGAAGGTCACATCCACGGATACGTATTGCTTACGAAGAATGAGATCAAAGCAACAGTAGCCTTTTTGAGTAGTTGAGTAATCCAAAAGACACACTTGGTGGCATGTGAGTCGAGTTTGTCATGAGTGGCGGAAGGATTGTGCACAAAAGCCGTGCACCCAAAGATTCGCAGAAGGAGAGAAAACGGATCCTTTCCCGGATATAGAATAGAGAATGAGGTTTGTCCGTGGAGAACCGTGGACGAAATGCGATTAATGAGGTAACATGAGATGAGGACAGCGTAGCCCCAATAGGAGCGAGGAACATGCATCTGTCATCAGAGTACGAGCGACATCAAGGAGGTGACGGTTTTTGCATTTTGCCACCCAATTTTGTTGTGATGTATAGACACAACTAATTTGATGAATAATACCATGTTGCATATAGAAAGAAGAGAAAGCAGTGCTAAGATATTCCTTAACGTTGTGAGAGCGAAAGATTTTAATAGACATATCAAACTGATTCTTAATCATATTATAAAATGATGTCCATATAGAAAAGAGTTCGGAGCGATCCTTTAAAAGATACACCCACATACACCTAGAGAAATCATCAATAAATGTTACAAAATATGAACTACCCCAACCTATGGTGAGGGTAGGAGCAGGACCCCAGATATCGGAGTGAACAAGTTCAAACAGCCGGGAATATCCACGACCTTGCTTCGGTGGGAAGGATGAGCAGTGATGCTTGCCAAGCTGGCATGCATCACAGTTGAGAGGAGGACTCTGTGAAGGAAGATGTGGCAGAAGCTGACGAAGAAGTCATGGAGGAGTATGACCAAGACGAAGGTGCCACTGAAGAAGATCATTAGAAGATGAGGAGAAGGAGGATAGTGCGGAAATGTTGTCAGGAAAGTAGAGGCCGCCGCTCTCAGTCCTAGTAGCAATCGTCCGCTTGGAGCCCGGATCCTGAAAAGAACAAGTAGTAGAAGTGAATGTGACGAAACATTGTAGTTGCTTGCAAAGAGAAGTAACAGATAACAAGTTGCAAGGGAACTTAGACACGTAGAGGTTGTCCGCTAAGCGAAGAGACGGAGTGACTTAAACAACAGCCGTTCCATTGACTGGTGAGGGAGAGTCATCCGCAATAAGGATCAGGGGCAACCGGTCATACTATTCTAGGAGAGAAAAACATTGCGGATTGTCGGTCATATGATTGATAGCACCAGAGTCGATCAACCATTTACCTTGAGTAGCGACGTGGGCACTACTTGAAGATGTGACCACGGAGGCGGACAGCTTCGAAGAAGAAGTGGAAGCATCCCCAGATGGTTGAAGATGAGGATGCTTCTTCCAGCAGCGATCAATTGTGTGGCCGGTACGGCCACAGTAAGAGCAGAGAAAGTGGGAAGCACCGCGTTCGCTGGATGGGAGGTGGCGGCCTCCAGAGCCACTTTGTTGAGTATAGTGAGCTAAGTTGTCCTGTTGAGGAGGGGAGGATAACAACGACGTTATAGCAGAGAGGTAATAGCAGCAATACAAGCAGCAGTGGCATCTAGGGTGGGAGACTCCGCCTTGCCAAGGATTTATTGACGTATCATGTCATACGACTCAGGAAGTCGCAGAAGATAACACACAATTAGAAGCTCCTTGAAGTGTTTGTGTTGCTCAGCGAGATCTGTAGAGAAGGGAGAGAAGGGGCGATTTTGGAGAATTTCGGCCCCGAGAGCCTGAACTTGTTAGTAAGAAGCATCATGAGACATGGAGGGACGGGCAAAGAGGTCTGCATATAGAGTATAAATGTGTGACGTATGAGCCCCCTTGGAGTATAGAGCGGCAAGATGTAGCCAAGAATCCTTGACGGTTTCATCATGATGGATGACTGGTAGGCATTCATCAGAGAGGCTATTAGCTGCCATGTGTGGACAAGAGCATCGCTGGCATCCCAATCGTTAAAGAGAGGGGAATCATGCGGAGGAGGGTCATCAGTGAGATGATGATGTTTGCGTTGAGAGCGGAGAAGGAAGGTGAAGGAGACACTCCAATCCTAGTAGTTGGGATCGATGAGTTTGGAAACGGTGCCAAGGTTATCCGAAGGAGTGGGGGAGTAGGAGGAGGAGCGGCAATGGGAGTAGTGGTGGTAGAGATATCAGAGGTTGCCATAGAAGAGAGCAGCGAGAAGTACAAGTCGCGGCTAGAAGGAGAGGCCGCAGCGACAAAGAACAAGTCACAACTACAAAGACCGGGGCGCAGCTAGAAAATGAGGGCGCGGCGACTAGGCACAGGTCGCGGCAAGAAGAGCAGGTCACGACGACTTAAGAACTGGTCGCGGCGACAAAAGGAGGATGTGGCGACTAAAGACATGTCACTGCAGGAGGAACATGTCACGGCGACTGAATAACAGGTCACGGCGAGAAAAAAGAGGAATTAAAGAGGTCGTGCACACAAAGGGCAGCGACACAGAGAGAAAGAAATCGCGCGATCAGGGAGAAAGTAGGCGGAAGAAACAAGTCGCGAAGACAGGTCGTGAGAAGAGGAATCAAGCCACACGAACAAAGAGGGCTTACAAAATCAGGACGAAAAGACCGAGTCCCTCTGATACCATGTGCGAATAGAAAACAAACAGGCAAAAATTTGTAATAACAAATTTTATTATCCAAAAAAGTGTGTATTACAAAGGTATAGCCTCCCATTTATAGAATGGATGGGATGAGAGAGATTACAAATAAGCAATGTGGAACTAAATAATTACAAGTATATGCGGCTTTACAAATAAACAAACCGAACAAGTCGCGCGGTTAGACCAGCAGGCTAACCGCTCGACAACCACCAGAAGGAGAGAACAAGCTGCCACAGAGAACAATCCGCGAAAGGAGACCGATAGAACACCGGTCTTCAAGTCTCCTGAGACAAACAGCTAAACCGTTGGGATACCAAACAACAACAGCTCGACAGATAATCCGCTGAAATAAATCGCCAAACCGCCCGACCTCCGAACAACAACAGACTGCCCGGCCTCCATACTGCAACAAAGATCTCATACCTAGCACTTGGAGCTTATTTTAAACCATAAAGTGCTTTATTTAGTTTATAGACATAAGAGGGGTAAGTTGAATTGACAAAACCAAGTGATTGTTCAACATAAAATTCCTCTTAAAGATTTCTATTAAGAAAAACACTTTTACATCCATTTGATAAACTTTGATTCTTTTGTATACTGCATAGGCCAGAAATAATCTGATTGGTTAAAGCTTGGCCACTTGTGCTAAAAGTTTGATTATAATCAATCTATTCTTCTTATCTATAGCCTTGAGCAACAATTCTAGCCTTATTTCTTATTATTACTCCATTAGAATCCATTTTATTTCTGAATACCCACTTTGTTCTAATATATGGGTAATACTTTGGTCTCTCCACTAGTGTCCACACTTTATTTATTTCTAATTGTGCAAGCTCTTCTTGCATAGCAACAATCCAATGTGTATCATTATCTGCTTCCTCAAACTTCTTAGGTTTATATTGTGAAAGAAAGCATTGTAACATAACTTATGCAGATAATTGCTTTCTATTCTTCACTCCTTGATTCACATTTCCAATCACTTGAGTTGGTGGATGGTCTCTAAGAATTGATCTCTGTGAATTTATTCTATCTTGAATAATTTGATGATGACCCCCTTGTTGCTCAACAATTTCTTTTGTATGTTGAATATCCGTCACTTGGTCATTAATTTGATTTGTAATAATAGGTGGACGAAGCATCCCTTCAACTGGTGCATCATCATCTGAACTTTCTACAATATCTTTTGATTGATAAATAAGCTTATTAGATGAGTTTTTGTAATCTCTTCAATCTATAGCTCTTTGAAATCATCACTTAAATAATCTTGTTCCTGCAAAAGATTCTTGATGGAAGTTTTCTCCCCCTTGGAATAAGAAAGAGTTTCAAGAAATACTACATGCATGGATTCCTCAATTCTAAGGGGGTCCTTTTATTATAATACATATAAGCTTTTCTTGTCAAAAAATATTCTAGAAATATTCCAACATCAGCTTTCTTGTCAAATTTGACAAGATAACTTTTCTCATTATTAAGTATGAAACAAGCACACCCAAATATTCTAAAATAAGAGACTGTATGTGTTTTTCCTTTTAAAAGTTCATAAGTGGTCTTTAACTTTGTTTTGTGAATTAGACTTCTATTGAGAATATAATTAGCAATGTTTACTGCTTAAGCCCAAAAGGATCTAGGTAGATTTGATTCTACTAATAAAGTTCTACCATATTCGATAAGTATTCTATTTTTCCTTTCAGGCACTCCATTTTGTTGAGGAGTTTTAGAAGCTGAAAAACTTTGCTTAATTCCTTCATCCTCACAGAATCTAAAGATCAATTGATTTTAAAACTTTGTGTCATGATCACTTCTTATCAAAGACACTTCAGTATCATATTCAGATTGAATCTTGATAAATCTTGAAAGGACTAAAAAGGTTTCAGACTTATTTCTTAGGAAGAACATCCAGCTAAATCTTGAGTAGTCATCCACTATTACCTGAGTATAAGACTTTTCTCCTAAATTTTGAGTAGTAAGTGGACCAAATAAATCCAGTAGATATAAAATCCTAGGAGAATCATTCTTACCAATTGGTTTGAATGATTATTTAACTTGCTTACCCTTCTAACATGCCCTACAAGTATTAAGTTTTTTATACTTACCTTTTGGGTAAGACTCTTACCAAATCATCCTTTGCAAGCGTAGCTACGGTCTTGTGATTGACATGACCAAACCTCTTGTATCATAGCTCATTCCTGTTTAATTCAGCATTAAACAAACATATTTCATCCGTGGTTGAGCAAAAATCAACTACATAGATATTACATTTGTTGGGTATTGTATCCACATTAACCCAGATTTGATGAAGTCACCCTTGAACTAAGATGAATTAAGTTGTATTTCATGCTTTGGTTGAGTTATGTGTGTGCAGGACTCTAATGGCAAGTGTAGACCAATGTCAGTCTACAATGTAATCCCTCATTGTGTGATCCAAGGTGTTGACTCATGTGTAGTCTCTCTATTGGGATACACTTCATATTCAAGCACTAGGACTTATTGGAAAAGACTTGATAGTGGTCTCACCAAAGAGAAGAGAATCCTGTCAAAGAAAATTTACTAAGTGTTTTACTCGAGTAGTTCTATACCTACTCGAGTGAATATCTCAGTTTATACTTGAGTAAAATTACTCTTACTCGAGTAAGGATGATAGATCCCGAGTAGTCAATTTATGGCTTTCGAGTAGTTAAGACAACTACTCGAGTAGTTTCCCTCTTACTATCGTGTTTACAGATTTCCATCTCCAAATATATTCTGAGTAAATTACTCAAGTAGTACTTTATAGTACTCAAGTAGTTTATACATTCTATCTCGAGTAGTTAAGTCATGTACTCGAGTAGTTCATTTACTACTCGAGTAGTCCAGTATTTATACTCGAGTAACCAGAATTTCTTCCCTCAGAATTTCTCTATGTCAATTACTCGAGTATTTATTTCCATATACTCGAGTAGTTCTCATCCTCTCGAGTAGTTCAACTTCACTACACGAGTAACCCAGAATTCCAGTTCAGAAAATATTCTAAGTCACTGACTCGAGTAGTTCATCTGCCACTCGAGTAGCTTATTCTCATTTACTCGAGTAGTATTTCTTGTACTCGAGTAGTCTAACTCCACTTCACGTGTAATTCCTTAAGTACTCGAGTAAGTCTTTTTGGTACTCGAGTAGCTGATCAACTTCTCAATTTTCTTCAAGATTATACTCGACTAGTTCTCTTCAAGTTACTCGAGTAACTGTCTCTAAGTACTCGAGTAGTTATTTTCATCTCTCTCGAGTAGTTATATAAAGTACTCGAGTAGTAATTTATTCACTAGAGTATGTCTCTTCAGTTTTTCTGAAAGATTTCGTTAAGTCCAGTTTAACAGATGTTAATAAATTTATGGTGTATGTGTCGCTACGACGAATGAATATTACCAAGAATTTCTGACAAATCGCAACAACACATAAACCTAAGAGGATCGTTTTAACCAAACACTAGTAGTCTCAATATGGGGTTTAAACTATATTTATTTTTCTAATTGGAGAACACAAAAAATTATAAAGTGAGCTAGAACACACGGTAACTGAAGTGCGGAAATTAATTTGTACCGTTCTTGGACTCTTGCTCGTTCTTCATGATCGCGAAAATTCGCAACAGTTGCGATGTGTTGTTCCTTATGAATTCCGCTGCACCCAAGGATTCTCTCAACATACAAGTTTATGAACTGCTCTAAATCTCTAGAACAAGAAATGTCAGATATATAATGAAATATGAGGTACAAAATTAGTTGTAAGTGACAACCATGTGTTTGTTAGTCAAACACACAATCCAGTAAAAATCAATCACTCATGCTCCATCTTAGATTCAAAACTGAACTAAATCAAAAGGGGTCTGAACAGGTGATTTAGACAAATGAATATTATATATCTGGTATTGCTTTAATAAAATTTTAATGGTCAAATCATACCTGCTGAGTACGAATCAATTTAGATGAAAACTCAAGGGATAAGATCACCGGTCTTCACTACCAGAGTAGGTGAATAATCTCGGTCACAGTCCGCCGGCCACCATGAAGAAGAAAGGATAGTGGTCGTTCGATATCCACTGGATCACCAAAAACAACACCGGTGATGGAGATCTGCAGAGAAACTATGCCGGCGATGGAGATCTGCAGAGAGACTATGCCGGCGATGGAGATCCGCAGGGAGACTGTGCCGGCGATGGAGATCCGCAGGGAGACGTCGCGGACCTGCGAGCTTGGCGGTGGAGATCCGAGAAAACAGAGGACTTCCTGGTTGAAGATCTCAAAAGTTTTTCTTCAGGCCACCGAAAACAGTAAGAGGAAAAGGTGATTCTCTTTTCTAAAATGAAACGCTCGGGATTTCACCCTTGTTCACACGGAATGGAATGAATCATGAAAGGAATAGAATATTAGGCTTAATAGGCAGCCCCTTTGGGAGTTACTAAAATAGGGTAATCAATTCTCATAACTCCCAAAAATAAAATCCAAATAAATTAAATCTCATAAAACCAATTGATATTCAAATTTTCATGTCCATTCATATGCCAAGAGCGAGACCGAACTCGCGACTGAAATTACGAGACGGTCGGGCCCACCTATCTCAGGCTTCGACCATTCGCACGATTAAATTAACGCGCGCTCGTAAGAGACTGAATGGACTCAAAACTCACGTGCAATTTCATCGAGACGTCTCGATGAGTCAAGTTCACTTAACGGAAAATTTCTAACATTCTCCCACTTGTACTTGTGCTCATCGTAACTTATGACATTCTGATAAAATCTTCACTAAAATTAAGGGTACCATTTAGCGAACGTGGTATGGAGTCTACTCCCACGTCAATCCGGTCCAATCAAATCCTTCACTCCGAATTATGACGGCAACCGCATCATTGAGCGACACGGGACCTTCCATGGTCACAAAAGCTTACGGATCTAATCGACATGGACAAAGCGTGGTCAAATAAAACATAGAACAATACACTGAAAATATGCACATGAAGATTGTTCTAATTTGGTGGTCAACCAAACTTCTCAAATGAATGCACTAAACCATGCTGCGAGAAGTTCTTAAGTGTTCAAAAGAACAAGTATGTCTAACCTTAAGGTTCCAAAATTCATGCGTCAAAAGACATACTACAGGCCATAATTCAAATGAAGTGTCCTAGGCCTTATGCTCCGACTGACACAAGTCATGAGACTTTGTATGAAGTGTGACGTGTCACATAAATTCAACAAATATTGAAACTTAATAATATTGTTGAATCAATATACTTCAATTATTAAATGAATTAAATAAAGTGCAAACCAAACGACAGATAACTGAATTAGAGCTCCATGAAGCCTCCCACTAATCAAGCACATCGATCGACACTTTAAGCCCCATATTAATAACATGTTTCTGAAACACGTTAGGGCGAAGTCCTTTAGTAAGTGGATCGGCCAACATGTCATCTGTCCCTAAATGCTCCACCAAAATTCACCCTTCTTGACCAATTCCTTAACGGTCAAGAATTTAATTTCCATATGTTTGGACCGTGTGATACTTTTATTGTTCATCGAGAACATAACTACAGAGATGTTATCACAGTACATCCGGACTGGTCCAACTATAGAATCGACAACCTTTAACTCTGAAATGAAATTCTTAAGCCACACTGCGTGAGTGGAAGCTCCAAAAAGAGCGACGAACTCTGCATGCATTGTCGACGAAGTGATGAGTGTCTGTTTGACACTCCTCCACGAAACGACCCCACCAGCAAACTTAAATATATAACCTGAAGTGGACTTCCTATCATCCTCACACCCGGCAAAATCAGAATCTGTATACCCTACTAACTCAAGGTTTTGAACTCTATGGTAGACTAACTTTACATCCTTAGTTCCCTTTAAATACCTTAGGACTTTCTTAGCAGCTACCCAATGATCAGGTCCTGGGTTCGACTGATATCTGCCTAAAAGTCCCACTGCGAAGGTAATGTCCGGTCTGGTACAGACTTGGGCATACATTAAGCTGCCTACCGCACTAGCATAAGATATATCCTTCATGCGCTCTCTCTCTATGTCGTTCCTGGGGCATTGTGATAAGCTAAGCTTATCACCTTTAAGCACAGGTACTTAACCAGGCTTACAATCGAGCATGCTAAATCTCTCAAGTACACGCTCGATGTAGGCTTTCTGAGAGAGTGCTAATGAATAGTGAGATCGGTCCCTAATGATCTCAATCCCTAGAACGAAGGATGCTTCTCCAAGATCTTTCATGTCAAAGTGTTTTGACAGAAATTGCTTAGATTCATGCAATAATGCCAAATCACTGCTCGCAAGCAAGATGTCATCTACATAAAGAATTAAGAAGATGAATCTGCTCCCACTGATCTTGAGATATATGCAACGGTCTACCTTATTTTCTACAAAACCAAAAGAAGTAACTACCTCATCAAATTTCAAATACCACTGTCTAGAAGCTTGCTTCAGACCATATAGGGACTTGTTAAGTTTACATACAAGTTTGTCGGAATGACCAGACTTGAATCCCTCAGGCTGCACCATATAGACCTCCTCGGCAAGATCGTCATTCAGGAATACGGTCTTTACATCGATCTGGTGTAGCTCCAAATCATAATGAGCTACTAATGCCATTATCACTCTGAAAGAGTCTTTAGAGGAAACGGGAGAAAAAGTCTCGTGGTAATCGATTCCTTCTCTCTGCGTAAATCCCTTGGCTACCAGTCTAGCTTTAAACCGCTCGACCTTTCCTTTAGAGTCCTTCTTGGTCTTAAACACCCATTTAGAACCAATGGGCCTACAGCCTTTGGGTAACTCAACCAACTCCCAAACCTTATTCAGCTTCATAGACTCCATCTCGTCTTTCATCGTATCCCACCACAGATCAACTTGAGGTCCAAACACAGCTTCATTAAATGTCACTGGGTCAACTACTTGACCAATGTCATAATCACTCTCTCCTAAATAGACTTCATAGTCTGAGGAAATTGCAGGCCTTCTCTGCCTAATAGATCTCCTGGCAGGTGGATGAACCTCCTGAACATGAGGAGGAACCTCAACTGAAATCGGTGGTAAGACCGCTTCCACATCCTCCACTTGTTCCGTCACGGGTTTAGGCACCGCACGATCTTTTATCAAGGGCACAAATAAATTAATGGGCACAACTTCCTCGACTTCACTAATAGGACGAGAGCAACTAAGTTCATCAGCGACATCCCATTCTAAAAATTTAGCTGTTTGTGACTCCACAATTCTGGGTCCTCCTAAAGGGGAATAGAACTTAAATCCCTTGGAGTGATCTGGGTAGCCAATGAAATAGCAACGACAAGACCTAGGGGAAATCTTACTTTCTGATGGGCTATACAAACGGACTTCTGCAGGACAACCCCAGACACGCAAATGATTAAGGCTGGGTCGTCTACCAGTCCACAACTCAAAAGGGGTTTTAGGTACTGACTTAGACGAGACTCTATTAAGGATGTACACTGCAGTCTTAAGCGCCTCACCCCACAAAAATTCAGGAAGATTCGTTCTACTCATCATGCTCCTCATCATCTCCTTAAGGGTGCGATTACGCCTTTCAGCCACACCATTCTGTTCAGGACTACCCGGCATGGAGTACTGGGCAACAATGCCACAGCTCTACAAGTATCTGGCAAATGGACCTTTATGTTGCCCGGAGGCATCATGTCTACCAAATACTCGCCACCTCTGTCAGACCTAACAATCTTGATGTCTTTCCCTATTTGTTTCTCAACTTCTGTCTTGAAAATCTTGAACTTTTCAAGAGATTCAGACTTCTCCTTAATTAAGTACAAATAGCCAAAACGGGAGTAGTCATCAATGAATGTAATAAAATAGGTGTTCCTACAGAGGGTAGTGGAATAAGGACCACTAATGTCCGTATGAATAACCTCTAACACACTTGAACTATGAGTTGAGCCTTTTTTCTTAATCTTGGTCATCTTACCTCTACAGTAGTCCACGCATGTCTCTAGGTCATTGAAGTCTAGAGTAGGAAGAATGTTTTCCTTAATTAATCTTTCTACTCTCTCCCTAGAGATATGACCTAACCTTTTATGCCATAGCATGAAGGACTGCTCCTTAATGAGAGGTCTTTTACTAGTAACATTCTCTATATTATATGAGGTGGCATAAAAATCAACAGGTGCAAGACATATTCTATATAAACCATTAGATAATGAACATTGGCCAATAAACTGAGATTCATGAAATAGCTTAATTAAACCACCAGAAATATTAAAACCATAATTAAGTCTATCTAATGCTGAAATAGAAATCAAGTTCCTTCTAAATGAAGGAATATAAAATATGTCTTTTAATAAAAGTTGATATCCAGAATCAAGGACCAAACAAATGTCCCCGATGAACTCCACCTCCACCTCTGCATTGTTGCCAACCGTGAGTCTGCACTCACCCTTGCTTGGCCTCCTCCTTTTGATGAACCCCTTTAGGTGCAAAGCCACGTTTATCCATCCAAGCTTTAAATTTCAGGAACTCGTGCTTCACGTGCCCCTTCTTCTTACAAAAGAAGCAGCTAAGAGGCTTCTTTCCACCAGTGTCCTTGCTCCCTAAAGCTTGTCCATCCTGAGCTTTAGATGGAGCTTTGAACTTCTTCTTCTTCTTGAATGAGGGTTTGACAACGAGTAACACAGTGTTCGTCTTTTCCTTCTTCAGTTTCTCCTCCTCAACAACACAATGAGTGATAAGATCATTTATCTTCCACGCCTCATCTTGAGAACTATAGGTGGTCTTCAAAATGCTGAACTCCGCAGGAAGAGTATTTAGTGCTTGATGCACTATCAAGGCTTCAGGGAGAGTAATCTCCATCTCCTGCAGTTTGGTCTGATAATAGACCATCTTTAGTATGTAATCACGGACTCCGCCTCCTCCCGAATACCTCATGGAGAAGAGGTCCTGAATCAGAGTCCCAATCTCAGCATTGGAAGACACCTTATATCACTGCCCAACGGCAGTCAGAAAATCCCTAGCGACGGTCGTGTCTAGAAGACCACTCAGCAGGTGCTCCGGAATGCAACGCTTCATAGTCAACAAGCAGATTTTGTTCGACTTGTTCCATGCACCGTAATGATCCTTCTCAACTTGAGTGCTAGTCGCTGTGAGGGTTGCAGGCTGGTTGGTATTCATGGCCATCTCTATGTCCGCCATCTCAAGAGCAAACATGATGTTGGACTTCCACTTCTTAAAGTTCGATCCAGTGAGATTTTCAATGGTCGTCATATTGTTGTGGACTGTAAAGGTGACTGAAAAGAGAGAAAAGAAAAATCAGTGACAGATAGGGCAACAGTGGCTATAAAACCCTAAATAGCACACTAGGCGGAGAATCCTGGCTCGTCAACACGCAACACCTTTGGGCAGACTACGTGCCACACAATTAGTAATTCTCCACACAAGAACCAGCAACAGTTATGCTTGAGCTTTTCGTAGAACTACCACCTTTGGGTGAATGGCTTACTAGAGTCCTGCACTACCGTCAAAATGTCCTTGTGTAAACCTCTGAACCTATTGCGCAAGCACCACCTTTGGGTGAATGATTGCGCACTAGTCTCAGAGAACTCCCTAAAATATGTGAAACCGTAAACTCACAAATCGACTCGAAAAGGCCACTTTGGCGGCTGCAGTTCTTATCAATCCACGAGACCCTTTCACACTGGTATATCTGAATATTGCCCTAAATTAATATCGTGTTTCTTAGCTTAATGAGGTGTGGGCAATCAATCGTCTTAAAGAAAACACAACTCCTTTGTCGGGGATTGATTTATGAAAAACACTTTTGAATATCAATCCCAAATTTGTTTCTCTCTAAATACTTAATGGGTTTTGAAAATAGTGTTCTTTAACTGAATTAATTAGAAAAATAATTTACTCCAAATTATGAAGGAGACTAATAGGTTTAGGTTAACCTGCTCTGATACCAACTGTTAATAAATTTATGGTGTATGTGTCGCTACGGCAAATGAATATTACCAAGAATTTCTGACAAATCGCAATGACACATAAACCTAAGAGGATCGTTTTAACCAAACACTAGTAGTCTCAATATGGGGTTTAAACTATATTTATTTTTCTAATTGGAGAACACAAAAAATTATAAAGTGAGCTAGAACACACGGTAACTGAAGTGCGGAAATTAATTTGTACCGTTCTTGGACTCTTGCTCGTTCTTCATGATCGCGGAAATTCGCAACAGTTGCGATGTGTTGTTCCTTATGAATTCCGCCGCACCCAAGGATTCTCTCAACATACAAGTTTATGAACTGCTCTAAATCTCTAGAACAAGAAATGTCAGATATATAATGAAATATGAGGTACAAAATTAGTTGTAAGTGACAACCATGTGTTTGTTAGTCAAACACACAATCCAATAAAAATCAATCACTCATGCTCCATCTTAGATTCAAAACTGAACTAAATCAAAAGGGGTCTGAACAGGTGATTTAGACAAATGAATATTATATATCTGGTATTGCTTTAATAAAATTTTAATGGTCAAATCATACCTGCTGAGTATGAATCAATTTAGATGAAAACTCAAGGGATAAGATCACCGGTCTTCACTACCAGAGCAGGTGAATAATCTCGATCACAGTCCGCCGACCACCATGAAGAAGAAAGGATGGTGGTCGTTCGATATCCACTGGATCACCAAAAACAACACCAGCGATGGAGATCTGCAGAGAAATTATGTCGGCGATGGAGATCTGCAGAGAGACTATGCCGGCGATGGAGATCCGCAGGGAGACTGTGCCGGCGATGGAGATCCGCAGGGAGATGCCGCGGACCTGCGAGCTTGGCGGTGGAGATCCGAGAAAACAGAGGACTTCCTGGTTGAAGATCTCAAAAGTTTTTCTTCAGGCCACCGAAAACAGTAAGAGGAAAAGGTGATTCTCTTTTCTAAAATGAAACGCTCGGGATTTCACCCTTGTTCACACGGAATGGAATGAATCACGAAAGGAATAGAATATTAGGCTTAATAGGCAGACCCTTTGGGAGTTACTAAAATAGGGTAATCAATTCTCATAACTCCCAAAAATAAAATCCAAATAAATTAAATCTCATAAAACCAATTGAGATTCAAATTTTCATGTCCATTCATATGCCAAGAGCGAGACCGAATTCGCGACTGAAATTACGAGACGGTCGGGCCCACCTATCACAGGCTTCGACCATTCGCACGATTAAATTAACGCGTGCTCGTAGGAGACTGAATGGACTCAAAACTCGAGTGCGATTTTATCGAGACGTCTCGATGAGTCAAGTTCACTTAACGGAAAATTTCTAACATTAAAGTACTCGAGTAGTAACTGTCTCTAAGTACTCGAGTAGTTATTTTCATCTCTCTCGAGTAGTTATATAAAGTACTCGAGTAGTAATTTATTCACTAGAGTATGTCTCTTCAGTTTTTCTGAAAGATTTCGTTAAGTCTAGTTTAACAGATTCTTTAATGAGCCTTAACGTGATTTGTCCACATGTCCCTCATTATGAATTAATTATGACAGATTATCTCTGATCCTAGATAAGGTCTTGTCAAACCGACAAACCCTAAGGAGTTTTATCAAAAAATTTTTGCAGCCGAATTTTTGTTCTAAGTTTTCTGTTCCTCTCTCTCTCTCTCTCTCCAAGAAGCCGCCGCCGCCGATTCTCATCGGCTAGGGTTTTCATTTTCAGAGGATTCAGATTAAGAAGGTTTTACAGATCGAGATTGCCACACCGCTCTTCATCTTCTATTCGATCGTGTGAAGCCAAGAAGATACAGATTTGATTTTGCCGAGATTTTCTTCACCTATCTGATAAAGCCGAAAAGTCTAGAAGAAGAAGATCCTGGCCGATTACTTGTAGATCTGATAAAAATTCTTTGTTTGTATTTCATACACATTTTATTTCATTATTGTAGGAGAAGTTGTCTCCGAGTGTAGGAGCATTTGACTCCAAGATTGTAGAAAGTTTCATCTTCCGAGTGTAGATCCGCTTTGTGGATCGAGATTGTAGGAACGTTGTTCCGAGGCGTAGGATTGGGTTTTCAATCTGAGATTGTGGAGTAGTCGAGTCTAGTTTATTGCTAGATCGGTGAGGGAAAGTGAATGTACCCAAGATTGGGGAACCACTATAAATCTTGCTTCGTCTGTGATTGATTGGTAGATAGTTCTGTGTATAGATCTAATTTTTTATTTCGCAAAAAGACGCACAAATCACCTATTCACCCCCCTCTAGGTGATTTAGGCAGATAACTAATAACTTTCAATTGGTATCAAAGCGAGGTTGATCATTAAAAGGTTAACACCTTGATCAGATCCTTCTCTTGTTGTCTTTTGAGATCTACCAAACATGGACAATGCTAAAGATTTTGCCAAGCTTCTTTTGTTCACCAAGAATAATTTTCTCATGTGGAAAGAGAGAATCAAATTCTTTATGGAAGCTGTGGATCCAAGGATCTTCATGATAGTTGAAGAAGGTCCTTCCATTCCGATGACACTCTTCACTATAGATCCAACCAAGAAAGTTCCAAAGAAACTAATGGATCTAGATAATGACGAGATTGCACTTGTGTCATTAGACAAAAAGGCCAAAAACATTATAGCAAGTGCAGTCGATGACTTCATGCTGCAAAACCTGATCCACTGCCAGTCTGCAAAGGAGATGTGGCAGTCTCTAGTTACCTTGATGGAAGGTACAAAAGAAGTGAGGGATGATAGAAGATCCCTTCTAAATCAAAAGTATGAAGCCTTCCGATAAGGAAACAAGGACACTATTACTGATACATTTGAGAATTTCTTCAAGATAGTAAATGGCCTAAGGGTCTATGGCAGAGTCTTCACTAACAGAGAATTAAATGACAAGTTTTTGAGATCCCTAACTAAGTAATGAGATAACAAGGTCTGTGCCATCAGGGAGTTTGGAAAACTAGACGAGACAGACCCACAGAATGTCTTCGGGAAGCTTATGTCATTTGAGCTTCAACTCAATACCAGAAAGGCTGAAGAAGAGAAGAGTAGGTCTGCATTCAAAGAGAAGTCTGTTGCTTTAAAGGCAGAAACTTCAAAGAAGTCAAAGGCTGTTCCTCCAGCTCCAGCTCAAGAAGTAAGTGAAGAAGAAATATCGGAGCCAAGTACCTCAGGCTCTGAGCTATCTGAAGGAGAGTTCTCACTACTCTCACGACAGTTCAAGAAATTCTTGAACAAGAAGAAGCACTGGAAAGGCAAGGATGCCTCTTATAGAAGATCACAACGTGATGGTGATCGTCAAAGAAAAGTCCCAAGTAGCCTCGACAGGTATACTCCTAAAAAGAATAAACATATTTCGACTGACATTATTTGTTACTGCTGTAATAAGCAAGGACACGTCATTGCTGACTGCCCCCTACGAAGAATGAGGGTGGAAGAAGAGAGGAAAAGAAGTCCTCATACAATAAGAAGAGGATAGATAAGAGCTTAATAACCAAAAAGGGCAAGACTCTTAGTGACTCCGACTCATCAGAGTCGAGTGAAGAAGAAGAAGCCTATTTTGGGCTTATGGCTCAGACAGATGACGAACAAGATCCCCAGTTCACTAGGAAGGTAAACTCTCACACTCCTCTTTCAGAATCTGAAGCTTCTGAGCATGATCATGAGGACAGCTCTTATGACGGTTTGTCTGAACTCATGGCCCAGTACAAGGAGTTGATCATGGCTTACGACAAATTTCGTCGAGTCGTGAAAACTCAGACTAAAGAGATAAAGTCTCTAAAAGCTGAAGATAGCATCTTGAGAGAAGAAGTCGCTAAGACTGACTCACTCAAAGAGAAATTCAATAATGTTATTGAAGAATACAATAAAGCTCTTGAGCACCTTGATCTAAAAGAGAAAATCATCAAAGAGTTGGAAGAATAACTTGCTGCTGAGAGGAAACTTGTTGAAAGTTTCTTAAAGCCTAAGACTATTCTTCCCTTCGTTGTTGAATTCTCAGTGAAGACCAAGGGTGCTGGACTAGGACATGAAGAAGCTCCTAGTAAATCTTCGAGGAGAAATAAGGCCCAACGAAAGAATAAGGCAGCCAAAAAGGCCTTGGCCAAAGAGAAGGGGAAAGCCCCTCAAGATCAGACCTCTTTCAAAAATGTCATATTTCCATCAAATGAGTTTGATCTTGACTCATCCTACAGACACTTTGCTAGGCCTACCTATGTAGAGCCAAAGTCCCGTTATCAAGGATGGAATCGCCCCAGAAATTTTGGTGAAAGTGTCTTTAAGGCACCTTATGAAGAACTGATTCTTCAGAGCTATGACCCTTTCAATCATGGTCATAACTTCAAGAAAGTATCAAAGGCAAAGCCCGTTGTGGAAAAGCCAATAAAGGAGAAGAAATCATGTGATTGTCATCATCATGAAGCTTCTTCTTCCAAGAATGCTGCCCCTGCTAGACCACAACTTCAAAAGGCCAAGCAGGAGAACAAAAGGCAAAGGTACAACAGATTTGACTGTTGGTGCTGTGGCAAAATTGGTCACTTTGCCATCGATTGCTGGTTTAATCCCAGAAATGATGCAATCCCTCATGTTGGCAATATGAGAAAGACCACTCATAATGCTAATATTTGTAGGGGGAGTGTTCTAACCCGAGACCAATGACCCAAACATATTTGGGTTCCTAAGGCAAACTGATTGTGATTGCAGGTATGTCCAAAGGCCACCAAAATGTCAATCTGGTATTTGGATAGTGGATGCTCTCGGCATATGACCGGGACTAGAAGCCTACTTCAGAACTTCTCCCCAGTCTTGAATGGACCAAAGGTTATCTTTGGAGGTTCAGACCGTGGAATCACTAAAGGCTACAGTAAGATTACTAATGGTAGTGTATCTTTTTCATATGTAGCTTATGTTGAAGGATTGGAACACAATCTTATAAGAATAGGCCAACTCTGTGATAAAGGATACATAGTTAAGTTTCACGCTGGTAAGTGCTTGATAAAATCTGTTGACAATATGGAAACGATTCTATCCGGTACTCGAAGCAGAAACATATTTTGTTTGAATTTCATTTGTATAGACTCTTCTACACCAGTGTGCTTTTTAGCAAAAGATAGTTCATCTCTTGGTGACCAATGGCACAAGAGACTAGCGCATATTAATTCCAAAATTATTAATAAATTATTTTCAATGAACTTATATGTGATGCCCCAAATGTCAAGTACGTCAAAGATAGACCTTCTCATGCATGTGTAAAAGGCAAGCAAACAAGGGCTACCTTTAAAAGAGTTTTTGACAAAGATTCTAATAGATGTTTACATCTACTGTATATGGACTTGTTTGGTCCACTACAAATTAGAAGTTTGGGAGGTAAAGATTATATGCTAGTAATTGTTGATGATTACTCGTGCTTTGCGTGGGTGTTCTTTCTGAAACACAAGTCAGATACCTTCGACATCTTTACTAATTTTGTCAGGCAAGTTCAGAATGAGTACAACTGCTCCATAGTCAAAATCAAAAGTGACAATGAAACAGAGTTCAAGTCTGGGGCCATGACAGAATTTTGTGAAAGCTTGGGTATCTTTCATGAGTTTTCCTCTCCTCGTATTCCACAATAGAACGGAGTGGCCGAGAGAAGGAATAGGACACTCATAGAAGCCTGCAGGACCATGTTGAGTGATGCCTCACTACCAGAATATTTCAGGGCTAAAGTCATCAACACTGCATGTCACGTGCAAAATCGAGCACTCATAAACAAAAATCACAATAAGACACCTTACGAACTTTTGAAGGCCAGGAAACCAACCGCCTCATATTTTAGAATTTTTGGTTGTAAATGCTTCATGCTTAACAATGGTAAGTATCATACTACCAAGTTCGGCAAAAAGAGCTTTGAAGGTATTTTTGTAGGATATAGTAGCCATAGTAAGGCATACAAGATATTCAATAGAAAACCCTGGTCATAGAAGAATCAATACATGTTGTATTTGATGAGACGAGCTTGCTGCAAGTCAACTATTCTAGTGTGCTTACTGATGATGTAGGTACAAAGTTGAAAGAACTCAGCTTGGATGAACCATCTGAAGATAAAGGTGAAAAGTTCATCAAGATCACCACTCCAACCCCTATTGGAGAGATTGATGATCTAGATGAAGAAATTGTGCAAGATGATGAAGTCACTCCGGTGATTGAAGAAAATCCAGATGAAAGAACTCTAGAGCTCAGACATCTGAAGGATCACCCCATGGACCAGATCATAGGAGATCCCCAGGATAGTGTCAGAACGCGTAGAGATGAAGACGATGATCTTGGGGAAGAAGAATTAGACAAAACTTGCTTGTTTTGTGGTATTTCTACAGCTGCAGAATACATCAAGAGGTCAGATATGAATGCTGAAGGGAAGTTATTGGTTGATATCATTGGAAAGGTCCTTTTATGCAGAACCAACTCTATCAGAGACATTCCTCTTTACTTCTTTGACATCATGCAAGCCATAGTCTGCAGGAAGAGTTTCCAGTTTGGCATGATGATCCTGGATAAGATTAAAGACAGCATTAAAGCCCCTAATTATGCCAGAATCATTTCTCTAATCCTCCATGAAATCAACCCAGATATCTTCAGTTTCTCTAAAGGGACTGTTCTTCACCACATGAAGAAAATCTCTATATCCTCCATTCAAAGATGGGAGTTAAAACTGCAGAATCCCTCTCAGGCTGCAAAGGTTCCAAAAGTACCAGACACAGAGGACATGACCCCATCTCCCTCTCCATCTCAGGTCCCCAACTCCTCTGGTGCACCTATTGAGTGGGAGCCTGCTCCTTCTATCCCAGCAAGGAATCCTACACCCCCAGCAGTAACTCCTCCTCCTCCTCAGACTCCAGAAGAAACACCATCTGACCATCAACTTCAAGAAACACTCCTCTCCACAGAAGCTGCTATCAATGAGATGATAGAAGAATTGACTGCAAATTATCTTCCTCCTCCTCTCTCTCCAAAGGAAACTACAACTGAAATTCCACTAGAGTCTCCAATACAATCTTCAACAAATACTCCTTCTCCAACAAAGTCTCGTGCTGCACACCAAGAGCAGGATGAGACCATTCTCATTGATGATGAGCTATCCCCTGAGCCAGCTGAAGCTCCTTTAAGGAATCTGGACTTCTCCATACCCTCAATCACTGATGAAGGGGCTGCCCTACTTCACACTACAAGAGCAAAAAGCTTTTTCATCATTACAGAAATAGCTCCATGGGTAGCTCGTCCTCCTCCAGTTCCCTCTACTAGTGCTCCTCCTACTACTACTACTGCTGCTTCGACTAATGATTTGATGACTCAAGTTGTCCTTCTTCTTCAAGAACAAAGAATCTACTTTGATGCTTCCATTAAAGCTGTAACAAATAAAGTCATTGCTCTAGAGACTGAGATGAGCAGAGGATTTGCAGAAATCCAACATAATACTGACCAGCTAAGACACCTTTTCCAAATTGGTGGGAATCCTCTAGACCACACTATTACTAGTGTTGGTCAAGTGATGGAGCAAGGTGTAACCCTTGCTGGTAATCAGATTGAAATGGATAAAAGAGCTGAATCTACAAAGATGAAGATCTGTGAAGTGGTTAGTATTTTCAAAGAATATGCAATCTCTAAGCTATCTGTTGAAGTCAGAAAGGGGGAGAATTTGGTGAAAGAATACTTAGAAAAATCAGATGCTGCCATGCAAGGGCTTTGGAAAGCCAAAATGACAGAAATCCATGATGATGTCTTAGCATAAATTCAGAGTGTCAAATTCCATACATATGACACTACTGTCTGGATGCACAATCAAATCCTTCCTGAATTTGCTGCTGATCCAAATATCATTCCTCATCATCTCAACCCCCTAGCTGCTGTTGCTCTTGCTCCTCCTCTGCAACCTACTTTCTCTCCTAGAACTGAAGGCCAGGAAGGCCCTCCTCCAGAGTCTTATGCTCAAATCTGAGAGGATGACCCTGCCAATATTTTTCTTCAAGCTCCTCTTGAGATATAGAATTCAAGAAAGAAAAGAAAATATGGTGAAGGTCCCTCTGCCAGCAAGTCCATTCTAGTTTCTGATGCTAATAAGAGGAAAGCTCCAGAATTTGCAGAGATCTGTTCTCCTACCTCTAAGTCCCTCATCCTGGATACTCTCAAACTTGTTATGGACTTCCATGAAAGCAGTAACATTCATTATAGTTCACAGGAATGAGAGTTATATGAGAAATCTATGACCAAGAGGAGACTATATGACAAAGAATTTGGGAGAAATAACTCTACTGCTCCTCCAAGACCTCCTAAGTACTACCCCAAGCCTTACAACTATCAGAGGAGACAACAAGAGAAGCAAGATAGGCAGCACCACCAAGTCTAAGCTACAAGGACATGTGAAGATGTGGGAATGATCTTGTTGTAGAAATGACATTTTTGGATAATCATATTTATATAATTCTAAATTTTTGATCATATAATCTTGTTTCTAGTCCTATGCTTGCTTACACTGATTTATCTATATAACACTTTTTATGTCTATAATTCACCTTAGTTTAAATGGTTCTGACTTCTACAAATAGGGAAAGATTGTTGGGTATTGTATCCACATTAACCCAGATTTGATGAAGTCACCCTTGAACTAAGATAAATTAAGTTGTATTTGATGCTTTGGTTGAGTTATGTGTGTGCATGACTCTAATGGCAAGTGTAGACCAATGTCAGTCTACAAAGGGTCTCCAAACACAGGAGCATACAATGTAATCCATCATTGTGTGATCCAAGGTGTTGACTCATGTGTATCTCTCTATTGGAATACACTTCATATTCAAGCACTAGGACTTATTGGAAAAGACTTGATGGTGGTCTCACCAAAGAGAAGAGAATCCTGTCAAAAAAAATTTACTAAGTGTTTTGCTCGAGTAGTTATATACCTACTCGAGTGAATAGCTCAGTTTATACTCGAGTAAAATTACGCTTACTCGAGTAAGGATGATAGATCTCGAGTAGTCAATTTATGGCTCTCGAGTAGTTAAGACAACTACTCGAGCAGTTTCCCTCTTACTCTCGGGTTTATAGATTTCCCTCTCCAAACATATTCTAAGTAAATTACTCAAGTAGTACTTTATAGTACTCGAGTAGTTTATACATTCTGTCTCGAGTAGTTAAGTCATGTACTCGAGTAGTTCATTTACTATTCGAGTAGTCCAGTATTTATACTCGAGTAACCAGAATTTCTTCCCTCAGAATTTCTCTATGTCAATTACTCGAGTAGCTATTTCCATATACTCGTGTAGTTCTTATCCTCTGAGTAGTTCAACTACACTACTCGAGTAACCCAGAATTCCAGTTCAGAAAATATTCTAAGTCCCTGACTCGAGTAGTTCATCTGCCACTCGAGTAGCTTATTCTCATTTACTCGAGTAGTATTTTTTGTACTTGAGTAGTCTAACTCCACTTCACGTGTAATTCCTTAAGTACTCGAGTAAGTCTTTTTGGTACTCGAGTAGCTGATCAACTTCTCAATTTTCTTCAAAATTATACTCGAGTAGTTCTCTTCAGGTTACTCGAGTAACTGTCTCTAAGTACTCGAGTAGTTATTTTCATCTCTCTCGAGTAGTTATATAAAGTACTCGAGTAGTAATTTATTAACTCGAGTATGTCTCTTCAGTTTTTCTGAAAAATTTCGTTAAGTCCAGTTTAACATATTCTTTAATGAGTCATGATGTGATTGGTCCACGTGTCCCTCATTATGAATTAATTATGACAGATTATCTCTGATCCTATATAAGGTCTTGTCAAGCCGACAAACCCTAAGGAGTTTTATCAGAAGTTTTTACAGCTGAATTTTTGTTCTAAGTTTTCTGTTCCTCTCTCTCTCTCCAAGAAGCCGCCGCCGCCGATTCTCATCCGGCTAGGGTTTTCATTTTCAGAGGATTCAGATTAAGAAGGTTTTACAGATTGAGATTGTCGCACCGCTCTTCATCTTCTATTCGATCGTGTGAAGCCAAGAAGATCCAGATCTGATTTTGCAGAGATTTTCTTCACCTATCTGATAAAACCGAAAAGTCTAGAAGAAGAAGATCCTGGCTGATTACTTGCAGATCTGATAAAGATTCTTTGTTTGTATTTCATACACATTTTATTTCATTATTGTAGGAGAAGTTGTCTCCGAGTGTAGGAGTATTTGACTCCGAGATTGTAGGAAGTTTCATCTTCCGAGTGTAGATCCGCTTTGTGGATCGAGATTGTAGGAACGTTGTTCCGAGGCATAGGATTGGTTTTTCAATCCGAGATAGTGAAGTAGTCGAGTCTAGTTTATTGCTAGATCGGTGAGGGAAAGTGGATGTACCCAAGATTGGGGAACCACTATAAATCTTGCTTCGTCTGTGATTGATTGGTAGATAGTTCTGTGCATAGATCTAATTTTTTATTCTGCAAAAAGACGCACAAATCACCTATTCACCCCCTCTAGGCAATTTAGGCAGACAACTAATAACTTTCAACATTTTTCATAACCAGATAACTCTATAATATCGGTTATGGAGTTGACTATTTAACATAGGTTGTGAGTGAATACAACTTTGTATTCACCATCACACAACTGACTAATACTAATTAGATTATGTTGAAGTCCTTTAACATATGTTACCTGTTGATGCGTGAAAACGGCACCGGGGGGACAACTATCACCG
The DNA here is from genome assembly GCA_039583875.1 of Platanthera guangdongensis. Classification (NCBI taxonomy): domain Eukaryota; kingdom Viridiplantae; phylum Streptophyta; class Magnoliopsida; order Asparagales; family Orchidaceae; genus Platanthera; species Platanthera guangdongensis. The sequence continues at coordinate 208,620,842 of CM077163.1, read as the reverse complement.
AGGGGGTGATTGGGCCTCACAGGCTAGGTGAGGAGGAAGGAGAAGGTTGCGGAGGAAGGGAGAGGCTTGAGAGAAGAGGCGAGCCTTGATCAACAGAGAGGGTTGATCAAGAGGGGAAGAGGAGGGAGACCGGGAACGGTCGAGCAGACAGTAATAGCAACGGTTGCACTTGCAGGTTGAAAGCCGAGGAGAGCTGAGCTGAGCTGAGGGCAAGGCTTGCTGAGCAGAGGAGCAAGGCTTGCTGAGCAGAGGAGCAAGGCTTGCTGAGCAGAGGAGCAAGGCTTGTTGAGCAGAGGAGAGAAGAGGGGGCCGCTAGCAGCGGCAACAACACACTTCGCCCGTCGCGACCTAAATGCCACTCCTGCGACGGGCTTTCCTTTGATTAATAGCGAGAGGTTACAAGCTTACAAGTACACCTTTACAACAAATCAATAAAAGGGGTACAAGGAGAAGCTGGCGGCTAAGAGAGAAGAAAATGCCAGAAAGCAGAGAAGAGAAGCTGCCAGAGACTAAGTAAAAGAATCTGCCAGCTGCTGGAGGACTGAGAAACTGAGTCTGCAGAGTCTGCTGGAAAGCTACTGAAGAGCTGTGGAGGACTGCGCGGACAGGAAACTGAGTCCGCTGAGCTTACTAGAGAGGTGATGACGGACTGGAAAACGGAGTCCGCAGGGGCAGCTGACAAGACTTGTCTCCACCACCAGGATCCCTGAATGAGAGGCTTCAGGGGGTATTTATAGGCCCAGGGAAGTTCTTGAAGAAGCGGGGCCCAGTGACATCAGCATGACGACCTGCGCGGACTCCGCGGACTGAGATTTTGCGTCCGCCACCTTGACTGATGAAGCAAGCGGATCCTCCTGCAGAGAACTGGAGGTCGCCCCCTAGCGGGCGACCTAGGCGGACTCCAGGGGGAGTCCGCCCGGCGGGACGCCGGGGCCGCCCCCTAGCGGGCGGCCTGGGCGGACTCCAGGGGGAGTCCGCCCGGCGGGCCTGGCCACCCCCTTGCGGGCGGCCTGGGCGGACTCCAGGGGGAGTCCGCCCGGCTGGTCGCCGGGGCCGCCCCCTAGCGGGCGGCCTGGGCGGACTCCAGGGGGAGTCCGCCCGGCGGGCCTGGCCGCCCCCTTATGGGCGGCCTGGGCGGACTCCAGGGGGAGTCCGCCCGACTGGTCGTCGGGGCCGCCCCCTAGCGGGCGGCCTGGGCGGACTCCAGGGGGATTCCGCCCGGCGGGCCTGGCCGCCCCCTTGCGGGCGGCCTGGGCGGACTCCAGGGGGAGTCCGCCCGGCTGGTCGCCGGGGCCGCCCCCCTAGCGGGCGGCCTGGGTGGACTCCAGGGGGAGTCCGCCCGGCGGGCCTGGCTGCCCCCTTGCGGGCGGCCTGGGCGGACTCCGGGGGGAGTCTGCCCGGCTGGTCGCCGGGGCCGCCCCCTAGCGGGCGGCCTGGGCGGACTCCAGGGGGAGTCCGCCCGGCGGGACGCCGGGGCCGCCCCCTAGCGGGCGGCCTGGACGGACTCCAGGGGGAGTCCGCCCGGCTGGTCGCCGGGGCCGCCCCCTAGCGGGCGGCCTGGGCGGACTCCAGGGGGAGTCTGCCCGGCGGGCCTGGCCGCCCCCTTGCGGGCGGCCTGGGCGGAATCCAGGGGGAGTACGCCCGGCTGGTCGCCGGGGCCGCCCCTAGCGGGAGGCCTGGGCGGACTCCAGGGGGAGTCCGCCCGGCGGGCCTGGCCGCCCCCTTGCGGGCGGCCTAGGCGGACTCCAAGGGGAGTCCGGCCGGCTGGTCGCCGGGGCCGCCCCCTAGCGGGCGGCCTGGGCGGACTCCAGGGGGAGTCCGCCCGGCGGGACGCCGGGGCCGCCCCCTAGCGGGCGGCCTGGGAGGACTCCAGGGGGAGTCCGCCCGGCGGGCCTGGCCGCCCCCTTGCGGGCGGCCTGGACGGACTCCAGGGGGAGTCCGCCCGGCTGGCGGGCAGAGGCCGCCCCGGGTGGGCGGCCTCGACGGACGGCGGCAGGAGGCCGCCGCCTCTCGGGCAGCAGGGAGGTCGCCCCTGGTAGGCGACCCCGACGGATGGCGGCAGGAGACTGCCGCTCCTTGGGCTGATTAGGAGGTCGCTCCCGGTGGTGCTGTTGGCGAACTCCTGCAAGGAGAAGCACTGCACGATTAGCGGACCTAACCGCATGTCCCGCGAGGGAGAGCCATGGGAACAGCCCGCCGTCCCGCAGGGCACGCGGTTGCAAGGAAACCTAGGCGGACAGGGAAAACTGTCCGCATACGCGGGGACTTGTCACGATCGAAAGGGAGAACCTAAGGGTCGCGACTAGCCAGCTGGCCACCTTGGGAAGTATCGCCGATTTCTGGGTTAACATTACCTTTGAAAAAGTGATATCTCCAATTCTGATCATACTATACCCTTTGATTTGACAATAGTTGGAATCACCAAAAATTAACTTTGAGTCATTTTCTAGTAATTCTCTAGTAATTACCTGCACATGAAATCAAACGTAATTAAGATCCAGGTTACCTTGGACCCATTCCTTTTTTTCATTATAAGGTGTAATGAAAGTATATAATGTTTTTTCATAATATCCCTTTGGATAAAAAAATGTTGGTCTATTAAACCAACAACTTACAGTTTCATGTCCCTAAATAAAACACTTTGTGCAAATATTATTTTTATATGAATAAAAAAACTATAATTCAGGGATATGCGTCAAGTAGCATTCGACGTAATATTCTGGATGCGTCGATTTGTAGTTGACGTTTCACAGGTGTTGCGTCAATATGAAGTCGACGCATGTTCCTGATTATATAAGATTACTGAATGTATTTGAAACTAGAAGACATTAGCTGGTGAATGTATTTGAAGACATTTTTGAAAAATTAAAAAATATATATAATATGCAACTAATATGATCTTTTGATCAAGCTGTTAACATTTTATTGATTAATCTTCTCTAGATTAACCTTTTAACGATCAACCTCCTTCTGATACCAATTGAAATGAGAGAACAGTTGCTAAATACCTCAGAGTTTTTTCTAGAGGGGGTGGATAGAGATTATTATTTTTCAAATACTAAGATTAATTCACAAAATTTGCATGTACAATAGCTATCAACCAGAAATATTTGCTAAAATCGCAGTACAACAGCAAGATAAATGCAGATTAATGCAAAATCACAGAAGACATAAAAATTATTGTGGTTCCCAAAAACCGGGCATCTACTCTTCTACCCTCTTAGTAGGAATTCACTATCACAGTGTCTGAGTCTTTTGAATAGAAGACTCTTACAACCAAACACTAGATCTTTTGATATGAAGATTTTGAACCAATACCAACTGAGACTTTTCTCAATGAGACTCTTAGAACATCTAACTGAATTCTTTGAAGAGGAATTCTAAAAACTCTGTTCACAAACTGAAAAATGATATTTAAATAAGAAAATTGTTGAAGATCTGTAGATATAATGAACTTCTTGATGAGTCCTCTCAATAGAATCCTGAGTACTGTATGAGACTAAGTTAATCTGAAATCTGTAATCTGATGAATTTTTGAATAAGAAAATCTCAATGATTATAACCCCTTAAACCAGATTTCTCTTTAATCTCCACTGAATCTGATGCAGCAATTGATTTGCTCTTGAGAATAAGAAGAAACGATTCTCTGTAGATTCAGCAACAAGATGATGATCGACTAATCCAAGAAAAAACTTCAAATTCAGATGATAATCTTCCTATCTTTCTCTATCGAAATTTATCTTTCAAAACTTCGATCTGATGTGAATATAATGATTGTTGTTGTTCCTTTTCGTTTATGTGTATATATATATAGCTGAGAAGCCACATATCCAACGTCTCCAAGAATCAGTTATAACAATCAAACTTTTCTTGAAGCAATTCTGATTTAATTCTCATGTTGAAGTTGGTGACCGGGCGGCCTGTATTGGCGGGTTGAAGACCGCGCGGTCTGGCGGTTTGACTCGCCGGCTTGTAAACCGGGCGGTCTAGCGATCTTCACAGGCGACCTCTCTGCTTCTCTTGTTGTAGCCGTGCGGTTAGTCCTTCTGTCTAACCGCGCGGCTTGTGCGGTTTACTTGTACAGTCCGCTTAGCTTGTAAATTTTTAGTCTCACATCTCTTATTTGTATTCTCTCATCTCTCCTCCATTCTATATAAGGGAGGGCATACCTTTGTAATAGTTTTTTTTTTGGATAATAAAGTTTCAATTATTCAAAAGCTTATCCGCTTGTTCTCTACTTTTCGCTTCTTTTCGCTACTTTCTAACATGGTATCAGAGGACACGGTCATTTCCTCCTGATTCTGTGTGCTCTCTGTTGTTCGCGGCTTCTTTTCCGCGTTCTGCGACTTGATTCGCGGCTTGCCTTCTCTTTTGTCCGCGCGGCTTGTTTCTATCCGCGCGGCTTGTTTCTGTCTGCTGCCCTATTCGCGCGGCTTGCTTCTTCTTGGTTCTCTTCTCCTACTGCTATTCGTCGCAGCGACCTGTTTCCTTTTCGCCGCGCTCCTTGTTCTTTCTTGCCTCTTCGACTTCCTAGTCGTTGCGGCCTTGTCTCTACCCGCTACGGACTTCTTCTCCCTGTCCGCTTCTGCTTTCCCCTTTTCCGCTTGTCTCTATACTCGCGGTTTGCTGCTGTGATCTGCCTGACCGTGCGGGTTGTTCCTATCTCACCTGCATCTTGGTCGCGGTCACCTGCTCTTCTCCTCTCTTCTGTTCGCTCGGCCTTTTCAGTCCGCGCGACCTCTTCCCCGCTGTGCCTTGCTCTGCTTCCTAGCCGCTCGTGTTCGCGCGGCTTCTTCCCTTTAACCCGCTACGGTTTCACGCGGGTTGCTCCCCTTTCCTCTCCCCGCGCCTTTCTCTCTGTTCGCGCGGTTTCTCCCTTGTTTGAGCGGCCTCTCTGCCTTTCTTCCTTTAGCCGCTCCTGCTTGTTAGTCACCGCGACCTCCTGATTCAGTCGCGCGGCTTGTGCTCTGCACCTTGGTCGTGGCCCTTCTTGCCGCTGGTGTGCTGACACCGAGACCGCTGCAGTTTCTTCTTCCTCCCTTCATGGCTTTCATATCCTCCTACAAGCCGTTCGCCTCGGTTGTCACGTCTTCTGGTCGTGCACACGTTGCTACTCAGGGCAAATGGCTGATCGACACTGGTGCTACGAATCATATGACCGGCCATCTCCCGTGTTTCTCTCTCCTAGAAAAACAAGCTCGCTTGCCCCCGGTTATTCTCGTTGACGGCTCTTCATCACCAGTCCATGGAACAGGGATAGTTCATGTCACTCCGTCTCTTCACTTGGCGGATACTCTATATGTGCCCCAATTCCCGTGCAACTTATTATCTGTTACCTCTCTTTGCAAGCAATTACAATGTTCCGTCACATTTACTTCTACTTCTTGCTCTTTTCAGGATCCGGACTCCCAACGGACGATTGCTACTGGGACTGAGAGTGGCGGCTTATACTTCCTGGACAACATTTCTGCTTTTTCCACCTTCTCCTCCACCTCCACAGATCTTCTCCAATGGCATCTCCGCCTTGGTCATGCTCCTCCCCGTCTTCTTCGTCAACTTCTGCCCCACCTTCCTCCTCAAAGTCCTCCGCTCAACTGTGAGGCCTGTCAGCTTGGCAAGCATCACCGCTCCTCCTTCCCTCCAAAGCACGTTCGTAGCTCTACCCGTCCGTTTGATCTTATCCACTCCGATATCTGGGGTCCTTCTCCTACACTCACCATTGGTCGGGGTAGTTCCTATTTTGTCACGTTCATTGATGATTTCTCGCACTGTACGTGGGTGTATCTATTAAAAGATCGCTCCGAATTATTCTCTGTCTGGACATCCTTCTATCTCATGATCAAAACTCAGTTTGGTGTTTCTATCCAAGTTTTTCGCTCTGATAATGCCCAAGAATATCTCAGTCGTGACTTCTCTACATTCTGCATGCAAAATGAGATTCTTCATCAAACTAGTTGTGTCTATACTTCACAACAAAATGGTGTGGCCGAACGCAAAAACCGTCACCTCCTCAATGTCGCTCGCACCTTGATGACCCAGATGCATGTTCCTCGCTCCTATTGGGGCTATGCTGTTCTCCTTGCCTGCTACCTCATCAATCGCATTCCCTCCACGGTTCTCCACGGCCAAACCCCGTTCTCCATTTTGTATCCGGGCAAGGAGCCGTTTCTTCTTCCTCTCCAAATCTTTGGATGCACTGCTTTTGTGCATACCCCTTCTGCCACCCGTGATAAGCTCTCCCCTCGCTCCACCAAATGTGTCTTTCTGGGGTACTCCACCACTCAGAAAGGCTACTGTTGCTTTGATCCCGTCCTTCTTAAGCAGTTCGTCTCTGCTGACGTCACCTTCTTCGAGAATACCTCCTACTTCTCGGATGACTCCTCTCCTCTTCTCCCCGCTTCTGATGCTCCTGCCGTTCCCTTCGTTCCCTCACCTCCTACTACACCATCTCCACCCCCTCCTCTTCCTCCACCTCTCTCTCTCCCTTCTCCACCACCCTCTCCCTCATCTCCGCTGCCGTCGCTCTCTTCTCCCGGGCCAGCTTTCTCTACCACGGATGCTCCGGATGCCGCGAGCCCGGCTGACCTGGATCTTCCTATAGCTCTTCGCAAAGGGGTGCGGACGTGTACCCTACACCCCCTTGCTGCTGTTGTTTCCTATGATCGTCTTACCCCTTTTCGCAGGGCATTTGCACTGGCTATCTCTGCCACTGCCACACCCCGCTCCTATCAGGAGGCCCTTGCTATTCCTCACTGGAAGATAGCCATGGATGAGGAAATGGCGACCCTCACTGAGCGGGGTACCTGGACTCTCGTTCCTCCTCCCTTCGGTACTGATGTTGTTGGCTGTCGCTGGGTCTTTGTGGTCAAATTTAGCCCAGACGGCACTGTGGATCGGTATAAGGCTCGCCTTGTTGCTAAGGGCTTTACTCAGACCTATGGGGTTGATTACTTTGACACCTTCTCCACTGTGGCTCGTCTCAGCACTGTCCGGGTTCTTCTCTCTGTGGCCGTCAATCGGGATTGGCCGATTTCTCAGCTGGACGTCAAGAATGCCTTCCTTTATGGTGATCTTCATGAGGCCGTTTACATGGAGCAACCTCCTGGGTATGTTGCTCAGGGGGAGACACAAGTATGCCGGCTGCAGAAGGCAATTTATGGCCTCAAGCAGAGTCCTCGAGCTTGGTTTGACAAGTTCAGCGGCATTGTGGCGGCTGTTGGTTTTGTGCGAAGCTCTGCTGATCACTCTCTCTTTATTCGCAAAACTCCTTCTGGGCTGGTTGTTCTTGTTGTGTACGTCGATGATATTCTTCTCACTGGCGATGACCAGGAAGGGGTAGCCCTGACAAAGCGACATCTTCGCCAACATCTGATCACTAAAGATATGGGCTCTCCAAAGTACTTTCTGGGGATCGAACTCTCTCGGAAGCCCGACTCCTTAGTTCTCTCTCAGCGTAAGTATGCCCTTGATCTTTTAAAAGAGGCAGGATTAACTGGAGCAAAACCTGCCCGATGCCCCATGGCTACTGGGGAGGACAAAACCTGGACAGATGATTCGCCTCCTCTTTCAAATAGTTCGCGGTACAGGCGTCTGGTTGGTAAGCTCATATATCTCACAGTGACCAGACCCGACATTTCCTATGCTGTGGGCAAGGTGAGTCAATTCATGCAAGCGCCTAGGGAGTGTCATCTACAGTCCGCCTTGCGGATCTTGGAGTATGTCAAAGCAGCACCTGGGAAAGGATTACTTTTTCAGAAGAATGGTCATCTGAGGATTGAAGCCTACTCAGATGCAAGTTATGCTGATGACAAAGGGGATCGCAAGTCAACCTCAGGTTTTTGCACCTTTGTTGGGGGCAATCTGGTGAGCTGGAAGAGCAAGAAGCAGTCTGTTGTCTCCAGGTCCAGTGCAGAAGCTGAGTATCGCAGTATGGCGTCAACCACTTGTGAGTTGAAATGGTTGCGGGCTCTCATGCTAGATTTATGAGAGGTGTACAACCATCCTCTACCTATGTTCTGTGATAACAAGGCCGCCATATACATCTCCAAAAATCCGGTATTCCATGAAAGAACAAAGCACATTGAGGTTGACTGCCATTTCATTCGTGAAGAGATTTTAAAAGAACAAATTTGCACTCCGTTTGTCACGTCTGATAAAGAGCTGGCTGACATCTTCACCAAGCCAGTTTCCGCCTCGTTTCTGCATGTTTGCGACAAGCTGGGCATGATTGATATATATGCTCCAGCTTGAGGGGGAGTGTTGAAGTTGGTGACCGGGCGGCCTGTCTTGGCGGGTTGAAGACCGCGCGGTCTGGCGGTTTGACTCGGCGGCTTGTAAACCGGGCGGTCTAGCGATCTTCACAGGCGACCTCTCTGCTTCTCTTGTTGTAGCCGTGCGGTTAGTCCTTCTGTCTAACCGCGTGACTTGTGCGGTTTACTTGTACAGTCCGCTTAGCTTGTAAATTTTTAGTCTCACATCTCTTATTTGTATTCTCTCATCTCTCCTCCATTCTATATAAGGGAGGGCATACCTTTGTAATAGTTATCTTTTTTGGATAATAAAGTTTCAATTATTCAAAAGCTTATCCGCTTGTTCTCTACTTTTCGCTTCTTTTCGCTACTTTCTAACATCTCAAAATAATTCTTGTTCAGAAGATTAATCGATGTGGCATGGAATTCATATAGACGTTGCATCGAGTTCTGACTTCATTTAGACAATTTGTCAATTAAGTTCTGTAATCGACGTTGTGTCAATTTCATATCAAAGTATGCGTCGACTTGATTCTTTAGTTAACGTCGACTTATCATGCTTAGTTACTCTGACATGTACTCGAAGTAGAGTCGGCTTTTAGTCAGAGTTGCGTCGACTTCTAGTCGAAGTTGTGTCGACTTCTAGTCAAAGTTGTGTCGACTTCTAGTCGACATATGTTTGCATTTCATGACTTTCCTCTTAAATTCACTATGTCTTTCTCATGTCGTTTATACCAATGGCATCTTAAGACTTATAAGACAATATTACGCTCTCAATACATCATGGGTAATGAACCTAGGATGTAAAATCACTTAAAGTAATTTGATAAGATATGCATCAATATATTTTATGTTCGAGAGTTTAAGAAAAAATAATTATAAGATAGTTTGCACAAAATTGCATATAATGCTTGTTTATAGTTGAAGTTAAATATCTTTGTTTTATAATTTGTTACATATTACATCTAAGTGTCAATTTGGTTAGTGACAATGATGGCTGCTCAACTTTTTTTCTAAATTAGTTTTTATGTGGATTGTAAGTTGTAACCTTGAGTTCATAGTCTAGATCTAGCATTTTATAAATGTTAGGTTTGGAGTTTCACCTTAATGGACTCATGGAGCCTTAAATTTCAAATCATTTCCTCTTTCGCTCCTCATAGTTTGGTATAAGATTCGTTAGGTCCCATTTTGTTTAGGCTTTTCTTGACAACGAATGCACAACGGAAAATTGAAAACTCTTGAAAAGTTCATGCGAAATACATCAGAGCATAAAACATAAATATACTAGAAAAAAACCAAATTTTGTGAGCAGCAACTTGTTTTGAGAATTAAAACGTAAAATGAAGACCATCTTTCTACAATTATTCACATGAACGCAGAAAAACATCATGCAGTTCATCCAACGATCTCGTGGATGAAAGATGATTGCTCGTCTCTACAAAAAATTACCAATTTCGGCTATGCAAATGTTACTTTCTCATCTCTTTCCCCATGTTCACATTGTTTATCACTAAGGCAAAACAAGATACCTCTCTCTCCCAATCAAAAATTCAAATAAAGTATTAGTGGGTAGTGTTGCGGATCACTCGAGGCTCCGGTAGACCGGAATAAATTGGAATGTTTTAGCCCGGAAGCGGTCAAGCGTGCAAACAGTCATAGAAAATGAAAATCTGACAAGTCAAAAATATTAATGTGGAAAACCTGTCAACTGGGTGAAAAATCACGTGATCGGATCTGTGCAGACCAAACTTTCACTATTTATTGGTTGTTGTACAGGGCTTTTAAAAAAATCGAGGGTCACAGGCCGCCACTCGTTACATTTATTGGAGAAAGAGAGAAAGCAGGACTCAGAGGGTGACAGGTCACCGCTCACGGAGCTGAGTATTTCTTTTTATACCGTGGAGAGCACGATGCCTGCTGTAATTTGATGTCTTCTATTGATGCTTGAGAGCAGGAGCGGGGTGCTTTGCATGTCCTGGAATCTACGACTTAGATGTTTGTGTGATGTGCTCTGAGCGTTTTATCCTCTGCGGCTTGTCTCCTGCTGCATTTAGAGGAGTCTAGATTGGTTGACTTGTTGTCGACTGGTAGGCTTGTTGCCGAGTTAAGAGCGTTGGGAGCGTTGTGCAAGCCACTCGCCTGAGTGTAGTTGAGCAGTACTTTGCGGGCTCTAAAGTTGGGCTTGTAAACTACTGGCAGCGTTGGACACATGAACTTGGGAGCACTAGCGGGCTTGGACTGCTCACATTGAGGAGGCTTGCGGATTGCTCGATCTCCACGCGGATGGCAAAAGGAAATTATTGGATTTCCTGCGACCTTCGAAGTGCTTGATGAATCTCGTAGGCGGCTTCTTTGGTCAAGATGAACTTTGGCAGACAAGACAAACTTTGGTCGTCAATAGGAAGTGCGCGCCAGATCGATCTTGAAAGCGGAGCGCACGGAGGCGGCTTGGAGCATGCAAAGAATAAGCGTGCGCGGGAGCACATAAGGAAGTGGCGGGCGCAAGAGCGCGCAAGGACGAGGCACACGCAAGACCGCGCGAGTAAGAATCACACACAAGGAGGAAGCAGGCGCAAGAGTGTGCAAGGAGAAGGCACGCGCAAGAAGGATGCACCCGCAAGAGCACCCATGGAGGAAGCACACGCAAGAGCATGCAAGGACGAGGCGCACGTAGGGACGAGGTGCACGTAAGGACGAGGCGTGCAAGGGGCAGAAAGGGGGAGAGAAAATCATAGAAGAAAAGGAAGAGAGAGAAATCCATCGAAGATTTTTCCGAGCAGAGAATAGAATGGAAATAAATGAGCACCAGGCTCTATTTATAGCTTTCAAGTGAAGCGACCTGGTAATTTTCCTGGATAACTACCAGACAGACAAATAGAAACGCCTGAAACAGGTTACGTAGTTCATAATTTTATGGAAATGACAAGTTTACCCTCTAAAACCCTAACCACCCCTCCCAGTAGGGGAGGGATGGTCCGGTGAGAATGGCGGTCAGGTGAGGCCATTAGCTGGGGATACGTACCACCAGATGAGACCGGGTGGCAAGACTGTCGCCCATTTTCGGCACCAAGAAACTCGACCCAATCTAGCGGCCTTCCCTTGGAGGGGCACCGACAAAACCGGGCAACAAGATTTTCTACGGTTTTGGCGGTAGGGAGGCGTCCCCAACCAGGTGGCCAAGGGTCCGCCCGATTTGGGGCAGCTCTGCCCTTGGTGGGGCACCAGCGGAACCGGGCGACAAGATTGTCTCCTGATTTGGTCAATAGGGAGTTCTCCCCAACAAGACGGTCGAAGGGCCGCCTGATTCTGGGCGATCCTGCCCACGGCGGGGCACCAACAGCACCGGGTGGCAAGGTTTCTGCCCGGTTAGGGCAGCGTGGAGGCCGCCCCAACCAGGCAACCAAAGGGACGCCTGATTCAGGGCGACCCCGCCCTTAAGGCTGGTGGTGGAAGCATGGATCGCCTGTCATGTAACATTCCCCACACTTCTGGACCCCCTAAAGTTAGGATTAGTGCTTGAGTGGCGCATGGTGGTCCTAGTGTAACCCTAGCTCATCTTGAACTTAAGGAAATTACTATGCACCCCCAATGTGCACCAGTCAACCTAGTCCAATTCACCCTCACATGAACTGACCACCTCAAGGTAAGCTCACTAACACTTCCCTAACCCTAAGAGAGAGGCAATCAAGCAATGAACTCAATGTTAGGTCAATCAAAAGGGTCAAATTGGCCAAAGTCAACACTAGGTCAACATAGGCCAAATTTTCACATATTGGCCCCAAAACCTAAAATTAACCACACCCCTAGCCTTGTAATATCATTAGGGGTCAAGTGGACCCAAAAGCTCCATCATGGGGTCACCAAGTTGACTAATTTTATCAAAGTCAAACTTGGCCCCATTTAGGTCAAATCACACTATTTGGCAAAATAGGCCCGATTTGTGCATCATCATGATCCAATCAACATTGGGTGGTGTCAAGGGACTCAAAACACACCGCTTGGACTAGTCAACCCATCTAGTTGACCAAAATCAACCCCAAGGTCAACCATGGCCAAATTAACCCATAAAGGCTAAATGGGAGTCCAAGCCAATATAAGTGGACTAAGGCCTTACCCAAGGCCAATCCTACAACCCATGAGATTTTTCATATTAAATAATCTGAATTAGGTGAGTTTAATGGGGATTTATGGGGGTAAATATGGGCGGAGTTTCATTTCGAAGGGGAATAATGGAAGGACGTCAAGTGGCACTCCCTTCTTCTTCCCCAACTCCTCTTTTTGTCTCCCCTGATGAAGAGGAAGAGTTTTCCAGTAGTTATAGGTCGGCCAACATCATGGAGGGCCATTAATGGCCATGGCCTACCACCCCCTTTCATGTCAACTCCATAAATACCTCTACCCAGCCCCATTCGACCCTTTCATCACCTTCAGATGCCTTCAAGGAGTCGAAATAGTGTGTTGAATCAAAGCTTTCGATGGAGAATCGAGATCAGGAGAGGTTCGTCGGAAAATGCCAAAATCCATGGTCACCTACTGGAGTAGCCGCATCCAAGCTCAAAATCAGGCATGTTTCACCTCCTCTCCCCTTGTGTAAGCATCCTAGATCATTTTGGATTGAAATCGGTCTCAAAGGAGCCGGTTTCCATTTTGAAATTCCATGGAAAAAGCTCAATCGGGCTTCCTCATGGGTTCGCCGGAAATCGACCCTCCGGCGGCAGAGCCGCCACCCGGCGATATTCACCACCTCAATGGAGGTGGTGGTGGTGGTGGCCGGCAGGGGAGGGGGCTGGATCGCCGGCAAAAGCCGCTGGAAATGCTCCAGGTTCGGTCAGTCCCGACGATTGGCTGTTTGGAGAAGACAAAATCAGAGTCGTTCAAATGTTATAATACATTAATTATTATATATAGTATATTATATTTATCCCCTTATTACACACTTTTTGAACTATAAAAATGAGTCCCTTAGTGGCTGAACCATGAAAAGTGTCCAACATAAAAAAGTATCCCTGTGAATCTACTTTAATTAGAAATTAAAATAAGAACATTTGGGGCATTTTATCTCCCTATAGGGCAATTCTTGTGGGACTGGTCCTTAGGGTAGGACAATAACTATTTCTTTAATAACTTTTAATTGGCTAAGGGGCTTGACTTGAAATTTGAGGCATGTTAGAATATTTCATTAATACACCTATAGTTAAAAATACGAATTTTTGGACAAAATTTCCTATAGCTTTAGGAAAAATGTTATTTTTCATAAAAGTAAGTCAATTGGAGCTATGTATGTGGGTGTAATTCCAATGCATGGGGCAATGGCTTGTGATATGTGGTGTGCAATTAGCCAAAAGATGTATCTTGTGAATTTAGCAAGATTGGCTTGGTCAAATCCAGTGAAATTTTATACATGCATTTTTTAGTGAAAGTACACCTCCTCATGAAGATTTAGAATATTTTGAGTTGATTTGCTTGGCAAATGAATTAATTAGTATTTTTATTACGCATGTGTATTAATGAAACTAGGGTGAATAAAATAGTTGCAAAAATTATTAAACACTGCCAATAGCAATCATTTAGTATGATACACATTGGATAAATTAATTGGAATTTTTGAAAGTTAGAATCTTAGGGTTGCAATTATAATAATCATTTTTGCTCCTTCTATATTATTGAGGTAATTGTGCTCAAATTGAGTTATAAAATTATACATTTCTGGAATAAATATTTATTTACCATTTTTAACCTCCAGTAATTTTTTGGGAATTATTTGATGAATATTTATTGTACTTCATGGGTAACATTACCTAGTAGATCGGATTTCTGTAATTATAATTTAAATATCAAATATTATTGGAATGATGTAAAATTTTGTCCAAACCTTTTATTTATCATTGTGACCTTTTGAAAATTATTTGTACTGTTTGGATCCTTAGAAGTGATACTTTATGTTCAAATCCATCAGAGACAAATATATTAGGAAAATTCAATTATGGTCAATTTAATTTAGAAAATTGTGAAACTTTGGAATTTCATCATAACTGAGTATTCATACCCCTGTAATTAATTGTATGTCATTTGGATAAAATATTTGGCAGTTACAACCCTTACACTCATATCGATCATTTGGCCTGCATATAGTAAAGTTAAGGGGCGATGGTCAGATGCGATACAAATTAGTTCTAGTTAGGTTGGGGTATTTTTAGGACCCTGATGTGATATTGGTTGGAGTTCTAAGGGATTTACTCAAAGGTGGTGTGAGTTGGTGTACATGGACCCTAAGGGGCATAATTAAGTTCGAGATCAACGAAAGCTCGTCGTTCCCCTATATGAAGCATAAATCATCATAATTTTTCTAAGAGTAATTATGTGAGAGGATTTGATTAAGGGTAACATAATATTAATAAGTGCCTTGAGAAAGGGAACAATGAGGTTCAGGCCATCATAGTTCCTAGTACCATTGCGACCCTTTCAAAGGATAGACCTCGGTAAGTACAAGGTTAACCATAAATCACAATATAATCTGGAAGTTAGACAAAAGTAATATGATAGGATCAAAATATGTTATAGCGATCTCACCCTTATATGGGTTGGAGTGATATAGGACCTATTAGTCATGCGAGCTGGTGGCTCGGGTGGTTGGTCGACATCAGGACGGGTTAGTCTTGCGAGCTGGGGGCTCGGGAGGGTATTGTTATACCTGATTTGTATTTATGTAGTGGGTCACTCGATACTGGTCATGTAGGCACACCGACGGAAGTACGATGACTCTGGTGTGGAGTGTAGACCTTTGGGGAGAACGGTAGGATGTTTATACCGAGAATTGGAAGACTATGTCCCCTAAGATCACACCCAACCATAGAAGACTGGTACTTGCCAGCAACAGTACGCAGGGGGCTCTACTATTGTGTTCTTAGTATTGAGGCGTACGCGAGGTCTAGGCATGGTAGTGTGTCTACCCTCCTAGAAGTGGAGATACCCGCTCCACTACTACCGTGAGCCACACTAGTTGGTACCTGAGAGGTCGGTCACCTCCAAAAAGTAGGGATGCATAAAAGATCTGTGTATAGAGTCGTGTATGTGAGTTACATAATCATTGCATTACATAGCATGACATAACATACACACTTGCAGATCCTCATCATATATATTAGTATGGGCTCTTTTATATGATTAGTTACTATTTCAAAAACCTTAACTTATATGTTTGTTTGGGAATTCATATAATTTAGGGTACACTTCTATGATGTTAGTGTAGTTGCTTTACTTTACTAGTTTTACTTAGCTCCTCTTACTGTACTTTTATACTGTGATAGTTGTTGCTCTTCTTTACTACTCATACTGATATAGAACTATTAGAGAATTACCTATATATGCTACTATCATCTGCTTGTACATTCTGTTATTATTGGTCCTCCGCGTTCTTCCTCCTCCGCGGTGCCTAGGTCGTGGGGGTGAGGTAGGGAAGAAGCAGCTGAGTCTAGTTTGACTGACGGTCTTTGGACCAGACCATTTTAGGGACATGTGGAGATGCCTCCGCAATTCGACCATGCAAAGCCAGAGATTGAGACAGTAGGATCTGAGGAGTCGGAGCCGTGCTCTCCTAATACTACCCGTCATCAGGTTGATGATCATATGTTTTAGCTTATGCATTGTTAGTTGAAAGAGAGTGTGATATTTATGATATTTATGTATTGGCATAAGTCCTATTACTCATACTCTTATTTATTTAATGTGGGCCTTTTATTTGGATATTTATATATCTATACTGTGATATGTAGACTTGTTTTCTTCTTTCGTTGGCTATGTGAATGATCGTGCTTGTCGGTAGGGTCGTTGTCTTGTGGTAGCAACTAACTAGTAGTTGGTGTCATTTTAAGGCGACGGTCCTGGATATAAAATCTCTCCTCGGCCATGTCCAATTCCAAGGGAGAGGGATTTTACATGTCCTAGTGCAAGAGATTGGGGGACGACGGTCAAAGGGGTCACCCATCCCTAGCGACAAGGAGGCCACCCATTTTGGGCTGCCAAAGGTCCGGAGGAGAGGGAGTTGGCCTCCTAGCTCGCGTGGCCAGAGGACCCGGTGGCTCGATAGTTATTCCTCAGGCAATTAGGCCCTAGGCGATTCACGGGGTTTTTTGAAGAATTGCACCCCATGCATGGGGTATGGCTAGCACTTCTAAGGGGACCTATCATTTTCTCCCCAAGTCCCAACAGAGCCGAAGAGAATGGAGTGCGAGGTTGATACAATGGCACTCCTTAACAAATTTTGGAGCGGGTTATTGCTCTAGGAGGATGATATAAGATACCTGTAAGGCGGGAGATGAAGATCAACCTGCTGGTGCAAAGGTGTTGTTACGATATAGCCGAATTTGGTATTATACATCTCTCTGTGGATGAGAGTGGGGGCTACGATGTTAGTTTAGATGAGGTGTAGCTCAGCCTTTGATGTTAAATTGTGCATTTGCATTATATAGTGTATTTGTTCCTATTTTGCAAAGTGTTGCAGTATGGAGGCCGGGCGGTCTGTTGCTGTTCGGAGACCGGACGGTCTGGAGGTTTATCCTTGCCAATCTGTTTGTCGGGCTGTTGCTATTTGGTATCCCAGCGGTCTGACAGTTTGTCTCAGATGACTTGGAGACCGGGCGTTCTAGCGGTCTCCTGTGGCGGCTTGCTCTCTGTGGCACTTGTTCTCTCCTCCTGTTGGTTGTCGAGCGGTTAGCCGGCTTGTCTAACCGCACGACCAGTCCGATTTTTATATTTGTAAAGCTGCATATACTTGTAAATTTTTAGTCCCACATTGCTTAATTGTAATCTCTCTCATCTCCTCTATTCTATAAAAGGGAGGCTATACCATTGTAATTGATACTTTTTTTGAATAATAAAGTTTGCATTACTCCAAATTTTTGGTCTAATTTTTCCTGTTCGCGGATGGTAACAGAGCACTCGGTCCTTTCCTCCTGATTGTGTGAGCGCTCTCTGTCCGTGCGACTTGTTTCTTCCCGCGACCTGTCTTCGCGGCTTGTTTCTTCTTTCTGCGACTTGTTTTCGCGGCTTGATTCCTCTTCTGTCGTTGCTCTGTTCGTGCGGCTTGATTCTCCCTGTTACTGCCCTTTCTGTTTGCATCCTCTTGCTTCCTCTTTCTTGTCGCACAATTTGCTTAGTTGCCGGCTCCCCTTTTCAAGCCGCTCCTCTTCTTTGTCGTAGCGACCTGTCCTCAAGTCGCCGCAACCTGTTCTCACCGCTCTCCTCTTCTTTGTCGTTGCGACCTATCCTTAAGTTGCTGCGACCTTGTTAGTCGCTTTCCTTCTAGCGACTTCTCCTTCTAGCCACGGCTTGTTTCTCTCGATGCCTTCTTCTATGGCCAACTCTGATATCTACACCGCCACTACTCTCGTTGTCGCTCATCCTCCTACACCTCTCACTCCTTCTGGTAATCTTGGCACCGCTTCCAAGCTTATTGGTCCCAACTATCCAGATTGGAGTGTCTCCTTCACCTCCCTCCTACACTCTCAACGAAAACGTCATCATCTCACCGATGACCCTCCTCCGCATGATTCCCCTCTCTTTGACGACTGGGATGCCAGCGATGCTCTTGTCCACACATGGCTGGCTAACAGCCTCTCTGATGAATACCTCCCTGTCATCCGTCATGATGAAACCGTCAAGTCCGCTTGGCTACATCTAGCCGCTCTCTACTCAAAGGCGGCTCAGATGTCTCGCATATATCTTTATTATATAAGCAAACACCTTTTATGTCATGGTGTAACATTTTAATCCCAAACTACCCCTCTTATTTTCTAACTCTCCTCATTAATTCTATGGGTTTTAAGTCATTTGTCATCACTCCTTATAATATAGTATTATCTTTATTATATTATTATATCCTTATAAAGCCTTCTCTGCTTTTCCCCATGCCCACCCTCTGACCCTCACCTCAAATCCTTATCTTTATTATATTATTATCTTTATTATATTATTCTATTTTTATAAAGCATTTGATCATCTTTCTTTACTTTTCCCCATGCCCAGCCCCGCCTCAAATCCCGCTAGCAAGCACGCCTCAAATCCTGCTCTCTGGCGCCGAAAGAGAATCACACCAGCAGGCCGTCCTCCTCTCCTCTCCTCCAGCACCCTACTGTCGCATGAAGTCCTTCTTTCTCCTCTCTGCACGCTACCATCGCATCCTCCGTGTACAACCCTATCGTCACAGCCGCTTCTCAAATCTCCTCCACAGCAGCGCCTCACCGTAAGTGATTCTCCTTCATCGACAGTGCATTGTCGGCAACCTCCTTCCAGCGAGCTCCTCTGACCGGCGAACTTCCTCACAGATTTCCTCTAACTCTCCTCATCTCAGATTTCTTCACAGATTCTGTTAAAACTCTAAAGGTGTTTTGTTGATTTTTTATATTTTGTTCATTTTTCGTGTATAACCCTGCCTTTACAGATTTCCTCTAACTCTCCTCACTCAGATTT
Source organism: Platanthera guangdongensis (assembly GCA_039583875.1). Taxonomy (NCBI): domain Eukaryota; kingdom Viridiplantae; phylum Streptophyta; class Magnoliopsida; order Asparagales; family Orchidaceae; genus Platanthera; species Platanthera guangdongensis. The sequence continues at coordinate 208,602,126 of CM077163.1, read as the reverse complement.
CTCTGTATTCCTTTTCGTTTAGGGTTTTTTTTTTCTGTTTTGTTCATTTTCCCCTGTGACTTCAGGTGCATGTGCACTCTCTGCCAAGCTCCCCCCTCCAACATTCCGCTGATAGTTGGTGTACAGGTAAGATTTACAGTTATTCATAGTTGTGAAGTTCCAAACGACCTGCCATTCGTGCGTAATGAAACCTGCTATTCACAGTTATTCATTGGTTTTTCATCTCAGTTTTTTATTAGAAGTTTTAAGATTCATAGTTTGAGAGCATGTTTGCTATTCACAGTTTGAGAGCACGTTGAAAGCAAACATAAATTTTTATTTTTTGAAATAAATAATGTTTGCTCTGTATTGATTAGCGCCAAATAAATAAAATAATTTTTGTGGGAGAACAAACATAAATGTTTTTGTGATAATTTGTGCGGGAGAGCAAACATATATGTTGTAGATCTATCTACCATTTATAAAATACCTGTAGAGAGCAGTGCAAGAAATTGAGATAATGTTTTTTCATCTCTTTACCATTAAGATAAAAGTCAACATTTATTCATCTGGGAGACACAAACTATAGAGAGATGAAAAAGTCAGCATTTATTCAGAAAGTCATCAACATGAACAAACCAACATTTAAGCAATCACAATTTGTGCCTAATTTATGCGGGAGTGCAAACATAAAGGACTCTTTCAGAAAGTCATCAACATGAATAAACCAGCATTTAAGCAATCACAATTTGTGCCTAATTTGTGTGGGAGAGCAAACATAAATGACTCTTTGCGAAAGTGAGTCTATAAGTGCAGTTTTAGGGTCATCCAGTTCTCTACAAGTTTTAGTTTCCCTGGTAGAGAGATGAAAAAAACATAAATATGCCTAATTTGTGCGGGAGAGCAAACATAAATGTTTCAGTGTCATCCAGCTCAGCTCTGTATAGATAATTTTTATTTTATTCACGTTGAGGACTTTCTGTATAAGTGCATTTTATTTTGCTCTCAAAATTGATGTCAGAAATTGAGTGTCATCCAGCTCCAAGCAAATATGCTCTTAACAGTTTTGAAATAGATAATAGAAATTGAGTGTCATCCAGCTCCAAGCAAACAGTTTAGATAATATTCCTAATCTATAGAAGAATGAAATAGATAACATGCTCTTAGAAGTTTTGAAGGAGATAATATTCACAGTTTTTCATCTCAGCTTATACTGACTCTTTGCGAAAGTTTTTAAGACTCACTTTCTGATAATAGATAATAGAAGAATGATTTGAAATAGATAATATTCACAGTTTTTTCATCACAGTTATTTTACACAAATTCTTTTGTATATGCTTTGATGTCAGAAATTGAGTGTCATTATCTGCACTCATAGATTAGCAAAAAAAACTTATTGATGTGGTTTTTATCTGCACTTATACATATTATCTGCACTTCTCTTTTATTTGCACTTATCTATTTCATTCTTCCGGATGATGCAACTTATTGATTAGCAAAAAAACACTTAGTCTTTCGCCCAATCCCATCGCATGCTTCGATCATCAATTTGAGAGAATGTTTGCAGTTTTTATTAGTAGTTTTTATTCATTTAAGCTCCGTCGTTAATATTTTCAAATTTCTTCATAACATCTTTATACAAAAGAAAGAAGAGTTATTTACATAAATGAAGAAGAGTATTGCTTCAGATTTCTGTTATGTCCAAAAGGCTTCAAATTTGGATTCACAGTTTTTCAAAAATGAAGAAGAATTTGCTTCAAATTTGGATAGTGTCATAACCAATATTCATTTGCCAAGCTCAGTCTCTTAGACCAGAAGAAGAGTTCACTGGACTTTCAAAAGCAATTTATTCATTTGCACTTAAGCTCAGATTCTTTGCCAAGTTCAATTTCTGTAGTAATGCACTAATACTAGCATGTCAGATATGCAGATTAACATTATCATAATGAATAAATTAGAACTCATGGATTTAGATTATTGGTACCTATATAGTAGCAGTAAATATGGCCCCCGCGATGAATGTCGCCCCGCGACGAAAGTCGCCCCCACGACGAAAGTCGCCCGCGCGAAGGAAATTCGCCCCTGCGAAGGAATGTCGCCCCCGCGGAATGTCGCCCCAGCGGAATGTCGCCCCCGCCGAATGTCGCCTCCGCGCCGCATGTCGCCCCCGCGCCGCATGTCGCCCCCGCGCCGCATGTCGCCCCCGTGACCAATGTCGCCATGCGCCGAATGTCGCCCCCTCGACTAATGTCACCCCCACGACCAATGTTGCCCCCGCGACCAATGTCGCCCCCGCGACCAATGTCGCCCCCGCGACCAATGTCGCCCCCGCGGCCAATGTCGCACCGACGATGAATGTTGCCCGCACGGGGTTCCCCGTGCACGACTGCTTGTACTTTATATGCAGACCTCTTTGCTCGTCCCTCCATGTCTCCAGTGGCTGCTTACCAGCAAGTTCAGACTCTCCGAGCCGAAATTCTACAAAATCGCCACTTCTCTGCCGATCTCGCTGAGCAACACAAACACTTCCAGGAGCTTCTGGTTTTGTGTTATCTTCTACGCCTTCCAGATTCATATGACATGATCCGTCAACAAATCCTTGGTGAGGCGGAGCCTCCCACCCTGGTGCCACCGCTGCCCGCATCGCCGCTGTTACTTCTTTGCTCCAACATCCGCTGTTATCCTCTCCTCCTCCATCGGACATCTTCGCTCACCATACTCAGCGCAGTGGCTCTGGTGGCCGCCACCTTCCCTCCAGCGACCGTAGTGCTTCCCGCTTTCTTTGCTCTCCCTGTGGCTGCACTGGCCACACAGTTGATCGCTGTTGGAAGAAGCATCCTCATCTTTGACCATCTGGTGATGCCTCCACTTCCTCTTTGAAGTTGTCCGCCTCTATAGTCACGTCTTCAGGTAGTGCCCACGTCGCTACTCAAGGTAAATGGTTGATTGACTCTGGTGCTACCAATCATATGACCGACAATCTGCACTATTTTTCTCTCCTACAACAACATGACCGGTTACCCCCGGTCCTTATTGCGGATGACTCTCCCTCACCGGTCAATGGAACAGGGGTTGTTCAAGTAACTCCGTCTCTTCTCTTGGTGGACACCCTCTACGCGCCCAAGTTCCCTTGCAACTTGTTATTTGTTACTTCCCTTTGCAAACAACTACAATCCTCTGTCACATTCACGTCCACTACTTGTTCTTTTCAGGATCCAGGCACCAAGCGGACAATTGCTACTGAGACTGAGAGTGGCGGCCTCTACTTCCTCGATAACGTTTCTGCACTCTCTGCCTTCTCCACATCTTCTACTGATCTTCTCCAGTGGCACCTTCATCTTGGTCATGCTCCTCCTCGTATTCTTCATCAGCTTCTCCAACATCTTCCTCCGCAAGGCCCACCGCTCAACTGTGAAGCATATCAACTTGGCAAGCATCACCGCTCCTCCTTCCCACCAAAGCAAGGTCGTGGATCTTCCCAGCCGTTTGAACTTGTTCACTCCGACATCTGGGGTCCTGCTCCTACCCTCACCATCGGTCAGGGTAGTTCATATTTTGTAACATTTATTGATAATTTCTCTCGATGTACATGGGTGTATCTTTTAAAGGATCGCTCAGAACGTTATTCTGTATGGACATCTTTTTATCATATCGTTAAAAATCAGTTTGATATGTCTATTAAAATTTTTCGTTCTGACAATGCAAATGAATATCTTAGCAATACTTTCACTTCTTTTTGTGTGCAAAATGGTATTCTTCATCAAACTACTTGTGTTTATACCCCGCAACAAAATGGAGTGGCGGAACGCAAGAACCGTCACCTTCTTGATGTTGCTCGCACTATGATGAGTCAAATGCACGTTCCTTGCTCCTATTGGGGCTACACTGTCCTCCTCTCCTGTTACCTCATTAATCGCATTCCGTCCACGGTTCTCCACGGACAAACTCCCTTCTCTCTTCTCTATTCTGGCAAGGATGCATTTCTTCTTCCTCTGCATATCTTTGGGTGCACGGCTTTTGTGCACAATCCTTCCACCACACATGACAAACTTGACCCACGTGCCACCAAATGTATCTTTTTGGGTTACTTAACTACCCAAAAAGGCTACTGTTGTTTTGATCTCATTCTTCAGAAACAATAAGCCTCCATAGATGTGACCTTCTTCAAAAATGTGTCCTATTTCTCCTCCAACCCACCTCCACCTCCTTCTCCCACCGTCCCCTCCAACCCGTCTACTCTCGTCGAGATTTTCCCACCATCACCTCCATCGTATCCTCCTTCCCTCTCTTCCTCATCACCCCTGCCATCTCCCTCTTCTCTGCGGCCGTCTCTCTCCTCTCCCGGGCTAGCTCTCTCTGCCATGAATGCTCCGATTACTGAGGAACATGCTGAACTAAATCTTCCCATTGCACTTCACAGAGGGGTGCAGACGTGTACCCAGTACCCGCTGGCTGCTGTTGTTTTATATGATTGTCTCACTCGTTCTCGCAGGGCGTTTTCATTGGCTATCTCTGCGACTGCCACTCCCCGCACCTACTAGGAGGCTCTCACTTTTCCTCATTGGAAGGCTGCCATGGATGAGGAAATTGCTACCCTTGCTGAACGGGGCACCTGGACCCTGGTTCCCCCACCTTTGGGCACGGATGTTGTTGGCTGCCACAGGGTCTTTGTTGTCAAATTCCATCCCAATGGCAGCGTGGATCGCTACGAAGCCCGCCTGGTGGCTAAAGGATTCAGTAAGACCTATGGTGTTGATTACTTTGATACCTTTTCTCCCGTTGCTCGTCTCAGCTCCATTCGGTTCCTTCTCTCGGTCGCTGTCAACTGGGATTGGCCTATTTAGCAGCATTGTTGCGGCCATTGGTTTTACAAGAAACTCAGCCGATCACTCCTTGTTCATTCGGAAAACTGCGTCTGGTCTGGTAGTTCTTGCAGTTTATGTTGATGACATTCTTCTTACTAGAGATGACTAGGATGGGGTAACGTTGACAAAGAAACACCTCCGTCAACACCGGGTCACAAAGGATATGGGCTCCCCAAAATACTTTCTGGGGATTAAAATCTCTAGGAAGCCCAACTCCATGGTCCTCTCCCAACGGAAGTATGCTCTTGATCTTCTAAAGGAGGCATGATTGACTGGTGTTAAACCTGCCCGTTGTCCCATGGATGCTGGAGAAGACAAAACTTGGAAAGATGACTTGCCTCTTCTATCCGATCTTACGAGGTACTGGCGTCTGGTGGGCAAACTCATTTATCTCACGGTAACCAGACCCGACATCTCTTATGTGGTTGGCAAGGTGAGCCAGTTCATGCAAGCTCCTAGGGAGTGTCGTCTATAATCTGTCTTTTGGATATTAGAGTATATTAAAGCAGCACCAGAGAAAGGACTTCTTTTTCAGAAGAATGGTCACCTAAGGGTTTAAGTGTACTCTGATTCGAGCTATGCTGATGAAAAAGGGGACCGCAAGTCGACATCAGATTTCTGCACGTTTATTGGAGGCAATCTTATGAGTTGGAAGAGCAAGAGGCAGTCTGTGGTCTCCAGGTCTAGTGTAGAGGCGGAATATCGCAGTATGGCATCGACCACGTGTGAGGTGAAATGGTTACTGGCTCTCATGTTTGACTTAGGAGAGGTCTACAACTATCTTCTTCCGATGTTCTGTGACAACAAGGCCGCGATATACATCTCCAAAAATCCGGTCTTTCATGAGAGAACAAAACACATAGAAGTCGACTGTCATTTTTTTCGGGAAGAGATCTTGAAGAAATAGATTTGTACTTCATTCATCCCTTCCGACAATGAGTTGGCAGACATCTTCACCAAGTCGGTGTCCGCTTCCTTCTTTCACATCTGCAACAAGCTGGGCATGATTGATATCTATGCTCTGGCTTGAGGGGGAGTGTTGCAGTATGGAGGTCGGGCGGTCTGTTATTGTTCGGAGACCGGGCGGTCTGGCAGTTTATCCTTGTCAGTCTGTCTACCGGGCTGTTGCTGTTTGGTATCCCGGCGGTTTGGCGGTTTGTCTCAGACGACTTGGAGATCGGGCGGTCTAGTGGTCTCCTATGGCGGCTTGCTCTCTGTGGTGCTTGTTCTCTCCTCCTGTTGGTTGTCGGGAGGTTAGCCGGCTTGTCTAACCGCACGACCAGTCTGGTTTGTCTATTTGTAAAGCCACATATACTTGTAAATTTTTATTCCCACATTACTCTATTGTAATCTCTCTCATCTTATCCATTCTATAAAAGGAAGGCTATACCATTGTAATTGATACCTTTTTTGGATAAAAAGTTTGCATTACTCCAAATTTTTGGTTTGTTTTTCTTGTTCTCACACAGAGCCTTGGTTACATTTTGTGCATTGCTTGATTGTTTGTTAGCCCTGAAGTTTTGAGCATTTTCTCATAACAGTAGAGCATTTGTGAGTGTTGGAATTGATGCCTTGTGCGAGTGACTCTATCTTGCCCCTTTGATGTTGGTGGATGGAGAATGAGACCCAGATAATACCGTAACTGACTACAAGGGTGAAGGGCGGACGTTTCTAGCTGGTTAGTGAAAGGTCGGACTCACTAAGCTGGGAGATGTTGATGATGGTTGCGGTGTAGGGCAGTCCTTTGAATCGGGACGACTGCAAGGGAGCAGGCCCTAACGGTACCATGTCCTACAATGGAAAATAATGGTGAACCCTTCGATCAATGGTTGTGGGAGGTTATTGGGGCGTTATTCTGGATAAATAGTGAAGTTCGTACTATTCGAACCCCTGGCGAACACGAGGGGGCAGGCCCTGGCGACACTGTGACCTACTGCGGTGGATATGGGCAAAACCTTTGATCAACAATAGTGTGAGGTCACTGGGACATGGTCTTGGAGAAACGATGAAGTTCAAATGCTTCAGACTATTGCTGAAATCGAGGGGGAGAGGTCTTGGAAACGCCACGACCTACTGTGGTGGATAAGGGAGAAACCTTTGATAGGTGGTAGTGGCAGGCCGCTGGGGTTGGGAGCCCTGAGTGATAGTGAAGGGAGGACCTTTTAACTATTGGAGAATATAATGGGCAGCCCCTGGCAATGTTGCGACCTACTACAATGGATAAGGGAGAAAACTTTGATCGATGATAGTGGGAGATCATTGGGACGTGGTCCCAAAGAAATAGGGAAGTTTGGACGCTTCGAACCGCTGGCAAACACGAGGGGGCAGGCCCGATGACATCACGTCCGGTTGTGGTGCATAAGGGAGAAACCATTGATCAATGAAAGTGGGAGGTTGTTGGGGCTGGGATCCCTGAGAGACGATAAAGGGCGTACCCTCGAACAGAAGAGAACGGAGTCTCCTTTTGAGAGTTCCAAACACTATGTGAGGGAAAGGTCGTTGTCTCCTTTTGGAAGATTCGAACACTCTGTATGGGAAAGGTAATTTTCTTCTTTTGGGAGATCAAAACACTCTGTAAGGGAAAGGTCGGTGTCTTATTTTAGGAGATCTGAATACTCTGTAAGTTAAAGGTAGGTGTCTCCCTTTGAGAGATCTGAACACTTTGTAAGTGAAATACTGGTGTCTCCTTTTGAGAGATCCGAACACTATAAGGGAAAGTTTGTGTCTACTTTTGGGACATTTAAACACTCTGTAAGGGAAAGTTCGGTGTCTCCGTTTGGGAGATTCGAACACTCTGTAAGGGAAAGGTCGGTGTATCCCTTTGGGAGATCCGAACACTTAGTGATGGAAAGGCTGATGTCTCCATTTGGGAGATACAAGCACTCTATAAGGGAAAGGTAGTTTTCTCATTTTGGGAGATCCAGACACTCTATAAGCGAACGGTCGATGTCTCCTTTTAGGATATCCGAACACTCTGTACGGGAAAGGTTTGTGTACCTTTGGGGAGATCTGAACACTATATAAGGGAAAGTTCAGTGTCTCATTTTCGAAGATCCAAACACTCTATAAGAGAAAAGTCAGTGTCTCTTGGGAGATCTGAATACTCTGTAAGGGAAAATCACACATCTAATTGTATTGAGAATAACACTTGTTATTTATGTACATGTACGCTGAAAATATAAGATTTTAAAACTTATAGAGCTTCTTGGGCATTCCACTAGCGGGGAACGAATCTTCCTCTGGAATAGTCACGCTGGGGATTGCCCCTTGCTGGTTCCCTCTGGCCCGACCAGTTCAAGGCCCCTTTGCTATAGAAATTCTTCAAGAAATCTGTGACGAATGAGTATTTCGATCTCTGCCTTTAGCCGTGAACAATCTTCTGTTCTATACTCATGACCTCGGTTGTTATCACATTATTTAGAATGGTTCCCAGAATTTGGAGCGAGAGCCCTTGGCCTCTAAAGAGAAGGATGATTGCAAATATGGGGCAATATATCTACATGTGAGGTATTGAGGGGAGTAATGGCCTACTGGCAGTGATGCCCCTCGGCCTGGCTGGATCCAATGCGAGGTATGCCACTCCTCTTCATCATTTTTGTTTAGTCGCATCCCCTACTTCTCTTTTGGCTATTTTTGATTTGTTGTTGATGCACTTTGGCTGCTAATGGTGAATGATGGTGCATAGTATGTCAGGCTAAAGTGGTTTGCCACTAGTCTCATCTGTACTCCTTGGTGACAGTGTTGCGAACTTTTTCATGAGCGGTCTGTCGAAACGAAGGGTCGAGACTTGCAACTCTCTCCTTTGGTTCAAGAAAGAATCGGCACGATAGAGAAGTCCTACTGCACACCACTGCCAACGTAGTAAAATGAAGGGATGATGGAGGCACGCCTATCTCCATCACCACTCTTCAGTTTCCCAGTGTCGCATGTTGACAGTGATGCTAAGCAAACAACATTACACATCAGATTATGAAAGCAAGTTCTCTAGCGGAATATTTGATTAAGGGGTGCTTATTTGTACTTAGTGGAAGACATAATATCATAGTAGAAGTTTAGCCATCATAGAATCCCATTATTCAGGACATGTACGTATAACACCAGTCTCTCTCTTGCCCCGTTCAAACTTTGTCAAGATTAGATATATAAAAGTTGCTACCCGATAAATCTATGCATAAATTAGCCTGTTATGTGGCTTCCTCAGTATCTAGGTGTTGTCTTTTACCTGCACCTGTACTTGTATGAGTGGCAAGTTATTAGAACTACATATAGAATTCAATCCTTATTAGCATCAAGTGTAGTACTATTTATAAGGGAGAAAAATTTCTAGACTTCTATTTTGGTTCGTGGAAGACTTCCCACGACCTCCACCTTCGTACTTTGTATCATCCTGCATACGGACTTACACCAATGTAGTTCTATTAGTTTTGCACTGGTTGTTCTTCCAAACCGTCCTTCGTGCGGGTTGCCTCAGAGTATAACTCGCTATATGTCGATATAGTTTGATCACTTCTCTTCTAGAATGGTAGCGAACCCTGTGGGCCACACCGATGTGTCCGTCAGTGACATTGGTTAATCCTATCACTTTTGGGTAGGGTTAAACCACACCACTTAGTCCCCAACACATGACAAGTCATACTCCTAAATGTGATCAGCATCCGACGATAAATGAAAATCTGGCGATAATGAAAATCTGGCTAACTAGCGGATGGGCCATACTGGGAAATAATAATAATAACCTCCCAGGATTCACACTCTTCCTAGTGCCTAGAGTTGTCAACCATCTTATACTGGTATGAATGGTATACGGGCAAGACCGACCCTCCAGAACATTCGCATACAATAGTTTACCAAATTTCACCCATGTCGACATGTTTAAACGACTTCTCTTCAAGCAGGGTAACAAACACTGCGAGCCTTACTAATGTGGCCGCCAGTGATTGTGGTCGGTCCCGCCACTTTTGGGTGTGGTTGTACTTGTTGAATTTTGTCAAAGTGGTCAATGAGATAGCCTGACGCCAAATTAAAATTCTCAGAACTATCAAGATCACACATTGATCAAGCGGAAATCAGGAAAGCAAGCTCAACAACCAAAAGCAACCACAGGGGAAAGCAGATCATATATTTATTTCTTCTTTACAGAGCAAGGTATACATGACAAGACATGATTTCGTCAGTACACAGGAACACAGAAAAAAAATTACAAGTAAAACAATTTGAGCGGACAGAACTGGAGACCGCCCAGTCCGCCAAAGTTGCTGTGGCTGCCCGAACTGCTACTGCTGCTAGAAGACGGAGAGAACACGGAGCCCGCCGAGATCGTGAGGTCGCGCGGACACGTCATTATTCGCTGATTGCTGCTGAACTGAAGAACAGACTACCTACCCGCCCGAGTCCGGCGGACAGGTTATTGAGCTTGGAAAAAACTGAAGCAGAGAAACTGACAAGCCGCAGAAGCGACCTGCTGAGACCACCGATTGCAACCACAAACTTCATTGATCCTGACCGAAGTCAAAGCCAAACTCCTGGCTCCACAGTGCTAGTCGTGCAACCTGCAAACAGCAATCAGTTATCTCTTCTCAACCTGCGCGGATAGGAAAACCTAGACCGCAACAATTAACCAAGACTCAACTTACTGTTCACTCAGTTACTGTAGATGTGTCGTGGGGGTATATTTATAGGCAGGGTGAGGAGTGTGGTCACCGCCCTAGAGAATAGAGTCACCACCCCAGCTCGCAGCTAACAAATCCCCATCCGCCAAGTCCGCGAGGACTTGACCAGACTACAAACCCACTAGGCGCCAGGTCAAAAAACAAACCGCCAACATGTGGACACTACGCCAGTACGCACAGCATGCAAGCACAACACCACTCCGCTACTCAACACAGCACGCGGACACAACCACAACCCATGCTGCATTAGTCCTCACACTATACGCGGACGAAGCGACAGTCCGCACAGTTCGACAACAACACCACAGTCCACCACGAGTCCACGACCAACAGGCAGTCCGCCCGGTCAACAACGGACTCTGCGGACACTGCGAATACCATGTACTTGTCAAAGAAAATGACCAAGTCCAGCAACCCATGAAGCAACTGGCGCGAGCATGGCAGACACAAAAGACCCAGTCTGCCAATCACCAGTACAGTTCGCCACAAAGAATATGGCAAACACTCACTGCAACACTGGAGAGCTCGGCAAGGATCCAAGCAGATCTCCACAAGCAGTCCGCTAAGGAGGACATCGCGGACTCAATCAAGTCCGTGACAACTCCCGCGGAGAACCACCAATCCGCTTGGTTACCACAAGAACTGGCTTAACTGCAGAACCACAGGTCGAGCAGAGCACCACCATCAGACTGCCAAAGACATGCCGCACAGGCCACTCCACAAGAACAACCAAGCCACCAAGTCCAACCAGGCCAAGTCACCCAGGCCGCAACCATCTGTCCGCCTAGGCCACGGACTCAGACAGCTCAGACCGCCCGGCCTGCTCCATCACCCACTTTCACTTCACAAATTTCAACACTCACTCTTGAAGTGAGAAGTGGTGATCAAGCCCAGCAAACCTCGTAACTGTTGGAATGGCCCCTTCGACAACGGCTTCTTGAAGATGTCAGCAAGATTATCTTCACTCTGAACATGCCCGACCATAAGAGATCCCTCCAACACCTTCTCCCTTATGAAGTGATGCTCGATCTCAATATGCTTGGTCCTTGCGTGACAAACTGGATTATTCACCAGTTTGAGAGCACTCTCATTGGCACCTCAGAGTAAAGTAGGACCTTGCACTTCCTCATGAATATCCTCTACAAGCCTTCTCAACCAGATGGCTTCTAGAGCAGCCAAGGCTGAAGCCTTGTACTCTGCTTCCGTAGTAGACACGGACACAGAGTCCTTTTTCTTGTTATACCACGAGATGCAAGGTGATCCACAAGTAAAAACATAACCCGAAGTTGATCTTTGATCATCCGAGTCACCGTCATAATCGGCATCCGTGTATCCAAGCAAAGAAAAGCCTGTGTCCCTTCTATAGAGGAGTCCCATATCAGAAGTCGCCTTGACATACTTCAAGATATTCTTTGCCGCTACTAGATGAGGCTTCCTTAGCTCAGCCATAAACTGACTTACTCGGCCAACAGCATAAGCAATGTCTGGCCTTATAATCGTTAAGTAGATCAAGCTCCCCACTAGAGCTCTGAACACCAAGGGATCAGGAAGAATCCTTCCTTCATCTCGTCGAAGCTTCAGACCAAAATCCAGAGGAGTAGGGCAACTCTTCCCTTCCTTCATGCTGAATCGATTCACAATGCGATCCGCATATCCTTTCTGGCAGATGAGTATCCCACTCTCCTTCCTCTTCACTTCGAGACCGAGAAAGTGATGAAGCTCTCTCAAGTCTTTCATCTCGAAGCGAATAGCTAGCTCAGCCCTGAGCCTAGCTACCTCCTCCTCTGAATTCCCTGTGATGATCATATCATCAACATACAGCATGACCAAGACTTGAAGCTCCCCCTTCTTCTTGATGAACAAGCTTGAATCCGAGTTGGAAGAAAGATATCCGTGGAATTGGAGGTATTCTGCTATCTTCCCATACCAAGTTCTTGGAGCCTGCTTCAACCCATAGAAAGCCTTCCTGAGATTGCAGACATAGTCCGTGTAAGACCCCCCTTTTTTTTCCTTTAAAACCCCGGGGTCTTAGGCCCAGAACCGCCGCCTTGCGGTGACACCTTCGCACCCGGGAAGGTCGACACTACAAGACGCCGATCCTGCCGGCCAAATCGATCGCAGCTGACGCTAAAGTAGAAGTACAAGAGAAGACAAGTCCACAGCATACCACATATATATATATATAAATCTCCACGATGGGAGTGTCCATAGAATAGTAAAGTGTACAGAAATAAAAAGGGCTGAAGCCCGGTACATCAATATCCTCACTACAGATCTCTCATGCGGAAGCAAAACAAAACAACTACTAGAAGTCAAAACTCACGGTCCCAGTTGGCTGTACTCCTGAGCTAGACTGCCCTATCTCCAATTGCACCGGTCTCCTGGGATGCTCCTCCATACTCGGCTCCACGATCCCCTAATATGATGTGGTTCGAAAACCATTAGTCTAAAAGACTAAGCCCTATCGTCCCCCACCCCTTCCCCCATGCTCCTAGGCACCGAGCGGGGAGGAAGAAAGGAAAGGACGTGAAAGAGGAGAGAAATCAAAAACAGGTGACAGGGGGACCTAGCTAGCAATTTATAATCAGGTTATAATGAGCAAAGTAAGAAAGGAATATAACCTTCACTTATGTGAATACACATAAGCCAAGGGATCTTCTACAAGGCTCCCATCGTATAAAATGTCCCATACCACTTTATACGTTGGGGTGTCGGTTATCACAAGCAGCATATAAATATTGAAATAACCTTAATTTATAAACTTGCCCACACAAGCTTATAGATCAAGGGGTCGTTTTGCAGGGCCTAATGTATAAGCGTCCCATACCACTTATACTTTAGGTGTCAGGGTTAAATGAATCGATTATGCTATGACATGCAAGTGGGTATGATGGACATGCAAGTGCAACACACACACAACGACTCTGTGATCACAGACCTTTAGTTCCCACTTTTTGAGAGCTAGCATCACTCTCGGGTACCACCGCTGTGGCTACGGCAGCAGCGGAGCGGGCGTCTCCACTTCTAGGCCGGTATGCACACTACCAAGCCTTAGACCCCTCTCATATGCCTCTGTACACGTCCAAGGTGCACTCTAGAGTCTCGCGTACGTACTTTGCTGACAACCCGTCAGTCTTGTTGGGTCGGATGTGCGTTATCGGGGGTCGTCCTCCAGACCGCAGTGTAAAACAACCCACTGGCCCCTCTAACTCTCACAACCGCCTGGTGCACCGTACTGCCATCGGTGTGACGAACGGCCAGTACCGCATGCCCCGCCACTAGATTTATGCACATGCAAGTTTATCGTATCAGAACCGAGCCAAAGCTCCCCGGACCATCCCGTCCGTCACAAGTATCAACCGAGCCAAAGCTCCCCGGACCATCCCGTCCGTCACAAGTATCAACCGAGCCAAAGCTCGCCGGACCGAAACGTCCGTCTCTTATTCCAAATCTCATCCCTTTGAACACCGCGGGATGGCGCCCCTTTGAACACCTCGGGACGACTTAACCATTTCCAATACTTGCCCAACTAGTGAGTGCAGTGTGAAACCCTATTTACTAAATTACTCTTTTGATTTGTTCTTTAAGGTTTACGTTAACCCAGGACTGCCCCCGGTATTCCCTGTGAAGGGCTCTCAAGGGGCACTAGGAACTGTGTTGGGATTACGCCCAGCGTTCCCTTTCGCAAGGTACTTATTAATATTATTGGTTGATTTCCTTTACCCATTACCTTCTCATATTGCGATAGGCTAATCCTAAGGTAGTTTAGACCTTTCACTCTCGCGGGCACGACGATCTTTCGTCGAACTCGCTTACCTTCTAACACACATCCACACGATTCCCACCACTCCTTAGAACTTTCTAGGTGACTCATCCACTTTTATTCAAACAATTCAACACGACTAACTCCACCCTATTCCAACTCTTATCCTAATACAACTTTTCCCCAAATTACTATTTGCAGACCGACCTATACTGAGTGATGTTCATGATAGGATGTCCTTCGAGTTTTCATCCGAATGACCTAGGATTATTACTGGTGTCCTATCATGACATAAATGATTAAATTCCAGAATATTATATTTTTCTCAATTAATCTCCTATTTAAATAATTTCTTACAAATGCCAATTATTGCCAAGTTGATCATGAAGTATCTTAAATTATGATCCCACTGACCCAAGGAATTTTTCATAAGTTGTAGAATTGTAAAATAATACTGTCAGCCAAGTTTTATAATTTTCTCTTCAATTTTTCTATTTATCTCCTAAATAATTCAAAATTCACCTATTAGATATTTTTCAAAGGAGGTATGAGGAATTCATTTCCAAAAATTCTAAGAAATTTCCAGCAAGCTCATAATGTTAAAAGAGTGCCACAAACAGAATTTCACTAATTTTCAAGTAACAATGGCTATAAACTTTTATTTCTAAATAATTTACCAAAATGCCATTATGAAGATTTAAAAATTTGTGGTTCATCCAAAAATGCTGAGAAAATTAATCAAGGCTATTTATACTCAGATATGTCATCAATAAGTTTTTCATAATTTTCTACTGAGTATTTGCAATAATTATAAATTAAATGAAATAAGGGCAAAAATGTAATTTCCACATTTCTCTTATCAATATTCCTCAAACAGAGACATAAAATTTTTTTAGGAGTTAAACATGTCATGATATTATTCTTGACAAAATTTGGGGAAATAACTAAGTGACAAATCTAATTTCAACATTTATTCTTCAAAAGTCCTATTAATTCAATAATTCCAAATAATGGGATTTTTGATTCCAAAAATCCCATTATTTCAATGAGGGGTAAAACTCATCCTAATAGGCCACTGAAATTAATTACATGAATTTAGCATGATCCAAATGGGCCTAATACTCAAAATTTCAAAAATTACTATTGGCACACCAAGCCTAAGCATGTTCATCATTTGCATGTGGGATTACCCACCATACATTGGTCCAGACTTGATGAAATTTAAAACATATATTTACAATGTCCTGAAGGACAAGCCACCAAAATTTGGGGCATTTTAGAGTTGAATTAACCCAAGAATCACCTAAACAAACCTAGGGGTAATTTGGTAATTTCACCATAATTTTAATTACAATAAATCCCAATTTTTGGGCAGGGCCTAAATATGCCCTAAACCAGTTACTTACCAAAATCTCAAGTCATATGGGCCTCTGGATGGGCTTGGGCATCACTTTCAAATTTCTGCATTTTGCTATTTGCAGCCCAAGGCCATTTAATTTTTTGATCTTGCATGTGAGATATCTCAATATGCAGAGGGTTAAATTGTCTAATATTTCTACCATAGGTCTAATATACTACTAAGGGCAGGCCACCAAAATTTGGGGCATTTTGGAGTTGATATGCTCTAAATATCAACAACATTTAATTTATCATATTTGGGCTAAAACTATATACTTATTTTCCCCAAAAATTCCCATTTTTGGGTAGGGCCTAGCTATACCTCATTTGGCCACATGCCCAAAATTTCAGCCCATTTGGACTTAGGGTTTGGGAAGGGCACCCATTTTAAATTCTGCCCTACTCTAGGACCAGCCCTAGGAAAATGGCTCTATAGGGCCGTAGCCTTAACCAAAAATTATGTGTAATATATCAAATTAACGGTGACTCCAAGACCTACAAATTTCATGTTGAGAACGTTTTATGAAAATGGCTGTACGGGCCCTAAATATGACATGCAAAATTCGGATATAAAAAGGACACAAAATACACTATTCACAAATTAAATAATCCAGAATTTCAAATGTTGCATGGCACTAATCCTAAAGCAAATCCGACGGCTGCTGTATTTCTTCCCCAAACCGCCTGCATGCCAGCCCGAGTTTCACGAGGCTTTTCCCGGCCGCCTCCGGCGGCGCCTCCACCGGCCAACTTCTCCTCTCCCCTCACGGTGGTGGGGGCGAGCTTTTCCGGCGGCTAGGGCGGCCGGAGGTGGCGGCGCCACCTCACCCGAGAGCTTCAAAACCGCCATTAATGGCTGAAAAATGAGTGTTGGGCTCGGGCTCGTTCGACCCCAAACCATAACCTAGGTATTCCTAAGATCTAAGCATGAAGAGAGAGGTGAGGGAGGACCTTCCCGGCGGCCTTGCGACGTGAGGAGCGGCGGGGAACCATTGCGGCGGCGGCGGCGCTCCTCCCTTGGTTTTCACGGCCAAAGCTTGGTTTCTCTCTCTCTCTGCTGCTGCTCTCCTTGTTTTGAGAGTGGTGAAACTAAAAGGGGAGAGGGAGAGAGTGAGAAGATGAAGTAAAAGGGGAGGGTGATAATTCCTATGTTCAAGGTGGAGGGTTTACTTTGTTATTGTCACCATGCATGCATGGGTGGGCCCCACTACATTCCAGCACCTCCTCATGACTTCCAAGGGTCGGCCATCCCATGTGGGGGCTGATGGCATGGGTCCAAGTGGCTCATTTCCCTTAAACACCCTTAAATACCCCTTTCTCTCTCCTAAATTATTCTTTAATTTTGAGATTCTCTCTCTCTCTCTCTCTCTCTCTCTCTCTCTCTCATAGTCACTAAGTTGGCTGGTAAATCTCATATTGGCAGCCCACATGTTTATTTCATCCACCAAAATATGGTTAGCCCAAGTGAGTTGGGCTTGAGCTTGAGTTAGCCCATTTGGGCTAGCTTGACCCAAACCTAGGCTACGATTGACTTAGGTCAATTTGGTCTTTGAGGTTGGCCCAAATGGGTCCTTAGTGACTCATTGACCTCCCCTAAGGCCTAGGTAGGATTGTATTGGCCCTTTGGAGGTCACTTGACCCTTAAATAGGGTACCTTGACTACTTTAGGGCTAAAGTTGACTTTGGTCAACTTAGCCTTTTTGGTTGGCCCCAATGGGTCCTTGGTGACCCGTTGGCCTCTCACTATGGTTATGAAGTTATGTGTGGGGTCCACTTGGCTAAGGGAACTTCAATTGGCCCTTGTGTAGGCCAGTTTGACCCAATGTAGGCTAGGTTGACCCATTTAGGGTTAGAGTTGACTTTGGTCAACTCAGCCTCTTGGGTGGACCCCAATGGGTCCTAGGTGACCCTTTGACCTCACTCTAGGGTTTGGTGGGCTTGGGTGCGGCCCACTTGGCTTGGGGATGGTCAATTGACCCTAAGTAGGTTGGTTTGACCCATTTAGGGTTAGGGTTGACTTGGGTCAACTTAACCCTTTTGACTGCCATCCAAGGGTCCTTATTGATCTAATGGATCCTACCATGGTTTGTTGAGAACATGGTGGGGTCTTGAAGTCTTGGTGATGCCCCATGGTTATCTTAAACAAAGGTTCAGGAATTTACTATTTGCACACCATAGTGGTCTCAGCCACATTCTTAGGTTTCCTTGGTCTTCTTGGGCTTCCTAGGGTTTGGTCATGACCTAGTCATGGCCAATAACCACACTTAGGGGTCTAGTTGGAAATGGGATGTTACAGTCCGGATGAACTTCAGAGATAAATCCAAGTGGCTGATCCATAAAGATGTCCTTATCAACCTCTCCGTAAAGAAAAGCGTTCTTCACATCAAGCTGCCACATCCTCCATCCTTGGCAAGCAGCCAGGGCGATCACCACTAGAACCAAAGTCATCTTTACAACTGGACTAAATGTCTCCTCATAGTCTTCTCCATACTGTTGTTAGAATCGTCGAGCAACAAGTCGAGCCTTACATCTATCAATGTTCTCATCAGCCTTCTTCTTCAACTTGTACACCCACTTGCAAGTCACTGGAGTAATTCCATCAACCTTGGGCACAAGGTCCCAGGTTTCATTATTCTTGAGAGCAACAATCTCCTCTTTCATGACATCTTCCCACTCGTTGACTCCAGTGGGCTCATTGAAGTTTGTAGGCTCTCGCTCATCCAGAGGACCTGCAAAGAAGCAGGAGACAAAACTCATTGTATTCCCATCACAGTATCGAGATGGTGGCTTGACAATCCTCTTTGATCTCCGAAGGGTCTGCTCCTTGCTCACCACCTCCGTTGCTTCTTCAGGCTCATCTCCATTCTCGGGCACACTTTGAGCAATGCTCCCCATACTTCCTGAAACAGAAGCCTCTGCCCCGGAGCTTGAAGCAACAGGAGCTGTTGGTGATACAGCAAGCTCCTCTTCCAGAATTTCAGCAGCCGCCTTCTGCTCTTCATCAATCTTGCTCTCAGATAGCTCAACCGAACCTCCTCCATACGACGTCAGTTCATCAAAGACCACGTCTCTTTATACAACAACCTTCTTCGTCGCAGGATCCATGCATTTCCATCCCTTCTTCCGCTCATCATATCCTACAAAGATAAGCTTCCTTGCCTTTGCATCAAGTTTTGTCCTTGAAGCATCCGGGACATGCACATAGCAAGTTGATCCAAACACCCAAAGGTGTTCCACGCTTGGCTTCTCCTTCAGCAATATCTCAAAAGGAGACTTTATGTTGATCAGACTGAGCGGCATCCGATTGATTACATAAGCAGCACAAGACATCCCCTCTGCCCAGAAGGACCTAGGAATGTCTTTCGCATGAAGCCAACACTTGCAATTTTCCGTCAAATGATGGATCTTTCGCTCCGCTACTCCGTTTTGTTGTGGCATATGAGCACAAGTGATCTCTCTCTGGATCCCGTGCTTCCTGCAGAAGTTAGAAAACTCGGAGGAAACAAACTCACCACTGTTGTCTGATCTAAACTTCTTGATCCGCAAGCCAAGCCGGCCCTCCACTAGCTCCTTGAACTCCACAAACAACCAAAAAGTTTCTGACTTCTCCTTCAAGAAATATAACCAAGTGTATCTTGAGTAGTCATCAATCAGAACGAGCATGTATCTGCTCCCATGAAGGCTAGCAGTGATGGTTAGTCCCATCAAGTCACCATGGATACACTCCAATGGTCTCTTGCCCCTTGTTTGTGACTTATCAAACGGAAGGCGATGAGCCTTACCGTACTGACACCTCGCGCAAACGTGACCATGGCCAAAGGAAGATAGCTTAGGCAAGCCTCTCACAAGACTCCTGTTTGCCATAGCTTTCAACTTATCCATTCCTACATGCCCCAGCCTCTCATGTCATATAGTAGCGCTATCATTAGCCCTCATCCGATAAACATAAGAGTTTGTTGCAAGAATAAACAAGTTCTTAACTCTCCTCCCAACGTGAGCAACATCAGCTTTTATCGCTGATACGTTGCGAAGGAACTTCAATTCTGTTAGCCCAAACAGAACGTGATAACCTGCATCTACCGCATTGGTCACATAGAAGAGGTTATTTTTCATGCCTGATACATGATACACACTCCTTAATGTGAGTGGCCCCTTATCACTACCCAAGGACACAACCCCCTCCTTATCTACTGCATAAACAGTATTATCAGCAGTAATGATAGCTTCATTACCTGAGTAAGCTTGCAGCGAGGAGAACTTTGACTTGTCACCGGTGAGGTGATGACCACAGCCGGAGTCCATGATTCACTCATCGTTGAAGTTGACAGCGGACAAGGTGATGAGTCCATGTTTTATACCTATTTTCGAACTCATCTGGGCTAGTTTTCACTCGGTTGCACTTCACTTTTAGTTCATTATCATATATATTTCATCTTGCCTATATTTCCATAGGAAGTGCACATTTAAGCCCATGATTGTGTATTTTGTTGTTTTTATAGTTTGTACTCCCTTTTGTGATTGTCTGGAATATCTGCACAGATTAGTGGTTGGTTTTTCCTTTCGGTACAGGGGTCGTGTGCGTGTTCCGGGATGGTGGTGAAACAGGAATACTGCGCACGATCATGGGATCTAATGCGCACGACCACTGGTCGTGCGCCCCCGATCGTGCGCACTACTCTACGTTTTCTAGAATCAGCCTGGGGTAAGCGCACGACCACTGGACATATTGCGCACGACCACTGGTCGTGCGCCACTGATCGTGTGCATTGATTCCTCTTTTATGGAGTCCTGTCTGGGTAATCGCACGATCATTGGACTTAGTGCGCACGACCACTGGTCGTGCGTCACTACTCGTGCGCATTATCCCAGTTCTTCTTCCTGTTATTCCCTGCCAGTGCGCACGAGCATAGGACATAGCGCGCACGACCACTGGTCGTGCGCCTGTGATCGTGCGCATTGTTCATTTCTGCTTTTGTATAAATAGTGCAGGTCTCGCCCTAATCCGGAAGATCCGCAGATCGCTCATCTTCCTCCGCCGTTTTCCACCTTCTCCACCGTTCCCCTTCATCTTCCACCCTAGGGAGGTGCTCCGGGCAAGCTTTCACCGCCACATCCGAGCCGGAGCTTCCTCTCGGCCTTCTCCTTCATCCGTGAGCTTCAAGTAGAGTTTTGACGCCATAGCCATCAAGCAAAGGAAAGCTAGCAAACTTCGTCCGCTATCGTGAGACGAAGAAGATGGGCCATTGGAAGGTGGTGACAGCCCTTCTCTACCGCGGAAGCAGTTGAGGACCGAGCTTGGACGCGGAATGACAACTCGACGATTCCAACCGTGAATCCTCAGCAAGACTTCGGATTCGGTCGATCTCTTAACTTGTACTTGATTTATTGTTGTATATGTGTGTTAAAACTGTATTTATATTGATGTTGTTGCACTTTAGATGTAAACTTTACTAGATTCATGTCTATGTGATTCTGTTTTTGTTTACGCTTTAGTTGCTTGAGTTGCGCCATATATATCCATCCACCACCATCCACCCTTGCCGCACTAGCAATTGCTAGTGGCGTGCGTTGCGAAGAGGTGCTTATGACCCTCATCCCGACATTCTCACCACCTCATCCGCGAGCCTACTCTTCCATCCGCCTAGCGATTCGGTGCATAGCAGCCCGACTAGTCTTCCATCCCGCCTGGCGAAGCATCGCATAGCGGCGTTGCATAGGAGTAGTTGTTAGTATTTTATTTTCTGTTTTCGCAACATCAAAACCTCCCCTTAGTTAGCTCCGACCTGAGGACTTCAATCTCAAGTCCTCCTCGAAATTAACTCCACCTTATTGTGTTCCTTGTGAGATCAATACTTGGGAAAACCACCATTTTATATTACTTGTGCGACCGGTTCACCGCCGTGATCTATAGCATCAAGTTTTTGGCGCCGTTGCCGGGGAACACAGTCGTGTGAGTTTTTGGAGAGGGAGATAATAGATTGAAGCCCTTTTCCATTTGTGCATATCATTTTTTTATTTGCTTTTGTTATTAGAATTTTTATTTTGCTTATTTCTTTGATTTTTGATTTAGATAGCAGATCCGTGCTATTTTCATTTTAGCTGTGTAGCACTTTTTTTTCAGCAATTATTTTTGTTCGTGATGGATTCTGATGCTGAGTGCCGTATCCTTGACACTTTGCGCCGATCCATCGATGTCATTGCTGTTATGAATGCCGAGCATTGCATTCGGTGTTTGTTATGTCAAGGTGTGGGCCACATGTTGAAGGATTGCACTCGTTTGTGCAAGCCTTCTCCCTCTGAGGGCGTGTTCCCAACAACCTCCCGTTCGCGGAAGACTGTTGTGGGCAGGCCTATCAGGGTGTTGTCTGGCCCATACACTGACATAACACACCTTGCTCATTCTTTACCCGTTGAGATTACTGAAGAATCTCTGGCCGCATACTGCTCTTTCATGGGTCCCTCGATCCCTTTTTACGGGCTTTCCTTGAGTGATGATGATCACTCTGGTGTTAGCCAACAAAAAGTGGAGCAGGAACTCATGGACGCTCCTGTATGGGACGATGAGATTGTTCCGGTCGTCGACGGGGTGGCGTCAACGAATGATTTTGCGATGGGGCCTGCTCATTCAGTGCTTGATTTTGAGAGCAGCCTTGCCCCTCCGCAATTTTTGCCGGATTGTGCTACTCCATTTTATTGTGAGTCGGTTGATGATGCCGTACTTGTTGATGATTCGGTGCCTAAGGTTGCGCCGAAGTGGGATGATGATTCCTCTATCTCCGACGGAGAAGGTGGATTTTCGGAACCCTTTTACGCACCCCGGTGGGATGAGGAATACCCTCTTTCTGATGTGGAGGTTTGCACCTCCTTATTGGATGAGGTCGTTCCACTTACCACCGCGGACCTTGAGTTCTCGGATTCCCCTCGATACGACTCATATGACACCGACGATGATCTTTGCTTGGATCCTGCTAAGAGTGAGACCAGGATCACTCTCCCATTTTCTGATTATTTTAGTTCTTCGTCTCCTTTATTTCTTGATCCCCCTTCCTTATCTGAGCCTGTGCAGGATGAGTCTCCAGAGGTACGTTGGGATGACGATGAGCTTTATGCTCATGCTGTTGCCATTGCCTCCTGCGGGCCTGTGATAGACAATACCTTGCTAGGCAAGGATTTGTTTTGTGGTGAGATGGGTGAGGACCAGGCCTCCTCCTCATCCTACTTCCTATTTCCTCTGCCTGCGAGGAGCAGGTATGATTATTTAGGCAGAGGGGTAACTGCTCTATCACCGTATCTGTACCCATTACCGAAACGGATATTAGGCCAGTTACCTGTGCATTTTTCTTTTCATAGGCCCATTAGCTAGAACCTTTTCATAGCTGAATAAGTAGTGTTGGGATGACAATAACCCCAGTACTTATCTTTTATTTCCTGCATTTTTATTTTCCTGTCTATTTTATTTTAGCATTTCTTTTTGTATATTTTGTTTTGTTTTTGCGGAGCTCACCCCTACAGGTATTCTTGGCAAATTGCATTGGCAGGGTTCTGATTCTTCGTATGGCGGACCTGCTTCGGTTTTTCACGTGTCTTCTGGTATGCTCACTAGCTGAGCATTGGGTAACCTCTTCCCTTAGCTTTTTATGATTTTAATTTCTCTATTATATGCTATTTTGCTTAGTTTATGTCTGGGGGAGAGATTTGTTACCTATTGCACGCACACATTTCTTGTGCATACTGGAAGCTTTTATTGTTTTATTTTGATTAGTTCATTGCATCACACACCACTGTACCCACATGAGCGCGTGCTTAGCTTTTTCCGTGCTGCGAGTTAAACTCATTTCTTCATTAGATTTGGGAAAATTATGGTGCTAACATAGGATTGTGAGACGGAGTAAAATGTTGGCCTTGTTGTGTTTCTAGTCAACTGCTCTCGTCTCGTGTAAAAATTGGCGTAGATTTAATTTTTCTGTATGCTTTTGGTTTTATATTTTTCTAATTGCGTAAATACTTTTTATTCTACTCAAAAGTTGGTGAATCCGGTGTGAATCCGATGGTAGCTTAGGGATGTGTGTAGACGGCCGTTAGGTTCGTATTGCTCGAGTCTGGAGGATGGATAGTCTTTCTCGTTGGCTAAGAACTTGCCCCAAGCTATTCTTGAAGCATAGGTATAGGTTAGTCATGCATAAGTGTGATGTAGGCCATCATTTTGGCCCGGTTGAGCTTTGTACCATTCCTAACGTCTTATCCTCGCTAGCCCCGTTGTGCCTACCCCTCCTTTTGATTCAGCTCCACAATGATTTCACCAAAGCCTCCAAGCCAATCCTAGTCGCACTCCCGAGTTGAGCTTTAGAGTTTTACATTTTCATGTTGGGATGTGATGTGGTGATTTTACTTGTGATTATGTGGATGTGCTCCAATGTTATATTTGCTGAATTGTGAAAATAAAATGAAGAGAAAGAAAAAGAAAAATATTTGTAACGAAAAAGAAAAAGAAAAAAAGTGAAAAGGAAAAGTAAAATTGAAAATCATATTTGAGATGTGCTTATTTTTGGAGTAGGCGGTGCACACACCCATATGTTAAAAGTTAAGTTTGGGGTGTGGTGTACCCGCATATATTTTGGTTAGCTGATGGATTCCCTTCATACTAGCTCCTTTGGGTTAGGTGCAGAGCCTTCTTGTTTATCCTTGTTTACCTCACCGAAACCCAAGCCCCATCTCTTCACCTAAAGTCCTACTGATTCGTGTGTGAACCAAACCAGTGCCGTGGAGAGAATGCGAAAAGGCAAGCATATGGTCACCGACATTGGTGGATTCCTTTGGAGGTTATCCGGAGCCCCGATCTTTGGCAATGCTCTCCTAGTGATTAGTCTACTTTCTCCCTACGCATGACCGGATGATTCACCGTGATTCCATTTTTGAGTAATAATAAAATTTTGATACGCATTGTGAAAAGTATAAACTATTTTGTATACTTATAAATTTCTTCTATTATATTTTTACGTGCGCGAGCATGCGACTTCGCATGGTACTTCGTATCGCAATTTTTTTGTTAACTAGTATTTTTCCCTTTCTGCTTAGATTTTGTTTGCTCGGGACGCGCAAATAGTTAAATCTGGGGGTGTGATGAGTCCATGTTTTATACCTATTTTCGGACTCATCTGGGCTAGTTTTCACTCGGTTGCACTTCACTTTTAGTTCATTATCATATATATTTCATCTTGCCTATATTTCCATAGGAAGTGCACATTTAAGCGCATGGTTGTGTATTTTGTTGTTTTTATAGTTTGTACTCCCTTTTGTGATTGTCTGGAATGTTTGCACAGATTAGTGGTTGGTTTTTCCTTTCGGTACAGGGGTCGTGTGCGTGTTCCGGGATGGTGGTGAAACAGGAATACTGTGCATGATCATGGGATCTAATGCGCACGACCACTGGTCGTGTGCCCCCGATCGTGCGCACTACTCTACGTTTTCTAGAATCAGCCTGGGGTAAGCGCACGACCACTGGACATATTGCGCACGACCACTGGTCGTGCGCCACTGATCGTGTGCATTGATTCCTCTTTTCTGGAGTCCTGTCTGGGTAATCGCACGATCATTGGACTTAGTGCGCACGACCACTGGTCGTGCGCCACTACTCGTGCGCATTATCCCAGTTCTTCTTCATGTTATTCCCTGCCAGTGCGCACGAGCATAGGACATAGCGCGCACGACCACTGGTCGTACGCCTGTGATCGTGCGCATTGTTCATTTCTGCTTTTGTATAAATAGTGCAGGTCTCGCCCTAATCCGGAAGATCCGCAGATCGCTCATCTTCCTTCGCCGTTTTCCGCCTTCTCCACCGTTCCCCTTCATCTTCCACCTTAGGGAGGTGCTTCGGGCAAGCTTTCACCTCCACATCCGAGCCGGAGCTTCCTCTCGGCCTTCTCCTTCATCCGTGAGCTTCAAGTAGAGTTTTGACGCCATAGCCATCAAGCAAAGGAAAGCTAGCAAACTTCGTCCGCTATCGTGAGACGAAGAAAACGGGCCATTGGAAGGTGGTGACAACCCTTCTCTACCCAGGAAGCAGTTGAGGACCGAGCTTGGACGCGGAATGACAACCCGACGATTCCAACCGTGAATCCTCAGCAAGACTTCGGATTCGATCTATCTCTTGACTTGTACTTGCTTTATTGTTGTATATGTGTGTTAAAACTGTATTTATATTGATGTTGTTGCACTTTAGATGTAAACTTTACTAGATTCATGTCTATGTGATTCTGTGTTTGTTTATGCTTTAGTTGCTTGAGTTGCGCCATATATATCCATCCACCGCCATCCACCCTTGCCGCACTAGCAATTGCTAGTGGCGTGCGTTGCGAAGAGGTGCTTACGACCCTCATCCCGCCATTCTCACCACCTCATCTGCGAGCCTACTCTTCCATCCGCCTAGCGATTCGGTGCATAGCAGCCCGACTAGTCTTCCATCCCGCCTGGCGAAGCATCGCATAGCGGCGTTGCATAGGAGTAGTTGTTAGTATTTTATTTTCTGTTTCCGCAACATCAAAACCTCCCCTTAGTTAGCTCCGACCTGAGGACTTCAATCTCAAGTCCTCCTCGAAATTAACTCCACCTTACTGTGTTCCTTGTGAGATCGATACTTGGGAAAACCCCCATTTTATATTACTTGTGCGACCGGTTCACTACCGTGATCTATAACATCACAAGGCACGGACACAGGTGTTTGTCATGAAAGCTCCACCCCATCCAGCTTGCTCAGTATTAGAGCAAGCTTCCTCCTTGCTTGTAGCATATACAGGTTGTAGTTTGACCTTGCATTCACACTTGAAGTGTCCCTGCTGATGATACTTATAACACTTTAAGTTCTTTTTCCAATCCTTCTTAGGAGCAGCGCTCCTCTCATTCTGATAAGAGGTTGAAGGCTCATTTTCAGCAGTGGTGTTTTTCTTCTTCCCTTCTCATCTCTTCTTCTTCTTGCCTGTGAACAGCGCTTAACTACCTTCTTTAGAGATAGTGATTCCAGCCATCTGTCTGGCCAAACTTTCCTGCGAAGAAAGTAGGTTCTCAAGCTCCAGCAGAGATGGTTGAGTGGCCCAGCCTTGAACAGAGGTTACAAAGGCAACATACTCCTTCCGCAACCCGCGGATAATGTGTCTTTTCAACCTGGCCTCAGAGACGGGCTCATCAGGATCAAGCGTTGATATATCAGCACACAGACACTTCATCTTCAAAAAGAACTTAGAGATGGCCCGGTCTCCTTAAGTCATCCTAGCCCACTCATTCTCCAGGAAATGTAGTCTCGACACATTCTTCCTATTGAACAACCCATCAATAGTTGTCCAAATATCAGCAGCCAACTCACATCTAATGATATGATCAAACAGCTCCAGTGAAACAGCCCTCTTGAGGGTAAACTCAACCTTTGCGTTTGCTTTTCTCCAGACTCTCACCTGCTCAGCCATCCCAAACGCATCAGTAACTTCTTGTCTGTCATCACCACCGACGAACTCCCATAGCTCCTCGCCCAGAAGAAAACTCTTCATGCACGACTTCCACTTTTTAAAGTTAGTCGCAGTTAGGAGTTCAATACCCAGACCTCTTGCATAGTTCTCTTCCATTGTAGCAACCTTGGTTAAGCTTTCAGAAGCATAGAGCACAACACAAGTTGATCACCACTCAAGTAACTGAACCTGCCTCTAATACTATGTTGAATTTTCTCAAAGTGGTCAACGAGATAGCCCAGCGCCAAATTAATATTCTCAGAACTATCAAGACCACACCTTGATCAAGCGGAAACCAGGAAAGCAAGCTCAACAACCAAAAACAACCATAGGGGCAAGCAGATTATATATTTATTTCTTCTTTACAGAGCGAGGTATACATGGCGAGACATGATTTCGTCAGTACACATGAACACAAAAAAAATTACAAGTAAAACAATTCGAGCGGAGAGAACTGGAGACCACTGAGACCGCCTAGTCCGCCAAAGTCGCTGAAGCCGCCTGAAATATTATTGCTGCTAGAAGACGAAGAGAACACGGAGCCCGCCGAGACCGCGAGGTCGCGCGGACACGCCGTTATTCGCTGACTGCCGCTGAACTGAAGAATAGACTGCCTACCCGCCCGAGTCCGGCGGACAGGTTATTGAGCTTGGAAAAAACTGAAGCAGAGAAACTGACAAGCCGTAGAAGCGACCTGCTGAGACCGCCTATTGTAACCGCAAACTTCACTTATCCTGACCGAAGTCAAATCCAAACTCCTGGCTCCACAGTGCTAACCGCGCAACCTGCAAACAACAATCAGTTATCTCTTCTCAACCCGCGCGGACAGGAAAACCTAGACCGCAACAATTAACTAAGACTCAAATTACTGTTCACTCAGTTACTGTAGATGTGTCGGGTGGTCTATTTATAGGCAGGGTGAGGAGTGTGGTCACCACCCTAGAGAATAGAGTCACCACCCCAGCTCACAGCTAACACATCCTCGTCCTCCAAGTCCGCAAGGAATTGGCCAGACTACAAACCCGCCAGGCGCCAGGTCAAAAATCAAACCGCCAACATGCGGACACTACGCCAGTCCGCACAACACGCAAGCACAGCGCCAGTCCGCCACTCAACACAGCACGCGGACACAGCCACAACCCATGTTGCATCAGTCCGCACACTATACGCGGACGAAGCGGCAGTCCGCACAGCTCGACAACAACGCCACAGTCCGCCACGAGTCCACGACCAACAGGCAGTCTGCCCGGTCAACAGCGGACTCTGCGGACACTGCGAACACCATGGACTTGTCACAGAAAATGACCAAGTCCAGCAGCCCATCAAGCAACTGGCGCGAGCATGGCGGACACAAAAGACCCAGTCCGTCAATCACCAGGATAGTCCGCCACAAAGAATGTGGCAAACACTCATTGCAACAACGGAGAGCTCGACAAGGACCCAAGCCGATCTCCAGAAGCAGTCCGCTAAGGTGGACACCGCGGACTCAATCAATTCCGCAACAACTCCCGCGGATAACCACCAATCCGCTCGGTTACCACAAGAATCGGCTTAACTGCAGAACCACAGGTCGAGCAGAGCACCGCCATCAGACCGTCAAAGAAAGGCCGCAAAGGCCGCTCCACAAGAACAGCCAAGCCACCAAGTCCAACCAGGCCAAGTCACCCAGGCCGCAACCATCAGTCCTCCCAGGCCGCGGACTCAGACCGCTCAGACCACTCAGACCGCCCGGCCTGCTCCATCACCCACTTTCACTTCACAAATTTCAACAGTACCACAGTACCTAGGCCCCAACGCACAACCTGGTGTACTCTTGGATTTGATCGACATTCGACAATTACTGTAATTGGTCATCCAGCAGAGGGACCCAGTAGGGCATAAAATGCGACCGAGCACCCGGGGTTCACTTCTCTCTGCTGTCTAGAGTCGTCAACCTTTCCGTAACGGTATGATCGGTCTACGGGCATCACCGACCTGCCAATTTTCACTGCAAAAAAATTATAAGCAAATAATAAAGCAGATAACTGGCACTTTGGGGTCAGCGGTGGCCTGCCCCACTTGACATAAAATAATTTGGGGAGACGATTGTATACATATAACTTGATCATGTACTCGACTTTAGACAAGGAGCGCAACAATCTTAGAAGTCTATTTTTAGGGCTAAGCTTGGAGGAAAATCCAAACTTCAAGTTATCCTTAACTAACGCTAGACCAGATAAACAAACGCATAGCAGGGCGGGACCCGAGATAAAGGTGCGGAAATGAAATAGTAATAAATTTCAACAATTAAGTGTGGTAATGAAATGTGGGTTAACTAATTACAGTATGGTTGTGCTGAGTGAGGCCCTTTTTTTGTAGTTTTTTGTATGTTTTAGATGCTTATAGTATTATTCTTTAATTAATTGGGTCATTTTAGGGTATATTTGGTTCAGCGGTGACGGGTGCATCCGGTGGCTCGAAACGGCACTTTGGAACCGGTGGGGGAGAGGTGGGGGTTGAAACGAAGCGGATCGGGGCCGTTTCCTCCTTGCTGCGGGTGCAAACGGAGCAAATGCCGCCACCGGCCGTTTGTTTACCCACCATCCGACGACGTTTGCTCCAAATGGAGGCGGCGAAACGCCGAACCAAACGAAGCCTTAATCTGGAACTATACTCATTTGATATTGGGATACTCTCTTATCCATATTATGTAAAGATAACATGCCCGTTAACTATTTTAGTAAAAGTTTTGGACAAACTATATTTATAACTTATTACTAGTTTTATGTGATTTTATTGGGGAGTGATCGCTGACATTTCATGTGTTTGCCTATTTGGGTATATCCAGCTGTTGTACAAATAGAAATATAATTTGAAGGTTCATACATTATTAGTCTTCCATGAAATTATGAAATTATTATTATTACAATAGAACAAATTTAAAGGTTACTATTTTTAGAATCCACCATTGTTTTCCACGCTTAAAGGATAAGAGGCAGTCGAAGTCTTCTAAGGAGTCAACATGAGGTATTTTACACAAAGTAAAATTAAGGTTTTGTTTGGGGGACTTATTTTCACCGATCAAGCAGTTACCACCGCATGAATCAGTCCTTAAATTAAGGCCCGATTTATGCGGTGGTAACCGCTTGACCGGTGAAAATAAGTCCTTAAGGTCCGATTCATGCGGTGGTAACCACTTGACCGGTGAAAATAAGTCCCCCCAAACAGAGCCTAAGTCATATTGAAGAGTGCCTATTTACCGATCTTCAAAAGGATGACATTCCAAGATCGATGCGATGGTGCCGAGACAAAAGAAGAGAAAAACTCACTGTGAGGATTACCTGTTTAACTTATGCTTTATTTCTTTATGTGCACCGTTACTTTAGATATTGCCTCTGAAAGCAAGAAGTTGTTTTGTATCACTTATAAATATTATCGCCCATATGTATGGCCTTGACAAAGGCAAACAAACCATTGGTGTTATAAGAGATTAATAAATAAACAAATCTTATGTATATTAAAGAATTGCATGTAACTAACATAAATGAAAATGCATGGATGCATGGTTGTTAAGAGTACGCATAAATAATATTGTTGGTTTGTCAAATATGTCGGCCAAAAGGCATAGACGTGTGTTAAACATACTGATTTGGACACTGTAAACTGTAGACCCCGTGGGGTCGGGCCCAAAAACTAAAATATTGAAATATGAATACTAATACTGTGACAGTTACCTTTAACATCTCCTAACTTAAAAGATGAGATCCTAACACTGTTACAAATTACATAAATTACTAACATAAAAACTTATACCGAGATACGATTACATTTACACATTGCTAAATTGAACTTATACCGTTACACAGTTACACTGTTTTATTATATGCATTGATAAATATTGTATAAACTTTGGAAACTTATATTGTTAGATGTTACTTTGATACATTGCTACTAAGATGCCCTTACCATTTTTATTACATTCTATCGTGCTCCTGATATAGATGTGTTATATGGATACACTATTACATGTGTGTATAAATGTGTTACTATTGACTTGCACTGGCACTATGAGATAGTTACTGAATTTATTTCTATTGACTTGCACTGGCACTATGAGATAGTTACTGAATTTATTTCCCCTTATACCGTATTGCCCTATCTGCTTATACTGATTTATTGATATTAACTTGTTATACATAAAATGGGTATGATAGAACTATGCATAATGTTATATATAAGGCTTTTCATTTGTTTATACAGCAAGTTAAAGAGGTATGGCCTCACTTAGTCATATTTTTATGACTAAGCTCGTCGTCACTTTGTTTAGGTAACTAACGTGACCCTGAATACGTAAAGAAAAGTTTAAGTTGACCGAGGAATAACAAAAAAGATTCGTAGATCGATCCAAGGTATGAGTTACGTTTTTTTTATATATATTATTTTATACTCACTAGTCTTACTTCGTCCTGTGATTAATGTCTTGAAAGTAGCTTAGATACAGTTTTCTAGTGAGGTCAAAACGGGGCCTCACGGCTGCGCCGCGATCGCCATGTAAAAATTTGTGATCAACGGAAAACGGGACACCAGTCGCAGGAACACTCAACCTATCTGAGCCCAAGCAATCAAATGCAACCAGAAGTGCAAGGATCTTGTACTATAAAAAATCTTTACGGACCAAGGCATACATGGCGAGACAAGATTCACCGATGTGCCCGATGGAAGCAGAAATAATACAAGGCAGAGAACAAGCCGTGCGGTCTCAAGGAGAAGCCGCCGACCCTACCGAGCTGCCTAGGGAGTCTGCTGAAGCCGCCTAGTCGCAAGACCGCAACCAAGCCGCGCGGACAGCCCGTTATTCCAGTGTTGAGAAGAACTCTATCCGCTGAACTGCAAGCCGTCTGACCCCGAGGTGGCCTAGCCGCCTAATCACGCGGACTGTTGCTGCCACCGAACAGAACAGGCCGCTAGAGACGGAGAACTTATTGAACTGGGAAACAAGTTGCAGAAGAGAAAACTTCCTGATCGCAAGCCGCGACCTGCTGCCAACCGCTGGTTGTAAACCGCACTGACTCTGATCAAAGTCAGAATCAAGTCTCTGGCTCCTCAGTGCTATCTGCAAATCCTGTACAGCACAAACTGGTCAAACTCTTCAAATCACGCGGATAGAAAAACCTAACCGCAGCAACCTCCCACGAGTTTACTTACTGTTCACTCGGTGTATCTTTGATGTGACAAGGGGGTCCTATTTATAGGCACGGAGAGGAGTGTGATCACCGCCCCAGTTGATAGGATAACCTCCCTATCCCGCGACGAATGCCAAGTGTATCTGCATAGCCGCGGATACACAACCAGAGCGCAACGACAAGGCTAGACAGGGAAACCTCCAAGGTTGCATCACCAAAGCCGGAAACTGCGGAAACCGAACAGTCTGCACTCCAGCGGCTAGCATCAGTCTGCACGCGCATGCGGACACAAACTCTAATCTGCATATACCGAGCT
This sequence comes from Platanthera guangdongensis, assembly GCA_039583875.1. NCBI lineage: Eukaryota > Viridiplantae > Streptophyta > Magnoliopsida > Asparagales > Orchidaceae > Platanthera > Platanthera guangdongensis. Next base: position 208,569,479 of record CM077163.1, on the reverse strand, counting down.
CGCAGCCAAAGCACACAAAGCTACTTATCGAACTCGGTGGACACAAAAAACCAGCACACGCAGACCGCGCGACCTCCCGTACTAATCCAACATAGACTTATTCTAAATCCAAACCAACTCCACACCACCAGACATCCCTGGTGTGAATACAACAACAACGGATACAACAAACAGTATGCACAAAACCGGCGAACTCCAGAGCCAGCACCAATTCGACAACTTAGCGGATAACCATCCTATCTGCCCGACTACTCTAGGGAATAGACCGCTTCCCATAACAAGCCGACTAATAGGTTACCGCCTTCTATCCGCACAGGCCGCACGAACAGCCCGCACAGGCCGCCCAGGCCACCACTTCCACTTCAAAAAAATTTCAACACTCCTCCTTGAAGTGGGAAGTAGAAACCTGCCCAAGCAATCCCCGTAGCCGAGTAAATGGCCCCTTCGATAGCGACATCGTGAAGATGTCTGCGATGTTGTTCTTGCTTTGCACATGTCCAACTGTAAGAGACCTCTCCAACACCTTCTCCTGAATTAGATGGTGCTAAATCTAAATATTCTTGGTTCGCGCGTGACAAAGTAGATTATTAACCAGTTTCATGGCACTCTCATTGTCACCTCGTAGCAGACTAGGACCACACACTTCTTCATAGACGTCCTCTACTAGCCTCCTAAGCTAAATGGTTTCCCGAGCTGCCAAGGACGAAGCCTTGTACTCCGCTTCCATAGTAGAGACAGACACTGAATCCTGCTTCTTGCTGCACCAAGAAATACTCGAAAATCAACATGTGAAAACGTAACCAGATGTTGACTTTCGATCGTCTGATTCTCCCCCATAATAAGCATTTGTATAGCCGTGCAGGTTGAAGCTCATGTCTCTCCCATAAAGGAGACCTATATCAGAAGTGGACTTCACGTACTTCCGAATACTACTTGCCGGCATCAGATGAGGCTTCCGAGGTTCCGCCATATATCGACTTACTCAGCCTACAACATATGCAATGACTGGTCTTGTAATCATCAAGTAAATACGGCTCCCCACTAGTGCACAGAACACTAGAGGTTCTGGAAGTATCCTCCCCTCAAATCGTCGAAGCTTGATGCCAACATCAAGTACAGTAAAGCTACTCTTTCCTTCCCACATGCCGAACCGTTGAATGATCCAATCTGCATAGCCCATTTGGGAAACGAGAATGTCGAACTCTTTCCTCTCCACCTCGAGTCTAAGGAAGTGGTGGAACTCACCCAATTCCTTCATCTCGAACCGAATGGCCAGCTCTGCCCTAAGCCTAGCCACCTCCTCATCCGAGTTACTCATGATGATCATGTCATCCATGTACAGTAGCACCAAGACATGAAGCTCCCCTTCTTCCTGATGAACAGGCTCGAATCTGAATCTGAGGAAAAATAACCACAGAATTGGAGGTATTCTGCGATCTTCCCATACCATGCCCGTGGAGCCTACTTCAAACCATAGAGAGCCTTCCTGAGCTTGCAGACGTATCATGGATGATCTTTAGACACGTATCCAAGTGGCTGAACCACGAAGATGTTTTTATCAATTTCTTCGTAAAGAAAAGCATTTTTACATCCAGCTAGCACATCTTCTAGGCTTGGCAAGCCGCCAAAGCCATCACCACCTGAACTGAAGTCATCTTTGCCACAGGACTAATCGACTCTTCATAGTCTTCTCCGTACTGCTGAGAAAATCCTCGAGTTACAAGGCGAGCCTTGTACCGCTCGATGCTCCCATCCGCCTTCTTCTTCAGCTTATACACTCACTTGCATGTCACAGGAGTAACACAATCAACCTTGGTCACAAGATCTAGGGTCTCATTTTTCCTGAGGGCATCCATCTCCTCATCCATGACATTTTCCCACTCCTTGATTCCAGTGGCATTTTTAAAGCTAGAAGGCTCTCGCTCGTCCAGAGGACCTGTGAAGAAATAAGAGATCAAGCTCATCACGTCACCTTCGCTATAACTAGCCGGTGGTTTGATGGTCCTCTTCGATCTCTGAAGAGTCTGACCCTTACTAACCACCTTTGTTGCTTCTTCTTAATTAGCTTTGTTTCCAGGTAAACTTGGAGCATTTCTCCACCTGCTTCCTGAACCAGAAGCCTCCACCCTAGAGCTTGAAACACCTGGAGCTCCTAGTGACACAGGCAACTCCACCAAAAGATCCTTAGAAGCCTCCTCTTGTCTATCATCTGACTTGATCTCCTGCAGCTCCACAGAGGAGTCACCTCCATATGACGTCAGCTCATCGAAGATAATGTCTCTCAAAATGATGAACTTCTTCGTCACTGGATCCATACACTTCTACCATTTCTTTTGCTCATCACAGACCACAAAGACAAGCTTTCTTGGCTTTGCATCCAGCTTTGTCCTGAGAACATCTGGAATGTGTATGTAGCAGGTAGATCTAAATAATCGAAGGTGTCCAACTCTAGGCTACTCCTTAAACATCATATCATGAGGAGACTTCATGTTAATCAGACTCAGAGGCATCTGATTGATGACATAAGTTGCACGGGCCATCCCTTCCGCCCAGAAGGACCTTAGAATGCCTTTGGCATGAAGCCAACACTTGCAGGTTTTCGTCAGATGACGGATCTTCTGCTCTGCTACTCCATTTTGTTGTGGAGTATGAGCAAAAATGAGCTCCCTTTGAATGTCGTGCTTCCTACAGAAGTTAGTGAACTCATATAAGATAAACTCACCTTCATTGTATGTTCTCAACTTCTTGATCTGCAGGCTAAGCCGGGCCTCCACTAGCTCCTTGAACTCCACGAACAAACGGAATGCATCCCACTTCTCCTTCATAAAGTACACTCAAGTGTACCTCGTGTAGTCATCATTCAAGACCAGCATGTATCTGCTGCCTCCAAGGCTGGCTGTGACTGCCAGTCCCATCAGATCACCATGAATACACTTCAATGGTGCTTTACACCTCGTCTGCGACTTGTCAAACGGGATGATATGAGCATTTCCATATTGACACCCCCGCGTAGACATAACCGTCGCCAAAGGATGAGAACCTAGGCAAGCCTTTCACAAGGCTTTTTACTATCATATATTTCAGCTTGTCCATCCCAACATGTCCTAGCCGCTCATGCCAAATAGTTGCACTATCATTGGCCCTCATCCGATCAATATAGGGACTTGTTGATAATAAAAACAAGTCCCTTACCATTCTCCCTACGTGAGTAATGTCAGGCTTAATCACTGACATGTTGCGGAGAAACTTCACTTCTGTCGTACCGAACAGAACATGATAGCCTGCATCTACTACATTGGTCACTGAGAAGAGGTTCTTCTTCATGCCCGATATATGATAGACCCTCCGTAACGACTGCATAAACAGTATCATCAACAGTTATGATAGCTTCATTCCCTAAGAACGTGTGTAGAGAGGAGAACTTCGACTCATCCCTGGTGAGGTGGTGACCGTACCCCGAGTCTACAATCTCCCATTTGGCTTCCTCGGCACTGGAACCAGCCTCCTCTTTGTCTACAACACACCCTGGTTGCAGCTCGACCTTGCAGTCCTTCTTGAAGTGACCTGACTGGTTGCACCTGTAGCTCTTAAGACAATCCTTCTTCTTCCAATCATACTTAGGAGCAACACTCCGCTCTTGCTGATAAGAAGTTGAAGGATTATCACCAACATCAGTCTTATTTTTCTCCCATCCCTTCTTCTTCCGAGAGAAGAGCGCCTCACTACCTCCTTCAGAGACAGTGACTCCAGCCATCAGTATTACTAAGCTCTCCTGTGAAGCTAGCAGGTTCTCCAGCTCCAGCAAAGACGACTGAGTGGATCAACCTTGAACAGAAGTGACAAAGGTCGCATACTCCTTCTGCAAACTGCGGATTATGTGCCTCTTTAGCTTCGCTTCTAAAATAGGCTCATCAGGGTCCACCGTTAAAATCCCAATGCACAAGTTCTTCAACTTCAAGAAGAACGTCGAGATGGGCAGATCTCCTTGAGTGGCCCTTACCAACTCATTTTTCAGGAATTGTAGCCAAGTTATATTCTTCCTATTGAACAACCCATCAAGGGAAGTCCAAATCTCCACAGTAGATCGACATCCTATGATGTGGGCGAAGAGTTCTTGTGAGATAGCTCACTTAAGAGTAAACTTTGCTTTTGTGGTAGTCCTCCTCCAATCTCTCACTGCTTCAGCACCCGCAGCAATAAAAACCTTTTGCCTTTCATCTCCACAGATGACCTCCCAAAGGTACTCGCCTAAAAGATAGCTCTTCATGCACGACTTCCCCATCTTGAAGTTAGTCGATGTAAGAAGCACAATTCCAAGACCTCTTGCGAATCCACCTTCCATTGCAAACACCTTGGTTTACTTAGACTCACAAAAGCAATAAGTCAAACTGACGGTCGATCACTACTCAGCCTCTGATGCCTCTAATACCATGTAAAAATTTATGATAAGTGGAAAATGGGAAACCAGGTGCAGGAACACTCAACCTATCTGAGCCTGAAAGAACCCGCCAACCTAACAGTTCATCTCAAAACTCAGGTGTTGAGATGAAGGGTAGCGGGGTACATGAACACGGAGGAGAGAAAGCTGCAGGCGATATGGGATTAATCCCAACCACATGACCACAAGGATATTCCACCACAGGGGCCCACCTGGGTCAACACCCAAACCAGGAACGCGGTGGGGAAGCCATAACACGGTCCCACATACACGTGTCCTGCTGGATAATTTAATCTCAACAGACCCACGCAGTAGGATAACCTCCTCTGATACCATGAAAGAACCCGCCAACCCAACAGCTCATCTCAAAACCCAGGTGTTGAGATGAAGGGTGGCAGGGTACATGAACACGGAGGAGAGAAAGCTACAGGCGATGTGGGATTAATCCAAACCAAAGGACCGTAGGGATATTCCACCACAGGAGCCCACCAAGGTCAACACCCAGACCTGGAACGCTGTGGGGAAGCCATAACACGGTCCCACATACACGTATCTTGCTGGATAATTTAATCTCAACAAAGCCCAAGCAACCAAATGCAACCAGAAGAGCAAGGATCTTATACTATAAAATATCTTTACAGAGCAAGGCATGCATGGTGAGACATGATTCACCGATGTACCCGATGGAAGCAGAAAAAATAAAAGGCAAAGTACAAGTCACGCGGTCTCAAGGAGAAGTCGTCGACCCTGCCGAGCTGCCTAGGGAGTCCGCTGAAGCCACTTAGCCACAAGACTGCAACCAAGCCGCGTGGACAGCCCGTTATTCCAGTGTTGAGAAGAACTTTATCTGTTATGCTGCAAGCCGCCTGACCGCGAGGTCGCCTAGCCTCCTAATCACGCGGACTGCTACTGCCACCGAATAGAACAAGCAGCCAGAGGTGGAAAGCTTATTGAACTGGGAAACAAGTTGCAGAAGAGAAAACTGACTGGTCGCAATCCGCGTCCTACTGCTAACCGCTATTTGTAAACCGCAGAAACTACACTAACTCTGACCGAAGTCAGAACCAAGTCACTGTCACCTCAGCGCTATCCGCATAACCTGCGCGGCACAAACCGGTCAAGCTCTTCAAATCACACGCAAAGAAAAACCTAACCACAACAACCTCCCGTGAGTTCACTAACTATTCACTCGGTGTATCTTTGATGTGATAGGGGGTCCTATTTATAGGATCGAAAAAGAGTGTGATCACCGTCCTAGTTGATAGGATAACTGCCATATCCTGCAACGAATGCCAAGTATATCCGCATAGTCGCGGATACATAACCTGACCGCAGCGATAAGACTAGAAAACCAAACCTCCAAGGTTGCATCACCAAAGCCGGAAACTGCGGAAACCGAATAGTCCACACCCCAGCAGACAGCATCTGTCCGCACGCACCTGTGGAGACTATTGGGTCCATCGATCCCAATGTCCTAAATTTGAAGAAGGACCAGCAAACAATGTATACACATGTTATGATCTAACTTGTGTTCAAGATTAATGATTGCGCATTGTCCTGATAAGCAATGATGGGGCAGGTAGACTAAGTGGCTAAGTCAGGTAAGTTCTTACCTAAGTGGTGGAAAGACAGAAAACTGTCTAAGTCCACAGGTATTGAGTGAAGATCATTCACTCAATGCCAGATGACTTATAGTGCTGAGTAAAGCCTATTCAAACAAATCCATGAAGTGGCAAGCTTAGAATGTGTCCAAGTCCACATGCATTGAGTGAAGTCAACTCACTCAATGTCATATAGCAAAAAGTTATGAGTCAGGGTAATACAGTCAAAGCCTGAAAATAAATAAGCTAAAAAGTGGCTAAGCCCACAGGCGTTGAGTGTAGCTCACTCTCCAATGCCTTAGCTTCAAAGTAGTTGAATAGTTGAGCTCAAAGTTTGTCAAACTGAGCTAATTGTTCGTCGAACTAAGCTCGGAGTTTTAGAAATTTGGCTAAGTCCAATTTTGTCGAACTGAGTTCAGAGTTCATCGAACTAAGTCCTGAGTTCGTCGATCTCATCTTTAACTTGTTCGTCAAGTTGAACTCTAAGATCGTCGAACTGAGTTTTCACTTATTCGTCGAACTGAGTTCTGAGTTCGTCGAACTCAAACTGATTTCTGAAAATAGAAAATCTGGCTAAGACAGAAAGCGTTGAGTGAGGTGTACTCACTCAAATCTCTCAACATCTTTATATAGAATAAGTTAAAGCATAAAGCGTTGAGTGAGGCTTGCTCACTCAACGCTCTCAACACTTAAGTTACTGAAGAAGCAGAAATGGCTAAGGCAGATAGCGTTGATTGAGGGAAGTTCACTCAACGCCTAAAATGCAGAATGGGTGAAGGCACATGGCATTGAGTGAAGTATATACACTCAACACTCTCAATGTCATGCATGCAAAAGAGGCTGCGGAGATTGTTAAGGCAAAAAAATGTTGAGTGTGCATTACTCACTCAATGTCGATAACGCCTAGAAATAGATTTTTTTATTCTAAGTAGATTAGCGTTGAGTGAAGATAACTCACTCAACTCCAAGAGACAGTAAAACTGTCTAAGTACGTTGGCGTTGAGTGAAGCTCAATCACTCAACGTCTATGCTACTAATGCTTGAATTTTGACTAAGTGTTCACGTGCTGATGTCAGCAAGTCAAAAAGTCAATAATATTCAAATTGTTAGCGAAAATGCCACAGTACATGACAAATGGTACCGCATGCCTACTATACATTAGTTGGGCATTAAAGCAAGGATGCATCCTGCATTAATGGTGTGGGAGCACTGCTAAAAGAGCCATTGGATTTCAATAAATAAAAAGAAATGCTTTTTACAAAAAGAGTTAACTGTTACAGAAGTTCTTCACAATCACCATTATTGTGGGTGTGGCAGAAGAACAGAGAGCCCAAGACAAACATGTCAAGAGGCAGATCAAGTAAGCTGTTGAGATCAACATCTTCAACAACAAGATTGTTGGTGCCATCTTCATCTGCATCAGCTAGCGTGCCCAGGGTGATTCTTTGAGAAAGAGATTACAGCTAGGGTCAACCATTCCTGCAAGTGCTTTGCAGATCCAGCCAATAAATTCTAAAGAACATTCTTTTGGGGAGCTGTGAAGAAGAAGATAGAGCTGAGCAGTTGGCTTAGTTCAAAAAGGTGGAGGGAAGCTGATCTGCAAGTTCCTTCCAACATAATCCAAAGCTTCTACAACTTTGTTGTTGTAAAGAAGAGAAAGCTGAACCTTTGGTTCAGTTCAGAAAGAGGCAGAATAGTATTCTGCAAGTCACTTCCAGCTCAAGTGGATATACTTGTTGTTGTGAAGTAGTTGGGGCTAAGGTGCCCTTAGTCCAGTAAAGTTGACATAGGAAAACATTCCTAGTGTCATAGTGGGGGTTGAGTCTAACTCACCCAAGGTTGATTGTCATAGAGGAATTCCTCTGGTGCTAAATCAAGAACCTTATCAACCCACTTCCATCTTGTAGGATCCTTCTGGATCTGATCTATAGGCCTTTTGGCCTGAGATAGGTGACAAGTATATCACTAAGCTGTAAGTACCTGGAAGGGTACTGAGTTGTAGGATTGTTGCAGCACTCTGAGAGTAGGGCCTTGTGCCTGAAGTTGTAGGGATGAAAAGCCTGAGCTGTAGGCCTTAGAGATAAGGTTGAGGTAGGTGGTTTGAGGATCACTGAGTTGTAGGAGCACTACAGGGCTCTAAGGTAGGAAACTTTGTGGTTCTGAGGTAGGGTTCTCAAGAGAACCTGAGTGTAAGGCTGAAGGTCTGAGGTATAAGCTCTGAGGAGCATCTTGGAGGATTTGGGACTTGACCAATAGGAAGTTGGCAAGGTGAGAGGAGAGTGGATGTACCCAAAGATTGGGGAACCACTATAAATCTTTGTGTACTCTATTGTGTTGGTTTTCTTTGTGCAGGTAGCTCATCTTGAAGGCAGAAATTAACCAACCACTAAAGCAGCAAACTAAAAGATAATAAAAGATAGTCACTAAGGACTAAGAAACTTATTCACCCCCCTGTAGGTGATTTAGCTATCCTTGAAATAAGGACTTTCAAGTAGTATCAGGGGGAGGTTGCTCAAAAAGTACCTAACAGTCTGAGCCGACAACTAAGGATAGCTAAAAAGTTAAACTTACATGTTCAAAAATGAACCATAGGGTGTGGAAGTTTTTGGAACATCAAATCTGTAGAAGACAAGAACAGAATTGGGACGTTGGCTGCTCTTGGTGAAGACAAAGTCCTTCCAGATGCAAGTGCAAGGATCATGGCCCCTCTGTCACATTCAGAGAGTGGCACAAAGGTGGATGAAGCTGAAGAAGGTGATTGTAGATGTCATGGACCAATAGCTACAGCAGAAGGAGAATCTTGCCAGGATCAGCCTGGTAAAAATAAGGTATATTCCCCATCTAACTCATCCTCAGAGTCTGGATATGAATCATGTACAGACTCTGATGTCTCCTCATCAAGTGATGATGAGGGTCCTCTAATAGATGATGATATTAATCAATTGATTGACAATCATCCTGCCCTTCTGAAATCTTTCAAGGAAAGCAAGCTGCTTATTAAGAAACAAGCAGAGGAAATAGCCTCCCTACTGAAGACTGCTTCCTAACAAGATGAAGCTACATCTTTGCTAGTCTAAAAGAGAGGGAAGCAGCCCATCTGAAGATCATGATAGATATTCATGTTGAGTCCTTAAAATACAAGGACATTATTACCAAGAATCTTGAAAAGAAACTTGAAAGGGAGAGGATAATTATGGCTAACTTCTCTAAGATATATTCTATCAAGAGAAGATCTGAATCTGAGTGGATTTCTAAAGTGATCCAATCTCAGAAATGAGGCCAAGTTCCTGTCAGGCCTCAACCTACCTTTCACAAGGTAATTCTCTCTTCCAACGGGTATGGCTAAGATCCCAGGGATTGTTACTGGAGGAATGAGAATCTTTCTTGTAAGACTACAAATGTCTCTTACAATGAAAGAAGAAAGGACATTGGTCTGATTACTCAGAAGGATCCCCATGAAGAAGTGCAAAAGGCTCATCCTGGACCTTTTGTATTTAATGTACCAGCTCCATCACTCTTGAGCAAGGCAGTAGCCTTTTCTCAAAATCTCCCTACTCACACTCTGACCAAGGGTAAATCTGCCTGGAAACAAGACTTGGAATCTTCTAAGGGCACCAACAACATGTCCTCTGTAAAGAGAACTGTTGCTAATAGACCTTGTAAAAACCCAAGCTCTTCTCATGATATATCCACTCCCAGTCAGACTATGGCTAAGTGATTTTGGAATAAGGAAGCTGATCTTCCTTCTGTTCAGTCTGCAGTCAACCATGTTGTCAGACCTACTCAGAAAAGAAGATACAATTTTCATGAGTGCTGGTTTTGTGGCAAAGTGGGTCATTTTGCCATAGATTATTGGCACAACCCCAGTGTGCCAAAGGAAAGAGAAAGTCTTCATGACAGGGCTCATGTATGTAGACATTTGCATTTTCAAAGTAACAAGAACCTAGGACCCAAGTTAGCTTGGGTTCCTAAGTTAAGGTAATTCTGTCTTGCAGGATAATCCAAGTGGCCATAACCATTTATGGTCCTTAGACAGAGATGTACCAGACCTAAGTCTGGGTACAAGAAATGATTCAACTTATCATCATGCACAAGATGTCAAAGACAAGTGCAATCATTAAGGGGGGCCTTACAAAGGAAATCCAGATGAACTTCAAAGGCTAAAGTTCAGAAGCAAGGTTGCTGGTATGCTCAGAGACTGTGAATCTAGCATGGGCTTCAAGTCCACAGAGCAGAGATAAGTAGAATTCACCTTTCTTTTATTCTACTATTTAATTGCAAAATTGATTACACATGTATAAGATAGGGTAATTGAAACAAATGACTGAGAAGATGTAAAAACATTAATCTAAACAAATCTTCTCACTAAATATGTTAGTGGCTCACATGTTCACCATGCCACAAGAAGTAACTTGTCTTAACATACCCAAAGACATATTACATATGGAATACTAGGTTAGATAAGTATCAAAATTTGGTTGAGTCAATTGAGATTGGGGGCTAATACACTCTCAGTTGAAATTACTGTAAGGACATTGAAATCATTCTAATTGTACCACAATAGAACACATTTTAGAATGTGTAATGCAGGTCTATATTACCACTGCAAGTTAGGCCAACATAGTTAGGGGCTAGTTGAAAATTTAATTATAAAAGAAAACTGATGTTGAGCAAAATATGCTTACTCAACAAATATTGGAGAAAAGCTGGACTGCGGATATGTGTCGGATTTCAATCCTGACTATTGATCAAGATTTAACTACAAATATGGGTTAGTGACTTTCTGCCTTCTTTTTTGGAATACCTATAAATAGAAGTGCTTATTCAATAAGCCAAGTCACTGTTCCTTATCCTCTCCCTCCTGCATTCGCTAAATCGATGGAAAGCTGCTTTCGCTAACCTTCTCAAATTGTCCGGCGAAATGGCGCCCAAGGGACAAGATTTCCTTTTCGAAGGAGCAGAGATGGTTCGAAATGGATTCATTGATGCTCCAGAAGAAGTTCAGCAGGTGCTTAACCTTCTACATAAATCTGACCTAGCCTTCGTCCTGACGGAACCCTGTCTTTTGTGGAAGAGGGAAGTGCTGGAGTTGTTCGTCAACGCCAAAGCAGATGCTTCGGCTGGTAAAATTAAGACCATAGTAAGCGGGAAGAAGATCAAGATAACTCCTAGAAGGCTCATCAAGTCTTTGTAGTTGCCAAAGCTCTCTGCAACTGAGAATGAAGAAGAGCTATTACTGGACAATGTAAAATCGGCAATGAAATGGGGTGGACTTTCCAAGTAAACCACCAGATCAATTCTAAGGAAAGAACTTAACCTGAGAGGTAAGTTTCTAGCTGATGTCATTGGGAAAGCTCTGAAATGTAAAACAGGCTCTCATGACAAAATCTCAAAAAGGATGTTTGAACTAATGGCTAGGGTCATACTGTCCAAGAGAACTGATTGGGGAAGAGTGTTGTTTGAGAGAATAGTACTGGACTGCATGGCAGAACCAAATTTGGGAAGAATCCTTTCCTTGTTTTTGTGGGAAACAGTCCCAGACATTCTTAATCTGAAACCTGGTGCAAGAATACACCACATGAGAAGGATGGACATCAGGATGCTTGAGATATGGGATAGGGTCCTTTAGCCACGTGGTCCAGAAGCTGTAGAGAGGAAAGGAAAGAGAATTGTTGCTACTGAGCCCAGCACCTCTAACAGCTCATCTGAAGAAGAAGAGCCTCATAATCTTGATCTATCATCATCTGCTGAAGGGTCCAGGAGGGACATAAATATTCAGGTTTCTGCCTCTTCTGATCTTACCCCTCTTAGTCATGTAAGAATATTAGAGTCAGATATTGTTCCTGAAATTGATGAGACTGCTGCTGAGCTTGCTGGATCTGCTGGAGAGGAAGGAGATGTTTTGCCTTCAGCTAAGGATGCTGGGCAAATAGCAGAGGAAATTGTTAACAAGATCTCGACAGAAATGAAGGAAGATGCTTCCAAGTATGTTGATACAGATTATCACCTGCCTACACTTAATGATGCTAAAGCTTCCAGCCCTCAGAGTGAGGGGGAGCATCTGTTGGAGGAAGTTATGGAAATAATATTCCCTAAGGAACTGTCTACAATGGCTGAGGGGGAGCGGCTTGTGGAAGAAATAATGCAAGATGCATTAGTCATGGGGGACAGTCTTTAAGTACCACCCAAGGATAATCAGCCTACTAAAGCATAAGGTACTGCTGCCGATCTGCATGCTAATGAAAGCATGACAAAGGTTGAGGGGGAGATACCATCTGATCTCCCTGCTCATGAATTACATGATTTAGTTTCCTCAGAATCTGAGAAAGAGGAATACGGTCATGAGAAAACTTACTCCTCACCACATCCTAAAAATAACACAGCTCAAGAAACTGGGAGCATGCCTGTATAAGAAGCTCTGGATGAGGGCACATCTATCAGAGTTCACCAGCTGCCACCAACTTTCTTGGACCAGCTAAAGGGTTTGTTGGATGAGCAAAGGAGGGCACTACAAAACTATGTGGATAATTCCCTCAAAGATGTTAAAAATGATATTGCAACTGAGATCAAATCTATAAGGTTTGAACTTAATCTGTTGAAAGGAGAAACAATAAAAATCTTCACAAGAGCTGCTGGAGCTGTAGACTTCACAATGGAGAAGCCGGATCTATCAGGCCAGAACATTGCTGTTATCATAGAAAATCAAAAGATTCAGGCCAAGGATAGCGTGACAATCCAAGAAAATGATAAAATTCTGAGAAGTGAACAAAATAGTGAAATCTTCACAAAAATGGATGCCTGCACCTAGGTGCTTGATGACCACATGTTGGAATTCAAGAACCATGTCATTGCTGGAGTAAACTACCAGGAAGTAGAAAGAGACAAAGCAAGCAGCTCCCAGACTAATACTCTAATTGAAGAAGACAAAAGGGGGAGAGAGAAGTCATAAGGACAAATACTGAAAACATGGTCTGGGCAATAAATGTTGTGAGAGGCTCATTGGGATTAGAGCCAGTATAATATGACAATATCAAAAATGATGCCTGCACAAGTGCTTGAAACTTTGAACAGAGAACCTGCTCAAGATAATCAAGAGCATGGGATGTATATAGAAGATCATGATAGTGTCGGTAATCAGTGGGGAGTGCAGCCCACTGCTACTGAAATTCCCTCTTTTAGCCCCACTGTAGACCAGGTACTACAGACAAGAGGGATGACTGCTGAAACTGCTGAAACAAAAGAAAAAGTCAGGATGAGAAAGAGAAAATATAGAGAAGAAATGGAAAAATGACCTGATTTCGAGCAATGGAGCCCAGAGTCCAGATCCATCATCATGCTTGCTTGGGATCAGGTCGAAAATAAGAAATCAGGCAGAGAAAAATGGTATAGCAAGACCGAATGGATAAGATGGAAAAGAGAGACACAGAAAGAAGGATTTTTTGGAGGAACAAAAATACAAATTTTCTCACTCCTGGTGCCGTGGAACCATCTAAATACTTCCCCAAGCCCTTCAAGTATTTTGAGAGACAAAAGGATAAAGCTAAAGTTGAAGCTGGAGATACTAAGGCCAAGGCTGTTGATGATGCTGATAAGAAGGGAAAGAAGATAGATGGTGTTGAAGACAAGCCAACAAAGAAATCCAGAAGTAGTGGGATTAAAATAAGGGAACCTAAACTTGAAATGTCTCAGGTTCTGCTTACAAGGCTAGGGATATAACACTATGTAAATTACATAAATATTTATTCCCTATATGATTAAATAGAACAACCATTTGTTATAATCATGATCTGTCTAACTCATCAATTTCTATGATTTTAACTTATCTGCTATATTATTTGATATGTTTATGATTTATTTGAATTATGCTGTGATGATGTGTTATATATATATAGCATAAGTATGTTAGTGTATACATTGACTTAGGTTTTGACTTCTTCAAATAGAGGGAGATTGTTGGGTCCATCGATCCCAATGTCCTGAATTTGAAGAAGGACCAGCAAACAATGTATACACATGTTGTGATCTAACTTGTGTTCAAGATTAATGATTGCAGATTGTCCTGATAAGCAATGATGTGATAGGAAGCCTAAGTGGCTAAGTCAGGTAAGTTCTTACGTAAGTGGGGGAAAGACAGAAAACTGTCTAAGTCCACAGGCATTCAGTGAAGATCATTCACTCAACGTCAGATGACTTATAGTGCTGAGTAAAGCCTATTTAGTCAAAGCCATGAAGTGGCATGCTTAGAATGTTGCCAAGTCCACAGGCATTGAGTGAAGTCAACTCACTTAACGCCACATAGCAAAAATCTATGAGTCCTGCTAATACAGTGAAAGTCTGAAAAGAAATGAGCTAAAAAGTAGCTAAGTCCACAGGCGTTGAGTGTAGCTTACTCTCTCAACATCTTAGCTTCAAAGTAGTTGAATAGTTGAGCTCAAAGTTCGTCGAACTGAGCTAATTGTTCGTCAAACTAAGCTCGGAGTTTTAGAAATTTGCCTAAGTCCAATTTTGTTGAACTGAGTTCAGAGTTCGTTGAACTAATTCCTGAGTTTGTCGATCTTAACTTTCACTTGTTCGTCAAGTTGAACTCTAAGATCGTGCAACTGAGTTTTCACTTATTCGTCGAACTGAGTTCTGAGTTCGTCGAACTCAAACTGATTTTTGAAAACAGAAAATCTGGCTAAGGCAAAAGGCGTTGAGTGAGGCGTACTCACTCAACGCTCTCAATGCCTTTATATAGAATGAGTTAAAACATAAAGCATTGAGGGAGGCTTGCTCTCTCAATGCTCTCAACTCTTAAGTTGTTGAAGAAGCATAAATGGCTAAGGTAGATAGAGTTGCGTGAGGGATGTTCACTCAATGCTCTCAATGCCTAAAATGCAGAATGGGTGAAGGCACATGGTGTTGAGTGAATTATATCCACTCAATGCTCTCAATGACATGCATGCAGAAGAGGCTGCAGTGATTGTTAAAGCAAAAGGCATTGAGTGTGCATTTCTCACTCAACGTTGTCAATGTCTAGAAATAGATTTTTTATTCTATGTAGATTAGCGTTGAGTGAAGATAACTCAGTCAACGCCAAGAGACAGTAAAACTGTCTAAGTACTTTGGCGTTGAGTGAAGCTCATTCACTCAACGCCTATACTACTAATGCTTGAGTTTTGACTAAGTATTTAGGTGTTGATGTCAGCAAGTCAAAAAATTCAACAATATTCAAATTGTTAGCGGCAATGCCACAGTACATGACAAAAGGTGTCGCAGGCCTACTATACGTCAGTTGGGCATTAAAGCAAGGATGCAGCCTGCATTAATTGTTTGTGACCCACTGCTAAAAGAGTCATTGGGTTTTAATAAATAAAAGGAAATCCTCTTTACAGAAAGAGTTAACTATTACAGAAGTTCTTCACAATCTTCATTGTTGTGGGTGTGGTTGAAGAACAGGGAGCCCAAGACAAGCAAGTCAAGAGGCAGATCAATTTAGCTGGTGAGATCAACATCTTCAACAGCAAGATTGTTGGTGTTATCTTCATCTGCATTAGCTAGCATGCGCAGGGTGATTCTTTGAGAAAGAGATTGCAGTTAAGGCCAACCCTTGCTGCAGGTGCTTCACAGATCCAGCCAATAAATTCTAAAGAACATTCTCTTGGGGAGCTATGAAGAAGAAGATAAAGCTGAGTAGTTGGCTTAGTTCAGAAAAGTGCAGAGAAGCTGATTTGCAAGTTGCTTCCAACATAATCCAAAGCTTCTACATCATTGTTGTTGTGAAGAAAAGAGAGCTGAAACTTTGGTTCAGTTCAGAAAGAGGCAGAATAGTATTCTGCAAGTCACTTCCAGCTCAAGTGGATATACTTGTTGCTGTGAAGTAGTTGGGGCTAAGGTTCCCTTAGTCTAGTAAATTTGACATAGGAAAACAATCCTGGTGTCATAGTGGGGGCTGAGTCTAACTCGCCCAAGGTTGATTGTCACAGAGGAATTCTTCTGGTGCTCAATCAAGAACCTCATCAACCCACTTCCATCCTGTAGGATCCTTCTAGATCTGATTTGTAGGGCCTTTTGTCCTAAGGTAGGTGACAAGTGTATCACTGAGCTGCAGGTACCTAGAAGGATACTGAGTTGTAGGAGTGTTGCAGCACTCAGAGAGTAAGGCCTTGTGCCTGAAGTTATAGGAGTGAAAAGCCTGAGCTGTAGGCCTTAGAGATAAGTCTGAGGTAGGTGGTTTGAGGACCACTGAGTTATAGGAGCACTGTTGGGCTATGAGGTAGGAACCTTTGTGGTTCTGAGGTAGGGTTCTGAATAAAACCTGAGTGTAAGGTTGAGGGCCTGAGGTGTAAGGTCTGAGGAGCATCTTGAAGGAGTTTGGGCCTTAACCAATATGAAGTTTACAAGGTGGGAGGATTTTGGATGTACCCAAAGATTTGGGAACCACTATAAATTTTTGTGTAATCTGTTGTGTTGTTTTATTTATGCAGGTAGCTCATCTTAAAAGCAGAAATTAACCAACCACTAAAGCAGCAAACTAAAAGATAATAAAAGATAGTCACTAAGGACTAAGAATCCTATTCACCCCCCCCCCCCCCCCCGCTAGGTGATTTAGCTATCCTTGAAACAAAGACTTTCAGACAAACTTCAGTTCGTATATACCAAGCCTACAGGCAAAGCACACAAAGCTATCTATCGAACTCGACGGACACAATAAACTAGCTTGAGCAGACTGCACGACCTCCCAGACTGGTCTAACATGGACTTGGTCTAAATCCAAACCATGTCCACACCACCAGACATCCTTGGTGCGAACACAGCACTGGCGGATACAACAAACAGTCCGCAAAAAACCGGCGAACTCCAGAGCCAGTACCAATTCGGCAACTTAGCCAACCATCCTATCCTCCCGACTACTCCATGGAACAGACGGCCTGCCATAACAAGTCTATCAACAGGTTTTCACCCTCTGTCCGCACAGGCCGCCTAGGCCACCCACTTCCACTTAAAAAAATTTTAACACGCCCCTCCCCACGGCCACCTTCCGCGGTCGTGGGGCTCCATCCGTACGGGGCAGCCGCACCTCAGAGGCCCCCCTGTGGTCGCGGCTTCTGGCTGCGGGGCACCACCCATGAGTGGTGGTCGTGCCTCGATCGCCCCTCCCCGCGGCCGCGGTCAGACGTCCCACGGGTCGCGGCTCCTCTTCCCTCACCAGCGGTCGTCGGCCACCAAGGTGGCCGCCATTTCATGGCAGGCCTTCCCCTCTGTCTGATCATTCCACCAAGATCATCGTCATCCATTTCAGGATAACCACATACTAACCACTATGGTTAGTGGGAGAATATCATTAATTAAATTATTGCCTTGCATTTAGTAAATATTATACAAATAATGTTCACTCCAAATTATGCTAAAATTAATAATATGGGTGGTTACAGTGTGCAGATAGCTGCATAACTACTGTAACCATCTTCTGAAGGCTATAAAATGAGTCTCAAGCCTCCTCATTTCTCATCTTTTTCCTACTTGCTTTCTTCCTCCTCGGGTCAGAACTCTGCTAGATTTCTACTATGAACGACCGCCTCACCATCGGAGTTTCGTCTAAGTCCACCGCCAAGAGCAATTCTCGTTAGTAGTTCAAAGAAGCCTCATTGAGTGCAACATCCCACAAGTTCTTGCCAACATTACTCTACACACTCTGCGAAAGTGTTCTGCACCCGCACGGTGCCGGAGCGTTCGTCCTCGCCAAAGTATACTAGCTTCAAGTCTCGTGTGAGGCGGTCTGTCGCCCACTGAGCACAAGTGTACTCTCTCTCTCTCATCTCCAATTATAACGAGGAGCGGTATGTCGCCCTTGATTTTACAGTAGAATTTGTAACTCGAAGCTCATAGTGGAGTTTGACCGACAAGGATCCGGTCACGTGGTTTTTTATTCGGTTGCGGGGTTTTTCAACACAAAAACTATATTGTGCATTTCTTTTCTTATTTTGTGACTGTTTGCACGATCGAATGCTCCCGGGCTAAGACGTTACAATCTAGACTGGGTTAGGAACACTGAGTTTGACTGCAATAGTATCTAAAATGGCACAAGTGTTATGTCTTAGGCTCTTTTTTGAGCGGCTGCAGCGACTGGAGAAGTAGTGGTGAGAAGTAGCGGTGCAATAATCAGTTGTTATGCAAAGTGGTGGCATAATCTATAAAATTGTTTCGAAGAACAATGTTTGAAGTGTTATTTTTGTTTCAGTATGGAGACCCAGCGCCTTGACTCTGGATGTTTGGAGATCGGGCGATCGGGCGGTTTCACTCTGGCAGCATGATAGTTGGGCAGTCTGGAGGCTTCCCTCCAGTGGCATGGTAGTCGGACGGTATAGCGTTCTCCTCTAGCAGCTTGTCGTTATGGTCGGGCGGTTAGCCTTCTCGTCTAACTACGCTACCTGTGCAGTCTGGTTTTGTCTAGCCGCTAGTCACCATAAATGTATTTCGTCCTAAATTGCTTATTTGTAATCTCTCTCTTCTCCTCCATTCTATAAAATGGAGGCCATACTTTTGTAATATACACATTTTTTGGAAATAAAAACTCTATTATTGTCCTAATTTCGGTTTCTCTTTTTCTGTTCGCACATGGTATCATAGGACTCTATCTTTTCTGCTTGATTCTGTGTGCAACTTCTATCCGCACGGTTTGTCCCACCTTCTTGCGCCCTGTCCGCGGGTTTTCTTCTCTTCCTTGTTGTTGCCCTCTGTGTGTGCGACCTCTCACTTTGCGCGCTCTCTCTCTCTGTTCGCGACCTATCTTCACGGTCTCTTTTTTCTCTGTTCGCGGCCTGTCTTCGTAGCCTCCTTTCTATTCGTGTGGTCGCCTCTTTCTATTATATGCTCGCGCCTATTTTTGTGACCTCCCAATCGCCCTACGATCTGTTGCTTTTGTGCGGCCTCTTTTCCTATTCGCACGACCTCTCTTTCCCCATCGCCTAGCGATCTGTTTCTTTCATGCAGCCTCTTTGCCTGTTCGTGCGACCTCTTTTTCCTTGTTCGAGTGGCTTCTTTTCTATCCGCTCTCTTCTTCTCTATGTCTCACTCTGATTCCTCTACTACTACTCCACCTGTGGCCCACCCTCCTCTTCCTACTCCTTTGGGTAATCTTGGGACCGTTTCCAAACTTATCGGTTCCAACTACCTGAATTGGAGTGTTTCCTTCACCTCTATACTTCGCTCATAATGTAAACGTCATCATCTCACTGATGACCCAGCTCCTCCTGAGTCTGATTTCTTTGATGACTGGGATGCTAGCGACGCTCTTGTTCGCACTTAGCTAGAAAAAACCTTTCTGATGAGTGCCTTCCCATCTTCAGCCATGATGAAATGGTAAAGGCGGCTTGGCTTCATCTTGCGGCTCTTTACTCCAAGGGGCTCAGACGTCTCACATATATACTCTCTTTGTGGACCTCTTTTCCCATTCCTCTATGTCTCCTACTGCTGCTTACCAACAGGTTCAGGATTTGGGAGCCGAAAATCTTCAGAACTGCCCATTCTCCGCGGATCTACCCAAGCAACATAAGCACTTCCAGGAGCTTCTGGTTGTGTGCTATCTTCTCCATCTTCTGGAGTCCTATGACATGATCCGTCAACTGATCCTTGGCAAGGCGGATTCTCCCACCTTAGATGCCATTGTTGCTCGCATCGCTGTTGTTACCTCTCTTCTTCAGCATCCGCTGCTATCCTCCCCACTGCTCTCTGACAATTATGCTCATCATACTCAACGGGGTAGCTCTGGTAGCGGCGGCCATCAATCCAGCGGGCTTGGATGTTCCCGCTTTCTCTGCTCTCATTGTGGTTGCATCGGTCATATGATTGATCGTTGCTGGATGAAGCATCCACATCTTGGTCCTTCTGGTGACGCTTCCACCTCCTCTTCGAAGCAGTCTGCCTCGGTGGTCATGTATTCAGGTAGTGCCCATGTGATGACTCAAGGTAAATGGCTGATTAACTCCGATGCTACTAATCATATGGTCGACAATCCTCAGTATTTTTCTCTCCTAGAAAAACATGATCGGTTTCCCCCGATCTTCATTGCAGACGACTCTCCCTCACCGGTCAATGGGATAAAAGTGGTTCAAGTCAATCCATCTCTTCGCCTTGCGGACACCCTCTATGTGCCCAGTTTCCATGCAATTTGTTATCTGTTACTTTTCTTTGCAAGCAACTACAGTGCTCCATCACATTCACTCATACTTCTTGTTCTTTTCAGGATCCGAGCTCCCAAAGGACGATTGCTACAGGGACTGAGAGTGACGCCTTTACTTCCTAGACAATGTTTCTACTCTGTTTGTTTTTTCTTCTTCTACGGATCTTCTACAATGGCATCTTCACCTTGGTCATCCTCCTCCATGGCTTCTTCGTCAGCTTTTGCCCCACCTACCTCCGTACAGTCATCCTCTCAATTGTGATGTCTGTCAGGTTGGCAAGCATCACCGCTCCTCCTTCCCGCCGAAGTAAGGTCGTGGCTTTTCCCGTCCTTTTGATCTCGTTCACTCTGATGATTGGGATCCTGCTCCTACCCTACCTGTAGGACGGGGTAGTTCATTTTTGTAATTTTTATTGATGATTTCTCTCAGTATACATGGGTGTATCTCTTAAAAGAGCACTCTGAACTATTCTTTGTATGGACAACCTTTTATTATATGATTAAAACACAGTTTAATGTGTCTATTATGCTTTTTTGTTCTGATAATGCCAAAGAATATCTTAGTCATGATTTTTCTTCTTCTTGTGTGCAAAATGACATTATTCATCAAAATAGCTGTGTCTATGCCTCACAGTAAAATGGCATGGCTGAACACAAAAACCATCACCTCCTTAATGTCGCTCGAACGCTAATGACACAAATGTAGGTTCCTCGCACCTATTGGGGCTATGTCATTCTTATCTCTTTCTATCTCATCAACCACATTCCCTCCATGGTTATATACGGTCACAAACCATTCTCCATTCTCTATCCAGGCAAGGAACCCTTCCCTCTTCCTCTGCGTATATTTGGGTGTACGGATTTTGTGCACGCTCCCTCCACCACTCGTGACAAGCTCTCTCCACGTGCCACCAAGTGTGTCTTTCTGGGTTACTCTTCCACTCAGAAAGGTTATTGTTGTTTTGATCGTGCTCTTCTGAAGCAGTTCATCTCCGCAGGCGTTACTTTTTAGAAAATGCGTCATATTTCTCTCACGACTCCTCCCTACTTCTTGATATTCCTACTCCTCCTACCGACTCTTTCGTCCCGTCTATGCCCACCAAGACCCCTCCACCTTCGTTGTGTCCACCATCCCCTCCTCCTCGCTTTGCGCCTTTGCCGTATCTCTACTCCCGGGCCAGCTCTCTCCTCTACGGATGCACTGGATACTGATAGACACAATGACCTGGATCTTCACATTGCTCTTGGCAAAGGGTGCGGACGTGTACCCAGCATTCACTAACTACGGTTATATCATGTGCTCGTCTCACCCATTCTCGCAAGAATTTTGCGTTGGCTATCTCTGCCACTGCCACTCCCTGTACCTACTAGGACGCCGTTGTTGTTCCACATTGGAAGGTTACCATGGATGAGGAAATTGTCACCCTTACTGAGCGGGGTACATGGACTCTTGTCCCTCCTCCTCTGGGCACTGATGTTGTTGGGCTTGATCCTTGTTGTAAAGTTCTGTCTGGAGGGAAATGTGGATCGTTACAAGGCACGCCTGGTCGCTAAGGGCTTTACTAAGACCTATGGCGTTGATTATTTTGACACATTCTTTCATGTTGCTCGTCTCAGCACTATTCAGGTTCTCTTGTCTGTGGCCGTCAATAGGGATTGGCCCATTTCCCAACTGTATGTCAAGAAAACCTTCCTCTATGGTGATCTACAAGAGGATGTCTACATGGAGCAACCTCCTGGGTATGTTGCTCAGGGAGATACACGCATATGCAGACTGAAGAAGGCCATCTATGGCCTAAAGCAAAGCCCTTGGGCATGGTTTGATAAGTTCAGCATCATTGTGGCAACCGTTGGTTTCACAAGAATCTCTTTTGATCACCCGTTATTCATTCGCAAAACCACACTAGGTATGGTGGTTCTTATTGTATATGCGGATGATATTCTTCTCACGGGTGATGACCAGGTTGTGGTAGCGCTGACAAAGAAACATCTTCGTCAACACCTTATCATGAAGGATATGGGCTCCCCAAAGTACTTCTTGGGGATATAAATCTCTCAAAAGCCCAATTATTTGATCCTCTCTCAACATAAGTATGCTCTTGATCTTTTGAAAGAGACAGGGTTAACTAGGACTAAACCTATCTGATGGCCCATGGCTACTAGAGAAGATAAAACCTGGGCAGATGACTCACCTCCTCTGTCAAATGTTACAAGGTACAGACATCTGGTTGGCAAACTCATTTATCTCACGATAACTCGACCTGACATCTTCTATGATGTAGGCAAGGTTAGTCAGTTCATGCAAGCTCCTAAAGAGTGCCATCTACAGTCTGTCATGAGAATATTGGAATATGTTTAAGCGACACCTGGTAAGGGACTACTGTTTCAGAGGAATGGTCATTTGAAGGTTGAAGCCTACTCAGATTCTAGCTATGTTGATGCCAAATATGTTCACAAGTCCACACCAGGCTTCTGCACCTTTGTGGGAGGAAACCTAGTGAGCTGGAAGAGCAAGAAATAGTCGGTCGTCTCCAGGTCTAGTGTCGAAGCTGAATATCGGAGTATGGTGTCAACCACTTGTGAGTTAAAGTGGTTATGAGCTCTCATGCTGGACTTTGGATAAGTCTATAATCATCATATACTTATGTTCTGTGATAACATAGCCGCTATATATATCTCGAAAAATCTGGTATTTCATGAGAGAGCCAAGCACATAGAAGTTGGTTGTCATTTCATAGGAGAAGAGATCTTGAAGAAACAGATTTTCTCTCTGTTCGTTACATCAGACAACGAGTTGGCAGATATCTTTATCAAGCCTGTATCCGCTTTCATTTTTCACATTTGCGACAAGCTGAGAATGATTGATATATATGCTTCAGCTTGAGGGGAGTGTTGCAGTATGGAGACCGGGTGGTCTGGCGACTTGACTCTGGCGGTTTGGAGACCGGGCGGTTTGGGGGTTTCACTCTGGAGGCTTGATAGTCGGGCGGTCTGGCGGCTTCTCTCCAGCGGCTTTGTAGCCGGGAGGTCTAGTGTTCTCCTCTGGCGGCTTGTCGTTATGGTCGGGCGGTTAGTCTTCTCGTCTAACCGCACGACCTGTGCGGTCTGGTTTTGTCTAGTCGCTAGTCAAAATAAATGTATTTAGTCTCACAATGCTTATTTGTAATCTCTTTTCTCCTTCATTCTATAAAAAAGAGGTCATACCTTTATAATATACACATTTTTGGAAATAAAAATTTTGTTATTGTTCAAATTTCGGTTTCTCTTTTTCTGTTCGCACAGTTTTCACCTGTGAGGCACAATCACATGAACTAAAAATTTCTAAAAACGCAATCAAAAGATTATTTTTAAAATATATTATACATAACTTATATTAATATAATTGTTTTTAATATTATATTATATATTATAACGTAATATAATAATATATATTATATCTTATTATCTATACTATATTAAAAAAGAAATAGTGAGGTCTGCAAATAGCATGAGTTCAAAAACCCAATAATTAATATTGGATGTTAGATATGTCTCGATAATTCCATGACCATTGCATCACAAAGAGAAGTGGTCTGCAAATGACGTTCTTCTCAAAAACTGCCCGCCACAATTTCGCCAAAACCCCAATCAACTCGGCATATTCTCTCCCTTTTCTTTGAAACCATCGCAGAGGAGCGCCTAGGGCATCATCTGCTCTCCACTTTAGCCTCTTCTTCTGGATTCAGCCCTCTCAAAGAGGCTCGAAAGGCCATGATGTCGGTGGTGAAGCTTCTATCCAAATGTATTCTGCCCATTATTATCCCTCCTAGCTCTCTCTCCCATGCCCTAGATCTCTCTCCCATGCCCTAGGTCTTCCTCCACCCCAATCGTATATATAACGACCCGATTCGCGCTATACCCCTCGTGTGCATTTTCAAGTCAGGAAAGTGGACTTGGGCTCGAGGGTGCGCTGGAGGGTAAGCTTGCACCTGAGCCAGGGAAAATGCTGACTCGACAATTGAGCGTATGGACACTACCTCGCGGTGGTAGTAGGTACCGCATGGTGGTAGCCATCATCGAGTATATACGACGAATAGCAGGAAGATTCAAGGGCAGCGAGTTGACTCGATGATCTTCGAGTGGACTCGACAATCATCGACTACTATCGCGTGGCGGTAGCAGGATACCGTGTGGCGGTAGCCAACTGATTTATCGGTGTATGGCTCTATAGGCTATCGTATGGCGTTAGTGCTACCATGGGACATAGGATCGCTAAATTAATTGGTTTGTCGTTCGGCAAGCTATCGCGCGGCGATAGTAGTATACCGCGTGGCGGTAGCCGACTGGTTTATCGGCGTAAGGCTCGACAAGCTATCACATGGCAATAGTGATACTATTGGTGATAACCCTACTGAATTGTTTGCCATGGCGCTCGGTGAGATAAGGCACGACGGTAGAAGGGTACCTCGCAGCGGTAGCGGTACAGGTGGCGGCACCTGAGTGAGCAGTTTGGATGGTGGCTTGCGGAGGAAGTCGATTTTGAAACTACAGCGCGGCAGTAGCTCCCTGTTCAGGAAACCCTATATCTATTTGGCTGCCTCCTTTATATAGGCTTGTCCAAAGCCTTGGTTGGTGGTCTCCTTCTCTGATTTTCCTGAAAAGAACAAGGTGCAGAGCTTCTCTTGGAAGGGCAAGGAACGGGACAGACTTATCTCATATGAGATGAGCAAGAACCAAGGCTGACGCCGCCACGTCGCCAAGGACGATAACAAGATCTATGACCGGAAATTAGGTGAGCTTCCTACCCTCTCCCTTGTTGATAGATCCTTAGTTATGATGTAGGAGAGATGTTGACTCAAGAGAGTTTGACTTGTGCGTGATGAAGATCTCCTAGGAAGAGACCATGCTAGGACCTTGTCCTAGGGATTAGTTATCTTCAACCTCTCCTCTCTTCTCTATGAAGACAGTGGACTTGGTTTCATGAAGATGGATGTACCATTAAGGATGAATAAGTGAGGAAGAAGATTTGTATTTAGTTTTGAACAATTGGCTAGAGGAAGAAGACGAACTGATTTCATTCGTTTTGCTTTAAGATGCGTGCAAAAATCTTTTTTTTTGTGTGCAACAGACTTCGAGTCTATTTTTGAGCATGATTCGGCCGAATATAGGTCTTGGGCTGAACACAAAAGTCGTAGTCCTTGGAAAGACCTTTCCAACAGATGGTTACCCGTTTTCATAGGAGCTTCGTAGCTCCAGGAATGTCAAGTCTAAGTTGTTGTACAGTGACAACTTATGTGCATGTTGTTTTTCGGGTTAGGTTATAACCGGATTTTGGACTTGGTAGAAAGATCGTAGAAAGATTATATTAAGGTTGGGCGAAACTAGTTATATGTAACCATGATAAACAAGTGGTTTGATGGAATTTAGTTGTAAAAATGGTTACTTGTGAAATCTGGTAAGGATGTGCGTGATTATAATCCGAGGATTAATATTGGTTGTGATAGGGAGTGTGGTGCTCAATAACTGAATGTGTAACTTATAGCTATGTTATCATACTTGAAGAATATATGAAGTATCATTATGATGTTGTGATAAACATATGGAAACATAATTGTTCGTGAATGCTTGATTATAGAGAATGATTCAGATGGAATAAATCTCATGGCCACGGAATATGTGGAACCATGATCCCAAGTCATTGTAGGATAATTAGTATAGTCCACTGCTGAGAGTTGTGTCTCTCTACGGGTTAGCAGAGTAGGATTGGTATGTCGTATTGGGTGGCTTTCCATCTATGATGATGTTGAACCCTTAAGTTCTTGGGGAGCACGGAAATGTGAAAGGGTTATACTGCGTGAGTATTTGACCGCACTGGACCAATGTGATGAGAAGGGACTCGGCTGGAGCCCTTGTATGTTTGTTGGCATGACTACGTGATATTGCATGCAGTGTGAGTTGACACGTGGTGTCATAATCCCGGGTTAAGGATAGTGTGGCAGGTCTACGGGCTCTCCAGTCATCACACCGACGGGAGTTGACAGATAGACTTAGACGATGGGCATTGGTCCTCGATGCTTTTCTCGGGGGCACCCTCCGTGCCAGTGGAAAATTGGGCTTGGTCCTTTTGTGATATGCTCCCATAGGCGTCTTATGTTCCACGATGATAGGCCAATTGGGATGGGCTCTTGGTGCACATCTACCTGTGACCCGTTCTGAGTTGTAGTACGCAGGGAGCTTCGTTGTTGTGTTCTTAGAATTCAGGCGTACAGAGGCCTAGGTCAGGTAGTGTGGACACCAACCTAGTAGTGGAGAAACCCGCTCTACTATCATTGTCTGGCCACGACAGATAGTGCCTGAGAGGTTAGATACCTGCTCAAAAAGTGGGAGCTAAAAGACTGTGTTGACACAGTGGTCTACGTGTGTGTGAGCATAGGTGAGTCATCTTAATGCATTCATATCATACCATTTAATTCCATCACAAAGATCCTTATCATATAAATTTGTACGGGCATCCTTATATGATGAGTTACTTTACTGTTAAGCCGATCCTAAACTTATAAATCTGTATGGATATTTTTATAGTTAAGTTACATTCTTGTTGTAGATTTATATACTGTAGTAGACAAGATATTACTTATGTAGAATGATAGCATAGAAGGATGTTGACGTTGTTACAATGCTATTTCCACTCCAAAGACATATTATGTTACACCATCTGTTGTACTTACTATATATATATATATATATATATATATATATATATATATATATATATATATATATATATATATATATATATATATATATATATATATATATATATATATATTTTGTACATTCTTCTTTCTCCCGCTCGGTGCCTAAGAGTCATCGGGGGAGCGGATGTGATAGCCGCTCAGTATTTATGACTTGAAAATGTTTAAGTTGTCTACCTAAATCACCTAGAGGGGGTGAATAGGTGAGTTCTGCATCTTTTTGCAGAATAAAAATTTGAGTGAGCGCTGCACAAAAAAAAACAAACATACACAAATGACACCAAGAATTATAGTGGTTCCCCAACCTTGGGTACATCAACTTTCCACCTCACCGATCTAGCAACACATTAGACTCGGCTACTCCACTATTCTCGGATTAAAAACAATCCTGCCACTCGGAACAAAGTTCCTACAACTCGATCCCTCAAAACAGGATCTACAATCGGAAGAGAAACTTTCTACAAAAATCTCGGAGAACAAAGCTCCTACAACTCGGAGAAGAATCTCCTACAAGAACAAAATGATTTACAGAGAAAAATATACAAACAGTATAATTCCAGATCTGAATCTTCAGCCCTTCTTCCTTCTTAAACTTTGAAGGTATGTCAGAATAGATCGAAGAAGACAAGGTTAAATCTCTGGATCTGAAAACTTTGGACTCAGCACGATTAAGAAAAGAATCCGTAGATGTAGAAGATCTTGATTTGTTGAATATCTTGTTCTGAATCTCTGGATCGAAAGCAGATCGGCGATGAAGGCGATGAACAGTGGCGGCTCCTGATTTAGAAAGAGAATTTGCGATTCAGAATACTTAGGTTTTTCTTCTTAGGGTTGGTCGAATATGATAAGACCTTTTATAGGACGTGCCTAACGGTCATAATCACATTAAATACATGTCATGTGGACCAATCAAGTGTTAATCATGTTTGAAATTACTTCTGTCGGTACTTAAGAAAAATTCAGAAATCTGTACTGCATTCTCGGGAGAGTTACTTGTACTCGAGAAGAAGTTTTCTGTTTCTCGAGAAGAATTAAGAAGTTCTCGAGAAAAGTACTTAGGAAAAATGTGGAGCTGGAATTCAGCTATCTCGACAATGAAGGTAAGTACTCAAGAAGAATAACTCTTTGTTCTCGAGAACAAGTATCCTGGTACTCGAGAACAAAGAAGTATCTCGAGAAAGAGTTTTGACTGTCGAGAAGAGTATTCAAGGTCTCGAGAAAAGGTTTCTGGTTCTCAAGAACTATGCATGGTGTTCTCGAGAAAAAAATTTGGCTTCTCGAGAAAAAGACTTAGTAGAAATATAAAGGTGGAATATAGGGATATCGAGAAAGAGAAAAAGTGCTCGAGAAAAATGAACTTCTGTTCTCAAGAAAATTATTCTATTACTTGAGAGGAATAATGTATCTCGAGAAAATTAACTTGTTACTCGAGAAGAGAATTTGTTACTCGAGAAAAGACTTCTGGTTCTCGAGAAGTAATACTGACCTTCTCGAGAAATAACATGTGGCATCTCGAGAAAAGGACTTAGAAAAATATTTTGACTGGAAATGAGGTAACTCGAGAAGGAGAGTCATGGAGTACTCGAGTACACATGGCTTTCTCGAGAACAACACTAAGCTTTCTCGATAATGGCTTCTACAACTCGAGTACATGACAGATCTTACTCGATTATAAACTAAAGTTCTTCTCGAGTAAAAAAGATCATACTCGAGAAAAAGACTTAACAATTTTTCTGAAAGTATGAAAACTTATTTTCTTCAATATATTCAACAACCATCTTTTCTCTCATGGTTTTAGTGCTTGAAAAAGAAGTGTGTCCCAATAGAGAGGCTATACATAAGTCAACACCATGGATCGCATAATGAGGGATTACATTGTATGGTCCTATGTTTGGTGACTCATTGTAGACTAACATTGGTCTACACTTCACAAATATATCCTGCAAACACTCAACTAGAAAGGACATCAAATGCAAACTTAATTCATCTTAGTTTAAGGGTGACTTCATACAAATCTGGGTTATTGTGGATGCAATACCCAACAATCTCCCTCTATTTGTAGAAGTCAGAACCCTTTACACTAAGATAAATTACATCAAGATAATCAAATAAAGAAACTAATAACCATAATAAAATAGAAGGAAAGCTGAGGTATAGAAAAATCAAATCATCAAAACTAAAGGTTTATGTTAATAGAAATTGTCCAAGAGAAAATTTAATTCTACAAGATCTCAAAACTGAATTTTCTGAGCATCTTCAATTTCTACAAGTTCTGCAGTTGTTGTTGTCTTTCCTGCTTCTCTCGTTGCCTTTTCTGATAATTGTAAGGTTTGGGAAAATATTTTGGAGGTCTGGATGGAGCCTTGGGATTATTCTTTCCATACTCTCTATCATACAATCTCCTCTCGGTAAGAGATTTCTCATATAAATCCCATTCATAGGAGCTATAATGAATGTTCTTGTCTTTATTAAAATCAACAACTAGTTTAAGAGTTTCAACAATTAAGGATTTGGAGGTAGGGCTCCATACTTCAGAAAATTCTTGAGCTCTTCTTCTTTCATCTTCAGGAAAAGGAGTTGAACTGCTAGCAGAGACATCATCACCATATTTTCTTCTTTTAGCTTTCTGAATCTCAGGAGGTACTTGAGGAGGCACATTTGCTTGTTTAGATTCTCATACTTGCTCATAGGTTTCAGGAGGTGGTCCTTCAAAGTATTCAGGAGGTGGAGAGAATGTTGGCCTATTCACATCCTGGCAAGTAGGAGGGGATGCAGAAGGATTCATTAATAGATTAGGGAAAAGCTAATTATGCATCCAAACTGCAGTATCATATGTGTAAAGCTTTATACTTTTAACTTCTTTGAGCATTGATGCTTGGATCTCTTTCATTTGATCATCACAATGATTTTTCATTATTTGAACTGTTTTTCTAGCTGTTCTTTAACTTTATCCTCCCTCTTTCAGACTTCTAGAGATAAGGTGCTAATGACATCCTCTTTGAACTGCTCAGCTTCTTCACACGTCTTGAAGTTTCGTTCTTGGGCTTTCTTCTCTAATTGAATTTGATTGTTTGCAAAGGTAACTGACTGTTCCATTACCTCACCAATGCTGGTAATGGTGTGATCTATTGCTTTTCCTCTAATTTGTAAAAGCCTTTTAAATTCATCAGTATTATTTTGGATTTCAGCAAATCCTCGGCTCATCTCTTTTTCCAGAGCAGTTACTTTATCAGTTACAACTTTAATAGAAGTATCAAAGTAATTTCTTTCTACAGCTAACATTGCTTCAATCTTACTTAAGATAGTACCTTCAGGAAATACTTCAATTTGAAGAGGTGCGGTAGATAGAATTAGAGCAGTCCATGGGGCAATTTCTTCAATGAGGACTGTGGAGGTAGAGGTTTGTTTTTTGCCGACTGTACTGACTTCATCTTCAGCATCTTTGGCTAGTATGGAGGGAATGTTGAAATGGAGACTGGGAAGAGGAGGTTTAGCATCTACATCAGGTGTTTCATCTTCAGAATCAGGAATAGAAACAACTTTTGCATCATATATACCTTCAAGTGGAGATTTTTCTGGTTCAGGTCCAGGAGATTTTTCAGGTTCTGGGGAGTTTTCTTGAGGAGATTTTACTGGAGAAGAGGGGTGTTCTTCAGGTACAGTGAATAGAGGATCTTCATAAGAGAGTTCATCTATCATCCTATTGATATCATCATCTGTAGATAAAATCTGTTCATGAACCTGAGCATCAGTCAAGGTTTTTTGCATCTGGTAGATCTTCAGCAAAAAATTCTGAATTGTTTGTATGAAACAAAGTGGTTATGGCAGCAGCAGATGGAGTGGAACTATCATCTAAAGTAGTATTGGCAGTAGCAGGAGAAGAGGTATCAACTTCTTGAACTATATGAATGACAGCAGGTGGAGTGACTTGGGCAGGGATTGCTGTAGAAATTGGGGCAAAAGTAGGAGTTTGAGATGGCTGATCTGGGATATATGAGGCAGGCTCCCCTCAATAACTAGATCAGTTATTTGATGAGAAGGACGGGATGGAGTCCTGTCCACATCTTCATTCCTCTTTTGTGCTTGGTCAGATTTTTGAAGCTTAATCTCCCATCTTTGGATGGAGGAGATGGAGACTTTCTTCATATGTGAAGGGTCATACCCTTATTCATAATAAAGACATCTGGGATCATCTGGTTTAGGTACAGAGAAAGGATTCTACCATAATTTTGGCTCTTGATACTTGCCTTAATTTTATCAAAAATCATCATGCCCCACTGAAATTTCTTTCTGCATATCGCAGCAGTCATAATATCAAAGAATTCTGGTGTGATGTAGCTTATAGAGCTTGTGCGGCAGAGAAGTACTTTTTAAATGATATCTGCAAGCAACTTACTTTCAACTTTCATAAACTGTTTATGAACTGTGTGAGTTGACTGGGGGAGGCCACAGAAACTGTAAGCCCTTTCATAATCAGCCTCTACTAGGTAGTCTTCTTCGTCGATCTCTGGTAGCCGCAGGAATTTTGAAACAGAGGTGGAAGGCATCTTTACTTTGATGTCTCAAACCCCTGATTTCAGTACTTTTCCATTGTGCTTGATCTTGGCATGTTGGTAGAATTCCTCTACATCAAAAATGAGTACTTTGCAGGGATGTTCAAGAACGAACGACAATCCGACGGTGTCGAATAAAATGAGAACATTTCTGAAATCATCAGAAATTTCGTTGATTCCTGATGAGATGAGTTCGCTGCTGATTCCTAACTTGGAAGAAGATGTCATTGATTTGGAGAAAGTGATGTTGGATGGCCGGCGAATGGAGAAGTAGGCTTGTTCGCGGCAGCTCGGCGGAGATAGAGAAGTTGAAGAGTTTTTCTCGAGAGAGAGGGATTTGAAATCAGGAATAAAAAATTCTTGGACCTAAATCTATTTATATTTTCCTTTAATCTTGATGATAAATGACATAAATAATGCTAAAAATACCTGGAGTATGGTGGTGAAGTGTCCGGGTGCCAATATGAAAAATTTGAACTTGAAGAGAAATTTCCAATGTGATTTCTCGAGTGGATTATTGTTCTCGAGAAGAAGAGGATTAGCACTCGAGTAGAATTCTTCTTGTTCTCGAGTAGAACTTGCCAAGTTCTCGAGTAGAGTTTTTATTCTCGAGAAGTAAGTCCTTGTTCTCGAGTACAAGGGATGTCCTCGAGAAATGAAGTCCACGCTTTGAATTTTCTTGGAATTTGAAGTATAACCCAATCTTAAACTTGCTTGACACCTTTTTCTTCATTCTTCCTTATTGAGCATGCCAAGTTCTGTTTTGAAGAACGAGAACATGGCCTCGTCCAGCGGCTTCGTGAGTATATCTGAAATCTGCCTGTCAGTTGGAACATATTGGAGATTGATGTCTCTATGCTCCACATGCTCCCGGATGAAGTGGTAATGCAGCACTATATGCTTTGCCCGGCTGTGAGAAACTGGGTTGTTGGCTATCGCAATTGCACTGGAGGAGTCGCAGAACAGAGGAATGTCCTTGACCTTCAAGTTGTAATCTTCAAGTTGATTCTTTACCCATAGCAATTGTGCACAACAACTGCCTGCAGAAATGTATTCTGACTCGGCCGTTGAGATTGCGACACAATTTTGCTTCTTGCTGCTCCATGAAATAAGCCTCCTTCCAAGGAATTGGCAAGTCCCGGAAGTGCTCTATATCATCATTGCTTCCTGCAAAATCTGCATCTAAAAAACCAATTTGTTCGCTATCATTACTTCTTGGGTACCATAAGCCAAGATTTGGTGTACCTTTAAGGTATCTCAAAATCCGCTTTGCAACAGCGTAGTGAGATTCCTTAGAGTTCACTTGAAATCTAGTACACACACATGTTGAAAACATTATGGCTGGTCTACTAGCAGTAAGATAGAGCAAGGATCCAATTATGCTTCAAAACTTGATTTCATCAAAAGGTTTTTCTTTCTTATCCTTGTCTAGAGACATAGTTGAACCCATTGGAGTCCTCATACAGGGTGTGTTCTCCATTCTGAATTTCTTAATTAACTCCTGGGTGAATATTGTCTGAGAGATGAAAATTCCATCTTCAGATTGTTTCACCTGAAGTGCTAAGAAATACTTCAACTCTCTCATACTGCTAATTCCAAACTTCTCTTGCATAAGTTTGGAAAACGTTCTACAAAGGTTGTCATCAGTAGAGTCAAATATGATGTCATCGACATAGATTTACACTAGCAAAATCTTGTCTTTTATTTCCCTAAGAAATAATGTCTTGTCTATCTTTTCTCTTGTGAACTTGTTCTCAAGAAGAAATTTAGACAGCGTCTCATACCAAGCTTGAGGAGCTTTTTTCAAACCATAAAAAGTTTTAAATAAAAGATAAACATGCTCAGGATAGTTAGAATCAACGAAACCTGGAGGTTGTTCCACATACACCTCTTCCCTTATGTCACCATTAAGGAAGGCCTACTTTGCGCCCATCTGATAGACAGTAAAGCCCTTAAGTGCTACATATACTAGGAACAACCTGATTTCCTCCAGACTTGCTACTGGTGTATACATCTGATCGAAATTGATTCCTTATTCTTGTTTGTATCCCTTGGTGACGAGTTTAGCCTTGTTCTTTATAATCATCTCATCCTCATCCATCTTGTTCCTGTAGACCCACTTAGTTCTCATGACGTTCTTACCTTTGGGTCTTGGAACAAGCTTCCAGACTTGGCAATGCTTGAATTGATTCAATTCTTCTTCCATTGTCATTATCCAAGATGTGTCTGAGTTTGCTTCCTCAAACTTCTTTGGTTCAACCTGTGAGAGAAAACTCAAATATAAATTTTCATTAATTGTACCTCTACGAGTTCTGTCACCATCCCGGGTATCAACTATGATGTGATCCATTGGGTGATCCTTCAAGTGTCTAAACTCTGGAGTCCTTGCATCTGGAGCTTCTTCAACCACTTGAATGACTTCATCAACTTGAATTATATCTTCATCATGGTCATCAACCTCTCCAATTGGGGTTAGAGTGGTGATCTTGATGAACTTTTAATCTTTTTCTTTAGTCGTCTCATCTATGTTTAATTCTTTTATCCTTGAACCTGCATCTTCAATAAACACACTAGAAGAACTGCCTTGAAGCATGCTCATCTCATCAAATACAACGTGAATAGATTCTTCTACAACCAGGGTTTTGTTATTAAAAATTCTATATGCCTTACTATGGCTACTATAACCTACAAAAATACCTTCAAAGATCTTTTCGCTAAATTTAGTGGTGTGATACTTCTCATTGTTAAGGATGAAGCATTTACAACCAAAGATTCTAAAATATGAAATTGTCAGTTTCCTGCCCTTTAGCAGTTTGTAAGGTGTCTTCTTATGATTCTTGTTTATGAGTGCTCGATTTTGCACGTGGCATGCAGTGTTGACGGCTTCAGCCCAGAAATATTCTAGGAGTGAGGCATCACTCAACATGGTTCTGCAGGCCTCTATGAGTGTTATATTCCTTCTCTCCGCTACTCTGTTCTGTTGAGGATTACGAGGAGAGGAAAACTCATGAAAGATACATAGGCTTTCACTAAATTCTGTCATGGCCCCAGACTTGAACTATGTTCCATTGTCACTTCTGATTTTTACTACAGAACAGTTGTATTCATTATGGACCTGCCTAACAAAATTAGTAAAGATATCAAAAGTATCTGACCTGTGTTTTAGAAAGAACACCCTCACAAAGTGAGAGTAATCATCAACAATAATCAATGTATAATCCTTACCTCTCAAACTTCTAATTTACAGTGGACCGAATAAGTCCATATGAAGTATGTGTAAACACCTATTAGAGTCTTTGACATTGATGCTTACAAAAGTAGCCCTTGTTTGCTTGCCTTTTACACATGCGTGACAAGGTCTATCTTTAACGTACTTGACATTTGGGGCATCACGTACTAAATTAAGAGAAAATAATTTATTAATAGTTTTGAAATTTATATGTGCTAATCTCTCGTGCCAATGGTCACCAAGAGACGCACTATCTTTTGCCAAAAAGCACACTGGCATAGAAGGGTCTATGCAAATAAAATTTAAACAAAATATATTCATACTACAAGTACCTGATAGAATCGTTTCCAAATTATCTACAGATTTTATCAAGCACTTGTCTGCATGAAATTCTACTATGTATCCTTTATCACAGAGTTGGCTTATGCTTATAAGATTGTGTTCCAATCCTTCAACATAAGTCACATCTGAGAAGGATACACTACCATTAGTAATCATATCGTAGCCTTTATTAATTCCACTGTTAGATACTCCAAAGGTGACCTTTGGCCCGTTCACGACTGGAGAATAATTCTGGAGTAGGCTTCTAGTCCCGGTCCTGTGCCGAGAGCATCCACTATTCAAATACCAGATAGGATTTTTGGTGGCCTTTGGACATACCTGCATTCACAAATCAGTTTACCTTAGGAACCCAAACTCGATTGGGTCTTTGGTCTCTAGTTAACATACTCTCCCTACGTATATTAACATTGTGAGTGGTCTTTCTCACATCATTAACTTGAGGAGTTACATAATACCTAAGGTTAAACCAGCAATCTATAGCAAAGTGACCAACTTTTCCAAAATACCAAAAGTCAACCCTGTTGTATCTTTGTCTAAAGTTCTCCTGCTTGACCTTTTGAGAGTGTGGTCTAGCAGGGGCAGCAGGCTTGGAAGTAGAAGCTTCGTGGTGATAGCACTCACATGACTTCTTCTCCTTAACAAGCTTTTCCACAACGGGTTTTACTTTTGGAGCTTTCTTGATGTTATGACCATGATTATAAGGGCCATAGATCAGAAGAGTGATCTCCTCATAAGGTGCCTTGAAGACACTTTCACCAAAGTTCCGGGGATGGGTCCATCCTTGGTACCGAGACTTGGGCTCTACATAAGTAGGTCTAGCAAAGTGACTGTAGGAGGAATCAAGATCAAACTCGTTAGTTGGAAAGATAACCTTTTTGAATGAAGTTTGATCTTGAGGAGATTTCCCCTTCTCCTTTGCCAAAGCTTTCTTGTTGGCCTTATTCTTCCGTTGAGCCTTATTTCTCCTAGAAGATTTACTAGGAGCATTCACATGGCCTAAGCCTGCACCTTTGGCCCGAGTAGAGAACTCAGCAACAAGCGGAAGGATTGTTTTGTGCTTAGAGAAACTTTCAACAAGTTTCTTTTCAACTACAAGTTGTTCTTATAATTCCGTGATGATTTTCTCCTTCAGATCTAGGTGCTCGAGAGCCTTATTATATTCTTCAATTGCAGCATTGAAAT
Source organism: Platanthera guangdongensis (assembly GCA_039583875.1). Classification (NCBI taxonomy): domain Eukaryota; kingdom Viridiplantae; phylum Streptophyta; class Magnoliopsida; order Asparagales; family Orchidaceae; genus Platanthera; species Platanthera guangdongensis. Next base: position 208,533,239 of record CM077163.1, on the reverse strand, counting down.
TCTCTCTGAGTGAGTCCGTCTTTGTGACTTCCTCTCTCAAAGTGCTCTCTTCAGCCTTGAGAGATATAATCTCCTTGGCCTCAGTTTTCACAACTTTTCAACATTTGTCATAATCCTCGATTAACTCTTTGTATTGAGCCATGAGTTCAGACTCATCGTTAGAAGAGCAGTCCTCATAATCATGGTCAGAACCATCTGATTCTGAGAGAGTAGTATGAGAGTTTATCTTTTCAGTGTACTGGGGCCCTTCTTCCTCTTCTATCTGTGCCATTAGCCCAAAGTAGGCTTCCCCTTCCTGACTTGACTCAGATAAGTCAGAGTCGCTGAGAGTCTTGGCCTTCTTGGCTACCAGGCTTCTTTTAGTTCTCTTCTTACTACAACAAGATTTCTTCTCCTCTCTTCTTCCACCCTCCTTCTTATTGTGATGGCAAACAACTATGACTTGTCCTGGCTTATTGCAACAATAACAAACAATGTCAGGAGAAATATGTTTGTTCTGTTTAGAATGATACCTGTCTTGGCTACTTAAGCCTTTCTTGTGACGATCAGCATCATGATGTGATCTTCTGAACGAGGCATCTTTGCCTCTCCACTGTTTATTCTTGTTCAAGAACTTCTTGAACTTCCTTGAAAGAAGATTAAACTCTCCTTCAGATAGCTCTGAGCCTGAGGTACTTGGCTCTGAAGCTTCTTATTTACTCTATTCCTGTGCGGAGATGCAACTTTTGACTTCCATGGGATTTCTGCCTTTAGAGCGACAGGTTTCTCCTTGGATGAAGACCAGCTCTTCTCTTCTTCAACTTTTCTTGAATTTATTTGCATCTTATAGGACATAGGCTTTCCAAAGAGATTATGTGGGTCTGTCTCTGCCAGTATACCAAACTCCTGAATTACACAGACTTTGTTGTCCCATTCCTTAGTCAGGGACCTAAGAAATTTACCATTCAGTTCTCCATTAGTGAAGACCCGGTCATAGACTCTTAGGTCGTTGACAATCTTGAAGAAGCTTTCAATTGTATCAGCAATTGAATCCTTGGGACCTTGTCTAAATGCTTCATATTTTTGATTAAGGAGGGATCTTCTGTCATCCCTAACCTCTTCAATACCTTCCATTAGGACGATGAGAGACTGACATATTTCCTTGGCGGATTGGCAGTGAATCAGATTCTGCAACATAAATTCATCGACTGCACTTCCGATGATATTTTTGGCTTTCTTTTTTAAAGAGACAAGTGCAATCTCATCCTTATCAAGATCCATCAGTTTCTTTGGGACTTTTTTGGTGGGATCAATAGTGGAGACTGTCATAGGAACAAAGGGCCCTTCTTCCAAAATCATAAAGATTCTTGGATACACAGCTTCCATGAAAAATTTAATTCTTTCTTTCCATATAGGAAAGTTTGACATTGTGCATAAAGGAAGATTAGCAAAATCCATGGCTCTATCCATGCTTGTATCATTCAAAAGACAACTATGGGCAGATCTGTTCAGGGTGTTAACCTTTTGATGAACAACCTCCCTCTGATACCAATCGAAAATGTTTAAGTTTTCTACCTAAATCACCTAGAGGGGGGTGAATAGGTGAGTTCAGCGTCTTTTGTGGAATAAAAATTTGAGCGAGCGATGCACAGAAAATAAACAAGCATACACAGACGACACCAAAAATTATAGTGGTTCCCCAACCTTGGGAACATCTACTTTCCACCTCACTGATCTAGCAACGCACTAGACTCGATTACTCCACTATTCTCAGATAGAAAACAATCCTACCACTCAGAACAAAGTTCCTACAACTCGATCTATCAAAACAGGATCTACACTCAGAAGAGAAACTTCCTACAAAAATCTCGGAGAACAAAGCTCCTACAACTCGGAGAAGAATCTCCAACAAGAACAAAATGATTTACAGAGAAAAATATACAAACAGTATAATTCCAGATCTGAATCATCAGCCCTTCTTCCTTCTTAAACTTTGAAGCTCTGTCAGAATAGATCAAAGAAGACAAGGCTAAATCTCTGGATCTAAAAACTTTTGACTCAGCACGATCAAGAAAAGAATCTGTCGATATAGAAGATCCTGATCTATTGAATCTCTTATTCTGAATCTTTGGATCGACAGCAGATCGGTGGTGAAGGCGATGAACAACGGCGGCTCCCGATTTAGAAAGAGAATTTGCGATTCAGAATACTTAGGTTTTTCTTCTTAGGGTTGGTCGAATATGATAAGACCTTTTATAGGACTTGCCTAACGGTCATAATCACATTAAATACATGTCACGTGGACCAATCAAGTGTTAATCATGTTTGAAATTACTTCTGTCGGGACTTAAGAAAAATTCAGAAATCTATACTGCATTTCTTGAGAGAGTTACTTGTGCTCGAGAAGAAGTTTTCTATTTCTCGAGAAGAATTATGAAGTTCTCGAGAAAAGTACTTAGGAAAAATGTGGAGGGGGAATTCAGCTATCTCGAGAATGAAGGTAAGTACTTGAGAATAATAACTTTTTATTCTCGAGAACAAATATCCTGGTACTCGAGGACAAGAAAGTATCTCGAGAAAGAGTTCTGAGTCTCGAGAAGAGTATTCAAGGTCTTGAGAAAAGGTTTCTGGTTCTCGAGAACTATGCATGGCGTTCTCGAGAAAAAACTTTGGCTTCTCAAGAAAAAGACTTAGTAGAAATATAAAGGTGGAATATAGGGATCTCGAGAAAGAGAAAAAGTACTAGAGAAAAATGAACTTCTGTTCTCGAGAAAATTATTCTGTTACTCGAGAGTAATAATGTACCTCTATAAAATTAACTTGTTACTCGAGAAGAGAATCTGTTACTCGAGAAAAGACTTCGGGTTCTCGAAAAGTAATACTGACCTTCTCAAGAAATAACATGTGGCTTCTCGAGAAAAGGACTTGGAAAAAATATTTTGACAAGAAATGAGGTAACTCGAGAAGGAGAGTCATAGAGTACTCGAGTACACATGGCTTTCTCGAGAACAGCACTAAGCTTTCTCTAGAACAGCTTCTGCAACTCGAGTATGTGACAGATCTTACTCGAGTATAAACTAAAGTTCTTCTCGAGTACAAAAGATCTTACTCGAGAAAAAGACTTGGCAATTTTTCTGAAAGCCTGAAAACTTATTTTCTTTAATAAATTCAGCAACCATCTTTTCTCTCATGGCTTTAGTGCTTGAAAAAAAGTGTGTCTCAATAGAGAGGCTACACATGAATCAATACCATGGATCACATAATGAGGGATTACATTGCATGGTTCAGTGTTTAGTGACTCATTGTAGACTGACATTAGTCTACACTTGGCAAATATATCCTGCAAACACTCAACTATAAAGGACATCAAATACAAACTTAATTCATCTTTGTTCGAGGGTGACTTCATAAAATCTGGGTTATTATGGATGCAATACCCAAGATGACTAACGGTTGCTACGCCTACCATTTTAGGAGGAAACCCTATAGATAGAGCAGTAGCAGGCTATGCAGGAGGGCAGTCAGGTCAGGGTGAAAGGGCCTGATGTGACGATACCTTCGCTGCCTTCAGTTACAAACGCGAGTCCTTGTAAGAGATTATATGTTGTATCCTTCGGGCAAGGTTTTATGTACTCTGATATTAAAAAAGTCGTTGTAGCTTCTTTTTTCTATTGTACTTTGTTTGGACTTATATACTTGTGTGGATTTTGACTTCTATACTTTCTTTATGTTGGGTTGGCATGGATGGTATTAGTTTTAACTGGCAGGATAGGCGTCGTGTAGTATCGGTTGACCCGTGCATTGACGTTACAGTATGGCGGCTGTTCTGGGAATAAGACTCCCCTCGGCCGTGTCTTGTGTTCCGGGAGGGGGGTCTTACAGTATATGAGGTATTGCGACATTTGTTCACCTTCGACGGTGGACCTCTTCTTCAGTCTTGGGCTCGATAGCTTTGTACCTCTTTAGCTTTGGACAGGTTTGATTTCAGAGTTCTTCTTCACTTTTTTCTTACTTACATCCAAATCATGGCATTGTACATTTTTCTGTGTTGTGGAGATTCATAGTTGGGCATTGAGAAGAGATAGGACGAGAAATTCATTAAAAATTCCTTTTTATTCATCTTTTTATTCTACAAAATCAATTCTATTTTCTATTTATTTTTCTAATCTATGAATTGTAAAAGTGATTATTAGATAAGTTTATTTTAGCATTTACTTGCTATTGTTGTTTTTGTTAACATAATTTCTTCCAAAGTGTGAAAAAGTCTAGCCAATTATGACCATGCTTTTAAGCATGTGTTTCATGACAAGTATGAAAAGGAGTAGCTGTCTTTGACCTTTAAACCAACATGTGATTTTTAACCAAAGAAGCTTCATCCATATGTCATCTATCACATCTAACTCCTTGGTTTTGACCCTATAAATAGGGATGAAGGAAGAGAGGTAAGACATTCACTTCTCTCCAAAGTCAAGCATTGGAAGATTTCTAGAGTGGTCTTTGAGACAATCGTCTTAGTTTGGGAGAGCTTTTGGACGTCGTTGTACGACGTTGACGTGGAGTACTTCGCCTATACGGATTATATCTAGAGTAGCTTTGGGCAAGTATTCAAAGAGACATCTTGTAGAGGATTTGTGTAATCCATCTCATCCGCCATTATCCATAACCTAGAGTTTTTTTACTATTTATTGGATTGTATGGTGCGAAGTTATTAAAGATCCTGTGTGGATCGTGGAGGGAAAGCCTTGTAATTTCTTATTGTTTTCATATATTTTAGTGGCGGCTTTCCGAGTTGGACTCTAATCGTCCCGTGTTTTTTACCCCTTTTGGGTTTCCACGTTAAATCTCTGTATCACCTTTTATTGTTGTTATTTTGTACTGTGTTTGATTATCAACATACAACTAAGTGATTGTATAGGTACTTGCTCGAACTAATTTGTAGGTGCTCTGGTCAGGCTTGCGTACTCTCTAGCCCAACAAGTGGTATCAGAGCTATGTTCATAACAGAGCATTTATCAGGCTGAACTGTATGAGATTCGAGATGAGTTGATCAAGTATTTCGGGTAAGTGATCGGGTGCAGTAGGTGATGACCATTGGTCTGCTTCCTATCCTATTTGATTCATTTCTTTGAAATAATCGGCTCAGAGAACTGAGCTCAATCTGATTAGTGACAGTGCACGATGAATTCTACATCAGGTTCAGACTCCGAGTAAATGGTTAAATTGAACGACGTGAACTACCACAAGTGGTGCTTACTGATGGAAGATCTCATCTACGTCAAAGGCTGGCATTCTCCAAATTAGTGGAAGGTGGAGCACCAAAAACTTTATGGATTCATCAGACAGTTTGTAGAATCAAAAGTCTACAACCATGTGGCAAGTAGATGCGAAGATACTTTGGAAGACTCTCTAGACGTTGTATGTCAAGAGTACTGACATCAACAAGCTATATCTACTAAAGAAGCTTGGAGAGTTTAAGTATAGAGATGGCTCACCTACCTTGGATCACGTGAATGAGTTCCAAGATATTATTGATCAACTTACTGCTATGAAGATGACCTTCAAGGATGAGGCCAATGCTCTGTGGTTGTTGAAGTCTCTTCCAGACTCTTGGGAGATGGTTAGAGTTTCTTTAATCAACTCCTCTCCTGGAGACATCATTACTATGGAGATTGCCAAGAGTGAAATCCCGAATAAAGAAGTGAGAAGGAGTTCCAAGATATTATTGATCAACTTACTGCTATGAAGATGACCTTTAAGGATAAGGTCAATGCTATGAAGATGATCAACTTACTGTGAATGAGTTCCAAGATATTATTGATCAACTTACTGATGTGAAGATGACCTTCAAGGATGAGGTCAATGCTCTGTGGCTGCTGAAGTCTCTTCCAGACTCTTGGGAGATGGTTATAGTTTCTCTAATCAACTCCTCTCCCGGAGACATCATTACTATGGAGATTGCCAAGAGTGGAATCCTGAATGAAGAGGTAAGAAGGAAGTCTCAAGGAGTATTAAGCTCTTCTTCACGTGCTGATATCCCCTTTATTAAGCCCATGTGGAGAGGTAGGAGCAAGAGTAGGGGAAGGAATAATGAGAGAACAGATATGCATACCTTTCCACCTTGGATAAGGAGGGGGAGCCCTTAAATTAGAAGACAGATACGCATACGACTGTCACTGTCTTTGCAAAGGAGGACGATGTCATCATTATTGGGGATGACGTCATAGCTGCACTCTTGTGGGATGATGGAAGCTGGATTGTGGACTCAGTGCTTCTGCACATGTCTCCAACAACAGAGAGTTATTTGTTAATTACATAACTCACGGTTGTAGAGTGCTTAGAATGGGAAACGGTGACATATCTAATGTCATCAGGGGGGAGATATGCATCTAAATACTAGCACGGGAGGTTTGCTGATTCTTAAGGATGTGCGGCACGTACCTGATATTTGCTTCAACCTAGTTTCGGTTGGAAAGCAAGGTGATGAAGGACGCTTGAGTGTATTTGGTGGAGAGTTTCGGAAGTTAATCAAGGGATCGCTAGTAGTGGTCAGAGGTTATAGATATATTATTTTATAATATATGGAAGGGAGGCCTGAAGCTACTCAGGCCAATATTGTGAGATATGGTGTATCCGCATCCCTATGATGTAGGAGACTAAGTCACATTAGCTTGAAGTGTCTGGGTTGTCTTGCCAAGAAGAAGATGATATTTGATCTATCTGTAGATCAATTGGAGAGATGTGGCCACGATATGGTTGGTAAGCAGAATATAGTATCTTTCTAGAGAAACACTTCTACCAGGAGATCTGAGCCACTAGAGCACATACATACTGATGTTTATGGACCACTAAAGGTCCAGACAAGGGAGGAGAGTCTTATTTTGTGACGTTCATCGATGATCATTCAAGAAAACTTTGGATCTACGTTATTAAGACCAAAGATGAGGTTCTCAAAACTTTTCAGAAATTCCATGCTGAGGTGGAGAGGCAATTCGAGAAGAAGCTAAAGTGCATGGGGTCTGATAACATAGGAGAGAATATTGTTCCATTTGATAAGTACTGTATAAAGTAATGGATCATACATGAAAAGACCACGCCCAAGACGCCACAGCTGAATGACATAGCTTAAAGAATGAATAGAACATTGATGGAGAGGATGAGGTGCTTATTGTCTGAGTCAAAATTACTTGACATATTTTGGGATGAAGCTTTATACACAGTTGCACACGTCATCAACCTCTCTTCTAGCTATGCATTATGGGAGGATGTTCCTGAAATGGTCTGGTATGGATAGTACCCTTCATATAGTCACTTGAGGGTCTTTGGCTGGAAGGTCTTTGTGCACGTCCCTCGGGACGAAAGATCAAAATTGTATTTTAACACCCGACAATGCATATTTCTGGGATATAAATGCAGTGGCGAGTTTGGTTGTAGGTTCTTTGATCCAGTTGAGAAAAAACTTGTACGCAGTCGCGATGCTGTATTTTGTGAGAATCAAACTATAGTTGATCTTAAGAAGACTAAGAAAACCGACTCTCGCACTGATGCAGAATCTCGTATGATTGGAAGTTACAATATTATGGAGGTTGTGGAGCCTAAACCAATACAGGGCACTGAGCCACTTCCAAATCATGAGGATGTTATTGATAGAGAGCCTACAGAGAACATCATTGATGATATGCCTACACCACCAGCTGAGCTCACTCCATGGAGGTCTGATAAAGTCAGACACCTTTCTTCAAGATACTTTTCTACTGAGTATATTCTGTTGACTAATGTGGGGGAGCCTGAGTGTTTTGATGAGGCGGTGCAGAGCTTAGAAAAGAAAGATTGGATGGTTGTTATGCAAGGGGAGATGCAATCTTTGCATGATAACCACATTTATGATTTTGTGAGATTGCCTAAGAGCAAGAAGTCTTTGAAGAATCATTAGAGTTTTAGAGTAAAGCACGGAGATCCCTCGTCACCACTTAAATACAAGGCCAGATTAGTGGAGAAGGGTTTTAGTCAGAAATAGGGAATTGATTTTTATGAGATCTTCTCTACTGTTATGAAGAGTTCATCTATTCGGGTTGTTCTTGTCCTTGATGCGAGGCTGGGCCTGGAGATCGAGCAGATAGATGTCAAGACCATGTTTTTACATAGCGGTCTTGAGGAGGAGCTATATATGGAGCAGCTTGTAGGTTTTAGGGTTAAAGGGAAGGATAGCCTAGTCTGTCTCCTAAAAAAGAGTTTGTATGGCCTGAAGCAGGCTTCGCGATAGTGGCACAAGAAGTTCAATGCTTTTATGGGGAAGATCAACTTCAAGAGGACCACCCTTGATCACGATGTGTTCGTGAAGTATTATGCTCTAGTTGATTTCATCATCTTACTCCTTTATGTAGATGACATGCTGATAGTTGGGAGGAGCACTGCTTGTATTGCTCAGCTGAAGAGTCAGTTGAGCTCCACATTTGTAATAAAGGACTTGAGAGTTGCGAAGACCATCCTATGGATGCATATTCAGAGCGGTAGAGGCTCCAAGTTATATTGGTTATCGCATGAGAGATACATCATTAAGGTGTTACAGATATTTAACATGGATCAAGTAAAGTAGATGCGCACGCCACTTACAGCTCACTTCAGACTTACTGCTGACCAATGCCCAAGTACACCTGAGGAGAAAGAGGAGATATAGAGGGTCCACCATACTTTGACAGTTGGTAGTCTTTTATTTGTTATGGTGTACACACGCCCTGATATAACACACGCGGTTGACACTGTTAGTAGGTTTCTCTCTAACCCCGGGAGAGAGCATTGAAATGTTGTGAAGTGAATATTAAGGTACATACATGGGACGCCAGACATGACATTAAGGTTTGGAGATAATGAGCCATAGTTGCTGGGCTATACTGATGTTGATATGGCTGGAGATTTGAACTCCAGAAGATGGACTTTTAGGTACCTGATCCTTTTTGCAGGGGGAGCTGTGTCATGGCAGTCTAGACTGTAGAAGTGTGTTGCACTATCTACTACGGAGGCAGAGTTTATTGCAATTACTGATGCAGGGAAATAACTTTTTTGGATGAAGCATTTCATCAGGGAGTTAGGTTTCATTTTAAAGCGTTACATACTTTTACGTAATAGTCAGAGCTCAATTCATTTAGGGAAGAACCCCACCTTCCACTCGAGGACCAAGCATATTTACATGTTATATTATTGAATACGTGATACTCTAGAGAAAAGAGAGCTAGATTTGCAGAAGGTATGTTGGAACCCTACTTGTTATTTGGGCTAGTTTCACTATTAGGATTAATGACCCACCATGTATAGTAGTCAAGGGTCATAAGTTAGTTCCAGGGTTAAGGTCAATCACATAAGGTTAGATTACTGAATCCTACCTTCAGAAGACTTTAGAAACTCAAGACTTAAGAGACAAGGCAGTTTTGAAGATTGCAGAAAAGTCATTTGACGATAGCTGAACTCAGCTCGACGATCGTCGATCTCAGATCGATGAACTCAGAGTTCCTTCTCTGAGTTGAGCTTGATGAAAGTCCAGCTGAGATCGACGAACTGTGATCTTATATTAGAATCTCAGCTGGACGAACTGCCTTCTCAGCTCGACGAACTTAGAGCTCAGATTGGCAAGAATATTTTTTGTTCGACAAACTTGGAGCTCGGCTCGACGAAGGAGATTTATCAGCTTGACGAACTTGGAGCTCAGGTCGACAAAAACTTTACTGAGTTCGAATAACTCCATTCAGGTTCTGCTCGACTAAACTTCCCTGCAGTTTCTCAGATCGACTAAAGCAATTTATTTATAAATATTAAGACAGTAATACTCTGATAATTAATGCTTAATATTCTCAAGAATATAGCCGTTTCTGACAGCATTAATTATGGATTTCACAAAGTTATTACTCTACCATGTTTACTGGGAAAGTTAGAGAAATACATTAAAGACAAAAATAGCTGTTTAAATTCCCAGAAAATTTGCAAAGGACTTCAAGGAATTCAAATTTCAAATCAGCAATCAATATAAAAGAAAGAAATTTTTAGAAGATTGCCTAGTATTACAGTCTAGAATAAGAATAACAGTTAGTCGTAAGAAGAAAGGAGAGAACATCTGCAACCAGAGAACAAGAAATAGAGATAAAGAAACTTCTTGTTCTTCATTCCGCTTTTCAAGCTTTTCTTCCAACAACACAATATTCAATCTGAGACCAAAAGCTCAATCTCTCAGAGAAATTTACTGGAAGAATAAGTGTTCATCTTTGAATGCATACACCCTGAAGCAAAGTTTCCACTACTGATCAGATTCTATAACTCAGGGTGAGCTTTGACAACATCAACTAATCCACTAGTATTCTCGGAGGATTGAGACAGAGAAGACAACATATTTTATTTTCTTTCACTGTGTATAGGGTTATAACTCCCTTCAAAAGTTAAACCTTTTGGTTCTCAAGTCTCCTGATCAAAAGACTTAGTTTGGTTTTTGGGCACCTGATCAAAAGCTCAAAGGGTTGTTAGATCTCCCTTAGAAAATAGATCTTGTGGTGATAGGGCACCGGATCAAAAATGGTGACAGGGCACCTAAACAAAAACCTATGGTGGCTGGGCACTTGATCAAAAACATGTAGTAGATTCCTACCAGGGTGGTAAAAGAGTGGATGTACCCAGGTTTATTGGGGAACCACAATAAATTTCCTTGTGTCCTCCGGTTATGCTTTACTTTTTATTTGTTGTGCAGTGATATTTCTTTTCTTATACTTATAAGTATCACCTATTTTAATCCGCTGAAAAAAAATAACTTAAAGTTTTTAAAATACTCCATTCACCCCCCTCTAGAGTTAGTTTGATCAATCCCTCAGTATATGAGGTATCACTTTCAAGGTATACATGGATGATAATGTATCAGATAAGCTTACAAAGACCGTGTCAATATGGAAGTTCAAGTATTCACCGAGGATCGTCGGCACGGCGGTTCCCTCTCCTTAAAGGTAAAGAGGGAGAATAAATAGTTTGGTATAGTTCCCATCATTTGTGGAGAAAACTATTGAGTTCGAGTCACATTAACTCGAATTTGGTGTTGCTGATCGAATGTGGAGATATGTTGTTGGAGTACCTGGTGGGAGGAAAATTGGAGACAAATTGGGGAAGATTGTCGGAATGACAGGTTTTTTCACTTAGTCGAAAAGTAAGAGATTTGTTAAGACAATTCATTCATAAGTATGAAAGAGGCTAGTCAACTTTAGCCCTGCTTTCAAGCATGTATTTCATGACAAGTATGAAAAGTAGTCGTGACCTTTAAACCAATATGTGTTTTTTGACCAAAAAAATCTTAGTGGAAGCTTCATCCACATGACATCTACCACATCTACTTTTTTGGTTCTGGCCCTATAAATAGGGATGAAGGAAGAGGGGTAAGACATCCACTTCTCTTCAAACTCAAGCATTGAAAGATTTTTAGAGAGGTCTTTGAGACAATCGTCTTAGTTTGGGAGAGCTTTCGGACATCGTTGTATTACGTTGACGAGGAGTACTTCGCCTACACGGATTTGATCTGAAGCAAATTTGGGAAAAGATTCGAAGAGTCATCTTGGAGAGGATTTGTGTAATCTGTCTCGTCCGCCACTGCCGCTAACTTGCAGTTTTTCTGTTACTATTTATTATACAATGTGGTGCAAAGTTAATGAAGATCTTGTGTGGATCGAGGAGGGAAAATCTTGTAATTTCTTATTGTTTTCATATATTTTAGTGGCAACTTTTCGGGTTGGACTCTGATCGCCCTGTGATTTTCACCTTATTGGGTTTTCACGTTAAATTTTTATGTCATCTTTTATTATTGTTATTTTATACTATGTTTTGGTTATCAACATACCTCTAAGTGATTGTGTAGGTACTTCCTCGAACTAATTTGTAGGTGCTCTATTCGGGCTTGCATGCTCTCTAGCCCAACAAGTGGTATCAGAGCTAGATTCATTATCAGAGCAGCTATCGGGCTGACCAACCTGTCTGAAATTCGAGATGAGACGATCGGATATTTCAGTTTAGTGATCGGGTGTGGTAAGTGATGGTCATTGGCCGGCTCCCTATCCACTTTGATTCCTTTCTTTGAAATAGTCAGCTCAGAGAACTGAGGTCAGTCCGATCAGTGACAGAGCACGATATAATCTACATCAGGTTCAGGCTCCGAGTAAATGGTTAAATTGAACGGCGTGAACTACCATAAGTGGCACTTATTTGTTGAGACCGGGCGGTCTGGCGGGTTGAGACTGGGCGGTCTGGCAGTCTGGCGGTCTGGCGGTCTGGCGGTCTGGCGGTCTGGCAGTTCAGTGGTCTGGCGGTCTAGCAAGTTGAGATCTGGCGGTCTGACGGTCTGGCGGCTTGTCTATGGTGGCTTGGGGATATTGGCTGCTTGTTCTCTATATTGTAGTGGTCGTGCGGTTAAGCTAACAGTGCGGCTTGTGCCGCTTATGCGGCTTGTATAGTTTATGTTCATGTAATTATTAGTCCCACATTGCTTATTTGTAATCTCTCTTCTCCCCTCCATTCTATAAAAGGGAGGTCATGCCTTTGTAATACACATCTTTTTGGATAATAAAAATTTTTGTTACTCCAATTTTTCGGTCTCTTATTTTCTGTTTGCACATGGTATCAGAAGACTTGATCTTTTACTCCTGATTTTTTGAGAACTCTCTGTCCGCGCGACTTGTCCGCGTGGCTTGTTCCTCTTCTCGCGACTTGTTCTCGTGATCTGTTTCTTCTCTTGTCGTGCCCTGTTCGCGTGGTTTCTTCTTCCCTTGTGTGGGCGTCCTCTCTGCCCCTCCTTTCTAACCGCTCCCACTCTCTAGTCGCCACGACCTGTTCCTAAGTCGTCGCGACCTATTCTCCTTTCTACGGCCTTCTTTTTTAGTCGCTCCTGCTCTCTAGTCGCCGCAACCTGTTCCTAAGTTGCCGCGACCTATTCTCCTTTGTGCGACCTCCTTTTCTAGCAGCTCCTGCTTGTTAGTCGTCGCGACCTCCTCTTTAGCCGCGCGACTTGTTCTTCTCTCTGCTCTCTTCTATGACAACCTCTGATATCTCTACCTCCACTACTCCCGTTGCCGCCCCACCTCCCACTTCTACTCCTTCGAGCAACCTTGGTACAGATTTCCAAACTCGTCGGTCCCAACTACCCAGATTAGAGTGTCTCCTTCACCTTCCTTCTCTACTCTCAATGCAAATGCCATCATCTCGCCGATGACCCTCCTCCACAAGATTGCCCTCTTTTTGATGATTGGGATGTTAGCGATGCCCTTTTCCGCACATGGCTGGCTAACAGTCTTTTTGATGAATGCATACCCGTCATCCGTCATGATGAGACGGTCAAGGCTACATGGCTTCATCTTTCCACTCTATACTCAAAGGGGGCTCAGACGTCTCGCATCTATACTTTGTATGCAGACCTCTTTGCCCATCCCTCCATGTCTTCTGTTGTTGCATACCAACAAGTTCAGGCTCTTGGAGCCGAAATTCTCCAGAATTGCCCCTTCTCTGCGGACCTAGCCGAGCAACACAAACACTTCCAAGAGCCGCTGGTGGTGTGCTACCTTCTGCGACTTCTTGAGTCCTATGATATGATCAGTCAACAAATTCTTGGTGAGGCAGAGTCTCCCACCTTAGATGTAACTGTTGCCTGCATAGTCGTTGTTTCCTCTTTGTTATAACATCCACTGTTATCATCCCCTCATCTACCAGACAACTATGCTCACTCCACTCAATGGACTGGATCTGGTGGCCGCAACCATCACTCAGGCGAACGCGGTGCTACCCGCTTTCTCTGCTCTCATTGCATTCACACCGGCCATACGGTTGATCATTGTTGGAAGAAACATCCTCATCTTCGACCAACGGGTGATGCTTCAACCTCCTCTTTGAAGCCGTCCGCTTCGGTGGTCACGTCTTCAGGTAGTGCTCATGTCACTACTCAAGGTAAATGGTTGATCGACTCTGGTGCAACCAGTCACATGATTGGAAATCCTCAATGTTTTTCTCTCATAGAAAAACATGATCGGTTTCCCCCTGTATTTATTGCGGATGACACTTCCTCACCGGTCAATGGGACTGGAGTGGTTCAAGTCACTCCGTCTCTTCACTTGGAGGATACCCTCTACGTGCCCACGTTCCCTTTCAATTTACTATCTGTCACTTCTCTGTACAAGCAACTACAGTGTTCTGTCACATTCACGCCTACCTCTTGTTCTTTTCAGGATCCGGTCTCCCAACGGACGATTGCTACTGGGACTGAGAGTGGCGGCCTCTACTTCCTCGATAATGTTTCCGCATTGTCCACTTCCTCCTCTACTAATCTTCTCCAGTGGCATCTTAGTCTCGCTCACGCTCCTCCACGACTTCTTCATCAGCTTATGCCTCACCTTCCTCAACAGAGTGCTCCTCTCAACTGTGATGCATGTCAGCTTGGCAAGCATCACCGCTCCTCCTTCTCACCTAAGCAAGGTCGTGGATCTTCCCGATCGTTAGATCTGGTTCACTCCAATGTTTGGGGACCCGCTCCTACCCTCACCATAGGTCGGGGTAGTTCTTATTTTGTAACTTTTATTGACGATTTCTCCCGCTGTACTTGGGTGTATCTCTTACGAGATCGCTCTGAATTATTTCATGTATGGACATCCTTTTATTATATGATTAAGAATCAATTTGATGTCTCTATTAAAATCTTTCACTCTGATAATGCAAAGGAATATCTTAGTCATGAGTTTTCCTCCTTCTGTATGCAACATGGTATTATTCATCAAACTAGTTGTGTAAATACCTCACAGCAAAATGGTGTGGCCAAACGCAAAAACCGTCACCTCCTTGATGTCGCACGCACTCTGCTAACTCAAATGCAGGTTCCTCGCTCATATTGGGGCTATGTTGTTCTCATCTCCTGCTATCTTATCAATTGCATTCCCTCCACCATTCTCCACAGCAAAATGTCATTCTCCATTCACTATCCAGGGAAGGATCCGTTTCCTCTCCCTCTCCATGTATTTGGGTGCACAGTCTTTGTGCACTCTCCTTCTACCACCCTTGACAAACTCTCAACATGGGCCACCAAGTGTGTCTTTCTGGGATACTCTACCATTCAGAAAGGCTATTGTTGCTTTGACCCGGTTGCCCGCAATCAGTTTGTCTCTGCGGACGTCACCTTCTTTGAAAATGCATCCTACTTCTCTCTCGACTCCTCTTCCTCTCCTAATATTACTCCTTCTCCTACCACCCCTCCTGTTCCCTCTACACCTACCGAGACTCCACCACCACCTCTGTCTCCACCATCTCCTCCACCATGTTTCCCTATTGAGATATCTCCCTCATATCCGTGGTCGTCTCTCTCTACTCTCGGTCCAGCTCTCTCCGCCACGGATGTCCCGGAAGCTGAGGAACTCGCCGACCTATATATTCCCATTGCTCTTCACAAAAGGGTGCGAATGTGTACTCAACACCTGCTAGCTGTTGTTGTTTCATATGATCGTCTAACTCCTTCTCGCAGGACGTTTTCCTTGGCTATCTCTACCACTACCACTCCCCGCACCTACCAGGAAGCTCTTACTATTCCTCATTAGAAGACCGCCATGGATGAGGAAATTGCTAACCTCACGGAAAGGGGCACATGGGCCCTTGTTCCTCCCCCCTTGGGCACTGATGTGATTGGTTGTCGAAGGGTATTCGTTGTGAAGTTCTATCCGGATGGCAACGTGGATCGATACAAGGCCCGCTTATTCGCCAAAGGCTTCACTCATACTTATGGGGTTGATTACTTTGACACCTTCTCTCGAGTTGCTCGTCTCAGCACCATTCGGGTTCTTCTCTATGTGGCTGTCAACAGCGATTGGCCCATTTTTCAGCTTGATGTCAAGAATGTCTTCCTCTATGGTGATCTTCAGGAGGATGTATACATGGAGCAACCTCCTGGGTATGTTACTCAGGGGGAGACACGAGTATACCATCTGAAGAAGGTCATATATGGCCTAAAGCAAAGCCCTCGGGCTTGGTTTGACAAGTTCAGTGGCATTATTGCGGCCATTGGTTTTGCAAGAAGTTCAGCCGATCACTCTTTATTCATTCACAAAACCACCTCTGGTATGGTGGTTATTGATGTATATGTGGATGATATTCTTCTAACTGTCGATGACCAGGCTGGGGTAGCTTTGACAAAGAAACACCTCCGGCAACACCTGGTCACTAAGGATATGGGCACCCTCAAATACTTACTGGGGATTGAAATCTCTCGGAAGCCCAACTATTTAGTTCTCTCCCAACGGAAGTTTGATCTTGATTTGTTAAAAGAGGCAGGGTTGACTGGCGCTAAACCTGCCAGATGTCCTATAGCAATTGGAGAAGGCAAAACTTGGATAGATGACTCGCCTCCTTTATCTAATTCTTCGAGGTACCGGCATCTGGTGGGCAAACTCATTTATTTAACAGTGACCAGACCCGATATCTCCTATGTTGTATGCAAGGTTAGCCAATTCATGCAAGCTCCTAGGGAGTGTCATCTACAGTCTGCCCTGAGGATATTGGAGAATGTTAAAGTAGCTCCAGGGAAAGGATTATTTTTCAAAAGAATGGTCACTTGAGGGTTGAAGCGTACTCAGATTTGAGTTATGCTGATGATAAAGGAGATCGCAAGTCAACATCTGGTTTTTGCACATTTGCTGGAGGAAATCTTGTGAGCTGGAAGAGCAAGAAATAGTCTGTTGTCTCCAGGTCTAGTGTAGAAGCGGAATATTATAGTACGACGTCGACCACATGTGAGTTAAAGCGGTTATGGGCTCTCATGCTTGACCTAGGAGAGGTCTACAACTATCCTCTTCCTATGTTCTACGACAACAAGGCTGTTATATACATTTCCAAAAATCCGGTCTTTCATGAGAGAACAAAGTACATAGAGGTCGAATGTCACTTTATTCGAGAAGAGATTTTGAAGAAACAGATTTATACTCTGTTTGTCACTTCTGACAACGAGTTGGCAGATGTCTTCACTAAGCCGGTGTCCGCTTCTTTGTTTCACATTTGAAACAAGCTGGGCATGATTGATATTTATGCTCCAGCTTGAGGGGGAGTGTTGAGACCGGGTGGTCTGGCGGGTTGAGACCGGGCGGTCTGGCGGTCTAGTAGTCTGGCGGTCTGGCGGTCTGGCGGTCTGGCAAGTTGAGATCTGGCGGTCTGGCGGTCTGGCGGTCTGCCGGCTTGTCTATGGCGGCTTGGGGATATTGGCCGCTTGTTCTCTACATTGTAGTGGTCATGCGGTTAGGCTAACTGTGCGGCTTGTGCGGCTTTTGCGGCTTGTATAGTTTGTGTTCATGTAATTATTAGTCCCACATTTCTTATTTGTAATCTCTCTTCTCCCCTCCATTCTATAAAAGGGAGGTCATACCTTTGTAATACACATCTTTTTGGATAATAAAAATTTTGTTACTCTAATTTTTCGGTCTCTTATTTTCTGTTCCCACATTATTGTTGGAAGATCTCATCTAAGTCAAAGTCTGGCATGCTCCAAATAAGTGGAAGGTGGTGCACCGAAAACTTTGTGGATTCATCAGACTGTTTATAGAATCAAACATCTACAACCACATTACAATTAGATGCGAAGATACTTTGGAAGACTCTTGAGACATTGCATGTCAAGAGTATTGACATCAATAAGCTATATCTACTAAAGAAGCTTGGAGAGTTTAAGTATAGAGATGGTTCACCTATCTTGGATCATGTGAATGAGTTATAAGGTATTATTGGTCAACATATAACTATGAATGTGACCTTAGAGGATGAGTTCAATGCTCTGTGGTTGTTTAAGACTCTTCTAGACTCTTGGGAGATGGTAAGAGTTTATCTAATCAACTCCTCTCCCGGAGACGTCATTACTATGGAGATTATCATGAGTGGAATCTTGAACGAAGAGGTGAGAAGGAAGTCTCAAGGAATATTAGGCTCTTCTTCACGTGTTGGTATCCTCTTTACTGAGCCTAGGGGAGAGGTAGGAGCAAGAACATTGGAAGGAATAATGAGAGGAGCCAAAGTAGGGCGAAATCAAGGTCCCATTACAAGAATGTGGAGTGTCACTACTGGCACAAGAAGGGTCATATTCAGAGTTTTTGTGATACAATGAAGAATGACCAGAAGAAGAAGGGAGAGTCCTCAAATGAGAAGACAGATACGCATACGGCTGTCACTGTCTTTACAGAGGAGGACGATGTCATCATTGTTGGTGATGACATCACAAATGCACTCTCGTGTGATGATAGGAGCTCGATAGTGGACTCAGGTGCTTCTGCATATATCTCACATAATAGAGAGTTGTTTGTTAGCTAAACAACTCGTGATTGTGGAGTGCTTAGAATGGGCAACAGTGATATGTTTTAAGTCATCGGAAGGGGAGACATACATCTAAAGACTAGCACGGGAGGCTTGTTGATTCTAAAGGATGTGCTGCAGGTACCAACATTCGCTTCAATCTAATTTCAGTTGGAAAGCTAGGTGATGAAGGACACTTGGGTGTCTTAGGTGGATATTTTTGGAAGTTAATCAAGGGTTCACTAGTAGTGGTTTGAGGTTATAGAGATATTGGTTTATACTACATAGAAGGGAGACCTAAAGCTACTCAGGCCAATACTATCAGAGATGGTGTACCCACATCCCTATGGCATAGGAGACTGGGTTACATTAGCCAAAAGGTTTTGGGATGTCAAGCCAAGAAGAAGATGATATCTGATTTATCTGTGTAATAATTAGAGAGATGTGACCACTACATGGCTGGAAAACAGAATATAGTATCTTTCTAGAGACACACTTCTATTAGGAGATCTGAGCCACTAGAGCTCGTACATACTGATGTTTGTGGACCATTGAAGGTCCAGATAAGGGAAGGAGCGTCTTACTTGTTGGATCATGCATTCCACACTTCCTGGTTTGCTAATAACAAATCTTATTTTTATTTGATATTTGGATGTTATTGGTGTGCAGATAACACAGTTTAATATCTCATATCTTTTTGATGATGAATCGGATCAGAATTGAGCTCGGGAGATATCGCCAGACGATAGTGGGTATCGCCAACAGGCGATAGCGCCACTCAACACTCGACGCATTTCCGCTCGACGCTTGACGAAATCATGGCTTGGAGATATCGCCAGGCGATAGTGGGTATCGCCATAGGCAATAGCGCCACTCGACGTATTTCTGCTCGACGCTCGACGAAATCATGGCTACCCTTATTTCGCTATCGCCAGATGGCGATATCTGATATCGTGCAGCGATAGTGCATGATTCGGCGCTCAACGTTTGTGCGATGCGAAAGTGAGGAGTTCGTGGGACACGTGGCAGCGGTTACCGCTATAGCCAGATGGAGATACCCAGTATCGCCCGGCGATAGCACCAGAATATAAAAGCCTCTCATTTTTTGAGAAAGTTACGAATTTCATTACCTGGAGTGCACTTACCTTCAAAGACGATCCAGAGAGATCCAGAACTCATAGATACTCCATACTCTTAAGAAGGCCAAATAGCGTGGAAGATTGACGGCACGTGCAAAGCATTCAAAGCATCTCTTGCAAGGATTCATCGGCATCTTCAGCGCTTTGTTTGAAGGGAGTGTCTAGCCTAAAGTGCTAAATTTGTTTTTAGTTATTTTTCATTTATTTTCTCATTGTAATCGGAAGGGAAATAGCTGCCTTGTGTGTGGCGTATAGGTCCTTGTGTGGCCTAGGGGAAAATCGTCGCCTTGTGAGTGGCGTCCAAGTCCTTGTATGGCTTAGGGAGAAATCGTTGCCTTGTGTGCAGCGTCTAGATCAGGGTTAGATCTAGGGGGAGGCTAGTAGCAAGATCTTGGGAGAGATACGTTGTAGCCTGCCGGTTCTTGGTACAAGAACCGACGAATACACTAGAAAATTATTTATTTCATGAGCCTTTGTCTCTAGCTCTATAGAGACACTTTGTATGCAATTTAACTCTTTTGAAATATATCATTATTGTTTCTAGCTAGTATTCGTTTGCACTCTTCTATTACTTTGTTGTTATTCATCTTGTAAAGGTTGCTTAGATTGTTTATGAAAATTAAAAAGAACCCTTATTCACCCCCCCCCCCCTCTAAGGGCGACGTAAGATCGAACACTTGGTATCAGAGGCAGGTTCCTCCAAAAATAGTTTCACCAGCAGGAGTAATGGCGCAAAACACGCATGCGTTTTCTGAGGGGCAAGGTATTAGTAGACATCCCTTATTTACGGGCAATGACTACAACTATTAGAAAGCTCGAATGTGATGCTTTCTAATAGCACTAGATACTGATGTTTGGGGCATGGTAGAAACAAGCTACACTGCCCCTATTACTATTGTAGGAAGTGTCTCTATGGAGAAACACAAGGACAAATGGGACGAAGCTGATAAGCTTCGATGTAAAAATAACGCTAAGGCAATGAACGCTTTATTTTGTGCGTTAGATAGGACTGAATTTAACCGTGTTTGTGCATGTGATACTGCATATGATATTTGGAATCTTCTTGAAGTTACTCATGAAGGAACATCGCAGGTAAAGGACTCGAAGCTTTTCCAGCTAGAATCGGAGTTTGAGAAGTTCAAAATGGAGGTTGATGAAGATATAGACTCCATGTACACGAGGTTTAGCAAGATAGTAAACGACTCGAGGATTCTAGGGAAGAATTTCTCAAATGGAGATTTGGTGAGGAAAATACTTAGATCGCTTCCCCGAAGTTTAATCCTAAAGTGACTGCCATCTCGGAGTCACACGATCTAAAGTCTCTCCAAATTGAGAATCTCATAGGAAACTTGAAAACTCATGAAGTGGAGTTGAGGATTCAACTACAAGAGTATAGCTTGGAGCCAAGAAAGAAAGCTTTGGCGTTGAAGTCTAAGAAGGAGAAGGAAAGCGAGTCTGATGAAAGTAATGATGAAGATGAACAGAGTTTGTTCGTGAAGAAATTCAGGAGATTTATGAGAAATCCTGAAAGAAGAAATTCTTTCAAGAGATTTTTCAAGAAGAAAGAATATGGGAATAGGAAAGGAAAATCTCAAGCTGAAGAAGAGGACGATGAAGATAGACCACCACCTGAATGCTATCATTGCAGGGAGACTGGTCACATAAAGAGCAAGTGCCCCAAGTATCTGAATGAGCTGAAGGAGAAGCGACACGAAAAGAAAGATAGGAAGAAGTTTCTAAAGGCTAAAACATGGGATAAAGCCACTTCTGAGGAGTCGAGCAGTTCAGGGTCAGAAACTGAAGAGGAGGCCAACATGTGCTTGATGGGAAAGAGTACTTCATCTTATGATGAAGGAAGCAGTGTCTAGAGTGACATTGAGGTAACTCCTGAGACTTATGATGATTTATATTCAGAATTTTTAAGTAGTTGCGAGTATTTAGATAAAACACTGCATGAAATTAAGTTGATCAAATCTGAAAATAAAGTTTTAGTTAAAGAAAATAAAAAAACTAAAAAATGAAGTAAAAATTCTTGGAAAAGAGAAAGAGGCCTTAGAGAGATCTCTAAAATTCTCTCAATCTCAAGTGGAAGGCAGCAAGAAATCCTTCACTAATCGTTGCAGCGTCATAGTTGTCGAAAATAATGTATTAAGGGGACAAGTCCGAAATTTAGAAATGGCCACTAAAAAATTTGGAGTGGGCCAAAAATCTCTAAATATGATTTTGGGAAACTAGTACTATGGTTCTGGAAAATTCAGACTTGGATACTCTCCTGAATGCTATCGCCCGGAGACATCCACTGTCGCCGGCGATAAGAAAAATTCCAGGAAAATTACTTTTCAGATTAAAAACAATCAATCTCATGTCCATGTAGCTTCCTGCAAAGTGTCAAAATCTATTTTAAAAAACCCGTCGACTTCTTTCATCAAGTGTGCCAAATGTTATAAGTTTGGTCACACAACACATACTTGTAAGAAGACGGGATACTGCTTAGTCAAACAAATCTGGGTGCCTAAGGCTTCCACCTATTTTATGGGAGGAATAACTTGGGTAATCGGATCTTTACTCTCATCCTCTTTCTAGGTGTGTTAGCAGACTAAGGACAAAGATGACATGTGGTGAAAGTGCAGGTTAGATCTGATATACTCTAGAGGGGTGGTGAATAGAGTATGGTGCTTGCTAGAACCTTTTTACAACTCTTGTTGTATTCCTAAGTGAACAGGGAAGCAACTAAGATAAAGCAAACACAGCAACTAACTAAACACAGAGAAATCACAGACCACAGCCAGAAAATAAAAGAAAATAAGCAACCAAAAGACACAAGGAGCTATAGTGGTTCCCCAACCAATCTGGGTACATCCACTCTTCTACCACCCTAGGTAGGAATCCACTGCAGGATGAGTTGATCAGGTGTCCTGAGCACCAATGGGTTTTGATCAGGTCCCCAAAAACCAAACCCTCAAGTCTTTTGGAAGGAGACATGCAACCAGAATAATTTTGAAGGGATTTAAAACCCTGTACAGGAATTGGAGAGAGGGTGATAGTGTCTTCTCTGTCAACTGTCTGAGAGAAGACTTGTGGATTGATTGTAGCAGCTCTTGCTCCCCCTGAGGTTTTGAATTGGTCAGGAATGCTGGAGCACTGCTTCAGGGTGATAGGTCTTCAATGACCTAGAATGCCTGGACCAGAACTGCTTCAGGAACTTCTTTTACAGATTGATTGATTGTTGTCATTTGAAGTTATCCTGTGAATAGAGAGAAGAAGACTCTTGATTGAATTTAGTTGTTCTTCTTCTTCTTCTTGAGAGAGTTCTCTGGTCAAGGCTGATTGTAG
This sequence comes from Platanthera guangdongensis, assembly GCA_039583875.1. NCBI lineage: Eukaryota > Viridiplantae > Streptophyta > Magnoliopsida > Asparagales > Orchidaceae > Platanthera > Platanthera guangdongensis. The sequence goes on along the minus strand of CM077163.1, from coordinate 208,510,473 downwards.
TCAAGAACTTTAGATTTTTGAAATGTTTGTTCTTCTGCAACTTTTGAGTATTTTCTATACTGTAATTCTTGAACTCTATCATTGCTTCATACTGTTCTCTTTCTGTGTCTGTGTGTATCTAACTGAGGAATATTCAAACTTTTGAATGTCGAGCAGTAATTACAGTCGGCCTTGGAAAGAATCAACAATCAATGACTTTCCTAACTGTCCCATGGAAAAATGACATGTAATCGTCCATAGTCAATGCGCGTTCTAACGGTAACATTCCGAGAAGATCTGGCATTAATTGTTCAGGAATCAGCGCCAAGAAACGGGACGGGAACCTTGAAGAAACCTAATCTGGATTCGTCGAACGAAGAACACAATTCGTCGAACTGAACTTGTGTTCGTCGAGCTGAGCTTGAGTTCGTCGAGCTGAGCTTGAAAGAGTTCGTCGAGCTGAGCTTGATTTCGTCGAGCTGAGCTTGAGAGAGTTCGTCGACCAAACAATCTTCATTCATCTAACAGACATTCTTCATTCGTCAAGCTGAGAATCAAATTCGTCGAGCAGAGAACAGTTCTGGACTTAGACAAAATATCCTGCATCTGCTGAAATGTTGTGTCGACATAAGTTGGCTGGTGTCGACACAAACCCTGAGTGTTGACACAAAATCTCTGAGTCCAAAAATCGTCGAGTAGAGATTATCATTCCTCGACCTGAGAAGCTGACTTCGTCGACTTGAGAAGCTGTGAACTTGAGGTCCAAGTTCGTCGAGCTCAGAATATAATTCGTCGACCGAAGCTTGAAACTGGACTTACAAAAATTTGAAGTTATTCTGACTTTGGTTTGATGTAGAGCCTGAGTTTTCGTCGAACAGAGAACCCAGATCGTCGAGCTCAGCACTAAGAATTGTCTCAAGATCGTCGAGCGCAGAACTCCTTTCATCGAGCTGAGTTCGACGAACGTCGAACTCACTTTACTTAGTCTTGAAAACTTGTGAGTCTGGAGTCTCTGAGGGTCTTGATGAAAGCTGGTCCACCTGGAGTTGAGCCTAAGGACTTAACCTAGACTCTAGGATACAAATTGACCCTGGCTATACATGATGAGTCACATCCTACGTCAGTGAACCTAGCCCAAATCAACTAGGGATCCAACAATCTCCCCCTATTTGGGTGAGGTCACTAACAGAGACTCAAGACAGAAAAACAAAGTAAAAAAGAGATATATCTGGCAGAGAATTATAACACATGCAACAGATATATATATACACACAGCTTTGTTTAACAGATAGCATAGTTTAAAGATAAATAACAGACAGAAATTAAAACAATAAGAAAATTACTTCTTTGGCTTCTTCTGCTGAGGTTTGTCTTCTGCTTTCTTTTCTCCTGGCTTCTTGAAAATGATTTCTCTGTTAGGATTTTGAGCTTGAGCCACTGTCATGCTCATAACAGCTGTCCCAATAATTTTCAATGATGTAGCCCTGGGGACAACTGCTTCTAGATGAAGTTTCATATAATCATCAACATTAAATAGTTTGTTGCCTTTGTCAAATCTTTTCAGCTCTTCCTTTCTATATTTTGACATAGTTGAAAGACCAGAAATATCTTTTCCTTCTGCTTTAGCTTTATTTATCAATGATAGACCAATCAACTCTTGGTATCTAGCCATTCTTGTTGTATTTACAGTCTCTGGATCTTCAAAAGGAATTTGAGGAGAGAGAGGTCTTTTTGGGCTTTCAGCTTTATGAGCTTCAGAACTTTGTTGCTACTACTGCTGCTTATGCTGTTGACTTCCTGAGGAGGATGGTCTCTGCTGGCTGCTTCCAGAAGATCTCCCTGACTGTCTTTGATAAGTTTGCATTGGGGCAGATCTCTGGGAGCTAGAGCCACTGGTACCAGCTACTGGAGGATGAGGAGGAGGAGGATCCTTCCTGTATCTTTATACTGGAGGAGGGGAGTATCTCCTGCTTCTCTTTCTATCTTTCTGCTGGTTTTTCGAGAGCCACATCCATGCTGGCATTCCCTTATATGGAGTCACATTGTGCAGAATATAGTAGGGAGTGTATGCAGTGGGATTTGGCTTGGGAGGAGGAGCAGCCTTTCTCTTCTTTGCCAACAATATCTTTTTCCTACTAGCTGCATCCTCATCAGAATCAATATCATCATCATCAGATTCTGAATCCTGAGGGGTATCATACAATGCATCCAAAGCTTTTAAAGCTTTATCAAAAACAACAGCCTTTGCTGGAGGAGGGGCAGAAGGTTCAGGAATAAGAGTTTCAGCAACAAGAGAAGAATTATCTGTACAAGATTCAGAAACAAAAGAGACAGAGCTATCAGCTGCTGCCTTATTCTCTTCTTCAATGTCTGCCTGAATAAGCTCATCTAGAGTAGGCATAGGAGAGTCATCCATAATAAAATCTGGTGCTGATACTAGCACTGATGTATCTTCTGGAATGACTTTGGAGCTAGAGGCAGAGAGAGCAAAATTGTCACAGAGTTGCTTGGCAACTGCTGGACTAGCCGGAGAGGTATATGGTACCATAGCCACATAAGGCTTAGAGAAATCTGCTGGAGGGAATTTCATATGTACAGTGTCAAAACTTCTCAACACAACTGATAAATTCACTGTGGGATTTAAATAGAAATCACCAACAGGAGTTATTTGAGCAACTGACTCATCCAGATCAATGTCAGTACCCATAAATTGAATTAACTCAGACATCTCAACATCAAAGTCTGTCAAAATTGGTGTATCCTTATCTGAATCTGAATCTGCTGGAGAGGGAACTACTGTGACTGTTGTTGCTGTATCTACATCTGTTGCAACTTCATCACAGAGCATCTCCCCCTGCCTGGGTTCAGGAAGACCTAGAGCCAGGCCCCTAGATGAAGAGGGGACAGCAGATAGAAGAGAGATCTGGGCAGATAAGGAATTAATGGAGGTCACAAGAGGTGTAATGGCCTCTTGGATCAAGGATTTGATGAGAGGTGTGAGCAAAGGAATGAGGATAGATGGATCAAATGGGGAAGGGGATGGAATGGGAGGAGGAATAACAGTGAGAGGTGGGGCATCTTGCATGATTGCATCTGATGGTATATTATAAGATGGGATGGTGTATAAGTGTGGGGGAAGAGGAGACTGTGGAGGTGTAGGAATAGGAATGTCCTGAGGGGAATCTGGAGGAGTGGGTTGATGATCAACTTGCAAGGGGGAAGATGGAGGTGGAGAAGGAATGTTTGTCAGTTCAAGTGGTGGAGATGGAGGAGGGGTAGGTACATGAGGAGGCTTCTTTGGAGGAAGAGGTGCTGGAATAGATGGTTGATATGGAGGAACCTCTTCAGTAGGGTGGGGAGCGGCCTTTACAGCCCTTGTGCTTTCAGAAGTTTGGAGGGAGGAGGAAGAACCCTTTGAGGGATTGGAGATGGTCCTCTCCCACCTGCCAAACAGAGCGCAAGTGAGGCGCTTGTTGGCGTTGATGAAGATGGTCGGGGAGACCATACATTCAGCAGCCTTCTCTTTAAGAAATATGCCCAAAATTCTGCCAAAGCAGACTTCCTTCTTGATGTTCTTCTTTTTGATCAATTCAAAGAACACCTTACTCTAGTCAACCTATCGCTTATTCACTACTGCACACATTATCAGAAATTGGTGACGGGTAATATAGTCATGAGCAGAGTGCTTGGCCATCAGAATCTTTCCCGTAATATCTGCCAGAAATTGGTAGGCGGCAGATAATTGTTTTTTCAACTACTTATTAGGGTTGTTCCCAGAGAAACCCATTTGTTTCAGCATATCATTGAATTCCTCAGAATCCATTTCCAGATTATCTTCGTCGTTCACTAATCCAAATACTTCAGTGAGAACTACGGGAGAGAGGGAAACAACAGTGTTCCCTATATTGCCGGTCAAAACATCTTCGTCAGAAACTATAGATGTATATACCCATTCTCGTATTTCCCTTCCATGAAGTTTAATGCACCTGGTCATGAAATCTTTTAAACTTAATTCTTCCAGTAGTTCCAAGATGTAAAGGAAGATGGGGTCAGAGTGTTGAAACGACTCAAAGTCCATGTCGAATCCAGTGTCAAACTTCATGGCAACCAGAGCACCTGAGGGAATCGTCATTGATGTCCTGCAAGAAAAACACAGAGAGAAACAGCAATCAAGAGCAAAGGAACTGAAAGCGTGGGACGGAGGTCAAAGAAAACCTAGATATAAGATTTTCAGAATATGAATCGACAAACTCCGTTCCACGAAAAAGAAACATTCTTCGAACTGAGCTCGACGAAATAAATTATAGATAGATAATTCGTCGATGTCATCCAGAAGAATCGAAAATAGTTCGTCGATCTATGTTCGACGAAATGTCTTCTTGAAGCAAAGTTCGTCGATCTCTGGTCAACGAAGATTGTTTCCTCACACAGAGAATTCATCGATCTCCGTTCGACGAGAATCTCTCAAACTTTCCCTAATTCGTCGAACTCCGTTCGACGAACTCTGAAAAATTCATCGAATGCAGACAGAAACTAGGTTAACTCTTCTTCATCAATCATTCCCAGTTGATTTATAAAGAACAGATGGGTTTTCTCATCCAATGGCTTGGTGAAAATATCTGCTCTCTGTAGATCAGTAGGAATGTGGATCAAGTTAATTTTCTTTTTGTCCACATTATCTCTAATGAAATGATGTCTTATTTCAATATGTTTGGTCCTAGAATGATGAACTGGATTCTTTGTTATAGCAATAGCACTAGTATTATCATAAAATAATGTTGAATTATTTAAGTTGACACCATAATCTAAGAGTTGGTTTTGTATCCATAGCATCTGTGAACAGCAACTACCAGCAGCCATGTATTCTGCTTCTGCAGTTGATGTAGACACAGATGTCTGCTTTTTACAAAACCAGGAGACAAGTCTCATACCAAGGAACTGGCATGTTCCAGAGGTACTTTTCCTGTCCACTCTACATCCAGCATAGTCAGCATCTGAGTATCCAGTTAACTCAAACTCTGACTCTGCAGGATACCAGAGTCATAGACTAGGGCAACTCTTTATATATCTCAAAATTCTTTTTAGGAAAATAAGGTGAGATTCTTTAGGGTTCACTTGGAACCTAGCACAAAGGCATGTGGCAAACATTATGTCAGGTCTGCTAGCTGTTAGGTATAATAGGGATCCAACAATTGCCCCATAATTTTTCTGATCTACAGGTTTCCCTGCTGCATCAGAATCCACAACAGCATTTGTAGCCATAGGGGTTTTCATCCCTGAAGCATCACCCATCCCAAACTTTTTGATAAGCTCTTTAGCATACTTAGCTTGGGAGAGGAAGATACCATCTGGGAGCCGCTTCACTTGGAGAGCAAGGAAGTAGGAAAGCTCACTCATACTACTCATCTCAAATTTTTAATGCATGAGGTCAGCAAACCTCTTGCACAATTTGGGATCAGTAGACCAAAAAATAATGTCATCCACATATATTTGTACAAACAAAGTTTGGTTCTTATGATGCCCAGTGAAAAGTGTTTTGTCTATGCTTCCTCTTGTAAATTCATGCTCTAAAAGAAAGCTTGCTAGGGTCTCATACCAAGCTCTTGGAGCTTGCTTTAAACCATAGAGAGCTTTATGCAATTTAAAAATAAAAGAGGGTTGAGTTGGAGAGATAAAACCTGGAGGTTGTTATATATAAACCTCTTCTTGAAGTACTCCATTTAGAAATGCACTTTTGACATTCATCTGGTAGACCTTGAATCTCTTGTAAGCTGCATAGGCAAGGAATATCCTAATGGCCTCTAGTCTTGCAACAAGGGCGAAGGTTTGGTCATAGTCTATTCCTTCCTCTTGTCTGTATCCTTGAGCAACAAGCCTAGCCTTGTTCCTCACTATGTTGCCTTGAGCATCCAACTTGTTCTTGTAGACCCATTTGGTTCCAATAACTGGATAGTTATGGGATCTTGGAACAAAATCCCAAACTCTACATCTCTCAAACTGATTAAGTTCCTCTTGCATTGCAATGATCCAGTGGGGATTTTGCTTTGCCTCATGAATGGTGAGAGGTTCAATTTGAGAGAGAAAACAGGCATACATCAAGTCTTGGCTGAGTTGATGTCTTGTCTGTACACCTGCTGAAATGTCTCTAATTACTTGAGATCTGGGGTGATCTCTAAGTGTGACAAGATGAGTTGGTGGAGTTGGTTGAGCAACAGCTTCAGTATTTAATTCCTCTTGGGAAATGATACTAACTATTGGGGGAAGTTCAGCCACTTCCTCTTGACTTTCCTCTTCACTATCTTCAGCAACATGTGGAGTGGGATGGTTTGTCACCTCTTGGGTAAGGTTTAGTCCATCCATAGACTCACACAGTGGTGGAACCTGCAAAGAGCTTATGGTAGAAATCTCTTTCTCCTTGTATGACATGTTAGTCTCATCAAAAGATACATGAATAGATTCTTCAATTTTAAGAGTTTATTTATTATACACCCTATAAGCTTTACTTATCATGGAGTATCCCAGAAATACTCCTTCATCAGCTTTAGCTTGAAATTTTGCTATGTATTTCTTGTCATTATTATGAATGTAGCAAATACAACCAAAATTTTGAAGTAATCTACTTTAGGTTTCTTCCCTTTGAGTAATTCATAGGGAGTCTTGCCCTTCAGTTTATGTATCAAACTTCTATTCAACACATAGTTGGAGGTGTTCACTGCTTCTGCCCAAAAGGATAGAGGAAGGTGAGCATCTGACAACAATGTAGTAGCAGATTCAATAAGGGTTCTATTTTTCCTTTCAGCTACCCCATTTTGTTGAGGAGTTCTAGAAGCTGAGAAAGTGTGCCTGATCCATTCACTTTGACAGAACTCTTGCATAAGAAGAGAATCAAACTCTGTCTCATGATCACTTCTGATCAGGGCAATGTGAGTGTTGAACTCAGTCTGTATGCATTTGAGAAACTCTGTCAAACACTTAAAGTTATCAGACTTCTTCCTCAGAAAGAACACACATGTGAATCTACAGAAGTCATCTACAACCACTAAAGTATAAGATTTCCCTCCTAAGCTTTGTACTGTGATGGGTCCAAAGAGATCCATGTGTAACAGGTACAGAATCCTAGGTGAATTACTCTTATTTAAGTAACTTGAAACTATTTTTGGTTTGCTTGCCTAATTGACAAGCCCTGTAAAGTCCTTCCTTCTTGTAGGGGCCAGAAGGTAGTCCTCTAACAAGGTTGTCCTTGGATAGCCTAGCAATGGTTCTAAGGTTTATATGTCCTAACCTTTTATGTCATAGTTCATTAGGTCTACAAATGGAATTAAATAAGCATAGATCTACCTTGGTTGAAAGAAAGTCTACTAGATAGATGTTACCTTTCCTTTTACCTGTCAACACAGTTGTGTTGTCCTCTGATTTGATCTTGCATGAGGATTTGTTGAAGGTCACTTGATAGCCTTCATCACACAGTTGACTGATACTGATCAAGTTGTGCTTCAGTCCTTCCACATACGCTACTTTCTTGAAGGTGACTGTGCCAATCTAGACTGCACCATATTCTTTTGTTAGTCCAAAGTTTGAATCACCAAATATTACTTTGGGTCCAAGCTTGGCTTTGAAGGATGTGAAATTGTCCTTATTTCCTGTCATGTGCTTTGAGTACCCACTATCCAGACACCATTACTGGTTTGATGTTGGATAGGTCTTCACCTGCACATAAAACAATTTACTTGTTGATAACCTTTGAATTCAAAATAAAAGACATCTCTGGTTGACTCTTATAGCCTTCAGGATGATATCTCCTTGGAGGTATTATCCATTTAGTATAAGGGTTAAATCTTTGAGATGTAGGACCTCTAGGATTGAAGTTTGATTTGCCCTTAAAAGATTTTTCAAAACTCTGAGCTCTGTTCGACGATCTCTGAGCTGAGTTCGACGATCTTGGGTCAGATCGTCGAGCTCCATTCGAAGATCGACCATGCCTGAGTTCAGGATTCAGGGATCGTCGACCTGAGTTCGATGATTTAGCTTGAGATCGTTGAGCTTCACTCGGCGATCGTCGGGCTCCGTTTGACAAATTCTGTTGAACTTTCATTTTCTTAGGTAAATCAGAATTCTTCCTAGCTACCTCCACAACTCCCTTACCTTTATCAGAGATAAATTTGATTGGAGTTGATAATACTATAGGTTGGCTGGATGAAGCACCCAAGCCTAGTGTACTATTGAATCTTGAGTTCACTGTGCTTGTGATGTCCATTAGTTTGATACTTCTCCCATTGAGGGATTCTTCAAACTTCTTGGCCTCTGATAGTTCACTTTTCAGTGAGGCTATCTGCTCCCTACAGCATTCCAACTCCTCAGAGAGTTTGAGGTTTTCTGATTTTAAAGTATTGTGTTCAGATAACTGATTTCTGAGAGAAATGATCTCCTTCTCAGATTTTAATAAATCCAAACATAGTGCTTTAAACTCACACTTGAAGTCCTCAGAATTAAAATCAAAAGAACTTATTACCTGGTACTCTTCAGATTGAGTCTCTCACTCTGACTCTTCTGCATCAGAATTTTGTTGTGAGGCATTGATAGCCATCATGCAGAATTTTTTTTCATCAGCATCATCTTCATCATCACTAGAGCTGGATGAAGCTTCAGAGTCTTCTTCTGTCTCACTCCAAGTTTCAGCTACAAACCCCTTTCTGGTGTGTTTGGTCTTGTTGGAGGAGAGTTTGTCATTGCTGTTCTTCCTGAAGTCTTTGTCTTTTCTTCTTTCCTTCCTGTCCTTTTTTTCCTTATACTGATTTTCTGGACAGTCAGACACCATGTGGCCTGGTTTCCTGCATCCAAAACAAATAATCTCTTTGTTATTTGATTTGTCATACCTTGGCTTGTCATGCCCTCTGGAAGACTTTTTCCTGAAATCTTTCCTGGCCATTTTGTAAAATCTTTTGGCCAGTAGCCTTAGCAGCTCTTCATTGCCTGTGACCTTGTCTTCAGGCTGATCTTTAATGGTTTTGAAGGCTATTGATTTTTCCTTTCTGATAGCTGGTGAGGCAGCCTTCTGCTCTTCTTCTTTATTTTTGATGAGCAGCTCATAAGACTTGAGCTTGCCCAAGAGAGCTTCAGTGGTGATCTCATTTAGGCTTCTGGCATCCTTGATTGGCCAGATCCTTGAGTCCCAAGTGCTTGGGAAGCACATTAGGATTTTATCATTGAGCTCAGTCAATGAGATCTCGTTGTCCAATAATTTCAGCTCATTGACTTTGAGAGTGAGTCTATTATACATATCTGCTACTGACTCAGCTTCTCCTTTCTTGAAGTTCTCATACTGGGTTATGAGATGAGATCGTCTATCTTTTCTCTCATCAGCAGATCCTGAGACTATCTCAGATAGCTTGTCTCAGATGTCCTTTGTTGAGTTGCATTCAGCTACCTTTTGGAATATTTAATCAGACATAGTCTGGGCTAGAATGTTCATAGCCTTAGCATCTGCGACTTTCCATTTCTTGATTTCTGCCTCTGTTCCTGAAGGAGGTGGAACAGCACTTGTACTTGTATTTTCTGGGGGTCTTGGACACACTCTCAAAACAGAATTGAAAATGTCTTCATCAATAGAGTTCATGTACAATCTAATCCTTGCCTTCCAAAGTGCAAACTTAGATAGATTGCACACTGGAGGTCTGGTGCTAGCATAATCTTTGTTTTGGGCCATGTTCTGTGAATAAATAAATCTAATAACAAACTTAAACAAGCAGATCTAACTGGAAGGATCTTTGGGTTCAGGTGTTAGCCTGTGGAACCACTAAGGTGTGGTATTTTAACCAACCTTGCTCTGATACCAATTGAAAGTGCAGGTTAGATCTGATATACTCTAGAGGGGGGAATAGAGTATGGTGCTTGCTAGAAACTTTTTACAACTCATGTTGTATTCCTAAGTGAACAGGGAAGCAACTAAGATAAAGCAAACACAGCAACTAACTAAACACAGAGCAATCACAGACCACAGCCAGAAAACAAAAGAAAATAAGCAACCAGAAGACACAAGGAGCTATAGTGGTTCCCCAACCAATCTGGGTACATCCACTCTTCTACCACCCTAGGTAGGAATCCACTGCAGGATGAGTTGATCAGGTGTCCTGAGCACCAATGTGTTTTGATCAGGTCCCCAAAAACCAAACCCTCAAGTCTTTTGGAAGGAGACTTGCAACCAGAATAATTTTGAAGGGATATAAAACCCTGTACTGGAATTGGAGAGAGGGTGATAGTGTCTTCTCTGTCAACAGTCTGAGAGAAGACTTGTGGATTGATTGTAGCAGCTCTTGCTCCCCCTGAGGTTTTGAATTGGTCAGGAATGCTGGAGCACTGCTTCAGGGTGATAGGCCTTCAATGACCTAGAATGCCTGAACCATAACTGCTTCAGGAACTTCTTTGACAGATTGATTGATTGTTGTCCTTTGAAGTTATCATGTGAATAGAGAGAAGAAGACTCTTGATTGAATTTAGTTGTTCTTCTTCTTCTTAAGAGAGTTCTCTGGTCAAGGCTGATTGCAGTCAAGAACTTTAGATTTTTGAAATGTTTGTTCTTCTGCAACTTATGAGTATTTTATGTACTGTAATTCTTGAACTCTATCACTGCTTCATATTGTTCTTTTTATGTGTCTGTGTGTATCTGACTGAGGAATATTCAAACTTTTGAATGTCGAGCAGTAATTACAGTCGGCTTTGGAAGGAATCAGCAATCAATGACTTTCCTAACTGCCCCATGGAAAAATGGCATGTAATCGTCCAAAGTCAATGTGCGTTCTAACGGTAACATTCCGAGAAGATCTGGCATTAAATGTTCAGGAATCAGCGCCAAGAAATGGGACGGGAACCTTGAATAAAACCTAATCTGGATTCGTCGAACGAAGAACACAATTCGTCAAACTGCACTTGTGTTTGTCGAGCTGAGCTTGAGTTTGTTGAGCTGAGGTTGAAAGAGTTCGTCGAGCTGAGCTTGAGTTCGTCGAGCTGAGCTTGAGAGAGTTTGTCGACCATACAATCTTCATTCATCTAACAGACATTCTTCATTCGTCGAGCTGAGAATCAAATTCGTCGAGAAGAGAACAGTTATGGACTTAGACAAAATATCCTGCATCTGCTGAAATGCTGTGTCGACATAAGTTGGCTGGTGTCGACACAAACCCTGAGTGTCGACACAAAATATCTGACTCCAGAAATCATCGATTAGAGATTATCATTCGTCGACCTGAGAAGCTGACTTCGTCGACCTGAGAAGCTGTGAACTTGAGGTCCAAGTTCGTCGAGCTCAGAATATAATTCGTCGACCGAAGCTTGAAACTTGACTTAGAAAAATTTGAAGTTCTCCTGACTTTGGCTTGATGTAGAGCCTGAGTTTTTGTCGAACAGATAACCCAGATCGTCTAGCTCAGCACTAAGAATTGTCTCAAGATCGTCGAGCGCAGAACTCCTTTCGTCGAGCTAAGTTCGACGAACGTCGAACTCACTTTACTTAGTCTTGAAAATTTGTGAGTCTGGAGTCTCTGAGGGTCTTGATGAAAGCTGGTCCACCTGGAGTTGAGCCTAAGGACTTAACTGGACACAAATTGACCCTGGCTATACATGATGGGTCACATCCTAAATCAGTGAACCTAGCCCAAATCAACTAGGGATCCAACATGTGGTACTTGGACTCAAGGTGTTCCAAGCACATGATAGGCAATAAATCAAAGTTACTTAGCCTGGAGATGAAGAAAGGAGGAGTAGTTACTTTTGGAGACAACATAAAGGGGAAAATCATTGGCATTGGAGTAGTAGGTAACAAATCATTTTCTATCTCAAATGTTTTATATGTTAAAGGTTTGAAGCATAATTTAATTTCAATAAGTCAACTATGTGATATTGGTTTAAATGTCTTGTTTGATTCATCTTCAAACCTATGCAAAATTATTAACTCTAAAACAAATGATATTATTATTACTGCTCCTAGATTTCAAAATGTTTACATGATTAGATTTAATGATTTATCACATTCTTCGTTAAAATGTTTTATTTCTAAAAATGAGGAATTAGATTTATGGCATAGACGTCTTGGACATTCTAGTTCAAAACTTATCATAAAATTGTCTCAAAATAAACTTGTTAAAGGTTTACCTTCTTTGCATGGAAATTTATCATCTTTATGTTCACCAATTTAAAAAGGAAAATTCACAAAGTCTTCTTTTAAAAGCAAAAATATTGTTTGCACCACTAGGCCTTTAGAATTAATACATATGGATTTGTCTGGTCCTGTTAATACACTAAGCCTAGGAGGTAGAAATTATACTTTTATTTTGATTGATGATTTCTCTCGTTTTAGTTGGACAATTTTCTTATCGTCTAAATCTGATGCATTTTTACAATTTTCCAAATTATGTTTTCGTGTTCAAAATGAAACAGAATTAAAAATAAAATGCATTCGTTCAGATCATGGAGGTGAATTTGATAATGAGAAATTTGTTTCTTTTTGCAATGAGTTAAGAATTAAACATGAATTTTCTGCTCCTCGTACACCGCAACAAAATGGTGTGGTGGAAAGGAAAAATAGAACTTTGCAAGAACTAGCTCGCACTATGCTATCTGAATACAAATTACCTCGATCATTTTGGGCTGAAGTTGTTAGTACTTCTTGTTATGTTATTAATCGTGTTATGATTCGACCCATCTTAAAATTAACACCTTATGAGTTATATTTTCAAAAGAAACCAAATGTGTCTTATTTTAAAGTTTTTGGATGTAAATATTTTGTTTTGAACACTAAGGATAATTTAGGCAAATTTGATGAGAAGTGTGATGCAGACATTTTTATTGGTTATTCTTCTACAAGTAAAGCTTATAGAGTTTACAATAAGAGGACTAAAGTAGTTGAAGAATCAATACATGTTAAATTTGATGAATTTTCTCCTTGTGTTGAAGCAAATAATACAGGTAAACATGAAGAGCCTTCTCCTCTACAAAGGGTGGATGACGATGAAAACCTTGGAGATAAAGATGAAGAAAAAGGAGTCGAACAAGAAGAAGAAGAAGAAGAGCAAGGATATGTGCCTCGAAGCGAACTAAGACTTTCAAAAGAACATCCCCAAGATTTGGTTTTTGGAGAACCATCAAGAGGGGTAAGTACTCGTTCATCCGTACGTGAATTATTTTCAAATATATGCTTTATTTCTGATATAGAACCTAAAAGCGTTGAAGCTGCTTTAAATGATAATTCTTGGTTTTTAGCTATGAATGATGAGCTTAATCAATTTGAACGTAATAAAGTTTGGAAGTTAGTAGAAAGACCGTCAAATCATCCTGTTGTAGGGGTTAAATGGATTTTTAAAAATAAACTTGATAGTGAATCTAGGGTCACTAGGAACAAAGCTAGACTCGTAGCAAAAGATTATTCACAAATAGAAGGAATAGATTTTGATGAAACTTTTGCACCCGTAGCACGTTTAGAAGCAGTTAGAATATTTCTTGCATTTGCTAGTTTTAAGAAGTTTAAATTATTTCAAATGGATGTTAAAACTGCTTTTCTTAACGGGTATATTAAGGAGGAGGTTTATGTAGAACAACCTCCAAGCTTTGTTGATGTTAGATTTCCTGATCATGTTTATAAATTAGAAAAAGCCTTGTATGGTTTGAAACAAGCACCCCGAGCATGGTATGATAGATTGACTATTTATTTATTAAAAAATAATTATAAAATGGGCAGTGTTGATTGTACTTTATTTGTTAAACATATCCATGATGATCTTATCATTTTACAAATATATGTTGATGATATTATTTTTGGATCCACAAATGAAAAATTATGTGATAGTGTTATTGAAATTATGAAGAATGAATTTGAAATGAGCATGGTAGGCGAACTCACTTATTTTCTTGGTTTTCAAATCACTCAAAAGCATGATGGAATTTTTATTTGCCAATCTAAATATATTCATGATGTTTTAAAAAGTTTGGGTTTGAAAATCTAAAACAAGTAAATACCCCCATGAGTGTCTCATTAAAGTTAGGAAAAAATGAAAGTGGAATATCCATAGATCAAACACTTTATAGAGGAATGATAGGATCACAATTATATTTGACTGCCTCTAGGGCTGATATTATGTTTGTTGTATGTTTATGTGCTAGATTTCAAGCTAATCCCAAAGAGTCTCATTTAAAAGCAGTTAAATGCATTTTTAGATATCTTATTGGCACATCTAAATTAGGATTATGATATCCACATAACGATACATTTATATTACATGGCTTCTCTGATTCAGATTATGTTGGATGTTCATTAGATCGTAAAAGCACCAGTGGCACCTGTCATTTTCTTGGCACTTCACTTATCTCTTGATCGAGTAGGAAATAGAATTTTGTTGCCCTATCTACCACTGAGGCCGAGTACATAGCACTAGGCAGTTGTTGTGCACAAGCTTTATGGATGAAGCAAACATTAGAAGATTTTGGAATAGTTCATGAAACCATTGAATTAAAATGTGATAATAAAAGTGCAATTGACTTAACGTATAATCCAGTTCATTACTATAGATCCAAACATATTGATGTACATCACCACTTCATAAGAGATCACATAAAACAAAATACAATAAAAGTCAATTTTATAAGCACTGATTCACATCTTGCGGATATTTTCACTAAACCACTTCCAGATTCCTGTTTTTCATTCTTACGATAAGAACTAGGAATTTTAGACTTGTCAAATTAATAAATTACCATCGCAAGCCTCACAGAAAATTAACATAATTACATTGTTAACATCTTGAACATTAAACCAAAATAACCATTGCATAAATCATAAGTGGAAACACCACAATTTAAACATTCCATATCAAGTCTTACATTTTTCCAGAAGAAATACCACATATCATTACAGAATAGATAATATTACAGCATGAAATCAAAATCTAAGGCAATTCAAGAAAGTTCACTGTCGTCGGCGATAGTGACTGTCGCCAGGCAATAGTGGCAAAATGTCCAGCAATCCAGAAATCTTCAAAAATTTCTGCTGTCACCTCCACTGGTCTCTCCTTGATCATCTGTCGAACTGTACTCGCTGCTTCGCGTCCGACGTGCTCGGCGGGTCGATGTATGGGGCGGCTCCATGACCGGATCTTCCCATTCTGCTGCTTCGGCTGGAGTGGGCTTCAACTTCAAACTTTTGGTCAGAAATTTAAAAAATTTCTGAATTCCCAAAAAGTTTTTCTTCACATCCCTCTTATGTTCTTCGAACGACTCTCGCAAGTCGTATAACCCTTCTTGCAACGATCCACCTCTAGGAATTGGCGGGTTTCGGATAGTGGACACCAGTTCACTCCTCCTTGATGACCCTCCTCATGTTGATCGACCGATGGAAGGTGTTCCACTCATCGAATATATCATTGGGATACAATCATTGAAGTACAATTCGGGGTCAATCCACGATATTTCGTATATAAAATCCGTTGGATGACGGCTCCAAGTGGTATGGTGTTCAACTTCTTCCAATTAGGACTTTTCAATCTAAATGAGTATCGTACTATCGAGAGGACAAAATCTGCCACGTCAAACGGCTCTCACTCCAAAATCATATACGTCACATAACTAAGTTGAGCCATTATTTTGCGTGTATCTCCGGATTTCAATAGGACGGTATGCCTTAGTATTTCTTGCACTAGTCGTGCATCCTCCGTCAGGGTGGCCGTTGATTGGATTAGAGTTTTGATGCAATTTTCATGCAAAACCATATTCAATAATGTCCAATCCCTATCCTTCTGATAGTTCTCTATGACGTCTAGAGTGGTGTCATGCTCTATTAGTCCAAGTTCATCTCTCAAGTCGTAGTGTGTTATTTCTACCACCTGTCCTTGAATTTTCGATCGAACTCTGCCATTCTGTTTCGTGAAATGCGGATCTTTGAGATAATTGTAAAATTCTCGGATGAGTATGGAGGAGAATGTGTCTGGAATAATAATTGACATTATTCCAGCCATTGCTAACAAGTCATGAATATGTGCATGCCGGGCCGGGTCGAATTCAATCACCCGTCTGATTCCTATGTTAGCGTTCTCTATTCCAGGAAATGTTTGATATGATGAGTATGAGTCACTCCCTGTGCTTCTTCGTGCTTTGTAACTGGAAGCCATTTCTGCATATAAAAAAAAAATTCATAAACAGGAAATTTTTTTTGGCTATCGCCATCCGGCGACACCCATTGTCGCCCGGTGATAGCGAAAATTCATTATTCTCCATTTCCGACTTCAGATCTGGTTTCCTCCTTCCTCCAACATACCAGATCTGCAAGTTAGTGTTCTTAAAATCATTTTGCACAACTTAAATTCACGAAATTATCCACATAATTTCTCTAATACAAGCTTAGTTTCTTAAGCTCCAAAAACTAAATTTTACCACTTTCAAACCTGGAAATTTCTCATCTAAACTCACATGTTACACTATCCTAACAATTGGATCCATAAAAACCCAAAGAATTAGAGCAAAAATCCAAGTTTTCATACCTAGGTTTAGGGTTTCTCCGACTTCTCCTCCGCGTTCCGCCCTCAGTCTTCAGGAAAACTGGTTCAGTTTGATGCTTTTGACTGAATGCGTCGATTTTAAACAATTTACTACTATCGCCGACCGGCGATACCCGGTATCGCCTGGCGATAGTGCCTTTTTCTTGATTCTTCAAATTGTCTTGCTGACTCAGTTTAATGTCAGGTGTAATGTTTTTTTTAGTTTTATACTAACTTGGTTCTCTAGTTCACCACTCTTATATCTGTTCTACATATTTCAGTACTAGTATTCTTAAACTCGTGAACTTGTTTTTGCATGCCTCTATGTATGAGAAATCTTTTAGTTATGATAATATTATTTCACTCACGGTTGTGCAAATCTTCGTATGCCTCCATATTACAAAATGTGAATTGCGAATGTTTTAACCATAACCACGTGTGTTGCATGCTTTCAGCGTCTACTTTATCCGAGTTTAGTACAGTGCACCATAACATTAAATTATTTTGTATGCACTCACAAGTGAATTCGGACTCCTTTGTTCAGCTAAAGAAAAAAATATATATGAGTACAAAAGTGTATCATCCCAAGCGTACAAACATTTGGTGTTAGTTTCACACAACAAAAAAAACACTCAAATAATAAAGGGCTGACAAGGAACCTCCACTAAGCACTACTTACCCTCCTGATAAGTCTTCATGAGCATTGTGAGGTTGAGCACCTTGGCAAGAATTGTAAAGTGTCTTGTGCGAATTTTACATGAATAATTTCTTTCTTATGTGTGCTGACCTCTTGGGTACAAGTGTAGCTCTGCATGTCCACCACTATGTTATGTTGTTTTTTTTAACATTCGCATTTTCATGTTTTTTTTGTGAGACTACGCATAAGTTTCGCCACACCATCTCACATGTACACAACATTATCCTCTCTAAACGTTCTTCTTATGAGAATTGGACTGAGAACTGTTTCACCAACACCTTTTCACTAGTGTATGTGTTTGTGATATAGTTTGTTGACCGTTGTCACAGTTACTATTTACTCATTTTATTTCTACTACATTGCTCACCTATCCTCCGAGTCTCTCTTTTTATGTTTTTTCCTTCTTTTCGCTTCTGCCGTACTCTTCGATCTCTTTTGGCAATACCAAAGGGGGAGAAACTTTACACAAGCAATCATTCACCGCAGTCTGTTCTTATATCTTTGTGCACACTTGGAAGGATCGTTCTTTGTTTGAATTATTTCTCACATTTTTAATTAAACTACATGAATTTTAATATGCTTCCATTTAGGGGGAGATCACATGTAGGGGGAGTGTTTCATCCAAGAGCAATTGTGCAATACACTTGTTTTGTCTTGATACTCAAATAGGGTGGACCTTTTTAAAATTCATGATTTCTTTCTTAATGGATTTGTTATTATCAAAAGGGGGAGATTGTTGGAGCATGCATTCCACGCTTCCTGGTTTGCTAATAACAAATCTTGTTTGTATTTGATATTTGCATGTTATTGGTGTGCAGGTAACACAGGTTAATATCTCATATCTTTTTGATGATGAATCGGATAAGAATTGAGCTCGGGAGATATCGTCAGGCGATAGTGGGTATCGCCAACAGGCGATAGCGCCACTCGACACTCGGTACTCGACGCATTTCCGCTCGATGCTCGACGAAATCGTGGCTTGGAGATATCGTCGGGCGATAGTGGTATCGCTACAGGCGATAATGCCACTCGACGCATTTCCGCTCGATGCTCGACGAAATCGTGGCTACCGTTATTTCGCTATCGCCAGATGGCGATATCCGGTATCGCGCGGCGATAGTGCACGATTCGGCGCTCAACGTTTGTGTGATGCGAAAATGAGGAGTTCGTGGGACACGTGGCAGTGGTTACCGTTATCGCCAGATGGAGAAACCCAGTATCGTCCGGCGATAGCGCCAGAGTATAAAAGTCTCTCATTTCTGAGAAAGTTACGAATTTCATTACCTGGAGTGCACTTACCTTCAAAGACGATCCAGAGAGCTCCAGAACTCAGAGATACTCCATACTCTTAAGAAGGCCAAATAGCGTGGAAGATTGACGGCACGTGCAAAGCATTCAAAGCATCTCTTGCAAGGATTCATCGGCATCTTCAGCGCTTTGTTTGAAGGGAGTGTCTAGCCTAAAGTGCTAAATTTGTTTTTAGTTATTTTTCATTTATTTTCTCATTGTAATCGGAAGGGAAATCGCCGCCTTGTGCGTGGCGTCTAGGTCCTTGTGTGGCTTAGGGGAAAATCGCCGCCTTGTGAGTGGCGTCCAAGTCCTTGTGTGGCTTAGGGAGAAATCGTTGTCTTGTGTGCAGCGTCTAGATCGGGGTTAGATCTAGGGGAGGCTAGTAGCAAGATCTAGGGAGAGATACGCTTTAGCCTGACGGTTCTTGGTAGAAGAACCAGCGAATACACTAGAAAATTATTTATTTCATGAGCTTTTGTCTCTAGCTCTATAGAGACACTTTGTATGCAATTTAACTCTTTTGAAATATATCATTATTGGTTCTAGCTAATATTTGTTTGCACTCTTCTATTACTTTGTTGTTATTCATCTTGTAAAGCTTGCTTAGATGTTTAAGAAAATTAAAAAAGAACCCTTATTCACCACGCCCCCCCCCCCCCCCCTCTAAGGGCGCCGTAAGATCCAACATTACTTTGTGACATTCATCAATAATCATTCAAGAAAACTTTGGATCACACTATTAAGACCAAAGATGAGATTCTCGAAACTTTTTGGAAAGTTCATGCTGAGGTGGAGAGGCAATTAGGGAAGAAGCTAAAGTGCATGAGTCTGATAACGGGGAGAGAATATTGGTCCCTTTGATAAGAAATGTAGAGAGTAAGGGATCAGACATGAAAAGACTCCGCTTAAGATGTCATAGCTGAATGGCGTAGCTGAAAGAATGAATAGAACATTGATGGAGAGGATGAGATTTTTGTTGTCTGAGTCAAAACTACCTAACAAATTTTGGGGTGAAGCTTTATACACAGCTACACACGTCAACAACTCTCTCCCACTTATGCATTACAGGAGGATGTGCCTGATAGGGTCTAGTATGGGAAGGACACTTTATATAGTCACTTGAGGGTCTTTGGATGTAAGGTCTTTGTTCACGTCCCTCGGGACAAAAGACCAAAGTTGGATTTTAAGACCCAACAATGCATATTTCTAGGATATGGACGTAGTAGCGAGTTTGGCTATAGGTTCTTTGATCCATTTGAGAAGAAATTTATATGCAGTCTCGATGTTGTATTTCTGAGGATCAGACTATAGTTGATCCTAAGAGAACTGAGAAGGATGACACTCACACTAATGCAGAATCTCCTATGATATGAAGTGACAATATTGTGGAGACTGCAGAGCCTGAGTCGATACAGGGCACAAAGCCACTTCGAGATCATGAGGATGATATTGATGGAGAGCCTACATAGGACATTATTGATGATATGCCTCACCACCAGCTGAGCTCGCTCCATTGAGGTTTGATAGAGTCGGACATCTTTCTTCAAGATACTCTGCTACTGAATATATTCTATTGACTGATGTGGAGGAGCCCGAGTGCTTTGATGAGGAGGTGCAGAGCTCGGAAAAGAAAGAATGGATGGTTACTATGCAATAGGAGATTCAATCTCTATATGAGAACCGCACTTATGATTTGGTGAGATTGCCTAAGAGCAAGAAGGCTCTGAAGAATCGTTGGATTTTCAGAGTAAAGCGGGGAGACCCCTCGACACCACTCAGATACAAGGTCAGATCAGTGGTGAATGGTTTTAGTTAGAAACAGGGAGTTGATTTTGATGAGATCTTCTCTACTATTGTGAAAATATCGTCTATTTGGGTTGTTCTTGGCCTTGCTACGAGGCTAGGCTTGAAGATTGAGCAGATGGATGTCAAGACTGCGTTTTTACATGGCGATATTGAGGAGGAACTGTATATAGAGCAGCCTGAAGGTTTTAGGGTTAAAGGGAAAGATAGCCTTGTCTATCGCCTGGAGAAGAGTTTGTATGACCTGAAGCAAGCCCCGCGACAGTGGTACAAGAAGTTCGATGCTTTTATGGGGGAGATCGATTTCAATAGGCCCACCCTAGATCACGGTGTGTTCGTAAAGAAATATGTTCTAGATGATTTCATCATCTTACTCCTATATGTAGATGACATGTTGATAGTTGGGAGGAGCACTGTGTGTATTGCTTAGTTGAAGTGGCAGTTGAGCTCCACGTTTGCAATAAAGCACTTGAGAGCTGTGAAGATCATCCTAGGGATGCATGTTCGGAGAGATAGAGGCTCCAAGTTACTTTGGTTATCGCAAGAGAGATGCATCATGAAGGTGCTATATAGATTTAATATGAATCAAGCAAAGAGGTAAGCACACCACTTGCAGCTCACTTCAGACTTACTGTTGACCATTGACAAAGTACACCTGAGGAGAAAGTGGAGATGCAGAAGGTCTCATATGCTTCGATAGTTGGTAGTCTTATGTACGTTATGGTGTGCACACTCCCTAATATTGCACACGCGGTTGACACTGTTAGTAGGTTTCTCTTCAACCCCGGGAGAGAGCATTGAAACCATGTGAAGTGAATTCTAAGGTACATGCATGGGACGTCAGATTTGACGTTAAGGTTTGAAAATAGTGAGTCATAGTTACTGGGCTATACTGATGTTGATATGAATGGAGATTTGAACTCCAGAAGATCGACTTCTGGGTACCCGATCTTTTTTGCAGGGGAGTTGTGTCGTGGCAGTCTAGACTGCAGAAGTGTGTTGCAGTATCTACTACGAAGGCAGAGTTTATTGCAATCACTGAGGCAGAGAAAGAACTTTTTTAAATGAAGTGTTTCATCAAGAAGTTGAGTTTCACTCATAAGCGTTTTGTTATATTTTATTTTTTTGTCGGTAAAAAATGATATTCCTCTTACAAGCACATCACATGGCTGTTTGTAGAACTTAAAAAGTTCTCAACAAAAAGAAGTCGTCATGTAGAGTTTTGGCGATTCGACTCATTCATTGTGGAAATTGTAAGTATGACAAGCAACGAATACCACACCCAATAGGTTTGAAGCATACATGTATAATCAAACGAGTGGCAATGTTATTTAGTAGACAATTTCAGCTTCTTTCCAATTTTTATATTTCTAGCAAATGACCTGATCTAAAAAAAATAGTGATTTTTTCGGTCAACTTCTACTACTCTTATATATATCTGCAGCACTATCAATATCATTTATTTTCTATTACTTGATTCTGGATTCACTGTTTCAAGAATTTATTTTGTACTGCAAGACAATATCATCAATATTGTCTTGCAGTTTAATGCCTCAAAACTAGAGGTTGTGGTTTCTATTAAAAATTGAAGCTGCATATTAATGATATTCAGGCGGTGAGGGGTTTTGACACTATTTTTGGGGAAAATACTTGTGTCAGGATCGCGGAGGATGTTTATGATCCTGCACTAATGAGGAGTCTACAAAGGAGGTGGGGCTCATACAATTTTGGCTTTTGTCATACACTTTTGCGCTGGGCACTCATAATTTATGGCTCCTCATTGGTTGTCCTGGTATTTCTTTTTTTCTTTGGTCTTGACCTAAAAATTAGTCATACTTTTTTGGTATGATTTGCTTTTATACAATTTTCTTACCAGGGCGAGCCGATGGATCTGTTGAGATGTCAATCAACGCCAAGAGAGTCGTTGACAGACCTCACCCCGCACAACGCCGCAGCGGGAGGCATCGTGTGAATAAGCCTGATCACTCGACGCTTGGGCGGAAGGCGTCGAGTGGACTCGATGCCAGGGGCGAGTGGACTCGACGCCCGGGGTTTGGCTGGTCTGACTCCTGTTGATCCCCACTCGCCGGATATGGGGTTGTACATAATCCCCGCTCTTTGCGAGGTTGCCCCAAGCTCAGAAAGAAACATTCAACCCCGCAAAATACGGCGAGTGCGGCAGGAGCCAGAGAGAATCTTTTGGTGAGATACACCAACGACTATATATATGCGCCTGCGTACCTGAGCGACTTTTGTCATTCCCCTTACTTTGACCTTGCCGAGATGCCTCTTTCTAAAGAGCTCCAAGAGAGGTTGGACCGTGCTAGCCTAGTCCTTGTATCTCTCAGCGCTTTGTCACGCGATTCTCCAAATACTCAGCCTGCCAAGAAGGCAGAGTCAGCTCCAAAAACTACCGAGTCGGCCTATCGTGATCTGGCCCCCACCCCCGATCATGTACTCGCTTCTTCCTCTGGGCCAGCTCCCGAACAAAAGGGGAAGGGGATCATCGAGATTTCGCCGACCCGGGCATTCATCAGATCGACTACGAAGCCTCCATGCCGCGAGTTGACTCCCCCCACGATGACTCGCGGCCTCAAACTCCTCCTGCTACTCGCCTGCGAGACCCATCTCCCCCCTTTGGGACCACGGGGATGGACTTACTAAGGCCGAAATCACCGGCTGACGCACCTTCCCGGCAACCCACACCTGCTCCTACACTCGCAGGGGGAGATGTCAGGGACATCCCAATTCCGAGCTTTGAGCTCATCTCACCAAGAACTCAACTTCTGGGTCGCGGTAAGAACCTTGCCTTGCCCCCTTCATACACCCTCCAAGGGCAGTCGAGCTCATCTCGTAAGCTCCACTTTCTTAGGACCATCTCGCATAGTTCTTTTGAAGCACTCGCCTATTGTACATTCACCGGGATTAACTGTCCTTTCAGGTCTCCCTGGCCAATTTGCGGCGGAAGAATCTTCTAAGTCGGCTCGTCATTTGCCACCTCCTTCCCCCAGCGCGATAGAGAACTTCCTAGACGTCTCGTTAGGCTCCGCCAAGCTGCGGAGGCGAGTCGTTGAAGTCTTGAAGAAGGAGGGACTCGCGCTGTGCAGGATCCAGTAGGAGAACGATCTTACCGAGCAGAGGCTGGATGCACTGGAGCGGGACTATGTGCTACTCGCGGACGAGGTGAGGCGCAGCTCGGCAAGCAGGATGACTTATCCCACCCCGCTTATGGATAGGATCAGCGAGAACATGCGGTTCATCCACTAGGATCTGGAGCTAGTCCGCGAGTTCAATAACCCGCGCCGACCTTCAGGGGTGTGGACGCGATGCTGGGGTAGATGGAAAAGGCTCCCTAGCTGAGCCTACCGGCACTCGCCCCCTCGCCCCCCCCCCCCCCCCCCCCCAGCCCTGAACTCGTGCGTGTTGAAATAACTATTCTTTATCTTGTTGTTGTACTTTCTTTCCCTGGAATGGGAGAACTACTGTCTGTAATAACTTGAACAATTTTTAGATCTTAATGCATATTGATTCTGCATAATACGTTGCTCTTTAGGTTCAGCTCGTCATAGGATAGAACAGGTCACAGGGGTCGGCGAGTCATGTTTGGCGATCCGGACTGACCGGTCGTCTTGGCCATTAAATTTGTTTTCTATAAATAGTCTCTCTCACCTACCCCCAGACCATCGCCTTTACTGCAGACATACACCCTCTTCTTATTGCCCTTCTCGCCATTTCTACTAGCGCCAGAACCTTTGAAACAATGGGCAAGACGCGACCTGATGCCGACGGAAGGTCCAAATGTCCTCGGCAATTCGCTGAATACAGCTTCTACGAGGGAAACACCACCGAGCAAGAGTACCTCGACTTTGTTGCCCACTACATCCCCGTGGGGTTCTCTGCGTGCCGACCCACGGCGGGTGAGACCATCAACTCATTATTTGAGGATGAGCTCACCTTGCCTATCTCACACTTCGAGGTGGGGTTGCGCCTCCCTCTATGGCCAGAGATTCGGCAAATCCTGAAGTACTACGAGGCGGCCCCGGCCGAACTGAACCTGAATGTCATCGCCATGATGGTGGCATTCGCCTGCTACCTCCACCGAGAGCGGATAGAGTTCAACCTGACGGTCTTCAGGATACTCTGCATATACCGTGTGACCAATGACGGGGTCGCCTTCCTGGCTGGCTCGCAATTCAAGATCCACGAGACAGACAACAAGAACCAAAATTGGTTCTCGAAGCTCGTCTTCATCAAAGGTGAGCTCGACAACATAACCTTCTCCCCTCGGCAGAGGAGCGAGGAGGAGTACCGACCCCCGACGTTGATGGGCAATGATGGCGAGCTGCAAAAATTCTTCCTCGGCAAGGAATTCGAGGTCACCGTCCTTCAAAGGGGCCTCAACTCGCTCCCCCGCCCACCCGATTCTGCCCGGTGAAGGTATAGCTCTTTCCCTTCTTCCCTCATTTGGCACGTCAAAAATAAATTTTTCTAACTCTAAGTTTTTTTGCAGGGGAGCGGCTAATCCTCGAGCACCCGCCATTTGCGGACTCGCGACTTCACCCCGACCCAATCACGCGTGAGAGGGCAGCCGTCGAGGCCTGCCGGAGCGAGTTGGGATCGTCCAGGCCTCCCTCCACCAAGAAGCGAGCCGACCTTGTGAGCCCCAGCTCACCTTTGAAAGAAATAGTACCTAAACACCTAGAGGGGGGGTGAATAGGTGACCTAATCCTTTTTAAACTTTAATGGCAGCAATCAGTTATATCACAGAATTCTAACTACTTTTGCACAGCAATTACACAAGCATTCACAATCACAGCACAATCACAGCAGACACAGTGTTTTATAGTGGTTCCCCAAGCATTGGGTACATCCACTTTCCCCCTTCGCCTATCTAGCAGTGTACTAGATTCGGTCAAACTTCTCCACTAGCTCAGAACCCAAATTAGTTCCTACACCTCAGGCCCAAGGCCCTACAACTCAGATTTTCCACAAAGCCTACACTCAGCCACAAAGGCCTACACTCAGCCAACCAAGGCCTACACTCAGCCAATCAAGGCCTACACTCAGAGATTTCAATCTCCTACACTCAGGCTCTCAAGCCCTACCCTCAGCCTTTATAATTACAGGCTTACAATTCACTCAGATCCAAAGGATCCTACAAGTTAAAAATGATTTTACAAATATTAACTCAACAACTCAGAAACAAGAGAGGGGAGTTGAGAGTTTCTTGATGAGTTCTTGTAAGAACTCATCTGGATTCAATCTGACTTAGCTTTCTTCAAAGCTTCTTGAAAGTAGAACTGAATAAGAATGAATCCTCCTGCAGTTGATCCTTGATCTCTGCTTCTTAAGATTCAGAATATATCTGAACCCTTCTTCTCAGCCTAGTTCCAAAGGCTGATTTCTTGGATGGAGCCCTCTCTCTCCAACTTCTTAGATCTGTACAGCTAGATCTTCTTGATTTGATACTTGATTAATAACTCTGTGAACCACTTTAATAACTTGTTCAACAACAATCTGATCCACCTTCTCAACTACTTGAACAACCAGTTTCTGTAAACTGTATGAGCCTATTTATAGGCCTTCTTCATGGTAACCGGCTGGTCCGGTCCATAACTGAATTCTGACATCTCTGACAGGTGCTGTAGACCGGCTGGAACGGCAGCTGTCAAGTCATCCAGTCAATTCTTGAAAATCTCTAACTGTCTGAAAGTGTCGAGACTTTCTGTCTTTAAGTGTCGACACTTATAGACCAAGTGTCGACACCAGTTATGTAAGTGTCGACACAAGTCTACAAGGTGTCGACACAACTCCTTGTGTTGTAGATACTATGTCTCGACACAGATTCTTCTTCATGTGTCGACACTGAAATTGAGTGTCGACACAAGTACTTGGTCTTCTATCTTTTGCTGAATTCTTCTAAGTGTCGACACATCACCTTTGTGTCGACACAACTTCTTGTGTTAAATCTGTTAAGTGTCGACACTGCTTCTTGGTGTCGACACATAGTCTTCTATGTTGATACTTGCTGAGTGTCGACACAGCTCCTTGTGTCGACACTTGATTCTTCTGTTGAGACTTCAGTTGAGTGTCGACACATTCCCTTAGTGTCGACACTTGTACTTAGAATAATTTGATGATCTTGCTGTTCTTTACTAAGTGTCGACACAGCTCCATGTGTCGACACTTTCTTTAAGTGTAGAGTCTTCAGCTGAGTGTCGACACATTGTTCTAGGTGTCGACACTTACTTCATGTGTTGACTCTTCTGTTGAGTGTCGACACTTTGTTCTTGGTGTCGACACTTTCTTCAAGTGCTGACTCTTCTTGTTGTGTGTCGACACATTGTTCTTGGTGTCGACACTTTAACTTAGTTTCTGCTGACTTTTGCTGAGTGTCGACACAGCTCCAAGTGTCGACACTTTCTGGTGTAGACACATCTTCACTGGGTGTCGACACAGCTCCTTGTGTCGACACTTTCTGTCTGCACTTTTCTTTACTGAGTGTCGACACAGCTCCAAGTGTCGACACTTTCTGTCTGGTGTCGACTCTGCATCCCAGGTGTCGACACAATGACTCCAAGTGTCGACACTGCTTGTCTGGGTGTCGACACAAGTCTTCTTGAGTGTCGACACTTTCCCTCTGGGTGTCGACACATGAACTTAGAAACTTTTTGCTTCAGTCCAATAATTACTTAACCTGCACAAGTAAACTCAACATACATCAAATACATTATGATGTATATCATTGAGTTGGGTGAGGCTTCTTCAAATCAGGTACATTTAACCAATGTACCCAACAATCTCCACCTATTTGGAGAAGTCATAACCCTTAGTCAATGATATACACCATTTATAATTAAATTACAAAATGATGTAAAGCAGGATTATATTCAGCAGGGTAAACATAAACATGTATTAATTTCACATGTATACAAATTCATCATTTCAGAACAAATAAGAAATAGACATAGACACATTCACAGAACAAACATGAAGTATATTGATCATATATTGTTCTAACATTTGTCTTATATATTTTCAATAGTTCACAAAAATGTTTTACATTCAAAAGATTACAAAATAATCTTCAAGTAAATTCTTAATCTATTTCTGTTCTGGTTCCTTGATAACTATTCCTTTGCCAGCTTGGACTTTAGCTTGGACAGCAGCATCAGCAGTTTCAGCATCAGCAGGCTTCTTGACTTTCAGATCTTTCTTTTTAAGCTCTTCAGCTTTGATCTTCTGCCTCTCAAAATAGTGATATGGCTTTGGAAAGTACTTGCTAGGCTCTTGAGCTGTAGGAGGTAGCTTTCCCATCTTTGCCTTCCTTCTGTATTGAACAATGGCCTCTTGTCTAGATTCATGCTTTCTCCATTCAGCTTCAGAGAACCACTTGTTCCTGTCATGAGTGTTATCCTTGGCAGCTTTCCAGGCAGTTAATATAATATTCCTAGAGGTAGGGCTCCACTGTTCAAAGTCTGGCCTTTGTTCTGCTTGTTCCCTAAACCTCTTCTTAGACAGTCTTGTCTCTTCCTCTTTCTGCAATGCCTCTTGCATGGCTTCTGATATAGGCTGAACAACCTTTTCAATATGGACATTGTCCTTGCCCCCAGATGGGCTGTACATGGTCTGTACCTCAGCATGAATCATTTCAAAATCTGAAGGTGGATAAATGACCTGAGCTACTTCTGGTTGCTCACCTCCAAGATAGGCAGGATTAATGCCAGATTCAGCAACATCATTGTCATCACACAGAGGAGGATATCCAAGTGTAGCTCTGATGGAATTTGATATCCACTTAGCATGATCAGAGCTTGCCTTGACTAACACTCTCTCCCCCTTTATGACTTCTCTAGCCATATGATCTCTGACATCATCCTTCTGAAATCTGATTTGACTATCCAAGTATCTGATTCCATCTTTAAAGAAAGGTTTGAGCTTTTGAAGTTGTTCAGATATAACCTTCTGGGAGGCCTGGATAGCAGTCTTAACAGCAGTAATTTCTTCTTGAAATACCTTGTCAAAGTCAGCTTTAACAGCAGCAGTAGAAGTAGAGGGTTCAGCAGCCTTGTTCTTCAATTCTGTGACTATAGCATTATGTGAAGCAGTTAAATTGTCATTCATCCTTAGTTGATTTTCAAGAACATATCCTTGCTTCAATGCTATGTCATCCACTTGGGCCTTGATCTTTTCCTGGTGTGTTGCCAAGTACACCACTGCATTTCCACCTTTGTGGAAGCATTCTGTCATCTCTTTCTTGTTAAGGTTCATTTCAAACCTTATAGATTTTATATCCTAGGCCAGATCAAATTGGAGTGATTTTTGCCCTTCATCTACATATTTCTCTATGGCCTGCCTTTGCTCATCCAACTTGATTTGCATTGCCACCATCAGTGCACTATAATCAACTGAAGGTGCTTGCTGAACTATAGACTGTGGTGCAATAGATTGAAGAGCCTTCTTATAACTTTGACTTCTTCTCTTGAATACATAAAGTTTCTTCTTCTTAGCCCTGGCAATCTCCTCATCTTCAGAGGCAGATGTGCTGGCAATATCCACCCTCTCCTTAGGGCTTGTAGGCTTCTCAGTTTGCACATCTTGTGCCTTCTCAGTTTCTTGCCTTACAGGCTCTTCCATAATGTGCATTTGCTCCCCCTCAGCAGCAGCATTCTCTTCATCAGCAGTAGCCTTGTCCATGTCAAAGTCATGTTGATCTAGATTTAAAAATAAATCCTCCATTGTGTATTCTTGTGGTGATGGAGCTGGAGGAATACTAGGTTCTTCAACCACTGAATCAGTAATATCTTGAGCAACAGCAGATGTGTCTTCTATGACAGCATCTGGTACTTGACTATCCAGCTGAGTTTGCTGATGAACATCAGACAAATCAGCATCTTCTATAAGAAATTCTAAAGTATTTAGGTCAGTGAGTACCTCTAGTATGATGGTGGTGGCTTGTTCACTTTCCAGTGTAGAGGGTTGATCCACAACTGGAAGCTCCCCTTGCTTTGGTCCCTGTGGATGGGGCTAGCTTGTGGTAGCTCCCCCTGGATCTCAGCACCAACTTGAGGAGCAGGAGACTTCACTGCAGGCTCTTCCTCATGCTCATCTGGAGTGAAGACAACCTGTTCTTCACTATCAGAACTGCTAGTGGACTCTTGAGCCACTGGAGCAGTTTTTCTCTTTTTCTTTGGAGGAATCTCCTTCTCAGTAATTGTCTTCTCAGGGGTTGGCATCTCCTTTGACAATACCCTTTCCCATCTAGAAAAGATCCTCAGATCCATCCTTCTCATATGATTTATCTTGCTTCCTGCAGCTTGTTGCATTACCTCTGGTATGGCACCAGCTAGGTATAGACTAATGATTCTGCCCAGATTGGGCTTCTTCAAGCTTTCCTTAATCTTTTCAAAGACTACTATAGACCAGTCTGTTTTTAGTGTGAAGATTATCCTTGTCATTATTCCAAACATATAGGCAGACACTCTGTCATGTCCTCCTGGCTTGCTGAGTAATACTTTACCAACTATTTCAGACATGAATTTGCCTTGGCTGTTCATGCCTTTTCTGTTGAAAACAGAACCTATCTTCATCTTAGGATCAAGTCCACACCAGGTTAGAGCTTCCCTGGTCCTGGATGCAGTAACTTCATCTTCATCTTGAGTTCTTGGCAATTGAAGCACCTTCCTCAAGCTCTTTGGCGATATCTTAACCTTAGTTCCATGAACTCTGGATTTGATTCTGTATCCAGATTCATCCACTTCAGCTCCATTTAGGAATTCAAGAACCTCTTTCTTTCATATCTTTGTAGGTTCAGAAACTAAATACTCTAACCCTGAATCTGCGACTAGGGTTACAACAGACTTGATTTCTTGATCTGCATCACTGAAAGCGCCGCGCACCAGCTCATATCCTTCGTTGACGTTCTCCTCTAGCTTAGGCGCCATTAGGGTTTGTAGAATTTGTCTTGAGAGAAGAGAGGTGTCGACACAGTAGTTTTGGTCTCGAAACTTTGAAAGCGTGTCGACAATCAAAGACAAAACCCTATTTATACCTTTCTAATTTTGAAGATGAACAGGCGGGACAGCGAACTTAAAATGTGTCGACACTGGCAATAAGTGTCGACACTGACTTATAATGTCTCGACACATATGTGTCGACACAAGTTAGTCAACAGATTTTATGTGTCGACATACTTGGTTATGTGTCGACACAACATAACTCGACATATTGTCGAGACTTTACTTAGAAACTTCTGAGTAAATACTAAGTGTCGACACCACATTGGATGTGTCGACACCTACTGGACATGTGTCGACACTAATATTCTGAAGTGTCGACACCAACTTCCTAGATGTGTCGACACCTTTTTCCTGAAGTGTCGACACCAACTATTCTGTGTCGACATAGACTTGTCTATGTGTCGACACCTTTTTACTTAGCCATTTTTAATTCTGTAAACTTACTCTAAGTTTATCATTCCTAGTTCAATTTTGAATCTATTGAACTTAGCTTCTTCTAGGGGCTTAGTATACATATCAGCAACTTGATTATCAGTTTTAACATATTCTAATAAAATATCTTCTCTTTCTACATGCTCCCTAAGAAAATGATATTTAATTTCAATATGTTTTGTTCTACTATGGGATACAGGGTTATTAGCTATTGAAATAGCACTAGTAGAATCACAGAAAAGTGGAGTTCTACTTACCTGAAATCCATAGTCCTCTAGCTGATGTTGTATCCACAGAAGTTGAGCACAGCAACTTCCTGCAGCCACATACTCTGACTCTGTTGTGGAGATAGCCACACTGGTTTGCTTCTTGCTACTCCATGAAATTAGTCTCCCACCTAGGAATTGACAGGTTCCAGTAGTGCTTTTTCTATCTTCTTTGCATCCTGCAAAGTCTGCATCTGAATAACCTGTTAGTTCAAAATCTCCATTCCTAGGGTACCAGAGGCCTAGATAGGGAGTGCCCTTTAGATATCTCAATATTCTTTTGACTGCTGTCAAATGAGACTCTTTAGGGCAGGCTTGATACCTAGCACAGACACATGTAACATACATGATATCTGGTCTACTAGCAGTCAAGTATAATAGGGAGCCAACTATCCCTCTATACAAGGTTTCATCTACAGGTTTCCCTGCATCATCCTTGCTGAGAGACATACTTGACCCCATAGGAGTCTTCATGGTACTGGATGAATCCATACCATATTTCCTTATGAGTTCTAGGGTGAACTTGGACTGATAAATGGATAAACCACTCTCAGTCTGTTTAACTTGGAGACCCAAGAAAAACTTTAGCTCTCCCATACTACTCATCTCAAACTGACCTTGCATAAGTTTTGCAAATTTTTGCAAAGGCTGCTTTCAGTAGACCCAAATATAATGTCATCTACATATATTTGGACTAGTATAACTTTGCCTCTAGATTCCCTAAGGAATAGAGTCTTATCTATTTTCCCCTTGAGAACTTGTTCTCAATGAGGAAACTAGATAGGGTTTCATACCAAGCCCTAGGGGCTTGCTTTAACCCATATAAAGCTTTCCTAAGTCTATAGACATGATGAGGTAGAGTTGGATCAACAAAACCTGAAGGCTGTTCCACATAGACTTCCTCCTTAAGATTACCATTTAGGAATGCTGACTTGACATCCATTTGGTAAACCTTGAATCCTTGATATGTTGCATAGGCCAAGAACATCCTTATGGCTTCCAGTCTGGCTACTGGAGCAAAGGTTTGATCAAAGTCAATACCTTCTTCTTGCCTATATCCTTTAGCAACCAGTCTTGCTTTATTCTTAATGATGACCCCTTGTTCATCCATCTTATTCCTGTAGATCCACTTGGTTCCTATTATATTGTGGTCTTTAGGTCTAGGAACAAGTTCCCAGACCTTGCACCTTTTGAACTGATTAAGCTCTTCTTGCATTGCTTCAGTCCATTGTGGATCCAGTATTGCTTCTTCAAACTTCTTAGGTTCAACTTGTGATAGAAAACTGGAGTAGATTGCTGCATTCATGTATCTGCTCCTGGTTTGTACTCCTTGTCTTGGATCTCCAATAATCTGCTCTACTGGATGATCTCTAAGATGCCGATTGGCTGGAGGCATCCTAACTTCTGGTTGAACCTCTTCAGCATCTCCATCATGCTGTATTCCTTGTACTTCATCAGCAATTGGCACATGTAGTTCTCCCCCTGGACAACAGCTACTCTCCTCTCCTTGCTGTCTTGTAGCAGGTTCTTCTTCTATAGTAAGCTTGTCCATTTTCTTTGTTAAACCTGTGGGGCTGCATACAGTACTAGACAACTCATTGTTAATAAGTTTAGTCTCATCAAAAACTACATGCACAGATTCTTCTACAACTTGTGTAGACAAGTTGTAGACTCTATAAGCCTTACTATTATTGTTGTACCCAACAAAAATTCCCTCTTGGGACTTGGCAGCAAACTTAGTTAAGTAAGACTTTCCATTGTTAAGTATGAAGCATTTGCAACCAAAGATCCTGAAGTAGGATAGGTTTGGTTTCCTGCCTTTCACAACTTCATAGGGGGTCTTGTTAAGCCTTTTAGTGATGGTAGCCCTATTTATAACATGGCATGCAGTGTTGAACTGCTTCAGCCCAGAAATACTCTGGCAGTGATGTATCACTTAGTAGGGTCCTACCAGCCTCTATCAAGGTCCTATTCTTCCTCTCAGCAATGCCATTTTGCTGAGGTGTTCTAGGTGAAGAGAATTCTTGAAATATCCCAAAGTTTTCACAAAGTTTTGTCATGCTATCAGACTGAAACTCAGTACCATGGTCACTTCTAATCTTGACCACTGTACTGTCTAGTTCATTCTGAATTTGCTTGACAAAGCTATGGAAGACACTAGGTGTTTCAGATTTCTGTCTTAAGAAGAACACACAGGAAAACCTTGAGTAGTTATCTGCAACTACAAGGGTATAGACCTTCCTACCTAAGCTGTGAACTGGCATTGGACCAAAGAGATCCAAGTGCAAGAGGTATAAACACCTCACAGCATCTTTGTTTTCTATGCTTCTAAAGGTGGATTTAGTCTGCTTGCCCTTTTGACAAGCTGAGCAAATACCATCTTTAACACACTTAACTTAAGGACCATTCCTCACTAACTCTTTGCTAAAGAGTTTGCTAATAGTCTTGTAGTTAAGATGGGCTAGCCTCTTGTGCCATTTGACACAATGAGTGACTGTCTCATCAGCTACAAGGCAAACTGGAGAACCATTGTTCTCAATCATAATGTCTAGGCAGTAGACATTCCTCTTCCTATAACCTGTCAAAATGATCTCTTGATCACTTGACCTCTTGATATGACAACCATTTTTAACAAATGAGATGTCATACCCTACATCACTTAATTGACTTATACTTATTAGGTTGTATTTCAACCCTTTAACATAAGCCACTTGAGTAATGGTAACCAAGTTGCTAGAAATGTTACCAAATCCTTTGATGATTCCTTTTTCAGAACCACCAAAGGTGACTTTTGGACCATATTTTATTGGTATGTAGTCCTTCAGTAATCCTCTAGTTCCAGTCATATGTCTGGAACATCCACTGTCCAAGTACCATGTTGGGGTATGGCCACTTGGACTCACCTGCAAAACAGATTAATGAACCTTAGAACCCAAAGATTTCTTGGGTCCTTGGTACTTGTTAGTTTGCAATCTGACAAAGCTACCTACTGGCTTTCCAACAGGTAGTTTGGTACGCACTTTGGCACTAGCATTGTGCCAACAGTCCACTGCAAAATGGCCAACTTTGCCACAGCACCAGCATTCAAACTTATTGTACATTTGCTTAGGTACAGTCTTTGCTGTCTTATCTACAGCAGACTTGTTGAATGTTGGGGCTTTGCCCTTGGACTTGGGCTTGGACTGCTCAGTCCTTGCAGGTCTAATAAAACCCAGTCCAGCCTTGCCTTTATGATGAACAAATTCATCAATTAAAGGTAACACTGACTTAGGTTTAGAAAACCTAGCAACAAGCTCTCTCTCTCTTTCTGAAGATTGATCTCCAGACTCTTGATTTGATCATTCTTAAAGGTGATAGTCCCCATCTGAATCATTGTTATGTGTTTCAGCCTGGCTATCTCATTAAGCTTTTGATCAAATTGCTTCTCAGAATCTGTTGCAGCAGCTTTAAGATCAGCAATTTCCTTTGCCTGACTTTTGGCTAGGGACTTGCTTTTCTTGTAAGCTTGAAACAGTACTTTATATTCATCTATAAGCTGATGAATATCATCCTCAGACTCAGATACACTTTCATCACTTGATGAAGATGAATCTGATTCTGTACTGGTACAAGAAACTGAATTTAAAGTTGAACTTTGTACCTTACTGGGTCCTGGCTGCTCCAGGATTTTGTCACTCTCAGTCAATGCCATTAGTCCTTGGCACTGGCAGTCTTCTTGTTCATAAATAGACTCCATTATTTGCATGAATTCTTCTTCTTCTTCTTCAGCAAACAGCCCTATGTATGCCTCAGCATCAGACTCAGTTTCTGAAGAAGAGATATCTGATAGAGTCTTCTCCTTCTTGGCAACAAAAGACTTCTCTTTCTTGCCTTTAAAATGAGTCTTCTTCTTGTCACTAGACTCTTTTCTCTTTTCAGGACAATCTGCAATAACATGGCCTTGTCTATTGCAGCAATAGCATACTATCTTTGAACCAGTTGCCTTGCTAGATTTTGTCCACTTCCTGTCTTTCTTTGAAGCATTTTTATCCTGATAAAAATCTTCTTTTCCTTTTGAAGTAGAAGGCCTTGACCTCCACTGTTTCTTCTTCAAGAATTTTTGAAAGTGTCTAGTGAAGGCAGCAAAGTCTTCATCACTTTCACTGCTTGCAGATTTGGTGCTGACTGACTCATCTGACTCTGATTCAACTACCTTTGGAGGTGGAGTTGATGACTTATTCCTGCACTTTCTGGAGGCTTCTGTCTTGAAGGCTACTGTTCTTTCCTTGTGTTCAGTTCTTGTTGATTTCTCCTCCTCTTTCCTCACTGTCAACTGCATTTCATATGACAATAATTTGCCAAACAGTGTAGGTGGAGGAATTTCTCCCAACTTAGTCATTTCTCTAATGGCACAGATCTTGGTGTCCCAATCTTTGGTTAGGGACCTTAAGAACTTATCATTTAGTTCATAGTTACTGAACTCTCTTCCATAAGACATGAGTTCATTCACTATTCTGTAGAACTTCTTATAGCACTCAGTTATGCTATCACCCTTTCCTTGTCTAAAACTTTCATACTCCTGATTTAGCAAGGATTTTCTATCTTGTCTAACTTCTTTAGATCCTTCCATATACACAATAAGAGTGTCCCACATCTCTTTGGCTGTCTTACAGTGTATAAGATTCTGAAATGTTGCATCATCTATGGCACTCACTATAATGTTATGTGCCCTTTTGTCCATGGTGGCTAGGACAATCTCATCCTTAGTCATTTCAGAGAAATCCTTTGGGGTTCTCTGATTTGCATCTAGAACTGATATCTTTATGGGCACATAAGGCCCCTCCTTGACTGTGATGTATATCCTAGGGTCAGAGGCTTCCATAAATAGCCTTACCCTTTCCTTCCAGATCCCAGAGATCTCTTTCCTGCATATGGGCAATTTCATGGAACCCAATTCCTTGTGATTTTCAGAGGAACCCATGGTTCTTGATTTTCTTGAATCTGTATTTTGACTTAGACTGAATCTGCCAATCAGGATCTCCTCAGACTGTTAGTCCTTTTTGAGGAACCTCCCTCTGATACCACTTGAAAGAAATAGTACCTAAACACCTAGAGGGGGGGTGAATAGGTGACCTAATCCTTTTTAAACTTTAATGGCAGCAATCAGTTATATCACAGAATTCTAACTACTTTTGCACAGCAATTACACAAGCATTCACAATCACAGCACAATCACAGCAGACACAGTGTTTTATAGTGGTTCCCCAAGCATTGGGTACATCCACTTTCCCTCTTTGCCTATCTAGCAGTGTACTAGATTCGGCCAAACTTCTCCACTAGCTCAGAACCCAAATTGGTTCCTACACCTCAGGCCCAAGGCCCTACAACTCAGCTTTTCCACAAAGCCTACACTCAGCCACAAAGGCCTACACTCAGTCAACCAAGGCCTACACTCAGCCAATCAAGGCCTACACTCAGAGATTTCAATCTCCTACACTCAGGCTCTCAAGCCCTACCCTCAGCCTTTATAATTACAGGCTTACAATTCACTCAGATCCAAAGGATCCTACAAGTTAAAAATGATTTTACAAATATTAACTCAACAACTCAGAAACAAGAGAGGGGAGTTGAGAGTTTCTTGATGAGTTCTTGTAAGAACTCAGCTGGATTCAATCTGACTTAGCTTTCTTCAAAGCTTCTTGAAAGTAGAACTGAATAAGAATGAATCCTCCTGCAGTTGATCCTTGATCTCTGCTTCTTAAGATTCAGAATATATCTGAACCCTTCTTCTCAGCCTAGTTCCAAAGGCTGATTTCTTGGATGGAGCCCTCTCTCACCAACTTCTTAGATCTGCACAGCTAGATCTTCTTGATTTGATACTTGATTAATAACTCTGTGAACCACTTTAATAACTTGTTCAACAACAATCTGATCCACCTTCTCAACTACTTGAACAACCAGTTTCTGTAAACTGTATGAGCCTATTTATAGGCCTTCTTCATGGTAACCGGCTGGTCCGGTCCATAACTGAATTCTGACATCTCTGACAGGTGCTGTAGACCGGCTGGAACGGCAGCTGTCAAGTCATCCAGTCAATTCTTGAAAATCTCTAACTGTCTGAAAGTGTCGAGACTTTCTGTCTTTAAGTGTCGACACTTATAGACCAAGTGTCGACACCAGTTATGTAAGTGTCGACACAAGTCTACAAGATATCGACACAACTCCTTGTGTTGTAGATACTATGTCTCGACACAGATTCTTCTTCATGTGTCGACATTGAAATTGAGTGTCGACACAAGTACTTGATCTTCTATCTTTTGCTGAATTCTTCTAAGTGTCGACACATCACCTTTGTGTCGACACAACTTCTTGTGTTAAATCTGTTAAGTGTCGACACTGCTTCTTGGTGTCGACACATAGTCTTCTATGTTGATACTTGCTAAGTGTCGACACAGCTCCTTGTGTCGACACTTGATTCTTCTGTTGAGACTTCAGCTGAGTGTCGACACATTCCCTTAGTGTCGACACTTGTACTTAGAATAATTTGATGATCTTGCTGTTCTTTACTAAGTGTCGACACAGCTCCATGTGTCGACACTTTCTTCAAGTGTAGAGTCTTCAGCTGAGTGTCGACACATTGTTCTAGGTGTCGACACTTACTTCATGTGTTGACTCTTCTGTTGAGTGTCGACACTTTGTTCTTGGTGTCGACACTTTCTTCAAGTGCTGACTCTTCTTGTTGTGTGTCGACACATTGTTCTTGGTGTCGACACTTTAACTTAGTTTATGCTGACTTTTGCTGAGTGTCGACACAGCTCCAAGTGTCGACACTTTCTGGTGTAGACACAGCTTCACTGGGTGTCGACACAGCTCCTTGTGTCGACACTTTCTGTCTGCACTTTTCTTCACTGAGTGTCGACACAGCTCCAAGTGTCGACACTTTCTGTCTGGTGTCGACTCTGCATCCCAGGTGTCGACACAATGACTCCAAGTGTCGACACTGCTTGTCTGGGTGTCGACACAAGTCTTCTTGAGTGTCGACACTTTCCCTCTGGGTGTCGACACATGAACTTAGAAACTTTTTGATTCAGTCCAATAATTACTTAACCTGCACAAGTAAACTCAACATACATCAAATACATTATGATGTATATAATTGAGTTGGGTGAGGCTTCTTCAAATCAGGTACATTTAACCAATGTACCCAACAACCTTGTCGTCCCCCTCCGCTAAAGAAGATGAAGAAGACGATGATGGTCTCCAAGGGTAGACAACAACAACAACAAACATACATACATGAGCTTGCCAGAGACCACGCCGGAGAAGGATCTGAGCGGAGGCGACCCGTGCGCCTCCCCCCCCCACCCGCCCAGGAGTTTGCAGGACGCGAAGTAGGCCTGCCGAAGGATCACCGGAACTATGGTCTCGAAGGGAAGGCCAAGGACCGGCTTGGCGAGCCGATGGTCCAATGTGATGAGCAATCTCAACGAGTCTCCATCTCCTCTCTCCTTCCCTCCTGGTCGGAGCGCCACCCTCCCAGCGGGCATGCTTATGCCCTAGGATTCGGGCTAATGGTCACGAGGACACTGCGGCCTATAATGACATGAGCCTCCAGCAGCTCGCCCATGAGAGCTCGCAAGCTCAAATGCGCGTGTTGGAGCACACGCACATGTCGACTCGTCGCAGCTTCCACCTCAGCCACAACTTGGCGAAGGCGGAGCAGGAGCGGGATGTCGCGAAGCACAATGCTACTGACCTGGCGAAGCGGTTTGGGATCGCCGAGAACATCATCAGCAACAATGCTGGCGGGGTGGTAAGTGTCGGCTGACCCCTTCTCCTTTTTACTTAGGTTTTCCACAATTTCTTTCCTTACCTTTCTCGCAATGTGGGATGCCGAGACCGCGAGCCGCAAGCGCGCTCGCGCTGCCGAGCTGGAGGAGAAGAACAAGGCACTGGAGGAGCAGAACAAGGGGCTCCAGGGCGAGATCGCTAGCCTAATGGACATCATCCTCCTCCCCTCTGGCGGCCTGTCGGGCGCCCCGGTCTAGAGGCCAAAAATCTTCAGTGAGGCGGAGGTCACCAAGAAGCTGTGTGCCAACTCCATCAGCACAATCGACTACACCCTGCAAGTCATGCGAGACATGCAGGTGTTGACGGAAGGTTGTGAGGAGATGACTGTGAGGGACTTGATGCCGGATTTTTTCTCCCCTCCCGCTTCCCCCTGGCGAGAAGGAAGATAGCTTCGGCTCGCTCTTAAAGGATGTATCCGGCTTTGACGGCAATTCTGGAGGGGAGAGGGAGAGGTAGCTCGCCCACCCACCCCCACCCCTTTTTTGCTTTATTTCTGTAAATCTCTCTCCCCTTTTTTGTAACCTCACCGAGGCGAGCTTCTTTTTGTATTGTACTCGCACGCGCGTCGCCCCTTCACTGTGCAACCTCATTATGATAGCATTCGCCGTTATAAGGTACTTGAGTTAGGATATGTACCCGCACAGAGACACCAAGACCTCGCCAGCCTTAGGTAGTAGAAAGTAGACCACTCGCCGTGCTGGGCTCGCGACCACCCTGCTCACCAGCGAGGTTCTTTCCGTTTAGAGATTCGTTCTAAAATCTCCCAAGTAAAATCTCGATGGGGTGGAGTGTAGTTGCTGAGAACAGCCTCGGCTTGCCATCTTTGACCTTGCCTTAGGTAATACCACCCCTTAGTAGTTGCCGAGATCCTGACTCGCCACTACCTCCTCGCCTGGGGATTGTTTGGTCTGACACCCCCCAGCATCTGACCCAAGTTCAAATTCAGATGCCTTGTGTTGGTTGGCAAGAGTAGCTCAGGACTTGGTTCTGAAGAAACAACTTCACCCACCGAGGACTCCTGCTCTGCCAGCTAGATGAAAGCCTGACAACGGGAACAGCTCAGGACTTAGAACCAGAGCAAGAACATTGTCCACTGAGGACCCCTGTCCTGCTAGCTAGGTGAAAGCCTGGCAGTGGGAGCTGCTCGAGACATAGAGCTAGAGCAAGAACATCATCCACAGAGGACCCCTGCCCTGCCAGCTAGGTGAAAGCTTGACAGTGGGAGTAGCTAGGGACTTAGCTCCAGAGTAAGAACAACATACACCGAGGACCCCTGCCCTGCTAGCTAAGTGAATGCCTGACAGCGGGTGCAGCTCGGCACTTCGATCCAGAGCAAGAACAGTGTCCACAGAGGACCCCTACCCTGCCAGCTAGGTGAAAGCCTGACAGCGGAAGCAGCTCGGGACTTAGCTCCAGAGCGACCACCGGGCGCTACCACCGACCCAATCAGCTAGGTGAGAGCCTGACGGGGAGTGTTGAGCATCAACCGGACTTTCCTTTGGCCAACCACCAGGCGCTACCACCATCCCAATCAGCTAGGTGAGAGCCTGACGGTGGGTGTTGAGCATCAACCGGACTTTACCTTGGCCAACCACCGGACACTACCACCAGCCCAATCAGCTAGGTGAGAGCGTGACGGCGGGTGTTAAGCATCAACCAGACTTTCTGTTGGCCAACCACCAGGCTCTACCACAGGCCCAATCAGCTAGGTGAGAGCCTGACGGTAGGTGTTGAGCATCAACCGGACTTTCCCTTGGCCAACCACCGGGATCTACCACCGGCCCAATTAGCTAGGTGAGAGCCTGATGGCGGGTGTTGAGCATCAACCGGACTTTCCCTTAGCCAACCACCGGGCGCTACCACTGGCCCAATCAGCTAGGTGAAAACCTGACGGCGGGTGTTGAGCATCAACCGGACTTTCCCTTGGCCAACAACTACGCACTACCACTGGCACAATCAGCTAAGTGAGAGCCTAACGGCGGGTGTTGAGCATCAACCAGACTTCCTCTTGGCCAACCACCCGGTGCTACCACCAGCCCAATCATCTAGGTGAGATCCTGACGGCGGGTGTTGAGTATCAATTGGACTTTTTATTCAACCAAGTCTCATGTTATTCCTGCCAAGCAAAGGAATCATTAGCAAACAATAAGATTGTGAAAAAAGCTCTCATTACTTTCATGGTTAGAATCGCTTTAGGTCATCGCCGCTCCAGGCATGGCTGAGGGGTTCCCCCTCTACATCTTGAAGGTGATATCCTCCTGACTTCAAGATCTCTCGGATTACATAGGGACCTTCCCAGTTGGGATTCAGCTTGTCGACGGATGCCGACCTTCCGGCCGCATCGACCTTCTTCAAGACCAAGTCCCCTTTTGCAAATTGCTTGATTCTGACATGCTTGTCAAAATACTTAGTCATTCGCTGCTTGACCTCCTCTTGACGGATAGCTGACAAGTCACGCAGCTCCTCCACCATATCAAGGGAGAGCCGAAGCTTATGCTCGTTCTCGGTCCGCCACTCTTCTCCACCTACTTCTGCCTCAACCACCTGAGGTGTCCGGACCTCGAATTCTATGGGGAGTACTGCTTTGCAGCCATGAGAGAGTTTTAAATGGGTCCCCCCCCCCCCCGTGGCAGTGTTTAGGGTCATCCTCAGGGCCCAGAGGACTGAAGGAAGTTGTTCTACCCAGCACCCCTTCAAGTTCTCCACCTTCTTCTTTAGGTTGTTCACGATGATCTTGTTCGCCGCCTCCACCTGCCTGTTACTACCGGATGATGGACCAACGCGACCCTGAGATCAATCCCAAGTTGCCCGCAGAAACTGATAAACTCGGTGCTGGCAAACTATGGCTCATTGTTTGTGACAATGTCCTAGGGCAGTCCATGTCGGCAGATGATCTCTCCTCATACAAAGTTCCATATTACCTGGGAGGTCACTTTGGCTAATACCCTTACCTCCAAGCACTTAGAGAAATAATCGATCATGACCAGCAAGAACCTCCTTTGCCCACTGGACTGAGGGAAGGGTTATACCAGGTCCATTCCCCAAATGGCGACGGGACAGGGTGTAGTGATGCTTATGAGTCGCTGGGCCAGTAGTAGCTGGAGAGGGGCAAACAACTGGCACTTGGGGCACTTCTTTGGGAATTCAACGACATCCTTGCTCAAGGTCGGCCAGAATTACCCTTGCCTGACTATCCTTCCTTACAAGGTATTGCTCCCCGAGTGACTCCCGCACTATCCGGAATGGACTTCTTCTAAGATCCTCAGGACTTCCCTCTCAGCCACGCAATGTGCCAATAGCCCTGAGGGGGTCCTGTGATATAACTTTTTGTCGCACATAAGGTAGTATGCTGACTAATGCTTGAATCGCTTCTTATCCATCCCCTCCGGGAACTCCCCCGTGGATAGGAAGTTGAAAAAAGATCCATCCACGACGGGTGTCAGTCCACATTCATTATCTCCCCCTCCTCGATGGATGGGAGGAACAAGTCAGTGATGGTTCCCCCCACCTGTGGTCCATACTTGGCCAATTGGTCGACCTGCTCGCTTTCCTCCTACGACACATGTCGGATGGAGAAGGTCTGGAACATACCAATGACTCCCTTCACCTTTGTCAAATATAGTTGGAGAGTAGACTCCCTTGCCTCAAAATCCCCATTGATCCGAGAGTCCACCACCATAGAGTCTGTGAGGACCTCCACATCATGTACCCTCAGCTCCCTAGCTAGGTGCAACCCTACTATTGTTGCTTTGTACGAAGCCTGATTGTTAGTGATGGGAAAGTGCACGACTACCATCTGCTCGATCCTCGATCACTATGGGCTCTCAAAGATCACCCCTACCCCCAAGGAATGTCTCCCTGAGGCGCCATCCACCATCACCTTCCAAGGAACTGGGCGACTGAGTTCCGCCACCGCCACCTTGACCACGTAATAAGCAAGATAGTCGGGCATTGCCTGGGCCATGATCGAGAGGTGGGGAACAAAGGATATGTCGAACTCACTCAGTTCCACCGACCACTTTTCCAACCTCCCTAAATGGTCCACCCCCCTCAAAGATGTTGCAGAGGGGATGGGTTGTCACCACCCGATGGAGTGTGCCTGGAAAGAGGGTCGGAGCCTCCGGGCCAAGATGACCAGAGCGAAGTCCAGCTTTTCTAAGATCGGGTATTGGAGTTCTGCTTTCCTCAAGACCCTGCTCACGTAGTAGATAGGCAACTACTTCTTCCCTTCTTCCCGGACTAGGACAGAGCTTACTGCCTCGATCCCGACCCCAAGGTACAAGGATAGATCTTCCCCCTCCTCAGACCCTTGGAGGAGTGGAGCCTGGGTCAACTGACTCTTTAAGGCTTGGAATGCCTCCTCGCATTCTCAGGACCACTCGAAGTTCTGGCCCTCTCTCAGCGCCTTGAAGAAGGGAGAGCACTTCTCTTTTGCCCGAGAGAGGAACCTGCTAAGTCTTGCCAACTTTTCCGTCAGTCGCAGAACCTACTTGGCATTTTGCGGTAATCCCAACTCCATGATTGCCTTGACTTTGTCAAGATTAGGCTTCACCCCTGCAGGAGTAAGAAGATGACCCGAGAACTTCCCCCTGCTCGCCCCGAAGACACACTTCAAGGGGTTCAACCTCATCTTATACTTTCGCAAGGTACCGAAGGTCTCCTCCAGATCTCTGAGGTGAGAATC
The DNA here is from genome assembly GCA_039583875.1 of Platanthera guangdongensis. Classification (NCBI taxonomy): domain Eukaryota; kingdom Viridiplantae; phylum Streptophyta; class Magnoliopsida; order Asparagales; family Orchidaceae; genus Platanthera; species Platanthera guangdongensis. Next base: position 208,466,959 of record CM077163.1, on the reverse strand, counting down.
CACCTCCCGGTTCTTGATCATAAGATCATCCACGTAGACCTCCATTTTCCTCCCTTTTTGCTCTTGGAATATTCGATCCATCTTTTTTTGATACGTCGCCCCTGCATTCTTTAACCTAAAGGGCATCATCTTGTAGCAGTAGCACCCATCTTCGGTGATGAATGAGACATCTTTTATGTCAGGTGGGTGCATCCTAATTTGATGATAACCTGAAAATGCATCCAAAAAGATCATCACAGAAAAACCGACGGCTGAGTCAACCAGTGCGTCGATCTGAGGCACGGGATAACCATGCTTAGGACATGATTTATTTAATAAAGAAAAATCAACACACATCCTCCACCAGTTGTCTCCTTTTTTTACCATTATAACATTGGAGACCCAGCCAGGGTATTGGATTTCGGACACGAACCCGGCCTTGAGGAGCTGGGCCACCTCCTCTCTGAAGAGTTCAGCTAGCTTGTCCGCGGTGGATCTCCTCTTTTGCTAAATGGGGTGAGCCTCTGGATCTAGGATGAGATGGTAGCAGGCAACATCCGCATTGATCCCAGGCATCTCGGTCATGCTCCATGCAAAGATGTTGATGTTCTTATGGATGCATTCCAGTATCCTCCTCTGGTCCTCCGAGCTCAACCCCCCGCTGACGCGCACCTTCTCCACCCGGCCCTCACAGGTGAGAACCTCCATCTCTACCACCTCTTCTACAGCCTCCAGCCGGGACTACTCCTCCCACTCGTTGGCAGCCCCCTCACCTGGGACTAGAAACTCCTCCTTAGCTTCCTCCACGAACATCACCTAGGCCGGCTCCTCCAGAACTCCTTCCACCACCTCCACCTGGGTGCGGATATTCGCCACTTCCATCTCCTCTGCCTCTACTCTGGCCTCCTACCTAGACACTCCTCCATTCTCCTTTCCATCTCTTCGACTCCACCCTGCCAAGAGATGGAGTTCACCGCAGTCACATAACATTCCTTGCCACTTTGGGATATCCTCGGACCTAGATCCCCTCGGCACTGAACTTCAAGCATTGATGGAAGGAGGAGGGTACGCAGTGGAAGGTGTGGATGAGGGGTCGTCCGAAGATGGTGTTTTAGCTGCTGGGGCGTCCACGATGACGAATCTGCAGTTCCTGAATTGACCCCCCCCCCCCCCCCCCCGGATGATATGGAGTCCCACTTCTCCTTCCTCTCTCCCGAGAACCCGAACAGAGGTCCATCCGACGCCAACACCCTCCGGGCCTCCACCTTCATCGCGTCAAACACCTTTTTGAAGATGACGTTGACCGAGCTCCCGTTGTCGATGAGGGTCCGGAGACAGTGAAATTCTCGACCGAGATCTGGATGACCAACGCTTCGCAAAAAGGATCTTCATGATTCGGCATATCTTTCCTTGAGAATGTGATCTTCTCATTTGGGGTGGGGTTTGGGATGTGGAGCCAATGCTCTGACTGTACATGGTGTGAAGGCTAGCCTTGCGGGCAGCTTCAATTCCCACCCCCTCATCCTTGGATCACCCTGATCCCTCCTCGAGCTCTGACATCAGCCCAGTCCTTGCAACTGCCATCCTCTCCCCTGGGCAAGACCTCCTCAATCTTCACCACCTGGCAGGGTTTTTGTTGTTGCTCCTTATTCCCCCTCATATCGAGAAACTTCGGGCAAGTGGTCGCGGCATGGCCCTCTTCCTGGTGGAAGTTACAATAGGGCAACTCCACCCTGACTTCTCGTCGCCTCCTCTGCTGTCCTCTCCTCCTCCCCTGGGCTATCGTCATAGCCTGACGTTGATGGGGGAGAGGAGGCCTCTGGCCCTGCCTCCAGCCTGGAGGGTTTAACTGGCCCTAGCGCCCTGACGGTTGTCTCCTCCTTGGAAACCTCTCCGCTGGCCTTGGTCCTGCTACTTCTGCTGCCTCCAACCGAGCCAATTATTCGGCTCCTGGTGTAACGCCCTGAAACTCACAAGAGCGACAGGTAGCGTTTCGAATCAAGTTTGGAACTTTGTAGGGGTTACACGGCCTGGGACATGGGCGTGTCCCAGGGCGTGTCGTGCTCGGGTCGACGATCTGGCCGAGAGGTCGACGAATTTTGGAGTCGACGATCGCCGAGCAGCAAACACGGCCTGAGACATAGGCATGTCCCAGGCCGTGTCCTTCACGGAGTGAAGTTGAGACGTGTCATGGGAGACACACGGTTTTGGTGTACGGGTCATGTCGGGTAGACATGGGCATGTCAAATTCTGACACGGGCGTGTCGAGTACCTGTGTCCCTTGTGGGTCGTTCTTGGTCCTGTGTCGATGGAAGAACACGCCCGGGAACACGTGCATGTATTGGATGACACGGGCATGTCGATCCTGACATGGGCGTGTCGAGAGCCCGTGTTCTTTTCGGGACGTGTTGGTTTCGACGGCGAATGGGGAACACGGCCCTGGACACGGGCGTGTCACAGGCCGTGTTCGGCCCAGATTTTGGATTTCAAGTCCGGATCGTGGCCGTCCGTTTCCTTATTTTGGGATACGACTGTTGGGGGTTGTTCCTGATGGGATATACCCGGGAATAGGGTTTCAAAGCCCTCATTTCTCTTACTCAATCTCTTTCTAAAGTTCTAGAGAGAGGGGAGAGCAAGGAAGAAGAAGGAGGCTAGATCCGGTCACCGGCGGAGCTTCGGAGCTCCAAATCACAAGCCGACTTCGGATCTACGGAGGCGAGGACAACGCGGTGCTTTGCATCTGCATAGATTTCTATGGCGCCAAGGAAAAATGCTAGAGTAATGATTCTCATCCTAGGATATGTGAAATCCTCTTTTCCTTTGCATACGAAGCCCACTCTCGCGAGTTTGCGGTGAGTTTGAGGCGTTCCTTCGGGTAGACATGAATAGTCCCTGTTATGTACATATAGGTTCCTTAATCGAGAACGGACATAGGCATGATGTGTGAATCCTGCCCGGACAAGTTGGTCTGGATCGGTGATATTGCATTGCATGAATGGCCGAAGAAGACTCCGCGCGAATGATTGTTTTTCAGGTTTTCTACGTGGTAGATTGTAATAGGGAGCCTTGGGGACTAACTCCAAGGTACACCCAGAAAACTGGGTAGATGCGTGATTCTGCCAACATGGTGGCCTGGGAGCCAACTTGAACATAACCGGGTTATGTGAAGTGTGTGATGGAAACGGGACTCGGGGAGGTTTGACCCGCGCATATAGCTTAAATTGATGTTGCGGTGTGAGCAACGGGTCAGGCGGAACCGTACCCACTCTATGTCGTTCTGTAACACCCCTATCTGTCGCATAACATGTAGTAGTAGGTCCGGCCAGGGCCCGACGTCATATACCACAGATAGACCGGGTGGTTACTCAATGGAATACCATCCAACTAATAACCAACGCCCTACACAGAGTCATTCTAGCAGAAGCAATTATTAAAAGATGCAAATTAAATAACCCAGCCACAAGCATGAATGTCCACTACAAAACCCAATAGGAATGAAGTACAATACACAAGTACAATGACCTTAAGGCCTTACAATTGTTTACTTAAATAAAATGTGTCTTCCATACCACGGCACGCAGGTCAGTCACACATGAATAAACAAGTAAACACTCAAAATTTGGCCTTCGAGGACCGTCTCAGCAACTTGGGATTTAGCCCGTTATTTACCGCTCGGCTCCGCCGCACCTGCAAGCAACAATCCACCGTAACGGTGGCAAACAAAAGCAACGGTCAGCTATGCTGACCAAATTATAACGATCCCGCCCCCATAATCGGGGCGGCGATGCTCTTTCCCTGCACTTTGTTAGCATGACCAAGCAATATAGAGAATAAACACTTCATCACAGGCATGGGCACACACGGCCTCACACCCCGGGCTCTCAGGACACATTCTCGGTGAACACGGTCAAAGTCCGCTGACTCACCACCTCCCCATGGACGGCAATATCTAGTGAGCATTTGGTCTTTCTGGCCACTGCCTAAGACCCTCCATCTATGCCAACGGCGAGTACCATGTACCTTAGGTCTCTCTAACCGAACCACATAGATCGGGTACGGTTCCGCCTAACCCGTTGCTCACACTGCAACATCAACTTAAGGCATCTGCGTGGGTCAAGCTTCCACGAGTCCCGTTTCCATCACACACTTCACATAACCCAGTTATGTTCAAGTTGGCTCCCAGGACACCATGTTGGCAGAATCACGTATCTGCCTATTTTTTCGGGTGCATCTTAGAGTTAATCCCCAAGGCTCCCTGTTGCAATCTACCACGTAGAAAACTCGAAAAACAAACATTCGCGCGAAGTCTTCTCCAGCCATTCATGCAATGCAACATCACTGATCCAGACCAACTTGTTCGGGTAGGCTTCACACATCATGCATATATCTGTTCTCAATTACGGACTCTACATGTACACAACGGGGACTATTCATGTCTACCCGAAAGAATGCCTCAAACTCACCGCAAACTCGTGAGAGCGGGCTTCCTATGCAAAGGAAAAGAGGACTTCACATGTCCTAGGATGAGAATCGTTACCCTTGCATTTTTCCTTAGCGTCATGGAAATTTATGCAGATGAAAAGCACCGCAATCTCCTTGCCTCCGTAGATCCGAAGTCGACTCGCGATTTGGAGCTCCGAAGCTCCGCCGGTGACCGGATCTAGCCTCCTTCTTCTTCCTTGCTCTCCCCTCTCTCTAGATCTTTAGAAAGAGATTGGTAAGATTAAATGAAGGATTTCCAACTCTTAACCCGGGTATATCCCATCAGGAACCACCACCAGCCGTCGGATCCCAAAGTAACGAAACGAACGGCCACGATTCGGGCTTGAAATCCAAAATCTGGGCCGAACATGGCCTATGACAAGCCCATGTCCAGGGTTGTGTTCCCCATTCGCCGTCGAAACCGACACGTCTTGAAAAGAACACGGGCACCCGACACGCCCGTGTCAAACTTGACATGCCCGTGTCATCCAGAACACAGTTGTGTACTATGCCGTGTTACTCCATCGACACAGGACCAACACCAACCCGAGAAGCACACGGGTCTTGGACACGCCCGTGTCCCAATTGACACGCTCGTGTCTACCTGACACGGCCCGAGTGTCGACCCCGTGTAACACCCACGCAACAGCCCGGCTTCAACCCGAGAAGGACATGGCCTATGACACCCCCGTGTCCCAGGCCGTGTTGCTGCTCGACGATCGTCGACTACAAAATTCGTCGACCTCTCGACCAGATCGTCGACCCAAGCACGATACGCCCTGGGACATGCCCGTGTCCCAGGCCGTGTGCCCCCTGCTAAATTCCAAACTTGGCTCAAAACGCCTCTCGTTGCTCTTTTGAGTTTTGGGGCGTTACAACTCTCTCCCTTTTAAAAGAATTTCGTCCCCAAAATTACATAAAGGAAAGATAAACACAAAAACTTAAATGGTACCCGAGTGGAATAACTCCGGGTACTCCACAAGCATGGTCTGCTCTCGCTCCCACGAGAGCTCCTCCCGACCGCAGTTGTCTCAACGGACCTTGACCATCCTGATCTCTTTGTTGAGTAGCTGTTTGACTTTCGAGTCCTCAATTCGTACGGGCTTGACCTTCGTCGTCAACCCATTATCCACCGGCACTTGATCCATCGCAATCACATGCGAAGGCTCTTGCACCGCCTTCCGTAGCACTTATATATGGAATACATCGTGTAGACCACTAAGCTCCACTGATAGCTTCAGTCGATACGCTGCTTCGCCAATCCGCTCCATAACCTCAAATGGTCCAAGGTACCTCAAGCTTAGCTTCTTTAAGCGCCGCACCCGCGAGATACCCTTGAATGACTTGATCTTCAAGTACACCCAGTCGCCAACACCGAACTCCACATTCTTGTGCTTGGCATTATAGTACTTAGCCTGGCGGTCATGAGTGATTAGCAACCTTTCCCGAATGGTTCGCACCAACGAAGTAGCATCTTCCACCTCTTGTCGCTTGTACAACTTTGACTCGCACGTTTCCAACCAAGACAACGGCGTGCAACATCTTCTACCATAAAGGGCCTCGAAGGGCGCCATTTGTATACTTGCCTGGTAGCTATTGTTGTATGCGAACTCCACCAAGTATAGGTGGTCTTCCCACTGCTTCCCGAAATCTAGGACGCACATGCGAAGCATGTCTTCCATCGTCCTATTGACCCTCTCGATCTGCCCATCCATTTGCGGATGAAAGGTTGTGCTAAAATTCAGTTTTGTTCCCAACATCTGCTGCACCAACCTCAAATCATTGGACGTGAACCGCCCATATCGGTGACTCATGATGCCTCGGGGCACACCGTGAAGCCGTACTATGTTATCCACATATAACTTCGCCAGTTTCTCCACGGGATCATCCTTCCTATGTGGAATGAAGTGCTACACCTTCGTTAGACGATCTATGACCACCCAAATGGCATCGTTCCCTTTTTGCGACCTTGGCAGCCCGTGCACAAAGTCCATAGTAATCACGTCAAACTTCCACTCTGGAATACGCAAGGAGTTCAATAATCCTCCCGGCTTTTGGCATTCCACCTTCACCAAGGCGCATGTATGACACTTCGTCGTGTATAGTGCCACATCCTTCTTCAGTCCTGGCCACCAGAATAATTTCTTCACATTGCGGTACATCTTCGTACTCCCCGGGTGAATCGAGTACTTGGTATGATGCACCTCGTACAACAATTCCACCCTCAAAGTGCCCACATTTGGGACGCACAGACGAACGTCTTTCCAAATCAATCCATCCACAACCTCATATTGGGAATTTGAACTATCCAAAGCCTCTATCATGAGCTGCTTCAGCTGCTATCCACATCCAAAGCCTGCCGAATCCGATCAGCCATGTCATACTGAACTTCTGTCTCGTTCAATAGTGCTTCAGCACTTGACTGCTTGTCTACGCAAGAGATCTCCAACGCCTCCAACTCCTGAACCAACCACTTGTCATGGACCGATAGCCAATTGGCTTGAGCTAGGGCCCGGTGACTCAACGCGTCCGCAACCGCATTGCCTTTACCAGGCACATAATGGATCTTGAATGTGTAGTCGCCCAGCCACTCCATCCATATATGTTGCCACATGTTTAGATCCTTCTGATCCAACAAATATTTCAGGCTTTTATGGTCGGTATAGATATCGACCCTCACCCCATACAAGTAGTGCCTCCACAACTTCAAGGCAAAAATCACGGTCACTAACTCCAAGTCCTGGACCAGATAATTCCTCTCGTGTACTTTCAGCTATCTCAAACCATACGCCATCACACTTCCATGCTGCAGCAGCACACAACCCAAGCCACTGCCTGAAGCATCGCTATAGATCTCAAAACCTTCGGTCCCACTCGGCAAACTCAGCACAGGCGACGTAGTCAACCAACACTTCAACTCCTCAAAAGCCTGCGCGCATTCCGGCGTCCAAACGAACTTCTGCTCTTTCCTTGTCAAAGTCGTGAGGGGTAACGCTATCCGCGAGAAGTTCTCCGCGAAGCGCCTGTAATAGCCGGCAAGCCCTAGAAAACTCCGGACTTCCGCAACCGTAGCAAGCACGGGCCACTCTCGTATCGCAACAATCTTCACTGGATCCACCGCAATTCCCTCTCCACTGACTATGTGACCAAGGAATGCCACTGAGGATAACCAAAACTCGCATTTGGAGAAGACAATCACAAATGCAGATGCTTAAAGTGATCCTCTTCACTTTGCGAGTACACCAAAATGTCATCGATGAAGACGATCACAAAGTGGTCCAAGTACTCCCTGAAAGTCCTATTCATCAAATCCATGAACACCGATGGCGCATTCGTCAGCCCAAATGGCATGACTGTAAACTCGTAATGCATGTATCTCATACTAAAAGCTGTTTTGGGGATATCACTCTCCCTTATCCTCAGTTGATAATATCCAGACTTAAGATCCAACTTTGAGTACACCGTTGACCCGACCAACTGATCGAATAGATCATCAATCCTCGAGATCTGTTCTTCTCTGTTAGCTTGTTCAACTCTCGATAATCGATACATAGTCTCAAGCTTTCGTCCTTCTTCTTAACTGTAGAAACCGAACAGAGAACAAACCAAAATGGTTTTAACTGAAATTTTATTATCCGAAAAAGGTATCTATTACAAAGGTATGCCCTCCCTTATATAGAATGGAGGAGAGATGAGAGAATACAAATAAGAGATGTGGGACTAAAAATTTACAGGACTAAGCGGACTATACAAAACAAACCGCACAAGCCGCGCGGTTAGACAGCAGGACTAACCGCACGGCTACCACCAGAGAGGAAGAGAGACTGCCAGGGTAGACCGCCAGACCGCCCGGTCTCCAAGCCGGCTGAGACAAACCGCCAGACCGCGCGGTCTTCAACCCGCCAAGACAAACCGCCAGACCGCCCGGTCACCAACTTCAACACTCCCCCTCAAGCTGGAGCATATATATTGATCATGCCCAGCTTGTCGCAGATGTGGAAAAAGGAAGCGGACACCGACTTGGTGAAGATATCTGCCAACTCGTTGTCGGAAGTGACAAATGGAGTGCAAATCTGTTTCTTCAATATTTCTTCCCGAATAAAATGACAGTCGACTTCTATGTGTTTTGTTCTCTCATGAAAGACCGGATTTTTGGAAATGTGTATCGCGGCCTTATTGTCACAGAACATAGGAAGAGGATAGTTGTAGACCTCTCCTAAGTCAAGCATGAGAGCCCGCAACCACTTCAACTCACATGTAGTCGATGCCATGCTGCGATATTCCGCCTCTGCACTAGGCCTGGAAACGACAGACTGTTTCTTGCTCTTCCAACTCACAAGATTGCCTCCAACAAATGTGCAGAAACCTGAAGTCGATCTGCGGTCCCCTTTGTCATCCGCATAGCTTGAATCAGAGTAAGCTTCAACCCTTAGGTGACCATTCTTCTGAAATAGGAGTCATTTCCCTGGAGCAGCTTTAATATACTCTAATATCCTCAGAGCATATTGTAGATGACACTCCCTCGGAGCTTGCATGAACTGGCTCACCTTGCCAACAGCATAAGAGATGTCGGGTCTGGTTACCGTGAGATATATGAGCTTGCCCACCAGACGCCGGTATCTCGTAAGATCAGAGAGAAGAGGTGAGTCATCTGTCCAAGTTTTGTCTTCTCCAGCAGCCATAGGACAACATGCAGGTTTAGCACCAGTGAGTCCTGCCTCCTTTAAAAGATCAAGAGCATACTTACGTTGTGAAAGGACCATGGAGTTGGGCTTTCTAGAGATTTCAATCCCCAGAAAGTATTTCGGGGAGCCCATATCCTTTGTGACCAGATGTTGACGAAGGTGTTTCTTGGTCATCAATACCCCATCCTGGTCATCGCCAGTAAGAAGAATGTCATCAACATAAACCGCAAGAACAACAAGACCAGAGGCAGTTTTCCGAACAAACAAGGAGTGATCTGCTGAGCTTCTTGTAAAACCAATGGCCGCAACAATGCCACTGAACTTGTCAAACCAGGCACGAGGACTCTGCTTGAGGCCATAGATAGCCTTCTTTAGCCAGCATACCCGTGTCTCCCCCTGAGCAACATACCCAGGAGGTTGCTCCATGTAAACATCTTCCTGCAGATCACCATAGAGGAAGGCATTCTTAACATCTAGCTGCGAGATGGGCCAATCCCTGTTGACAGCCACAGAGAGAAGAACCCGAATAGTGCTGAGTCGAGCCACGGGAGAAAAAGTGTCAAAGTAATCAATCCCATAAGTTTGGGTAAAACCCTTGGCAACCAGGCGAGCCTTATAACGATCCACACTGCCATCCGGGAGAAACTTCACCACAAAGACCCAGCGACAACCAACAACATCTGTGCCGAAAGGAGGCGGAACAAGAGTCCAGGTACCCCGTTCAGTGAGAGTAGCAATCTCCTCATCCATGGCAACTTTCCAGTGAGGAATAGTAAGGGCCTCCTGGTAGGAACGGGGGGTGGCAGTGGCCGAGATAGCCAGTGCAAAAGCTCTGCGAGCAGGGGTAAGACGATCGTAGGAAACAACTACAGCAAGCGGGTGTTGGGTACAGGCCCGAACCCCTTTGCGAAGAGCAATCGGGAGATCGAGGTCAGCAGGTGCCTCAGTATCCGGAGTATCCGTGGTGGAGAGAGCTGGCCCGGGAGTAGAGAGAGATGGCAGCGGAGTGGAGGCAGAAAGCGGAGTAGAGGGTGGAGATGATGAGGATGGGGAAGATGGTGGAGTGGGTGGAGAGGGCGGAACATCAGTGGGAGCAGAGGGAATGGATGGGTTAGTATGAGAAGTAGGATCAGGAGGAGTAGAAGAGGAAGCAGGAGAGAAGTAAGATGCATTGGCAAAGAAGGTGACATCCGCAGAGACAAATTGCTTGCGGGTAACAGGGTCAAAGCAACAATATCCTTTCTGAGTGGGAGAGTAGCCCAGAAAGACACATTTGGTGGCACGTGATGAGAGTTTATCACGGGTGGCAGCGGGAGAGTGCACAAAAGCAGTGCACCCAAAGATGTGCAGAGGAAGAGGAAAGGGATCCTTGTCCGGATAAAGAATGGAGAAGGGGGTAGCACCGTGGAGAACTGTGGAGGGAAGGCGATTGATGAGATAGCAGGAGAGGAGGACAGCATAGCCCCAATAGGAGCGAGGAACATGCATTTTAGTCATCATAGTGCGAGCGACATCAAGGAGGTGACGGTTTTTGCGTTCCGCCACCCCATTTTATTGTGAGGTGTAGACACAGCTGGTTTGACGAATAACACCATGGTGAATACAAAAGGAGGAGAAGTCGTGGCTAAGATACTCCTTAGCATTGTCAGAACGAAAGAGTTTAATAGACGTATCAAACTGAGTCTTAACCATAGAATAAAAGGAGGTCCAAACAGAGAACAGCTCGGAGCGATCTTTGAGAAGATATACCCACGTACATTGAGAGAAATCATCAATGAAGGTGACAAAATAGGAACTACCCAGACCGATGGTGAGGTTAGGAGCGGGACCCCATATGTCAGAGTGAACGAGGTCGAACGGACGGGAAGAGCCCCGACTTTGCATTGGTGGGAAGGATGAGCGGTGATGTTTGCCAAGTTGACATGCATCACAGTTTAGAGGAGGATGATGAGGAGGGAGGTGCGGCAGGAGTTGTCGTAGAATTCGGGGAGGAGCATGTCCAAGGTGAAGATGCCATTGGAGAAGATCTGTAGAGGAGGAGGAGAAGGCGGATAGAGCAGAAACGTTGTCGAGGAAGTAGAGGCCACCACTCTCAGTCCCGGTAGCAATCGTCCGTTGGGAGGCCGGATCCTGAAAAGCACAAGAGGTAGGGGTGAATATGACAGAACACCGTAGTTGCTTGCATAAAGAAGTAACCGATAATAAATTGCACGGAAACTTGGGCACATAGAGGGTATCAGCCAAGCAGAGAGATGGAGTGACTTGAACCATGCCCGTCCCATGGACCGGGGAGGGAGATCCATCAGCAACAATGACCGGGGGCAACTGAGTATGTGTGTCAAGAAGAGAGAAACATTGAGGATTGCCTGTCATATGATTTGTTGCACCAGAGTCGATTAGCCATCTTTCGCGAGTAACAACATGAGCACTACCAGAAGAGGTGACCATGGAGGTGGACAGGCTGGAGGAGGGGAAAGCCATGGAAGCAAGAGAGGAGCAAACCGCGACGATAAGAACCAGCCGCGAGAAGAGAAAAGAGCACCAAGCCGGGCGAACAGAAAACAGGTCGTGCGGCTAGGAAGGCCGCTACCAAGAAGTAGAGCAAAGCAGAGGGAAAGAAGTTGCACGGCCTGAAAAAGTCGGGCGAACAGAGGAGAACAAGTCGCACGGCAAAAGATGAGGCCGGGGCGACTAGCAAGTAGGAGCGGGTAGAAGGCAACAAGAAGTAGAGTGCGGCGAATAGAGGAGATCGCGAAAACGGTTCGCGAGAAAAGGAAGGGGCAAAGCGCGCGGACAGGTCGCGTGGACAGACGGAGAATCAAGCGGCTAGAAAGTAGTCAAGGCCCAGCGGGGCAGAGGTCGCGCGGACTGAGAAGGCCGAGCGAACAGAAGAGAAGAGGAGGCAAGAAGCAGCGACTACAACAAGTCGCAGCAGGAGAAGAGAACCAAGGAGAAGCAAGCCGCGCGAACAGGGCGGCGGACAGAAGAGAGGGCAAGCCGCAAGACAGGTCGCGGAGAGCGGAAAACAAGCCGCGAGAATCAGAGAGCGCACACAATCAGGAGGAAACGACCGTGTCCTCTGATACCATGTAGAAACCGAACAGAGAACAAACCAAAATGGTTTTAACTGAAATTTTATTATCCGAAAAAGGTATCTATTACAAAGGTATGCCCTCCCTTATATAGAATGGAGGAGAGATGAGAGAATACAAATAAGAGATGTGGGACTAAAAATTTATAGGACTAAGCGGACTATACAAAACAAACCGCACAAGCCGCGCGGTTAGACAGCAGGACTAAACGCACGGCAACCACCAGAGAGGAAGAGAGACTGCCAGGGTAGACCGCCAGACCGCCCGGTCTCCAAGTCGGCTGAGACAAACCGCCAGACCGCGCGGTCTTCAACCCGCCAAGACAAACCACCAGACCGCCCGGTCACCAACTTCAACATTAACAAAGAGGACCCGGTGCGCTCCAAGGTGAAGAGCTTGGACGCACATACCCTTGATCCAACAACTCTTGAAGTTGCACCTTCAGCTCCGCCATTTCCTTAGGCACTAGCCAATACGGAGAGCGTGACATAGGTTTCGCACCTGGCACTAGCTCAATCGCGAAATCAATCTCCCGTTGAGGCAGGGCTCCAGGAAGATCGGCAGGGAACATATCAGGGTACTCAGCTACCACCGAAATATTATCCAATGTAGGCTTAGGTTTTGCAACCTCCACTAGCATAAAGAACAGCTCTGCACTAGCACGGACCGCCTTCACCACCTGAAGAGCAAACATCAAAGTCTTGCTCGACCCCTTCAAGGCCGTAAAAGTCATCTCACGACCTGCTCCCAACTTGACTTCCTTGCGACCGCAATCAATAAAATCTTGCTGCTCCGAGAGCCAGTCCATGCCAAATATTACGTCGAATTCCTCCAACGGCAGTAACGACGCTAGAAAATGGAACTCCTGACTCCCAATACGAATCTCAATGCCACAGATTCTCTCCACGCGTATCGAACACCCATTCGGCAACAACACATCCAGTTTGTCCTTCGCCATCGAAGAAGGTACTCTGATGCACGATATGAATCCTTCGGACAAAAAGGAGTGTGAAGCTCCTGTATCAAAGAGTGCTCTAGCCGGATTCTCGCAAATCAAAACAAATCCTAAACAAGCAGTGGTAAGGTAACACACGCATAATAAGTATTTAAAAAATTAACTTGCTATAAATTTAAACCGTACCTGTCACCACATCCGCTTATTTTATGGCCTCCTACTGGCCAAGATTATAAACTCTTGGTTGAGCCGGAGCATAATGGGATGTGGTTGACTCCACCGCCTTGCCCTTCTCTTCATATGTTGCTTTCGGCTTACTTTAGGACTTGGGACGCACGCTCCAGCAGTCACGAGCAAAGTGCCTCGGCTTCCCACAAGTAAAACATCCGCCTGGGGTCTGACCCTTAGTCGCCCCAGAAGCACCAGAAGAAGGGGTTGGACCCAAAGTCCTAGCCTTCTTATTGAACTTGTGATACTCAGACTTCGCATTAGCCGGCACTTTGAACTCTGTCCACTTCTCACCAGAGTTTTTCTTTGCTTGCACATTTTTCAAGTCCTTCTCCAAAGACCGAACCGTATTGACCCGGGTCAAGAAGCCCTGCGTCATCGGCCCCGAGAACAGTAGCCTTAAGTCATCTCTTAGACCTTTGTAAAAACGGTTGGTCTTACGCTCCTCATCCGCGAATGTAGAGCTAGTATACCAACCAAACCGAGTAAACTCGTGGAGATACTCATCCACGCTACTATCTCCATGCACCAATTTCAGGAACTCATTCTCCAATGCTACCATCTGCGCCGAAGGGAGGTACCTTGCCAAGAACAGTCTCGAGAACTCCTCCATCAAGACGTCCTTCAGTTGCCTTCCTCTCAAGAAATGCAGCTCTAAACCTTCCCACCACAGCCTCGCATCCTCGGCCAACAGGAATGTAGTAATAGTGGTCATCTGTCACTCCTCCATTTCAGTAGCTGTTAGGACTCTCTTCACTCGGGAGAGCCAGTCTTCAGCTTGAGATGGGGTTCCCAACCCCAAGAGTACAGGAGGATTAAAGCTCATAACATGCTTGAGCTGCCTTTCAGTTGCTCGACTCGGCACCAAATGCTCCACCACTACCTGCTCCATTCTTCTCGATTCATCCCTTTGAAGCGGTACCTGCTCCATCGTAGGAGCAGGATGCTATATTTGCCTTGCAGGTTACGCATTGATCATGGCAAACACTGCTTCAGCAACCAATCGTATGGTTTCAGCCGAGGGAGGTGTTGCAGGAGCATCATTTGATGCACTACTAGCCTCAGAAACTAGACGTTCTGACGGCCCTGCACCGCTTCTGGTCACCTATAGTTGCACAAAACCTCGTTAAGCGACGAAACAAAATTACAAAACACAATTATAGGAACGCACAGGTTCCTCAAACACGTGTATTTTCATTCCTAAGTGGACATTCATGGGTTCTTTTGATGTTATAACAATAACGCATACACATGTGCTCACCACCCCTTAAAACGAATTCGTCCACGAATTCATTTTAAGCCCGACCGAAACCAGTAATCTGATACCAAATTGTAACACCTCCTATCCGTCGCATAATATATAGCAGTAGGTCCGGCTGAGACCCGACGCCATATACCACAGACAGACCGGGTGGTTACTCAATGGAATACCATCCAACTAATAACCAACGTCCTTGAAAGATATAGTACCTAAACACCTAGAGGGGGGGTGAATAGGTGACCAAATTCTTTTTAAACTTTAATGGCAGCAATCAGTTAATATCACAGACTTATGTCTAATTTATCACAGCACATATGCAGCAATCACAGCAATTCACAAACACACAGCAGACACATAGTTTTATAGTGGTTCCCCAAGCTTTGGGTACATCCACTTTCCCCCTTCGCCTATCTAGCAGTGTACTAGATTCGGCCAAACTTCTCCACTATCTCAGAACCCAAACTGGTTCCTACACCTCAGGCCCAAGGCCCTACAACTCAGCTTTTCCACAAAGCCTACACTCAGCCACAAAGGCCTACACTCAGCCACCCAGACCTACACTCAGCCACAAAAAGGCCTACACTCAGAGATTCCAATCTCCTACACTTAGGCTCCCAAAGCCCTACACTCAGCCTTTATAATTACAGGCTTACAAAACTCAGATCCAAAGGATCCTACAAGATAAAAATGATTATGCAATTGTTAACTCAGCAACCCAAAGACAAGAGAGGGGAGTTGTGAGTTTCTTGATGAGTTCTTGGAAGAACTCAGCTGGAATCAATCTGACTTAGCTTTCTTCAAAGCTTCTTGAAAGTAGAACTCAATAAGACTGACTCCTTCTGCAGTTGATCCTTGATCTCTGCTTCTTAAGATCCAGAATATATCTGAACCCTTCTTCTCAGCCTAGTTCCAATGGCTGATTTCTTGGATGGAGCTCTCTCTCCAACTTTTTAGATCTTCACTTGAAAGCTAGATCTTCTTGTGTGTTACTCTTGTGAATGATCACTTCATCAATCAATCTCTGTAGACAGCATAGGCCTATTTATAGGCCTTCTTCATGGTAACCGGCTGGTCCGGTCCATAACTGAATTCTGACAACTCTGACAGGTGCTGTAGACCGGCTGGAATGGCAGCTGTCAAGTCATTCAGTCAGTTCTTGAAAATTCTCTAACTGTCTGATAGTGTCGAGACTTTCTGTCTTTAAGTGTCGACACTTATAGACCAAGTGTCGACACATGTTTTCTAAGTGTCGACACTAGTCTACAAGTTGTCGACATAACTCCTTGTGTTGTTGATTCTTTATCTCGACACTGCTTCTTCTTCATGTGTCGACACTGAGATTGAGTGTCGACACAAGTACTTGTACTTCAGTATCTTTGCTGAATTCTTCTAAGTGTCGACACATCTCCTTTGTGTTGACACATCTTCATTTGTTGAAACTGTTAAGTGTCGACACTACTTCTTGGTGTCGACACATCTTCATGTTGATACTTGTTGAGTGTCGACACAGCTCCTTGTGTCGACACATTCTTCTTCTTGTTGAGACTTCAGCTGAGTGTCGACACATTCCCATAGTGTCGACACTTGTACTTAGAATAATTTGTTGAACTTTGCTGTTCTTTGCTAAGTGTCGGCACAGCTCCTTGTGTCGACACTTTCTTCAAGTGTTGAGTCTTCAGCTAAGTGTCGACACATTGTTCTGGGTGTCGACACTTACTTCCAGTGTTGACTCTTCTGCTAAGTGTCGACACATTGTTCTGGGTGTCTACACTTACTTCAAGTGTTGACTCTTCTGTTGAGTGTCGACACATTGTTCTGGGTGTCGACACTTGTACTTAGTCTCTGCAGACTTTTGCTGAGTGTCGACACAGCTCCAAGTGTCGACACTTTCTGATGTAGACACAGTTTCACTGGGTGTCGACACAACTGTTAAGTATTGACACAGCTTTACTGGATTTTCTTCATTGAGTGTCGACACAGCTCCTTGTGTCGACACTTTCTGTCTGGTGTCGACTCAGCATCCCTGGTGTCGACACAATGACTCCAAGTGTCGGCACTGCTTATCTGGGTGTCGACACAAGTCTTCTTAAGTATCGACACTTTCCCTCTAGGTGTCGACACATGGACTTAGAAATTTTTGCTTCAGTCCTGCAAATACTTAACATGCACAAGTAACTCAAAAACACATCAAATACATTTTGATGTATATCATTGAGTTGGGTGAGGCTTCTTCAAATCAGGTACATTTAACCACTGTACCCAACAATCTCCCCCTATTTGGAGAAGTCATAACCCTTAGTCAATGATATACACCATTCATAATTAAAATTACAAAATGATGTAAAGCAGGATAATATACAGCAGGGTAAACATAAACATGTATCAATTTCACATGTATACAAATTCATCATCACAGAACAAATATGAAATAGACATAGACATTATCACAGAACAATCATGAAAAATCATATAACATATTGTTCTAATATCTGTCTTATACATTTTCAGAAGTTCACAAAATGTTTTACATCAAGAAAATAACAAAGTAAACTTCAAGATAATTCTAATTCTATTTCAGTTCTGGCTCCTTAATCACTATTCATTTGCCAACTTGAACTTTAGCTTGGATAGGAGCATCATCAACTTCAGCATCAACATGCTTCTTGCCTTTCAAGTCTTTCTTCTTAAGCTCTTCTGCTTTGATATTTTGTCTTTCAAAGTAGTGGTATGACTTTGGAAAGTACTTGCTAGGCTCCTGGGCAGTAGGAGGTAGCTTTCCCATCTTGGCCTTCCTTCTGTATTGAACTATTGCCTCCTGTCTGGTTTCATGTTTTCTCCATTCAGTTTCAGAAAACCATTTGTTCCTGTCTTGAATGTTATCCTTAGCAGCTTTCCAGGCAGTTAATATAATGTTTCTAGAGGTAGGGCTCCACTGTTCAAAGTCTGGCCTTTGTTCAGCTTGTTCCCTAAACCTCTTCTTAGACAATCTTGTCTCTTCTTCTTTCTGCAGTGCCTCTTGCATGGCTTCAGAAATAGGTTGAACAACTTTCTCAATAATAACATTGTCCTTGCCCCAGGTGGGCTGTACATAGACTGTACATCAGCATGAATCATATCAAAATCTGGAGGAGGATAAATGACTTGAGCCACTTCAGGTTGCTCTCCTCCTAGATATGCAGGTTGAATTCCAGATTCTGCCACATTGTCATCATCACAAAGAGGAGGATAACCCAGTGTAGCTCTGATAGAATTTGATATCCATTTGGCATGATCAGAGCTTGCCTTGACTAACACTCTCTCCCCCTTTATGACTTCTCTTTCAATATGATCTCTCACATCATCCTTTTGAAATCTCACCTGATTATCCAAGTAATTCACTCCATCTTTGAAGAAAGGTTTTAACCTTTGGAGTTTGTCAGTTATCAGCTTCTGAGATTCTTGAATGGCAGTCTTAAGAGCAGTGATTTCTTCTAGGAATACTTTGTCAAAATCTGCCTTTGCTATAGCTGGAGTCTGCCCTGCAGCTAGATTCTTTAGTTCTGTGACAATAGCATTGTGAGATGCAGTAAGGTTGTCATTCATCCTGAGTTGATTTTCAAGTACATAACCTTGCTTCACAGTTATGTCATCAACTTGTGCTTTTATCTTCTCCTGGTGGGTAGCCAAATACACCACTGCATTTCCACCTTTGTGGAAGCAGTCTGTCATCTCCTTCTTGTTTAGGTTCATTTCAAACCTTATAGACTTGATATCTTGGGCCAGATCAAATTGAAATTATTTCTGCCCTACATCCACATAAGTTTCTAGTTCTTTTCTATGCTCATCCAACTTGAGCTGTATAGCAACCATCAGATCACTATAGTCTATTGATGGTGCTGGTTGAACTATAGGTTGTGGTGCTATAGTTTGCAAAGCCTTCTTATAACTTTGGCTTCTTCTCCTGAAGACCTGAAACTTCTTCTTCTTTGCCCTAGCAATCTCCTCATCTTCAGAGGCAGAAGTGCTGGCTATATCCACCCTCTCCTTAGGGCTAGGAGGCTTCTCAGTTTGCACTTCAGGTGCCTTCCCAGTTTCTTGCCTTACAGGCTCTTCCAAAATTTGCTCTTGCTCCCCCTCAGCAACAGCATTATCTCCTTCAGCAGCAGTAGTTTCTTTTTCAAAATCTTGTTGATCCAGATTTAAGAATAAATCTTCCATAGTATACTCTTGTGGTGAAGGAGCTGGAGTAATTCTAGGTTCTTCAACCACTGGATCAGGAACAGCTTCTAGTACAACAGATGTGTCTTCTATAACAGCATCTGGAACTTGACTATCCAGCTGAGTTTGCTGATGAACATCAGACAAATCAGTATCTTCCATAGGAAAATCTAAAGTATTGAGTTCAGTGATTACCTCTAGGATAATGTTAGTTGCTTGTTCACTTTCCAGTGTAGTGGGTTCATCTACAACTGGAAGCTCCCCCTGGCTTTGATCCTTGTGTATGGGGCTAGCTTGAGGTAGCTCCCCCTGGATCTCAGCATCATCTTGAGGAGCAGGAGTCTTCTCAACAGTCCCTTTCTCATTCTCATCTGGAGTGAAGACAACCTGTTCTTCACTGTCAGAGCTACTAGTGGACTCTTGTTCCACTGGAGTAGTCTTCCTTTTCTTCTTGGGAGGAATTTCTTTCTCAGGAACTATCTTCTCAGGGGTTGGCATCTCTTTAGACAACACCCTATCCCATCTAGAAAACAACCTCATGTCCATTTTTCTCATGTGATTTATTTTGCTTCCTGCAGCTTGTTGCATTACCTCTGGTATGGTACCAGCAAGGTAAAGACTTATGATCCTGCCCAGATTAGGCTTCTTCAAGCTTTCTTTGATTTTCTCAGATACTATCACAGACCAATCAGTTCTTAGAGTGAAGATAATCCTGGTCATAATATTAAACATAGAGGCAGACACTCTGTCATGCCCTCCTGGCTTGCTGAGTAAGACTTTGCCAACAATCTCTGAAAGGAATTTCCCTTGATTGTTCATTCCCTTCCTGAGAAACACTGATCCAAGCTTCATCTTAGGATCCAGTCCACACCAGGTTAAAGCTTCCCTGGTCTTTGTAGCTGTAACCTCATCTTCCTCTTTAATTCTTGGTAACTGTAGAATCTTCCTCAGACTTTTAGGTGACACCTTCACCTTCTCACCATGAACCCTGGATTTGATTTTGAATCCAGTTTCAACTATCTTAGCTCCATTGAGGAATTCTAGTACCTCTTTCTTCCAGATTTTAGTAGGTTCAGACACTAGATATTCTAACCCTGAATCGGCTACTAGGGTTACGACAGCCTTAATTTCTTGATCGGCATCCTCAAAAGCACAGCGCACCAGCTCGTATCCTTCGTTGACATTCTCCTCTAGCTTAGGCGCCATTAGGATTGAAGAATTTTGACTTGAGAGGAGAGAGATGTCGACACAGAAGTTTTGGTCTCGAAACTTTTGAAAGCGTGTCGACAGACTAAGGCAAAACCCTATTTATACCTTTCGACTTTTGAAGATGAAAAGGCGGGCAGCCAACTTAAATTGTGTCGACACTGGCAATAAGTGTCGATACTGACTTATAATGTCTCGACACATATGTGTCGACACAAGTTTAGTCAACAGATTTTATGTGTCGACACATGTTTATGTGTCGACACCACATAACTCGACACATAGTCGAGACTTTACTTAGAGAATTCTGAGTAAAACTTAAGTGTCAACACCACTTTGGATGTATCGACACCTACTTGACATGTGTCGACACTAATATTCAGAAGTGTCGACACCAACTTCCTGGATGTGTCGACACCTTTTTCCTGAAGTGTCGACACCACTTTTCTGTGTCGACACAGAAACCTCTATGTGTCGACACCTTTTGACTTAGCCAATTTCCAATAATATAAACTTACTCTAAGTTTATCATTCCTAGTTCAATCTTAAACCTATTGAACTTAGCTTCTTCTAGGGGCTTAGTATACATATCAGCAAGTTGTTCATCTGTTTTAACATATTCAAGTAAAATATCTTCTCTTTCTACATGCTCCCTAAGAAAATGATATTTAATTTCAATATGTTTTGTTCTACTATGGGATACAGGGTTATTAGCTATTGAAATAGCACTTGTAGAATCACAAAAGAGTGGAGTTCTACTTACCTGAAATCCATAGTCCTCTAGCTGATGTTGTATCCAAAGAAGTTGAGCCCAGCAACTTCCTGCAGCCACATACTCTGACTCTGCAGTGGAGATAGCCACACTGGTTTGCTTTTTGCTACTCCATGAAATTAGTCTCCCACCTAGGAATTGACAGGTTCCAGTAGTGCTTTTTCTATCTTCTTTGCATCCTGCAAAGTCTGCATCTGAATAACCTGTTAGATCAAAATCTCCATTCCTAGGGTACCAGAGGCCTAGATAGGGAGTGCCCTTTAGATATCTCAATATTCTCTTGACTGCAGTCAAATGAGACTCTTTAGGGCAGGCTTGATACCTTGCACAGACACATGTAGCATACATGATATCTGGTCTACTAGCAGTCAAGTATAATAGGGAGCCAACTATCCCTCTATACAAGGTTTCATCTACAGGTTTCCCTGCATCATCCTTGCTAAGAGACATACTTGACCCCATAGGAGTCTTCATGGTACTAGATGAATCCATACCATACTTCCTTATGAGTTCTAGGGTGAACTTAGACTGACAAATGGATAAACCACTCTCAGTCTGTTTAACTTGGAGACCCAAGAAAAACTTCAGCTCTCTCATACTACTCATCTCAAATTGACCTTGCATAAGTTTTGCAAACTTTTTGCAAAGACTGCTTTCAATAGACCCAAATATAATGTCATCTACATATATTTGGACTAGTATAACTTTGCCTCTAGATTCCCTAAGGAATAGAGTCTTATCTATTTTCCCCCTTGAGAACTTGTTCTCAATGAGGAAACTAGATAGAGTTTCATACCAAGCCCTAGGGGCTTGCTTTAACCCATATAAAGCTTTCCTAAGTCTATAGACATGATGAGGTAGAGTTGAATCAACAAAACCTGATGGCTGTTCCACATAGACTTCTTCTTTAAGATTACCATTCAGAAATGTTGACTTGACATCCATTTGGTAAACTTTGAATCCTTGATAGGTTGCATAGGCAAGAAACATCCTTATGGCTTCCAATCTGGCTACTGGAGCAAAGGTTTGATCAAAGTCAATACCTTCTTCTTGCCTATATCCTTTAGCAACCAGTCTTGCTTTATTCTTAATGATGACCCCTTGTTCATCCATCTTATTCCTGTAGATCCACTTGGTTCCTATTATATTGTGGTCTTTAGGTTTAGGAACAAGTTCCCAGACCTTGCACCTCTTGAACTGATTAAGCTCTTCTTGCATTGCTTCAGTCCATTGTGGATCTAGTATGGCTTCTTCAAACCTTTTAGGTTCAACTTGAGATAGAAAACTGGAGTAGATTGCTGCATTCAGGTTTTTGCTCCTTGTTTGTACTCCTTGTCTTGGATCTCCAATAATCTGCTCTACTGGATGATCTCTAAGATGCCTATTGGCTGGAGGCATCCTAACTTCTGGTTGAACCTCTTCAGCATCTCCATCATGCTGAACTCCTTGAACTTCATCAGCAATAGGTACATGTAGTTCTCCCCCTGTACAACAGCCACTGTCTTCTACTTGCTGTCTTGCAGTAGATACTTCTTCTATAGTAAGCTTGTCCATCTTCTTTGTTAAACATGTGGGGCTGCATACACTACTAGACAACTCATTATTAATAAGTTTAGTCTCATCAAATACTACATGTACAGATTCTTCTACAACATGTGTAGACATGTTGTAGACTCTATAAGCCTTACTGTTATTGCTGTACCCAACAAAAATTCCCTCTTGGGACTTGGCAGCAAACTTAGTCAAGTAAGACTTTCCATTGTTAAGAATGAAGCATTTGCAACCAAAGATCCTGAAGTAGGATAGGTTTGGTTTCCTGCCTCTCACAACTTCATAGGGGGTCTTGTTTAGGCTTTTAGTGATGGTAGCCCTATTTATAACATGGCATGCAGTGTTAACTGCTTCAGCCCAGAAATATTCTGGTAGTGATGTATCACTTAATAGGGTCCTACCAGCCTCTATCAAGTTCTTATTCTTTCTCTCAGCAATGTCATTTTGCTGAGGTGTTCTAGGTGAAGAGAATTCTTGAAATATCTCAAATTCTTCACATAGTTTTGTCATGCTATCAGACTGAAATTCAGTAGCATGGTCACTTCTAATCTTGACCACTGTACTATTTAGTTCATTCTGAATTTGCTTGACAAAGCTATAGAAGACACTGGGGGTTTCAGATTTCTGTCTTAAGAAAAATACCCAGGAAAACCTTGAGTAGTCATCTACAACTACAAAGGTATAGACCTTCCTACCTAGGCTGTGAACTGGCATTGGACCAAAGAGATCCATATGCAAGAGGTATAAACACCTCACAACATCTTTGTTTTCTATGCTTTTAAAGGTGGATCTAGTCTGCTTGCCCTTTTGACAAGCTGAGCAAATATCATCTTTAACACACTTAACTTGAGGACCATTCCTCACTAACTCTTTGCTAAAGAGTTTGCTAATAGTCTTGTAGTTAAGATGGGCAAGCCTCTTGTGCCATTTGACATAATGAGAGACTGTCTCATCAGCTACAAGACAGACTGGAGAACCACTGTTCTCAACCATAATGTCTAAGCACTAGACATTCCTTTTCCTATAACCAGTCAAAATGATATCTTGATCAGTTGACCTCCTGATATGACAACCATTTTTAACAAATGAGATGTCATACCCTACATAACTTAATTGACTTATACTTATTAGGTTGTGTTTCAACCCTTTAACATAAGCCACTTGAGTAATGGTAACCAAGTTACTAGAAATGTTACCAAACCCTTTGATGATTCCTTTTTCAGAACCACCAAAGGTTACTTTTGGACCATCTTTGATTGGAATGTAGTCCCTTAGTAATCCTCTAGTTCCAGTCATATGTCTGGAACATCCACTGTCCAAGTGCCATGTTGGGGTATGGCCACTTGGACTTACCTGCAAAACAGATTAATGAACCTTAGAACCCAAAGAATTCTTGGGTCCTTGGTACTTGTTAGTTTGCAACTTGACAAAACTACCTACTGGCTTTCCAACAGGTAGATTGTTACTCACTTTGGCACTAGCATTGTTCCAACAGTCCATTGCAAAATGGCCAACCTTGCCACAGCACCAACATTCAAACTTATTGTACCTTTGCTTAGGTATTGTCTTTGCTGTCTTATCTACAACAGACTTGTTGAATGTTGGGGCTTTGCCCTTGGACTTGGACTGCTCAGTCCTTGCAGGTCTAGTAAAGCCCAGTCCATCTTTACCCTTGTGATGAACAAATTCATCAATTATGGGTAACACTGACTTAGGTTTAGAAAACCTAGCAACAAGCTCTCTCTCCTTCTGAAGATTAATCTCCAGACTCTTGATTTGATCATTTTTAAAAGTGATAGTCCCCATCTGAATCACTGTAATGTGCTTCAGTCTGGCTATCTCATTAAGCTTTTGATCAAATAACTTCTCAGAATCTGTTGCAGCAGCTTTGAGATCAGCAATTTCCTTTGCCTGACTTTTGGCTAGGGACTTGCTCTTCTTGTAAGCTTGCAACAGCACTTTATATTCATCTATCAGCTGATGAATATCATCCTCAGACTCAGATACACTTTCATCACTTGATGATGATGAATCTGATTCTGTACTGGAATAAGAAACTGAACTTAAAGTTGAACTATGTACCTTACTGGGTCCTGGCTGCTCCAGGATTTTGTCACTCTCTGTCAAAGCCATTAGCCCTTGGCATTGACTGTCTTCTTGTTCATATATAGACTCCATAATCTGCATGAATTCTTCTTCTTCTTCTTCAGCAAACAGCCCTATGTATGCATCAGCATCAGACTCAGTTTCTGAAGAAGAGATATCTGATAGAGTCTTCTCCTTCTTGGCAACAAATGACTTTTCTTTCTTGCCTTTAAAATGAGTCTTCTTCCTGTCACTAGACTCCTTTCTCTTTTCAGGACAATCTGCAACAACATGGCCTTGTCTATTGCAGCAATAGCACACTATTTTTGAAACAGTTGCCTTGCTAGATTTAGTCCTCTTCCTGTCCTTCTTTGAAGACTTTTTGTTCTGATAGAAGTCTTCTTTTCCTTGTGAAGTAGAAGGCCTTGTCCTCCACTGTTTCTTCTTCAAGAATTCCTGAAAATGCCTAGTGAAGGCAGCAAAGTCTTCATCACTTTCACTGCTATCAGATTTTGTGCTGACTGACTCATCTGACTCTGATTCAGCAACCTTTGGAGGTGGATTTGGTGACTTATTCCTGTACTTTTTGGGGGCTTCTGTCTTGAAAGCTACAGTTCTTTCCTTATATTCATTTCTTGTTGATTTCTCCTCCTCTTTCCTCACTGTCAACTGCATCTCATATGACAACAATTTGCCAAACAGTGTAGGTGGAGGAATTTCTCCCAACTTAGCCATTTCTCTAATGGCACAAATCTTTGTGTCCCAATCTTTAATTAGGGACCTTAGAAACTTGTCATTTAGTTCATAATTACTGAACTCTCTTCCATAAGACATGAGTTCATTCACTATTCTATAGAACTTCTTATAGCACTCAGTTATGTTATCACCCTTTCCTTGTCTAAAACTTTCATACTCTTGATTTAGCAAGGATTTTCTATCTTGCCTAACTTCTTCAGATCCTTCCATATACACAATAAGGGTATCCCACATCTCTTTGGCTGTCTTACAGTGTATAAGATTCTGAAAAGTTGCATCATCTATGGCACTCACTATAATGTTTTGAGCCCTTTTGTCCATGGTGGCTAGGACAATCTCATCCTTAGTCATTTCAGAGAAATCCTTTGGTGTTCTCTGATTTGCATCTAGAACTGATATCTTCATGGGCACATATGACCCCTCTTTTACTGTGATATAGATTCTAGGGTCTGAGGCCTCCATAAACAGCCTTACCCTTTCCTTCTAGATCCCAAAAATCTCTTTCCTACATATAGGTAATTTCATGGATCCCAATTCCTTGTGATTCTCAGAGGAACCCATGGTTCTTGATTTTCTTGAATCTGTAATTTGACTTAGACTGAATCTGCCAAACAGGATCTCCCCAGAAAGTTAGTCCTTTTTGAGGAACCTCGCTTTGATACCACTTGAAAGATATAGTACCTAAACACCTAGAGGGGGGGTGAATAGGTGACCAAATTCTTTTTAAACTTTAATGGCAGCAATTAGTTAATATCACAGACTTATGTCTAATTTATCACAGCACATATGCAGCAATCACAGCAATTCACAAACACACAGCAGACACAGAGTTTTATAGTGGTTCCCCAAGCTTTGGGTACATCCACTTTCCCCCTTCGCCTATCTAGTAGTGTACTAGATTCGGCCAAACCTCTCCACTATCTCAGAACCCAAACTGGTTCCTACACCTCAGGCCCAAGGCCCTACAACTCAGCTTTTCCACAAAGCCTACACTCAGCCACAAAGGCCTACACTCAGCCACCCAGGCCTACACTCAGCCACAAAAAGGCCTACACTCAGAAATTCCAATCTCCTACACTCAGGCTCCCAAAGCCCTACACTCAGCCTTTATAATTACAGGCTTACAAAACTCAGATCCAAAGGATCCTACAAGATAAAAATGATTATACAATTGTTAACTCAGCAACCCAAAGACAAGAGAGGGGAGTTGTGAGTTTCTTGATGAGTTCTTGGAAGAACTCAGCTGGAATCAATCTGACTTAGCTTTCTTCAAAGCTTCTTGAAAGTAGAACTCAATAAGACTGACTCCTTCTGCAGTTGATCCTTGATCTCTGCTTCTTAAGATCTAGAATAAATCTGAACCCTTCTTCTCAGCCTAGTTCCAATGGCTGATTTCTTGGATGGAGCTCTCTCTCTCCAACTTCTTAGATCTTCACTTGAAAGCTAGATCTTCTTGTGTGTTACTCTTGTGAATGATCACTTCATCAATCAATCTCTGTAGACAGCATAGGCCTATTTATAGGCCTTCTTCATGGTAACCGGCTGGTCCGGTCCATAACTGAATTCTGACAACTCTAACAGGCACTGTAGACCGGCTGGAATGGCAGCTGTCAAGTCATCCAGTCAATTCTTGAAAATTCTCTAACTGTCTGATAGTGTCGAGACTTTCTGTCTTTAAGTGTCGACACTTATAGACCAAGTGTCGACACATATTGTCTAAGTGTCGACACTAGTCTACAAGGTGTCGACACAACTCCTTGTGTTGTTGATTCTTTATCTCGACACTGCTTCTTCTTCATGTGTCGACACTGAGATTGAGTGTCGACACAAGTACTTGTACTTCAGTATCTTTGCTGAATTCTTCTAAGTGTCGACACATCTCCTTTGTGTTGACACATCTTCATGTGTTGAAACTGTTAAGTGTCGACACTGCTTCTTGGTGTCGACACATCTTCATGTTGATACTTGTTGAGTGTCGACACAGCTCCTTGTGTCGACACATTCTTCTTCTTGTTGAGACTTCAGCTGAGTGTCGACACATTCCCATAGTGTCGACACTTGTACTTAGAATAATTTGTTGAACTTTGTTGTTCTTTGCTAAGTGTCGACACAGCTCCTTGTGTCGACACTTTCTTCAAGTGTTGAGTCTTCAGCTAAGTGTCGACACATTGTTCTGGGTGTCGACACTTACTTCCAGTGTTGACTCTTCTGCTAAGTGTCGACACATTGTTCTGGGTGTCGACACTTACTTCAAGTGTTGACTCTTCTGTTGAGTGTCGACACATTGTTCTGGGTGTCGACACTTGTACTTAGTCTCTGCAGACTTTTGCTGAGTGTCGACACAGCTCCAAGTGTCGACACTTTCTGATGTAGACACAGCTTCACTGGGTGTCGACACAACTGTTAAGTGTCGACACAGCTTTACTGGCTTTTCTTCATTGAGTGTCGACACAGCTCCTTGTGTCGACACTTTCTGTCTGGTGTCGACTCAGCATCCCTGGTGTCGACACAATGACTCCAAGTGTCGACACTGCTTGTCTGGGTGTCGACACAAGTCTTCTTAAGTGTCGACACTTTCCCTCTAGGTGTCGACACATGGACTTAGAAATTTTTGCTTCAGTCCTGCAAATACTTAACCTGCACAAGTAACTCAAAAACACATCAAATACATTTTGATGTATATCATTGAGTTGGGTGAGGCTTCTTCAAATCAGGTACATTTAACCAATGTACCCAACAGTCCTACACAGAGTCATTCAAGCGCAAGCAATTATTAAAAGTTATAAATTAAAGAACTCAGCCACAAGCATGAATGTCCACTACAAAACCCAATAGGAATGAAGTACAATACACAACTACAATGACCTTAAGACCTTACAATTGTTTACTTAATAAAATGTGTCTTCTATACCACGGCATGCAGGCCGGTCACACATGAATAAACAAGTAAACACTCAAAATTTGGCCTTCGAGGGCCGGCTCAGCAACTTGGGCTTTAGCCCGCTATTTACCGCTCGGCTTCGCCGCACCTGCACGTAATAATCCACCACAACGGTGGCAAACAAAAGCAACAGTCAGCTATGCTGACCAAATTATAACGATCCCTCCCCCATAATCGGGGTAGCGATGCTCTTTCCCTGCACTTTGTTAGCATAACCAAGCAGTATAGAGAATAAACACTTCGTCACAAGCATGGGCACACACGGCCTCACACCCCGTGCTCTCAGGGCACATTCTCGGTGAACACGGTCAAAGTCCGCTGACTCACCACCGCCCCTTGGACGGCAATATATCGTGAGCATTTGATCTTTCTGGCCACTGCCTAAGACCATCCATCTATGCTAACGGCGAGTACCACGTACCTTAGGTCTCTCTAACCGAACCACATAGATCGGGTACGGTTCTGCCTAACTCGTTGCTCACACCGCAACGTCAGCTTAAGCTGTCTGCGCGGGTCAAGCTTCCACGAGTCTCGTTTCCATCACACACTTCACATAACCCGGTTATGTTCAAGTTGGCTCTCAGGCCACCATGTTGGCAGAATCACGTATCTGTCCATTTTTCCGGGTGCATCTTGGAGTTAATCCCCAAGGCTCCCTGTTGCAATCTACCACGTAGAAAACCCGTAAAACAAACATTCGCGCGGAGTCTTCTTCGGCCATTCATGCAATGCAACATCACCGATCCAGACCAACTTGTCCGGGTAGGCTTCACACATCATGCCTATATCCGTTCTCGATTACGGACTCTACATGTACACAACGGGGACTATTCATGTCTACCCGAAGGAACGCCTCAAACTCATCGCAAACTCGCGAGAGCGGGCTTCCTATGCAAAGGAAAAGAGGACTTCACATGTCCTAGGATGAGAATCGTTACCCTAGCATTTTTCCTTTGCGCCATGGAAATCTATGCAGATGAAAGGCACGCAATCTCCTTGACTCCGTAGATCTGAAGTTGGCCCGCGATTTGGAGCTCCGAAGCTCCGCCGGTGACCGTATCTAGCCTCCTTCTTCTTCCTTGCTCTCCCCTCTCTCTAGATCTTTAGAAAGAGATTGGTAGGATGAAATGAAGGATTTCCAACCCTAAACCCGGGTATATCCCATCAGGAACCACCCCCAGCCGTCGGATCCCAAAGTAATGAAACGAACGGCCACGATCCGGGCTTGACATCCAAAATCTGGGTCGAACACGGCCTTTGACATGCCTGTGTCCAGGGTCGTGTTCCCCATTCGCCGTCGAAACTGACGCGTCTCGAAAAGAACATGGTCACCTGACACTCCTGTTTCAAACTTGACACGCCTGTGCCATCCAGAACACGACCGTGTACTATACCGTGTTACTCCATCGACACAGGACCAACACCAACCCGAGAAGCACACGGGTCTTGGACACGACCATGTCCCAATTAACACGCCCGTGTTTACCTGACACGGCCCGAGTGTCGACCCTGCGTAATGCCCATGCTACAGCCCGGCTTCAACCCGAGAAGGACACGGCCTATGACACGCCCGTGTCCTAGGCCGTATTCGCTGCTCGACGATCGTCAACTCCAAAATCATCGACCTCTCGACCAGATCATCGACCCAAGCACGACACGCCCTGGGACACGCCCGTGTCCCAGGACGTGTGCCCCCTGCAAAATTCCAAACTTGGCTCAAATCGCCTCCCGTCGCTCTTTTGAGTTTCGGGGCAGTACACGTTCGGTGGGAGCCATTGGCATAGATGGAGGGTCTTCGGCGGTCTATGGCTTAAATTGACATGACCCATGCCGGGAAGACAAAAATGCTCGCAAGATTGGCCGTCCAAGTGGCGGTGGTGAGACCGAAATGTCTATGGCTTAAATTGATGTGACGTTGACCGGTTCACCCAGAATGTGCCCTGAGAGCACGGGGTATGTGGTCGTGCGTGTTGAAACCGAAAAACGGTCTCATGTGGAGTTCACCCTCGGGGAAGGGGTGGTCGCGCGCCTACTTCACTCCTACAAGAAAAACAACAAAAGAAACAAGGGGAACCGACCCAAGGGCTCGGTGGGGAGGACCCACCACACACCCGGAAGATCTGAAAGCGCTTCCCCTCCTTAGCCAAAGGCCGAGCTAAGGTACCCTCAGAAAGCACTTGAAAACTGGAGCTGGAAAGCACAGTAAGCCTGCCTTCTAGGGTACCCCTTGGATCCTATTTATAGCTTTTAGAATCCGAACTGTCAATAACCAAACTGAACTGACCTGAAATTACCACAAAACCCTTGGTCGGGTCTACCAACAGCCAAACTCCGCTGTTTTGAAGGGTTATGGGCAGACCAATGGGGGCAAAACAATAAAAAGTACCTCATATATCTGGGCGAGCTGGGGAGCCTGGCCACCTCGGCAGATCCTGCTCGCCTGCTATTGCCGAGCTCCTTTGGCAAGCGCGATTTGGGATGGAGAGCTCGCCCATCAGTCAGCCTCCATTAGTCGACCTAAGCTCGACGGATCCTAGCTTAGCTCGGCGAATACCGAGCTCGCGGTCGACGAATGCTGAGCTCGGGTTCGGCTTCTCCTTGTCGAGCTCACCCACAATCTTCAGTCCTTTGCTAGGCTTGCCTATTGCTTGGATGATCTGAACCACCTGGTATGGTCCTTGGCGACCTCACTCGCCAGACACGGGGTTGTACATAATCCCTGCTCTTTTTGAGCTTGGCAAAGCTCGGAAAGAAACATCCAACCCCAAGTGTTTGGCGAGTGCGCGGTGGGCTGGAGGGAATCTTCGGGTGGGGTCCACCTGTGGCTATATATATGCACCTGCTTACCTGCCTTACTCTTGTCATTCCCTTTGCTCTAATCCTGCCAAGATGCCGCTCCCCAAGGAGATTCAAGAGCATCTAGACCAAGCTCGCCAGGCTTCTGCAGTTCGCGTAGCCGCCCTGACGGCGGTCCCTACCACTGTGCGGCAGGGTGGCTCTGCCGAGCCCAGCTCTAAGAAGATGAAACTGTTCCCTTAGGCGGCCGAGCCCATCTACAATGACCTGAGGGCCACCTTGGAGCACGGGACCGGCTCCTCCACTCTGCCTGCCTCTGAAAGAGGGAGGAAAGTTATCGAGATCTGTGACGGCCCAGACAGCTGCCCTGATGGTGTAGAAGACACCGCGCCGCGAGACGTCACCCCGCGAGCCAAGACCACTCTTGGAGACTCGCGACTCATGACTCCGGAAAACCCCCACCGGGAGCCATCCCCTCCCTTTGGGACCTTGGGGCTGAGCTCGCAGAGGTTGATCTCGTCGATGCGTGCCCCCTCTCCTCGGTAAACTGTCGTGGCCGCGGGGGTGGGTCTGGAAGCCATCCCTACCCCGGTATTCGAGCTTCTCTCACCGGGGACTCGCGGCCCAGGTCGCGGGAAGGATCTGAGGTTCATTCCTCCCCGCATCTCCTTTGAGTTGTCGAGCTCGTCAGGTCAACTTTGCTTAGATTCCCGCCCCATGCGCTTTTCCTGCATTCCTCTTTTTGCTGACGTTTGTCTCCACAGTTCCCCCCAGCCAATTCGCTGTCGAGGAATCTTCGCGGGCAGCCCACTACTCTCCCCTCCCCTCCACAAGCGCGCTGGACTCTTACCTGGGCCCCGAAGTGGATCAAGGCGAGCTGACGAGGAGGGAGGTTAAGCTTCTCAAGAAGCTGGTGTGTGGGCTGCGCGAGGTGCAGGGGGTCAAGGAGATGCTACAATGCGACTACGCGCGTCTCGCCAACGAGGTGCGAAGCAGCCAGGCTGGCGAGCTGATGTCCCCTTCCCGGCTTCTGGACAAGGTAGATGACGGCCTCTCAGTGGCGCGGAGGAATTCGGGGAGGATCCGCGAGCTGCTCCGCGCGCGGCAGTCTGGGGGTCGGGAGCCGCGAGACCGGGGTAGATAAGAGGGCGGCTCCTTTGCCGAGCCGACCGGTACTCGCCTCCTGGTGTTCCCCCTGCTCGCGTGCCTCGCTTTTTTACTCCTGCACTTGATCTCTATAATAAGTAACCTTAGAATATTCTTGGTCATGCGGTATTCAAATAATATATTGCGATGTTTGACTTAGCCTGGTTGGGACGCGCCGGAAGTCGGCGAGCTGGGGTGGCGAGGTGGGGCGGCGAGCTGAGTCGATTGGATGGCCTGACCCCAGATTTATTTTTCTATAAATAGCCCCCCCCCCCCTCCCCCCCCCCCACCACCACCACCACCACCACCAACCCCCGTACTGTGCTTTTATTGCTTTCTCTTTCCCTTTGTGCTTCTTTCCTTTTCTACTCGCGCCCCGTCTTCTTTCACGAGCATGGGCAAGACCAATCCCGATGCTGATGGCCGCAATAAGTGCGCCCAGCACTTCAACGACTATTGCTTCTTCGAGGGGCATACCAGCGAGGAGGAGTTTGCGGAGTTCGAGACAGAATACGTGCTGCCGGACTTCAAGGAGCGCCGGCCGAGGCAAGGGGAGGCCATCAACACCTTCTACGACGATGAGCTCGCCTTCCCCATTTCTCACTTTGAGGTGGGGTTGTGCCTCCCCCTCTGGCCGGAGGTCCGGCAAATTTTGAAGTACTATGGCGCGGTACCCGCGCAGCTGAACTCCAACGCCATCGCCATGATGGTGGCGTTCGCGAGCTACCTCCGGCGAGAGAGGATAGAGTTCAACCTGACAGTGTTCAGGAAGCTCTTCTCTTACAAGACGACGCCGGATGTGGTCGCTTACTTCGGCGGCTTGCTGATCAAAGTTCGCGAGATCGCGAACAAGCACCATAACTGGATGACCAGGATTGCTTTTATCAAGGGCGATCTCGGCAACATCCCGTACTCGCCACAGCTGAAAGGCGAGGAGATCTACCGCCCGTCGGCCGTATCCGGCAATGATGCCAAGCTCCACAAATACTTCCTCCACAAGGACTTCGAGGTCGCCTACCTGCGAAGGGGTATTGACGCGCTTTTCCCTGTCCTACCCGGCGAAGGTATTGTTCCCCCCGTATTGCCGAGCTCACCCGGTTGTCGAGCTCGTCATATTGCTGTTGAAAGTGCTCTAACCTTTTCCAAGTTTTTCCTTGCAGGGGAGCGGTTGATTCCCGCGAACCTGCCGTTTGCGGAACCGGGGTCGCACCCGGACCCCCTTGCTCGCGAGAAGGCGGCGGCGGCGGCCTGCCGAGATGAGGCGGCCTTCTCCCAACCCTCTTCCAGCAACAGGCGGCCTGAGAATGCAGGGTCACCGCCAGCCATTACCAAAAAAGATGAAGAAGGTCGTACTCGCTCCGCGGGGAAAACAACATCAACAACATCAATCCAGCTCCAAATACATAAGCTCGTCCGAGACTCCCCCCCCGGACGCGTCGTCGGAGAGCCCGTTGAAGGAGATCACCAGCAAAGGTAGGAAGGGCAGGGAGGCTCCTTCTTCTGCAACGGCGATCTCCCCATCTCCTTTGGCGAAGAGGGCGGCTCGCGAGTGCGGGGCGCCGAAACAGCATCCCCTCTTCAACTTCAGGGGGCGGTGGAAGGACTCGGCGGGGGATCCCTTGGTGCAGTGGGATGAGCTGGCCCATCAGGTCTCCATCTCCACTCTGCATCCGTCCTGGCATGACCACGAGCCCGCCACTGGCCATGCTTACGCCCTCGTCTTCGGCCTCTATGGCCGCGAGGATGCCGAGGCCTACAAGAACATGACCCTGCGGCAGCTCGGCCATGAGGTTCTGCAAGCCCATCTGCGGACCATGGAGCTCCACCACATGCTGACCCGCCGTAGCTTTGCCCTCAGCAATCAACTCCTAAAAGCCGAGCAGCTTGCGATGTCGCCAAAGACAAGGTCGCAGACCAGGCGTGGTCGCTCGGCATCGCTGAGGGTCTCCTCGCCGAGGCCGCCGGCGGGTTGGTGAGTATCCGGCTCCTTCCCTCTTTTACTTGAAATATTTTGCGTTGTTAACGAATTTCTCTCTTTCATCAGGATGTCAAGGCTGTCGGGGAGTTTGGGCTCCCAATGCCGAGCAGGGGGAGGAGATCGTCCAGCTGCACGCCTGACTTGCCGAGCTGGAGGGGGCGAATGTGAGGCTGAAGGAGGAGAATCAGAACCTCAGCCGCGAGGCCCGACGCCAGGCAGAGATCTTCTTCCCGGCCAGTGACGTCGACCCTACCCTCCCCTATAAGAGGCCACGGGTCTTTGGCGAGGCTGACCTTGCCGAGAGGCTGCGGATCAACTCCATCCAAGCTGCCGAATGCACCCTCCAAATGACGAAGGACACTGGGGTACTGGTGGAGGGGTGCGAGGAGATCTCCGCCAAGGACCTGATGCCAAGCTTGTTACCGGTGACGCCGCCCAGCGAGAAGGAGGATAGCCTGGACGCGATGTTCGGGAAGGGCTTCCAGGATCAATCGGGCGAAGGGGAGGACCAGTCTGGCAGGGGGGGCAAGGCCTAAATATGCATGCTTTTCTTTTGTTTCCTCGCCGAGGCGAGCTCCTGTAAATGCCATTTTTTAATGAAAAAAGATTTTTGATCATACCCGGGCCATTTTTCTCTTTCTCTTTTTTTTCTCTTTTTGATGTGTTCTGCATATCCGCGAGCCCTTCCCCAGGCGTCCTCGCATAGACAGGTACTGTGAGTAGGATAGTCATTAGTACGCGCCCGCGAGAGAGTATCTCGAGTGCTCGGCAATTCCTAGGGCTTCGTCGTAGCTCACTCTCAAGCTATCCCTGGCCTTCTTAATCAAAAAATCGAACTCATTGAATTTTTCTAAGTAAAATAAAGTGGGGGTGGGGCCTCTCGGTGGGACCGGCCTCCCTTTGGTGAGGTCCCAGGGCCTGGCTTGCCAATTCTCAGGATTCGCCCCAGCTTGCTCGCGAGCTGTCCGTCATCTTATCGATGTGAGACCAACTTCTCTAAATCTTCCTGCATAAAACATAGTGGGGGGACGAGGCGGCCCGGTGGGACCCGCCTCCTCTTAGCGAGATCCAAGACTCTAGCTTGCTGATCTTCAACCGAGTCCGAGCTGGAGCAGGGAGCTCGAACTCGCCCATGCCGAGCTATCCTCTCTTGGAATGGTCAAGTTTGTTAGGCACTACCTGGGGGGTAAGGACTTCCCTGGGTGACCTTCAGCTCGTCAGCT
Source organism: Platanthera guangdongensis (assembly GCA_039583875.1). Taxonomy (NCBI): domain Eukaryota; kingdom Viridiplantae; phylum Streptophyta; class Magnoliopsida; order Asparagales; family Orchidaceae; genus Platanthera; species Platanthera guangdongensis. Next base: position 208,431,626 of record CM077163.1, on the reverse strand, counting down.
TGGTGAGATCCTGACAGCGAGATCTGCTCGGGGTCCAAGGATGACACCGAGTGACTTCCAGCCCTGCCAGCTAGGTGGGAGCCTGACAGCGGGATCTGCTCGGGGTCCACTACTAACACCATCGAGTGACTTCCAGCCCTGCCAGCTAGGTGAGAGCCTGACAGCGGGATCTGCTCGAGGCCTAAGGATGACACCGAGTGACTTCCAGCCCTGCCAGCTAGGTGAGAGCCTGACAGCGGGATCTGCTCGGGTTCTACTATTAACACCATCGAGTGACTTCCAGCCCTGCCAGCTAGGTGAGAGCCTGACAGCGGGATCTGCTCGAGGCCCAAGGTTGACACCGAGTGACTTCCAGCCCTGCCAGCTAGGTGGGAGCCTGACAGCGGGATCTGCTCGGGGTCCACTACTAACAACTTCGAGTGACTTCCAGCCCTGCCAGCTAGGTGAGAGCCTGACAGCGGGATCTGCTCAAGGCCCAAGGATGACACCGAGTGACTTCCAGCCCTGTCAGCTAGATGAGAGCCTGACAGCGGGATCTGCTCGAGGTCCAAGGCTAACGCCATCGAGTGACTTTCAGCCCTGCCAGCTAGGTGAGAGCCTGATAGTGGGATCTGCTCGAGGTCTAAGGATGACACCGAGTGACTTCCATCCCTATCAGCTAGGTGAGAGCCTGACAGCGGGATCTGCTCGGGGTCCAAGGCTGATTCCATCGAGTGACTTCCAGCCCTGCCAGCTAGGCGTGAGCCTGACAGCGGGATCTGCTCGAGGTCTAAGGCTAACTCCATCGAGTGACTTCCTGCCATGCCAGCTAGGTGAGAGCCTGACAGCGGGATCTGCTCGAGGTCTAAGGATGACACCGAGTGACTTCCAGCCCTGTCAGCTAGGTGAGATCCTAACAGCGGGATCTGCTCGGGGTCCAAGGCTGATTCCATCGAGTGACTTCCAGCCCTACCGGCTAGGTGAGAGCCTGACAGCGGGATCTACTCGAGGTCTAAGGATGACACTGAGTGACTTCCAGCCCTGTCAGCTAGGTGAGAGCCTGACAGCGGTATCTGCTCGGGGTCCAAGGATGATTCCATCAAGTGACTTCCAGCCCTGCCAGCTAGGTGAGAGCCTGACAGCGGGATCTGCTCGAGGTCTAAGGATGACACCGAGTGACTTCCAGCCCTGTCAGCTAGGTAAGAGCCTGACAGCGGCATCTGCTCGGGGTCCAAATACACTTCACTTCTTCATGCAAACTCATTGTGACAGCATTGGCATGTTAAAGAACTTTCATTAAAAAACAAGGCACAACTTACAAGTTTCAAGGGAAAAAGCGTTTTAAGTCGTCACTACTCCAGGTGAAACTTAGGGTCTCGCCCTCCACATTTTGGAGTCGATACCCCCCCCCCCCTGATCTCAATGCTTCTTTTATAATAAATGGGCCTTCCCAGCTGGGGTTGAGCTTCCCCACGGTTGTCGATCTCCCTGCTGCATCCACCTTCTTCAGCACCAAGTCCCCCTCCACAAATTGTTTGACTCTGACGTGCTTGTCGAAGTACTTGGTCATCCGTCTCTTCACCTCTTCCTGCCGGAGGGCGGAAAGATCCCGCAGTTCCTCCACCATGTCAAGAGAGAGACGCAGCTCCTCCTCGTTCTCAGCTTGCCTTTCTTCCCTATATTCCTTGGCCGCAACAACTCGAGGTGTTTGAACTTCAAATTCTACGGGGAGCACTTCCTCGCATCCATGAGAGAGTTTGAAGGGGGTCTCTCCGGTAGCTGTGTTAGGGGTGGTCCTCAGGGCCCAGCGAACCGCGGGGAGCTGCTTCACCCAGCTTCCCTTCAGATTTTCCACTTTATTTTTCAGGAGGTTGACAATGATCTTGTTTGCGGCCTCCACCTGCCTATTGCTCCTGGGGTGGTGGACCGAGGCGAACTTGAGGTCGATTCCAAGCTGCTCGCAAAAACTGCTGAACTCAGCGCTGGTGAACTGGGGCCCGTTGTCTGTGATAATGGTCTGGGGCAGCCCATGGCGGCAGATGATCTCCCCCTAAATAAAGTTTTTGATAACCTGGGAGGTCACCTTGGCCAGCGCCTTCACTTCCAACCACTTGGAGAAATAATCGATCATTATTAGGAGGAATCTCCTCTGCCCACAGGCCTAAGGGAACGGTCCAACCAAATCCATTCCCCAAATGGTGAAGGGCCAGGGGGCTGTGATACTTTTGATTCGCTGAGCCGGCTGCAGTTGGAGGGGGGAAAACTGCTGGCATTTGTGGCACCTTCTTGTGAACTCCGTTGCATCATGGCCCAGGGTGGGCCAGAAGTACCCCTGCCTGACGATCCTCCCTTCCAGGGTCCGACTCCTAGAGTGACTCCCACACTCTCCGGAGTGGACTTTCTCCAAGATTCTTTGTACCTCCCCCTCGGCCACACAACAAGCCAACATTCCCGAGAGTGTCTTTATGTACAGCTACTCATCCTGGAGGAGGTAGTACGCTGACTTATGTCTGAGCTTCTTCTTATCTGCCCCCTCCGGATACTCTCCCGTGGAGAGGAAAGTTACAACTGGGTCTATCCATGAAGGCCATTGATCTATCTCCATGCGCTCCCCCTCTTCGATGGAAGGGCGGAATAGGCCGGTGATGGTACCCCCCACCCGAAGACCGTGCTTTGCGAGCTGATCGACCTGCTCATTTTCCTCCCGGGGCACATGCTGGATGGAAAAAGTTTGGAACGTGTCGATGACCCCCTTTACCTTGGCTAAGTACAACCGCGGGGTAGGCTATCTTGCTTAAAACTCCCCGTTGATCTGGGAAGCTACCACCATGGAGTCGGTAAGGACCTCCACGTCCAGCACCCCCAACTCCCTGGCTAGGCGCAGCCCTGCTATCATGGCCTCATACTCGGCTTGATTGTTGGTGATGCGAAAGTGCACCACTACCGACTGCTCAATTCTAGTCCCCTGAGGGCTCTCCAAGATTACTCCCACTCCCAGGGAATGCTCCCCGAGGCGCCGTCCACCTTCACCTTCCAAGGAGTCAGACGAGTGAGCTCTTCCTCCGCCACCTCAATCACATAATCAGCCAAGAAGTCGTTCATCGCTTGAGCTTTGATCGAGAGGCGCGGAACGAAGGAAACGTCAAACTCGCTCAACTCCACCGACCACTTGTCCAGCCTACCAGAATGCTCCACCCCGTCAAAGATGTTGCAGAGAGGATGGTAAGTCACCACTCGGATTAAGTGTGCCTGGAAATAAGGTCGCAACCTTCGGGTTGAGATGATCAGGGCGAAAGCCAGCTTCTCCAAAATTGGATATCGGAGCTCGGCCTTCCTCAGGACCTGACTCACATAGTAAATAGGGAGCTGCTTCTTCCCCTCCTCCCGAACTAGGACAGAGCTCAAGGCCTCTGCCCCGACCCCGAGATACAAAAATAGGTCCTCCCCCTCCTTGGGCCCTTAGAGCAGCGGAGCCTGAGTCAACTGCATCTTGAGGGCTTGGAATGCCTCCTCGCACTCCTTGGTCCATTCAAACCTTTGACAGCCCCTTAGCTTTTTGAAGAAGGGGGAGCACTTTTCCCCAGCCCGGGAGAGGAACCTACTTGTCCCTGCCAGTTTCCCTGTCAGGCACTGCACCTCCTTGGTATTCCGTGGCGACCCTAGCTCCACGATAGCCTTGACCTTGTCAGGATTCGGCTCGACCCCCGCAGGGGTGAGGAAATGTCCCAAGAACTTCCCCCGGCTAGCCATGAAAACACATTTCAGGGGGTTCAATCGCATCTTGTACTTGCGCAGGGTGGCAAAGGTCTCCTCTAGGTCTTGGAGGTGGGAGTCCACATCCAGACTCTTGATCATAAGGTCATCCACGTACACCTCTAGGTTCCTCCCCTTTTGCTCTTTGAATACCCTATCCATCATCTTCTGGTAGGTCGCCCCTGTGTTCTTTAGCCCGAAGGTCATCATCTTGTAATAGTAGCATCCATCCCCCGTGATGAACGAGAAATCCTTGACGTCCGGGGGGTGCATCCTGATTTGATGATAACCTGAAAAATCATCTAGAAAACTCATTATAGAAAAACCAACGGCTGAGTCAACCAGCGCGTCGATCCGAGACAAGGGGTAACAGTCCTTAGGACAAGCTTTATTAAGTAAAGAGAAATCGATACACATTCGCCACCGGCCGTCTTCCTTTTTGATCATGACCACATTGGAGACCCAGCTGGGGTATTGGATTTCGGACACAAAGCCGGCCCTGAGAAGCTTTGCCACCTCCTCTCTGATGGGCTCTGCCAGCTTGTCCGCAGTGGACCTCTTCTTTTGTTGGACGGGGCGTGTTCCCGGGTCCAGGTTGAGGCGGTGGCAGGCCACATCCGCGTCAACCCCCGGTATCTCTGCGGCGTTCCATGCGAAGATGTCCACATTCTTCTGGATGCACTCCAGCATCCTTCCTTGATCCTCCGGGGTCAGCCCTCCGCTGACGCAGACCTTCTCCACCCTGCCTCCACGGGTGAGGACCTCCAACTCCACCACTTCCTCTGCAGCCTCCAACCTGGACTTCTCCCCCCATCCTTCAGCATCCCTTTCCTCCGAAACGGGGACCTCCACCTCCACCTCTTCCTCCACGGCCATCATTTCGGCTATCTCCTCTTGGTCTCCTCCTGCTGTCTCCTCCTCTACGCAGTTCTCCACCTCCAGCTCCTCCCTGCCTACTTCCTGCCCAGCCTCCTCCATCCTTCACCCCATCTCCTCGGCTCCCTCCTGCCAAGAGATAGAGTTCACGGCGGTGACATAGCATTCCCGCGCCACCTTGGGGTCCCCCCTGACCCTGACCTGAATCCCCTCAGCATTGAACTTCAAGCACTGATGGAATGATGAGGGGACGCAGTGGAAGGCGCTGATAAGGGGCCTCCCGAAGATGGCATTGTAGCTGCTAGGGGCATCCACGATGACGAACCTGCAGTTTCTGGACTGCCCCCCCCCCCCCCAGGGTGACATGGAGGCCGACTCCTCCCTTCACTTCCTTCCTCTCCCCCGAAAACCTGAACTAGGGTCCATCTGAGGCCAGCACCCTCTTCGCCTCCACCTTCATCGCATCAAATGCCTTCTTGAAGATGACGTTGATGGAGCTTCCATTATCAACGAGGATCCGAGAGACGGTAAAATTTTTGATGGCTGCCTTGATGACCAGCTCATCACAGAATGGATCCTCATGATCCGGCATGTCGCTCCTAGAGAAGGTGATCCTCTCTTCTAGGGGTGGGGTTTGGGATGTGGAGGCAACGCTTCGACGATACATGGTGTGGAGGCTCGCCATCCGGGAAGCCTCGACCCCCACCCCTCCGTGGATCACTCTGATCCCTCCTCGAGTCCCAATGTCCACCCAGACTTTGCAACGGTCCTCCTCTGCCCGAGGCAGGACCTCCTCGATCCTGACTTCCTGGCGCCCCTGCTGATGCTGCTGCTCCTTGTTCCCTCTCATTTCAAGGAACTCCGGGCACGTGGCTGTGGCGTGCCCCTCCTCCTGATGGAAGTCGCAATAGGGCAACTCTGCCCTAACTTCTCTCCTCCTCCTCCTTGCTACTATCCTCCTCTCCCCCATGGCTATGGCCATAGCCTCTTCTTGATCGGGGAGTCGGGGCCTCTAGGCCTGCCTCTAGCCCAGGGGTGGAATTGATCTTGCCCCCCTTGATGGCGATCCCTTCCTTGGTACCCTCTCTATGGCCCCTGCCCTTGCCACTCAGGCCTCCAGCCCAGTCGACGGTCGGGCTCCTAACGCCCCCACCTAGGCTGATGCTGCCCTTGGAGCTTCCTCTTCTCCCTCTGTCGGGGCTCTCCTCTCCTCTCTTCTTGTCCCCTTCCTCCTCTCGATTCCTTCTCCTCCTCTGTGGTCCACCTAGCCAGCTTCCGCGTAAACTCCGGGTTTGATGACTCCCCGTCAACTTCTCTCGCCTCCCTCTCCATCAGCTCCTCGTAGGAGAGGGGGGAACTCTCTTCAGCTCCATCCTGAAGAATCCCTGCTGCAGGCCCAGGGTAAAGGCCATCATCAAACGATGGTCCGGCATCTCCTGGACCTGAGTAACCTCCTCCTGGAACCGATCCGCGTAGCTCCCCATCGTCTCATTCACCCCCTGCTTGATGTGGAACAGGGATTCCGACTCCTTCTTCCTCCTCTTCGAGGTAGTGAACCTCAGCATGAACCCCCGGCGCAGGTCCTCGAAGCAGTAGATGCAGCTGGCCGGTAGCTGGTGGAACCACTCCCTTGCCTTCTCCTTGAGGGTGATAGCGAAGAGTCGGCACTTGAACCCGTCCGACATCTGCCGGATCAAAACCACATCGTCGAACCATTGAACGTGTTGGACCGGGTCTCCCTTCCCGGTGTAGTAGGACATCTCGTGTTCCCTGAACCCATCTGGAACTGGGGCAGAGGAAACCAAGTCACTGAAGGGGCTTCCTCCCCCTACTGGGTGAGCCGGCGAGTCTCGCGAGCCTAACTCGCCGTACCGGCCTCGGCCTGCCGAGCCAGGGAAGAGCTCGCGCCCGGGGAGCTCGCACCCCCGGCCTTCCTCGGCCACCTCATTCCCAGCTCGCCTGCTGGGGGAATCTTCGCCTAGAGAGGGGGCGGCCGCGATCTGGGCTGCTGGAGTCGAGCACTCGGCCCGTGTGCCGAGTGCGAACTTGACGAGGTTCAGCACCTCACTCCAGAAATCCTCGAACATCGTCACTGTGGCGAGAGGCGGGGGGGCGGCGAGTCCGGCCTGTCAGATCCCTGTCCTCCTGCATCGGGCTCGCTGAAGCTTTTCTGCACTGACCATGTTCCACGCTCACCGCACTAAAATGTTGAAACCGAAAAACGGCCTCCTGTGGAGTTCACCCTCGGGGAAGGGGTGGTCGCGCGCCTACTTCACTCCTGCAAGCAAAACAACAAAAGAAACAAGGGGAACCGACCCAAGGGCTCGACGGAGAGGACCCACCACACACCCAGAAGATCTGAAAGCGCTTCCCCTCCTTAGCCAAAGGCCGAGCTAAGGTACCCTCAGAAAGCACTTGAAAATTGGAGCAGGAAAGCATAGGAAGCCTGCCTTCTGGGGTACCCCTTGGATCCTATTTATAGTTTTTAGAATCTGAACTGCCAATAACCAAACTGAACTGACCTGAAATTACCACAAAACCCTTGGTCGGGTCTGTCAATAGCCAAACTCCGCTGTTTTGAAGGGTTATGGGCAGACCAACGAGGGCAAAACAGTAAAAAGTACCTCATATATCTGGGTGAGCTGGGGAGCCTGGCCACTTCGGCAGATCCTGCTCGCCTGCTGTTGCCGAGCTCCTTCGGCGAGCGCAATTCGGGATGGCGAGCTCGTCCATCAGTCGGCATCCATTAGTCGACCTAAGCTCGACGGATCCTGGCTTAGCTCGGCGAATACCGAGCTCGCGGTCGACGAATGTCGAGCTCGGGTTCGGCTTCTCCTTGTCGAGCTCGCCCACAATCTTTAGTCCTTTACTGGGCTTGCCTGTTGCTTGGACGATCTGAACCGCCTAGTATGGTTCATGGCGACCTCACTCGCCAGACACGGGGTTGTACAGTGTGTGCCCACGCCTGTGATGAAGTGTTTACACTATACTGCTTGGTTATGCTAACAAAGTGCAGGGAAAGGAGCATCCCCGCCCCGAGTTTGGGGGCGGGATTGTTATAATTTGGTCAGCATAGCTGACCGTTGCTTTTGTTTGCCACCATTGCTGTGGATTGTTGCTTGCAGGTGCTGCGGAGCCGAGCGGTAAATAGCGGGCAAAAGCCCAAGTTGCAGAGCCGGCCCTTCGAAGGCCTAATTTTGAGTGTTTTCTTTTATTCTCATGTATGACCGGCCTGTGTGCCGAGGTTTGGAAGACACTTATATTTTGAGCAAACTATTGTAAGGCCATAAGGCCATTACTTGTGTATTTGTGCGTTCATTCCTATTGGGTTTTGTAGTGGACATTCATGCTTCTGGATGGGTTCTAAATTTGTAACTATTAAATTGCTTCCATTAGAATGCACTATGTTGGAACACTCTATTACTAATTTGGGTCAGGATCACTATGTCTCTAGGAATCAATGCTTGACCTCCTGTATAGCTCAATAGGTCAATTAGAATTGAGTCTAAGGGTTAGAAGTCTAGGTTTGGAAGCTGCCCTGAAGACCAGGATTTTCTGTTTAGAGGCTAAGTCATATCGTCGAGCTCAGCACGATGATTTGTCGAGCTCCGATCGACGATCGTCTAGCTCAACTTCGACAGATCGTCGAACTCCATTCTACGATCGCTGAGCTCAACTTCATCATATCGTCGAACTCCATTCGACGATCGGTGAGCTCAGGTCGACGATTTTGACTCTGCTTTGGATCTTTATCTCTGAGCTCAGTTCGACGATCTTTGAGCTCAGATCGACGATATTTTGCTGCTTTATATTTCCAGATCGCTGAGCTCAGCACGACGATAGCAGAGCTCAGTTCGACGATTTCAGATAACTTCAAGGATGTTTCTAGATTCAAATTCAAATCAGTTAAGGAGTTATTCTGCAATTAATTCTGGAGATTTCCTAGCCGTTTTCATTCATTTCTGGACCAAGTTTCAAGGAATATTTCTGTGGACTTTCCACCAGAAGAGATTTTGCAATTAAGGATGTCATTAATGCAGATCAATGGCTATTCTTCTCAGAGATAATGTTTTTGTTCAGTACCAGAGAATAAAAGAGAACAATTCTTTTTTGAATTACTAGAAGAGATACACAGACACACAGACAGACACCAATAATCTTCAACAAGATATTCTGTCTCAAAAAGAATTCTCAAGAACACTCATCCAAAGAGATCAACCTTTTCAAAAATCTTCAGATCTCTTTAGTTTTCAAAGTGTTCAAGGCCAACATATTTCCAGACTCCAGACATTCAACATTTCAGCTATTGCTGAAATCATCTATTGCTGGAGTTCAATCTTTGAAGGTCTATCACCCTCAGCAAAGCTTTTCTTCCTGAAGATCTCAAGGATTCAGGGGGAGCTTTGACATCAACAATCCACATAGTCTTCTCAATTGTTTGAGAAAGAGAAGACTTCCATCACTCTCTCACCCCCTCTCTGTAAAGGGTTTCTCAAACTCCCTTCAAAAGTTTGAGCTTGGTTTTTGAGCACCTTGTCAAAAGCTCATTGGTGGCAAGACACCTGATCAAAAAATCTGCTTTGGTTTTTGAGCACCTTATCAAAAGCTCATTGGTGCCCAGGACACCTGATCAACTCATCCTGCAGTGGATTCCTACCTAGGGTGGTAGAAGAGTGGATGTACCCAAGTTTAGGGGAACCACTATATTTCCTTGTGTCTTCTGGTTTTGCTTGTTTTTATGTTTGTTTCTGGCCTTGATTATTCTGTGATTAGCTTCTATTTAACTTAGTTCTGTGATTAGATTTTTAATTGCTTCCCTGCTCACTCTTATTACAACAATTGTTGTAAAAAGGTTTCAAAGCACCATATACTCTATTCACCCCACTCTAGAGTATATCAGATCTAACTGCACTTTCAATTGGTATCAGAGGCAGGTTGGTTAAACATACCATACCTGATTGGTTGTACAGGCTAACACCTGAACCCAAAGATCCCAAGTTAGATCTGTTTTCTTCTGTATTTTATTATTAGTTTTTGCTTTCACAAATCATGGCCCAAAACAAAGATTATGCTAGCACCAGACCTCCAGTGTGCAATCTATCCAAGTTTGCACTTTGGAAAGCAAGGATCAGACTGTACATGAATTTTATTGATGAAGATATTTTTAATTCTGTTTTGACAGTGTGTCCAAGACCCTCAGAGAACACAAGTACAAATGTTGTTCCACCTCCATTAGGAACAGATGCTGATATCAAGAGATGGAAGGTAGCTGATGCCAAGGCTATGAACATCTTGGCCCAGACAATGTCTGATGACATATTTCAAAAGGTGGCTGAATGCAATTCAGCAAAGGAAATTTGGGACAAACTCTCAGAAATAGTCTCAGGCTCAGCTGATGAGAGAAAGGATAGGAGATCCCATCTGATCTCTCAATATGAGAATTTCAAGAAGGGAGAAATTGAGTCAGTGGGAGACATGTACAACAGACTCAGTCTAATTGTCAGTGAACTCAGGACATTGGACAAAGAGATCTCACTAACTGAACTTAATGACAAGATCCTAATGTGCTTCCCCAGCACTTGGGATTCAAGAATCTGGCCAATTAAGGATGCCAGAAGTCTGAATTAGATCACTACTGAAGCTCTATTGGGTAAGCTCAAATCTTATGAGTTACTCATCAAAAATAGAGAGGAAGAACAGAAGGCTGCCTCACCAGCCACAAGAAAAGAGAAGACCATAGCCTTCAAGGCAACTGAAGATCTGCCTGAAGACAAAGCCACAGGCAATGATGAATTGCTCAGTCTACTGGCCAAAAGATTTTACAAAATGGCCAAAAAGGACTTCAGAAGGAGATCATACAAGGAACATGAGAAGCCAAGGTATGACAAGTCCATTAATAATAATAAAGACATTATTTGCTTTGGTTGCAGGAAACTAGGGCACATAGTTCCTGACTGTTCAGAGAACAAGAACAAGGACAGAAGGGACAGGAAAGAAAGAAGAAAGGAGAAAGACTCCAAGAGGAATGGCAATGGCAAACCCTCATCAAGCAAAAACAAGCATACAAGAAAAGGGTTTGTTGCTGAATCCTGGAGTGAGACTGAAGAAGAGTCAGAAGCATCATCCAGCTCCAGTGATGATGAGGATGATGCAGAAGAAAAAGAGTTCTGCATGATGGAAATCAATGCCTCACAGCATAATTCAGAAGAAGAGGAGTCAGAGTCAGACTCAGAGACTCAACCTGAAGAAGATCAGGTAATCAGTTCTTTTGATTTTAATTCAGAGGACTTTAAATCTGAATTTAAAGCACTGTGTTTAGACCTGCTAAAGTCTGAGAAAGAAATTATCTCTCTCAGAAATCAATTATCTGAACACAATACTTTAAAATCAGAAAACCTCAAACTCTCTCAGAAGTTGGAGTGATGTAGGGAACAGATAGCTTCACTGAAAAGTGAGCTCTCTGAGGCCAAGAAGCTTGAAGAATCTCTCAATGGGAGAAGCATCAAGCCGATGGACATCACAAGCACAGTGAACTCCAGATTCAATAGTACACTGGGCTTGGGTGCTTCATCCAGCCAACCCATAGTTCTAACAACTCCAATCAAATTCATTTCTGACAAAGGAAAGGGAGTTGTAGAGATTGCTAGAAAAGTTCTGATCTGCCCCAGAAAACTAAGTCCCAGCAGAAATCGTCGAACGAAGGTCGACGATCGCCGAATGAAGATCGACGATCGCCGAACGCAGATCGACGATCTCAGGCAAAATCGTCGAACGCAGATCGACGATCTCAGCCAAAATCGTCGAACGCAGGTCGACGATCTCAAATACCTGACCTCAGCCATAGTCGACCGTCGAACGGAGCTCTACGATCTGACCCAAGATCGTCGAACGCAGCTCCAAGATCGTCGAACAGAGGTCAGAGCTCTGGAAAATTTTTCAAAGGCAAATCAAAATTGAATCCTAAGGGTCCTACATCCCAAATCTTTAACCCTTATACTGAATAGATTATACCTCCAAGGAGATATCATCCTGAAGGATATAAGAGTCAACCTGGGATGTCCTTTATTTCAGAATTTAAAGGTTATCAACCTAGGCCTAAGGTAAACTGGGTAAAAAAAAGTGAATTGTCTTATGTGCAGGTGAAGACCTATCCAACATCTAACCAGCAATGGTATTTGGATAGTGTGTGCTCTAAGCATATGACAGGGAACAAGGACAATCTCACATCCTTTAGAGCCAAGCTTGGACCCAAAGTTATCTTTGGTGATTCAAACTTTGGACAGACTAAAGGATATGGTGCAGTCCCGATTGGATCAGTAACTTTCAAGAAGGTAGCTTATGTGGAAGGACTGAAGCACAACCTAATTAGCATCAGTCAGCTGTGTGATGAAGGCTACCAGGTGACCTTCAGCAAAGCCTTATGCAAAATCAAGTCAGAGGACAACACAACTGTGTTGACAGGTAAAAGAAAAGGTAACATCTATCTAGTAGATTTTCTTTCAACTGATGTAGATATCTGCTTGTTCAATTCTGTCTGTAGACCAAATATTTTATGGTATAAGAGACTAGGACACCTAAACCTTAGAACTATTGCTAGGCTATCCAAGGATAACCTTATTAGAGGACTACCTTCTGGCCCCTACAAGAAGGAAGGACTCTGCAGGGCTTGTCAATTAGGCAAGCAAACTAAAAACAGCTTTAAGTCACTTAATAAGAGTGATTCACCTAGGATATTATATCTGTTACACATGGATCTTTTTGGACCCATCACAGTACAAAGCCTAGGAGGGAAATCCTACACTTTAGTAGTTGTAGATGACTTCTCTAGATTCACTTGGGTGTTCTTTCTAAGGAAGAAGTCTGACAACTTTAAGTGTCTGACAGAGTTTCTCAAATGTATACAGATTGAGTTCAATACTCACATTGCCCTGATCAGAAGTGATCATGGGACAGAGTTTGATTCTCTTCTTATGCAAGAGTTCTGTCAGAGTGAAGGGATCAGGCATACTTTCTCAGCTCCTAGAACTCCTCAACAAAATGGGGTAGCTGAAAGGAAAAATAGAACCCTTATTGAATCTGCCACTACATTATTGTCAGATGCTCACCTTCCTCTATCCTTTTGGGCAGAGGTAGTGAACACCTCCAACTATGTGCTGAATAGAAGTCTGATACATAAACTAAAGGGAAAGACTCCCTATGAATTACTCAAAGGGAAGAAACCTAAAGTTGATTATTTTAGAGTCTTTGGTTGCATTTGCTACATTCACAATAATGACAAGAAATATTTAGCAAAATTTCAAGTCAAAGCTGATGAAGGAGTGTTTCTGGGATACTCTATGATTAGCAAGGCTTATAGGGTCTATAATAAATCATCTTTAAAAATTGAGGAATCTGTTCACATTTCATTTGATGAATCTAACATGTCTTTCAAGGAGAAGACTTCTTCTACCATAGAACCCTTGCAGGAACATTCTCTAGTTGAAGACTTAAACAAGTTACAGGTTACTCAAGAGAATGAAAGCATTGAAGATGAAGACAATACTCAACATATTGAAGAACAACTTGAAGAGCCAGTTGTTGTACCACAAGAGGAAATAACAACACAGGTTGGTGAACAATCAGCACCCCCTGTTGATTTAGTAACAACAAGAGACCATCCAATTTCCCAAATAATTGGAGACATCTCAGCTGGTGTGCAAACCAGAAATCAGGTCAACCAAAACCTGTTGCACACCTGCTTCCTATCTCAAATTGAACCTCAGACCATTCAAGATGCAGAGCAAGATCCACACTGGATCATTGCAATGCAAGAAGAGTTGCATCAATTTGAGAGAAACAAAGTATGGGAACTAGTGCCAAAGCCTAAGGATCATTCCATTGTTGGAACAAAATGGGTATTCAGAAACAAACTGGATGATCAAGGAGTAATTATAAGAAACAAGGCAAGGCTAGTTGCTCAGGGATATTCTCAAGAAGAAGGGATAGACTACGACCAGACTTTTGTACCTGTTGCAAGATTGGAAGCCATCAGAATATTTTTAGCTTATGCAGCACACAAAGGCTTCAAGGTATATCAGATGGATGTCAAAAGTGCCTTCTTAAATGGAGACATCAAAGAGGAAGTTTATGTCAGACAACCTCCAGGTTTTATCTCTCCAACTTTTCCTGATTATGTTTTTAGATTGAATAAAGCATTATATGGTCTCAAGCAAGCTCCTAGAGCATGGTATGAGACCCTAGCATGCTTTCTCTTGGAAAATGGTTTTATAAGGGGTAGAGTAGACCAAACTCTTTTCATTAGAACCCATAAGTCCCATACCCTACTAGTACAGATTTATGTAGACGATATTATTTTTGGTTCTACTGACTCCAAATTGTGCAGAAGGTTCTCCAACCTAATGCATTCTAAATTTGAGATGAGTAGCATGGGTGAGCTATCCTTCTTCCTAGGATTGCAAGTCAAACAGCATGTTGAAGGCATCTTCATTTCTCAAACCAAGTATGCAAATGAATTGGTTAAGAAATTTGGCATGTCTGAAGCATCTTGTATGAAAACACCCATGCCTACTAATGCTGTATTGTATGCTGATGAATCTGGAAAACCTGTTGATCAGACAACATATAGAGCAATGATTGGCTCTTTACTGTATCTTACAGCTAGTAGACCAGATATAATGTTTGCTACATGTATATGTGCTAGGTTCCAAGTAAGCCCTATAGAGTCACACCTAACACTAGTAAAGATGATTATCAGGTATGTTAAAAGTTGTCCAAATCTAGGTCTCTGGTATCCAAAAGATTCAGCATTTGATTTAACTGGATTCTCTGATGCTGATTATGCTGGATGCAGAATTGACAGGAAAAGCACCAGTGGAACTTGTCAGTTCCTTGGTGACAGACTTGTCTCTTGGTTTTATAAGAAACAAACATCTGTGTCAACTTCAACTGCTGAAGCTAAATATATGGCTGCACGCAGTTGTTGTTCACAAATCTTGCAGATTCAAAACCAACTCCTAGACTATGGCTACAACTTAGAGAAGTCTAAAATCTTTTGTGATAACACCAGTGCTATTTCTATAGCTCAAAATCCAGTCCTCCATAGTAGGACAAAACACATAGAGATTAGGCATCATTTCTTAAGGGATAATGTTGAAAAGAATAAAATTGAACTACACTATATCCCAACTGATTTACAAAGGGGAGATATTTTCACCAAGTCATTGGATGAAAAGAAACACACCTTCTTCCTAAATCAGTTAGGAATGTTAGATGGAGGAAGTCTTAAATAATATCCAAGATTTTGAAAGCTTAAAAAATTGACCAAGACTAGGCAAACATTCTGATTTTTCTTAGGGTCTAGAGTTTTTCTGATCTCTGAACTGCGCTCGACGATTTGCCCCAAGATCGTCGAACGGAGATCGACGATTTCCAAACATCGTCGAACTAAGTTCAGCGTCTCTCAGATAGTATGAACTATCTCTTCCGGTCAACGATCGTCGAACGGCGCTCAACGATTTTGTTCTCTGAACGATCGTCGAACGGAGCTCGACGCTCTCCAATATCGTCGAACGGAGATCGACGATGTTGAAGACTCTTCAGATTCCTTTAGAAGCCTCGATCGTCGAACTGTGTTCAATGATCTTTCCATTTCTGCGTTGAACCCTAATATAAAATTCATTTTTCGCCGTCGTTCTCCTTTGCGCTTTCGATTTCTCTGCAAGAATTTTCCTTCCCTCCAAACAGTTCTGCACTTGGTCGTTTTGTTTGTTGAATTTTTGCAGGTACCCATGGCTGTGTCAGTTGTTGTTCTTGCCGCAATGAAGTTTGATGCTGGTTTCGATATTGATATGGAATCCTTCAGGACAACTGACCAGGTCTTTCAAGATATTCTGGGCTTATTCAAAGACCAGAACCTGACAGCAATAATGACCACAAGGATTAAGCTGGCATCTGATGAGATAAAGGAGTGGGTCTATACTGCCCACAATCAAGATAACAACACCATTGTTGGGTCTATATCTGGAACTCAGGTACCCTTAACCCCAGCAATTTTAACAGAAGTTTTTGAGTTAAGAAATGGTGAAGATACTGCTGACTTATCTGGAGAAGAGTATTCTGAACTGCTTGCCAGAATGGGTCATTCTGAGGCCAACCCTAGCAAGCTCTTCAAAAGGAACCTATCTGTGGAATATAGATTCATGGCAGATGTTGTTGGGAAAGTGCTACTGGCTAAGCACTCTGCCCATGATACAATCTCAAGGTATCAGCTCTGCCTCATGGGAGCCCTTGTAGATAAGAAAAATCTGAATTGGGGAGAAGTGTTCTTTGACCTTATCAAGAAGAAGATCAACAAACGTTTTGTAAACTTTGGAAGGATCATTGGGGTGTTTCTGCAGCACAGGTGCCCTGCCTTGCTGGTCTCCTCTGGAATCCACATCAATGCTTCCAAGAGACTGTCTTGTGCCCTCTTTGGAAAGTGGGACAGACAAATCAGCAAGCCCAGCAGGCCCTCCTCCAGCACTCCTTCAGGCACAAGGACTCTAAGAGTCACTTCTCCACAGGTCTCTGCCCCTGCAGATGACCTGCCTGCTGTTGTTGCCTCTCCTCCTCCTCCTCAAATTCCATCCCTTCCCATACCATCTACCATTCAAACTCCATCCACCATCATCATATCCAGCCCCTCTCCAACATCCACACCATCTCCAGTGCCTATTCTACCACCACCAGAAGACCACTTCAATCCATTATTCTCCTACCCTCCACCAGATGTCACCTCATCACCCTCCCATCCATCCTTCAATGCCCTATGAAGTGAGCCTTCATGCTGCTGTTGTTGCTGCTGCTGCTTCTGTGAGCCTATCTGCTGCTGCTGCTGCTGCTGTTATTGTTGCTTCTTCAGCTCCTGCTCTTGCTGCTGTTGCTGTGCCTCAAGCATAAGTTCCTCCTGCTGCAATCCTTGCAATAGACCTCAGGTCTTTGTTATCAACCTTTGATCAGTTTTACTTCAGCTGTCTGCCAGAGATAACTGCTGTCCAGCCTCCAGAGGATTTATCCAAGGCACTTGTGCCATTTTCTTGCTGTGACCCAAGCATTATCACCTCCTTTGTCAATTTAGTTTATGTTGCTGCCTCTTCTGAAGAAAGCATTATTGTTGCTTCTGATATTATTGCCTCTACTGCTGCTGAAGTTTCTGCCATTACTGTTGAACCAATTTCCAAGGAAATTCTTATGTCAGAGGCACCTGAATTTGAGCCTTCTGCAGTTTCTGATGATATTCCTCCTGTTGATGCTGTTGTTAGTGAAGTTGTTGCTGCTGTCACTTCTCCAGAGCCCACAGTTGCTGCTGCTGTTATTTCTGCTTCTACTCCCATTGTAACACCTTCAATATCTGTTGTTGTCACTGCTGTTACTACTTCAAGACCTGCTGCTACAACCTCTGCCTCATCTGCTTCTGCAGAACTCAAGAAGGATCTGTTGAAGAAAATAGATGGCATTTATGATGACCAGAGTTCTGAAAGTGATGAGTTTAGAACAGACTCTGATGACTCTTCTGCTACCATTGCCAGGAAAAGAAAGGCAAGGAGCAAAGCCATGAAGAGGGTACCTCCTGCCAAAGTTAAGGATAACAATGATATTCCATATTACATTCTACATGACTGCCCTATTACAGAGTACTGGATGCAGTACTTTAAGAACCAACTGAAGGCAATGAAAAAGAAGAGAAAATATGAGAAGGGTTCCTCCCAATTCCAGCACTCTCATCCTCCTCCACCACCTCCTCCTGATGCAGGTGCAGGTGGAAGCTCTGCAGCTCAACCCCCAGCCAGAAGTCAGGCCCCCTATCAGCCTCATGCCAGATCTTATAATAGGGGAAGCCAATCCAGGGGTTCTCATTCTAGGAGAGGAGGATACAGAGGAAATCAAAGAGATCTCCAAGTCTACTCCAAAGGTTACTCCAGGCAACACCCATATTCCAGGGAAAGACAAATTTCTACTGATACAACATCTGGTCCTTTCCCTTATAAGCTGAAAGAAACTGTGTCTTCAAGGCCTCCTCAAGACAATCCCTCTAACAGATATGAGCCCCCAGTACCTTTTGAGGATCCTGAGAACAATCCAGCTGCCTGGGCTGCAAGATTAAAGGAACTAGCTGCACTGGATCAGATCAAAAAGGCTAGAGAGCAAGGAAAAGATTCATCTAATATCTCAACAATGTCTGAACAGAGACAGAAAGAGCTAGAAAGATATGCATCAAGTAAATTCTTTGATTCTGACAGGTATATGGAATTACATCCTGAAGCTGTAGTTCCCAGGCCTAAAAAGCAAACATATTTAGGTGCAGCAGATGATACCAGATCAAACAAAGAAGCCCCCAATCCTAACAGAGAAATTAAACTTGTTAAGGGCAAGGAAAAGAAATGATATTGTAAGGTGACATTCTCTGTGATTTCTGATTACTATCTGGATGTTATATAACTCTGTGGTTCTGCAATGTCTAGTTTGTTGCTTTTCTGTTTTGCTGATTGTATGTTGTTATTTAAATTTTTCCAAAGTTTGTAAATAGTAATACTAACCCAAATAGGGGGAGATTGTTGGAACACCCTATTACTAATTTGGGTCAGGATCACTATGTCTCTATGAATCAATGCTTGACCTCCTGTATAGCTCAATAGGTCAATTAGAATTGAGTATAAGGGTTAGAAGTCTAGGTTTGGAAGCTGCCCTGAAGACCAGGATTTTCTGTTTAGAGGCTAAGTCATATCGTCGAGCTCTGCACGACGATTCATCGAGCTCCGATCGACGATCGTCTAGCTCAACTTCGACAGATCGTCGAACTCCATTCGACGATCGTTGAGCTCAACTTCATCATATCGTCGAACTCCATTCGACGATCGGTGAGCTCAGGTCAATGATTTTGACTCTGCTTTGGATCTTTATCTCTGAGCTCAGTTCGACGATCTTTGAGCTCATATCGACGATATTTTGCTGCTGTATATTTCCAGATCGCTGAGCTCAGCTCGACGATAGCAGAGCTCAGTTCGACGATTTCAGATAACTTCAAGGATGTTTCTAGATTCAAATTCAAATCAGTTAAGGAGTTATTCTGCAATTAATTTTGGAGATTTCCTAGCCGTTTTCATTCATTTCTAGACCAAGTTTCAAGGAATATTTATGTGGACTTTCCTCCAGACGAGATTTTGCAATTAAGGATGCCATTAATGCAGATCAACGGCTATTCTTCTCAGAGAGAATGTTTTTGTTCAGTACCAGAGAATAAAAGAGAACAATTCTTTTTTGAATTACTAGAAGAGATACACACACACAGACAGACACCAATAATCTTCAACAAGATATTCTGTCTCAAAAAGAATTCTCAAGAACACTCATCCAAAGAGATCAACCTTTTCAAAAATCTTCAGATCTCTTCAGTTTTCAAAGTGTTCAAGGCCAACATATTTCCAGACTCCAGACATTCAACATTTCAGCTATTGCTGAAATCATCTATTGCTGGAGTTCAATCTTTGAAGGTCTATCACCCTCAGCAAAGCTTTTCTTCCTGAAGATCTCAAGGATTCAGGGGGAGCTTTGACATCAACAATCCACATAGTCTTCTCAGTTGTTTGAGAAAGAGAAGACTTCCATCACTCTCTCACCCCCTCTCTGTAAAGGGTTTCTCAAACTCCCTTCAAAAGTTTGAGCTTTGTTTTTGAGCACCTTGTCAAAAGCTCATTGGTGGCAAGACACCTGATCAAAAAAATCTGCTTTGGTTTTTGAGCACCTTATCAAAAACTCATTAGTGCCCAGGACACCTGATCAACTCATCCTGCAGTGGATTCCTACCTAGGGTGGTAGAAGAGTGGATGTACCAAAGTTTAGGGGAACCACTATATTTCCTTGTGTCTTCTGGTTTTGCTTGTTTTTATGTTTGTTTCTGGCCTTGATTATTCTATGATTAGCTTCTGTTTAACTTAGTTCTGTGATTAGATTTTTAATTGCTTCCCTGCTCACTCTTATTACAACAATTGTTGTAAAAAGGTTTCAAAGCATCATATACTCTATTCACCCCCCTCTAGAGTATATCAGATCTAACTGCACTTTCACACTATATGTAGGACGTTGATTCTTAGTTGGATGGTTTCCATTGAGTAACCTTCTGGTCCGTCTGTGGTATATAGCGTCGGGCCCCGGCCGGACCTACTATTATATGCTATGTGACGGATAGGGGGTGTTACACCTGGCGCCCCCACCTCGGCTGTTGTTGCTGCTGTTGATGTTGTTTCCTCTGCTTGGGTTCAACTCTTCTCACCTCCTGACCTCTGCCACCTCCTGCCTCCTTTACTACATCTGTGGCCCACTAGGCCAGTTTCCGGGCAAAGTCTGGGTTTGACGTCTCCCCGTCGACCTCCCTTGCTTTCTTCTCCATCAGCTTCTCATAGTAGAGAGGAGACACCCTCTTCAGCTCTATCCTGAAGAAGCCTTGCTGCAGCCCCAAGGTGAAGGCCATCATCAGGGTGTGCCTTAACATCTACTGTACCTGGAGGACCTCCTCCTAAAACCGGTCCACAAATCTCCCTAGGGTCTCGTTCACCCCCTGCTTGATGTGGAATAGGGACCCAGACTCCCTCTTCCTCTTCTTGGAGGTGGTGAAACTCAGCATGAACCCCAGGCGTATATCCTCAAAATAGTAGATGGAGATGGTCGGTAACTGGTGGAACCAATCTCTTGCCTTCTCTTTGAGGGTGATGGAGAAGAGCCTGCACTTGAATGCATCCGAAATCTATCGGATCGAGACCATATCCTCAAACCACTGAATGTGTTGAACCAGATCGTCCATCCCGGTGTAGTATGACATCTCCGGCTCACGAAACCCCTCTGGAACTGGGGCAGATGAGACCAACTCGCTAAAGGGGCTGCCTCCCCTGTTGGGCGAGCCTGGGGATCTTGCACACCCATCTCGCCGATCCGGCCTCCACTTGTCGAGCCGGAGAACAACACTCGCCCCTGCAGATCTCGCTCCCTTACCTCCTCTGCTAACTCCTTCCCAGGTCGCTTATCTGGGGTGTTCTCGCCTAGGGTTAAGGTCGTGATAACTGGGACCGCTGGCGTCGAGCACTCGGCGCGCGTGCCGAGTGCGAACTTGACGAGGCTAAGCACCTCCTGACAGAAATCCTCGAACATCCCCAGGGTGGCGAGTGGAGGGGGAGTGGCGAGTCGGCCCTGTCAGATCCTTGTCCTCCTCCAGTCATTGAGCTCACTAAAGATTTTTGGTGTTGATCACTCTCCATGTTCACCGCACCAAAATGTTGAAACTGAAAATCAGCTTCTATTGAGTTCAAACCCTTGGGGAAGGAGCGATCTCGCACTTACTTCTCCCTCACAAACTCAGACAGCTAGAGACAGAATAAGAAACAGACCCAAGGCTCCAGCACGGAGGTCCCACCACACACCCGGAAGATCTTAGAGTGTTTCCCCTCCTTAGCCAAGTGATGAGCTAAGGATATCTTAGAAAGCGCAAGAAGACCAGGCACAAGCAAGCATGCATTCTGAGGTACCCCCTTGGGTTTATTTATAGTTTTCTGAAAACGGTCTGCCAACAGCCAACCTCTGTTATTCTAAACAGCTATGTGCAGTTCAGATTGGTCTGCCAACAACGTAACTCCGCTATTCTGAAAGGCTATTGGCAGGCTAGCTGGGAGTAAAATGGTAAAAATACATCATACAACACTTAGGCGAGTGGCCCCTGAAAACCTCCACTCGCATGGGGTGGCGAGTGCACAATGGTGCTAGCACTCGCCGCTTCCCTATGGCGCTGGGCGAGTGCATGCCAGAATTACCCCACTCGCAAACAGCCTGCCGAGATCCCTGGGCGAGTGCGAGTCTGCTGCTCCAGTAGCCCCTGTTCCGCTCCACCCCACCTGGGCAAGCCGACAGATCTGCCGAGATGTCACTCAACGCCAAGAGAGGCGTTGACAGACCTCACCTCACTCAACGTCGCGACGGGAGGCGTCGGGTGAATAAGCCTCACTCGACGCCGAGGTGGAAGGCGCCGAGTGGACTCGACGCCAGGGGCGAGTGGACTCGACGCCAGGGGTTTGGCAGGTCTGGCTCCTGTAAATCCCCACTCGCTAGATATAGGGTTGTGCAGCGGCCGAACACGGAATGCCGAAGTCGCGGGCGGATCTGATGTTTCTTCATTCCTCATACTCTGTAAATACCAAGAGTTACAGCCATTAAAAGGCCACGGCGGTGGCAAGTGTGGGCCCGGATGGGCACATATGGCTGAGGTGTTCTGATGTGATACGGCATTAAGATGGGTGGCTGGGATGGCTCGGAACCTCGGGCTCGAAAAGTTCTCAGAATGACGGTTTTAACTTCAGTAACATTTTGGAATGACGGCTGACTTCAAGGTTACCCCGACCGGCGACAGGGCTGGGCGAGCGATCCGATGCAGATGGGGAACTGTCAGGAATTTGACATGTGTCAGTAAAAACTGGCTCATCAGCGGGAGGGAGGAATAGCGGATATTCATTTCCATATTTTTGATATAATTATTATGATATATTTATTTTCTTCTCTCTCTCTTTTGACCAAGTCAGCTGTTCAGCTGTTCTGCTGTTCCCACTCCGCGTCAGCATCAATTCGAGTCTTTTTGGCTTTTAATCGTGTCCGTTTCGTTATCCGTTACGGCGTTGCCAAAGTAGGTAGTGGTGAGGCAACACGGCTTCTCCCTGATTGGTTAAGAAAATTGAAATCTTAATTTTTGTTGCCCAAAAAAGTATGAGCCGTTTGCCGTCCGTCCTTTCTAATTCCTGATGAAAATAAGTAATTTCTTCTCCATGCCTTAAATAATAATAATTATTTTTTATTAATAAATGAAAAATGACCGCGCATAATCGCATATAACGAAGTTTATTTTGATGTAATTAATGACGTCACAAAGCCTAATTTAATTTATTAAAATTCACAAAACATTATTTAACTTTATTTTCAAAGTCATATAATTATATTAGAGCATTGTTAAGTGCAGCACATTTTTCGCTACGTGCACTACAAAATCATTAAATTTTTGTTCCAAACTTCTCCCTAAATTTATAACTAGGGGCACGCCAGTTTTGCGCACCGTAGATTCCTCTCTCAAACCCTAGCATCCACGTTTCCGCCCGGACGTTTCCGCCCCGACGTTTCTGCCTGCCCTGACGTTTCCGCTTGCCCCGACGTTGGCCGCCTGTACGATGATCGACGCCTTCGACTTTCTCGACACCCTCCGCCGCTGCTTCCGCCGGGGCGTGCCCCTCCGCTGGGCGCCATTGCTTCCGCCCGGGCCTGCCCCTCCGCCGCTTCTCCGCCCGATTCAACGCTCGTCGTCACCGCTTCCCTCTGATCGTGCCCCTCTGCCGCTTCGCCGCTGGTTATTCCGCTGCTTCAACGCTCGCCGCCGGTTATTCTGTTTCTTCCGCAGCCTCGGCCCATCAACATGAGGTTTGTCCCTTCAACCCTAGGACAATGCGTTGTTTGTCATTTTTTTCTTAGTTCTAAGTTCTCCAAAACTGATATTGTGTTTCCATTAATTATGCGTTTTGGTTTTTATGCCTCACATTGTAAGTGTATATAGTTTCTCATGTGTTTAATGAGAAGTAAGCAATTCACATACCCTCTTTTAGTATATAGTCATCCAACACTGTGATGTAGTCTCTAGGAGATGATGTTGAATTTTGTAGAGGCTCGTTTCAATTGTTTTTAATATGTATTCCCAAACATGTTCTCTCTTACATTTAGAAGGCGAGCAATTTGAAATGTTGCAAGAATGTCAACTTGGCCAATTTGTATCTGTACATCAGCCCAATTACAAATTATAGTTTTTGCTGTCTTGTATTGATGTAGAGCTCGTTCTTCGTTATTGTGCCAACTCATGAAAGTTTGTGGTGGTATATTCTTGATTGTTTGATTTTTAAGGTTTTGAGCTGGTCTCTGCGTGTCTCTGTTTATTATCAATATGAATTTGCTTGAATTTTCAGCTGCATGTTAGAGAGCTAATTTTCTAAATGCAAGATTTTAGATACCCTGTTTCTGTAAATCTGACAAATTTTTTTTGATATTATTATACTTCTGTATCATTTATATTGTTTGTTCATGCTAAAATATGTATTTGTACAAATTGGAATAACTTTTACAGTATGGAGGAAGATACTGTTATATATGGTAATTAGTAATTGTGCTAATAGGAAAGTTGAAATGGAAGTTGGTTCTCATTTTGAGACAGATCAAGTTTTTGAGAGCAAAAAAACCTTAATTGAGTGGGTTCGAAATGTTGGCCGTAATTTGGGTTTCGTTGTCACCATCAGCTGCTCCGATAAGGTTGCGGGAAGGTTGACACCTCGTGTGATTCTTGGTTGTGATAGAGGAGGTCATTATCGAGCCAATCAACACAATAAGGGTCGAGAAAAAAAGGACTCCGTAAATCTTCTACTAAAAGATGTGGTTGTCTTTTTTCGGTTAAAGGCCAAAAAACTGATAATGTTGATGGGTGGAAGGTAACTGTACTATGTGGGAAACATAACCACAAGCAGGTTCATTTGGAAGCTCATGCGTATGCTGGTCAACTGTTTGAGGAAGAGGTAAAAATAGTCGAAAACATGTATTCATCAGGAGTGAAGCTGTAAGACCCCCTTTTTTTCTCTTTATCGACACCGGGGTCTTAGGCCCAGAACCGCCGTTTTGCGGTGACTCCTTCACGCCCTGAAGGGTCATCACCACAAAGCGCCGGTTCTGCTGGCCGATTTCGATCACAGAAAAGTAGCATAAAGAAGTAAATGCAAAATTGCAGTCCACAGAAAATCACATGTCATAATAAATATAACTCCACGAAGGGAGTGTCCACAGAATAAAACATCAGAGTAGCAACAAAACGGGCTTATGCCCGGTACAACATATCCTCACTACAAGAATCACTCATGCGGAAGCAGAAAAATCTACTCAAGGTCGAGACTCACGGTCCCGGCTGTATGAACTCCGGAGCTAAACTGCCCCACCTCCAAGCGCACCGGTCTCTGGGGCTGCTCCTCCATGCTGGTCTCCACGATCTCCTAAATGATGCGTTCGAAAACCGTTAGTCTAAAAGACTAAGTCTTATCTGTTGAAGTTGGTGATCGGGCGGTCTGGCGGTCTGTCTTGACGGGTTGAATACCGCGCGGTCTGGCGGTTTGTCTCAGCCGGCTTGGAGACCGGGCGGTCTAACGGTCTCCCCTGATATCTCTCTTCTTCTCTTGTGGTAGCCGTGCGGTTAGCCCTTCTGTCTAACCGTGTGTCTTGTGCGGTTTGTTTTGTATAGTCCGCTCAGTCCTGTAAATTTTTAGTCTCACATCTCTTATTTGTATTCTCTCATCTCTCCTCCATTCAATATAAGGGAGGGCATACCTTTGTAATAGATACCTTTTTCAGATAATAAAGTTTCAGATTAAAATCATTTCTGCTTGTTGTTTGTTCGTTTTCAACATGGTATCAGAGCCACACGGTCTTTTCCTCCTGATTGTGTGCGCCCTCTGATTCTCGCCGCTTGTTTCTGATTCTTACGACCTGTCTTTGCGGCTTGTCCTCTCTTCCGCCCGCTGCTCTGTTCGCGCGTCTTGTTGTCTCTTTTCTCTAGCTGCTCTTCTTCGCCGCGACCTGTTTAGTTGTCGCCGCGACCTGCTTCCTTCTAGCCGCCTGTTTGTTCCCTAACTGTGCGGCCTGCTTCTGTTCGCCCGGCTTGCGACTTGTTGTTGTCGCTGCTGCTTCTTGCTTCCTCTTCTCTTCTGTTCGCCCGGACTTTTCAGTACGCGTGACCTCTTCCCCGCTGTACCTTGGTCTGCTTCCTGACCGCTGCGATTTCACGCGGGTTGCTCTCTTCCTCTCCCCACGGCTTTCTCCTTCTTTTTTTTCGCGACCTGTTTTCGCGATCTCCTCTATTCGCCGTGATTTCTTCTAAGTCGCCGCGACTGTTGCCTTCTACCCGCTCCTGCTTGCTATTCGCTCCGGCCTCATCTTTAGCCGTGCGACTTGTTCTCCTCTGTTCGCCCGCCGTTTTCAAGCCGTGCAACTTCTTTCCCTTGCTTTGCTCTGCTTCTTGGTCGTGGCCTTCCTAGCCGCACGACCTGTTTTCTGTTCGCCCGCCTTGGTTTTCTCTTCTCTTCTTCGCTTACCCGTTCGGCTTCTTTCTCCTCCTTGCGGCTTGTTCTTATCGCCGCAGTTTGCTCCCCTCTTGCTTACATGGCTTCCCCCTCCTCCAGACTGTCCGCCTCGGTGGTCACCTCTTCTGGTAGTGCTCATGTTGTTACTTGCGGAAGATGGCTCATCGACTCTGGTGCTACAAATCATATGACGGGCAATCCTCAGTGTTTCTCTCTTCTTGACACACATGCACAGTTGCCCCCGGTCATTGTTGCGAATGGGTCTCCCTCACCCGTCCATGGGACGGGCATGGTTCAAGTCACTCCATCTCTCTGCCTAGCTGATACCCTCTATGTGCCCAAGTTTCCGTACAATTTATTATCGGTTACTTCTTTATGCAAGCAACTACGGTGTTATGTCATATTCACCCCTACCTCTTGTGCCTTTCAGGACCCGGACTCCCAACGGATGATTGCTACCGGAACTGAGAGTGGTGGCCTCTACTTCCTCGACAACATTTCTGCTCTCTCCGCCTTCTCCACCTCCTCTACAGATCTTCTCCAATGGCATCTTCGCCTTGGACATGCTCCTCCCCATATTCTGCGCCGGCTCCTGCCCCACCTCCCTCCTCATCATCCTCCTCTAAACTGTGATGCCTGTCAACTTGGCAAACATCACCGCTCGTCCTTCCCACCAACGCAACGTCGGGGCTCTTCCCGTCCGTTCGACCTCGTTCACTCTGACATTTGGGGTCCCGCTCCTACCCTCACCATCGGACGGGGTAGTTCCTATTTTGTCACATTTATTGATGATTTCTCTCGGTGTACGTGGGTGTATCTTCTCAAGGATCGCTCTGAGCTGTTCTCTGTTTGGACCTCATTTTACTCTATGGTTAAGACTCAGTTTGATACATCTATTAAAATCCTTTGTTCTGACAATGCTAAGGAGTATCTTAGCCACGACTTCTCCTCCTTTTGTATTCACCATGGTGTTATTCGTCAGACAAGCTGTGTCTACACCTCCCAACAAAATGGGGTGGCGGAACGTAAAAACCGTCACCTCCTTGATGTCGCTCGCACTCTGCTGACTCAAATGCATGTTCCTCGATCCTATTGGGGCTATGCTATCCTCCTCTCCTGATATCTCATCAATCGCCTTCCCTCCACAGTTCTCCACGGTGCTACCCCCTTCTCCCTTCTTTATCCAAACACGGATCCCTTTCCTCTTCCCCTGCACATCTTTGGGTGCACCGCCTTTGTGCACTCTCCCGCTGCCACCCGTGACAAACTCTCACCTCGTGCCACTAAATGTGTCTTTCTGGGGTACTCTCCCACTCAGAAAGGTTACTGTTGCTTTGACCCCGTTACCCGCAAGCAATTTGTCTCTGCGGATGTCACCTTCTTTGACAATGCATCTTACTTCTCTCCCGCTTCCTCCTCTCCTCCTCATGATCCTACTTCTCATACCGACCCATCCATTCCCTCTGCTCCCACTGATGTTTCACCATCTCCACCATCTCCGCCATCTCCGTCATCTCCACCCTCTCCACCATCTCCACCCTCTACTCCGCTTTCTCCGTCCACTCCGCTGCCATCTCTCTCTACTCCCGGGTCAGCTCTCTCCACCACGGATACTCCGGATACTGAGGCACCTGCTGAGCTGGATCTCCCCATTGCTCTTCGCAAAGGGGTTCGGGCATGTACCCAACACCCGCTTGCTGCATTTGTTTCCTACGATCGTCTTACCCCTTCTCGCATAGCTTTTGCACTGGCTATCTCGGCCACTGCCACCCCCCCGTTCCTACCAGGAGGCCCTTACTATTCCTCATTGGAAAGCTGCTATGGATGAGGAGATTGCTACTCTCACTGAACGGGGTACCTGGACCCTTGTTCCTCCTCCTTTCGGCACGGATGTTGTTGGTTGTCGATGGGTCTTCGTGGTGAAGTTTCTCCCAGATGGCAGTGTGGACTGTTATAAGGCTCGCCTGGTTGCCAAGGGTTTTACCCAAACTTATGGCGTTGATTACTTTGACACTTTCTCTCCAGTGGCTCGTCTCAGCACTATTAGGGTTCTTCTCTTTGTGGTTGTCAACAGGGATTGGCCCATCTCGCAGCTTGATGTTAAGAATGCTTTCCTCTATGGTGATCTACAGGAAGATGTTTACATGGAGCAACCTCCAGGGTATGTTGCTCAGGGGGAGACACGGATATGCCGGCTCAAGAAGGCTATCTATGGCCTCAAGCAGAGTCCTCGTGCCTGGTTTGACAAGTTCAGTGGCATTGTTTCGGCCATTGGTTTTACAAGAAGCTCAGCAGATCACCCCTTGTTTGTTCGGAAAACAGCCTCTGGTATTATTGTTCTTGCAGTGTATGTTGATGACATTCTTCTTACTGGCGATGATCAGGATGGGGTATTGATGACCAAGAAACATCTTTGTCAACATCTGGTCACAAAGGATATGGGCTCCCCAAAATACTTTCTGGGGATTGAAATCTCTCGGAAGCCCGACTCCTTAGTTCTCTCTCAGCGTAAGTATGCCCTTGATCTTCTAAAAAAGGCAGGATTGACTGGAGCAAAACCTGTCTGATGCCCCATGGCAACTAGAGAAGACAAAACCTGGACAGATGATTTGCCTCCTCTTTCAGATAGTTCGCGGTACAGGCGTCTGGTTGGTAAGCTCATATATCTCACAGTGACCAGGCCCGACATTTCCTATGCTGTGGGCAAGGTGAGTAAATTCATGCAAGCACCTAGGGAGTGCCATCTACAGTCCGCCTTGCGGATCTTGGAGTATGTCAAAGCAGCGCCGGGGAAAGGATTACTTTTTCAGAAGAATGGTCATCTGAGGATTGAAGCCTACTCAGATGCAAGTTATGCTGATGACAAAGGGGATCGCAAGTCAACCTCAGGTTTTTGCACCTTTGTTGGGGGAAATCTGGTGAGCTGGAAGAGCAAGAAGCAATCTGTTGTCTCCAGGTCCATTGCAGAAGCTGAGTATCGCAGTATGGCGTCGACCACTTGTGAGTTAAAATGTTTGCGGGCTCTCATGCTAGATTTAGGAGAGGTCTACAACCATCCTCTACCTATGTTCTGTGATAACAAGGCCGCCATATACATCTCCAAAAATCCTGTCTTCCATGAAAGAACAAAGCACATTGAGGTCGACTGTCATTTCATTCGTGAAGAGATCTTAAAGGAACAAATTTGCA
The DNA here is from genome assembly GCA_039583875.1 of Platanthera guangdongensis. NCBI lineage: Eukaryota > Viridiplantae > Streptophyta > Magnoliopsida > Asparagales > Orchidaceae > Platanthera > Platanthera guangdongensis. Next base: position 208,402,662 of record CM077163.1, on the reverse strand, counting down.
CTCCCTTTGTCACATCTGATAAAGAGCTGGCTGACATCTTCACCAAGCCAGTTTCCGCCTCGTTTCTTCATATTTGCAACAAGCTGGGCATGATCGATATATATGCTCCCGCTTGAGGGGGAGTGTTGAAGTTGGTGATCGGGCTGTCTGGCGGTCTGTCTTGACGGGTTGAAGACCGCGCGGTCTGGTGGTTTGTCTCAGCCGGCTTGGAGACCGGGCGGTCTAACGGTCTCCCCTGACATCTCTCTTCTTCTCTTGTGGTAGCCGTGCGGTTAGCCCTTCTGTCTAACCGCGCGGCTTGTGCGGTTTGTTTTGTATAGTCCGCTTAGTCCTGTAAATTTTTAGTCCCACATCTCTTATTTGTATTCTCTCATCTCTCCTCCATTCTATATAAGGGAGGGCATACCTTTATAATAGATACCTTTTTCAGATAATAAGGTTTCAGATTAAAACCATTTCTGCTTGTTGTTTGTTCGTTTTCAACACTATCATCCCCCGCCCCTTCCCCCACGGCTCCTAGGCACCGAGCGGAGAGGAAGAAATGGGAGGACTTGAAGGTGGAGAATATCAAAAGCAGATGGCAGCGGTCCTATACTAGCAAATTCTATAGCTTGTAAAGACAATAAGCTGAAATATGAAAGTAACCTTTACTTATGTGTAAACACATAAGCCAAGGGGTCTTCTGCAAGGCTCCCATCGTATAAAAAGTCACATACCAATTTATACGTTGGGGTGTCGGTTATCAAGCAGCAGTAAATATATATATCCAAAATTAACCTTAATTTATAAACTTGCCCACACAAGCTTATAGACCAAGGGGTCGTTTTGCAGGTCCTAAAGTATAAGCGTCTCATTCCACTTATACTTTAGGTGTCAGGGTTAAAAGAATCGATTATGCTATGACATGCAAGTGGGTATGATGGATCATGCAAGTGCAACACACACACCCTACTCTGTGCACACAGACCTTTAGTTCCCCCTTTCTGGAGCCGTAACCTCCCAGGATACCTCCGTAGTGGCAGACGGAAGTGGTGGGTTGGGCCTCGCCCACCTCTAAACCAGTAAAGCACTACCGGTCAGACCTATCGTACGCCTCAACGCTTGGTGCACGAAGCGGACTCCTGCGTACTCCTGCCGGCTGGCGCACCGGACTTTTGTTGGCGAAGTGCTAACCACACTTGCCGAGTCAACGTATTGGCGTCGGTGCATCGACCCTCCAATACCGAATACCCACCACCTTAATTTCCTTTCCTTTTATGCACATGCAAATTAGCGTAACCAAGAATCGGGGCGAAGCTCCCCGGACCAACACGTCCGTCTCAAACAATCGAGCCGAAGCTCCCCGGACCCAAAGTCCGCCTTTTAACCATCCGAGCCGAAGCTCCCAGCTAACATCCGGTGTCATCAGTGTTTGTGAAATGTGCAACCCTAATTACTAAGTTACTCTTTTCAGCCTGTTAAAACAGTTTACGTTAACCCAGGACTGCCCCCGGTATTCCCTGTGAAGGGCTCTCAAGGGGCACTAGGAACTGTGTTGGGATTACGCCCAGCGTTCCCTTTCGCAAGGTACTTATTTTGTTATTGGTTGATTCCCTTACCCATCACTTTCTCATGTTCCGATATGCTAATCCTATGGTGATTTGACTCCAACTCTCCTTGGGTAGGACGATCTTTCGTCGGACCCGAACGCCTCTCAACCCTAGACAGAATCACACCCTACTCACTCATCTTCCGTAGATGCAACTCATTCTACTTATCCTTCCAGCAAACCATCAAGACCCATCACACGTGCTCTAATTCACATCCAAAATGATTTCATGCAGTTTTGCTATATGCAGACCACTTAAGCTACATGACCCGTAAAAAGGAAAGTACATGAAATACTCATCCAGTACCCTTATCATAATTATTAGAGGGCTAAAATGACATTTGAAGCATAAATCCAGAAATCCATAATTTTCCTAATTTGTCTGATAATTAATTTATTTATTCTAGTATCCAAAAAGCCCAAGTTTGAACATGAAGTAGCAATTTCAGACAGGATAATGTTCCAATAAATTTATGGTAATTACAAAATGCATAATCAACTCTAAAGCCTAAGTCTTCAAATTTTTCAGCAAGGTTTAGGCCCTTAAATTTAATTTCAAAAATATCTCATAAAAAGTCATTTTAAAATATTTTACAGCAATAATACCTCCAAAAATTCAGACAAAATTCAGGGATGATTACGATGGCCTACAAATACCCTAGAAAAAGTTTCATAATTTATTATGTAAAAATAAGGCTATACTTGATTTTCTCATGAAATTTCAGGTTTATAGGTTAATGGACAAAGTATACTAATTAACCATCAAAAATTTCCACAAATATTTACACATGATAATATTGAGCTAGAAACACTATGTATCAAGTTTCATAATTTTTCAATAAGTATTGGGCTCTTGCAAGAATTATTTAGGATATAACTAAAGTAATGCACTTGTGAAGTAGATGCCCTAACTAGGTGTCCAAAAATTTTATCAAAAATCATACATGATCAGTATAGTCTAAAACTACATCTGCCAATGTTTAATGCCCTTTCAATGGGCAGTGAGACCACAATAGCCAAATTATTGATTAGGGCAATCATATTGGCTACAAGTGAAGTGCTACAAATATTGATCAAAACTCCCCAAGTAAATTACCAGAGGCTCAACATATCCTTATTATCTCATTACCCAAATTTGGTTAAGTTTCAAGATGTTTAGCTAACCTAAACCTACACTACAAGTTTTAGGTCCTAAGCTAGGGTTAGGGTTTTGGGGTCCCTGCCCTTTTCAAAATTAGCTAATATTTTTAACAGGTGGTTTTATATATCCCAGGAACCTCCTTGAAAAATTTGGTGTTCATCCAAGGTGTTTAGGACTCATGCCCTTCACAAGGCAAAAAGGTCCCTCCTTAGGATTTGGCCTATGAACTTAGGGCAAATCAATTCCACACTACCCCACATTCCATGGGGAGGTGCTAAGTGCCATAACAAGTCAGTGGCCCAAATTTCAGCCTCTGTTGAGGTGATTTGGTCACTCAAAATCAAAAGTGCATTTTTTGACCAAAATACCCTTATTAAGGTAAAGTTACGGTTGGGTCAAAACCTATTCAAAACACATCTAAATTAGGTGAAACTTTAAACAGATACCTAACATGAGCCCAGGGACCACTCACCAAAATTTGAAAGGGTTTGGAGGTCATTTGACTACTTAATTTAATTACCCTAGCTTTATTAAATAAAATCAAACACTTTAGGAAAATTGTGTCCAAAAATTCTGAACTTTAGGCAGGCCCTAGGTATAGCTAGGTTAGGCTCCCTGCCAAACTTTCAACTGATTTGGGCTAGGGATGAAGTGTGGGCACTCAGTTTAATGACTGTCTAGCCCTAAGGGTATGTCCCACCAAAATGGGTGCCCCTGTCAGACCAGGCACCCAAATTGGTCCAAACCAATTTTAAAATACACTAGACCCAAGGGGCTACAAATCCTATGTTGATCATTTCCCCATACAGAGCCTCTAACTATTTTTAATTATTTAAAACATTAAATGACATAAGTGTGACAGAATTCATATAAAACATATTTCTTATACTATAGTTTAATTCATCCTTCAGCACGAATCTTGGCGCAGGGATAGACGACATCCCGTAATCTTCTCCTTTCAGCCAACGATCCCGATTGATCCCTCCTGGAGCAACTTCCAAACGCCACCGCCGGTGATCCGGCCGCCTCCCCGGCCGGCCACAGCCACCACCACCTCCGTTGAGGTGGTGGCCGTCGCCAGGCGGCGGCTTGGCCGCCGGAGGGCCGTTTTCCGGCGAACCCGACAAGTGGATTTTTTTTCGAAAAATCCATGAAAATGCAGAATTGGATCAGGCTCAATTGAGTCCGAATCTTAAGCCTAAGAAATCCTATGATCTACCCGAGAGTTAAAGAGAGGGGGAGGACCTTCCTGGCGGCCTGGATGCGGGAAGAGCGACGGGATGCCATTTACGACGGCGGCGGCGCTCGGCTTCTACAACAGTACAGTGGGATAGCTCGTCTCCTCCAGGTAAACGCTCGAAAATATTCCCCTTTTCCCACTGATGGTGTTTAAATGGCAATTGGGGAAGTGGGGTGGCTGGTTCTTCAATGACCATCAACACCATTTATGGTGTGGCTCGGGTAGAGTGGAGGGGGCTGAATCCACCCCTTGGTGGCCGAGGAATGGCTGCAATCAACTCCTCTTCCCTAGAGGAGTTGAATGAAGCCATTAAAGGTGGCTGTTAGCCTCCCTTGGCCGGTTTTCCACTCTCCCCTTCCTCTTCCCCATCTTCTCTCTCCTCCATTAACATGGAGGGAGCTCCTTTCTGATGGCGCCATGGATCCCCGTCTGAAAGCGTTCGTGGATTGGGACGGTCGTTGCCGCAAGCTCACGGATGGTATTTCTACCTCGACGCCAACACCGCCGCCAAAGCGTTCGTGTATTGGGACGATTGTGGCCGCAAGCTCACGGATGGGATTTCTACCTCGATGCCAACGCCGCCGCCACTATTAAATAAAATATATAATTATGAATAAAATAATTATAATTATATATTTTATTAAATTGTTATTTTATCAATTGTTATTTTAAACAATCTTATTTCAAGCACTTTAATTTTGTATTGCATGATGGGTGATTATAACAATCTTGTATTTTTTATTTTTCATGCAAACTCTATGCTTTATTTAATTCATGATGAGTGCATATAACCATCATGAGGGTGTTAATTTTCTAAGGTGGAGATTGAGTGGTGTAGCCTATATATAGGCATGGATTGTTTTCATATGATTAAGTTGAATGAGAATTTGAAATCCTACCTCCAAAAGGAATCTCCCCCCTCTCTCTCCTATTCTAATTTTGGCTCCCTCTCAATCCTAGCCTTCTTTCCCCTCTTGGCCGCCAACCTCCTCTCCCTCCCAAGCCGCCCAACTTCTCCCCCTTCCCCCTTCAAGAAAGAATCCGGCCACCCCTCTCTCTTGGTGGTTAGAGCAAGGTGCTTGTGGTAATCTCTCGTGGATCTCGGCCAAGGCGTGACACGACGAAGGAGGAAGAGTTTCCTCTCCATCCGGCGTAACTCCGGCGGAACCGTGGAAGAGCGATTCAAGCAAGATAACCGGAATCATCTATTCCGGTTTGGGTAACGAAAATCTCTACCGTTGTGTGTTTTCTCCTCTGGATAGATCTTGTGTGTACAACCCTGTGTCCGGCGAGCGGGTCCCACCAGGGAGGTTGAACAGGCCTGCCCCCGCGACTCGCACCCAAGCGGCAGGACGGGCTGAACGGCTAAAGGGCTGGCTCGCTCCTGCCCATCTCAGGCGAGCGAGCTGGCGACCCGCAGCAAGCGAGCCGGACCCGAGCTGGCGACCCGCAGCAAGCGAGCCGGACCCGCGAGTGGCGACCCGCCGCAAGCGAGCCGGACCCCGAGCGCGACCTGACCGCCGATCCGCCCGGCAAAAGGCAGGCGGCTCGCCCATATCGGCTCGCACTCGCCCAGTGAGGGTAGGCGAGCCCCAGAGCCGGGTCGCGCCCGCCTCCTGCGGGAGAACTGAAGGCGAGCTGACCGCCCGGGGGTGCGAATAGCTACTCAGAACAGCGGAGCCTCGCTGTTGGCAGACTAGGTTGGACTGCGCATAGCTGTTCAGAACAGCGGAGTTTGGCTGTTGGCAGACCCATCCAGGGGTCTTTTGGTACTTCCAGGTCAGTCCTTTTGGTTATTGGCAGTTCAGATTCTGAAAATCTATAAATAAGACCCAAGGGGTACCTCAGAGGACACGCTTTCAGTGCCTCCTTGCTCTCATTTTCAAGTGTTCTCTGAGAGTACCTTAGCTCGGCTCTTGGCTAAGGAGGGGAAGCGCTCAGAGATCTTCCGGGTTTGTGGTGGGACCTCCCTGCCGAGCCCTTGGGTCTGTCTTTTCTTGTCTCTCTCGTTGTTTTTCTTGCAGGTGCGAAGTAGGCGCGAGACCACCCCTTCCCCAAGGGTCGAACTCCACAAGAGGCCGGTTTCCGGTTTCAACATCTTGGTGCGGTGAGCGTGGAGAGTGGTCAGTGCAGAAAAGCTTCGGCGAGCTCAATGACGGGAGGTCAAGGATCTGACAGGCAGAACTCGCCGCCCAACCCACCTCTCGCGACAGTGGGGATGTTTGAAGACTTCAGGAACGAGGTGCTGGATCTCGTCAAGATCGCACTCGGCGTGCGGGCCGAGTGTTCGACTCCGGCAGCCCAGATCGCGGCCGCCCCCTCTCTGGGCGAGGACGCTCCTGGCAGGCGAGCCGGGAAGGAAGTGGCTGAGGAAGGTCGGGGAAGCGAGCTCTCGGGCGCAAGCTCTTCCCCGGCTCGGCAGGCCGAGGCCGATTCGGCGAGCTGGGTCCGCGTGACTCGCCGGCCCGCCAGGTGGGGGGAGGCAGCCCTTTTAGCGAGCTGGTCTCCTCAGCTCCAGTACCAGACGGGTTCAGAGAGCCCGAGATGACCTACTACACCGGGAAGGGAGACCCGGTTCAGCACGTCCAGTGGTTCGAAGACGTGGTCTCCATCCGTCAGATGTCGGACGGATTCAAGTGCCGTCTCTTCGCCATCACCCTCCGGGATAAGGCGAGGGAGTGGTTCCACCAGCTGCCGGCCAGTTCCATCTATTGCTTCGAGGACCTACGCCGAGGGTTCATGTTGAGGTTCACTACCGCAAAGAAGAGGAAGAAGGAGTCTGAGTCCCTGTTCCACATAAAGCAGGGGTGAACGAGACGTTGGGGAGCTACGTCGATCGGTTCCAGGAGGAGGTTACCCAAGTTCAGGAGATGCCGGGCCACAGTCTGATGATGGCATTCACCCTGGGCCTGCAGCAGGGTTTCTTCCGCATGGAGCTGAAGAGGATTCCCCCTCTCTCCTACGAGGAGCTGATGGAGAGGGCGGCGAGAGAGGTCGACGGGGAGGCGTCGAACCCAGAATTTGCGAGGAAGTTGGCCAGGTGGGCGACTGAGGAGGAGAAGGAGTCGAAGGGAGGAAGAAGACAGGAAGAGAGGCGGGAGGAGCCAAGGCAGAGGGAGCAGAGGGAGCAGAGGCAGCTCCAAGGACAACAGCCAGGATGGGGGCATCAGGAGCCCGACCGTAGGCTGGGCTGGAGACCAGAGTGGCAGGGGCAGGGGCCACAGAGGGGATATTACGGGAGAGGTCACTATCAGGGGAGGCAGGACCAGTTCCACCCCCCAGGCTGGAGGCAGGGTCAGAGGCCGCGGCTCCCCGATCAGGAGGAGGCCATGGCCATAGCTCTGGGAGCAAGGAGAGGGGTCATGAGGAGGAGGAGAAGGGAGTTCAGGGTGGAACTGCCCTACTGCGACTTCCATCAGGAAGAGGGGCACGCAACGGCCACGTGCCCGGAATTCTTGGAGATGAGGGAGAACAGGGGGCGGCAGCAGCAGCAGGAGGAGGTGCGGCAGGAAGTGAGGATCGAGGAGGTCCTGCCTCGGACGGAGGAGGATCGCTGTGAAGACCGGGTGGATGTGGGGACCCGAGGAATGATCGGAGTGATCCACGGGGGAGTGGGGGTCGAGGCTTCCCACAAGGCAAGTCTCCACACCATGTATCGGCGGAGCGTCGCCTCTACGTCCCAAACCCCGCCGCCAGAGGAGAGGATCACTTTCTCTAGAAGTGATATGCCGGACCACGAGGATCCGTTCTGTGATGCGTTGGTCATCAAGGCCGCCATCGAGAACTTCACTGTCTCTCGGATCCTAGTGGACAATGGGAGCTCCGTGAACGTCGTCTTCAAGAAGGCGTTTGACGCGATGCAGGTGGAAGCTAAGAGGGTGCTGGCCTCGGACGGGCCCTTGTTCGGGTTCTCGGGAGAGAGGAAGGAGGTAGAGGGAGGAGTCGGCCTCCACGTAACCCTGGGGGGGCAGTCCCGAAACTGCAAGTTCGTCATTGTGGACGCCCCCAGCAGCTACAGCGCAATCTTCGGGAGGCCCCAGATCAGTGCCTTCCGCTGCGTCCCCTCATCTTTCCATCAGTGCTTGAAGTTCAACGCTGAGGGGGCGCAGGTCAGGGTTAGGGGAGACCCTAAGGTGGCACGGGAATGCTACGTCACCGCGGTGAACACCGTCTCTTGGCAGGAAGGGGCCGAGGAGATGGGGCGGAGGATGGAGGCGAACGAGCAGGGAGCCGGAGAGGTGGAGCTGGAGGTGAAGGGCTACGCAGAAAAGGCGGGAGGAGGAGGTTTGGAGGAAGTGGTCGAAGTAAGGGCCGTGGCAGAGGAGATGGAGGTAGAGGTCCCCGCTCAGGAGGAAGGGGATGCCGAGGGATGGGGGAAGCAGTCCAGACTGGAGGCCGCAGAGGAGGTGGTGGAGCTGGAGGTGCTCACCCGCGGAGGCAGGATGGAGAAGATCCGCGTCAGCGGGGGGCTGACCCCGGAGGACCAGGGGAGGATGCTGGAGTGCATCCAGAAGAACGTGGACATCTTCGCCTGGAGCGCCGCGGAGATGCCGGGGGTTGACGCGGATGTGGCTTGCCACCGCCTCAACCTGGACCCGGGAACACGCCCCGTCCAGCAGAAGAAGAGATCCACGGCGGACAAGCTAGCGGAGCCCATCAGGGAGGAGATGGCAAAACTTCTCAAAGCGGGCTTCGTGTCCGAAATTCAATACCCCGGCTGGGTCTCGAACGTTGTGATGGTCAAAAAGGGAGACGGCCGCTGGCGCTTGTGTATCGATTTTTCCCTTCTTAATAAAGCTTGTCCTAAGGATTGTTACCCCTTGCCTCGGATCGACGCGCTGGTTGACTCAGCCGTCGGTTTTTCTGTAATGAGTTTTTTAGATGCATTTTCAGGTTACCATCAGATCAGGATGCACCCCCCGGACATAAAGGATGTCTCATTCATCACAGGGGACGGCTGCTATTGCTACAAGATGATGCCGTTCGGGTTGAAGAACGCTGGTGCCACCTATCAAAAAATGATGGACAGGGTCTTCAAGGAGCAAAGGGGGAGAAACTTGGAGGTCTACGTGGACGACCTCATGATCAAGAGCCGAGACGTGGACTCCCACCTCCGGGACCTGGAGGAGACGTTCACCACCCTGCGCCGATACAAGATGCGGCTGAACCCCCTTAAGTGTGTTTTCGGGGCTAGCCGGGGGAAGTTCTTGGGGCATCTCCTCACCCCCGCGGGGGTCGAGCCGAATCCCGACAAGGTCAAGGCTATCTTGGAGCTGGGGTCCCCGCGGAATGCAAAGGAGGTCCAACGGTTGACAGGGAAGCTAGCAGGACTGAGCCGCTTCCTCTCTCGGGCAGGGGAGAAGTGCTCCCCCTTCTTCAAAACGCTGAGGGGGGCCAGAGGTTCGAATGGACTAAGGAATGCGAGGAGGCGTTCCAGGCCCTCAAGGCGCAGCTAACACAGGCCCCGCTGCTCCAAGGGCCGAAGGAGGGTGAAGACTTGTTCCTATATCTCGGGGTCGGGGCAGAGGCCCTGAGCTCCGTCTTGGTTCGAGAAGAGGGGAAGAGGCAGCTCCCTGTCTATTACGTCAGCCGGGTCCTGAGGAAGGCCGAACTCCGGTATCCGATCCTGGAGAAGCTCGCGTTCGCATTAATCATCTCGGCCCGGAGGCTACGGCCTTACTTCCAGGCGCACTCGATCCGAGTGGTGATAGACCATCCTCTCCGCAATATCTTCGAGGGGGTGGAGCACTCGGGCCGGCTGGCCAAGTGGTCGGTGGAGCTAAGCGAGTTCGATGTCTCCTTCGTGCCACGTCTCTCGATCAAAGCTCAGGCGATGGCCGACTTCCTGGCCGACTACGTGGTAGAAGTAGCAGAGGAGGAGCTCACTTGCCCGGCTCCTTGGAAGGTGAGGGTGGATGGAGCCTCAGGAAGGCATTCACTCGGGATAGGAGTGGTCCTGGAGAGCCCCCAAGGGACTCAGATTGAGCAGACGGTGGTGGTACATTTCCCCATTACTAACAACCAGGCCGAGTACGAAGCAGTGATAGCGGGACTACGCCTGGCCAGAGAGTTGGGGGTGCTGGATGTGGAAGTTTTGACCGACTCCATGGTGGTGGCTTCCCAGATCAACGGGGAGTTCGAAGCAAGGGAGCCCGCTTTGAAGTTATACTTGGCCAAAGTGAAGGGGGTCATAGGGACCTTCCAGACCTTCTCCATCCAACACGTGCCAAGGGGGAAGAATGAACAGGCCGACCAACTGGCGAAGCATGGCCCCCGGATGGGGGGCACCATCACCGACCTGTTCCGCCCCTCCATCGAAGAGGGGGAGCTCATGGAGATCGATCAGCAGCCCTCGTGGATGGACCCAGTAATAGCTTTCCTCTTCGCGGGAGAGTATCCGGAGGGAGTAGACAAGAAGAAGCTGAGGCACAAGTCCGCCTACTACCTCCTCAAAGACGGGCAACTATACAGAAAGACCCTTTCCGGGATGCTGGCTCGCTGCGTGTCCGAGGGCGAGGCGCAGAGGATCTTGGAAGAAGTCCACTCCGGGGAGTGCGGGAGTCATTCCGGGAGTCGGACCTTGGAGGGGAGGATAGTCCGGCAGGGGTATTTCTGGCCCACCCTGGGCCGGGACGCCGCGGAGTTCGCAAGAAGATGTCATAAGTGCCAGCTATTTGCCCCCCTCCAGCTACAGCCGGCCCAGCAACTCAAGAGCGTCACGGCCCCCTGGCCCTTTGCAATCTGGGGAATGGATTTGGTCGGGCCGTTCCCCCAGGCTAGCGGCCAGAGAAGGTTCCTCCTGGTAATGATCAACTACTTCTCAAAGTGGATGGAGGTGAAGGCGTTGGCAAAGGTGACCTCCCAGGTAATCAGGAACTTCGTCTGGGGGGAGATCATCTGTCGCCATGGGCTGCCCCAGGCCATCGTCACAGACAACGGGCCTCAGTTCGCCAGCGCCGAGTTCACCAGTTTTTGCGAGCAGCTTGGGATCGACCTCAGATTCGCCTCGGTCCACCACCCCAGGAGCAACGGGCAGGTGGAGGCGGCGAACAAAATCATCGTCAATCTCCTCAAAAAGAAGGTGGAAAACCTGAGGGGGAGCTGGGTGGAGCAGCTCCCCGCCGTCCTTTGGGCCCTTAGAACCACCCCGAACACGGCCACGGGGGAGACCCCCTTCAAGCTCTCCCATGGGTGCGAGGCGGTGCTCCCCATAGAATTTGAAGTTCAAACGCCGCGGGTCGGAACGGCCAGGGAAGGCCGAGAGGAATGGCAAGCCGAGAATGGGGAGGAGCTGAGACTCTCCCTCGACATGGTAGAAGAGTTGAGGGATCTTTCGGCCGTCCGACAGGAGGAGGTCAAAAGGAGGATGGCGAAATACTTTGACAAGCATGTCAGGGTCAAGCAGTTCACGGAAGGGGACCTGGTACTGAAGAAGGTGGACGCGGCAGGGCGGTCAGCGTCCGTAGGGAAGCTCAACCCCAGCTGGGAGGGGCCATTCATTGTGAAGGAAGCTTTGAAGTCGGGGGGCTATCGGCTCCAAAATGTAGAGGGCGAGGCCCTGAGTCTCACCTGGAGTGGAGACGACTTGAAGAGATTTTTTCCCTAATTTTCTGTAAACAACCTGATTTCTCATAATGAAGCTTTTCTTCTCCTCCCCCCAGGAATGTCATGTCTAAGCTTGCTCAGAGAGCTGGAATGAATTTGGACCCCGAGAAGATCCCGCTGCCAGGCTCCCACCTAGCTGGCAGGGCCGGAAGTCACTCGGTGTCATCTCTAGCCTCGAGAAGATCCCGCTGCCAGGCTCCCACCTAGCTGGTAGGGCCGGAAGTCACTCGATGGAATGAACTTGGACCCCGAGAAGATCCCGCTGCCAGGCTCCCACCTAGCTGGCAGGGCCGGAAGTCACTCGGTGTCATCCCTAGCTTCGAGAAGATCCCGCTGCCAGGCTCCCACCTAGCTGGCAGGGCCGGAAGTCACTCGATGGAATGAACTTGGACCCCGAGAAGATCCCGCTGCCAGGCTCCCACCTAGCTGGCAGGGCCGGAAGTCACTCGGTGTCATCCCTAGCCTCGAGAAGATCCCGCTGCCAGGCTCCCACCTAGCTGGCAGGGCCGGAAGTCACTCGACGGAATGAACTTGGACCCCGAGAAGATCCCGCTGCCAGGCTCCCACCTAGCTGGCGGGGCCGGAAGTCACTCGGTGTCATCCCTAGCCTCGAGAAGATCCCGCTGCCAGGCTCCCACCTAGCTGGCAGGGCCGGAAGTCACTCGACGGAACGAACTTGGACCCCGAGAAGATCCCGCTGCCAGGCTCCCACCTAGCTGGCAGGGCCGGAAGTCACTCGGTGTCATCCCTAGCCTCGAGAAGATCCCGCTGCCAGACTCCCACCTAGCTGGCAGGGCCGGAAGTCACTCGATGGAATGAACTTGGACCCCGAGAAGATCCCGCTGCCAGGCTCCCACCTAGCTGGCAGGGCCGGAAGTCACTCGACGGAATGAATCTGGACCCCGAGAAGATCCCGCTGCCAGGCTCCCACCTAGCTGGCAGGGCCGGAAGTCACTCGATGGAATGATCCAGAAAGCAATGGCCTGCGACCTAGAGCAAATTGCATTGTCAGACTTCCACCTAGCCGGCAAGGCCGGAAACTGCCCGAAAAGCGTGCGCGGCAGGACGGAATCGCAAGAGTTAGCCAGAAAAGAAGGAAAGGGTCTAGCATAGCCCCACCCTCAAGCCCCGGGAAAGGTGGTCGAGTAAACACAAAGGCCTGGGCGAGAGTCCACAGAGAGTTAAGCATGCGGCCGAGGGGCGAGCCAGCTCACCTCGCTCGGCAGACGAGCCAGCTCGCCTCGCTCGGCAGACGAACCAGCTCGCCTCGCTCGGCGGACGAACCAGCTCGTCTCGCTCGGCGGACGAGCCAGCTCGCCTCGTCAGAGCCGGGCCGCTGGGACGGGTCGCGCCATTCGGCAATGACATCATTGGAAAAACAAGACAGGCGAGAAATGTAAAAAGAACAGTGTGTAAAAGGAACAGTAGACAGAAATATAAAGTATAAGCGCAACTCGCGCATACAACTCAGACCAGATTTTTACACATAATGTTCATCTACAAGGCAAATTACAAAAGACACGAGACCTAAAAACCCTAAAGCGGCTGGAAGCTTCTGTCGCCGGGCTCCGGCACGGGGAGGAACAGCGCCGGCACCACGTCTTTTGCCGAGAGTCCCACTGCCTCGCTCGTAAGCAGATCCGCGCGCCTCAGCGTCTGCATCGTGTATCTCGCTGCGCTGGCCGCGTTCTTCTGTATTAGCATTTCCAGGTCGTAGTCGGAGAGGTGCTCGCGCGGGCAGACCCCGCTGGCCGGAGGAGGGACAGCGGCAGCGGCCTCCAGCTCGCGTACCCGGGCCTCCAGCGCCGCCTTCTCCTGGCCAAGGGTGGCAATCTCGGCGCCCATCCGGCTCGCCGTCGCCGCGTCCTGAAAAAAGGAATAGGAATTATCATGAGCTGCGTTCGCAAGAAGAAGAGATTAGCTCCGGTTGAGAGCGTACCACCCCGCCCAGATATTGCGCGAGGGTCTCCTCGGCGGCGGCGGCTCGCCCTCTCTGAAGATCCGCGTCCTCCCGAGCGAGCTTCCGGGCCTCTTCCTTCTCCTCCGCCATCTTTTGGATGGACGCGGTGTTCCGCTCCACCTGGGTACAGCGCCGCCCCACCATGTGAGCCAGCTCCAGGCCGCGCAGCTGGGCCCGCGCGCTCTCATGGATCAGCACCCGCGTCTCCTCCTTGTCGTATATGGCGGCGTCTTCGCGCGAGTACAGCCCAAAGGAGAAGCTATACGCCTCCCCGCCGATTGTATCCTGCTCCATCCAGCTCGGCAGCAGGGTCGAGATCGTTGCGCGATTCGACTCCTTGTCCCAAGCCAGGAGCGGGACGCCGAGCTCGTCCAAGTACCTCTCGCCGTAGCCGAAGTTCCGATGCCCTCTCGGCACCGGCTCCGCAGCGGCTCCAGACCCGCCCGGCGGCGCGGAGGTGCCCGCCGCCCCTACCGGGGAATCGCTGGTCGAAACAACCAGCGGGGGCGAGGGGGCCTCAGTCGACAAGACCGCGGGGGCCTTACCCTTTCTTTGGCCCGCGGATGGTTGTTGATCCGCGGTCTTCGCCACCTTCGGCGGAGGCGCTGGTTGCCCGCCGCCCGGTCGCTTCTTGGCCGGGACCGATGAGATGTCGCGCTGGGCGGCATCCGCGGCCTGGGCGCGGGCGAGAACCCCGGGGGGATCCGGGCGCTTTCGTAAGGAGGATGAAGTGGAATGTCGCGTTCGCCTGCGAAGAAGGGAAGGTGAGATGAAAGAAGAGTGGGAAAGTAAGGCCTAACAGAGACGAGTGGCAAACCTCCCCCCGGCGGGACAGCCGCGAGATCGTCAAGGTGGCGGCGCAGGAACGCGACTTCAAAGTTCTTCCCGACGAAGAATGCGAACAGGTCGGCCTCATGGCCGCCTAGGCTGGGCGGCCGATAGCTCGCCTCGCTGAGCTGTACCGGCGAGAAGGGCACGTTGCCGAGGTCCCCTTTGACGAACAGGAACTTCTTCAGCCAGTTGTGACTCTTGTTAACCGTCTCCCGCACCTTGAGGTGGGCGCTGGAGAAGTAGGCCGTCCCGTCTCGGTTCGCCCTGAAGGAGAACAGCTTCCGGAATACTGCGAGGCTGAACTCCACCCGCTCCTCTCGCAGGAAGCAGGCGAACCCCATCATGACGGCGATGGAGTTCGGGGTCATCTGGCCCAGGACGACCCCGAAATATTTGAGCACCTGGCGCACCTCGGGCCATAGGGGGAGTCGCAGGCCTACCTCGAAGTGAGCGAGAGGGATGGCGAGCTCATCCCTAAACAGGTCGTTGATCTTCTCCCCCTCTTCGGGTCGCCTCGCAGAGAACCCGGCTGGGATGTGGTCGCCTAGAGCCTCCAAGTATTCGCGCTCTGTGATGACGGCGCGAGGGAAATCATGCTCGGAGAAGGTCCAGGCGCATTTACTTCGGCCGTCCGCGTCGCCGCCGCCTCCGCCCATCCCCGTCGATTCGCCGCCGAACGCAAGAGAAAAAGCCGGGAGGCGAGCTAGAATCGCACTTCGCGAGAAAAGGGGAAGCGAGAAGACGTTTTGGATTCGGTGGAGAAATAAGGGCCGGCAGGACCTATTTATAGGAAAAGAGAAGGGGCGGGAAACTTCCCGCCAAAAGATGGGGTGCGGATAGCAAAAATTAATCCGACGGTTCGACTTCCCGCGCGCGAGCACACCTCAAAGGTCGAGCCGGCACGGTTCTCGCCCGGCTGCAACCGCGGGAGACCGGCGCGGGCGAGCCAACCCCAACCCGCACCCGCACGCCGTGCCGCGCGAGACGGGAGATTCCCGTCTAGCGAGCTCCTCAGCTCGCCCTCGCCCCGATCAGCGCGAAAGGAGGAATGGACCCTTCCCTTTAACCCGCACACAGAAATCAAAAGAAAAGCAGCGCGATAATTTCAATATATCTCAGCAATAAAATAGTTAGGCCCCTAGGCGGGCTAAAAGAGTCGCGAGCAATTATAAGTACAAGATAACTGCGAAATAACAGTAACCCCGCGGTATCCCGCGAGCGAGGGGCAAACAGCTGGGTCAGTACTCGACCCACTTCCACCTGTGCCGCCTCTTCGTTCCCGCCCGAGGCGGCACGCGGGGATCGTGGTAATCGCGAACCGCCACCAGCTCCCGCTGAGCCAGGCCGACCTGCTCCACGGCGCTCTTAAGATGCCCCTCGGCTCGCGTTATATGCACGCCCGGCGAGGTGACGTCGTCGTCTTCCGCTTCACGCCGAGGGCCCTCCAAGGCCGCGAGCCGGGCATCGGTCTCGGCCTTGTCGTCTTCGATCCTCCTTATGGCCTCCTGCAGCAGCAGTGTGTGTTTCTGGAATAGCCGCGTCACCTGCCTCTTCATCCCCGCCGCATCGTTCGGGTCGCCCAGATAGTCAGATACACTGTCCACGTCAGGCGGAGGCGAGTACCCTTCGCTCATCTCGGTCTCAGGCGAGGCCCTGCGAAAGCCTGCGAGCAGGGAGGGGTCAGAATGAGCGAGCAAGAGGCAAAATCAACGATAAAAACCAGCTCACCAGGGGTGGGCACATCGCCCGCACCGACAGATGGGCGGGAAGAGCCCGGCCGATCCTGAAAGTTCCCTCCCTCGAGGGTCTCAAGAGATTTCCCCAGCCCATGGGAGACCGCCGGACGGGGAGTTTCCGGAGGTGGGCGATCCGGACCTGGGGAACTCGCTATCTTCTCAGGCGATGGAGGCGGGGGACGATCCTCTCCCCGGTTCTCCACCTCCTCACATGGAATTACCTGCAAAACAGGGAGTCAGACGAATAGCGATAATCAGCGGAAGGCCACGCACCCCGGGGACGACCTCAGCACCCGCCGCCGAGCTGGAGGCCGGGCAGTCGCCCGCCAGAGAACGCTTAACGATCTTTCCCTTCGCCGGCCTGAAGAGGGGGCCGGAGGATCCGCGAACTAGCCATGGGGCGGCCTCGAGGGCCTCCTCTTGAGTCTGCAGGACCGCCGCCGCCAGGCGAGCTCGCACTTCTTCGCTAACCGGCATCGAGGAATAAAAGTCTGCTCAGAGAAAATAAAGGGATTTGGGGAGCCTCCTACAGGGGTCAGCGGTATGTATTTATAGCAGAACAGTGGGCCCCCACCAGAAGATTCCCTGCCAGCTCAGCACAGGGGCTCGCCGAACACGCGGGTTGGATGGTTCTTTCCGAGCTTGGTTCAAGCTCAAAAAGAGCGGGGATTGTGTACAACCCTGTGTCCGGCGAGCGGGTCCCACCAGGGAGGTTGAACAGGCCTGCCCCCGCGACTCGCACCCAAGCGGCAGGACGGGCTGAACGGCTAAAGGGCTGGCTCGCTCCTGCCCATCTCAGGCGAGCGAGCTGGCGACCCGCAGCAAGCGAGCCGGACCCGAGCTGGCGACCCGCAGCAAGCGAGCCGGACCCGCGAGTGGCGACCCGCCGCAAGCGAGCCGGACCCCGAGCGCGACCTGACCGCCGATCCGCCCGGCAAAAGGCAGGCGGCTCGCCCATATCGGCTCGCACTCGCCCAGTGAGGGTAGGCGAGCCCCAGAGCCGGGTCGCGCCCGCCTCCTGCGGGAGAACTGAAGGCGAGCTGACCGCCCGGGGGTGCGAATAGCTACTCAGAACAGCGGAGCCTCGCTGTTGGCAGACTAGGTTGGACTGCGCATAGCTGTTCAGAACAGCGGAGTTTGGCTGTTGGCAGACCCATCCAGGGGTCTTTTGGTACTTCCAGGTCAGTCCTTTTGGTTATTGGCAGTTCAGATTCTGAAAATCTATAAATAAGACCCAAGGGGTACCTCAGAGGACACGCTTTCAGTGCCTCCTTGCTCTCATTTTCAAGTGTTCTCTGAGAGTACCTTAGCTCGGCTCTTGGCTAAGGAGGGGAAGCGCTCAGAGATCTTCCGGGTTTGTGGTGGGACCTCCCTGCCGAGCCCTTGGGTCTGTCTTTTCTTGTCTCTCTCGTTGTTTTTCTTGCAGGTGCGAAGTAGGCGCGAGACCACCCCTTCCCCAAGGGTCGAACTCCACAAGAGGCCGGTTTCCGGTTTCAACATTGTGGCATATGCGTCTTGCGTGGTTTGTGAAGCGTTTGAAATTTCATGGTTAAATTTTCATTGATATTGTTGGTGTTTTCCTTTTTTTCCGTTTAAGTTCGTGAGGCGTGGCGGCCCTCGTTTTATTTTGTTGGGAGAGAACCACCCTTGTCCGAATCTTTTGTTTTCGGTGGATTCTCTTTTGGTACAACAACGCTCGACCGAACCGTGTGGGTTCCTTTCGCTTGAGAGGACCTTGGCCTATCGCCTTGGTATTATCTTAAGGGGCCTTGCGAACCCCCCTGTAATTCTTTAGTTAGTAATAATATTAATTGTGTCGTTGCTGCGTTAAATGTTTGAGTGTGACGTGAGAGTTATCGGAGAACGTCGTGTTAGTTCCGTCGGCCGCCCATAACGCTCGAAAGAGTGAGCCTACATCAATTTCTCTCTCCTAGTCACCTCTGGTTGACTGGTCAACACCACAAGCTAAATGCAGCCCACTTGGTCATGATGGTCATGGAAATGGGGTTAGCCTAAGGAAGAAGTGGCTTGGGCTTGGGTTAGTCCTTTTTGGGCTAGGTTTGACTTGACCTAAATGAGGGTTGACCTGGGCCAATTTGACCATATGGGTTGACCCCATTGGGTTTTTAGTGCCCATTGTACTCCCTTAAGGTCTAGGATTACTTAAATAGGGTTGGTTGGGCATCTTGGTGGTCACATATCCCTTGGTAAGGGCACTTTGACTATTTTAGGGCTAGAGTTGACTTGGGTCAACATGACCAATTGGGTTGACCCCTATGGGTCCTTGGTTACCCATTGGCTTCCCTTAAGGTCTAGGTAGGGTTATGTAGGGTTACCCTGCACTTTGGAGGTCACATACCCTTAGTAAGGGTACTTTGACCAGATTGGGAGCTTGAGTTGACTTGGGTCAACCTGGCCTCTAGGGCTGGCCCCAATGTGTCCTTAGTGACCCATTAACCTCTCTTTAGGGTTAGGAGGGCATAGGTGGGGTCCTCTAGGATAGGAGCAGGTCAATTGACCCTAAGTAGGCTAGTTTGACCCATTTATGGCTAGGGTTGACCTTGGTCAACTGAGCCTCTTTGGTTGACCCTAATGGGTCCTCATGGCTCTAATGGGCCTCCCAAGGTATTAGGGGTGTTGTGGTAGAGTCTTGGGGTCAAGGTGTAGCCCATGGTCATCCTAAATCATTGCACAGAGTTCTACTATTTGCAGACCATGATGATCTTCCACATTTTGTCCCCTATCTCTTGGCCCATTTCTGGCTCCCTAGGGTTTTGTCATGACCTAGTCATGACCAAAACCACTCTTATGGGTCTAGTTGGAAATGGGATGTTACAGAAGCCGTGCAAAATTTTAGCATCTGCGAAGAAAAATAGTAGAAGTAATACAACTACTATAAGAACTATTTATAATGAGAGAGTGCGGTTACAAAAAAAATAACTGGATGGTTATACCCCGATACAATTTTTATACAAGTGCACTGATTTGGAGGGCTATGTCAGTTATAATAAAGTGGCGGAAAGTACCAAAAGGTTGCAAAGTCTATTCTTTGCTCACCCAGTTACTATCAAACTCAGTAATATGTTCTCAACCGTGTTTCAGTTGGATTGTACTTATAAAACTAACAGGCACCGCATGTCATTGTTATGCATTGTTGGAGTAACATCAACCTTTCAGTCTTTTTTTCTTGTTTCACATTTCTTTCGGATGAAACTGAAGGCAGTTATAGTTGGGCCTTGAAATATTTCAAATCAATATTTGAACCAAATTGTGAATCTGTTGTGTTGGTAATTGATAGAGAATGTTTGTTAATGAATGCAATTAAAGCCGTATTTCCAACTTCTAAGAATATTTTATGTCAAGTGCACATAAATAGAAATATATTGGTCAATTGTAAGAAGTTTTTCAGCAAAGGAAAAGAATTTGAACGGTTTATGTATGCATGGCAGGGGTTGATTGATTCATCAACCGAGAATGAATTCAATACTACATACAATATATTTGTAGGTGAATTCTCCTCGGAATATTCTGCTGTAGTGGTTATGCAACTACATCATGGCTTGAGCCGTACAAGGAGTTTTTTGTTTCTACATGGATCGATAAGTACATGCACTTTGGTAGCTCCAACGCAAATCGAGTCGAAAGTGAGCATAGCCAGTTGAAAAGATTTCTTAAAGTGAGTATCGGGAACTTGAATACCATTTGGAAAACTTTTGATCAAATGATCAATATGCAACATACCGACATAAAAAAGTCTTTTGGTCAAAGTTGTATACAAGTAAGCCAAGAATATAGTGGATTTTTGTACGCAGATATACTGGGGCATGTATCTTTAAAAGCATTGGAGTTCATTAGAGAAGAAGAAAAATTGACGGAGAAACGCATACAACCTCAAGATTGCACCCATAAGAGGAGGTTTACTATGGGTTTACCATGTTCGCATAAGCTTTTGTCACACATAGCTCAAGCTAAACCCTTCCTTTATGGTGTGTAAATAGGCGTTGGAAACAACTAATATTACAAGAAACTATGAAAGGAGGTGACGAGGATATTGATATTAGCAATAAAATTGAGGCCATTGTTCAAAACTTTAGTACCTCGAGTAAAGAACAAAAGAAAGAGGTTAAAAGGAAGCTATGAGACATGGTTGAGCCATCATGTACTCAAACGGTTGAGCCTAAGGTACCTACGCGGATAAGAGGAAGGCACAAAGGTAGCCTAAAAAAGTTCAAAGATGATTACAAATCAACTAGACGAGATCCATCACATTTCGAGTACATTCTCTTCATGGAAGACCAACAAAATGAGGCAAAAAAAGTTAAAATCAAGAACCAAGTTGAATGCTAGATGTGGAAACCATGTGGAAACCACCCGTCACCACACATCTTCCCAAAACCCCGAGGTGATGGTAAGGGGGGACGGGGGTACATAAACACCAAGGACCACCCGCTACAGGCAATGTGGGACTAATCCATCCACGGGATGGCTGGGATATTCCGCCACACGGGGGGCCCACCGGGGTCAACACCCAGACCTGGAACGCGATGGGGAAGCCCAAATATGCGGTCCCACACACACCCAATCCCGCTGGACCTTGGTTCTCAACACTAGAAAAAGGACATACTATCAATTTAGAACTCCCTCTGTGAGTTCTGAGTTGGGTTATGGAATACGTCAACATTTACCGATCTTATTCTCCGAACATATTACAAATGTCATAGATGTGCTTGGGGATGTCCATTGTGGATTTTGAGTTGTTGGTCAAGCATTAGGTAAGGGTCCAGATTGGGTACAAGTGAGAAAAGATCTTTATACGGAACTTGAGAATTACAAAATTTTGTATGATGAGATGTTTTGTGACATTAGACGAACAGAATTACTACAAAGTCTTGATTGCAAGGTGACGCCAGACCGGTTGAGAAGTGGATGACATTACCCGATATGGGTCTTGTAGTAGCATCTTGCTACAATGTGGCTGTAGTGGAGCTCTCAATTGATCAGTGCTTTGCATTTCTTCCATTGCATTCTGTGCCACCACCAATGCTCAAATTAATTTGTGTTGGCTTTATAAATGGAAATCACTTCGTCCTAGTAGGCCTTAGTGAAAATTGTCCATTGCCATCAATATTCTCGTCATGGAGTAGATTTCACGAGCAAAATGTAGACACAAGGGCATCTCTATATATGTCAAGGATTATACTTCCACAGACAAACATGATGGGTAGTTCGGTTATTGGGTTGGAAGATATGTAATAAAGGTTAGTGATTTTTATTTTTTTTGCATTCCCGCTGTATGTCTCACATATGTGTCAATATATTGTCTTATCGTATTTTTTGTAGGCATATGCACACCGAAAAAATCATATGGGAGATTTCTCAGGCATAATAGTCATTTTGGAGCACTCTCGCATAAATGTATGCATTCATTAATTGTAATAAAATTCATTACTTAATTTCATTCATTAATTGTTTATATTTCTGCTTAAATTTGTAGGAATATGAAGAAAAAAAAGGATCAATGAATGAAATTTTTTGACAAAAAAGCGGAGATCTAATTACTTTATTTTTGTTGTCCCATTTTGATGAAACCATATTTTTGTTAATCCATGTTATTTTTTGGTTGTTAGTTTTCCAAATTTGAATGTAATTTATGGTATGTCATATTTATCTTTTTTTTATGAAAAAAGATTATAGTCCATTGATATATCAAGTTAATCTTTTGGTTTGTTATTAACAAAAATGCGGTGCACATAACAAATATGTGTGCACCTATCATAGTGCGGTGCTCTTAACAAAATGTGCACATAGCGAAAACTGTGGCGCACTTAACAATGCTCTTATATTATCAAATCACCTACAAATTTATGAGACCACTCTCAATTGAAGAAGTGTTTGCTAATAGTAATAATTTGTTAAAAATCAAACAGATGTCGCAGCAACAATAAAAAATTGACTAATTTTAGTATGAAAATAAGCTTTGGCCTGAGATGTTTTAGTAGGATCCAAAAACACATCTAGATATTCTCAAGAAACTACCCTCAAATCTGTGATTTTTAGATGAAATGTTAGTTTTGAATTTGTCAACACTTATCCTAGAACAAATGTTGGATGCCGTTTTCTGCAATTTAGGGTGACAAGGTTCTTTGCAATTTTTCAATATATAATAATGCATTTCTTTAAGTAGCCAATATTGCATTCAAATTTTGATTTCATTTTATATGCACGTGGTCGTAATTTAATTAGTGGAGTTTGCTCGCGTTATAAAACACAAGTTTGGGGTGCAGTTCTAACACCGTTCATCGGTGACCATTTTAGATCGGGCATGGATACGTCAGGTAAAATATGGATCTCATCTAGTTCTAGAACGACTATATATACTTAGGCTCTATTTGGAAGGACTTACTTTCATCGGTCAAGCGGTTACGACCGCATGAATCAGACCTAAATTAAGGTTTGGTTCAAAGCTCTCGGGCGAAAATATAGCGTCCGGCCGAAAAATTGGTTCCCGGGCGAAATTATAGCGCTCGGGCGAAAATACCGCGCCCGGGTGAAAATAAAGCGCCCGGGAGAAAATATCGCGCCCGGGAGAAAAATTCGCGGTCCGGCGAAAAACTGCGTCTGGGCGAAAAAACAACGCCCGGGCGAAAAAAAACGTGTCCGGGCGAAAAAATGACGTCTTTCCCCCGGGGCGCGCATTTTTGGTCGGGTGCTCATTTTCTGCCTGGACGCGCATTTTTCGTCGGAGCGCTCATTTTCCCCCGGACGTGCAGTGTTAATAAAACAAGTTACCACAATGGAGATTTGTCAAACGATTTATGTTGAAGCCAAAATTGGCCTCTGTGGAGTTCGGGGTCCCAAAAGATGGGTGACCTCACACCTACTACACTCGGGGGAACGTCACGGACCAAAAACTTGGGAAACTAGGAACAGACCATCGGCTCTAACGTGGAGGTCTCACCACACACCCGGAAGGTCACAAGAGCACTTCCCCTCCCTCACAAATGGCTGTGGTGGGTACCTTGGAGAGCTCTCTCACTCAACCAAGCAGAAGCATAAGGAGGAGGAAGCCCAAAAAACTCTCCCTCCAAAGGTACCAAGGGGGTTTATTTATAGTTTTTCCAAGTCTATGGACCAAAATGTCACAAATACCCCTAGGACAAAAAGGTCTTGGGCCAATAGAAAACATCCACACCATGGGGTAAAGAGGTAATTCCGCTCCGATGGTATAATGGTAAAAGCATGGCCAAAAGAGGTCCAAGGGCGGGAGGAGCCATACCCCCTATCTCCCCGGGCACCCGAGACGAGCAGGTGACCCCCGTCGAAGAGTTACCCGCCCGGGGCGGGAGCCTGGTCGCAGGCCGCTCTCTCCCCCGCGAGCTAGCCGCCTGAGGAGAAAGCCTGGCCGCAGGCCGCTCTCGCCCCCGCGAGCTAGCCGCCCGGGGAGAAAGCCTGGCCGCAGGCCGCTCTGGCCCCCGCGAGCTAGCCGCCCGGGGAGAAAGCCTGGCCGCAGGCCGCTCTCGCCCCCGCGAGCTAGCTGTCCGGGGCGAGAGCCTGGCCACAGTCCGCTCTCGCCCCCGCGAGCTAGCCGCCCGGGGTGAGATCGTGGTCGCAGGCCGCTCTCGCCCCCGCGAGCTAGCCGCCCGGGGAGAAAGCCTGGTCGCAGGCCGCTCTCGCGCCCGCGAGCTAGCCGTCCGGGGCGTGAGCTAGCCACAATCCGCTCTTGCCCCCGCGAGCTAGCTGCCCGGTGCGAGATCCTGGTCGCAGGCCGCTCTCGCCCCCGCGAGCTAGCCTCCCGGGGTGATAGCCTGGCCGCAGGCCGCTCTCGCCCCCGCGAGCTAGCCGCCCGGGGCGAGAGCCTGGACGCAGGCCGCTATCGCCCCTGCGAGCTAGCGGCCCGGGGCGAGAGCCTGGACGCAGGCCGCTCTCGCCCCCGCGAGCTGACCGCCCGGGGCGAGAGTGCAGGGAGCGGGGTTCTGGTGTCCAGCCGGTCCTGCTGCTCCCACCTTGCACCTATCAGGCCGGGGCGGGTGTCAGCCAACTTGTCGCTCCCGCCCCCCAAAAAAGGGCCACTGGGGGAGGCAGATTTTTCCTCCCCCTACGAGTATATTACAAGAGCTAGGCCTAAATTGGCCATCAAGAGTGCAAAACCTCTCCAAAAGCTTAAAAACTCATAGCTGGTCCTGCGCCTGCCGGGAGGACCCCCACTCTGCGAATATGGGATTGTACACAATCCCCGCTCTTTTTGAGGTTGGCATAGTCTCGGAAAGAGACATCCAACCCAACGTATTTGCTGAGTGTAATTTTCTTGTGCGGTTAAAAAGATACTTAGCCTCTCCAGGGAGTCAACCTGGCATGCCAGCTGATGGGAGCTTGGGTGGCGAGACCCCCTCCGGGTAAAAAGAACTGGGCATCCACGAGAGGTACGCCTGCCCTATCATCTAGTGAGAGCCTGACAGCGGGACCATAATCGGAGCAAAGATACTTGGGCTTCCACGAGAGGTACGCCTGCCCTGTCAGCTAGTGAGAGCCTGACAGCGGGACCGTCATCGGAGCAAAGGTACTTGGGCTTCCACGAGAGGTACGTCTGCCCTGTCAGCTAGTGATATCCTGACAGCGGGACCGTCATCGGAGCAAAGGTACTTGGGCTTCCATGAGAGGTACGCCTGCCCTACCAGCTAGTGAGAGCCTGACAGTGGAACCGTCATCAGAGCGAAGGTACTTGGGCTCCCATGAGAGGTACGCCTGCCCAGTCAGCTAGTGAGAGCCTGACAGCGGGACCGTCATTGGAGCGAAGGTACTTGGGCTTCCACGAGATGTACGCCTGCCCTGTCAGCTAGTGAGAGCCTGACAGCGGGACCGTCATCGGAGCAAAGGTACTTGGGCTTCCACGAGAGGTACGCCTGCCCTATCAGCTAGTGAGAGCCTGACAGCGGGAGTGTCATTGAAGCTAATGTACTTAGGCTTCCACGAGAGGTATGTCTGCCTTGTCAGCTAGTGAGAGCCTAACAGCGGGACCGTCATCGGAGCAAAGGTACTTGGGCTTCCACGAGAGGTACACCTGCCCTACCAGCTAGTGAGAGCCTGACAGCGGGACTGTCATCGGAGCAAAGGTACTTGGGCTTCCACGAGAGGTATGCCTACCCTGTCAGCTAGTGAGAGCCTGACAGCGGAACTGTCATTGGAGCAAAGGTACTTGGGCTTCCACGAGAGGTACGTCTGCCCTGTCAGCTAGTGAGAGCCTGACAGCGGGACCGTCATCGAAGCAAAGGTACTTGGTCTTCCACGAGAGGTACGCATGTCATGCCAGTTAGTGAGAGCCTGACAGCGGGACCGTCATCGGAGCAAAGGTACTTGGGCTTCCACGAGAGGTACGTCTGCCCTGTCAGCTAGTGAGGGCCTAACAGCAGGACCGTCTCAGAGCAAAAAGAGTTGAGCCTCCCTCCGAGGCATTCTTGATCCTGCCAGCTGGAGTGATCCTGGTTTGAGGAGATCCTCTTGGAGGTCGGGAGCTGGGCATGTCACCTAAGCTTTTTCATTCCAACATCCTCAAACGGGAAAAAGATGGGTTACATGACCCCCCCCCCCCCCCCCCCTCGACTTAGCTGGTCGGGAGCTGGACTCACTACAATATAAGAATAATACAGCACTCCGTCGGGGGAGGCTTCTTCAGGGGGTCTAGGCATGATGGTCGTCATCCTTCCCGTCGGAGACCTCCATCTTGCTCAAGCTCTCCATGATCCTCTCCATCTCCTCTGCCTTGGCCAACCAAGAGATGTTGTTGACGTGCGTGACATAACACTGCCTTGTCATCCTGGAGTCTACCTTGACTCTGACCTGGATCTCTCCTGAGCTGAATTTGAGGCACTGGTGGAACGAAGATGACATGCAATGGAAGGCGCTGATGAGGGGCCTTCCGAAGATGGCGTTATAGCTGCTCGGAGCGTCAACTATGACGAACCGACAGTTCCTTGAAGTCCCTCCCAACTTCACTTGGAGTCCTACTCCACCTTCAACCTCCTTCCTCTCTCCTGAAAATCCTAACAGGGATCCGTCTGAGGCCAACACCCTCCTTGGATTCACCTTCATCTCGTCAAATGCCTTCTTGAAAACGACGTTGACGAAGCTCCCGTTGTCAACCAAGATCGGCGAGACGGTGTAACCCTCGATGGCCGTCTGGATGACCAGCGCATCGCAGAACGGATCCTCATGATCCGGCATGTCCTTCGACGATAAGGTGATCTTCTCCTCCTGGGGCAGGGTCTGGGATGTTGAAGCGATGCTCCGTCGGTACATGACATGGAGGCTCGCCTTCCGAGTGTCCTCGATCCCCACTCCACCATGGATCACAGCTATACTGCCTCGGGGTCCGACATCGACCCGATCCTCACATATGTCATCCCCCTATTCTGGGTGGAACTTCCTCAACCTGCACTAGTGGTTGTTGTTGGGCAAGGCCTCTCGCCCCCTCACTTCCAGGAACTCGGGACAGGTAGCCGTGGCGTGCCCCTCCACCTGGTGGAAGTCATAGTACGGCAATTCTCTTTCTCCTCTCTTTCGGCGGGCTCAGCGGTCTCTCCCGTTGCCTCTTCCCCTTTACCTATTGTCAAGGCTTGCTCTGGTGGGGGTAGGAGCTGTCTTGGGGCTTGCCTCTGAAAGTTGAACTTTCATGGGCCCCCATGAAAGTTTTCCCCACCCCGGATGAGAGCTCTTTCGGGACCCTGGGTAGGTCCTCCCTATTGCCTCCAGCCTGGTTCCGGACCCTCCTGTCCCTGGAACCACTGAGCTTTCTGCTCCTCCCTCCTTCTTCCTTCCTGATGCCTTGAGCCACCTTGCTCCTTTGACTCCGTCTCTGTTAGCCTTGCCAACTTCTTGACAAATGTCGGGTTGGCCGCCTGCATGGCTATCTCCTCAGCCGCCCTTTCCATCAACTCCTCGAAAGAAACGGGGGCCCTTCGAGTCAGGCTCATCTTGAAGAACCCCTCGCGCAACCCCACCGTGAACGCCATCTGGAGGGCATACCCTGGCATCTCCTGGACATCCAGGATCTCCTCTTGGAACCTGTCAACATAATGGGCCAGCGACTAATCGGCCCCATGCCTTATTAGGAAGATGGACTCAGGACTCTTCTTCCTCTTCTTGGAGGTGGAAAAGCCAAGTTGAAAGCTTCGGCTCAAGTCCTCGAACCCATAGATTGACCTCGGAGGGATTTGATGAAACCAGTCCCTTGCCTTCTCCTTCAACGTGATCGCAAAGAGGCGACACTTGAAGACATACATCATCGGTCGGATGGAGATGAAATCCTCGAACCACTGCATGTGTTGGACGGGATCATCCTTCCCGGTATAGTAAGCCATGTCAGCCTCTCGGAACCCCTCAGTAACGGGAGCTGAGATGATCAGCTCGCTGAAGGGTGACCCCCTGAGGGGTGGTCTCACAACCTCTACTCGTGCGACCTGCTCACCTGGAGGGTCAGCACTCGCCGGGCTGGGGAATAACTCCTGGCCGGTGAGGTCTTGCTCTCCCCCATCTCCCATCCTCTCCTTCCCGGGCCTTCTTCCTGGTGCACTTCCTTCATCCACTGTTGGGGTCATCTCGTCGAGAGGGGGGGAGCTCGCTCCTGGGGGGTCGGGGTGGAGCTGCCACCCTGAGGAGCAATGCTTCGCAGCATCTCCATGATCCCCTGGATGGAGTCCATGAACTCTTGCCTCCCCACAAAGGGTCCTGGGCTGGGGAGCTCGTCGAGATCATCACTACCTCCCTGACTTCCAGCCATGACACTCTCCTGAGATCTTCTATGATGGTCACTCTCCACGCTCACCGCACCAAAAGTGTTGAAGCCAAAATTGATCTCTGTGGAGTTCGGGGTCCCAAAAGAGGGGTGACCTCACACCTACTACACTCGGGGGAACATCACGGACCAAAGACTTGGGAAACTAGGAACAGACCATCGGCACTAGTGTGGAGGTCCAACCACACACACAGAAGGTCACAAGAGCACTTCCTCTCCCTCTCCAATGGCTGAGCTGGGTACCTTGGAGAGCTCTCTCACTCAACCAAGCAGAAGCCTAAGGAGGAGGAAGCCCAAAAAACTTTCCCTCCAAAGGTACCCAAGGTGGTCTATTTATAGTTTTCCAAGTCTAGGGACCAAAATATCACAAATACCCCAATGACAAAAAAGCCTTGGGTCAATAGAAAACATCCACACTAGGGGGGTAAAGAGGTAATTCCTCCCCGAGGGTATAACGGTAAAAGCATGGCCAAAAGAGGTCCAAGGGCGGGAGGAGCCATACCCCCCATCTCCCCGGACACCCAAGACGAGCAGGTGACCCTCGTCGAAGAGCTACCCGCCCGGGGCGGGAGCCTGGCCGCAGGCCGCTATCGCCCCTGCGAGCTAGACGCCCGGGGAGAAAGCCTGGCCGCAGGCCGCTCTCGCCCCGGCGAGCTTGACGCCTGGGGCGAGAGCCTGGCCGCAGGCCTCTCTCGCCCCCGCGAGCTAGCCGCCCGGGGCAAGAGCCTGGCCGCAGTCCGCTCTCGCCCCCGCGAGCTGACCGCCCGGGGCGAGAGCCTGTGTAACACCCCCTATCCGTCACATAGCATATAGCAGTAGTCCGGCCGGGGCCCGACGCCGTATGCCACAGACAGACCGGGTGGTTACTCATGGAAACCATCCAACCAATCAACGTCCTATACAGAGTATTCTAGCGGAAGCAGTTTTAAAGTTGCAATAAAGAACCCAGCACTAAAGCATGAATGTCCACTAACACCAAAATAGGAATGTTACAAGATACACCAGTAAGCCTTAAGGCCTTACAAAAATTGTTCACTTCATATTACTTGTTTTACAAACCACGGCACGCAGGCCGGTCACACATGAATAAAGCAGTAAACACTTTCAATTGGGCCTTCGAGTGCCGGCTTCGCAAAAAGGGCTTTAGCCCGCTATTGACCGCTTGGTCCAGCAGCACCTGCAAACAACAAACCACCGCACGGTGGCAAAACAAGGCAACAGTCAATAATGCTGACCAAATTATAACGATCCCGCCCCCAGCTCGGGGCGGCGATGCTCCTTACCTACATTTCATTAGCATAAGCGAGCAATATAATAACTCAATGCATCACAGGCGTTGGCATGCATGGCCACACGCCCCGTGCTCTCAGGGCACATTCTCGGTGATCGCAGTCTAAGCCGCTAACTCACCACCATCTCTAGGACGGCAATAACTCGTAAGCAAAATGGTCTTTTAGGCAAACGTTACGACACTTTAATGTCATCAACAACCTATGTCACGACACTTTAATGTCATCGACAGAAAGACCCGACCTCTATGCCCTCGGCATAACGCAGGAACAGTTCCCACTCAACCCGTTGCTCACTTGCCACGACACTTAAATATCATCGGCACGGGTTAAGTTTCCCCGAAGCCCGTGAATCGAACGTACGATGTTACATAACCCAGTTATGTACTAATTGGCACCTAGGCCCACAAGTTGGCAAGATCACGCATCCGCCTAGTTTTCCGGGTGCACCTTTGGGTTAATCCCCAAGGCTCCCTGTTGCAATCTACCACGTAGAAAACCCGAAAAACAATCAATCGCGCGGAGTCTTCTCCGGCATTTATGCAATGCAACATCACCGATCCAGACCAACATGTCCGGGTAGGCTTCACACATCATGCTTATGTCCGTTCTCGCTTACGGACTCTAAACAACGGGGACTTCACATATCTACCCGAAGGAATGCCTCCAACTCACCGCAAACTCGCGAGAGCGGGCTTCCTATGCAAAGAAGGAGAGCTACTCATGCTCAAGAAGAGAATCGTTACCCTAGCGTTCCTCTTTGGCGCCATGGAAAAGTAAGCGGATGAAAAGCACCGCACTAGCTTTGCCTCCGGGGATCCGGAGTCGGCTCGCGATTTGGAGCTTCGGAGCTCCTCCAATAGCCGGATCTAGCTCCTTCTTCCTTCCTTGGCTCTCCTCTCTCTCTAAGCTTTTAGAAAGATAACAACTTAAAAAAAGTGAGGGTTTCTAAGTCCAATCCCGGGTATATCCCTTCAGGAACAACCCCCAGCCGTTGGATCATCAATTAAAGAAATGAACGGCTTTGATTCGGGACTGAAATGCCCCAATCTGGACCGCACACGGCCTGGCACACGCCCGTGTCTAGGGTCGTGTGCCTCATTCGCCGTCAAAATCGAATCTCTTGGAACAACACACGGGTATCGAACGCGCCCGTGTTCGACCTGACACGCTCGTGTTCCACCTGACACGGTCGTGTGGCCGGCCGTGTACCCCCATCATTTTTCCCCGAAAACAACCCGAGCACTGCACGGGTTCTAGGACACGCCAGTGTCCTTGCCCGTGTCACCTCAACACGCCTGGGCTCTAGGCCGTGTACACGGTCTCGACACTCGACACTTCGTCGAGCGAAGATCGTCGACCTAATGACACGGCCTTGGACACGCCCGTGTCCTAGGCCGTGTGTCTTGTCTCGACACAATGTCGCGACCAAAGTGTCGACTTCCTAGGACGAGTGTCGACACGGGTTGACACGCCCTGCGACACGCCCGTGTCGCAGGCCGTGTGTCATGTCTTGACACTTCGTCGAACGCAGAGTGTCTACTTTGCGGCTAAGTGTCGACACGGGTCGACACGCCCGTGTCGCAGGCCGTGTGCCCAGTCTCGACACAATGTCGAGACAAAAGTGTCGACTTCGCGGCTCAGTTTCGACACAAGCTTGACACGCCCGGGGACACGCCCATGTCCCAGGCCGTGTGCCTGCAGTTAGAACCCAAAACTGGCCCAAAACGTCCCCCGTCGCTCCTTTGAGTTTCGGGGCATTACAACTCTCCCCCTCTTAAAAGAATTTTGTCCCCGAAATTACATAAAGGAAAGACATGTACAAAACTAAAATTTGTACCTGAGCGGAACAACTCTGGATACTCGTCAAGCATAGTCTGCTCTCGCTCCCAAGAGAGCTCCTCACGACCGCAATTGTCCCACCGGACCTTGACCATCTAGATCTCTTTATTACGTAGCCGCTTGACCTCCGTGTCCTCAATCCGCATGGGCTTGACCTTTGTCGTTAGCCCACTATCCACCGGCACTTGATCAACCGCGATCACTTGCGTAGGCTCTTGTACCGCCTTCCAGAGCACCGAAATATGGAATACATCATGTAAACCACTAAGCTCCACTGAAAGCTTCAACCGATAGGCTGCTTCTCCAACTCGCTCCAGAACCTCAAACGGCCCAAGGTACCTCGGGCTTAGCTTTTTCAATCGCCGCACCCGCGAGACACCCTTGAACGGCTTGATCTTTAAGTACACATAGTCGCCCACAGCGAACTCCACGTTCCTGTGATGGGCATTATAGTACTTCGCTTGCCGGTCCTGAGCGATAAGCAACCTCTCCCGAATGGTTCTCACCAAAGAAGTAGCATCCTCCACTTCTGATCGCTTATACAACTTTAACTCACCTGTTTCTAACCAAGACAACGGCATGCGACATTTTCTACCATATAGGGCCTCGAAAGGCGTCATCTGAATACTCGCTTGGTAGCTATTGTTGTAGGCGAACTCCACCAAATAAAGTTGGTCTTCCCATTGCTTTCCAGAATCCAAGACACACATGCGGAGCATGTCTTCCAAGGTTCTATTGACCCTCTCGGTCTGCCCATCAGTTTGCGGATGGAAGGCTGTGCTGAATTTCAGCTTTGTTCCCAACATTTGCTGCACAAGCCTCCAATCATTGGACATGAACCGTCCATCTCGGTCACTCACGATGTTGCGGGGCACACCATGAAGCCGTACTATGTTATCTACATAAAGCTTTGCCAACTTCTCCACCGGATCATCCTTCCTATGCGGAATAAAATGCGACACCTTCGTTAACCGATCAACAACCACCCAAATGGCGTCGTTCCCCTTTTGCGACCTTGGAAAACCATGCACAAAGTCCATAGAGATGTCGTCAAATTTCCACTCCGGAATAGGCAAGGACTTAAAAAATCCTCCCGACATTTGGCACTCCGCCTTTACCAAGGCGTAAGTTTGGCACTTTGCTACGTATAGCGCCACATCCTTCTTCAAACCCGGCCACCAAAACAGTTTCTTCACATCACGGTACATCTTCGTGCTCCCCGGGTGAATCGAGTACTTGGTATGGTGTGCCTCATACAACAACTCCACCCGCAAATTACCCACACTTGGGATGCACACACGACCGTCTTTCCAAAGTAATCCGTCCTCCACGACGAATTGGGAATTTGACCCATCCAAAGCCTCTACCATGAACTGCTTCATATGAGAATCCATATCCAAAGCCTGCCGAATACGATCAGCCAGGTCATATTGGACTTCAGTCCAATTCAGAACGGCTTCAGCACTTGATTGTCTATCCACACAAACAATCTCCAACGCCTCCAACTCCCGCACCAACCGCTCATCATGCACCGATAGCCTATTGGCTTGAGCTGGGGCTCGGCGACTCAACGCGTCCGCAACCGCATTACCCTTACCAGGCACGTAGTGGATCTTGAATGTATAGTCCCCCAGGAACTCCATCCATCTACGCTGTCGTATATTCAGATCCTTCTGATCAATAAGATACTTCAGGATCTTGTGATCGGTGTAGATATCGATCTTCACACCGTACAAATAGTGTCTCCACAGCTTCAAGGCAAAAATCACGGCCGCTAACTCCAAGTCATGGACCGGATAATTCCTCTCGTGCACATTTAGCTGTCTCGAGCCATAAGCTATTACACTTCCATGTTGGAGTAGCACGCAACCCAAACTGCTGCCCGAAGCATCGCTATAAATCTCATAGCCTTCGGTCCCACATGGCGAACTCAGCACAGGCGACGTGGTCAACCGACACTTCAACTCCTCAAAAGCTCGCGCGCACTCCGGCGTCCAAACGAACTTATGCTCCTTCCTCGTCAAAGTAGTGAGAGGCAAAGCTATCCGCGAGAAGTTCTCTACGAAGCGCCTATAATAGCCGGCAAGCCCCAGAAAACTCCGGACTTCCGCTACCGTAACAAGCTCAGGCCACTCCCGTATCGCAACGATCTTCACCGGATCCACAGCAATACCCTCTCCACTCACTATATTCCCGAGGAACGCCACTGAGGATAGCCAAAACTTGCACATCGAGAACTTGGCATACAACTAACTTCGCCTTAGCGTCTCCAACACCAAATGAAGATGCTTGAAGTGATCTTCCTCACTTTGCGAGTACACCAAAATATCATCAATGAAGATGATCACGAAATGGTCCAAGTACTCCCTGAAAGTCCTGTTCATCAAATCCATGAACACTGACGGTGTATTAGTCAGCCCAAACAGCATGACCGTAAACTCATAATGCCCGTATCTCGTACTAAACGCTGTCTTCGGGATATCACTCTCCCTTATTTGCAGCTGATAGTACCCAGCCTTGAGATCCAACTTCGAGTACACCGTCGACCTGACTAACTGATCAAAAAGATCATCAATCCGGGGGATCGGGTACTTGTTCTTCTCCGTCAGCTTGTTGAGCTTCCGATAATCAATACATAGTCTCAAGCTTTCGTCCTTCTTCTTAACAAAGAGGACCGGTGCACTCCAAGGCGAAGAACTCGGGCGTACATACCCTTGCTCCAATAGTTCTTGCAGTTGAACTTTCAGCTCAGCCATTTCCCTAGGCGCTAGCCGATAAGGAGATCGTGACACAGGCTTTGCACCTGGCACTAGCTCAATAGTAAAATTTATCTCCCGTTGAAGCGGGGCTCCAGGAAGATCTACGGGGAACACATCAGGGTATTCTGATACCACTGAAATACAATCCAACACGGGCTTCGGCTTTGCAACCTCCACTAGTGTAAAGAACAGTTCTGCACCGACACGAACCGCCTTCACCACCTGAAGAGCAGACATCAACGTCTTGCTCGACCCCTTTAAGCCCGTAAAAGTCGTCTCACGACTTGCTCCCAGCTTGAATTCCTTGCGACCGCAGTCAATATAGTCCTGCTGCTCCGAGAGCCAGTCCATGCCAAATATAACATCGAACTCCACTAACGGAAGTAGAGACGCCTGCAGGTCGAACTCCTGATTCCCAATATGAATCTTAACATCGCAGATCCTATCCGCTCGCATCGAACACCTATTGGGCAACAACACATCCAACTTAACCTTCGCCATCGAAGAAGAGACTCCGATGCGTGATATAAATCCTTCGGACAAGAAGGAGTGTGAAGCTCCCGTATCAAAGAGTGCTCGTGCCGGATTTTCACAAATCAATACAAATCCTAAATAAGCAGGGGTAAGGTAACATGTGCATAACAAGTATTTAAAGAAATTGACTTGCTATAAATTAAACTGTACCTGTCACCACATCAGCCTGTTTGATGGCCTCCTGCTGGCCAAGATTATACACCCTTGGTTGGGTCGGAGCATAGTGGGACGCGGTCGACTCCACCGCTTTTCCCTTCTCTTCATAAGTAGCTCCCGACCTCCTTTCGGACTTGGGACGTCCGCTCCGGCACTTACGGGCATAATGCCCCAACTTCCCACAGTTGTAACATGCGCCCGGGTCCGACCCATAGTCGCCCCAGAAACACCAGTAGAGAGGGCTAGACCCGAAGTCTTAGCTTTCTTGTTCCACTTTCGGAACACAGATTTTGAGGTGTTCGGCCCTCTGGACTCCGACCTCTTCTCGCCCAAGCTTTTCTTTCCCTACACATTCTTCATGTCCTTCTCCAAGGACTGGGCCGTGTTGACCAAGGTTAAGAAACCCTGCGTCATCGGCCCCGAGAGTAGTAATCTCAACTCATCTCTCAAGCCTTCATAGAAGCGATTAGTCTTGCGCTCCTCATCCACGATGGTGGAGCTAGCATATCGACTCAAACGAGTGAACTCATGGAGATATTCATCCACGCTCCTCTCACCCTGAACCAACTTCAGAAACTCATTCTCCAACGCTATCTTCTGCATCGAAGGGAGGTATCTAGCCAAAAACAATCTCGAGAACTCTTCCATCGAGACATCAACAAGTTACCTACCTCTCAGCAAGTGCAGCTCCAATCCTTCCCACCACATTCTCGCTTCACCGTCCAGAAGGAACGTAGCGATGGTGGTCATTTGCCACTCCTCCATCTCCGTTGCTATCATGACTCTCTTCACCCTGGAGAGCCAGTCGTCAGCCTGAGATGGGGTTCCCAACCCCGAGAATACCGGACGGTTAAAGCTCATTACATGCTTAAGCTGCCTCTCGGTTGCCCTCCTTGGCACCACCGGTTCCACAACCACTTGCTCCACTCTCCTCGGCTCAGCCTCTTGAAGAGGTTCCTGCTCCATCGCAGGAGCGGGCTGCTGCGTTTGCCTTGCAGGCTGCACATTTATCACGGCCAACATAGCTTCGGCCACCAAGCGTATGTTCTCAGCCGATAGAGGTGTTGCAGGAGCAACATCTAGTGCACTGCTAGCCTCAGAAACTCGGCGTTCTGACGGCGCAACACCACTTCTGGTCACCTATAGTTGTACAAAACACCGTTAAGCGACCAAATAAAATTGCAAACAATAATTATAGGAACACGCAGGTTCCTCAAACACGTGTATTTTCATTCCTAAGTGGACATTCATGAGTTCTTTTATTGTTATAACGATGACGTACACAATGTGCTCACCACCCCTTAAAAAGAATTCGACCCCGAATTCATTTTAAGCCCGACCAAAACCAGTAGTCTGATACCAAATTGTAACACCCCCTATCTGTCACATAGCATATAGCAGTAGGTCCGGCCGGGGCCAGGCGTCGTATGCCACAGACAGACCGGGTGGTTACTCATGGAAACCATCCAACCAATCAACGTCCTACACAGAGCATTCTAGCGGAAGCAGTTTTAAAGTTGCAATAAAGAACACAGCACTAAAGCATGAATGTCCACTAACACCAAAATAGGAATGTTACAAGATACACTAGTAAGCCTTAAGGCCTTACAAAAATTGTTCACTTCGTATTACATGTTTTACAAACCACGACACGCAGACCGGTCACACATGAATAAAGCAGTAAACACTTCCAATTGGGCCTTCGAGGACCGGCTTCGCAAAAAGGGCTTTAGCCCGCTATTGACCGCTTGGTCCAGCAGCACCTGCAAACAACAAACCACTGCACGGTGGCAAAACAAGGCAACGGTCAGCAATGCTGACCAAATTATAACGATCTCGCCCCCAGCTCGGGGCGGCGATGCTCCTTCCCTGCATTTCATTAGTATAAGCGAGCAATATAATAACTCAATGCATCATAGGTGTTGGCACGCATGGCCACACGCCCCGTGCTCTCAGGGCACATTCTTGGTGATCGCAGTCTAAGCCGCTAACTCACCACCATCTCTAGGATGGCAATAACTCATGAGCAAAATGGTCTTTTAGGCAAACGTTACGACACTTTAATGTCATCAACAGCCTATGTCACGACACTTTAATGTCATCGACAAAAAGAACCGACCTCTATGCCCTCGGCATAACGCAGGAACGGTTCCCACTCAACCCGTTGCTCACTTGCCACGACACTTAAATATCATCGGCACGGGTTAAGTTTCTCCGAAGCCCGTGAATCGAACGTACGATGTTACATAACCCAGTTATGTACTAATTGGCACCTAGGCCCACAAGTTGGCAAGATCACGCATCCGCCCATTTTTCTGGGTGCACCTTTGGGTTAATCCCCAAGGCTTCCTGTTGCAATCTACCACGTAGAAAACCCGAAAAACAATCAATCGCGCGGAGTCTTCTCCGGCATTTATGCAATGCAACATCACCGATCCAAACCAACATGTCCGGGTAGGCTTCACACATCATGCATATGTCCGTTATCGCTTACAGACTCTAAACAACGGGGACTTCACATATCTACCCGAAGGAACGCCTCCAACTCACCGCAAACTCGCGAGAGCGGGCTTCCTATGCAAAGAAGGAGAGCTACTCATGCTCAAGAAGAGAATCGTTATCCTAGCGTTCCTCTTTGGCGCCATGGAAAACTAAGCGGATGAAAAGCACCGCACTAGCTTTGCCTCCGGGGATCCGGAGTCGTCTCGCGATTTGGAGCTTCGGAGTTCCTCCAATGGCCGGATCTAGCTCCTTCTTCCTTCCTTGGCTCTCCTCTCTCTCTAAGCTTTTAGAAAGATAACAACTTAAGAAAGTGAGGGTTTCTTAGTCCAATCCCGGTAT
The DNA here is from genome assembly GCA_039583875.1 of Platanthera guangdongensis. Taxonomy (NCBI): domain Eukaryota; kingdom Viridiplantae; phylum Streptophyta; class Magnoliopsida; order Asparagales; family Orchidaceae; genus Platanthera; species Platanthera guangdongensis. The sequence continues at coordinate 208,365,352 of CM077163.1, read as the reverse complement.
ATCCCTTCAGGAACAACCCCCAGTCGTTGGATCATCAATTAAAGAAATGAACGGCTTTGATTAGGGACTGAAATGCCCAATCTGAACCGCACACGGCCTGGCACACGCCCGTGTCCAGGGCCCTGTGCCTCATTCGCCGTCAAAATCGAATCGCCTGGAACAACACACGGGTATCGAACACGCCCGTGTTCGATCTGACACGCCCGTGTTCCACCTGATACGGCCGTGTGGCCGGCCGTGTACCCCCATCATTTTTCCCCGAAAACAACCCGAGCACTGCACGGGTTCTAGGACACGCCCGCGTCCTTGCCCGTGTCACCTCAACACACCTGAGCTCCAGGCCGTGTACACGGTCTCGACACTCGACACTTCATCGAGCGAAGATCGTCGACCTAATGACACGGCCTTGGACACTCCCGTGTCCTAGGTCGTGCGCCTTGTCTCGACACAATGTCGTGACCAAAGTGTCGACTTCCCGGGTCGAGTGTCGACACGGGTTTACACGCCCTGCGACACGCCCGTGTCGCAGGCCGTGTGCCATGTCTCGACACTTCGTCGAACGCAGAGTGTCGACTTCGCGGCTAAGTGTCGACACGGGTCGACACGCCCTGCGACACGCCCGTGTCGCAGGCCGTGTGCCCAGTCTCGACACAATGTCGAGACTAAAGTGTCGACTTCGCGGCACAGTGTCGACACAAGCTTGACACGCCCTGGGACACGCCTGTGTCCCATGCCGTGTGCCTGCAACCAGAACCCAAAACTGGCCCAAAACGTCCCCCGTCGCTCCTTTGAGTTTCGGGGCGTTACAGCCTGGCTGCAGGTCGCTCTCGCCCCCGCGAGCTGACCGCCCGGGGCGAGAGTGCAGGGGGCGGGTCCGGCCTCCAGCCGGTCCTGTTGCTCCCAACTTGCACCTATCAGGCCGGGGCGGGTGTCAGCCAACTTGTCGCACCCGCCCCCCAAAAAAAGGGCTACTGGGGGGAGGCAGATTTTTCCTCCTCCTACTAGTATATTACAATGGCTATGCCTAAATTGACCACCAAGAGTGCAAAACTTCTCCAAAAGCTTAAAAACTCATAGCTGGTCCTGCGCCTGCCGGGAAGACCCCCACTCTGCGAATACGGGTTGTACAGATTATAAAGTGATTCTCCTTTCTGAAAATCTCTGCAACATGAGTTTACTCAAGCAAATCTCATTTTCCAATATACATTTTCCAAAAGCTCGTTTTCTTACATTCCTTTTGTCACCACTTTTTTTCCTTTCTAAACAGCCCTCCCAAACAGAGCCTAAAACACCCGGCCTTTTGAGTTTTGAGAAGCTTATTAAGTTATTCCATATTCCAAACATTTAGTAAATTAAAAATTACTCAAAATTCAAAAAAAAACATTATTTTACTTTATTTTCAAAGTCATATAATTATATTATAAAATCACCTATAAATTTATGAGAGCACTCCCAAGTCCCAATTGAATAACCCTTTGCTAATATTAATGATTTGCTAAAAATCAAACAAACGTCACAGCAACATTAGAAAATTGACTAATTTTAGAAAGAAAGTTGCTTTGGCTTGAGATGTTTTAGTAGGATCCAAAACATATCTAGATATTCTCGAGGTACTACTCTAAAATCTGTGATTTTTAGATGAAATGTTAGTTTTGAATTTGTCAACACTTAGGCTTCATTTGTTTTAGCGGTGGTGGGTCGATCCGGCGGGTGGAAATAGAGAGTTCAAACCGGAGGGGGGAGGTGGCTGCTCCAAACGGAACTTTTTTTGGGTGTTTCTCAAGGCGGGCGGGTGGAAACGGAGCAAACGCCGCTGGAGGTTCATTTGTTTACCCTCCTTCCGGTGGCGTTTGCCAAAACGGAGTTGCGAAACACCGAAACAAATAGAGCCTTATTCTAGAACGAATGTTTGATGTTGTTTTCTGCAATTTTAGCTGGCGAGGTTCTTTGCAAGTTTTCAATATATAATAATGCATTTCTTTAAGTAGCCAATATTATCGTTCAGACTGTCCTGTGAATCTTCATCATATTAAAAACTTGATAGTGTTGTCGGAGGAAGAAGCAAATGACAGCGAAAATCTTCTCTTCAAAAAAACTAAATACTATCTAATTTGCTCTGAATTTATGGGGAACTTCTCTTCTTTATTAAAGCCAATAATTGGCTTTTGCGAGTGAAAAGGGACTAATTTTAACACCCATCAATTAATTGTTGATTGAATCTTTTGAATATTGACAAAAGGAACCTTATTTTACTCTTTGAGGCAAAAGCATTCAAATTTTGATTTCATTTTTTTTTTGCACGTGGTCGTAATTTATGGACCGTTTGGAGGGACTTATTTTCACCGGTCAAGCGGTTACGATCGGGGTCCGGTTCATGCGGTCGTAACCGCTTGACCGGAGAAAATAAGTGTTATGAATGACGCCTACCAACTCTCCCAAAATCCCGGAGTGTTAGGAAGAGCGTTAACAATTCCTTTATATTATTTTGGCAGGACCGGTCAAACTGTTCGCATGGCCCCCTCGCACTTAAATTGTGCTTGGAACTCTCATGTACTCATGCCCGGAGCCAGCTCGATTCCCATGCACTGAACCGTAGCATGAAGTTTCTTTGCACCCATGGCAGGAGCCAACCCGGGTGCGCCCGGGAGGCACCCCATCCAACACCTGGATGGTGGGCCACACCCAACAAACTCCTCCTGGAACGCCATCCAGGGGATCAAACCCATAACCTCCCCCCCCCCCCCCCCCCCCCCCCCCCCCGCCTCTGATACCACTGTTAGGAATGGAGTCTACCAACTCTCCAAAAATCCCGGAGTATTAGGAAGGACGTTATCAATTCTTTTATATTATTTTGGCAGGACCGGTCAAACTGTTCGCATGACCCCCTCGCACTTAAACCGTGCCCGGAACTCCCATGTACTGATGCACGGAGCCAACTCGACTCCTTTGCACTGAACCGTACCATAGAGTTTCTCTGCACCCATGCCAGGAGCCAACCCGGGTGCGCACGGGAGGCACCCCATCCAACACCTGGATGGTGTTCCAGGGGAAGTTTGTTGGGTGTGGCCCGCTATCCAGGTGTTGAATGGGGTGCCTCCCGGGTGTTGAAATTTGTGAAGTGAAAGTGGGTGAATGGAGCACTTGGACCTATCCGCGCGGACTACGCGGACAAGGTTGGCGGACTGCTAAGTCGGCAGGGATGTTGCAGCCGGTTTGCTCTGTAGCGGCCAGGGCGGTCTTTTCGTGCGGACTACGCGGACAGCAGTGGAGGTTAGCCAGGTCGGCTTGTGCTCAGCAGGCAGTTGGATCCCAGAAAGTAACCGGGCGGATAGGAACATTAGCCGCGAATTCTGGCATGAAGCGGACTGAAAAACTGGAGCTCGGCAGAGCGGTTTGGCAGTTGCCTTGGTCTTGCTCTGGTGCAACGGCAAGTGGAAGCCGCGGAGACCGCCAGTCAGTGCGGACTGATAATGGAGTTCGTCGGGATAGGCGGACTGGATCCAATGTCCGCCAGTAAGTGCGGACTGGCCCTTGTGGCCAGTGGTAGACTTGGTTGGTTCTGAACCAAGTCCATGTTTGGCTCAGTCCGGGGAGATCGCACAGTGGAGTGCGGCCTGCTTCTCAGTCCGCCAAGCTCGGCAGAAGTGCATGTGCCTTGGTTGCGAGTTTGGGGATGAGCGGACTGGAGGTTGTGTCCGCAACTGTGGGCGGACTGATGTCGGGTGTCTGCTGAGTCCGGCAGGAGCCTTTGTGGCAAAGCTGTGGGCTCGGGATGTACGGACTGAAGCCGGGTGTCCGCTGAGTCCGACAGCTACCTTGTTGTCGTGGCTGTAGACTTGGGATATGCGGACTGGAGCAGTCTGCGGGATATGCGAACTGGAGTACTCTGCGGTATATGCGGACTGGAAGTTTGATGTGTAAGCAGACTGGAGCTGGAGTCCGCTGAGTCCGGAAGGTGTTTTGGTAACAAGGCTATGGACTCAGCTTGCGGACTGGAGTGTCTGCAGGGATATGCAGACTAATGTTGTCCATAGTATAGGCGGACTGGAACAGCATGTCTGCCTGAGTCCGGCAATTGCCTTGGTGGGGAAGCCATGGGCTCAGGATTGGCGGACTGTAGTGCTGTGTCCGCGGATTAGCGGACTATTGCTGCGGAGTCCAGCTGTGGTCGTCCTGGCTTGGCCCTTGGCGACAAGGCGGACTGGTGTTGCTCTTCGGCCTTGGTGATGTCTTGGCGGCTTGGCCTTTGGCGACAAGGCAGACTGGAAATTGGAGTCCGGCCTTAGAGAAGCTAGGCGAGCTGGCTATCTTGCATAGGTGCGGCGGACTGGTATGTATCTGCGGACTGCGGAGAAGTCTTGCTGCAGGATGTGGCGGTAATCCTATCGGCTAGGGCGGTGACCACACTCATCATCGTGCCTATAAACAGGACTCATGTCACATCAGGAATAGTGAACCTCTATGCATAAGTGAACAGTAACTTTAGCGCGCACAGGTTGCTGCAGACTGCCTTTTTGGTGTCCGCGCGGTTTGATTGGGTTGACCGGGTTGTGCTGTGCAGGTTGTGTGGATAGCGCTAGAAAGCCAGGACTTGGCTCTGATTGCGGTCAGGGACAGTGCGGACTCTGCGGTTAAGCAACAGGAGGAAAAATGCAGGTCGCGGACAGCGACCAGACGGTCTTCTCTTAGGCAACTTGGTTCGGGGTTCAAGAAGTCGCTTGCTTCAGGCAGACTGTTCTATTCGGCATCGCAGCTTGTGCGGTCTGACGGCTAGGCAACCTCACGATCAGGCAGCTTGTAGATCGGCGGCTAGAGCAAGCATTGGAATAAGGGGTAGTCCGCGCGGCTTGGGTTGAGGTCCGGCGACCTGCCGGACTGAGCGGACTCCACAGTAGTAGACCGGCGGCTTGTAGTTGAGTCCGCGCGGCTTGTTTCTCTTGTCTTGTTTTTGTAGTCTCTGCTTTCCCTTGGGTGTTGTTTGATGAAGCATGTCTTGTCATGTATGTCTCGCTGTGTAAAGAAGATTATTGTAAATCAATAAGACTCTTGTGCTGCATGTGTTGCTGGTTGATTGACTTCAGTTGAGTTAACTCCTGCTCACTTCCAGGATCCAAGGAATTTTCGCGTGATCAAGGTGTGAACTTGATAGTTCTGAGAATATTAATTTGGCTTTAGGCTATCTTGCTGACCACCTGGAGAGAATTCAACGTGGTAGTAGTGTCAGGTTGTTGAATTTTAACATGGTGTCAGAGCCAGGTTCAGTTGCTTGAGCAGTAAACTTGGTCTCGGAGCTGGATTGGAGTGGATAAGCAACGATCAACTGAAGTGGTTGTGACTCTTTGATGAGGGAACCAGCGGTAGAACCATGGCAGTGGAAGATGCAAGTTGTCTTGTATTTGATCTCCTTACAGAGATGAACTTTGATAGGTGGAAGTCTTGTATGGAGAGCTTTCTTCGTGGCGAAGACCTTTGGGAGGTTGTATGCGGAGCAGAAAGACAAGATGTTACTGCTGGCAATGCTGAAGCGATGAGAGCTTGAAGGAGACAAATGCGAAAGCAGAGTCTATTCTCAAGTAGGTGATCTCATCGGAGCTCTTGGATCACATCAGTGGATGTCGGTCATCTGCGGAGGTTTGGACTTCCCTCGATGGGTTGTTCAGGAAGGAGGTGAAGGTTGCTGTGGAGTTTGGTCCTTCTACTTCATATCAGCAAGAGAGGAGTGTTTCTCATAGGCGTGATGGGAAGAGTAAGGAAGGACCAAGGTGCTATAAATGCAAGCAGCATGGTCATCTCAGGAAAGAGTGCAAGGTTACCTTGCTCTCGGTGAACGTAGCTCATGTTGGAGTCAAGGATAAGAACTTAGTTGGGTCTTCAACAAGTTCTGGTGCTGATCGGATGAAGGCCAGTGATAGTGCAGCTATCTGGCATGAAAGACTGGGGCATGTAGGGATGGACAAGCTGAAAGCAATGGCGGAAAGAAGACTCGTAAGTGGCCTGCCTAGATTATCATCCTTTGACGATGGTCAGGGGTGTGCGGGATGTCAACAAAGTGAAGCTTATCGCTTCATGGTTGATAAGGCACAATCTAGATGTAAAGCACCGTTGGCGGTTGTCCATTGTGCTCTGGTTGGACCGACCGTCATCGCCAGTCTTGGAGGCAGCAAGTTCATGCTGATATTGGTTGATGACTATTCTAGGTATACTTGGGTATACTTCATGAAGAAGAAGTCCAACATGATGCGCTTGTTTGTGGAGTTCAAGAAGCTTGTGGAAGGCCAGCTTTGCCTGAGTATCAAAGAGTTGAGGACAAGCATTGGTGGTGAGTTTGGCTCAATCGAGTTCTCAAACTTTTGCAGGAAGCAAGGGTTCCAGAAGGAGATTTCTTGTGGATATACTTCACAGCAATGCAGTATTGCAGCTCGGATGATCTGTTGGTTAACGGAGACCTGCAAGTGTTGGCTTCAGAGTAAAGGCGTTCCTAAGGCCCTTTGGGCAGAAGGAATGGCTTGTGATGCTCATGTCATCAATCAGATGCCTCTTAGTCTGATCTTTGTGCAGACTCCTTATGAGCTGATGTTCGGAGTAAATCCCAGTGCGAAGCACCTAAGGGTGTTTGGATCTACCTGCTACTTACACTCTCTAGGAGCTCTCAAGACAAAGCTAGCCTTTGTTGGGTATGATGAGCAGAGAAGAAGATGGAGGTGTATGGATCCTACGACGAAGAGACTCATCGTGTCGAGAGACGTTGTCTTCGATGAGTTGACGCCATATTGGGGTAGCTCTCATGTGGAGCTAGAGATGAGCAGGTCAGATGGTGGGCTGAAGGAGACTGCTGCTAAGGTTCAGGGGGGCTACCTGAGTCACCAGGAGCTCTAGGTTGTTCTAGCTCTGGGGCAAAGGCGTCGGGGTCAGGAAGTAGGGGGAGCGATGCTCCAGGTACTTCTGGCTTAAAGGCGGAGGCTTCCAGTTCAGGAAGCAGGGGGAGCAATGTTCCAGGCAGTTCTTTTTCAAGAGGGGAGTCTTCTGGTTCAGGTAGCAGGGGGAGCGTTGCTCCAGGTGCTCCTGGTTCCAGTGAGGAGGCATCTTGTTCAGGGAGCAAGGGGAGCATTGTTCTGGGTTTGCCCGGGAACGGAGCTGGTTTAGGAGCAGCGGAGGTGGTTAGCCATGATCAGGTTCTTCGGAGATCGAAGAGGATCAGTAAGCCACCAGCTCGATATAGTGAAGGGAACACGGCGGGCTTGATTCTGTGTTTCTTTGCTAGCCCTCAGGTCGACCAAGTTTCTTCTAGCTGTGATGACCCCACTAGAATCAAGGAGGTGGTTGACACTAAGACTGAAGAGGTGACTTCTCTCAGAGGTAACAAGGCTTGAGCTTTTGTGCCCAAGGTAGTTGGTGATACTCCTGTGATGCATAAGTGGAGGTTGAAGCTGAAGAAGGCAGAGGGAAGCATGGCTCCTTTTGGGAGATGCTGGAGGGCTCCTTCATGGTCCATGATATGTGGGGCGAGGACTAAGTCTTGGACATTTCTTCGTAGATGCTGTCGGAGGGATCAGGTGCAAGGTTACGGGAGTTGCTGGAGTTTTTCACCACTTCTCACTTCAAGGGGGAGTGTTGAAATTTGTTAAGTGAAAGTGGGTAAATGGATCACTTGGACCTATCCGCGCGGACTACACGGACAGGGTTGGTGGACTACTAAGTCTGCAGGGATGTTGCAGACGGTTTGCTCTGTAGCAGCCTGGGCGGTCTGTTCGTGCGGACTACGCAGACAGTAGTGGCAGTTAGCCAGGTCGGCTTGTGCTCAACAGGCAGTTGGATCCCAGGAAGTAACCGGGTGGATAGGAACACTAGCCACGAAGTCCGGCATGAAGCGGACTGAAAAACTGGAGCTCGGCAGACCGGTTTGGCAGTTGTCTTGGTCTTGCTTTGGTGCAGCGGCAAGTGGAAGCCGCGGAGACCGCCAGTCAGTGCGGACTGATACTGGAGTTCGTCGGGACAGGCGGACTGGATCCAGTGTCCACCAGTAAGTGCGGACTGGCCCTTGCGGCCAGTGGTGGACTTGTTTGGTTCTAAACCAAGTCCATGTTTGGCTCAGTCCGGGGAGATCGCGCAGTGGAGTGCGGCCTGCTTCTCAGTCCGCCAAGCTCGGCAGAAGTGCATGCGCCTTGGTTGCGAGTTTGGGGATGAGCGGACTGGAGGTTGTGTCCACAACTGTAGGCGGACTGATGTTGGGTGTCCGCTGAGCCCGGCAGGAGCCTTTGTGGCAAAGCTATGGGCTCGGGATGTGCAGACTGAAGCCGGGTGTCCGCTGAGTCCGACAGCTACCTTGCTGGCGTGGTTGTGGACTTGGGATATTCGGACTGTAGCAGTCTGCGGGATATGCGGACTGGAGTAGTCTGCGGTATATGCGGACTAGAAGTTTGCTGTGTAAGTAGACTGGAGCTGGAGTCTGCTGAGTCCAGAAGGTGTTTTGGTAACAAGGTTATGGACTCGGCTTGCGGACTGGAGTTGTCTGCAGGGATATGCAGACTAATGTTGTCCATAGTATGGGCGGGCTGGAACAGCATGTCCGTCTGAGTCCGACAATTGCCTTGGTGGCGAAGCCGTGGGCTCGGGATTGGCGGATTGTAGTGTTGTGTCCGCAGATTAGCGGACTATTACTGCGGAGTCCGGTTGTGGTGGTCCTGGCTTGGCCCTTGGCGACAAGGCAGACTAGTGTTGCTGTCTGGCCTTGGTGATGTCTTGGCAGCTTGGCCTTTGGCGACAAGGCGGACTGGAAATTGGAGTCCGGCCTTGGATAAGCTAGGCGAGCTGGCTATCTTGCACAGGTGCGGCGGACTGGTATGTATTCGCGGACTGCGGAGAAGTCTTGCTGCAGGATGTAGCGGTAATCCTATTGACTAGGGCGGTGACCACACTCATCATCATGCCTATAAATAGGACTCATGTCACATCAGGAATAGTGAACCTCCATGCGTAAGTGAACAGTAACTTGAGCCCGCACAGGTTGCTGCGGACTGTCTTTTTGGTGTCCGCGTGATTTGATTGAGTTGACCGGGTTATGCTGTGCAGGTTGTGCGGATAGCGCTGGAAAGCCAGGACTTGGCTCTAATTGCGGTCAGGGACAGTGCAGACTCTGCGGTTAAGCAACAGACGGAAAATAGCAGGTCGCGGACAGCGACCAGACGGTCTTCTCTTTGGCAACTTGGTTCGGGGTTCAAGAAGTCGCCTGCTTTAGGCGGACTGTTCTATTCGACATCGCAGCTTGTGCGGTCTGGCCGCTAGGCGACCTCGCGGTCAGCCAGCTTGTAGATCGGAGGCTAGAGCAAGCATTGGAATAAGGGGTAGTCTGCGCGACTTGGGTTGCGGTCTGGCGACCTGGCAGACTGAGCGGACTTCACAGTAGTAGACCGACGGCTTGTAGTTGAGTCCGCGCGGCTTGTTTCTCTTGTCTTGTTTTTGTAGTCTCTGCTTTCCCTTGGGTGTTGTTTGATGAAGCATGTCTCGCCATGTATGTCTCGCTGTGTGAAGAAGATTGCTGTAAATCAATAAGACTCTTGTGATGCATGTGTTGCTGGTTGATTGACTTCAGTTGAGTTAACTCCTGCTCACTTCCAGGATCCAGGGAATTCTCGCGTGATCAAGGTGTGAACTTGATAGTTCTGAGAATATTAATTTGGTTTTAGGCTACTTGCTGACCAGCTGGAGAGAATTAAACGTGATAGTAGTGTCAGGTTGTTGAATTTTAACACCGGACGCACCCGGGTTGGCTCCTGGCACTGTTAGGAATGGCGCCTACCAACTCTCCCAAAACCCCGGTGTGTTAGGAAGGGCGTTACCAATTCCTTTATATTATCTTGGCCTGATCGATCAAACTGTTCGCATGACCCCCTCACACTTAAACTGTGCCCGGAACTCCCATGTACTCGTGCTCGAAGCCAACTCGACTCCCTTGCACTGAACCGTACCATGGAGTTTCTCTGTACCCATGCTAGGAGCCAACCCGGGTGCGCCCGGGAGTCACCACATCCAACACCTGGATGGCAGGCCACACCCAACAAACTCCACCTGGAACGCCATCCAGGGGGATCGAACCCATGACCTCCCCCCGCCTCTGATACCAATGTTAGGAATGACGTCTACCAACTCTCTCAAAACCCCAGAGTGCTAGGAATGACGTTACCAATTCCTTTCTTTTATTTTGGCAGGACCGGGCAAACTTTTTGCATGGCCCCCTCGCACTTAAATCGTGCCCGGAACTCCCAAGTACTCGTTATCTTTGGAAAGCAAGAAATTACATGTAGAGTTGTCACTTAAAACCGAAAACCGCAAACCGAACCGGAACCGAACCGGAACCGCAAAGAACCAGACCGAACCATTTACAAATTATTCGGGTTCCGGTTTGAATTTTGGAACTGTGAACAACATTGCTCCGGATGTGGTCGATCCCGTCACCATTCGTCTACAGCATTGTCAGAGGTGGTCGACAGAGTTGCGGTGATTGGTATGCGTCGGCAAGAAAAAAACTTTGGACCAAGTGAGGCGAATCACTAGGTTTGGGCAAGGGGTTGCTTACTTTTATTCACAAAAAAAAGACACGTGTAAATAAAAAAAAGTGCAAGCAAAAACCATGTTGCGGTCACAAATATTGGAAAAATGAGAATAGTAGCATTTCACGTTGTTGAAACACTATTCCCAAACGATCTTAAAACAACGGTGCCGTTTAAATGGACACTGTGGTGGGCCTGGTAGCGGTCATAATTGCAGGAGTTAAATTGTTATTTCTTAACGCCCACCTAAAGAACTTCATCCATTTTTATGTTCAAAGGGATGATGTTTGTTAGATGATCTTTAACGAATGATGATTTAACTCATGCATTTACGATCGTCACCACCATGTCAAACAGAGCCTAAGTCATGACTATGTTTTTATTTGATGATTTGATGTACATTATATCACTGTACCATAATTGAAGAGAGTACAAATTGTTCCTTGCACCAACAACCCAAGAGAAGCCATATTTGACACCTAAAAATAGGGAAAAAATTTAGGTACGTCAGGCATATCTTTCTTTTGTTCGTCTCACCTGTCAGTCATTAGATCAGCCATTGGACGATCAACCTTATAGCTTATTTTTTAAAACATTTTTTCTACATAAATTGAATCTTAAAACCTTAGTTAAAGGAAATAATGAATACCTCATTATTATTTTTTATAAAATGTAATTAACTTATTCTAAAAAAATCATTTTTAAAAAATTTTAGAAGCACCATGCTTTTGTGCGTCTTACTTACCTAAAAATCCTTCTAAAAACAGACGGTTGGTAGAGAAATACCATTTGGTATTTTTCCATCATAGGTTCAATTATCTCATTCTTTGCTTAATTTGACTTTGTGTGTTTGTTAATATTTCCCATTCTCAATATTATTTGATTAAATTTAGCTCCCCAGCAAATGAGATTAGGGCTTTTATTATAGTAGGCGTATGTCCGGTTATATAAGTAATGGTTTCGTTTGTTTGCGCATTTTGGCCCGTCATTTAGAGTTGTTGGAATCGAGATTTGGCTCCACCTAGAGTTCGGACCTAGGGTGCAGCTCACATTTACTTCTCCCAAGCCGTTCCTTGGTGAGAGACCTGAATTTGGGGAATGACCCTTGATTCTAGCGTGGAGGTCCCACCTCACACTCAGAAGACCTTTTGAGATCTCCCCCTCCCTAGCCAATGTCGAGCTAGGTGCCTTGGAGGATGAAGGAAGAAGATGAGGAGTGATGCAAAATTGATCTTCTTCAAGGCACCCCAAGAGCCTATTTATACTTTTTTTAGGAACAACCTGCAAATAGCCAACCTTCACTGTTCTTGAAATTACCAAAATAACATGTGCTGGTCTGCCAACAGCCAAACTTCGTTGTTTTGAATAGCTATTCGCAGCCCACCAGGGGCAAAATAGCAGACCATCAAGTCGGACGAGATCCTCCAGCCCTGCGAGACCCTCAAGCCGGGCGAGATCCTCCAGCCGGGCGAGACCCTCAAGCCGGGCGAAACCCTCCAGCCGGGCAAGATCCTCCAGCCGGGCGAGACCCTCAAGCCGGGCGAGATCATCAAGCCGGGCGAGAACTCCACGGTGTCGTCGGGCGACAGTGATGTCGCCGGGCGACACCCCAAGGGAGGAGGTTGGGGAGAGTGTCGGCCTCGCGCCGCACTGACCCCTCCTGATAGGAGGCCGGGCGAGTGCCGGCCTCGCGCCGCATTCGCCCCTCCTGAGAGGAGGCCGGGGCGAGTGTCGGCCTCGCTCCGCACTCGCCCCTCCTGAGAGACATCAAACACTAGCAAGTTAGGCCAATTTTTCCTCCTACTAGTATATTACGCAAATTCACACTAAATTGGCCTACAAGAGTGAAAAACCCTCAAAAAGCTTAAAATGGTGAAGCAAGTCTTACGCCCAGCTTGAGGGCCCCATTTCGCGAATACGGGGTTGTACACAATCCCCGCTCTTTTCGAGCGAGTTCCACGCTTGGAAAGAAACATCAAACCCAACGTATTCGCTGAGTATAGCTCTCTCATGACCGAAAATACTTGGCGTCTTCGAGGGGTCCTCCTGCCATGCCAGCTAATGGGACTTATTCTCCACCTAGGCACATTCGACCCATCCAGCTAGTGAGAGTCCGGGTGAGAAGATCCTCTCGGGGTTGGAACCTTCTCGCTACAGAGGCACGTTCGACCCATCCAGCTAGTGGGAGTCTGGATGAGAAGATCCTCTCGGGGGTTGGTTCCTTCTCGTCACCGAGGCACATTCGACTCATCCAGCTAGTGGGAGTCTGGCTGAGGAGATCCTCTCGGGACAAGAGCTTACTACCGAGGCACATTCGACCCATCCAGCTAGTGAGAGCCTGGATGTGGAGATCCTCTCGGTGGTTGGAACCTTCAGGCCACCGAGGAACTTTCGTCCCATCCAGCTAGTGGGAGCTTGGATGAGGAGATCCTCTCTGGGGTTGGTTCCTTCTCGCCACCGAGGCACATTCGACTCATCTAGCTAGTGGGAGCCTGACTGAGGAGATCCTCTCGGGACAAGAGCTTAATACTGAGGCACTTTCGACTCATCCAGCTAGTAGGAGCCTGGATGAGGAGATCCTCTCGAGACAAGAGCTTACTACCGAGGCACATTCGACACATCCAGCTAGTGAGAGCCTGGATGAGGAGATCCTCTCGGGGGTTGGTTCCTTCTCGCCACTAAGGCACATTAGACTCATCCAGCTAGTGGGAGCCTGGCTGAGGAGATCCTCTCAGGACAAGAGCTTACCACCGAGGCACATTCGACCCATACAACTAGTGGGAGCTTAGATGAGGAGATCCTCTCAGGGTTGGGGCTAGACATGTCATTCGAACCATACTAAATTCAACATCCTCAAACGGGGAAAATTTTAAGATACATGACCCCCTGACTTTTCCGGTAAGGGGTAGACTCATTACAAAAATGACATGAAAGGGAAAAAGTCATCACCAAAGCAAGGCTTCTTCAAACTGCTTGTGCATGATGGCCGTCATTCGCCTCATTCTCCTCTGATACCTCTATCCTGCTCAAGCTCTCCATGATCTTCTCTATCTTCTCTGCCCTGGCTAACCAGGAGATGGTGTTGACGGCCGTAACGTAGCACTGCCTTGCCATCCAGGGGTCTCCTCTAACCCTGACTTGGATCCCTCTAGTGTTAAACTTGAGGAACTGGTGGAAGGACGATGGCACACAACGGAAGGCGCTGATGAGGGGTCTTCCGAAGATGGAATTGTAACTACTTGAAGCGTCAACAATGACGAACTGGCAGTTTCTTGAGGTCCCCCAACTTTAACTGAAGTCTGACTCCACCTTATACCACCTTCCTTTCCCCTGAAAACCCGAACAGGGGTTTGTCCGAGGCCAACACCCTCCTTGGTTCCACCTTCATCCCGTCAAACGCCTTCTTGAAAACGATGTTGACGGAGCTCCCGTTGTCAACCAAGATCTGGGAGACGGTGTAGCCTTCGATGACCGCCTGGATAACCAGCGCATTGTATAATGGATCCTCATGATCCGGCATGTCCTTCATGGAGTAGGTGATCTTCTCCTCTAGGGGCGTGGTCTATGATGTCGAAGCGACGCTCCGACGGTACATGACATGGAGGCTTGCCTTTCGAGTGGCCTCAATTCCCACTCCACCGTGGATCACTCATATACCTCCTCGGGTTCCTACGTCGACCCGGTCCTCACATACGTCACCTTCCCCCTCTCTGGGTAGAACTTCTTCAATCCGCATCGGCGGCTACTGTTGGGCTGGTTCTCTCGCCTCTCTCACTTCCAGGAATTCAGGGCAGGTAGCTGTGGCGTGACCCTCTGTAACGCCCCCGATTTTTCTGCGATTATTTAATTCTCGTTTGGCGTTACATTGACGCGTTTCCGGCAGGTGCCGTTTGTTAGAGCGTGGTTTTAGCTCTTTAAGTTCCTTGTGTGGATTGTTGGTAGCCTTTTTGGCGAGATCCCCTAGCAAGCCGGGTCTGTTTTTGTGACCGGTGAGGCCTCTCGGGGGATGCTTGTGTTTTGGCTTCGGGTAGTGATAACCCGAGTTTTGTTCGTCGAAAGTTGATTTCGACTTTTCCGTTGCGTTCGTAGCGTGGGTGTTTAGCTACGGTGCGAATTTCGTCGGATTCCGAGGTGGTTCGGTTTTCGTGTCGTTTTGATGTATTAATAATAATGGATGTAAAATAATTAATTATTAAAGCTTGAAACGATTTCCAGTGGCGGTAGGGCTGATTAGACGCGTCCATGCACATATATATATATAGCCTTAGACAAAATCCAGACTTTTCATTGTCTCCTACCTTGGGGTTATAACCGTCGCCTGTTGAGAGGAAGTAAAACCGCCAACCCTGTACCATTCAGACGCCGATTTTGGGAGCGTTAGTGGACGGAATTCGATTCCGAAAGCGGATTTGGAGTGCTCTCGCCTAGACCTTCATTCCTACGGTAAGAGATTCAATTTTTGTGGTGTTTCTAGAGGTCTCAGAATTTTTACTTTGATCCTTTTCCGCCATTAAAACCTCAGGATCCTGTTTAGGTGTTGTTGTGGCTGGAGCGGGGAGAGAGAGGAAGGGTTGTGCAAGATAAATCGCTGGAATTTGAGACAAGTGGTGCTCCTACCATTGCCAACTTTTCTTCTCCTATTCATGTCAATTTTGTTGCTATCACTTATGTTTTCCTAAGATTATTACTTTGCTCTGTTTTCCTGTAAAAATCATGAAGACCTTGAACCAGGAATGTCCCTTTATATTTATTTTTGCATTTTCTCAAGTTCTGAAAATCCAGGTTTCCGACCGGGTTGCGGTAGTCCTGCTTTCTTTTTTATCAAACTGTCCCTTGTTGATCTCGGGTTGGGTAGTATTTAGCCTTCCAGCCTTAGAACTAGTAACGATGGGTTTTCACTCTTAAATTTCGAGTAATAGGATCGATTTAGGCTAAGAAGTATGGTCGGGAACGAAGTTGGAGGTGCAAGATTTCTGTGCACTCAATGCAGCCAGTTTGACGGAAATCGTCGATCTGGGTTCGACGATTACCGTCGAGTTGAGCTCGACGATGTGCCCTAGTTCTGGGTCCGACGGAAATCGTTGAACGGAGTTCGACGATTCTCCCGTGGCCAGTGTTTGGTGAAAGGAAAATCGTCGAATGGCATTCGACGATTTATCCCATGGCTAGTATTCGACGATTTTTCTGTGGCCTGCGTTTAACGAAAAATCGTCGAACGGAACTCGACAATTCCCTTTGGCCTGCGTTTATCGGAAAATCGTCGAACGACGTTCGACGATTTTTCCCGTGCCCTTTGTTCGACGACAGGAAGATCGTAGAACGGCGTTCGACGTTTTTTTTGTCGTGGCCTGTATTCGACGATTCCCTGTGGTCTGCGTTTAACGGCAAATCGTCGAACGGAGTTCGACGATTCCCCGTGGCCTGTGTTCGACAAAAATCTTCGAGCTGCGTTCGACGATTTTCCTGCGCTCGACGATTTGTCCCGCGCTCGATGAAAATCGTCGAGCTGTGTTCGACGATTCCTGTAGGCAGAAATTTATTTCTTTTCAATTACTTTTCTTCCCGAGTGATTACCTCCTAGGGGAAATGTCCTGTCGGCCTTTCGTTCTTCCTTTGTTTTGAGGGCCGAATCGTGGGTTATGGTAGGTAGTGGTATTTTGACGCTCTAAAGGAGCGGGATATTTTGTGTGCGGGCCATGACCGCCACTTTTTAGTCCCAGGTACGGGCTGGGCATTTGCTGTGGCCGCCACCCTTTTTATCTCAGGTATGGGCTGGGTTTGTGGTGGTTTTGTGCTGATAGTGAAATTTTATTTTTAGTTGGAACTGTCTGTTTGGGGGACTGTTTTTGGTCACCAACTCAGGACCATGATGATTTACTACTGTCATTCCTCACAAATTAGGATTGTTAGGTGTTTCTTCCTGGTCGAATGTAGCATATTGTGGCAAGTTTTTCTTGGCTTTTGCCTTGTAGCCTCTGCAGGATTTGGGCAGGGCTTGGTGTTGTTACTTGGTACTTGGTGTACTTTTGTTTACTTTGGACAGTGTTTGCTTTTACTATCTTGTTTACTTATACTCTTATTCCATTTTGATTTAACGCTCTAATTCTGATTTTTCTACTTTTACTTGCTGAGGTGTTCTTTTCTTTTCTGAATGCCTCAGGTTCTGATTAGTAGCCGGGTAGACGGCTAGATTTGTTGTGATGTTGCTGGTGATCCCTTGAGTTGTAGGGATCTTTCTCTTGGTTATTGTGAGGTAGTTTTTCTGCTTTTCTTACAGACATACATACTTGCCAGTGGGTTCGTGTCAGTTTGTTGGCGCCCACTGGTAGTTTTACCTTATGATACTAGATATGTTTATTTTACTGCTACCTTTTCTGGAGATAGTCTACTTACTCTTGGAAAGTTTTATGCTAGGTTGCTAGTTATTTTTTAAAAACCTAAAAATACTACTATAAGTATATCTCATAATCAGCATGTTTTATAAAACTCACACACTACTTTCCAATTAACGTAAAAAGATCGTTTTCCTACTTATAATATAATATAAATCTAGAGTCTTGCATAGTATAAGTTGACCTCGGGGGTCACTTATGCACTCTCATAGGATGTCAAAAATAAATAAAGTATTTTCCGCTGTGTATAAGTATAGTTTTTAACCCGTGAACTAGATGATCCACCGTGCCGAGGGATACGACCCTTAAAATATAACTGATTTTTTATATAATCATTAAACTTAAGAAATTTTCATAGTCTAGTTAGATGGTGTTCGCCTGAGCGTCGACAGTTATCCCCTGCTCGACGTGGCATCACGACGCGTGTTTTTCTCATACTCTGATACTTCTTGAATTCGGAGGAAAATGCGGGTTGTAACACCCTATACCTGGTGGAAGTCACAATACGACAACACTCTTCCTTCCCTTTTTCGACGGGCTGGGTGATTTATCCTGTTACCTCTTTCCCTTCTTCTTATCTTCATGACTTGCTGTGGTGGGGGTAGGAGCTAACTAGGGGCTTGTCTCTGGAAGTTGAATCTCCCTTGGTCTCTATGGAAGTTCCCCCCACCCTGCACAAGACCTCTTCCTGGAGCCTGAACGGGCACTGCCTGTTGTCTCCAACCTGGCTCCTGACCTTCTTGAGATCCCTGGAACCCCTGAGCACTTTGCTCTTCTCTCCTTATTCCCTACTGATTCCTCGAGCCACCTTGCTCCTTCGACTCTGCCTCTGTTAACCTCGCCAACTTCTTGACAAACGTCGGGTTGGCCTCCTGAGTTGCTATCTCCTCTGCCGCTCTTTCCATCAGCTCCTCAAAGGATAGGGGGCCTTTCGGGTCAAACTCATCTTGAAGAACCCTTCACGCAACCCTACCGTAAACGCCATCTGGAGGCCATACCCCGGAATCTCCTCGATGTCTAAGATCTCTTCTTGGAACCTGTCCACATATTGGTCCAATGACTCCTCCGCCCTCTGACTTATCAGGAAGATGGACTCGGGACTCTTCTTCCTCTTTTTAGAATTAGAGAAGCGAAGCTGAAAGCTCCGGCTCAAGTCTTTGAACTCGTAGATCGATCTTGCTGGGAGTTGATGAAACCAATCTCTTGCCCTGTCTTTCAACGTAATCGTGAAGAAGCGACACTTGAATGTATCTGTCATCGGCCTGATAGAGACCGCATCTTCGAACCACTATAGGTGTTGGACGGGTCATCCTTCTCGGTATAGTAAGTCATGTCAGGTTCTCTGAACCCCTCAGGAACGGAGCTGAGACAATCAGCTCGCTGAAGGGTGACCCCCCTACTTGGTGGTCTCGCATGCTCCACTCGCGCGACCTGCTCACTTGGGAGGCTAGCACTCGCTGGGCTGGGGAATAACTCTCGGCCGGTAAGGTCTCGCTCGACCCCCTCTCCCAACCTTTCCTTCCTGGGCCGTCTTCCTAGTGCACTTTCTTCTACCCCTCATGGGGTCATCTCGCCTAGACCCCTGGGAGCAGTCTCGCCGAGACCCCTGGAGGCTGGTTCATAGGGGGTGGGAGTTGGGCAGTCACCCCGAGGGGCAATACTTCGCAGCATCTCCATGATGCCTTGGATGGATGTCATGAACTCTTCCCTCTCTACATATGGTGTTGTGTTGGGGAGCTGGTTGGGGTCATCACCGCCTCCAAGATCTCCTGCCATAGAACTTGCTCAGGAACTTATGTACAAGCCGCGATCCACGCTCACCGCACCAAAATATTGGAACTGAGATTCGGCTCCACCTAGAGTTCGGACCTAGGGTGCAGCTCACACCTACTTCTCCCAAGCCATTCCTTTGTGAGAGACCTGAATTTTGGGAATGACCCTTGGCTCTAGCGTGTAGGTCACACCTCACACCCGGAAGACCTTTTGAGATCTCCCCCTTTCTAGCCAATGTCGAGCTAGGTGCCTTGGAGGATGAAGGAAGAGGATGAGGAGTGATGCAAAACTGATCTTCTCCAAGGCACCCCAAGGGTCTATTTATAGTTTTTTGGGAACGGCCTGCAAATAGCCAACCTCCACTGCTCTTGAAATTACCAAAATACCCTGTGCTGGTCTGCCAACAGTCAAACTCTGCTGTTTTGAATAGCTATTCGCAACCCAACAGGGGCAAAATAACAGACCCTCCAGCCGGGCGAGACCCTCAAGCCGGGCGAGATCCTCAAGCCGGGCGAGACCCTCAAGCCGGGCGAGATCCTCCAGCCGGGCGAGACCCTCTGATGGCGACCGCCACCATGACGGCCAAATTGATGATGAAGATGACGTGCATGGCGCATTGGTTAATCATGGAGTTGCGGCGGATGATGATGATGTTGGCCCACCGGCTAAAGACTTGCGGCGCCGTGGCGGCCACGGCTACAATCTTCGTCCACGCCACAAGAATTAATTCTTATTTTATGTTTGAATTTAATTATGGTTTGTATTTTATTATCTTGAACTTTTGGTGTGCATTTAGCACTAATTTTGGACTGCTATTAGCGCTTGTGTTGTAAGGCCTATATAAGGCTAAGATTCTACTCATAATGGGAGATAATTTTGAATTGCTTGCTAAACAAGAAATCTTCCTAAACCTAAATTCCCCCTCATCTCTCTCTCTCTCTCTCTCTCCTAGATACCGCCGCCCCCCTTCCTTTCCTCTCTTGGAAATCTTCTCCTCCAAGGTTTCGGCCTCCCTCTCTCCACCATCCCTTCACTTCTCCGTCAATCTCGTTCCATCCTCCTACTACACAACCTCCCTCTGATACTAAATTGATGTAGCGCCGTCCTAGGAGCCTACACGTGTGTCTTCGAGTGTTCTCTCGCCACGATAAACAACCTCGCACTACACGCTAACGAAACGCAGCAAAATACAATTAAATTACTCTAATTATGATCGTGAGTTTTATGCCGTGATACGTTGTCTCCAACATTGGCGACACTATCTCATATCGAAAGAATTTGTAATCCTCTCGGATCATGAGGCGCTAAAATTTGTAAACTCTCAAAGTAAAATCAGCCCTCGGCACACCAAATGGGTCTCCTATCTTCAGGAGTACACATTCATTATTAAGCACCTTAAGGGCACGTTAAATCGAGTGGCGGACGCCCTTAGTCGTGTCACTCTATTATTATCTAAAATGGAGGTGACGGTAATAGGATTTGAACGCATTAAGGACGAGTATGTCTTATGCCCGGATTTTAAGGATATTTATTTAGCCGCTCAGGAACAGGCCCCCTCTACTATTTCAGCCTACTACATTCGTGACGGTTATTTATTCAAGCATACGCAATTGTGTATTCCCCGCTCTTCACTCCGCCACTTCATTGTATGGGAGCTGCACAGTGGAGGGTTAGATGGACATTTCGGCCGGGATAAAACGATAACGCTAGTGGAAGATAAATTCTTTTGGCCGGGGCTTAAACCAATGGTCAATAAAATCGTAGGGAGTTGCCGTATATGTCAGTTAGCGAAGGGAAACAAAACCAATGCCGGTCTTTACACCCCACTCCCTTTTCCTTCTGTTCCTTGGGAGGACGTAAGTATGGACTTTATTTTGGGTCTACCCATGACATCTCGGAGACACGATTCCATCCTTGTCGTCGTTGATCGATTTTCCAAAATGGCATATTTCATTGCTAGTCACAATACCAACGATGCCTCTCATGTTGCTAAATTGTATTTCAAAGAGGTCGTGGCGCATCGGGGCGTCCCCAAAACGATAGTGTCCGATATGGACGTTAAATTTACAAGCTATTTTTGGAAAACACTTTGGAAACTTATGGGTACAAAATTGTTGTTTTCATCGGCCTATCATCCCCAAACGGATGGGCAAACGGAAGTGGTTAATCGTAGCCTGGGTAGTTTGCTTCGTTGCTTAGTGGGCGATCATAAAGGTACGTGGGACCTTATCCTTCCTCATGCTCAAATAGCTTATAATAATTCAAGGAATAGGTCCACCGGTCTGTCTCCGAACGAGATCGTTCATGGTTATAAGGCGCCCGTGCCTCTTGACTTGGTCCTATTACCACCATCTTTTAAGTCTAGTCAATTCGCTCGAGATTTCACCTCGCACGTCCACAATCTCCATAAGCACATTAGCGAGACGCTAGCTAAACAATATGATATTTATCAATCGAATGCCAACGTACATCGGCGAGCGGTCCCCTTGAATATTGGAGATTTGGTAATGGTTCGTCTCTCCCCTGAACGGCTGCCCTCGGGCGCTATAAAGAAATTGGCGAATAGGCGAGCCGGTCCTTTTCGAGTGTTGAAAAAGTTGGGCGAAAATGCATATCTCTTACAGTTACCCGCTGATTGGGGAATTTCCCCTATTTTTAACGTTTCCGATTTAACGCTTTATGTCACTCCACCACCTGAACTTTCTGTCTCGCCGTTTAATATTTCCACTACATCTTCTAGTGGGGGGGTGGTGAGATTATTTCTGGATCGTTCTCTCCTGGGAACTCTTCGGGAGGTATGCCGCTTACTGATGATGCAACTTGTTTTTCTTCTTTGCCTAACGCATTTCCAAGGTTCCCCCGGACCGTTTTCTTGCCTGACAGGATTTTACAGGATGCTATATTTCCAACTCCCGATGGAGACGTTCACAGGTTCTTGATTCGTTGGCGTGGTCGTCCTACTTCGGACGACTCTTGGCTCTTGGCTTCGGAGGTGGAGCTACTTGATGCGGATCTACTACGCCGTTATGTTCCTGCCCACTCATCGGTGATGAGTCCGTTTGAGCGGGGGAGGATTGATGGCGACCGCCACCATGACGGCCAAATTGATGATGAAGATGACGTGCATGGCGCATTGGTTGATCATGGAGTTGCGGCAGATGATGATGATGTTGGCCCACCGGCTAAAGACTTGCGGTGCCGTGGCGGCCACGGCTAGAATCTTCGTCCACGCCACAAGAATTAATTCTTATTTTATGTTTGAATTTAATTATGGTTTGTATTTTATTATCTTGAACTTTTGGTGTGCATTTAGCACTAATTTTGGACTGCTATTAGCGCTTGTGTTGTAAGGCCTATATAAGGCTAAGATTCTACTCATAATGAGAGATAATTTTGAATTGCTTGCTAAACAAGAAATCTTCCTAAACCTAAATTCCCCCTCATCTCTCTCTCTCTCTCCTAGATACCGCCGCCCCCCTTCCTTTCCTCTCTTGGAAATCTTCTCCTCCAAGGTTTCGGCCTCCCTCTCTCCACCATCCCTTCACTTCTCCGTCAATCTCGTTCCATCCTCCTACTACACAACCTCTCACACAATTCTCTTCACCCTTTCCACCATAACCGGCCAACCTTGGTGGAGGCAAAGGAGTGCAAGCACCAAAGAAGGGTTCGGGTGAATCGACACGGTGCAAAGCGGGGAAGACGGACGAGTTCCTCCATCCTTGGACGCATCTTCCGTGGGGTACAAAGGAGACGATCATTTCTAGCGAATCCAATATCTCGGATCTACTATTTTGAGAGGGGTAACGAAACTTCTACACAAGAGTTCTTTTCCTTTCCTAGATTGTTTGCATGGTGGACGATTTTTGCGTGACTTTTGAAACGGACAAAATTTCGCGGCGTTTTCTTGATAGATCTGTGGATTTCTCGTTTGGTTTTTCAATACTCTCGGAAGGATTGGCGATCCTCGTTATTTTTTGTTGGGGAAAGATCAACCGTTTTGCGAATCGATATTTTCTTGGTGGGATCTTTCTTTGGTACAACATCGCTTGCTCGGACGTGAATAGTCATCCCTTTAGCTTGATCGGATCTCGACCTCTAGTCGTGGTTCGATCTCTGTCGGATTGGCTAACCGAACGTTGGCGCGTGAGATAAATAAACCAAATTGTATTTTGCTGCGTTTCGTTAGCGTGTAGTGCGAGGTTGTTTATCGTGGCGAGAGAACACTCGAAGACACACGTGTAGGCTCCTAGGACGGCGCTACATCACCCTCAAGCCGGGTGAGATCCTCCAGCCGGGCGAGACCCTCAAGCCGGCCGAGATCCTCCAGCCGGGCGAGACCCTCAAGCCGGGCGAGATCCTCCAGCCGGGAGAGACCCTCAAGCCGGGCGAGATCCTCCAGCCGGGCGAGACCCTCAAGCCGGGCGAGATCCTCCAGCCGGGCGAGACCCTCAAGCCGGGCGAGATCCTCCAGCCGGGCGAGACCCTCAAGCCGGGTGAGATCCTCCAGCCGGGCGAGACCCTCCAGCCGGGCAAGATCCTCCAATCGGGCGAGACCCTCAAGCCGGGCGAGATCATCAAGCTGGGCGAGAACTCCACGGTGTCGTCGGGTGATAGTGATGTCGTCGGGCGACACCCTAAGGGAGGAGGCCGGGGCGAGTGCCGGCCTCGCGCCGCACTCGCCCCCCCTGAGATGAGGCCGGGGCGAGTGCCGACCTCGCGCCTCACTCTCCCATCCTAAGAGGAGGCCGGTGTCACAACCCGCATTTTCACTACATATAATAACTTATCAGAGTAAGGGAAAATGCGCGTTATGATGTCACGTCAGCAGGGGATAACTGCGGACACTCAGGCAAACACCTACCTAATATGAATAAAGATTCTTTAAGTTATTTTAAGGTAAAAAAATCAGTTAAGTACAATACTTAGCTGTATCCCTCGGCTTAGTGATTCATCGAGTCCACGAATCAAAATATAATTATACACTGCAGAAAATACTTGTTTAGATTGACACCAACATCTTACATAAGTATAAACGTCCCCAAAGAACAAATCATGTTATGCAAGACCCTAAATTTATAATAGTAGTAAAGCTAGCTTTTACGGTTGCTAAATAATACAAGTTAGAGTTTTAAATTATGCAATACATGAAGTAATAGTAGTAGATTTTAGATACTTGCTAGCTGATAAAATAAACTAATATTATTTCATGCATAGCACGATTTAAAACTCTAAGTCACTATGTTTAATAACGTACTAAATACTTTGATATTATTATTATAAATTTAGAGTACTGCATGCCATGACTTTTCCTTTTTGGGATGTTAGACACATGTAGGATGTCTAATTTGATTACATACTATTTTTCCGCTGCGTTCAACTACTTTTGCCCTGGTGGACTAGTGAGCCACAAAGCCGAGGGATACGGCTGTTTGTGTAACCCAAAGTAAACTTCTTCAATTGATCATTTAAATCTTATGTTTGTGTTGTTTTGAAGTGTTGCCTGAGCGTCTGCAGTTATCCTCTACTGACGTGACATCATGATGCGCATTTCCTCTTACTCTGATATTCCGCCGTTGTGGGAGAAATGCGGGTTGTGACAGCTGGGGCGAGTGCCGGCCTCGCGCCGCACTCGCCCCTCCTGAGAGGAGGCCGGGGCGAGTGACGGCCTCGCGCCGCACTCTCCCCTCCTTAGAGTAGGCCGGGGCGAGTGCCGATCTTGCGCCGCACTCGCCCCTCCTGAGAGACACCAAGCACTAGCAAGCTAGACCAATTTTTCTTCCTCCTACTAGTATATTACGCAAATTCACATTAAATTGGCCTCAAAGTGTGAAAAACCCTCAAAAATCTTAAAACTGTGAAGTAAGTCTTACGCCCTACTTGGGGGCCTCATTCCGCGAATACGGGATTGTACAAGAGCAAACGGGGCCAGACAACGGCTAATCAAATAAAGTGGCATCTCCATTTTCTCCATTTGCGCCCGCGGCAATGAAGAAAAACTCTCCCGCAACTCTGCTTTGATCCCCGCCTCGCCCCTCTGATCCGAGGAAAATTTTTTGGTATGTGTAGCGTTCCCTGTGCTAGGAGCGCGTTTAAATAGCGCTTTCAAAAATGCGGGGCCCACTTCATTTTCGGGTTTCTCTCTTCTTCCCTAACATAACCTAGGCGATTTCCGGCGATTTCCGGCGATTTCTTGGCAGATTTCTTCCTCCTTATGCAGATTTCCGGCATATTGCTTAGGAGGCGAACTCCGTGAAAAAGTACCGGTTAATGTAGGCGTCACGGACGGCGAACTCACGAGGCGAACTCCGGTCGACAGATTGAGAAGAACCAGGTACGATTTTTTTCCAAAGGCGATGCCCTCATTCCCATCTCAGTGTAATATAGGACTATATTTGCGTATAATGTTATAGACAACTGTATTGCATGTGTAATACATGAATGTATTTGCATATAGTGTTATATACAACTGTATTCCAGGTTTCTTGTAAGACTGTATTGGCATATAGTGTGAAATACAACTGTATTCCAAGTGTAATATAGGACTGTATTTGCATATAGTGTTATATACAACTGTATTCCAGGTTTATTGTAAGAATGTATTGGCATATAGTGTGAAATACAACTGTATTCCAAGTGTAATATATGACTGTATTTGCATATAATGTTATAGACGACTGTATTGCATGTGTAATACATGACTGTATTTGCATATAGTGTTATATACAACTGTATTTCAGGTATATTGCAAGACTGTATTGACATATAGTGTGAAATACAACTGTATTCCAAGTGTAATATATGACTGTATTTTCATATAATGTTAAAGATGACTGTATTGCATGTGTAATACTGTGTTTCAGGTATATTGGAAGACTGTATTGGCATATAGTGTGAAATACAACTGTATTCCAAGTGTAATATATGACTGTATTTTCATATAATGTTATAGACGACTGTATTGCATGTGTAATACTGTGTTCCAGGTATATTGGAAGACTGTATTGACATATAGTGTGAAATACAACTATATTCCAAGTGTAATATATGACTGTATTTGCATATAATGTTATAGACGACTGTATTGCATGTGTAGTACATGACTGTATTTGTATATAGTCTAATGTTCGACTGTATTTGCTTATTCAGATGTCTGGCAGCAAATATTTGAGCAGTCGGTGTGCGGTCTCAACATTTGTGGCGAATGCCCGTCCTCTCCTCGAGGTCATTTCCGAGGAATCGAAGGTTATTCTAAGGGAAACAAACGTTTTACCTTTATTCTCCATTCCGACATTGCCGCAAAACATCCCGCTCTTATATGTCCTGGTGAAGCTATACAGAAGGGACAAGGGGTGTTTCCTTTTAGGAAATCACTACCTCAAACTAACAGTTAATGAAGTGGCCATGATTTTGGGGTTACCAAACCGTGGTCTAGATTTTCCTTTTTCTAGACTCCCTATTTGGAGTTATCTCACAGGGACTTGATCAACGAAATGCGCCTTCTTGTGAATGAAGAATGGTCCCTCGAGCTCGAGCAAAGGCGAGTAAATGTACTCATTAGGTATTTGTTGATTGTGTTTTTTCTTTCCGATGAAGACTCTGAAGATTCCGACGTGTCTGGGTTTGCTGGAGGATGGTATAGGTGTATTGAGAAAGTACAATTGGCCTAAGGCCATTCATGCATTCTTGCATTCACAGCTCGATTGTCTGAGTCGGGCCAATGCAGTTCGAGATGCTGACACCTGCTTAGGCTACTTTGAAGGCTGCTTGATAGTTGTGTTGGTAAGAAATGTGTTTACAATTTGGTTACTGATTTATCACTTATTCAAACTAACATGTATTTTTGTAGGTGTGGTTTTTTGAGCACACCAATGTTCAAAGAGTAGTACATTTCCTGGCTCGGCCTCGAATTTTTCGGTGGTCGGACAAAATGAGATATACTGCAAAGTTTTGTTTGGATTTGCCGAGTGAACTTAAGAAACCCAAGCAGGTATTATTAATTAACTTCTTAATTAATACCAAGTTTGGTTGCTATGTAAATCTAAGACATTTTGTTATATCTTATAGGTTAGATACAAGTTTGGAAGTCTGGAGGATGATGAGAAGAGGTTGCTAGGACCGGAGGCGGTGGATTCTGATTTTGAAGATATGAAGCCAAGTAAGAGAAAGGGAAGGGGGGTGAAGAAGGTAAAGTTTGAGGTGGAGTCTGATTTCAAGGATATCGAGAATGAGAAGGAGAAAAAGAAATTCGAGGAGGCGAGGAAAAAGATTGCTGCTAAGAGTGAAGGTAGATTGCTTAGGAGGATGGAAAAGGAGAAGAAGAAGGTGAAAAGAGAAAATACAGGGGAAGATTGGAACTCAATGGAATCTCGACTTCGAGTTTATATACGGGAAGAAGTTGCTAAAGTGGAAGTCTCCATGAAAAAATTCTGTGAAACCTGGTTTAAAAAGTTGCAACATGGGATGTCCCAATTCCATCGCCATGCACCATCACTGACATCACCCACATCATCCAAACCCCAGAAAAATGTCTCACCCACATCATCCACATCACCCACAACACCCACATCATCCACACCCCTGATCATTACACTTCAAAACCCAGCCAAAGAATCATCTTCTGTTCGAGTCAAAAAAATTGCATATAGGCGGAAGAAGGGTCTTAAAATGGTTCCTACCTACCCCGGTAAATCACATATAAACCCTCAAATTCGAGGTAACATTGATTTCATCCTTAGTGAATTCAAGGACAGGTAATTATTTCTTATCATATACGTATTTTCGTACATATAGTTATTTATCCCTCTCATACTGATTTTAACTATTACTACAGGTCCGATGTTATTTTCTCGAGTGGTAACATTGTGATGACTCGAGGGGATGTGGATGATTTATTGGGGATGGCTTGGATAACGGACGCTCACATCGATGCATACACTGTCTTCCTTGGTTCGAAGCAGAGTAGGTCATCTGATGGAATGAAGTCCTTTTTATATGTTTCGCCAAAACATGCAGTACGTTCTTCATTTTGTCCCTCTTTTGTAATGCACTTATTTTATGTTTAAGTCTGAAATTATTAATGTTTGTCACCTCATTGTGCAGTATTATAAGAGTAACAAGGTGGCAAATAGCAAGATCCTATTGAGCCATATAACATTGGCAAGTGTCACGGCTTCTGATGTCGTGCTTATGCCATGTCATGTGTCAAGCCATTGGACACTGCTAGTGTGTCGCCAAAAGGAACAATGTTGGGATTTCTACGACTCCTTTAAAAGTGGTCGTCATCGTTCCAACCTTCCTGACTTGGTACAATTTCACACTAGTACACACTCATACGACAATTGAAGGCCAAAAAAATAATGTTTTTTCTGACAATTACTGGTCATGCAGGTTAAGACTTTATACGAGGAGGTTAGTGAAGCGTTGCCAGCAGATATTATCATGTGGCCTATTAACGAGGTTCCCAATTTGCCGCAACAAGATAATGGGGACGACTGCGGCGTGTTCGTCATGAAATTCATGGAAGAGGCGTTGTCGGCCGAGACTATTTCATGGCAAGAAAAAAAGAATTGGTGTAAAGAGATGCCGCAATTTCGTGCAGAAATCACAGCGGATATTCTTCGGGCTTTTTCAAACATAATTAATACTAACATCAGTGCTTGATTCTCCATTTTTTGGCTGTAGTTTCTCATAACTAGTTGCTATGAATGAATGAATGTATGTTGTAAATAACATTGACAATTGAGTACCATAACCGTTCCTGTGTTGCGGCAAATGGAGGCGGCTGGTTTATCATAACTAATTGTTATGTTTTCTTGTAGATACTTCAAGTGATATGAATCTGGAGAATGTGGTGTGCATATTTCAATGCAATATGTGTTTTTTTTTCAAATTTTAACCGGAAATAATAAATACATAAATAAGGTGATTCACTTTAAGGTTTGAAAACATCTGGGATACTACAAAAATTAAAAGACAAATCTAAGTCAAAGTTCTCTTGAGAATCAATATCTGTAGGAGTGGCCTGTGGGGTTGACTGGTGCACAGGTTCTGGAGAACCGAAGAAGTTGTAGATCTTTGATTTGGAAGTATTATCATTCATAGGGATTGCTTTGCTCTTCAGGTCACCTTGTTGATTTCTTACATTGGAAGAACAAGTATCGTTATACATGCAGTAATGAACTTGGTTTCGAAAATATTAAGATAAAAAGAAGTACTTGATGCTCTAGTGTTCTTCTCCCAATGTCCTTTTTTTCGTGCGTTTGAAACCCCTTTTGGTCGCTTTTTTGGCGGGTCCCTTAATAACGTTGCCTCTTTCCCATTATGTTTGACACCCCCACCCCCAACGACCATAGACTGAACCTTTTGTACCAAATCATTCATGGATGTCATAATAAGTTCCTTTGCCGGTTGACAGCTCTCAATTTGTAAGGCTAAATCATATGTAAATCTCATTAAATGGTTCCTGAAAACCACATTTGAATCGGATTGGGCCATTGAAGATGAGTATGGAAGGTAGATACCTTTCTTAGCATGCAAACTGAATCGCTTGAGAAAATATTGGTCGGGAATATGCTTTATATTTCTATGAATGAATATTCGCAAAACATGTTTGCATAGAATACCTTTTGTTTCAAAGCCTCGACAAGAACATGTAGCTTCGCCGGTAATAACATTGAAGTTTACAAACCATCTTTTACCGTCAACACTTTCATCACACTGCGAGGTCACATATGAAATACTATTATCCATGTATTTCGTCTCATCGACTATACTAACTCCAACAGCCCCCTCCATGAATGATTTCTCAAAGATAGAAAACATTTTCCTTGTGTAAACCTTCGAAGCCTGCTTCAGTAGCATGGAACCTTTATATTTTAAGTCGAGAGTACCCTGCGTGCACTTAAAATCTTCGTCAAACTCAGCTCTCCGCCATGTTGAAACTAGTTTCTCCAACCCAATGAAACACTCTACAATAGAGCTGGTTGCCTTGGAACAACCATGCAATCCATGATTTGCCGATTCGCTCCGTTGTGTCGACAAAATGCCAAGATCCAACACATCCTTGTTATACGCAGTTGACCACTTCCTCCTAACTGCGTATAGGTCTCGCAACCATTTGTTGTCATGTAAACTTCCTTTCAACATCATTTCATTCCAATAATGATCAAACTCATACTCACAGTCACACTTGCTCATGCATTGGTGGAATAAACCTCGAACACCTTTATCGTGGTTGAAGCAATGGACTTTAGAAGGAGCTTTCTTTGAGATGTGCCATTGGCATAATCGATGCCGGCTGGTGGTGAGAACACGCTCAATTGCAACCACCATAGCTTGATGTTGGTCAGTAAAAATTGTTGTAGGTTGTTTACCACCAACGAACTTAAGAAATGTTTCAAAAACCCAGCAAAAAGAATCAATGATTTCTTCTGCAATGAAAGTGCAACCAACACAAACACTTTGCCAATGATTGTTCACACCAATAAATACAGCACACGCCAAATTATATTTATTTAATCTGTAAGTGGTATCAAAAATAATAACATCAGTGAAACAATCATAATCAATCTTACCACGCCCATCAATCCAAAAAAACCCGGTCAACCTATTTTGTTCATCTGTCTGGACTTCATATGAGAACATATTATCCTCAAGTTGTCTTGCTTATAGTATCTTCAATAAACTAGTCGAATCACCACTTTCAATCAAAGTTTTTTTACCGCGTTGCACATAATTATAGGCATCAGTCTTGGTGAAACCGACGTTTTGAACACCTCCAACTTCTTCGGAGAGAAAATTGTACGCATGCACTGTTTTTATACCAGCCTCTGACATATTTTTTTAATAGATTGCCCTACATATCCGATACCTTTCGATGTGACCTCAACAAATGATGTTCTTTCTCAGATGCAAGTGGATGATTGTGCTCCTCCACAAACTTTGCAACCGTCCAGTTCTTACCATCTGTATCCGTTTTAAAATGACAACATGCAAGACAACCAGTCCGAGTATCTAATTTGCGATATTTAATCGGTGACGGTTTTGTGTGTTTCTTTCCTGCCTTTGAGCAACTGTATTCACGGACTTTGATAATTCTGGTGTGTGTGTGTAATAAATAATATGTTGCCTACGAACACTGAAACCGGTTTTGTGAGCGTACTGACAATACAAAGCATATGCATCTTCCTCCGAATGGACAACAGGAAAACATAGATGTTCTTTTTTGATCTGCATGTTAAAAAAATACATTAACCACTTTCTCAAATCGATCATGAAAGAAAGACTCTCTTTCTCAAGTCAAGAAGGAAGGGCAAAGAAATATTTACACCAATTTCTTCCTCCATTTGACCACTATTATTCCCTTTCTCCATGGACAATAGAAAAAGCCAAGCTTATAGTCTTTTATTATACCTGAAATACAATTGTACATTACAATATAACAAAATACAATTGTATATTATATCTGACATACACTTGTACATTACACTATATGCAAATACAGTTGTATATTATACCTGAAATATAGTTATACATTACACTATATGAAATACAGTTGTATATTATATCTGAAATACAGTTGTACATTACACTATATGCAAATACAGTTGTATATTATATCTGAAATACAATTGTATATTATACTATATGCAAATACAGACGTATATTATACCTGACATATAGTTCTATATACAGTTGTAATGACAATCACTTGAAATACAGTTGGAATGACAATCACTTGAAATAGAGTTGCACAAACAATCATTTGAAGTACAGTTGCACAAACATTCACTTGAAATACAGTTCTGAAAAATAGTTCAACATATGAAAAGAGATGGCAAAAGATCGCTGGAAAAATAATCATACATGCTTCTTCTCAAGCGCTCCTTCAGCGAGAAATGTGCCTGGAAAGCTGCCGGAGATTGCGATCGCGCAGAGAGGAATAGTTGTTTAAAGACGACGTCTACAATAAATGTAGGACTCGCCGGAGTTCGCCCCACAAAATCTGAGGGAAATCTGCTGGAGTCCGCCTCGACTGGCCCGGCGATTTTCCACTTCGATCGCCGGAAATCGCCTAGGTTATGTTAGGGAAGAAGAGAGAAACCCGAAAATGAAGTGGACCCCGCATTTTTGAAAGCGCTATTTAAACGCGCTCCTAGCACAGGAAACGCTACACATACCAAAAAAATTTTCCCTGATCCTAATGCTCTCTTTTCAGCGGCCCAATGCTTCTGCCATCTAAACAAATAAAGCCAATATCTTATTACAAAATCATAAATCAATTAATTAACATAAATACATAATACTAATTTAGTAAAGTTGGCGCAAAATTTTATATGCCCCGTCATTAATCATTTCTCTCATATATGGTAGATGCCCAAGACGGAACATATGGTGACGTCATGATCTGGTGGGACTTCTCTTTCTTTCTTTCACCAGTTACACACGTTAAATATCATTGAGTTTGCATAATTATAGGTTACATCTTTTTTATCTTTCAAAATTATTTTTATCTCCCCCTTTAAGATTTTTTTATTTACAAAAATACTTTTTTAATTAGAAATATGAATGAAAATGATAAAATCAATCAAATTATTTGATAATATTTTAATTTTAACATTTGTAATGACTTGATAAAATATGTCAAATAATTTTACGATATTTCAAATTTATCCTTTGTAATAATTTTACATTAAAAATGATATGTTTCAATTACCCTTGTAATGAATCAACAATTATTATAAAAAATTTATAACTGAAATATCATAAAATAATTTATTTGTTTTTATAATTTTTCATCCATATTTCTAATGGAATGAAGACTTTTTTAAATGGGAGTAATTTGAAATGCAAGTAAAATGTAATTTCAAAAAAGATAAAGGGGTGCAACCTATAATTATGGTTACTCTCATGAGAGGTTGGCCGGTAATTAATGTTGGAAATTTTTCATTTGGTGGACATATTCTCTCGAGATGTCTCGGTAAGGTCGTACACGAATATTTAGTCTATTCGGACTCCCGCGGGCGCGTAATAATTCAGTCGCGCGAACGATCGAAGTCTGTGATAGGTGGGTCAAACCGTCTCGTAACTTCAGGTGCGGACTCGGTCTCATCCGAGGCACAAATTTGGATGGTTATGAAATTCAATTAATTTGAGAAGTTATTTTTGGATTTGAGGAATTAATGATAATTAATTTCTCATTTTATAACTTCAACTATTGGCTTTCCCTATTAATAGCAAGGTTTTGAGAACCGAACCGGAGATTGAACCGGAAGAAGGAGAGGTTCAAGGTCAAACCGGTCCGACCGGGATTGGACCGTAATAACCAAAGTATATACTATATAAAACATTTTATAGAATTATTATATATTTTTAACATCTCACATATAAAATAAAACATATTCGATTGTAGCATACAAAATGTCTCTATTGTACAACCCGTATTCGTCGAGAGTGGGTCCTACCACAGCCAGGTCAGCAGAAGTCAAGGTCAACAAGTCAAGGCAGGAGTCAAAGTCAGCACTCCAGATCGTGCAAGGCCTGGGCGAGTATAGGCGAGCTCCCCTCGCATACTCGCCATGTGGGCGACTAGGCGAGATACTCGCCCAGCCCATGCGAGTTCCTCTGGAAGTCGCCTAGTCGTCAGGGGGGTGGGGTATAAATATGACCCCCCTCCCCTTGTATTTGCCTATAAATAGGACCCCAGGGGTACGAGGTGAGGCACTTGAAATCCTCGGCAGGATACTCGCGCGCTTCATTTTCGAGATAATAGCTGAGTCTTTGGATTCCTTTTACTTGGAGAGCAAGTCGCGACCTTGCGACTTCGCCAGCTAGCTTCCCTCGTACCAAGTTCGGCCATCTTTGGTTGAGAAGAGGCTGCTCCTTTCGAGCATCCGGGTACGTGGTGGGACCTTCCTGCCGCAACATCTGAGATTCTATTTGACCTGATTCTTCGTTCTAGTCATCTTTGTCGTCTGATCTAGCTTCTGAGCCAGTAACTTTAGGCGGCTTTGGTCCGAATTCTGAGGTTGGGATTTTTCCTGCCTTAAACATCTATTATGAAATATAGTATTCAAATTTACCTAAATATTATAATTAGGCATTCATTAAAACATTATAAAATATCTCTAATTTCTATAAAATAGTTTTAAAGTTGGATCAAATATATACACGAATAAATACATATTATTATATTTTAAAATCTTAAATAAAAAATATCTAATATTTTTTGGTATATTAGAAATACGTTATTTATATTTATATATTTTAAGCAAACTTGATCCAACATTTGTTGGTGCCTCAGGTGGTTAGCACTTTCTAATACCTTCAGTAGATTGCGGGTTCGAATCCTTGGCATTTGACATTAAAATTTAAATTTTTTTTAAAGGTTAATTGGCCCGGGCGGTTCACTGGGACCGGGACCAGTCCCCGGTTATGCGGCCCGCCTACCGCCTACCCAGTTCCCCGATTTTTAGCCGGTCCGTGACGAGAGCGGGTCTTTGGGCTTGGACCAGACCGCCTGAGTTCCCGGTC
The DNA here is from genome assembly GCA_039583875.1 of Platanthera guangdongensis. Taxonomy (NCBI): domain Eukaryota; kingdom Viridiplantae; phylum Streptophyta; class Magnoliopsida; order Asparagales; family Orchidaceae; genus Platanthera; species Platanthera guangdongensis. Next base: position 208,331,109 of record CM077163.1, on the reverse strand, counting down.
AGCGGTTCAACTAGTTGAACGGACCGGTCCGGTCCGGTCCGGTTTTCAAAACATTGATTAATAGCCTGGTGTGATTTCATTCCCTCTCTTGCTGGTGAACTAGGGTGAAAGGAAGTTTAGTTCCCCCCCCCCCCGGTCGGGCCTCACTTCAGTCCGACTGAATCAGACTGAAGTTAGGTGATACCCCTTTTACCCCCCCAAAGTGAATAAACATTGCTGAAATCCCGCATCCCGTCGGCTACGTCTTCTTCCCGCTCGCGATAACTGGCGTCTTCCACGGCTACGTCTTCTTCCGCTCGCGATAACTGGCGTCTTCCACGGCTAAATCGCGAAAACCTCTCCCTCACATCTCCTTCCCGATTCTGAAATCCAGCGCCGCCCTAGCTCTCGGAAGCCCGCACCTCCCGTTTTCTCTCCCTGCTCGACGGAAGTCCCCGACGCCAGAAGCCACCGCCACTGCCTCCGAGAAATCAAGCGCCGCCCTAGCTCTCGGAAGCCCGCACCTCCCGTTTTCTCTCCCTGCCTCCGAGAAATCATTTCCCTTCCATTGATGCTACTAACATCTCTGATGTTCTGGTGAATGGGAAACTGGAGGAATCTCGTCGGATCCTGGATCTTGTCGACGGGCTGGAATGGCTCCATGGAGAGAAGTTCATTCTTTACCGGACGGTGAATGCTGGACTGCAGGCCCAGTGGTTGGAGGTGTGGTGGCTGGCCTCCGACGATGATTTTTCCTTTGTTGTGGAGGATGATCTGGAGGTCTCGCCACTCTTCTACAAGTATCTGAAGGCTCTGATTTTAAAGTATTACTATGACATGTCTAACTACAGCCCATTGATTTATGGGGTCTCTTTGCAGCGGCCAAGGTTTGTTGCTGGTATGATTCATTTGTCTGTTTATGTTAACATCTCGCTGTCACACATGAGAAACCAAAAATACATTTTACCTTGTTAGAAAAGTATGTTTTTGCAGTAGTCGATTGAGTGATTCTCACTGAATGATTTCATAAAGCATCTGGATTTTTGCAAAATATGGGCTTTGAATCACTTTTTGTCTACAACACATTGTTGTTTCAGTTTGTTATGGAGTGCACTTCTATATCACTCATTTTTGAAAATGAAAATATGATATACTGATGATCTTCTTCTTCTGGTTGTTCTCCTTGCATTGGTCACTTGTAAAGAGGATTCATCATGATAACAATCAAAGGATTTGTTCCTGAACCAGAACTTTTTTGTTAATGGTTTCAATTTTTTCTCTCCAAGACAAATGCCAGCTATTGTATGCCTCTTGTCAAGTAGTTAACTTATAATTGAATTGATGGCTTCGATATTTATACAATTTCATTGCTATTTCTGGTGCAGAAAATATCATGAAAAAGGTTCTTTTAATTATCATCACCACTCAATAGTTCTTAATTTGGATGTATTTGAAAATTGACACTTAAATCATACAAAACTTCACAAATTCGCCTTCGACCATCAAGGTCCTCACCTTCCGGTGCTTGCTCCCGGATCTGCCCTAGAAACACATTTCAAAGCCTCCTCCTCTCCTTCCCGGGAAGCTGCCTGCCTGCGATTTTGCGAAGATGGGATGCCAACGCCATCGCAGCGGCCTGCGACTCTGCATACCTGCAACTTCTTCCTCCTGTTCTTGGAACCTGCTGCCTGCTGGAAGATTTTGTTGGCTGCACCAGTTATTTTCAGTAGATTTGCTCTTCTACCCTATCGGATTGCTCATCTTGCTGCTGATTAGAGGTATATAGTGTACTAACTTCTCTCTTCTTCTCTCGCTACTTCCTTCTATCGCTTGTAAAATTAGACTTTGTGGAGATCTTTATATTTCGTGTTATGAATTAATATTTGATATCCCGTTTTGGAGAGGCAAAGGTTGGACTCATTAAATCATGCTATTACAAAACTTCTGTGATTAACAAATAATCTTGCACATCTTTTTGAATTAAGGCGTACACTTTTTTGCTCTCCTATATTGTAGTTCGATTGAAGAGATAAATCAAAGACCAAAAGAATAAATTGCCTCACTTCGGTCGGCTGAATCGACTGAAAACATTAAAAAAACATTTTTTTAAAAAAAATCCTAATAAACTATTCCTGATCCTCTCCTGCAAACCGCGACCGCGGTGAAAAATGAATCGTGGTGTTTGCTAATCGAAAAGAATTTCAACCATCTTTGATTTCTATGTATGGAGTTGCCTTTTACCTACTTTCCCTGGGAAAAATTTCGGCCATGAGCCCCCGAACCACTGTACAGGGGGCGCGTTGCTTAGTCTCCTTCGATTTTTTGTGAATTTTGGCTGTGAGATTGCTAAGTTAATCTCTTCATATGAGGATGTTTGGTTACTTTTATGTGGCCTATTACATCATTTTATTTACGGTGTTATCCTTTATTTTGGGGGAATTATCCTTCAAAATTAGTTTTTTTTTCTTGGTAGCGGTCATAACCATTGTCATTTCAAACACATTTTTTATGGTTGTAGCATTTTTTGGCCGAACACATCGGAGCAAAAACGTCGTGCCACATGGACCCTTAGTTTTTCGTTGAAACAAACTTAACAAACTGTCAAAGAAGCTCATCCTCCGACCTTAATTGTTTCCTTGTAGGCATACAAATTTCTTTAGCACCATTTCTTGTTTGCCGGAGGATCTTTACAAGAACACAATAAAGCAGCATGTTTTAAATTCTAGACTTTGCAATGCATACAACTATAGAAAACAATCAACTATTTTGATGAAAAGAGAATAAAATTGTAGGGATCAGTTTAGATGAAAGTTCTGTGACCTTCTATAAATTGTAGATTGGTTGAAGTTAAATCGAGTGTGTATTATTTCATTTCAAATAATGAGGTAAATGTGGTCTCTAATTTATTCTGTATTTTAACTTTTATTTTCTCTTTTTTAGAATGTGTGATTACCCTTGTTTCACCTAAATTGATGAAGATCCTTAGTGAGATGTGAGAGAAGCCATTAGTCGTGAATAACTTAGCATAAGACGAAGAAATTTGTCATTCCTAGGATGTCAAATGGAGCTTACATAACAGTACACATATAAATTCAATTTGATTACCTATCACTGTTTGTGATTCGAAGGTTAATGTTATACTTGACTAAGTTATTAGATGTGTTAATATGTATTTTGAAATTATCAGCTTTAGTTTTCCCCATTACTGTGTGAGTAGTGTGTTGATCGTAGCAGCCCCCTTTGTTCGTTGGTAGCCCTTCCATATCAATGCAGCTCGTCTTTTGAAGAATCGTGAATGAGTAATAGAGAACCAAAAGTACAAGAAAAAATAATCCAACAGAGAGTACTTTATAACCCAACTTCATCTTGGTTCTCAGCAAATTACCTTGTTCAAAAGTGAATAGTATCATTTTTGTATGCACAGTTGCACACATTGTTTCTTTTTTTATAATTTATGAAAGTTGGCAGAAGATGCACATTAACTCTCCTTCTTGGACCTCCAAGCTCAAGAAAGACAATGCTTCTGCTAGCTCGTGCTGAAAAGCTTGATCAAAAACTAAGGGTAGGTCTTTAAGCTTTTGATGAAGATATTAATTTTTGATTTTGTGTAGTTTATATATATTTGCATATGTGCACATACCTAAGGTATGTTTATTTTGAGTAGTTCTTTAACGCATTTGCCTTCTTCTTAGGGTTGTTCAGTTGCTTAGGACAGATTATCGAGAGCAATATTCTTGTGAACAACATTTTCTCATTCAAAGGTACTTTCCTCTTCTAAATTATTGTATTTTTTAAGTATTAGTGATTCTCGTGAACACCATTTTGGTTCTGCTCAGGATTTCTTCTCAGGTTTTCTCCCTCTCCTGCTTTTTCTCCGATTTACATGTATTAATTCCAGGTTTTTTCACTTCTTCACAACTTTTGCTCAGGATTTCAAGATTATAGTTTTCAATAGAAATGTTTATTGATTCGATTTAGGTTTGAGATTTGGTGAACCCAAATAAACCCGGACCTAATACAAACTTTTCTATCATCATTTATATGTTGAAACTAAGTCAACCTGAATACAAATCCAATTCAGAGTTTTTTTTTCCTTTTCGATTCAAAACTGAAAATTAAGGCTCAATTTGACAACACGTTTTTGCTCACTTGAGTTTGGACAAAAACACCACATCAATAGAATGTATGTTTGGAATGAGATTTCTTAGGTGAGGTTGGACGTTCACGAACGACAGTACCACCGCTTACGCCACTGTTGTGCCAAACGAAGCCCAGATTTCTCAAAACTAAACGGTTTGCTTTGGTTCAATTTTCGTTTTGTCTTTTATGATTGATGAATTTCGGCTCTGTTCATCTCTTATCATTCTCACTTAGTGTCTCTGGCCAATGCTTTTGAAATCACCATCTTATTCAGTTAAATTTAATATTAGAGAGCTTGGTGATTTCGTCTATTATTATTGTAATAGTAGATTTGTGACAACTGCATCCTAATTATGACTGCTTTATTAGTTGCATAATTAAATTAATTAGATATGTGAAATTTATTTTCTCATTTGTGTAGATTTGTAATTGCATAATATCTTCATTAGAACCTTACTCTGCAGGAGCATATTTTGGATGATGGCTACCAGATTCGGGCCCGTTCTATGCTCGTTGGTGTTCACCTGGCTGGGTGGAAGGGTAATGTTAATTCATGCCCTCAGGTTCCAGACAACGTTAAGGTGAAGGCTTCATCTCGTTCGCTGCTCTGCTTTCTCACTGAGGCGTTGGACTTCAATTGTTTTGATCTGGGATCTGTTTTGTCTATTTTGTTGAAGATGTTTTGGTTTAGTTTATTTGTTGATGGGGATAAGATTATTCTTTTAGCGGATTTATTTATCTGATATTATAGATTTAGTATAAATAAATAAAATATCATTTGTGTGTGATTTTAGTTTATTGTTTGTCAGTTGCACTGCGTCCTCTGTTTATTGTTTGTCAGTTGCACTGCGTCCTCTGTTTATCATTTGTGTGTGATCTTTGCAATGTGATTTTTTCAGTATTCTATTGTTGGATAGCTAAGTTTATCTTAAACTTAAAGTGACGTCGGATATAAAAAAACAAAATTATTTCGTGGTTGTAAAATTTTTTTAAGCGCGATAATATTTAAAAAAATCAAAATTATTCGGGGCACTTTGTTAGAGAACCATTCACGACACTTTCAATAAAAACATTATGACCATTGTTGTGAGAGGAGAACCATTATGACCAATAATTGCTGGCATACTCTTAAATTTCATTTCATTAGTTTTTTTAACCATGTTTGGCTTAGTAAAATTTGGGGTTCAGAAATATAAAGTTGTATTTAGGCTTCCTCCAGAATGGCAATGAATATATGCTGGTCCAAGGCATTTTCTTTGACAATTGCAATATTGTCAAATTGTCAACAACTCACAGTTAAACACAATATTGTCAACTTGCATCTTCAATTTCTTGATAATTAATGATTTGTTATAGTGCTTTAGTGATTTTAGGTTTAGTTTTCAGTCTTCATTGCTGTGTAAAGTTATCAGTCTTCTTATTATTTAAGTTTTCAGATCAGTTTTCAGTCTTTTTGCTGGAGAAGTGCAATGTTTTTTTAGAAAAATTTTAGCTAATACATACACATTTATTGGTTGCAATATCATCTTCAATTTTTGCAAATGATTCAATTTCCTGTCAAAGATAGAGTTATCAATTTCATACTTAAAAGATCGTTCATGATATGCATTTCTGCTATTTGTACACATACTCATGCAAACTTCATAAATAATGAAAAAAAGGTCGTTCATGATGCGCATTTCTTGTTTGATTCATTTGATTACTGGTTTCAAGTAGAAAGGCATGTGATTGGAATGAGTTAATGAGGGAGTTGTTATTGATTTGGTATTATTTTTTCTTATTGGTATTAGATGATGATGGAAGCAGAACTGTGCTCCTCCCGTGTTCTATCTCCTTCACGGGAAGAAAGTGCGGATGAAGAGCTCTCTGTACTTCCGAGGCACACTAAAGTTATTGTAACTGGGAACAAAGGAACTAAATCTGTTTTGGTTGGCCTCCAGGGTGTTGTCAAGATGGCTGTAGGCCTTGGTGGATGACACTGGCTGGTAAATTTGAATTTCTCATGCTTTTCCCATATTTAGATTTCAATTTGTTTATATTAGGTTGTTGTCTTTGTCGTCATATGCTTTTTCGCAGCCGATGAGCGAGCCCTTTCTCCACCGGATCGGAGTCGCGTCATCATTAGTTGCAACCCGGGTAAGCAAAGGTGGCAATGGCTTGAATATTTTATCAGAATAACCTAAAGCAAGGCCCAATCCCACCCCAGATTTTCTCAAACAAGAGTCGATCTTCTCCGCAATACGATTTCCACAGCCATCGTCATTTTTGGCAGGATTTGAGCGGAGAGCGAGAGAGCTCCGGACCGATCCGAAGATATCTTGCATCTTTGTTTTCCTCTCCGTTTCCTTGTGTTTTGCTTGCTTTTCGGGGAATGCTTAGATTTCAGATCTATTTATCTTGGCTTAGGGTTTAGGACAGTACACAAAACTTTCTCTCCAGGTCAAAAGTCTCTTTTTTTCTAAGAAGTTTTGTTACCTGTAATGTACCTAGTTCTATATGTATGCAAATATATATATATAATATATATATATATATCTCTACTATTATCGAAAACTAATCTTTGGTGAAACATTGCAAATATCTCTATATTTCCCTTATATTTGTATTCATAATTATACAATTATACAGAACTTTATATTAGTACTAGGTGGAGAGAGTTTGAAATTGTGAAAAAAAAAATTTCAATGCAGGCTCTAAAACACATGGAGAACATACACACTCTTAGAAAATGAAGAATTAATTAGGACTAATCAGAGCACGGCGTCTAAAATTAACTAGTATTGAATATTTCATTTTAAGATATACTTGTCTTTTGTATTCATTGTTTTGGATGACACGACCTAATTTATGTGGTGTTTGCAGGTTGATCAAAATGTGGAAAGCCATGAGAATGCCATTAGAGCCAGATCATGACATGACAATCTCATCAGCATATCAGGCTAAGAACTCCATGCCACCATCCGGAAGAACAGATTTCTCCAAGCAAGCGGCCATGAATCTCCGAGACGAGGTGTTGGGCGAAAACCCAAATCTCCATCATTGCTTGCACACAAAGAACATGTTGGTCTGAAAGTGCTGATATGTGATTGACAAGCTTATCAACTCAACTCCGCTCTCCAATGCTTTTAGGAGATTGAATTTCTGCAATTTGTTGGCATTTAATTGGAAGTGAAGAGTTTTTCATTTTATCAAGATTTTGGCTAGTTGCATTGACATCTACTGACTGAGTTACTATCAAAAATGCATTTTGATTCTTATTCAGGTTGTGTTTTAATGGATTTTTTGTTAATTGGGTTGTAATGGATTTGCTTGCTAGAATATGCAGACATGTCTTGTGGTTGTTGATTATATTTTAATGGGTTTTTTATCAGTTGGGTTGTGATGGTCTCTTTGGAATTATGAACTCTGCTTCTTCTTTTTCCTGCTCCCATGACTGGTTGTACATTTAAAACTTATTTTGATATATGTGTGGTAAATTGAAAATATATATTCCATTTTATTGTCAATATTGTTTTTTAAAACTATTATGATTTTACAATTTTTTGGACTGCGAATAAAGACATTGGACTGCGACTAAATTCAATGGACTGCAAATATTATTGGACTACGATTAGCAATTATAGGACTGCTTGAATTGTAATATTTTGTGACGTTTATTTCAAAAAGCGATATTGTAGAGTTTTAACTACAATGATATTTTGTTAAAAAAAACATTGTGATATAGTTAATATTTTTCTCGATGTCTTCTTAGAAAGTGTCACGATAGATCAATTATTTATCATGATGTTTTTTTAAAAAAATGTTACGATAGAGCAACTATCAATTATGAAATTTTTTTGAAAGTGTCGCATAGAGCTACGGCGACGTCCGCAATCACGACGATTTGGTGACGTTTTTATAAATGTCACGAAAATTATCACAACGCTTAAAAATCGTCGCTAAAGACATTAAAAAATGTCGCCGTATAACAACTTTGTTGTAGTGATTCAAAAATGTTGTTTGATCTTATTATTTTTAATAGTTAGCAAAATACATGTTATTTGACTTGGTGATTTGTTTTTGTATTATGTTAATGATCATGAAGAGGTGTCCGTTGCAGAAAATCACATAGATGGAATGGAGAAAGTGTAAAGAAAAGTCTTAATGGAAGGGGTAGCATATCAGAAGAGTTTGTAGAAGGTACCGCACCAAAAATATTCAATAAAAACTTGCAAACATTAAAGAGATGTTAATTGACTCTCAAGGTTTGTACATTAGTTTATATATATACATTCATGTTGGGTCTTTTTCACATTTGGATGCCGCCGAACAAAACTCACATGACCACATCTCTCCCTCCCTTTTTTTACCTTTCCCCATCTCTCTTTCTCCCCCCCCCCTTTTCTTCTCCTCCCCCTCTTTTTCTCTCCCCCCTCCCCCCTTTTTTCCCCCTCATACTGGAGTGGAACCCGGCGCCCCCCCCCCTGCCTTTCGGTTTCTAGAGTGAACTCTCGCCGTTGTCGAGAGTCTTGGATCTTCTCCTCCATAAGAACGAGAAAGATCGCCGGAGTTTCCTCTTCACCAATTGATGTCGCCGATCTAACCTTCGATCTTCCACCTCGTCGGATCTGTGAAGGAGCAACAACATCAATCCACTTAGGTTTTGGATTCTCATCGGTGCAGATCTTCATACTCCCGTGCTTGGCACTAGGAGAACGCCAACAAAGAAGAATTCCTATTCATTGTTTTGGAGGAGGTCAATAGTCGATACTACAGAAAGTAGCAGATCTAGCATAGATCTCAAGATCCTGAGCCTCTCAGGCTTGACAATCTCAAGGAGAAGACTATTTGCAGTCAATGCCATTAAAACAGAGGCTGCCCACTATTAGTTTTGTCTTGAAACTGTGATATTGGCTTGGCGTTCTTCGCAATCACATAAAATAGAATTATTTGAACAAACATTGTATGTTAGCGAGATCTGCTAATGTCGCAGAATTCATAAGGAACAACACGTCGAGATTTGTAGAGAATGACTGCCACCATGAAACATGAGCTCGAATCCAAGAACGATATAAATTGGTTATCCGCACTTAAGTAATCGTTCGGTCAAGTTCACTTTATTTTTGTGTTCATAAGTTAGGAAAATAAATTTGTGTATTAACTCCAATTAGAGACTGTTAGTGTTTAGTTAAATTCGGTCCTAGAGGTTTGTACATCGCTACATTCAGCAAAATCTTCAGAAATATTTATTCACTGTAGCTACGTACACTCCTAAATCTTAATAACAGTTGATAACAGAGGGAGGTTAACTTAAGTCTACTAGTCCCCTACATAATTTAGGAGAAAATTATTTTCTTATTTAATTTATTTATAGAACACATTTACAAAACTCATTCAGCATTTTTGAGAAAAATAAAATTTGGGATTGAAACTCAAAGTGCCTTCATTAATCAATCTTTGGCAAAAGCCTCGTGTTTTCTTCAAACGATTAAGAACTCATACGTCATTAAACAAAAGAAACACCTCATTAATTTTAGGGCAATATTCAGATATCCCGGTGTGAAAGAGTTCTGTGAATTGATAAGAATTGTAGCCGCCAAAGTGGCCTTTTTGAGTCAATTTGTGAGATTACGGTTTTACATGTTTTAGGGAGTTCTCTGAGAATAGTGTGCAATCATTCACCCAAAGGTGGTGCTTGCGCAATAAGTTCAAAGGAATACACACAGACATTTGGATAGTAGTGCAAGGCTCAAGTAATCTATTCACTCAAAAGTGGTAGATCTACGAAAAGCTCAAGCGTAATTGTTGTTCATTCTTGTGTGGAGAATTACTAATTGTGTGGCGCGTAGTCTGCCCAAAGGTGTTGCGTGTTGACGAATCTGGATTCTCTACCTAGTGTGCTATTTAGGGTTCTATAGCCACTATTGCCCTATTTGTCACTAATATTTCTTTTTTCTCTACACAGTCACCTTTACAGTGCATAATAATATGGCGACCAATGAGAAACTCATTGGATCTAACTTTAAGAAGTAGAAATCTGACATCATTTTTGCTCTTAAGATGGCAGATATCGAGATGGCCATGAGTACCAACTAGCCTACAGCTCTCACAGCGACCAGCACTCAAGCTAAGAAGGATCTATATGGTGCATGGAACAAGTCCAACAAGATCTGCTTATTGACTATGAAGTGTTTCATTCGAGAGCATCTGCTAAGTGGTCATTCAGACATGACCGTCGCTAGGGATTTTCTGTCTGCCATTGGGCAGAGGTATAAGGTGTCTTCCAATGTTGAGATTGGGACTCCAATTCAGGACCTCTTTTCCATGAGGTATTTGGGAGGAGGCGGAGTCCGCGATTATATACTGAAGATTGTCTATTACTAGACCAAGCTGCAGGAGATGGAGATTACTCTCCCAGAAGCCTTGATAGTGCATCAGACACTAAATACTCTTCCTGCGGAGTTCAGCATTCTAAAGACTACCTACAGTTCCCAGAATGAGGCGTGAATGATAAATGAACTCATCATCCACTGCGTTGTTGAGGAGGAGAAACTGAAGAAAGAGAAGATGAACATTGCTTTGCTCGTGGTCAAATCCCCATTTAAGAAAAAGAAGTTTAAAGCTCCTTTTAAGGCTCAGGATGGACAAGCTTCAGGGAGTAAGGATACTGGTAGAAAGAAGTCTCTTAGCTGCTTCTTTTGTAAGAAGAAGGGGCATGTGAAGCACGAGTGTCTCGAGTTTAAGTCTTGGATGGAGAAGCGTGGATTTGCACCTACAGGTAACTCTTTAGCTCTAGTCCTTTGTGAATCCAAATTAATTGAAGCCCCATTCTTGATGACTCAACAGTGGAGCCACTAATCATGTTGCTTACACACTATAGAGGTTCATCAAAAGGAGGAGGCCAAGCAAGGGTGAGTGCAGACTCACAGTTCCAACAATGATGAGGTAGAGTTCATCAGGGACATTTGTTTAGTCCTTGATTCATGGCATGAACTTTTATAAAAAGATATATTTTATATTTCTTTGTTTAGAAGGAACTTGATTTATATTTCTGCATTAGATAGACTTAATTATAGTTTTAATATTTCTTGTGGTTTGATTAAGCTTTTTCATGAATCACGATTTATTGGTGAATGTTCTTTGTCTAATGGTTTATATAAAATATGTCTTGCACCTATTAATTATTATGTCATCTCATACTATAACATCCCCCACACTTCTAGACCCCCTAAAGTTAGGGTTAGGGCTTGAGTGGTGTATGAGGCACTAGTGTGACCCTAGATCAGCTTAAACTTAAAGAAAATTGCTATGTGCACCCCCAATATGCATAATTCAACCTAGGCCAATTCACACACAGGAACTCGCTAACACTTCCCTAACCCTAAGAGAGAGGCAACCGAGCAATGGACTCAAGGCTTAGTCAATCTACTAGGCCGAATTGACCAAAGTAAACTTTAGGTCAATATAGGTCAAATCTTCACCTAAGAGGTCATATTGGCCTCAAAACCTAAAATTGACCCCACCCCTAGCCTTTTATTATCATTAGGGGCCAAGTGGACCCAAAAGCCCCATCATGGGGTCACAAAGTTGACCAATTTGACCAAAGTCAAACTCGGCCCTATTTAGGTCAAAACCACACTATTTGGCAAAGTGGGCCCAATTAGGGTATCACCAGGATCCAATCACCATTGGATGGTGTTAAGGGACTCAAGACACACCTCTTGGACCAGTAAACCCATCAAGTTGACCAAAATCAACCCTAAAGTCAATCATGGTCAAATTAACCCCTAAAGGCTAAATGAGAGCCCAAGTCAATTCAAGTGGGCTAAGGCCTTATCCAAGGCCCGTTAAGTTTAAATGATTTCTTTAATCTAAATTATGTGATTTAATTAGGTTTAATGGGGTAATTAAGGTGGAAGTTTCATTTGGAGGGGGAATAATGGAGGGAGGTCAAGTGGCACTCCATTTTTCTTCCTCAACACCTTCTTTCATCTCCCTTGAAGAAGAGGAGGAGGTTTCTAGCAGTTATAGGTTGTTCATCATCAAAGAGGACCTTTAATGACCATGACCATAACCCCCATAACTTGGATCTCCTATATAAAGTCCCCCAAAGCTCAATTCGATCATTTCATCACCTTCAGAAGGCCTCAAGCAGTCAAAATCGACTTTTGGATCATTGCAAATGGTGGAGAATCGAGATCAGGAGAGGTTCGCCGGAAAATGCCAAAATCTATGGCCACCCGCCAAAGTAGCCGCATCCAAGCCCGAAATTAGGCATGTTTCTCCCCCTCTCCCCTTATGTCAGCATCTTAGATCAATAGGTAATGAATTCGAGCAGAATTCCATTTTGAATTTCCATGGAAAATTGTAATTGAGCTTCCTCTCGGTATCGACGGAAATCGCGGAGGCGAGGAGATTGCGGTGCTTTTCATCCGCATAGATTTCCATGGCGCCAAGGGAAAATGCTAGGGTAACAATTCTCATCCTAGGACATGTGAAGTCCTCTTTTCTTTGCATAGGAAGCTCGCTCTCGCGAGTTTGCGGTGAGTTTGAGGCGTTCCTTCAGGTAGACATGAATAGTCCCTGTTGTGTACATGTAGAGTCCGTAATCGAGAACGGACATAGATATGATGTGTGAAGCCTACTCGGACAAGTTGGTCTGGATCGGTGATGTTGCATTGCATAAATGGCCAGAGAAGACTCCGTGCGGATGTTTGTTTTTCGAGTTTTCTACGTGGTAGATTGCAATAGGGATCCTTGGGGATTAACTACAAGGTGCACCCGAAAAACTGGGCAGATGCGTGATTCTGCCAGCATGGTGGCCTGGGAGCCAACTTATACATAACTAGGTTATGTAAAGTGTGTATCAGATTGGGACTCGGGAAAGTTTGACCGGCACATATGGCTTAAATTGTCGTTGCGATATGAGCAACGAGTTAGGAGGAATCGTACCCGCTTTATGTCGTTCGGTCGGAGTCGTTGGCATAGATGGAGGGTCATAGGCGGTCTATGGCTTAAAATGACCTGACCAATGCCGGAAAGACATAATGCTCGCAAGATTGGTCATCCAAGTGGCGGTGGTGAGACCGCAATGTCTATGGCTTAAATTGACTCTACATGGTCCAGTTTACCGAGAATGTGCCCTAAGTGCACGAGGTGTGTGGTCATGCGTGCACACGCCTGTGATGAAGTGTTATTACTTTACTGCTTGGTTATGCTAATAAAGTGCAGGGAAGGAGCGTCGCAGCCCCGAGTTCGGGGGCAGGATCGTTATAATTTGGTCAGCATAGCTGACCGTTGCTTTTGTTTGCCACCATGCGGTGGATTGTTGCTTGCAGGTGCGACGGAGCGGAGCGGTAAATAGCGGGCAAAATCCCATGCTGCTGAGCCGGCCCTCGAAGGCCTAATTTTGAGTGTTTTCTTTTATTCCCATGTATGACCGTCCTGCGTGCTGAGGTTTGGAAAACACTTATATTTGAGTAAACAATTGTAAGGCCATAAGGCCGCTGTACTTGTGTATTGTACTTCATTCATGTTGGTTTGAGTAGTGGACATTCATGTTCGTGCTAGGTTCTTTGTTTTACAACCTTTAAATTACTTCCGCTTGAATGACTCTGTGTAGGATGTTGGTTATTAGTTGGATGATTTTCATTGAGTAACCTTCCGGTCTGTCTGTGGTATATGGCGTCGGGACCCGGCCGGACCTACTGCTATATGCTATGCGACGGATAGAGGTGTTACAATTTGGTATCAGACTTCTAGTTTCAGTCAGGTTTAAATGAATTCTTGGACGAATTCTTTTAAGGGGTGGTGAGCACATGTGTGTGCGTCATCATTATAACATCAAAAGAACACTTGAATGTCCACTTAGGAATGAAAATACACGTGTTTGAGGAACCTGCGCGTTCCTATAATTGCTTCTTGCAATTTTGTTTGGCCGCTTAACAGTGTGTTGTACAACTATAGGTGACCAGAAGTGGTGCATGGCCGTCAGAGCACCCAGTTTCTGAGGCTAGTAGCGCACCAAATGATGCTCCTGCAACACCTACCTTGGCTGAAACTATACGATTGGTTGCTGAAGCAGTGTTTGTCATGATCAATGCGCAGCCTGCAAGGCAAATGTAGCAGCCCGCTCCTACGATGGAGCAGGTACCGCTTCAAAGGGATGAACCGAGAAGAGTGGAGCAGGTAATGGTGGAGCCTTTGGTGCCGAGGAGAGCAACCGAAAGATAGCTCAAACATGTTATGGGATTCAATCCTCTAGTGTTCTCGTGGACGGGAACCTCATCTCAAGTTGAAGACTGGCTCTCCCAAGTGAAGAGAGTCCTGACAGGTACTAAAACGGAGGAGTGACAGATGACCACTATAGCTACGTTCCTGTTGGATGGAGACGCTAGGCTGTAGTGGGAGGGTTTGGAGCTGCATCTCTTGAGAGGAAGGCAACTTACAAACGTCTCGATGGAAGAGTTCTTGAGACTGTTCTTGGCAAGGTACCTCCCTTCGGCGCAGAGGATAGCATTGGAGAATGAGTTCGAGAGGTTGGTGCAAGGAGAGAGTAGCGTGGATGAGTATCTCCACGAGTTTACTCAATTGGGTCGGTATGCTAGCTCCACATTTGCGGATGAGGAGCGCAAGACGAACCGTTTCTTTGAAGGTCTGAGAGATGACTTGAGGCTACTGCTCTCGGGGCCGATGACGCAGGGCTTCTTGACCCTAGTCAACACGGCCTGGTCTTTGGAGAAGGACTTGAAGAATGTGCAAGCAAAGAAAAGATCTGGTGATAAGAAGACGGAGTTTAAAGCGCCGACTACTTCGAAGTATGGATATTGTAGGTTCTACAAGAAGGCTACGACCTCGGGTCCAGCCCCGTCTTCTGGTGCTTCTGGGGCGACTACGGGTCGAACCCCGGGTGCATGTTTTACTTGTGGAAAGTCGGGGCACTTTGCCCGTGACTGCTGGAGCGGACGTCCCAAGTCCGATAGGAAGTCGGGAGCAACATATGAAGAGAAGAGCAAGGCGGTGGAATCAACCGCGTCCCATTATGCTCCGGCTCAACCAAGAGTTTATAATCTTGGGCAACATGAGACCATCAAGCAAGAGGATGTGGTGACAGGTACGATTTAAATTTATAGCAAGTTAATTTTTAAATACTTGTTATGTGCATGTTACCCCCTCACGACTTTGACAAGGAAAGAGCAGAAGTTCGTTTGGACGCCAGAATGCGCGTGGCTTTTGAGGAGTTGAAGTGTCGGCTGACCACGACGCCTGTGCTGAGTTCACCGAGTGGGACCAAAGGTTTTGAGATCTACAGCGATGCTTCAGGCAGTGGGCTGGGTTGTGTGCTACTGCAGCACGAAAGTGTGATAGCGTATGGCTCGAGAGAGCTGAAGGTGCACAAGAGGAATTATCCGGTCCATGACTTGGAGTTAGCGGCCGTGATTTTTGCCTTAAAGCTATGGAGGCACTACTTGTATGTGGTGAAGGTCGATATCTATACCGACCACAAAAGCCTGAAATATTTATTGGATCAAAAGGATCTAAACATGCGGCAGCGTAGATGGATGGAGTTCCGGGGGACTACACATTCAAGATCCATTACGTGTCTTGTAAAGGCAATGCAGTTGCAGACGCGTTGAGATGCAGGGCCCCAGCTTAAACCAATTGGTTGTCAGTCCATGACGAGCGGTTGGTTCGGGAGTTGGAGGCGTTGGAGATCTCTTGCGTAGACAAGCAGTCGAGTGCTGAAGCGATATTGAACTGGACGGAAGTTTAGTATGACCTAGCTGATCGGATTCGGCAGGCTTTGGATGTGGATAGCAGCATGAAGCAGCTCATGACAGAGGCTTTGGATGGGTCAAATTCGCAGTATGAGGTTGTGGATGGATTGCTTTGGAAAGACGGTCGTCTGTGCGTCCCAAATATGGGCACTTTGTGGGTGGAATTGTTGTACGATGCACATCATACCAAGTACACGATTCACCCGGGGAGCACGAAGATGTACCGCGATGTGAAGAAATTATTCTGGTGGTCAGGACTAAAGAAGAATGTGGCACTGTACGTGGCGAAGTGTCAAATATGCGCCTTAGTGAAGGCGGAGTGCCAAAAGCCTGGAGGATTCTTGAAGTCCTTGAATATTCCGGAGTGGAAGTTCGACGACATTATTGTGGACTTTGTGCACTGGTTGCCAAGGTCGCAAAAGGGGAACGACGCCATTTGGGTGGTCTTAGATCGTCTAACTAAGGTGTCGCACTTCATTCCGCATAGGAAGGATTATCCGATTGAGAAATTGGCAAAGTTGTATGTGGACAATATTGTGCGGCTTCATGGTGTGCCACGCAGCATCGTGAGTGACTGAGATGGGTGGTTCACGTCCAATGATTGTAGATTGGTGCAGCAGATGTTGGGGACAAAACTGAGTTTCAGTGCGGCCTTTCATCCGCAGACGGATGGTCAGACTGAGAGAGTCAATAGGACAATGGAAGATATGTTTCGCATATGCATCCTGGACTTTGGGAAGCAGTGGGAAGATCACCTATACTTGGTGGAATTCGCTTACAACAATAACTATCAGGCGAGCATTCAAATGGCGTCCTTCGAGGCCCTTTATGGTAGAAGATGTCACACGTCGTTGTCTTGGTTGGAAACGGGCGAGTCAAAGTTGTACGAGCGAGAAGAGGTGGAAGATGCTACTTCGTTAGTGTGAACCATTCGGGAAAGGTTGTTAATCGCTCAAGATCGTCAGGCTAAGTACTATAATGCCAAGCACATGAACGTGAAGTTCGCTATTGGCGACTGGGTGTACTTGAAGATCAAGTCGTTCAAGGGTGTCTAGCGGGTGAGGCGCTTGAAGAAGCTAAGCCCGAGGTACCTTGAACCGTTTGAGGTTCTAGAGTGGATTGGTGAAGCAGCGTATCGATTGAAGCTATCAATGGAGCTTAGTGGTCTACACGATGTATTATATATATCGGTGCTACGGAAGGCGGTGCAAGAGCCTTCGCATGTGATCGTGGTGGATCAAGTGTCGGTGGATAATGGGTTGATGACGAAGGTCAAGCCCGTTTGAATTGAGGACTCGGAAGTCAAGCGACTACGCAATAAAGAGATCAGGATGGTTAAGGTTCGTTGGGACAACTGTGGTCGGGAGGAGCTCTCGTGGGAGTGAGAGCAGACCATGCTTGAGGAGTACCCGGAGTTATTCCACTCAGGTACCGTTAAAGTTTTGTGTTTATCTTTCCTCTATATAATTTCGGGGATGAAATTCTTTTAAGAGGGAGAGAGTTGTAACGCCCCGAAACTCAAAAGAGCGACGGGAGGCGTTTTGAGCCAAGTTTAAAATTTGGCAGGGGGCACACGGCCTGGGACACGGGCGTGTCCCAGGGGCATGTCCCAGGGGCGTGTCGTGCTCGGGTTAACAATCTGGCCGAGAGGTCGACGAATTTTGGAGTCGACGATCGTCGAGCAGCGAACACGGCCTGAGACACGGGCGTGTCCCAGGCCGTGTCCTTCTTGGGTGGTTGGCCGAGTTGAGTTGGATGAGAAACACGGCCTGGAGCCCAGGCGTGTTCGGGTATGACACAGGCGTGTTATTTGGGACACGGGCGTGTCCAATACCCGTGTCCTTCACGGGTTGGTGTTGGGCCTGTGTCGATGGAGGAACACGTCCCACTACACGGTCGTGTACTGGATGACATGGGCATGTCAATCCGGACATGGGCGTGTCGAGAACCCGTGTTCTTTTCGGGACACGTCGGTTTCGATGACGAATGGGGAACACGACCCTGGACACGGGCGTGTCACAGGCCGTGTTCGGCCCAGATTTTACATTTCAAGCCCGAATCGTGGCCGTCCGTTTCCTTATTTTGGGATCCGACGGCTGGGGGTTGTTCTTGCTGAGATATACCCGGGTTTAAAGCTTTGAAAACCCCATTTCACTGGGGTTATTCTCTTTCTAAAGTTTAGAGAGAGGGGAGAGCAAGGAAGAAGAAAGGAGGCTAGATCCGGTCACCGGCGGAGCTTCGGGGCTCCAAATCGCAAGCCGACTTCGGATCTACGGAGGCGAGAAGATTGTGGTGCTTTTCATCCGCATAGATTTCCATGGCGCCAAGGAAAAAATGCTAGGGTAACGATTCTCATCCTAGGACATGTAAAGTCCTCTTTTTTTGCATAGGAAGCCCGCTCTCGCGAGTTTGCGGTGAGTTTGAGGCGTTCCTTTGGGTAGACATGAATAGTCCCCGTTATGTATATGTAGAGTCTGTAATCGAGAACAGACATAGGCATGATGTGTGAAGCCTACCCAGACAAGTTGGTCTGGATCGGTGATGTTGCATTGCATAAATGGCCGGAGAAGACTCCGTGTGGATGTTTGTTTTTCGGGTTTTCTACGTGGTAGATTGCAACAGAAAGCCTTGGGGATTAACTCCAAGGTGCACCCGGAAAACTGGGCAGATGCGTGATTCTTCCAGCATGGTGGCTTGGGATCCAACTTGTACATAACTGGGTTATGTAAAGTGTGTATCGGATTGGGACTTGGGAAAGTTTGACCCGCGCGTATGGCTTAAATTGTCGTTGTGATGTGAGCAACGGGTTAGGCGGAACCGTACCCGCTCTATGTCGTTCGGTTAGAGCCGTTGGCATAGATGGAAGGTCTTAGGAGGTCTATGGCTTAAATGACGTGACCAATACCGGAAAGACATAATGCTCGCAAGATTGGTCATCCAAGTGGCGGTGGTGAGACCGCAATGTCTATGGCTTAAATTGACGTGACATGGTCCGATTCACCGAGAATGTGCCCTGAGTGCACGGGGTGTGTGGACGTGCGTGCCCACGCCTGTGATGAAGTGTTGTTACTTTATTGCTTGGTTATGCTAATAAAGTGCAGGGAAGGAGCGTCGCCGCCCCGAGTTCGGGGGCGGGATCGTTACAATTTGGTCAGCATAGCTGATCGTTGCTTTTGTTTGCCACCATGCAGTGGATTGTTGCTTGCAGGTGCGGCAGAGGCGAGCGATAAATAGCGGGCAAAAGCCCAAGTTGCTGAGCCGGCCCTCGAAGGCCTAATTTTGGGTGTTTTCTTTTATTCCCATGTATGACCGGCCTGCGTGCCGAGGTTTGGAAAATACTTATATTTGAGTAAATAATTGTAAGGCCATAAGTCCATTGTACTTGTATATTGTACTTCATTCCTGTTGGTTTGAGTAGTGGACATTCATGCTCGTGTTGGGTTCTTTATGTTGCAACATTTAAATTGCTTCCGCTAGAATGACTCTGTATAGGACGTTAGTTATTAGTTTGATGGTTTCCATTGAGTAATCTTCCGGTCTATCTGTGGTATATGGCGTCAGGCCCCGACCGGACCTACTGCTATATGCTATGCGACGGATATGAGGTGTTACATTGTGAGTCTACTAATTAGAAATTGAAATCAGGTCATTCGGAGCATTGTAGCTCCCTGTAGGGCATTTATTGTGGGACTGGTTCTTAGGGTAGGATATTCACTATTTTCTTAATAACTTTTAATTTGCTAATGGTATTGACTTGAAATTTGGTAGTATGTATCTATCATAGATACACCCTCTGTCTAAAAATGGGAATTTTTGGACGCCATTTTCCTACAGTGTTAGGTAAAATGAGATTTTTCATATAAATGGAATATTTTGAATAATAATAATTCTATTAACCCAAAATTTTGGTGAGAGGTTCACTAGGGTGGTATAAGGCCCTGGTAAAACTTTCTGGTCCTTTGGGCCCCTGTAGGTTGGGAATCTCACTTGCAAGTTATCATGTTGTATGTGTGTTTTGAGGCACACTAGCCAAAAGAGGCAAAAAGGGGATTGAGGCCCATCAGAGTTGTGGGATGCCCATGGATCTTGGGAATGGACTTATAATGATGGAATACACCATACAAAGTGGGAGTAGGATTTTTGGGAAAAAAATCCTAGGTATTTGATTTATTTTAATTTTATTCCTTTAATTTAAAATGGCAAGGTTGAGTAACTTGGAGTCGAGAGAGCTAGGAGGTTTTACACAGCAAGAAGCAATGAGGGGGGAGCTGAAAGCTTAGGAGTTGGGATGGAGGCAGCAATGAGGGGTCGTACAGGGCCAAGGAAGAGAGTTTGCCCAAGGAGGGGGAAACCTTTATGGAGGTCAGGGGAGGTTCAACCCCCTGGGATGGAGATAAGGCCAGAGGACACTCTTACCCCCCGCCACAGCAAGCTATGGCAATCAACCGGGATAGAGGTAGAGGGAGAGGGGTGGGAGGAGCAAGAATCAGAAAAAAAATTAGTCGGTGGTGGGTCGAAGAGAGGGGGTGGTGTTGCCAAATTGTGACTTCCATTAGGAGGAGGGTCACGCGACGGCCACCTACCCCGAGTTCTTAGAGATCAGGAGGGAGAGAGACCCAAGGGAGCAATAGCCACCGGTGAGGATAGAGAAGGTAACCGGGGGGAGGAGGAAGAGGACCGGTGTGTGGATAGGGCAGACGTGGGAACTCGAGAACGGATTGGGGTGATCCATGGTGGGTGGGGATCGAGGCCACCCGTAGGGTGACCCTCCACACCATGTACCGTCAGAGTGTAACTTCGACATCCCAAGCCCCACCCCAGAGGAGAAGATCACATTTAGCTCCATTTTAAATTAAGGGAATAAAAATAGGCAAATCAACTTAAAAATTCTAATTCTCTTCCATTAGGGTTATATTGTCATAATACATCTCACGTATTTATTTTGGAATTTTTTGAACTTCTATATATGATTTTTAGCTAAAAGAATGATTATGGACTTTTGGTAATTTTTCTTAAATAATAATTAATATTACTTGGAAAATTATGGGAATTTTACATGATCATTATTTTAGTGTCACAAGGCTTTGAGAATTTTCATAGAATTTTTGGTATCATAATTATGAAGTTTTATTGAATAGTGACAGTTTGGTAATTTGTGAATTTTATTATTACTGGTGGTTAAATTTGTCTATAAAATTATCATTCTCTATAATTGTGTTTTAATTGTCATTTAATATCTTACAAAATTTTATGTGATTTATTTACCTAGTTTTTAAATATTTCCTTGAATTATGTCCTAGAAGTCCTATTTTGGGAAATTCATAATTGCCATGAAATATCATTGAAAAATTATGGAACTTTGTACAGAGCTATTATTCCTCAAAATGATGTTAGTATAATTTTATTTTGCTAATTTGATAACATTAAGGGACACTTCATGTTCAAAATCACATATTACAGTAATTTGGAAAAATTAAAATAAATGTCGATTATTTTAGGAAAATTATAAATCTCTTGATTTAGGTCTAAAATATCATGATAGACATCAAGAAATAATATTAGGACCTTGGATTAAATATTTGGAGAGTTTCTGTTCATACATTCATATGTGCTCATGTGGTCTGAATTTAGCAATTTTGGAGAATTTAGTAATTCGGCAGTTGATACTTTGGAGAGATCACACACTTAGTAACCTTGTGAGTGGATTTGATTAAGGGTAGTATAAATATACTAAGTGACTTGAGAAAGGAAATGATGGGGTTCAACCCATCATAGTTCCTAGTACCTCTGCGAGCCTCTCCCAGGGTAGACCTCAGGAAGTCCAAGGTTAACCATAAATCGCTAAGTAATCTAGAAATTAGATAAGAGTAGTATGATGGAATTAAGGAATATTATAGCGATCTCACTCATGTGTGGATTGGAGTGATATAGGGCTTGTTGGTCCTACGAGCTGGTGGCTCGGGTTGTTGGTCGATATCCAGATGGGTTGGTCCTGCGAGCTGGAGGCTCGGGAGGGTATTGTTATACCTGGTTTGTGCTTATGTGGTGGGTCACTTGGTACTGGTTCAGTCGGCACATCGACGAAAGTACGATGACTCTAGTGCGGAGTATAGACCTTTGGGGAGACCAGTAGCATGTTTATACCGTGGTCTGGAAGATTATGTCCCCTAAGAGCGCACCTGATCATGGAAGACTGGTAGTCGCCAGCAAGAGTACACAAGGGCTTCGTTGTTATGTTCTTAGCATTGAGGTGTACGAGAGGTATAGGCCTGGTAGTGCGTCTGCCTGCCTAAGAGTGGAGACACCTTCTCCACTACCACCGTGAGCCACGAAGGTTGGTACTTGAGAGGTTGGCTACCTACAAAAAGTGAGGATGCATGAAAGGTCTGTGCACATAGTCGTATGTGTAAGTTACATAATCATTGCATTGCATAACATAGCATAACATACGCACTTGCAGATCCTCATCATATAAATTAGTATGTGCTCTTTTATATTATGAGTTACTATTTCTAAAATCGTAACTTATATATTTGTATGGGAATTTATATGAGTTAGGGTACACTTCTGTAATGGTAGTATAGCTGCTTTACTTTACTAGTTTTACTTAGCTCCTCTTACTATACTTTTATACTTTTGTTATTGTTCATATTGATATAGAACTGCTAGACAATTATCTACTTATACCACTATCATCTACTTGTACATTCTGCTATTATTGATCCTCCACTTTCTCCCTCCCACGCGACACCCAGGAGTCGAAGGGGTGAGGCGGGGACGAAGCTAGCGCTGTAACGGTTCGGTCGGGTTCGGTTTGTAAGCAAAATCGCAAACTGAACCACCCCTATGCGGTTCCAAAATTTTGGAACCAAACCAAACCGCTCAAACATTGAAACCGGACCAAACCAAATCGTGGTTTGGTTCGGTTCGGTTTTGGTGGTTTAAATAATGTGATAAAACCTCAGGATTAGAGTTCGGACTAAATGGATTTAAATTTTTACTTAAACTCTAATTAATGATGCATAAACACAATGCAACATTTGGATAGGTGAATTGTCACCATGAGTAGTCTATAGTTTATGTGGATAAGCTCTCTAAAATTTGAGGATAATTTGACAACAATCATTTTTTCCTGGGGCTAGTGTCCATTGGAGATTACATGAGATTCAACAATCCGACTACTGAATCATACCACCAATGGTCTAGTAATGCTAAGAAATGGCAGAGTATTTAGATGTATATTTCAAAATTATATATATATCGCACAAACCTTATTTAAACCATGAAGCGTATAGTTTAACATATGGTTTGATGAAAATATGAAATATAATTAACTGTTGTATGATTAACCGTATATCTTAATGACATTTAATTAATAAATTAAATATTTTTATACACAATGGTTCGGTTCGGTTCGACTCGGTTCGGTTTGCCACACATAACCATAAACCGAACCGAACCGTATGGTTTTTCTAAAATCAAAACCGCAACTGAACCGCGGCCTACTAAAACCGAACCAAACCAAATGGTTTGGTTTGGTTCGGTTCGGTTATGCGGTTCGGTTAGTTTTGGCTTACAGGCCTAGACGAAGCAGCTGAGTTTAGTTTGACTGATGGTAGTTTGACCACATCATTTTAGGGATACGTGGAGACGTCATCGCAGTTCAACCGGGCGAAGCCAGAGATTAAGACACTAGGATCAAAGGAGTCGGAGCCGCGCAGTACCACTACTGCTACCCGACGTCAGGTTGATGATCATATGGTTTAGCTTCCGCATTGTTAATCGAGAGAGAGTGTGATATTCTACGATGTTTATGTATTGGGCATAAGCTCTATTACTCGTACTCTTATTTATTTCATGTGGAACTTTTGTTTGGATATTCATAAATCTATGTTGTGATGTGTGGGCTTGTTTACTTCTTTTCTCGTTAGTTGTGTGAATGATTGTGCTTGTCGGCAGAGTCGCTGTCATGTAGTGACAACGAACTCGTAGTCGGTGTCATTGTAAGGCAATGGTCCAGGGCAAAAATCTCTCCTCGGTCGTGCTCGATTCGGCGGGGAGAGATTTTACACATATAATGTAGAAAACGTTGCTAGTAAAAGAACTCTCATTAGAGACCACCCCTTCATGCTATGATATAAAAGATTATGTCATATCTCTAAGGAAAGAGTATAAAGATTAATTAAGGAAAATATTCTTTCTACTCTAGACTTCAGTGACCTAGAGACAAGTGTGGACTGCTGTAGAGGTAAGATGACCAAGATTAAAAATAAAGGCTCAACTCGTAGTTCAAGCTTATTAGAGGTTATTCATACGGACATCAGTTGTCATTGTTCCACTACTCTTTGTAGGAACACCTATTTTATTACTTTCATTGATGACTATTCTCATTTTGATTATTTGTATTTAATTAAGGAGAAGTCTAAATCTCTTGAAAAGCTTAAGATTTTCAAGACTGAAGTTGAGAAATAAATAGGGAAATTCATCAAAATTGTTAGTTCTGATAGAGGTGGCGAGTATTTTGGTAGACATGATACCTCCGGGAAACATAAAAGTCTGTTTGTTAGATATCTGGAGAGCTGTGGCATTGTTTCTCAGTACTCCATGTTAGGTAGTCCTTAGCAAAATGGTGTTGTTGAAATGTGTAATCGCACCCTTAAGGAAATGATGAGAAGCATGATGAGTAGAACAAATCTTCCTGAATTTTTTATGGGATGAAGTGTAACATCGCATTTCCTTCTAGACCCCTTAACTTAGTTTAGGGTATAACATATGGTGAGTGAATGAGGTTAGGCTATGTTTGACCCAAGGAGTTAGGGTGGATTCAAAGGCCTCGAGTGAACATGACGCCACTCGACGAAGCGTTGAGTGCATCGAGTGAACACAACCCCATTCGACGAAGCATCGAATGCATTGAGTGGACTCAACGCCATGCTCTTTAACTTAGAAGAATTGTTCTGGATCAATAGGCATCAAGTGAACAAGACGTCATTTGACGAAGCGTCGAGTGCGTTGAGTGAACTCAACGTCATGCTCTTTAACTTAGAAAAAATTGTTCTGGATCAACAGGAGTGGAGTGAACACGACGCCATTCGACGAAGCGTCGAGTGCATTGAGTGGACTCAACGCCATGCTCTTTAACTTAAAAGAATTGTTCTGGATAAGCGCTGATGGATAATTTAAACCTGATCTCTTCAAAAAAAAATTTATTTAATACATTGATCGTTTCAAGAAAACCTATTTAAATCAATGATTGGCGGTCAAATACAAGGGTAACACGTGACAAGCAACTTAAACCCTAATTCTTTTTATAAAAAAGGAAGAAACGAAACCTAACTGTTACTCCCATTTCTGTTAAGCCCGTTGTCACCATTGTTAAGCCAGAGGAGTGGGAAATGACTCCTGGAGTTAAGCTTTAGTTGGAGAATCGAGCTTTGGAGCTAACTCGCCAGAACAAGGATCGGCCATGGCGCACAACCACCAAACCCTCCGCCAAGCACGATTAAGGGTTCGTTTCTCCTCCCCTCACTCAGTGCTAGTCTAGTAGATCCACTAGGAGAGATATTGGGCACAAATGAGCTCGATGTCATGAGATATAGAGGGAATATTCCAAGTTTTTATTCTTGCTAGGGTTAGCCGGAGGGGCCGCCTCCGGCAGCCATGTTGCCAGGAATCGCTAGTCAACACCTCAAAGGAGGTGGTGGCGATAATTGTCGGCGGTGGCAGTGGCCTTGGTGACCAGAAATGATAGATCAACATTGCCCAGCTTGGGATGATCTGGGTCGTCGGCTCAGTGTCGAAGACAATGGGATATCGTTGATAAAAGTTAAATTAAATTATAGTGTTATTAATTATTTGATGCAGGCTCACGAGTTGACACCGTACAATCTATGGACTAAGCAGGATTGTCTCTCTACGATCATATTTTACACTTGCACAAATTCCAACGCAGCGCACACGCTAAGCAATTATATCAATTAAATGCTAACGTACAGGTAGCCAAATCGATTAGGATCGAATACAAGGCTATAGACCAATCTTCTTTTCGGCTAGAAGGACTCACCCGGTCCGATCGAGTGATGGTTTTACCAAAAGAGATCTACTAAAATTTGTGATTCGGAAAACGGTAGATCTCTCCCAACAAAAAGAAAATCAAGGGTCGCCAAACCTCTTGAACTTAAATAAAATAAGGATGAACAACAAAATCAATCGAAGAAACCACAATAAAATTAATGTTATCAAGATTCAACGACAAAGTATTTCACCACAAAAATTAATCTAGAGGAAAAAACACACAAGTAGCAAGGTTTCGTTACCCAATCAGAATGAATGATTCTGATTCACTATTTTCTGGATCGTCCTTCAACGGCTTCGCCAGAGTCACGCCGGATGGAGAGAAAAGTCGTCCGCCTTCGTCGCTTCACGCCAGAGTTGGAATCCACAAGGGGGATCTTTACTTTGGCCGAATTTCACCCAAAAGGAAAGAGGTTGGTCGATTATAGTAGGGATGAGGGTGATCGGATTTGTGTAGAGGAATGGTGGCCGGGTTTTGAAAGGGAGGAGGCTAGAGGGTGGAGAAGGAGAGGCCGAGAGAGAGGAAGGGGGAGAGGAGGTCGGCTAGAAGAGGGGGAGAAGACATTGGCCGAATTTTGAAAAGGAGGGGGAAAAAGATCTCAAGGAGGATTTTAGGGATTCAAATTCTTATCATTCATTATTCTATCAAATACTTCATAACCATGGTTATATAGCCTATACCACTACAACTCCTTCATTCAAAATTCAAAATAAAACTATGATGGTTATATGCACCCATCATGAAATAAAAACAATACAAAAATTAAATGCATGAAATTAAACACTCTTGATGATTATAGGCACCCATCTTACATGAAATGAAATAAAATCTTAAAATAAAAATTGCTAAAATAATAATTGATAAAATATAAAATATATAATTATTTAATTTATAATTATATATTTTATTTAATGGCGGCTGCGTTGGCGAAGAAACGTCGGGGTAGAATTTCATCTTCGAGCTTGCGGCAACGATCGTCCCAATCCACGAACTCTCTATGACGGGGATCAACAGCCGCATCAGCATCGTCGCCATCAATCCTCCCTCGCTCAAAAGTACTCATCACCGATGAGTTGGTCTGAAAGTACCCCTGCAGGAGAGCATCATCCAAAAGAGCCACCTTCGATTCAAAAAGCCAAGAGTCATCGGAGGCCGGACGATCATGCCATCGAATCAAGTAGCAGCAAACATCACCATTTGGAGAGGAGAGTACTACATCTTGGAGTATCCTGTCATGCAAAAAGGTGGTCCTGGGAAACATTGGAAAAGCATTAGGCAATAAAGGAGAAAACGTTTCTTCATCAACAATCAACGTACCTGCATTGGAGACCGATGGAGAGAGCGATCCAGAAACAAGCTCACCCCCAACCCATTAGAAAATGTAGTAGAACTAAACGGACAGATAGATAATTCAAGTGGTGGAGAAATATATGACATTAAATCAGAAACATTAAAAATAGGGGAAATATCCCAATCAGTGGATAACTTCAAAAGATATGTGTTTTCTCCTAATTTCTTTAATATCTGAAAAGGTCCAGCTCACTGATTCGCCAACTTTTCTATAGTGCCTGAAGGCATCCGTTCAGGGATGAGACGCACCAAAACTAAATCGCCAATGTTAAAGTGAGACGCTCTTTTATGTAAGTTAGCATAAAATTGATAAGTTGTATATTATGTGGTTTGCGCTTCACTAATGTGCTTATATAAATTATGAGCATGAGAAGCAAAATCTTGTGCGAATTGACTTGACCTACAATATGGAGGTAATGAAATCAGGTCAAATGGCACTGGTGCTTTATATTCGTGCACGATCTCATTCGGCGATAAACTAGCATGTAAGTAGTAAGACGCAACTTGGTTGAGTAATTTTTTAAAAGTGCGCCTAAATATCTTACTATCGTAAGGAGTGAACCCATGTGCTACATGACTTAACCCAAATACAGAGGATAAGGAGGTTAAGTCTGGTGGCACGGGAGCCTTATAATCAAGGATGATGTTAATGGGCTCCAAACTCGCAGTTTTAATTTTATATTTAATATTTTCATGCTTGGCATGAAGATATGCCAAGGAGAATCGCTCATCATAATGGAGTTGGATGCTCCCGGATGTGAAAGGATGTGCGAGCGATACAACTCAAGGGGCCTTTCTATAGTCACTAACGTGTGGAAATAAGGGTCATCAAAATGCGGTGGGTAAATGCGTGTGACTGGGTGTGGTATATAAGTATGTATAGGGGACCCACATCCAGAGGCACAATTGCTAAAGAATCAGAATCAGTCGTAGTCAAAGACAGAACTGTAGTCAGACACGCATAAAAATGAACTGTCAAAGGTGACGCGTAGTCAGATCTACGAGGTGCGGTGAAAATACCAAATACTAATGCGCTCAACTTAGTAATATTCATATGCTGAGACAACGACAATGTAGGAACTAATAAAGTGGGCGTCACAAAAAAACTCAGACTAGGTCTACCAGTTTTACGTCCTAAAAAGTCATCTAAGATAGACAAATAAACAGGGGGAAGGGTCGGTAAAATCAATCACGGGATAAAATCTGAATCAGTATAAATTTCATCCAACAGTGATATCATCAAAGAACTCTCATCCGAGTGTACAACAATAGATTCATCCAAAATTACACACCCCTCAGATGGTAACTCATCCACAATATCAATAGGGAAATCCTCACTCTCAGGCTCCTCAGACAACTCAGATACAATCTCAACGGGTTCGATCGTAGACTCTATCACGATGGGGATCATATCTTGGAGAGGGCAAATAATAGGCAATGGAATACTCTCACGGATTGTACTATCATCATCCCATACATCATCTTCTAAATCACTAGGTATTCCCTCAATTTCAGAATCTTCGGGCACTAACGTACATGTCAGAATACTCTCACCTACGGGGTCATCCTTAGAATCAAGAGATACCATATCTACATATGTGGAGGTGTGTGGTGGTCCTAAGACGGACTTTCCCTTCTGAAACGAGCGAATCTTATTCTTATGAATGTTTTGCTTCTCAATATCCAATGCAACATTAAAAGTGGTGTTTAAGTCGGTGTGACCATAATGCAGTAATTTACCCTTGATGTTGAAGCCAAAAATGACCTTTGTGTAGTTTGGGGACCCTAGAAAGGGGTGACCTCACACCTACTACACCCGAAGGAACGTCACAGACCAAAGATCAAGAAGCTAAAAACAGACCCACGGCTCTAGCGCGGAGGTCCCACCTCACACCCGGAAGGCTGCCTGAGCACTTCCCCTCCCTAGCCAATGCTTGAGCTAGGGTGCCTTGAAGGAAGAAGAGAGAATGAAGAAGTAATGAAGTGATGCCCTCCAAGGCACCCCTAAGGGCCTATTTATAGTTTTCCAAATCCCATGGGCCAAAATGCCCGAAATACCCCTACGCCAAATACACCTTGGGCCAATAGAAAAAAGCCACGCCGGGGGGTAAAGAGGTAATTCCACCCCCGGGGACATAACGGTAAAAGCATAGTCCACAGGAGTCTAGGGGGCGGAGGGCGAACCCTCCACGGACTAGCCTATTGGGGCGAGAAGGCTGGCCGCCCGGTCTCGCCCCGCAGGCTAGCCGCCTGGGGCAAGAGGGCTTGCCGCCCGGTCTCGCCCCGCGGGCTAGCCTCCTGGGGCGAGAGGGCTGGCCACCCGGTCTCGCCCCGCGGGCTAGCCGCCTAGGGCGAGAGGGTCGGCTGCCCCGTCTCGCCCCGCGGGCTAGCTGCCTGGGGCGATAGGGTCGGCTGCCCCGTCTCGCCCCGCAGGCTAGCCGCCTGGGGAGAGAGGGCCGGCTTCCTGGTCTTGCCTCGCGGGCTAGCCGCCAGGGGCGAGAGGGCTGGCTGCCCAGTCTCGCCCCGCGGGCTAGCCGCCTGGGGCGAGAGGGTCGGCTGCCCCATCTCGCCCCGCGGGCTAGCCACCTGGGGCGAGAGGGCCGGCTGCCCCGTCTCGCCCCGCGGGCTAGCCGCCTAGGGCAAGAGGTCCGGCTGCCCTGTCTCGCCCCTGCGGGCTAGCCGCCTGGGGCGAGAGGGCTGGCCGCCCGGTCTCGCCCCTGCGGGCTAGCCGCCTGGGGCGAGAGGGCTGGTCGCCCGGTCTCGCCCCTGCCCAAGGCCAAGGTGTCGGGGGCGGGATCCTGGTCTCCAGCCAGTCCCGCCATCCTATCTCGCACCTCGCAAACCAAGGGGTGCCGGCCATCTTGCCGCACCCGCCCCTCTAAAGGGCCCGGGGGAAGATGTCAATTCTTCCTCCCCCTATTAGCATATTTCCAAGCTAGAGCCAAAATTGGCCACCGAGAGAGCCCATATACCCAAAAAGCTTAAAACTATATAGGGGCGAATACAGGGTTGTACACAATCCCCGCTCTTTTTGATGTTGGCACAAGCTCGGAAAGAAACATCCAACCCAACGTATTCGCTGAGTGTAATTTTCTTACGCGGCACCCCGGGGAGTTAACCTGTCATGCCAGCTGATGGGAGCCTGGGTGACGAGACCCCCTCCGGGTAAAAAATACTTCACCCTCTGGAGGGGTCAACCTGCCATGCCAGCTATGGGAGCCTGGGTGGCGAGACCCCCTCCGGGCAGAAAATACTTCACCCCCTGAAGGGGTCAACCTGACATGCCATCTATGGGAGCTTGGGTGGCGAGACCTCCTCCGGGTAGAAAACACTTCACCCCCTGGAGGGATCAACCTGCCATGCCAGCTATGGGAGCCTGGGTGGCGAGACCTCCTCCGGGGAAAGGACTTGGCTTCCACGAGAGATCAACCATCCCTGTCAGCTAGTGAGAGCCTGACAGCGGAATCATCATCAGAGCAAAGGACTTGGCTTCCGCGAGAGATCAACCTGCCCTGCCAGTTAGGTGAGAGCCTAACAGCGGAATCCACCTCGAGGTGAGACCTACCCCACCCTCCGAGAGATAAACCTGTCCTGCCAGCTAGGTGAGAGTTTGGCAGCGGAATCCATCTCGAGGTGAGACCTACCCCACCCTTCGATAGATCAACCTGCCCTGCCAGCTAGGTGAGATCCTGCTAGCGGAATCCATCTCGAGGTGAGACCTACCCACCCTCCGAGAGATCAACCAGCCCTGCCAGCTAGATGAGAGCCTGACAGCGGAATCCATCTCGAGGTGAGACCTACCCACCCTCCGATAGATCAACCTGTCCTGCCAGCTAGGTGAGAGCCTGACAGCAGAATCCATCTCGAGGTGAGACCTACCCCACCCTCCGAGAGATCAACCTGCCCTGTCAGCTAGGTGAGAGCCTAGCAGCGGAATCCATCTCGACGTGAGACCTACCCCACCCTCCGAGAGATCAACCTGCCCTGCCAGCTAGGTGAGAGCCTGGCAGCGGAATCCATCTCGAGGTGAGACCTACCCAACCCTCCGAGAGATCAACCTGCCCTGCCAGCTAGGTGAGATCCTGGCAGTGGAATCCATCTCGAGGTGAGACCTACCCCACCCTCCGAGAGATCAACCTGCCCTGCCAGCTAGGTGAGAGCCTGGCAGCAGAATCCATCTCGAGGTGAGACCTACCCACCCTCCGAGAGATCAACCTGCCCTGCCAGCTAGGTGAGAGCCTGGCAGCGGAATCCATCTCGAGGAGAGACCTACCCACCCTCCGAGAGATCAACCTCCCCTGCCAACTAGGTGAGAGCCTGATAGCGGAATCCATCTCGAGGTGAGACCTACCCCACCCTCCAAGAGATCAACCTGCCCTGCCAGCTAGGTGAGAGCCTGGCAGCGGAATCCATCTCGAGGTGAGACCTACCCCACCCTCCGAGAGATCAACCTGCCCTGCCAGCTAGGTGAGAGCCTGGCAGCGGAATCCATCTCAAGGTGAGACCTACCCCACCCTCCGAGAGATCAACCTGCCCTGCCAGCTAGGTGAGAGTCTGACAGCTGAATCCATCTCGAGGTGAGACCTACCCCACCCTCCGAGAGATCAACCTGCCCTGCCAGCTAGGTGAGATCCTGGTAGCGGAATCCATCTCGAGGTGAGACCTACCCCACCCTCCGAGAGATCAACCTGCCATGCCAGCTAGGTGAGAGCCTGACAGCCGAATCCATCTCGAGGTGAGACCTACCCCACCCTCCGAGAGATCAACCTGCCCTGCCAGCTAGGTTAGAGCCTGACAGCGGAATCCATCTCGAGGTGAGACCTACCCTACCCTTCGAGAGATCAACCTGCCCTGCCAGCTAGGTGAGAACCTGGCAGCGGAATCCATCTCGAGGTGAGACCTACCCTACCCTCCGAGAGATCAACCTGCCCTACCAGCTAGATGAGAGCCTGGCAGCGGAATCCATCTCGAGGTGAGACCTCTAGGCATCCACGAGAGGTACCACCGACCCTGCCCAGCTAGTGAGAGCCTGGGCAGCGGGACCATCTCGGAGCAAAAGTACTAGGCATCTCAATCAGATCTTACCAAATCCCACATCCTCAGACGGGGAAAAATATGAGTTACATGGTCCCCTGACTTAGCTGGTCAGAGGTAGCACTTGTTACAAGACAAAAAAGGGAAAAACAACTACCGCAAGGCGAGGCACCCTCAGAGGGCCTGGGCATGATGGCCGTCTTCCGCTTCCTTCTCCTCAGACACTTCCGTCTTGCTCAAGCTCTTCATGACCTTATCCATCTCCTCTGCCTTGGCCAACCAAGAGATGGTGTTGACGGTCGTGATGTAGCACTGCCTTGCCATCCTGGAGTCTCCTTTGACTCTGATCTGGATCCCTCCAAAGCTGAACTTGAGGCATTGGTGGAAGGAAGATGGCACGCAACAGAAGGCGCAGATGAGGGGCCTTCCGAAGATGGCGTTGTAGCTGCTTGGAGCATCAACAATGACGAACCTGCAGTTCCTTGAAGCCCCTCCCAACTTTACTTGGAGTCCGACTCCACCTTCCACTTCCTTCCTCTCCCCTGAAAATCCAAACAGGGGTCCGTCCGAGGCCAACACCCTCCTTGGCTCTACCTTCATCTCGTCAAACGCCTTCTTGAAAACGACGTTGACGGAGCTCCCGTTGTCAACCAAGATTCGGGAGACGGTGTAGCCCTCGATGGCCGTCTGGATGACCAGCGCATCGCAAAACAGATCCTCATGATCCGTCAGGTCCTTCACCGAGAAGGTGATCTTCCCCTCTTGGGGCGGTGTCTGGGAGGTTGAGGCGACGCTCCTTCGGTACATAACATGGAGGCTTGCCTTCCGAGTGGCCTCAACCCCCACTCCACCGTGGATCACTGCTATACTGCCTAGGGGTCTGACATCGACCCGGTCCTCAACCACATCATCTCCCCCTTCTCTGGGCAGAACCTCTTCAACCCGCACTGGTGGCTGTGGCTGGGCAGGGCCTCTCGCCCCCCCTCACCTCCAGGAACTCGGGGCAGGTAGTTGTGGCGTGCCCCTCCACCTGGTGGAAGTCACAGTACGACAACTCTACCCTGACCCTTCTCCTTCCTTGGCGGTTCCTCCTCTCCCTTCGACCAATCTACATTGCTTGTTGTGGTGGGGGTAGGATCTGTCTAGGGGCTTGCCTCTGGAAGGTGAACCTCCCTTGGCTCCCATGGAAGTTTCCCCTATCTTGGGCGTAACCTCTTCCCGGACCCTGAACGGGTCCTCCCTGCTGCCTCCAACCTGGTTCCGGACCCTCCTGAGCTCTCCGCTCCTCTCTCCTTCTTCCTTCCTGAGGTCTCGAGCCATCTTGCTCCTTTGCCTCCATCTTTGTTAGCTTTGCCAACTTCTTGACAAATGCCGGGTTGGTCGCCTCCATGGCAATCTCCTCTGCCGCCCTTTCCATCAGCTACTCGAAGGAAAGGGGGGCCTTCCGGGTCAAGCTCATCTTGAAGAAGCCCTCCTTCAGCCCAATGGTGAAGGCCATCTGGAGAGCATACCCTGGCATCTCCTGGACCTCCAGGATCTCCTCTTGGAACCTGTCTGCATAACGGGCCAGCGACTACTCGGCCCCCTGCCTTATTAGGAAGATGTACTTGGGACTCCTCTTTCGCTTCTTGGAGGTGGAGAAGCGAAACTGAAAGCTCCGGCTCAAGTCCTTGAACCCATAGATCGACCTCGGAGGGAGTTGATGGAACCAGTCCCTTGCCTTCTCTTTCAATGTGATCGCAAAGAGACGACACTTGAAGGCGTCCGTCATCGGCCTGATGGAGATGGCATACTCGAACAACTGCAGATGCTGGACGGGGTCATCCTTCCCGGTATAGTAAGCCATGTCTGGCTCTCTGAACCCCTTGGGAATGGGAGCTGAGATGTTCAGCTCGCTGAAGGGTGACCCCCTAAGGGGTGGTCTCGCCACTTCTACTCGCGCAGCCTCCTCGCCTGGGAGGTTGGCACTCGCGGGGCTGGAGAACAACTCCCGGCCGGTGAGGTCTTGCTCGACCCCTTTCTCCCATCCTCTCCTTCCCTGGCCTTCTTCCTGGTGCACTTCATTCTCCCCCCGCTGGGGTCATCTCGTCGAAAGGGGGGAGCTAGCTCCTGGGGGTTGGGGTGGAGCTGCCACCCTGAGGAGCAATGCTTCGCAGCATCTCCATGATGCCTTGGATGGAGGCCATGAACTCTTGCCTCCCCATAAAGGGTCCTGGGTTGGGGAGCTCGCCGAGATCATCACTACCGCCCTGACCTCCAGTCATGACACTCTCCCGAGATCTTCTGTGATGGTCACTCTTCACGCTCACCGCACCAAAGTGTTGAAGCCAAAAATGACCTCTGTGGAGTTCGGGGTCCCTAGAAAGGGGTGACCTCACACCTACTACAGTCGGAGGAACGTCACGGACCAAAGATCAAGAAGCTAGAAACAGACCCTCGGCTCTAACGCGGAGGTCCCACCTCACACCCGGAAGGCTACCTGAGCACTTCCCCTCCCTAGCCAATGCTTGAGCAAGGGTGCCTTGAAGGAAGAAGAGAGAATGAAGACGCGATGAAGTGATGCCCTCCAAGGCACTCCTAAGGGCCTATTTATAGTTTTTCAAATCTCATGGGCCAAAATGCCTGAAATACCCCTATGCCAAATACACCTTGGGCCAATAGAAAACAGCCACGCCGGGGGGTAAAGAGGTAATTCCACCCCCGGAGGACACAACGGTAAAAGCATGGTCCACAGGGGTCTAGGGGCGGTGGGCGAACCCTCCACGGACTAGCCTCTTGGGGCGAGAAGGCTGCCCGCCCGATCTCGCCCCGCGGGCTAGCCGCCTGGGGCGAGAGGGCTTGCCGCCCGGTCTTGCCCCGTGAGCTAGCCGCCTGGGGCGAGAGGGCTGGCCGCCCGGTCTCGCCCCGCGGGCTAGCCGCCTGGGGCAAGAGGGTCGGCTGCCCCGTCTCGCCCCGCTGGCTAGCCGCCTAGGGCGAGAGGGCTGGCCGCCCGGTCTCGCCCCGCAGGCTAGCCGCCTGGGGCGAGAGGGCCGGCTGCCCCGTCTCGCCCGGCGGGCTAGCCGCCTGGGGCGAGAGGGCCGACTGCCCCATCTCGCCTCGCGGGCTAGCCGCCTGGGGCGAGAGGGCCGGCTGCCCCATCTCGCCCCGCGGGCTAGCCGCCTGGGGCGAGAGGGATGGCCCTCCGGTCTTGCCCCGCAGGCTAGCCGCTTGGGGCGAGAGGGTCGGCTGCCCCGTCTCGCCCCGCGGGCTAGCCGTCTGGGGCGAGAGGGTCGGCTGCCCCATCTCGCCCCGCGGGCTAGCCGCCTGGGGCGAGATGGTCGGCTGCCCCGTCTCGCCCTGCGGGCTAGCCACTTGGGGCGAGAGGGCTGGCCGCTCGGTCTCGCCCCTGCGGGCTAGCTGCCTGGGGCGAGAGGGCTGGCCGCTCGGTCTCGCCCCTGAGGGCTAGCCGCCTGGGGTGAGAGGGCTGGCCGCCCAGTCTCGCCCATGCGGGCTAGCCGCCTGGGGCGAGAGGGCTGGTCGCCCGGTCTCGCCCCTGCCCAAGGCCAGGGTGTCGGGGGCGGGATCCTGCTCTCTAGCCAGTCCCGTCATCCTATCTCGCACCTAGCAAGCCAGGGGGTGTTGACCATCTTGCCGCACCCGCCCCTCTAAAGGGCCCGGGGGAAGATGCCAATTATTCCTCCCCCTACTAGTATATTTCCAAGCTAGAGCCAAAATTGGCCACCGAGAGTGCACATATGCCCAAAAAGCTTAAAACTATAAAGGGGCGAATACGGGGTTGTACACTTGATGTCAGGGTTTAACCCCTTACAAAACCTAGAGAGGGTGATCTCTGGCATCTCCTTCACACCACACCTAACCATCATATCCTTAAGAAGACTCATATACTCATAGACCGACTTATTCCCATGTTTAATGGTAGTCAAATCATCAAACATCTACGTTCGATGGTACTTAGGGACGTACTGGTCTGTCAGCATATCCTTCATGACTACCCAACCAATGAGTAATTCACCATTCTCGCCTCTCAGACGTCATTCCTCATTCAACTAGAATATCTTAGCTTTACCTAACAACTTCATTCTAGCCACTCGCACCTTATCAGTGTTAGTCAGATTGTACCACTCAAAGTAGCACTCTATTTCCATAGCCCAGTCTAGGAAAACTTGGGGTTCTCCCAATCCATCGTATGATGGGGGTTTGACCCGGACGGCCCTAGTAATATCAAACTCGTACGGTGCTCGCGGAACTTGTTCATTATTATTGTTAAGCTTAGGGTTATTATTTCCTTTTGCACGTTGGTTGTCGGGTTGATTACGGGGAGCCGCAAGATTTAATCTCAGATCGTGAAGCGTCTCCCTAAGAGCTGTCATTTGTTCAGTGAAATCTTGGCGGAGTCCCTCAATCGTTGTGAGACCGTGACCCGCATCTTGTTCGTCTGCCATATGGGAAGAAGACGGGGAATACTCCGTACCTAATCGAGTGCGCATGCAATGGGCAATACTTCTGATCCACCAAAATATTTGAAAGACCGAATTGTTCCCACCTACTACTAGGGTAGAAAGAATATATTTTTTTTATTTTCTTACTGAAAATAATAAAGAGATTGTTAAAAAAAATTTGATCTTTTGCAGAAAAATAAAAAATTTTGACCGCTATTGGCAGACCCGGAAAAAAAATTTATATAATTTTGACAAAACGAAGACAAGTGCGTGTCGACGAACGAGGCAAGAGGAGGAGAGTGTCAATTAGGAAATTGGTGTGAACCTCCCTCTGATACCAAATTGATGCAGGCTCACACATTGACATCGTACAATCTATGGACTAAGCATGATTGTCTCTCTACGATCAAATTTTACACTCGCACAAATTCTAATGCAGCGCACACGCTAAGCAATTATATCAATTAAATGTTAACGTACAGGTAGCCAAACCGATTAGGATTGAATAAAAGGCTATAGACCAATCTTCTTTCCGGCTAAAAGGACCCACCTGGTCCGATCAAACAATGGTTGTACCAAAAGAGATCTAACAAAATTTGTGATTCAGAAAACGGTAGATCTCTCCCAACAAAAAGAAAACGGAGGGTCGCCAAACCTCTCGAACTTAAATAAATAAGGATGAACAACCAAATCAATCGAAGAAACCATGATAAAATTAATGTTATCAAGATTCAACGACAAAGTATTTCACCACAAAAATTAATCTAGAGGGAAAAACACACAAGTAGCAAGGTTTCGTTACCCAATCGGAATGAATGATTCCGATTCACTATTTTTTGGATCGTCCTTCAACGGCTCCGCCGGAGTCACGCCAGATGGAGAGAAAACTTGTCTGCATTCGTAGCTTCACACCGGAGTTGGAATCCACAAGGGGGGATCTTTACCTTGGCCGAATTTCACCCAAAAGGAAAGAGGTTGGTTGGTTTTGGTAGGGATGAGGGTGGTCAGATTTGTGCAGAGGAATGGTGGCCGAGTTTTGAAAGGGAGGAGGCTAGAGGGTGGATGAGGAGAGGCCGAGAGAGAGGAAGGGGGAGAGGAGGTCAGCAAGAAGAGGGGGAGAAGATCTTGGTCGAATTTTGAAAAGGATGGGGAAAAAGATCTCAAGGAGGATTTTAGGGATTCAAATTCTTATCATTCATTATTCTATAAAATACTTCATAACCATGGCTATATATAGCTTACACCACTACATCTCCTTCGTTCAAAATTCAAAATGAAACTATGATGGTTATATGCACCCATCATGAAATAAAAACAATACAAAAATTAAATGCATGAAATTAATCACTCTTGATGGTTATTGACACCCATCATACATGAAATGAAGTAAAAACTTAAAATAAAAATTGCTAAAATAATAATTGATATAATATAAAATATATAATTATTTAATTTATAATTATATATTTTATTTAATGGCGGCGACGTTGGCGAAGAAATGTTGAGGTAGAATTTCATCTTCGAGCTTGCAGCAACGATAGTCCCAATTCACGAACTCTCTATGACGAGGATCAACGGCCGCATTAGCATCGTCGCCATCATTATTTATATCTCATTTATTACAGTATTTTGCATATTCATTTTAGGCCCCTTAGTAGCAAATTCAGAAATTGTCACCAATATGAAACTTGTAGATCTATGTCTTACCTTTAATTTGACGCCCTGAGCTTGTAATTTGGAGCAGTATCTCCTTGTAGGGCCATCTTCTAGGATCGCTCTTACACTAGGGCAGAACTTCAAATGGATGCCTAGACTAAACTATAAGTCCACATGCTGTGAAATTTAGGTCATATATGTGTCTATACCATACTTAGAGATGTCCAAATATCAGAATTTTTGGAAAATAATTTCCTATAGTTTTAATAAAAATATAAATTATTAAATAAATTGGATTTAGGGAGATTCCCAATTCCAAATGCCCACAAAATTGGGTGGAATGGCTCTAAGGTCATCCTCGGGCTTTGGTAAAAATTTGGAGCCATTTGGATCTCTGTATGTTAAAGGATCCAACATGAATGGTGAAGGTAGAGTTGTAAATGATGTGTAAATGGTAAAATGAGAATTTAGCTCATTTGGCCCAATGTATATCCATGAAATTTTGGACAGAGACTTATGGAGGTAAAATACTCTTTTCATGAGAAAATTGGGATTTTTGGAATAAAAAATCCCATAAGTTGGAATTATTTCAAAATGATCACATTTAGGTGTTAAAATAAAAAATAGGGCTACTGAACTTAGAAAATTCCAAATTGTTGATCGAAGTCCTAATAGGTCATTCAATTCTTTGGAAAAATTTATGAGCATTTTTTAGAATTATTCCATGTATAAATAGTGTAATTACATTTTTTACTCTTATGGGTCTTTGATCAAAAACATGGGTAGTGTTTCATAGAAAATTATGAGAAAATGTCTAGGCCCTTATTTATGCAATATGAATCCCTGTAAATTTTATTAAGATTTTTGGATGATTATTTATGGTGAATACTATAATAGAGGTATTTTTGTAATTATGTTAGCATGTGGATATCTTAGGTCAAATCACTGACTAAGAGTATTAAAATCCGTTTTGACAATTATCTTGTTAATATTATTGAGTAGAAATTTTTCCTGAATTTTTACATGATTATTTTTAGTACTTCATTTGAAAAAGGAAGATAATGAGATTTTAATCATAAATGGAAAATAATGATCAATCAAGTTGTAAAATTAGGATTTTTAGTGAACAAATATTTTTAACCTAGATGAACTTCAAATAATTTATTTAGACCTAATGCACCACTGGTTAGAGTAGTTCATGTTCAAAGTCACCTATGTCACTTAATTAATTAATTTAAATTACGGTCCAAAATAATTAGAAAAATGATGAAATTATGAATGATCAATATTATACATATGACAAATTCTTGATAAAAATTTGGAGGCCTTTGGCCCAAGAAATTAGAAGTCATCTCATATGAGTTAGAATTAGGTCATGGGTTGCGCTTAGTAAAAAGTGACCTATAACACTAGGACCCACAGGGAAATGATAGGTGGTTGGATTGAGAGATGAATTGGGAAGTTGAAACCTTTGTTTGTATCACAAGTATGTCACTACATAGTAACGAGTGTTAGAGTGCAAGTCACAAGGAGAACAACTATAATGGGGTCCGGCGAAAGATCGTCGCTCTCCCAATCAGTACCTTAAGTCATTAGGTTTACTCAAGAGTAATAATGAGCTTGGTGTATTAGTAAAGGGTAGACACTAATAAAAGTAAGTGTCCTTGAGAAATGGAGTTTTAGGCTTCAGCCCATCGTAGTTCCTAGTGCCCTTGAGAGCCCTTCACCGGGCATGCCCTGGGCAGTCCAAGGATTAACCCTAAACTGTTATGTATAATAAGAATTAGACAAGAGTAGTCTAATAGGTTAAGGGAACGATGTGACAAACTCACCTGTATAGGGTGGGAGGGATTCAGGACGGGTTTAGTGTTGGGGCTCACAGAGAGGCAAAATGATGAGCCACAAGAGGGGTGAAGGACGTTATTGTCCTAATTTTAGACAGAAGCAGAGGCCTCCCGCAGTACTAGCTCCTCCACGACTACAGACCCATGACCCAATGAGACAGGATGATCGTGGCCACCAACCAGTGATTTGTTATAGGTGTCAACAGCTGGGGCACGTTATTGCTGACTTCCCTTGGCAGTTTCATCCTCCTCCTCCTCCTCCTCCTTCTCCTCCACCTCTAGCAGCCCCTCCAGCACAGTAGGGCTGAGGCCGATGTCGAGGACATTATGGTAGAGGTCGAGGATAGGAGCAGATGTATGCTTTGGACCTCGCCGAGCCGAGGAACCCCGAGGAAGTTATTACAGGTACTTAAATTTATTGCAAGTAAAATTTTCAACATCTGTACCTTACGACCACTAGAACAACCACATACCTTAACTTAAAACCCAAATATCATGTATAGTTTTTATTAACGGCAAGTCCGCTCATACCTTGTTCGATACGGGTGTTTCGCACTTGTTCGTATTTGAAGCCTTATTGGAAGGACTAGCAGGCGTAGACTGATTGACCGGCGTGACCAGGAGGGTGCATCTACTAGATGGATCAGATTCATCTATCAAGTGCAACACGGAGGCAGAGATTAGAGGAAAGGCATTCAAAGCGTCAATGATGATTTTGAGAATGTCGGACTTCGATTTGATCCTGGGCATGACTTGGTTACATTGGAACCACACCCGGATCGATTGCCCGTCAAGGAGGTTCACCTTACAACATGGGGATACCGACATCATCATCAAAGGTATTAGACATATTTCCCATACTCTATTATCATCAGTGCAGGCTGTCAAAGCCCATGTGTAGGGAGATGAGGTGTACATGATCTGTTTCGAGATGGTGGAGACGGATGTCTCCATTGCTGATATTCCGGTAGTTCAGGATTTCTCCAATGTATTCCCGGAGAAATTGGCCGGATTACCTCTGACTAGAGACATGGATTTCCAGATCCAGTTGGTGCCAAGAGTGAAGCCTGTGTCTCGGGCACCTTACCAGATGGCACCCAAGGAGCTAGCAGAGTTCCAGACTCAATTACAGGAGCTGGTGGAGTCGGGTTTTGTTCGACCAAGTTCATCATCATGGGGAGCACTGATGCTGTTTTTGAAGAAGAAGGTGGATCTTTACGGCTCTGCATCGACTACCAGGAGCTGAACCGGTTGTTGGTGTGGAATACATATCTACTGCCTTGGATTGACGAGCAATTTGACCAGCTATAGAGAGCCTTCTGGTTTTCCAAGCTCGACTTGAGGTCAGGATACTACCAGCTGCGCATTCAAGAGGAGGATATACTGAAGATGTCCTTCAGTTCTCGGTACGGACTATACGAGTTCACGGTAATGCCCTTCGTGCTCACAAATGCACCTTCCGCATATATGAATACGATGAAACGTGTGTTCAAACCATACTTGGATATATTCATCATAGTCTTCATTGACGATATATTGATCTATTCCCGGACGAAGGAGGAGCACACCCAGCATCTAGCTCTAGTGTTGGGCAAACTAAGAGAGCATCAGATGTACACGAAGTTCTCCAAGTGCCAGTTCTGGCTACAGGAGGTAGCATTTCTGGGGCATACCATCAGTGGAGCTGGGTTGGCTGTGGACCCGACAGAGGTGCAGGCAATTAGAGATTGGTCGCGGCCCAAGTCAGCTTCAGACATCCGTAGTTTCTTGGGACTAGTATGATACTATCGCAAGTTCGTGGAGGGATTCTCGAGGATAGCACTCCCCCTCTCATCCTTGACGGAGAAGGATACAATTTTTATTTGGACCGAGAAGTGCAAGACAGCGTTTCAGGAGTTGAAGGACAGGCTCACCTCCTCCCCCATTCTTGCACTTCCATCTGAGAATGAAGGGTTTCACATTTATAAAGACGCATCATATCAGGGGATGTCTGCAGTCCTGATGCAACATGGACACACTACAGAAAAATGAACAAAAATTTAATGACAAAATTTATTTCATCACTAAAGACACATTTATAGTGATGAAGTATACGTTTTGTCTTTAGTAAACATTTAGTCACTAAAGACATATTTTTGGTGACAAAATAATAGTTTGGTCACTAAAGACCCAACTTTAGTGACAAGATATATTTCATCATTAAAGACATATCTTTTGAGACGAAGTCAAAGTTTAGTCACTAAAGATAAATATTTAGTGATTAAGAAAAATTTAGTCACTGTAAAGACATTTTTTAGTGATGAAGAAAATGCTTAGTCACTAAAAACATATTTTAATGACAAAGTAAAAAAATTTAGTCACTACAAAAAATTTTTAATAAAATAATATATTTGTAACGAAGTAACAAAATTTAAGTCACTAAAATAGTATTTAGTGACGAATCTTTTGTAAGAAAATATATTCCGATGGTAAAAGTATACTTTTTTGACAGAATTAAAATTTGATCATTAAATAATGATTTTTATTTAATTAGTGAGTGAAATAAATATTAATCATTGAAAATATTTGTTAGTGACAAAAATTTTTTTGGCACTAAAAGTTATTATTTAGTGATCAAAACAAACTTTATCACAATAAATTATTATTTTGAGATAAAATATTTTTGTCACTAAATGTTTCTAGTTAGTGACCAAAATTATTTGGTCACAAATATCTATACAAGAAAATAATTTAATGACATGAAATATTTGTTACTAATAGAAACTATTTGATTTATTTTCACTAATAAACAAAAATTTAATCATACCTACTAAATAAAAAACATTCCCGTACAACCCCGTATTCGCCCCTTATTCAGTTTTTAAGCTTTTTGGAGATTTCGAACTCTCAGTGGCCAATTTTGGTTATGGCTTGGAAACATACTAGTAGGGGGAGGAAAAATCCACCTCCCCCCAGTGGCCCTCTTTTGGGGGGGCGGGTGCGAAAAGTTGGCCGGCACCCGCCCCGTCCCGGTAGGTGCTTAGCGGCCTGGCGGGGCGAGACCGGCCGGGGTCCGGGGTCTCGCCCTGCCCCCTTTCTACTTGGCGGCCTGGCGGGGCGAGACCGGCCGGGGGCCGGGGTCTTGCCCTGCCTCCCTTCTGCTTGGCGGCCTGGCGGGGCGAGACCGGTCGGTGGCCGGGGTCTCGCCCTGCCTCCCTTCTGCTTGGCGGCCTGGCGGGGCGAGACCGGCCGGGGGCCGGGGTCTCGCCCTGCCTCCCTTCTGCTTGGCGGTCTGGCGGGGCGAGACCGGCCGGGGGTCGGGGTCTCGCCCTGCCTCCC
This sequence comes from Platanthera guangdongensis, assembly GCA_039583875.1. NCBI lineage: Eukaryota > Viridiplantae > Streptophyta > Magnoliopsida > Asparagales > Orchidaceae > Platanthera > Platanthera guangdongensis. The sequence continues at coordinate 208,287,518 of CM077163.1, read as the reverse complement.
TTCTGCTTGGCGGCCTGGCGGAGCGAGACCGGCCGGGGGCCGGGGTCTCGCCCCTGCCCCTTCTCGCCTGGCGGCCTGGCGGGGCGAGACCGGCCAGAGGCCGCGGTCTCGCCCTTGCCCCCCTGCTTTTACCGTCTTGCCCTCGGGGGGAATTACCCGTTTACCCCCCGGTGTGGCTATTTCCTATTGGCCCGGAACTTTTTAGCCCTGGGGGCATTTCAGTCATTTTGGTCCATGGGTTTTGGAAAACTATAAATAGACCCCCTTGGGTGCCTTTGAAGAAGATCCTCCTTTTAGCTTCCTCCTCCCTTAGCTTCTTCTTGGTAGAGTAGAGAGAGCTCCTCCAAGGCACCTTAGCTCAGGCATTGGCTAGGGAGGGGAAGTGCTCAGGTAGCCTTCCGGGTGTGAGGTGGGACCTCCGCGCTAGAACCGAGGGTCTGTTCCTAGCTTCTTGATCCTTCGGTCCGTGACGTTCTCTTGAGTGTAGTAGGTGTGAGGTCACCCCTTTCTAGGGACCCTGAACTCCACAGAGGTCATTTTTGGCTTCAACAAGCGTGAGCGGCTAAAAACAGGGCTGAAACAGGGGTCCAAATATCCAAAATCTGGAGCAAAATTTGAAGCAACATTGTAGAATCGCTGATGACTGTTGGTATCCAAAAATCTGTAGCTAAATACCCTAAATCTGGGTGGGAAAGTAGTTCTTGATAGCCGGTGAGGCAGCGGCGGTGGTTGATCTTTTGTAGCCACCACTGAAGTTGAGGACGAAGAATATTGTTGTTGTCGGGACCGAACAATGAGAACTAGAATGTCCTCCTGGATCAAAAACAAGAATAATTGAAGAGGTTGGTATTGGCTTGACCATCCCTTCATCCAGTAGTTCTTGCTCATGTGATTGTCTTGACAACGATGGCAAAAATTTGTTCACCGCAAGATAATTTCGGTGCATCATGGTATCTTGGTCGAGGAAATAGTGATGAGGAACGCCAAGAAAAGTGGAAAATTTATTGAGCTTTACCGGGACAATTTCGATGTTGTCAGAGAAAGAGTGCTCTGCTAAAGAAAATTTATTGAGCTCTTCCGGGACAATTTCGATGTTGTTCTTCATCATAAGCGTGGTGGATGGCAACATTGGATTCGTAATTGCAATTACACTAGTTAAGTCATTGCCCCCAATTTGCTCTTGTTCAAAGTTTGACGTTGTCATGGATGGTGAAGATGCGTTCATTCTGTCGGAGCTATCCTTGTCCAAGGTTTCACAACATATTGCTCTTCAAAAGCATCCTCATAATTGTCCTTGAATGTCGAGATGAAAGTCGGCACGATGGTAGAAGGACCATATTCCTTAACTATGACATCAACAAACAATGGAAAAGTCAAAGCTGGATGAGTGCGTAATGTCGCCCGATACCAGATAGACGTTGGTCTATCTAAGTGTAGAGCTGCATGGATCATGAAATCTGCGGACTGCGGGGCGGATGTTGTTGTGCAAAAAATAAAACTCTAATTTGTAAGGCTAATCTACGGGATCCTCGTCAGAAAAACGCGGACAAGAATCATGTCTTGCTTGTAACTTACTTTCCAAGCGCTGTTGGAAAGTATCAAAACAACGTAATATATTCTGCTTGCAGACTTCAATAGCAGCAAATAAATTTTTTTTCATTGTAAAAATGAAAATACCCCTTTGAAATGAATTTTTGGTTTCCCTATAGAAAATCCTCTTATGCTCTCCTTTTTTTTCTTTTTTAGGAGCTGTCATGGCATATGTGCAGAAGCCTGAATCAAGAATCAAGGATATAAAACTTCGTGGAAATTTGCCGGTGGTGGGAGATGTTTGTTTCTCCGGCATCGGTGATCAAAAACTGGAGATGTTTTCCACGGAGGATGTCAAGGTGATGAATATGCTGATCGAGTAGCAACCACAGCTAACGGGAGTCCTGATGAGGTCCTCCTTTCTTGAATGTGTAACCCGTGGAAGAGCATGAGCAAGAGACATTCGGCGCAGCGGTGTTGGCGGCGGAAGGCGGTGCAGCGGTGGTGTTTGATCTTATGTAAAACAGGATGGCCCTGTTTCTTACAACAGGCCGGCGGAAGTGGAAGAGGCCGGCGGTGGGCGATGCAGAACAAGAAATGCACAATCTGCCCCTTGATAATATGTCTGTTCCTGGGTTGTTCTTGATGACATGTGAATTCTGGATATGTTGGCAGAGGACTGAAAATGTGGACGAAGCTGGCGGAGGACTGAGGTTTGTAGAAAATCGGGGTGCCGAGAAGAGAGATTCGAACGAAAATCGAAAAAAAAACACAACACAAACACAAAGATATACACAGGTTCACCCAAAACCGGGCTACGTCCTCTCTCCCCTTCTCCCCTTCCTTCTTGTATTCACCAAGCAAAATATAGATTACAAAGTTACAAGGATCAAATCGATCCTACCTCGCACCTCTCTATCTGGACAAGAAACGAAAGGAGCACCGCCGCCGGAAAAACACATCTCTAAGGGATCTCCAAAAGGCGCTTCCAAAACTCCTCAGCCGAAACCCGGTGTGAGAAGTTTTGGAAGCAATGGTCTAGGGGAAGTGTTCTGACGTCTCTAAGCTCACGTGGGCTAACCCGGTGTGAGAAACAAGAGAGCCGGAAGTATTCCCCAACTCCAACAAGGTTGTCGTCGACGGTAGAATGAGGTTCCCAAGGATAGATGTTCGTCGGTGTACTGATCTTGATCACTGGTGTGGGAGGGCAGTTCTTGATCGATGGAGATGTTTTTCGGCGTTCTCTCAACGAGAGCACCAAATGCAACTATCCTTGATCGTCAATGATTCACCGGTAATCGTCGTCGTTAGTGGTAGATAAAATAAACCTAAAAGAAGTCCATGAGGGAGGCGGCAAGGGGGTAGAGAAGGAGAAGAAGAATGGTCTAGGGGATGACCAGACAAGTATGAGAGGAATGGGAAAGATAAAGAGAGGAAACAGTAAAACCTTTATTCATTTTCCATAATCTCTATTACATCCATATAGGTATATTTATAGCTCATGCTCTAAGCATTACAATCAAGAACACCTGTCACAATCCTATTTCATCTAATATATCAGACTCGTTATACACACAATTCAATTTTTGATTCACTGTCTCCGAATTATCTCACCCACCTGCTCCCTCTTTTTAACGGAAAAGTCGCACCTTGCTGCAAATCGATGTCGTCATACTCTGTCCTGGTTATTTCTTGCCTTACTCCTTACAATCCATCACGCTCTCATAGTCTCATTCCTTCCTGATCCTAGGGCATCTTCGATAGTTGACACCAACGCCAACATTTGAATTCACCATCTTGATGCTGGTAATTTTGTTTATTAGCAGTATTAGTACTTCAAATTTAAACCATTTCCAGCGTATCATATACCCATTTAATAAATTTCTAGGTTATATGCTCGCCAACATTTGTCTCTTCATTGATATGGTAAATATGTTTCCTTAGTTAAGATTCATGGATTCATTAATAAATTTGTTTGTTTTTTTAATTATTCTGTTGTTCTGTATTGAAAGAACAGTTTGAATGTGACAAGAAAAGTACATCCCACCAATAACTATGCCTTTTAAATTTAAAAGAAAGATAGATTAGTTAACTCTGATTCTTGTTGTAGTTCATAAGCTTGTGAACATGCTTATTAGCTGACCTGACTTTTTCATTTTCTACATATCTCATAGAATAACAAGTTGAAGACATTTTGATAGTAATTGTTCTCGCAGGAAGTGAGTGTCTCGCAAAAAAGTGGCTCAATTAGTGATGATTTGAAGGAAATTCAGGTAATATTTTACTTGTTTAAGTTCTTAATTTTTTTCCTTGTGCTAAATTAATTTTTTATATTCATTTTCTTACTAGCTTGAGGCGATCAAAATTAAAGGAGCATAACATCTTAAGTGCTGTGATACTTTCAATTGCCAAGTAGGATCATGTACCCTATAAAAATTTGTATTGAGTTTAATAAATGTTCTCTCTATTGTTTTGTATTGAGAGGCTTGCGCTATCTCTCACCCTCTTCTTGCTTAACTAATAAAATAATATATGTTGGACAATTTTTTCGTGCGATGAGTAATTTTTTTGTGTTTGAATGTTTAATATTGAATTCTAAATAATATAAAATGAAATAATCTATGATATTTGGTGAGAAATTGAACAAAATTAATTAAAAAATTGTCACTATTATGTCGTCTTCGACGTGACTAGATATTTTGTCACTAAAATACATCATTTTATTGATCGAATTGATTTGATCACTAAAACAACTTTTAAGTGACTGAATTAATTTGGTCACTAAAATTTATTTTAGTGACCAAATTAATTAGGTCAACGAACACTGAACAGTTTTTGTGACTAAATTAATTTGGTCAATGAAAGGTTTTAGTGACTAAATTAATTTGGTCATTAAATATGCACATTTGGTGGCTAAATTTTTTTGGTCACTAAACACATTTAGTTACGAGGCTTTAGTGACGACCTTGTGACAGAATAAATGTGGGCACTAAATGTCATTAGTGACCAATATTTAACAATTAGTGACAAAAATTTTCGTCACTAAAAGTCAATTTTCTTATAGTGACACGTCATCGCATATGCTTCGAGACAGCTGAAGAAGCACGAGCAAAACTACTCCGTACATGATTTGGAGTTCGGGGTAGTGGTATTCGCATCGAAGATTTTGGGGCATTACTTGTATGGGGTTCATTGTGAGATCTTCTCAGATCACGAGAACCTCAAGTATATTGATACGCAGAAGGATCTAAATCTGCGTCAGAGGAGATGGCTTGAGTTCTTATGCGATTACGACTACAAGATGCATTATCACCCAGGGAAGGCGAACACTATGAAGGATGCCTTGAGCAGGAGAGACGACACTACTGGACTGGAGCCCCGGGTGATGGTTATGGAGCTAGTAAGGATGATAGAGGATATGCACATTACCATGGTTTCCAGGGCTGAGCCGGATGTTTATTGAGAGTATTTGGCCTCCCTGGGCATTGTTTGCCGCATACGAGACCATATCCGGGCACAACAGAGACATGATGCAGCTTTGGAGCCCGTATTCAGAGCCCTGGAAGGGGGTAAGTCAGAGGATTATTCACTGCGTGACGACCTCGTTCATTTTCGTGGCCACATTTATATACATGCAGGAGGTGGTATCCGGGAGTACATACTCAGAGAGACACATTACGCTCGGTACTCAGTGCAGCCTGGGATCACCAAGATGACAGCGGACCTGCGGAGGGATATGTACTGGTCGGGGATGAAGAGGGAGATCATAGATTATGTGACACATTGCGAGACTTGCCAGCGAGTGAAGACGGAATGCAAAATCCCAAGAGGGCTATCACAGTCGTTGTCGGTGCCAGAGTTGGGGTAACAAATATTTATATATAGAATGTTTGTTGGGCTGTGCGCGTTGGGGTTACTCCCTTGGCACAGTGCCATGTTTGATGGGTCTATGCGCGTCGTGGTTACTCCCCCGACATAGTACCTCTCTTGTTGTTGTTCATACACACAGACTTGTCCGGTGTTTTGATACCCTTTTTGAGTGGATCCGTCTCATTGAAATTGACTAATAATATCTAATATATATATATATATATAACTCTTTTGACACTTGGTATTGAGGTGGCACAGTTTACAACTGCTCTGTTAGTCCTTTTCTTGTTGTTTCTTCTTGGTTATTACTGACTTTTGCCTCTAGTTTGTGTTAATGTATATTTGAACGAATAACGGGTTCGGAGGCATAACGGGTCAGTTCAGACACGTGTAGATCCGATACCCGTAGAAACTCCTTGGGTTTGCCTATTTATACCCGCCTAGGGGCAACGGGTAGGGGATTCCACTTTGATCCTCATTCGGATGCTTCGAGCGACATAATATTCTCGAAGTTAACTGCCCCCATCGCTCGTTTTTTTTCACATCCCGTAACTGCTCCCGTTTCTCGGAGTTTTTCCGCCGTTGTAACTGCTCCAGTCCTGGCGCCGCTCGCGATTTTCTCCAGTTGTTGCAAGGCTCTGCCGCTCCCGTTTTGGCCCTGATCGATATCGGGAAGAAAAGACCCGTCGTTGCTGTCTTGATCCCGGCGCCAGATCGCCAAAGGAATTCGGGTTTCGCCGCCTCCGTTCATGCGAGAAAGGCCTTGTTGCTCTCGTCGGCTCCCCGCTGCGATTTCCCTGTGCGAAATAGTGATTATGTCGCTCGATCGGAGAAGAATACCGAGAAGAACGCGCCACGGCTCTCGCTCTCTCCCGTCCGCCGGATCCGCTGCTGGGTTCGATCGAAAAAAAAACTCTCTGCTTTGTTGTTCTTCGTGCCGATCGAGAGGAGCATCTCGCCGCTGGAATCAGAACCGCCTCCGCCTGCTTGGAAACGATCGGGGCGGAGGAACTCGTCGGCGCTCGTTCGTGGAAGGAGAAGCACGTGGCTGTTCTAGGTATCGGAAAAAAAGGGGAAAATTTTGTCGTCGGTGTTCTCCCTTCTCGCGCTTGTGCAGTTTTGGTGCCTCTGCAGTTTTTTTTTTGGTGCCTGTTGCAACAGCAGTGAAGTTTGTCATTTTTCCCATTAACAACAAAATCCTTTTTCTGCTACTTTAGAAACAAGTCCAGAAATTGTTTGTTTGTGGAAAAATAACGACCGATCTTCGATATACACTGAGTTGGCTATATTAAAAAAAAGATTGAGTTCAAAATACAAAATGATGAAGGGAAATTTCTCGTCTCTTGTTCCAATGATCAAATTGGAGAAGTTCACGACGACAGAATTCAACGACTGGAAGCTGAATACCCAATTTGGGATGAAGTACCTGAACGTGTTCTATACCGTTCAGTCTGATCGTGCTGATGTTATGGGGACTGACGATGAAGCACAGTGGATCGTTGATGAGGACTTCTGCCGCGACTACCTGCTGAACTGCTTGTCCTCCAGCCTGGTGAAGACGTACATCAAAATGAAGACCGCCAAGGAAATCTGGGAGGTACTGGAGGAGCACTTCAGGCAAGAGGAGGATCTGTCCAAGGCACACCTGGTGGACAAATTCCACTCCTTGTTCGACGAGAAAAAGACGATTCACCCTCAGGGAATGGATTTTGAAGATTTAGTAGATTTTTTACATAGTGAGAACATTTCTCTGCCAGACAGTTTTGTTGCTGGCACGATCATTTTTAAACTGCCCTCTACATGGTACAACTTTAAAACTGAAATGTATCGCAAGAAGATGCAGGTCGGTCTTGATGACCTCAAACGATTTATTCGCATTGAGGATGAAAATAGGATTCGACACGCTTTAGAAACTGTTAGCAAGCAGAAGACTGCGGCTAACATGCTCCTTAGTTCTAAACGCGCGTCAAACCCTAAGAGGACCAGACCCTCCCATGGTAGCTCCCAAGTTGCAGTCCCTAACAAACACAATAAAAAATTCAAGGGCAAGTGTTTTAACTGCAACAAGTGGGGACACAGCGCATCTGATTGCATGCTCCCTAAAAGGGAAAGAACCAAAGCACTACAGGATGGCAACCAAGCCAATATGGTTAGCCAAGCTGAGCCTTCCGACTTTGTTGCAATGGTTGGAAACGCTATGACCAGCACGGAGTGGTACTTGGATGCGGGGGCGACGTGTCACGTTTGCAACAATTCTGCTCTTATGACAGGTCTCACTACTGTGAAAGAGTCTGTGACGGTGGCCAATGGTGAGACAGCTGACGTATTGAAGGTGGGGAACGCAACTTTGCTGCTGTCCTCAGGTAAGTCTTTAATTTTAAAGAACGTCAAATTTATTCCTTCACTAGCTGCTTACTTAGTGTCTATTAGTCTATTATGTGATGCTGGTATGTCATTTACCTTTTGTAGCGGTAGAGTAACACTGTCAGTTAACTCCCACTATTTTGGATGTGCATACGTCCAAAATAGGATGTACCGACTAAGTCTAGCAAATGAATTAGTTCAACAAGTTCCAATAAACTTAGTTAGCCATAAGACTCTACATGAGAGACTAGTACACGTGAACTATAGGAAAATGTTCCAAATAGCTAGAACTCACCAGATCACATTAGACACTAAGTCACAGCCTGAGAAATGTGACGTGTGTGCTCAGACTAATATCACTAGGAAACTTTTTAGTGCGATTACTAGGAGCACAACACCTCTAGAGCTTATACATTCCGACATATGTGACTTTAAAAGTTTTGTCACCAGAGGAGGAAGGACGTATATGATCACGTTTATAGATGACTGTTCTAGGTTCTGTCACATCTATCTTCTTAAAACTAAATATGAAGCGTTTGAAAAGTTTTGTCTTTTCAAAACCAGGGTAGAAAACCAACTAGACATGAAAATAAAGAGGTTTAGAAGTGATAGAGGAGGAGAATACATGTCCAGTGAGTTCCGGGTTTTCCTTGCCTCTCAAGGGATCAGAGCAGAAACCATTGATCCTTACTCACCCCAATCAAATGGTATTGCTGAGAGAAAGAATAGAACGTTAACAGAGATGTTAAATTCTATGTTCCTCACTGTTGGCATGCCTACTGTCTATTGGGGAGAAGCAGTTTTAACTGCAAACAACATTCTAAACAAGGTTCCTCATGCTAAGTTAGACGTCACACCCTACGAGCTTTGGTTTAAGAGACCCCCAACTTTAACTAAACTTAAGACCTGTGGCTGCATAGCCTATGTCAGGGTCTCTGACCCTAGACGGTCTAAACTTGGACCTAGGACCAACACGTGTGTCTACTTAGGTTGTGCTGAAGATAGTGCTGTAGATAGATTCTTAGACCTGTCTAATAATATAATTATTAAATCTAGGGATGCTGTGTTCTTTGAGGATAAGTTCCTTAAGGATAAGAACCTGACAATCCCAGGTATGTAAGCAACTATTACTGAGGAAGGACCTGAATCAGTACCGAGCACCTCCTATTCAGTCCCGGTAGACAATAATGTCCTAGAGTCTAGACGGACTTCAATGAGAGAGAGAACTCCCAGAACCTTCGGTAGTGATTTCGTCACTTACCACGTTGAGGCTGATCTATCCACATATAAGGACGCAATGAGATCACGGGATTCCCTACTCTGGAAAGAGGTCATTGATGAAGAGATGAACTCTTTGCTTCAGAACAACACCTAGACGTTGGTTGATAAGCCAAAATGGGATAAACTATAGGGTGTAAGTGAGTTCTGAAAAAGAAGCTCAATCCTGATGGTAGCGTAGCTAAGTATAAAGTGCGTCTGGTGGCTAAAGGTTTCATACAAGTTAGTGGGGTGGATTACTTTGATGTATATTCACCAGTGTGTCACTTAGCAACCATTAGGATACTCCTTGCTATTGCGTTTATTGAGAACTTTGTTGTTCATCAAATGGATGTTAAGACTGCGTTTTTGAATGGAGATCTGACTGAAGATATATACATGAGCCAACCTGAAGGTTTCATAGTGCACAGTCATGAAAGTAAGGTCTGTAAGTTGATCAAGTCGCTATACGGACTCAAACAAACACCAAAATTATGGCATGAGAAGTTTGACTGTAGTGCAAGGAACATGGGATTCATGTCAAGTCTCTCGGATAAATGTCTTTACATACATCATAGATCGAACAAAGTTGTTATAATATGCTTGTATGTGGATGATATGCTGATTCTTGGTTCTGATCAATCCGTGGTGGATGACGTTAAGTCAGAACTAATGCTGACGTTTAGCATTAAAGACCTAGGTGTAGCTGAGACTATCCTAGACATGCAGGTGAGCTTTGGGAAAAATGACATTTCCCTAAGTCAAAGCCACTATATAAAGTCCTTGTTGGATACGTGGGGATACAGTGAATGTAGAGCAGTGGAGACACCTTACGATTACAATAATCGCTTGAAGCCCAATGATGGAGCCGCGGTTAGACAGTTAGATTATGCTAAACTGATTGGTAGTCGCATGTATGTTATGGTCTGCACAAGACCTGACATAGCCTTTACGGTCGGCATGTTAAGCAGATTCACTAGTAATCCTAGACAAGACCATTGGGATGTCCTCGATAGGCTGATGCGATACTTAAAGCACACCCAAAAGTACGCTTTAAGTTACCATAGTCATCCTCCAGTTTTGGAAGGATATTCTGATGCATCATGGTGCTCAGAATTAAACGACAGCAAGTCCACTAGTGGATTTATATTTACACTATGAGGAGCAGCTGTAGCCTGGAAGTCCAAGAGGCAATCATATATTGCACTGTCTTCTATGGAATCCGAACTCTATGCTCTAGCTTCGACGGGAGAAGAAGCAGAGTGGATAAGAGATTTGGTGATGGACATTCCACTATCGAGCCTGAAGTTGAGTTCTGTTGTAGTTTACTGCGACAATCAGGCTACTAAAACGATTGCTACGAACACTTTGTTCAATAGCAAAAGAAGGCAACTACGGATGAAACAAGCATGGTTGACCTCCCTTACGAGTCAAGGGATTGTGAACCTCGTTGATGTGAGGTCAAAAGATAATGTTGCAGACGCCTTAACAAAGGGCTTAAATAGAGTTCTCACCATTAAAACATCGGGGGAGATGAGATTAAAGTTCATAGAAATATGAAACTTCCTCATATGTTTATGTTTTCATAGCAAGAACTTATAGTCGCAATATTCAAACATCTAATAACAGACTGAAAACCCCAAATAATTTCTTGATGAAAGCCCAAGATGGTTAGATGCTAGTCATTCCACACCTGATGACTTAACATCTTTCTCATTGTAAGCTGATTTGAGAATTATTCAACTAGGAATAGAAAGTCGTTGTATGTGTTAATCTAACATTAGTGATCATAGCACATTATTTCACATTTGATAATATTGCAAATGACGGTGTGTCAAATTATATGATGAGGTACATAGTGGTCACTAATGCGTAAGATAACAACGTTTGATTTATTAAAATCAAAACTTGACTGGTCCTAGCTAGACTGGATAGAGATGTTGACAGTGTTACTTCACGAGTGCTACAAGTGTTAAGCTCATTTAGGTAGAGCTAATTTACTTTGATACGTCATTGTATATGTTTATGAATTCATAGAGTCTGACTCATGAAATTCCTTGCAGGCACTGGTGAAGATGGAGGAGAGAAAGTGGATTTTGACATAGATGATGATGATCTACTCTTTGAGTAGAATTGTTACATGTTTATCTATAGTCATTTTTGTTTTTCAGACTTATTTATTATTGAGTAGCACTTTTATTCTTGGATGTATTATGTTACCATTTTAAAACTCATGTTTGTGTTTTTCTTTAGAACTGTGCTAACTCTTATGGAAATGTGTAAAGTCGGAAACTTGTTTTGTTATTCTCCACTTTCTGCACTCCGAAACATACACGTTATTTGTCACAAATATAGGAGGAGATTGTTAATGTATATTTGGACGAATAACGGGTTTGGAGGCATAACGGGTCAGTTCAGTCACGTACAGATCTGGTACCCGTGGAAACTCCTTGGGTTTGTCTATTTATACCCGCCTAGGGGCAACGGGTAGGGGATTCCACTTTGATCCCCATCCGGATGCTTCGAGCGACATAACAGTTTGCTCGCTGGGTTCCGATCTACTTGGAGATTTGTTATTGCTACTTGATTTCTTTTTACCACCACTTGTTACTGAGGTGTTCTTCTTTTGAATATCTCGGGTTCTGAGCAGTAGCAGGTTCGATTAGTAGAGTTCGTGGTTTTTCAGAGCTGCGGCAAGTTACTGTTGTATTATTGTGTTGATGAACTGTTCTAGGAGGTATTTAAGGCTGAAATGATCAGTATGGATCACAAACGTACGCCCCCACAGATAGGGACGCTACACGCTTGTGCTGGACAACCTTGGCAATGCCGATCAATTCCTGTTCATATGCCGACAACTTGCGGTGCTGGAGAGCTATTTAGCGGCTCAAAACCGCTTTGTATCCAAGGTCCAACGCGTCACATTCGATGTAGAAGGCGGGGGAGAAGTCGGGTAGACGAAGTACCGGGGCAACATTAAGGCCGCTTGGAGCACATGAAAAACTGCCTGGGCTGTTTCGGACCATGTGAACACATTCTTTCGTAGGAGTGCCACTAAAGGTTCCGCAACGATGTTATAGTCACATATAAAACTGCGGTATTATCTTGTTAGACCAAGGAATCCCCAGAGAGCTGTTGCAGATTGTGGCCGAGGCCATGCTGCAACCCCTTGGAGTTTGTCTGGGTTAACCGAGACTCCATGCACATGTACCACATGTCCGAGGTAAGTTATACTTGCGGACACAAAAATGCATTTGGAAGCCTTGAGAACTAAGCGATGTTGCCTCGTGAGATGAAATGTTGTGTTGAGGTGATGAAAATGCTCCGACCAAGATTTGTTGTAGACCAAAGTAGCATAGAAGAAAACCAATACGGATTTGCGAAGGAATGGAATACCTCTTTCATCAATGCTTGAAAGGTCGCCAAACAACATGACTATAAACTCAAAGTGCCCGTGATGAGTTCGGAATGCCGTCTTCTCCATATCCGCACTGCCACACACTTGGTGGTAGCCGGAGCACAAGTCCAGTTTGGAGAAAAAACAAGCATCATAGAGTTTGTCCTACAATTTGCCAACCACGGGAATTAAATATTCATTCATCATTGTTCGGGCATTTAACGCCCGGTAATCCACACAGAGGCACCACGAGCCGTCCTTTTTGTGACTAATAATTTAAGCTTGTCTTTTACGTCCTTACTACCTAAATTACCAAACATTTTTATTTAATATCTCATTGGGTGGTCAAACTGGTAAGCCGAAAAATAAAAACGGATGTCTCAAAAAAAATACATGACATGCAATAAAATAAAAGAAACTACGTTGCGTTTTTTGGTGCGACTAAGGATGCATCAAGTTTTTTTTACTTGAGGAAATTTTTGAATTGTCAAAATAATGATTACTGATAAGCTGAATTCAATATATACGTTAATAATTAAATATGTTTATATCAGGAACTAACTTGTTGTTTGGGACCTTCTTGGATATAACAGGGGAGCTTACATCACGCCTGTGTAATGCAGCTGAAATAAAATTCTACTTCAACAGCTTCTATGATAAAACCAAAGAAAATACAGCAAAGACAAATATACTGAAGCCCAATAAAAATTGTAACTTATCGTCATGGGTCCCTGGATGCGAGCCGGGATGGGCATGTAGCGTTGGTCCAAACCAGCAAGTTAAACTTAACGATTCCAAGGTAATGCCGGCAAGGACCTACCATTGTGATCCTTGCTGTCCTGGCTTCTTTTGTCCTCGTGGTCTTACTTGCATGATACGTGAGTGCATAATCCTCTCTCTTACTCTATATTCTCTTATAAGAACTAGTGTATGCCCTTAACTCTTTACATTTTTTTTAAAGCCTGTCCTTTGGGTGCATACTGCCCACTCGCAAAACTTAATAAGACCAGCGGTGTTTGTGATCCGTAAGCTTGTTTCATCCTTATGTTGTCTGTGGTATCATACGCCGTATTTATCTGCCTATGATTATAATTATTTTGTATAAATGTCGCAGATACAATTACCAGTTACCTCCTGGTCAGCCGAATCATACTTGTGGTGGTGCTGACATGTGGGCTGATGTTTATTCTACCAGCCAAATGTTTTGCCCGCCTGGATACTATTGTCCAAGCACTATTCAAAAGATCTCCTGCAGTAGTGGGTATTGCATCTATCAATCATATCTTCTGATGGTCATTATTGGACAGTGCTACTTTTGGTGATGCATTCTATGTTTTCTTCTTCATTTATAGCTGTAGAAATGGAGAAAGTCAACCTTGTATATATGTCTACTTGGTACAAATACAAAGAATGAGTACATATATATAGATGAGAGAAAGAGAGAGAAAAGTCCTATACACAATGTGGGACTAAATAGAGGAGAGAAAACAATAAATGCTATACAAATGGGCCTAGTTTAAGTGGGCTTTTCCAACACTCCCCCGCAAGCTGGAGCGTATAGGTCATATGCACCCAGCTTGGACAAACACTGGTAGAACAGGGTGCTTGATAAGGCCTTTGTGAGGATGTCGGCAACTTGATCAGTTCCTGGAACATGCTTCAATTCAAGTTTCTTCAATTGAACCTTCTCACGAACAAAGTGACAGTCAACTTCGATATGTTTTGTGCGCTCATGAAACATCGGATTCTTTGCGATGTGTATGGCGGCTTGACTATCACAAAATAGAACAGCAGAGGAGGGGAGTTTTACTCCCAGGTCAGTAAGGAGACTTTCAAGCCATGTGAGTTCTGAGACAACCGAGGTCATCGATCGGTATTCAGCTTCTGCAGAGGAACGGGCTACCACAACTTGTTTCTTACTCTTCCACGTAATAAGATGACCACCAAAATAAGTACAGAACCCACTAGTTGACCTTCGATCGTCCAGGGAACCCGCATAGTCGGCATCAGAATAGGCAACCAATGCGGGAGCAGAGTCAGAGGTTTTGTAAACCAGCCCTTGACCCGGAGCTCCCTTAAGGTATGGAAGAATCCGTTCAACCGCTTGAAGATGAGAAGCCCGGGGGGCATGCATGAACCGACTGACAACCCCAACTGCAAACGATATATCCGGCCTCGTGACTATTAGATAGATCAACTTTCCCACAAGGCGTCGATAGTATTCCGGGTTCGGAAGCAGCAAATCGTCATCCGAAGCATGAGCGCATAGTTTGTGATTTGCCTCCATCGGGGTACAAGCTGGCTTGCAACCAGACTGACCAGCATCTTTGAGAAGATCGAGACAGTACTTTCGTTGGGAGAGCACCAACCCGTCCGGCCGCCGGGCGATCTCGAGACCAAGGAAGTAGCGAAGTTTCCCCAGGTCTTTAGTTTGAAAAACAGTGCTCAGATGTTGTTTGACGTCTTGAATCCCCTTTGAGTCATCCCCAGTGAGAAGGATGTCATCAACATAAACCAACAGAAGGACGGTGTCAGTGGCCCGGTGTCGGGTAAAAAGGGAGAAATCTGCAGAACTCTGAGTGAACCCCATGGCCCGAACCACCTTGCTAAACTTGTCAAACCACGCCCGAGGGGACTGTTTGAGACCATAAATTGACTTTTTGAGAAAACATACCCGAGACTCCCCCGTGGTCTCAAACCCGGGCGGTTGGCGCATGTAGACGGTTTCCTGAAGGTCGCCATTTAAAAAGGCGTTCTTGATGTCGAGCTGATGAAGGGGCCAGTGGCGGTGCACCGCGACAGAGAGAAGAACGCGGACAGTGTTGAGCTTGGCCATCGGAGAGAAGGTTTCCTCATAGTTGAGGCCCTCCTGTTGTGTGAAGCCACGGGCCACAAGACGGGCCTTCAATCGGGCAATAGTGCCATCCGGAGCATGCTTGATGACGAACACCCATTTACACTCAACAGGGTGCTGACCGGGAGGTAAGGGAACCAAGACCCAGGTCTGGTTGGCCCAGAGGGCCGTCATTTCTTCGTCCATGGCAGCCCGCCAGCCAGGATGGTGAAGCGCCTCCTGCAAAGAGTTAGGGACCGAAACAGAGGATAATGAGTTGGCAAAGTGAAGAAGAGAAGGAGAGAGGCGATAGAGAGAGACGTAATTCGCCATTGGATGAGCGGTAGAGACGGGAGCCGGAGCAGCAGGGAGCAGAGCACCAGAGGGCGAAGCCGACTGCAGTGGGGCAACGGGATGAGGAGAGCGACGAGAATAGACCCGGATAACCGGGGGTGGTGGACGGACAGGAGGTAGGGAAGGCAGAGAGGATGAGGAGTGAGGAGCAGGAATGACAGGACGAACGACGGGAGCTGGACTCAGAGCGACATCGAGAGCAGGGAAGAATGGAATATCTTCACGAAAAGTGACGTCAGCGGAGACAGTAACCTTGCGGGTAGCAGACGAATAACAGACATAACCCTTCTGAGTGCGCGAGTACCCCACAAAGATATGCTTGGTGGCACGAGGGTCCAATTTGTCTGTGGAGGGACTGAGGTGGTGAACGTAGCAGGTACACCCAAACACCCGGGGAGGAACGGGAAAATGCGGAGTTGTGGGAAAGAGGAGGCTGAAGGGAGTAGCATACTGGAGGACGGAAGACGGGAGACGGTTGATGAGGAAGCAAGCTGTGGAGAGCGCGTAGTTTCAGTATGGTTTGGGAACCTGCATTTGAAGCATAAGGGAGCGAGCGACATCAAGTAGGTGACGATTCTTGCGCTCGGCGACACCATTCTGTTGTGGAGTGTACGGACACGAGGTTTGGTGAAGAATGCCGAACTCAGAGCAGAGAGTGGCAAAGGTATGGCTGGTGTACTCTCGCGCATTGTCAGTACGAATAGTGCGAATAGGCGCAAAGAACTGAGTGCGAGTCTCAAGTATGAAAGCCCGAAATACGCGGGGAAGTTCAGAGCAATCCCGAAGGAGATATAACCACGTCATGCGAGAGTAATCATCAATAAAAGTAAGAAAATACCGATAGCCAGAAATACTAGTAAATTTGTACGGACCCCATATATCGGAGTGTACTAAAATAAAAGGAGCGGAGCTCCGAGTACAATGAGGAGGGAACGATGAACGGGGCTGTTTGCCCAAAATACATGTGTCGCAGCGAAAAACAGGGAGAGTAACATCAGGAAGAGCCTTCCGGAGGACTGGAAGAGGAGCATGTCCCTGACGTTGGAAATGTGTTTTCATAGCAAGAACTTATAGTCGCATTATTCAAACATCTAATAACAGACTGAAAACCCCAAATAATTTCTTGATGAAAGCCCAAGATGGTTAGATGCTAGTCATTCCACACCTGATGACTTAACATCTTTCTCATTGTAAGCTGATTTGAGAATTATTCAACTAGGAATAGAAAGTCGTTGTATGTGTTAATCTAACATTAGTGATCATAGCACATTATTTCACATTTGATAATATTGCAAATGACGGTGTGTCAAATTATATGATGAGGTACATAGTGGTCACTAATGCGTAAGATAACAACGTTTGATTTATTAAAATCAAAACTTGACTGGTCCTAGCTAGACTGGATAGAGATGTTGACAGTGTTACTTCACGAGTGCTACAAGTGTTAAGCTCATTTAGGTAGAGCTAATTTACTTTGATACGTCATTGTATATGTTTATGAATTCATAGAGTCTGACTCATGAAATTCCTTGCAGGCACTGGTGAAGATGGAGGAGAGAAAGTGGATTTTGACATAGATGATGATGATCTACTCTTTGAGTAGAATTGTTACATGTTTATCTATAGTCATTTTTGTTTTTCAGACTTATTTATTATTGAGTAGCACTTTTATTCTTGGATGTATTATGTTACCATTTTAAAACTCATGTTTGTGTTTTTCTTTAGAACTGTGCTAACTCTTATGGAAATGTGTAAAGTCGGAAACTTGTTTTGTTATTCTCCACTTTCTGCACTCCGAAACATACACGTTATTTGTCACAAATATAGGAGGAGATTGTTAATGTATATTTGGACGAATAACGGGTTTGGAGGCATAACGGGTCAGTTCAGTCACGTGCAGATCTGGTACCCGTGGAAACTCCTTGGGTTTGTCTATTTATACCCGCCTAGGGGCAACGGGTAGGGGATTCCACTTTGATCCCCATCCGGATGCTTCGAGCGACATAACAGTTTGCTCGCTGGGTTCCGATCTACTTGGAGATTTGTTATTGCTACTTGATTTCTTTTTACCACCACTTGTTACTGAGGTGTTCTTCTTTTGAATATCTCGGGTTCTGAGCAGTAGCAGGTTCGATTAGTAGAGTTTGTGGTTTTTCAGAGCTGCGGCAAGTTACTGTTACATGATCCTACTTTCAATTGCCAAGTAGGATCATGTACCCTATAAAAATTTGTATTGAGTTTAATAAATGATGTTCTCTCTATTGTTTTGTATTGAGAGGCTTGCGCTATCTCTCACCCTCTTCTTGCTTAACTAATAAAATAATATATGTTGGACAATTTTTTCGTGCGATGAGTAATTTTTTTGTGTTTGAATGTTTAATATTGAATTCTAAATAATATAAAATGAAATAATCTATGATATTTGGTGAGAAATTGAACAAAATTAATTAAAAAATTGTCACTATTATGTCGTCTTCGACGTGACTAGATATTTTGTCACTAAAATACATCATTTTATTGATCGAATTGATTTGATCACTAAAACAACTTTTAAGTGACTGAATTAATTTGGTCACTAAAATTTATTTTAGTGACCAAATTAATTAGGTCAACGAACACTGAACAGTTTTTGTGACTAAATTAATTTGGTCAATGAAAGGTTTTAGTGACTAAATTAATTTGGTCATTAAATATGCACATTTGGTGGCTAAATTTTTTTGGTCACTAAATACATTTAGTTACGAGGCTTTAGTGACGACCTTGTGAGAGAATAAATGTGGTCACTAAATGTCATTAGTGACCGATATTTAACAATTAGTGACTAAAATTTTCGTCACTAAAAGTCAATTTTCTTGTAGTGACACGTCATCGCATATGCTTCGAGACAGCTGAAGAAGCACGAGCAAAACTACTCCGTACATGATTTGGAATTCGGGGTAGTGGTATTCGCATTGAAGATTTTGAGGCATTACTTGTATGGGGTTCATTGTGAGATCTTCTCAGATCACGAGAACCTCAAGTATATTGATACGCAGAAGGTTCTAAATCTGCGTCAGAGGAGATGGCTTGAGTTCCTATGCGATTACGACTACAAGATGCATTATCACCCAGGGAAGGCGAACACTATGGAGGATGCCTTGAGCAAGAGAGACGACACTACTGGACTGGAGCCCCGGGTGATGGCTATGGAGCTAGTACGGATGATGGAGGATATGCACATTATCATGGTTTCCAAGGCTGAGCCGGATGTTTATTGAGAGTATTTGGCCTCCCTGGGCATTGTTTGCGGCATACGAGACCATATCCGGGCACAACAGAGACATGATGCAGCTTTGGAGCCCGTATTCAGAACCCTGGAAGGGGGTAAGTCAGAGGATTATTCACTGCGTGACGACCTCGTTCATTTCCGTGGCCACATTTATATACATGCAGGAGGTGGTATCCGGGAGGACATAATCAGAGAGACACATTGCGCTCGGTACTCAGTGCACCCTGGGATCACCAAGATGACAGCGGACCTGTGGAGGGATATGTACTGGTCAGGGATGAAGAGGGAGATCATAGATTATGTGACACATTGTGAGACTTGCCAGCGAGTGAAGGCGGAATGCAAAATCCCAAGAGGGCTATCACAGCCGTTGCCGGTGCCAGAGTTGGGGTAACAAATATTTATATATAGAATGTTTGTTGGGCTGTGCGCGTTGAGGTTACTCCCTCGGCACAGTGCCATGTTTGATGGGTCTATGCGCGTCGTGGTTACTCCCCCGACGTAGTACCTCTCTTGTTGTTGTTCATACACCCAGACTTGTCCGGTGTTTTGATACCCTTTTTGAGCGAATCTGTCTCATTGAAATTGACTAATAATATCTAATATATATATATATATATATATATATATATATATATATATATATATATATATATATATATATATAACTCTTTTGACACTTGGTATTGAGGTGGCACAGTTTACAACTGCTTTGTTAGTTCTTTTCTTGTTGTTTCTTCTTGGTTATTACTGACTTTTGCCTCTAGTTTGCTCGCTGGATTCCGATCTACTTAGAGATTTGTTATTGCTACTTGATTTCTTTTTACCACCACTTGTTACTGAGGTGTTCTTGTTTTGAATATCTCAGGTTCTGAGCAGTAGCAGGTTCGATTAGTAGAGTTCGTGGTTTTTCAGAGCTGCGGCAAGTTACTATTGCTTGTTTTCCTCCACAGTATCATGCGGTAGTTGCCTTTTTATTTCAAATTAGATTTGTATCATATGGGTTTATGTCAGTTTGTTAACACCCATAGTGTTAGTTTCTGATGTTTGGCTACTTGCTAGTTTTATTGTTGTTACTTGTTGTTTGTTACGCACGAGCTTCCTGGGAAAAATTTATGTTAGGATGTATGTTAGGTATTTTTAAAATATAAAAAGTTGCATTATAGAGTGGTTGCATAATGTAACGCCCCTGATTTTTTTTTGATGATTTCATTTGAATGGGCAACATCATATTTATGACGTCGTGGCGTTACTTTTAACGTCGAGTTGGCGGCGCAGTGCCGTTAAGGCATTTTCGCGTCCGTGCGGTCGAGTCGGCCGAATTCTTGTTGTAATGGGAAAATTTTGCATTTGGAATTTAAGTTAAGTAATTTTGGACTTACTCGTCAAGTTTCGTCGCAATCCGAGCATTTTTGAAGTCTCGGCGCGCGATTGAAGTTTTGGATTGTTTATGTTCGTCGTATACTTTGAAGATTAATATCTCGGGAATGGCTCGTCGGATTTTGATTTTGACTTCGTCGTTGCGTTCGTAGCGTCAGTGTTCGCCTGCGGTGAGAATTTCATTTAATTCGGCTCTCATTCGGGCCTCCGTTTTGAACTCGTGTTTCATTATTCAAAATATATAAATATGATTATTTTAATATTATAGTACTATTCAAAAATATCTTTTACTATTCATTCATATAGTTTGATCAAAAGGTTATATTTGCAAAATTGTTTTTCCTGCAAAGCTTGACTCGAGTGAAATTCCTGCGTCTCGTGTAGGTATACTGTTCATGCAAAAAAATTCTGCTTCTTCTCGAGTGAATTCTGGATATATTCGAGTAACGTTTTCTTCTCTCGAGTACCACCTAATTCGACTCGAGTACCTGTATTTTCCTCTCGAGTAGCTGTTTTCTCCTCTCGAGTACCTGTATTTCTCTCTCGAGTACATGTTCATTCATCCCGAGTGATTCTTTTTAGTTTGTGTTCGGGAGCCTTTTTGAGGGTCAAAACCACGTCCTAAGGAAAAATGGTCAACATTAAATTTGTTCGTCTCGATGAGATCTACAACTTTCATGTTGGGCACTTTTTGATTCGAAGCAATCTTCAACCTCTACTTTCGATTTTCCCAAAACTGCTCGTAAATAAGCCGTATTATTAATTTCTACTCGAGTACCTTTGATCTACTCGAGTACTATTATTTTATCTCGAGTATAATTATTGTTTTTCTGCAGTAATATTGAATTCTCTTGAGCCCTACTGATTTTACTCCAGTAGTTTAAGTTCCTCTCGAGTACTTTGCCCTCATTCTCGAGTAGCTTTATTCATCTCGAGTAGTTTCCTGTCGTTTACGTTCGGGTGCCATTTTGAGGGTCAAAACGGTGTCGTATGAAAAAATAGTCAACATAATATTTGTTCGTATCGACGAGACATACAACTTTCATGTTGTACACTTTTCGATTTGGAGTCATCCTAGAGCTCTATTTTTGATTCTCGCGAATACGCTCTTAATAACCCGTTTTTTTTTTACAAAACTTTTTATAAACTTATATATATATATATATATATATATATATATATATATATATATATATCTTGGACTTAGCTTTTAGAACCAAACTTCATCTTCTCCGTTATTTTTCTCCCGAACCAGAGCAGCGAGCGAGAGAGAGAGTTTCTTTTTCGTGAATCTTCCGGTGGTCGCCGACGGTACTCCGGTGCTCGAAATCTTCAACCGAACATAAATCTGGAAAGCTCTCGACGAGAGCTACGCTGTTGTGGTAAATTTTTCCCCGTTCCTTGAGTTTTCTTATTATGGTTTTTTGACTCTAACCTCTTTTTCGGCCGTTATTCTTCAGATTTCAACTCCTCTTGCATCCTTTTACCCCGGTCTACGACGTGGAGTGATTCGGAGGACTTTTTCGGTAAAACCAAGGCAAGTGGTGGTTTCTCCTCATTTCTCCTTGTCCGATTTGATGGTAACGGCTATGTTTTCATGTTCCTTAAAATTTTCTACACTTATTCTTCCAAATTATTGTTATGATTAACCTTCTCAATGATCACATGATGTTGTGACGTTTTGTCATTGGTGAACTCGATTTTGTCCGGATATGTTTGATTGTTCTTGAAGTGTCTTATTGATGGCTTTAAACGCCTTGGTTTTCGTTATTGAGCGGATTAGAGTTATCTAGGATTGAAAATCGTTCTTGAGGGTTGATCAACCATGTCTTGAAACTAGAAGTGTCAAGTAGAATCTGACGAGCCAAATCTCGAGATATATGTGTTGTGGTTTCTTTGGGTTTCTTAATTGCGGGAGTTAGTGGACGAAACCACCTCCGTAATGTTTATTGTCTTTATTGGTACCTTGTGGAAGTCTACCAGGTTTTTGGGCGTCTGCGGTGTATGGTGGAGAGTATGAGACTCCCTCACAGTTAGACGGATTTTATATTCATGAGGGTGTGTCCACGAGTGACCACCTCGCCCGGGTTTTTGGGTAGCGTCGACCACATGTTCCTAATAAAGGTTTTGTATTTCTTCCTTGTGAATTATTCATGTAGTCACCTTATGGCCTCGTACGTCCGGTGTACTCTTGTTGAACGTGACGAATCACGTAAGAGTTCTTTTCCTATTGATGTTCTGTTTACTTTTTATACTTTACTTCAGTGTTTTTGGTCTTGGGTTGGTACCCCTTTTGACCTTTGTTATTTTGGCTTATTTTTCTGCCACCATTTGTACATTCTTGCTGCGGTGTTCTGTCTTTGAAATGCCTCAGGTTCAGAGCAGTAACAGTTTGCAAAGCTGGTTTTGGAGTTTCGGGGTGGCAGTGTTGGTCGTGGTTGTTGTCTCGTCTTAGCGAGGTAGTTTGTTGCTTCTTTTGCTTTATTGGTTCAGATATATTTTTTTGTACGTGAGTTCGTGTTTGTTTGTTGACGCCCACAGAATTGTTACTTTTAGATACTTGTTAGCTGCTTATTTCTCTATATGTGGATCTGGACTACTTGCTCTCTGGGAGGATTTATGCTAGGAATGCATGTTAGGTATTTTCAACTATAAAATCTATTATTACTACTTCATACACTGCATAATTTAAAAACTCTAACTTGTTATATTTAGCGACCGTAAAAGCTATCTTACTACTATTATAAATTTAGAGACTTGCACAGCATGAGTCGTCCTTTGGGAACGTTTATACTCATGTAGGATGTTGGAGTCAATCTAAATAAGTATTTTTCCGCAGCGTATAATTATATTTTGATTCGTGGACTAGATGAGTCACTAAGCTGAGGGATACAGCTAACTCCTACACTTAAACTGATTTTTCCCTTAAAATAACTTAAAGAATATTTTTTCATGATTAAGTAGGTGTCTGCCTGAGCGTCCGCAGTTATCCCCTGCTGACGTGGCATCATGACGCGCATTTTTCCTTACTCTGATAAGTTATTATATGCGGTGAAAATGCGGGTTGTGACAGTTGGTATCAGAGGGAGGTTGCTTGACAATTGGTCAGGCAACCTTCCCTTATTAGTGTTAGTTGTTTATTGACATTTCATACACACACTGATGTGTCATCAGACGTCTTAGCCGAAGCATAGTCACTACACTCATAGCATGATAAGAAGTATACGGAGCATATTATGTAGTATGAGATGCATAATAT
Source organism: Platanthera guangdongensis (assembly GCA_039583875.1). Taxonomy (NCBI): domain Eukaryota; kingdom Viridiplantae; phylum Streptophyta; class Magnoliopsida; order Asparagales; family Orchidaceae; genus Platanthera; species Platanthera guangdongensis. The sequence continues at coordinate 208,264,006 of CM077163.1, read as the reverse complement.
GTGTTTGTATAAAGATCAACCATATGAAGCAACATATGACAGTTATATAGTATGAGATGCATAACCACCATCACATGGGTGCCCATTAGCACGTTTTCCTTTCCCGTTGCATGCGATGTTATGTAGTATGAGATACATAATATTTCATGTGTACGGCACTCATGCATGCATTAAAGCCTTTCTAGAATGCATAACACTGCATACATTGCATATCATCACATAAGCGCGCGTGCTAAGTTAAGGTTTACATGATGACACTTGTACACACATGATTTTAAATAGGAATAAAGAACTCGTGCATTCATGTCATAGGCACACGAGTCAATAGGATGAGAGAATATCATCCTAAGTAGGACATATCATCATTATAAAAGCCCAGAGCATGTTGCAGCGTAAGCAAATGTCTTTTAAGAATGGTCTGAACTAGTCGTGTGGCTTTGTTGTAAGCTAGGATTTTGATGAGTTGTCCGTTGTTTTTTTTAGAAATGCTGTCAAAGTGTCCCGCGACGAGGTCGACTCCCCAGTCGGAGGGTGAGTCATCAGGTGCGCAAAGTGATGCGATTATCGAGAGTCTGCGTTAGAGCAATGAGGCTCTGTCGAGGCAATTAGTTGCGATGCAATCGCAAATTGAGTCCTTGTTGTCTGCCGCTCCCGCGCAACAACCTTTAGTGCAAGAGCCTGCCTTGGGCCAAGCCGTGCCCGATACCCCTGCTCCTCTGGTGCCCCCGATGGCGATACCACCAGAAATGAATTTCATATCACACTTCCAGCGGTTGGGACCTCCCACCTGCGACGGGAGTGTCGACTTTTTGGTTTTAGATGATTGGATCATCTCCATCGAGGAGATGTTTTCGTATTCTGGAATTCTAAAAGCCCAGAAGGTGATGATTGCAGTCTATCAGTTAAAAGGCCTGGTAAAAAGTTGGTGGATTCGGGAAAGAGAGAGTCTGAAGGAAGGCTGTTCTTGGGAATCTTTCAAGAAGATGTTGCTGAAGAAGTTTTTACCCTCGGTCGAGCAGGACCACCTGATGAATAACTTCCTGCATCTGAAGTAGAGCCAGCTCACCGTGAGTGAGTACGAGATTGAGTTTAGCAAACTGAGTAGGTTTTCTCCTAATTTGGTAGCTTCTAAGGATGGTAGAGTGAAACGTTTCTTGGGAGGATTAAGAAGCGATGTCCAGCAGTGGGCATGCGCTTATCGAGCTGAAAGTTATGCTGAAGCAGTGGAAGCCACTTTGAAAGTGGAGGCGATTGAGAACGCCAAGAACCGCGGTGCTGCGGCGAGGAAAGAGAAAATGAAGGGTGTGGAGGATGGTAGCTCCAAGGCATCTGGCCCTTCTCAGAAGAAGAAAAGTAAGAAAGTCTGTAGCTTCTGTGGTCGTCCTGGCCACCCTTATGAGAGGTGTTTCAAGAAGACTGTCACCCTGAAGCAGCAACAGGTGCATGTCATTCAAGGTACACCCAAGGGAGAGCTAATGTGCTCGTTCTGTGCAAGGAAGGGTCACCAGAAGTCTTCGTGCCCCCAAGCTCAGTCCCCACCACAGCCTTCCCCACTTCGAGCTCTGTTGCCGCCACCAAACCTGGATAAAGGAAAAGGAAAGGTGAACGTGATGACCAGCGAGGAAGCCCAAACCTCTACGCAAGTGAAACAGGTTAACCTCAGTTTAATTTATCCTTATTATTTATCGTTGTTGCCCTAGTCATCGTTCATTTAGTTATGTATGGTACGGTTTTATGGGAGTTTAAGGTGCATAATAGGTTGGTGTGCGTTCTTTTCGATTCGGGTGCCACCCATTCCTTTATGGCCCGAAGGTTTGTTGATAAACATCACTTGGATGTGGATCAATTAGGAGACTCCTTCAATGTCAAGCTTCCTTCCGATGATTCGGTGATATATAATCAAGGAGTTCTGTGATGCCCTATTTATCTTGGCAATTTTTTGGCCTTTGCGGATCTGATGATTTTGGATATGTCTGATTTTGATGTGATTCTGGGCATGGACTGGCTGTCCAAGTATGATGTGGTCATCCAGTGCAAGGCTAAGAGATTGGATTTCAGGATGGACGACAACCAACCTATGAGCGTCAATGGATTTCAGGATAGAGTTTCCCCTATCATTTCTGCGGTACGTGCTTGTCGTGCTATAGAGTCTGGTTGTGAGGCGTTTTTAGTTTCTATTTATGCTCTATAAATAGTTTTTGTTACACGACGTCTTGAGGATGTCTCGGTGGTGCGAGATTTTCCAGATGTCTCGGTGGTGCGAGAGTTTTCAGATGTCTTTCTTAATAGTCTTCCAGGACTTCCTCCTGAAAGGGAGATAGAGTTTGTGATAGACCTCGAGCCAGGTACTCGCCCAATTGCTAAGGTACCATACCGTATAACTCCTCGTGAGTTGGATGAGTTGCGTACTCAGCTCGACGAGTTATTAAGGTGTGGTTTTATTAGACTAAGTTCTTCTCTGTGGGGTGCTTCGGTTTTGTTCGTATAGAAAAAGGATGGATCGATGAGGCTTTTCATCGATTACAGAGAATTGAACAAGGTCACCATTAAGAATAGATATCCCCTACCAAGGATTGATGATCTGTTCGATCAGTTGCGTAGTAGCTCGGTATTTTCAAAGATCGATCTTCGCTCAGGCTACCACCAGTTGAGAATTCGTGAGGCAGATATTCCCCGAACCGCTTTCCATTCGCGACATGGACATTATGAGTTTTTGGTGATGTCTTTTGGTTTAACCAATGCACCCTCTGCTTTCATGGATTTGAAGAATAGGGTGTTTAAGGATTTCTTGGACCGATTCGTTATTGTGTTTATAGATGATGTTTTGGTGTATTCCCGCAATGTTGAAGAACATACTCAACATTTGTGTTTGGTTTTGTCGACCCTGAGGGAGCATAAGTTATATGCGAAGTTGAGCAAGTGTGAGTTTTGGCTACCTCAGGTGTCCTTTCTGGGTCATGTTGTAATCAAGGACGGTATTTCTATAGACCCGAGCAAGATTTCTGCCGTGATGGAATGAGAGAGACTTTTTACACCTAAGGAGATTAAGAGCTTCTTAGGCCTGGTTGGCTATTATAGAAGATTCGTGGAAGGATTTTCGGTATTGTCTGCTCCTCTAACTAGACTTACTCAGAAGAATATTGCATTCATTTGGAGTGATAAGTGTGAAGAGGTTTTCCAAGAGCTGAAGAAGAGATTATGTACTGCTCCAACTTTAACCTTACCTACTGAAGGAGTTGAGTATGCTGTGTATGTTGATGCATCACACATCGGACTTGGTTGTGTTTTAATGCAATATGGTAAGGTGATCGCGTATGGATCGAGGCAACTAAAGATTCACGAGAGAAACTATCCTACGCACGATTTGGAGTTTGCTGCCGTAATTTATGTGCTGAAGCTGTGTCGACACTTATTGTATGGCGCGCTGTGCAAAATCTATACGGACCATAAGAGTTTGAAGTACGTCTTCACTTAGAAGGAACTAAACTTGCGTCAGCGTCGGTGGTTAGAATATGTGGCTGATTATGAAGTGGAAATTCTTTATCATCCAGGAAAGACTAATGTAGTAGTCGATACTTTGAGTAGAAAGACCGCCAAAAATTATAGTATGTCGGTACAGTCCTTGATAGAAGAATTCTTGTTGATGGATATTGAGGTTGGGAGTCGTGCTGTGCCTGCTAGTCTAGAAGCAGAAGAACCTTCTTGGATTTCTGTTACTCGAGCACATCAGAAGGATGATCCTGATTTGTTGCACCTCTGGAATAGAACCGTGAAGGGAGAGCTACCAGATTTCTCCTTGGATGAGTTGGATACCTTGAGGTATCAGGGAAGATTTTGCGTCCCCGCCTTTGGCGATATTCGAGCTAAGATCTGTGCTGAAGCACATGGTTCCAGTGTAGCCTACCACCCTGGTTCCACTAAGATGTATAAAGATCTAAAGCAAATTATTTGGTGGTCGGGGATGAAGAATGATATCGCAAAGTTTGTATCGGAATGTTATATGTGTCAACGTGTTAAGGCTGATCATAGAAGGTCTGGTGGTAAATTGACACCACTTGATATTCCAAGTTGGAAATAGGAGAGTATTTCAATGGATTTTATCACCGGTCTACCGAAATCTCCCCGTGGGCATGACTCTGTTTGGATGATAGTCGATAGATTGACAAAGTGTGTTCACTTTGTTGCATTTAAGATTGGGTATTCGATGAAGAAGATAGATGAGCTATATCTTGAAGAGATCATCAGGTTACATGGAGTGTCTGTTAGCATTGTATCAAATCAGGACTCCAGATTTACATCTCGCTTTTGGAAGAGTTTACAGGAGGGGTTGGGTACCGATTTGAGGTATTCCACCGCATATCATCCACAGACAAATGGTCAGACAGAAAGGGTAAATCAGATCGTAAAAGATATGATCAGGTGTTACATTTTGGATCATGGTGGTGCTTGGGATGAGCGTCTCAGACTCATGGAGTTTGCTACAAAAATAATTATCAAGAGAGTCTGCAGATGGCCCCGTTTGAGGCCTTATATGGGAGGCGTTGTAGAACACATTTATTTTGGGCTGAAGTTGGTGAGAGACCGTTGCTAGGTCCGGAAGCCCTTGAGGAGATGAATTGTGCGGTGACTCATATTCGAGAAAAGCTCCATATGGCTCAAGAGCGCTATGAGAAGTATGTTAATCAACGAAGGGTCGATCTGGAGTTTGCTGCTGGAGACTTGGTTTTTCTGAAGGTTTCTCCGATGTCTGGCGTTAAAAGGTTTGGAAGGAACCACAAGTTAGACCCCTGGTACGTGGGACCTTTTCAGATTCTTGAACGCATCGGAGTTTCAGCGTATAGGCTGGAGTTTCCTGCAACCTTTCCTGGTGTCCATGATGTGTTCCATGTGAGCCAGTTACGGAAGTGTGTTCGTAATGATCATCAAGTCCTCGACTCGATGCCCCAGATTCAGCCCAACCTAACGTATGTGGAAGAACCTGTTAATATTCTGGATTCTCAAGAGCATGTGTTACAGAGAAAGACCATCCCTATGGTCAAGATTCTTTGGAGAAATCAAGAAGTCGAGAGCGCGACGTGGGAATTGGAATCGGCGATGAGGGAATCTCATTCGCACCTCTTCTCTTAGTTTCGGGTATGTCATTATGTTTTCAGTTATGTTTGATTTGATCGTTTTGGTTTGGTTTTGGAGTTGTGTTAAGTTTCAGGACGAAACTTCTGTTTATGGGGAGTGACTGTAATGCCCCTGATTTTTTTTTGATGATTTTATTTGAATGGGCAACGTCATATTTATAACGTCGTGGCATTACTTTTAACGTTAAGTTGGCGGCGCAGTGCCGTTAAGACATTTTCGCGTCCGTGCGGTCGAGTCGGCCGAATTCTTGTTGTAATGGGAAAATTTTGCATTTGGAATTTAAGTTAAGTAATTTTGGACTTACTCGTCAAGTTTCGTCGCAATCCAAGCATTTTTGGAGTCTCGGCGCGCGATTGAACTTTTGGATTGTTTATGTTCGACGTATACTTTGAAGATTAATATCTCGGGAATGGCTCGTCGGATTTTGATTTTGACTTCGCTGTTGCGTTCGTAGCGTCAGTGTTCGCCTGCGGTGAGAATTTCATTTAATTCGGCTCGCGTTCAGGACTCTGTTTTGAACTCGTGTTTCATTATTCAAAATATATAAATATGATTATTTTAATATTATAGTACTATTCAAAAATGTCTTTTACTATTCATTCATATAGTTTGATCAAAAGATTATATTTGCAAATAAATTGTTTTTACTACAAAGCTTGACTCGAGTGAAATTCCCGCGTCTCGTGTAGGTATACTGTTCATGCAAAAAAATTCTGCTTCTTCTCGAGTGAATTCTAGATCTACTCGAGTAACGTTTTCTTCTCTCGAGTACCTCCTAATTCGACTCGAGTACCTGTATTTTCCTCTCGAGTAGTTGTTTTCTCCTCTTGAGTACCAGTATTTCTCTCTCGAGTACCTGTTTATTCATCCCGAGTGGTTCATTTCAGTTTGTGTTCGAGAGCCTTTTTGAGGGTCAAAACGGCGTTTTATGAAACAATGGTCAACATGAAATTTGTTCGTCTCGATGAGATCTACAATTTTCATGTTTGACACTTTTTGATTTGAAGCCATCTTCAACCTCTACTTTCGATTTTCCCAAAACTACTCGTAAATAAGCCGTATTATTGATTTCTACTCGAGTACCATTGATCTACTCGAGTACTATTGTTTTATCTCGAGTATAAGTGTTGTTTTTCTCGAGTAATATTGAATTCTCTCGAGCCCTACTGATTTTACTCGAGTAGTTTAAGTTCCTCTCGAGTACTTTGCCCTCATTCTCGAGTAGTTTTATTCGTTATTTTTCTCCCGAACCAGAGCAACAAGCGAGAGAGAGTTTCTTTTTCGTGAATCTTCCGGTGGCCGCCGACGGTACTCCAGTACTCGAAATCTTCAATCGAACATCGAACCGGAAAGCTCGCCGAGAGCTACGTTGTCGTGGTAAATTTTTCCTCGTTCCTTGAGTTTTCTTGTTAGGATTTTTCGGCCCTAACCTCTTTTTCAGCCGTTATTCTTCAGATTTCAACTCCTCCTGCATCCTTTTGCCCCGATCTATGACGTGGAGTGATTCGGAGGACTTTTCCGGTAAAACCAAGGCAAGTGGTGGTTTCCCCTCGTTTCTCCTTGTCCGATTTGATATTAACGACTATGTTTTCATGTTCCTTAAAATTTTCTACACTTCTTCTTCCAAATTATTGTTATGATTAACATTCTTAATGATCACATGATGTTGTGATGTTTTGTCATAGTGAACTCGATTTTGTCCGGATATGTTTGATCGTTCTTGAAGTGTCTTATTGATGGTTTTAAACGTCTTGGTTTTCGTTATTGAACGGATTAGAGTTATCTAGAATTGAAAATCGTTCCTGAGGGTTGATCAACCATGTCTTGAAACTAGAAGTGTCAAGTAGAATCTGACGAGCCAAATCTCGAGATATATGTGTTGTGGTTTCTTTGGGTCTCTTAATTGCGGGAGTTAGTGGACGAAACCACCTCCGCAATGTTTGTTGTCTTTATTAGTACCTTGTGGAAGTCTACCAGGTTTTTGGGCATCTGCGGTGTATGGTGGAGAGTATGAGACTCCCTCGTAGTTAGACGGATTTTATATTCGTGAGGGTGTGTCCACGAGTGACCACTTCACCCGTATTTTTGGGTAGAGTCGACCACAGGTGTCTAATAAAGGTTTTGTATTTCTTCCTTGTGAATTATTTATGTAGTCACCTTATGGCCTCGTGCGTCCGGTGTACTATTGTTGAACGTGACGAATCACATAAGAGTTCTTTTCCTATTGATGTCATGTTTACTTTTTGTACTTTACTTCAGTTTTTTGGTCTTGGGTTGGTACCCTTTTTGACTTTTGTTATTTTGGTTTATTTTTTTACCACCATTTGTACCTTCTTGTTGAGGTGTTCTGCCTTTGGAATGTCTCATGTTCAGAGCAGTATCAGTTAGCAGAGCTGATTTTGGAGTTTCGGGGCGGCAGTGTTGGTTGTGGTTGTTGTCTTGTCTTAGCGAGATAGTTTGTTGCTTGTTTAGTTTTATCGGTTCAGATATATTTTTTTTGTACGTGAGTTCGTGTCAGTTTATTGACGCCCACAGAATTGTTACTTTCAGATACTTGCTAGTTGTTTATTTCTCTATATGTGGATGTGGACTACTTGCTCTCTAGGAGGATTTATGCTAGGAATGCATGTTATGTATTTTCAACTATAAAATCTATTATTACTACTTCATGCACTACATAATTTAAAAACTCTAACTTGTTATATTTAGCGACCGTAAAAACTATATATCTTTACTACTATTATAAATTTAGAGTCTTGCACAACATGAGTCGTCCTTTGGGGGCGTTTATACTCATGTAGGATGTTGGAGTCATTCTAAATAAGTATTTTTTTCGCAGCATATAATTATATTTTGATTCGTGGACTAGATGAGCCACTAAGCTGAGGGATACAGCTAACTACTGCACTTAAACTGATTTTTCTCTTAAAATAACTTAAAAAATATTTCTTCATGATTAAGTAGGTGTCTGCCTAAGCGCCCGCAGTTATCCCTTCCTGACGTGGCATCATGACGCGCATTTTCTCTTACTCTGATAAATTATTATATGCGGTGAAAATGCAGGTTGTGACACATAACATCTAATTTAATTGAAATTCATTCTATTTTAAGTGCCGTAAAAAACTATCTTTTACTTATATTAAATTTAGAGGTCACATATACCTTGCACACTTTGCCGAGTCTTCACTTTCATGTAGGATTATAAATGAATTTAGCTAAGTACTTTTTCCGCAGCGTAATCTTATATTTTCTCACTCATGGACTAGTTTATCCAGCAGACCAAGGGACGCGGTCAATAAAACATATGAAATATAACATATGTTTTAAAATATAATTTGTGTTTTTATATAAGATAGGCAAAAAGATAGGATTGCATGAACGTCTGCAGTTGTCCCCTATACGACGTGGCATCATGATCGCGTATTTTCTCTCACTCTGATAGTATTTTAATACTGAGAAAATGCGGGTTGTGACACCTTCAGATAGAGGAAGAACTAAGTTGAAAAGTGAGATTACTTTGCCCTAATCGATGATCGCTGGAGTAGCAGTTGGAGGATTCGTGCCCTGATTGCTAATGGATGGCAGAGGTTAGAAGTCGGAAAACACAAGTAGAATCAAATCAACAATACAAGAAGAAATCAAAAAAAATCCCAAGTAGAAATCAAAGAAACAAAAGCAGAAATGTATTTACCCCTTTGATCGTCATCAAGAGGTCCGGCGTTGTCAAATCGAACGGAGGACGTTGTCAAAAGGGAGAGGGCTCGTCGCCATTGAGAGAGCTCGTCATCGTGGAGAGGGCTCATCGTCCTTGAGAGGGGCGTTGGATGGAGCGGAGGTCTTCGAGGGAGATGAAGGGGGTTGTCATTGAGATCGTGAACCTAGCGTTAGAAGGGAAATACAAAGCGTGTCTATGGCTCACGGAAACGGTTCGGAAATAAAATAAGTCGGGATTAATATATATCTTTAATTATAATTAGTGACCATTATATTTGGACACTAAATAGTTCTGTTTTGTGACCAAATATAATTTGGTTACTAAAAATAAGTTTTTGTGATGAAGTATTATTTTTGTCACTAAAACAATATTTTTAGTGACCATATATCTATTTTAGTCACAAGTTAATTGAAAATTATCAATTAGTGACATACTCTAATTTCGTCACAAAAAGTATATTTTTAGTAGCCAAAATTATTTTGTCACAAATATTTCATCACTAATAGTCTGTATTCTTGTAATGATTTTGGTATGACAATAACATTTTTGACCAACCTCATCGGAGCAAATAAGCTGTGATAAGCCGCTCCAAATGCAGCCTAAATTTTAGGTGTAGTCGGGGTTCCAATATTTATTAAAATTTAGGTGCTTTTGTGATAATTATTTTGTGAAATTTGCTTTTGAAGGAAGACTTCCAATATTCCAGTACAGTATTATGGTATATTTGTATAGTCAAGAGTTCATTTGTTCATTATTTATGATATTTTACGAAAAAACTATTCATTGTTTTGAGTCTGTTAGTTTGAAGCGGTTAAATGGAGAGGCAGAATAATAGAGTTGTAAGTGATGGAAAGAGGTGGTTGTAGTCTCAAAAATGCACTATAATATTTTTTTTGGTGTTTAGCAACATTTGATAAATGTTATTTAAAACCGTAAACTGCTGTCAAAATATTGATAACACTTGCCACATAGTAGAGTCTATCAAGGTTGTCATGATCGAGATCCTAGATGAGATCATTTCGAAGCAGGATTGAATCTGATAGTAGGGTCGGATCGAAGATCGCTTTACAAAATGAGGATCGATTTACAAAATCTGGATCATAGGATCGTAAGATCGTATGATCTGGATCGCGATCCTGACAACCTTGGAGTCTATGCCCTCATTATCTAATCCTAAAAGCAACACTATTCAAAAATGTCTATTCAAAAGCTTTTAGGTAAAAAAAAGGCGCGAATAATGAAAGGGAAAGTGACGTTGTTTAGAAAATGAAGTATTTTAAGTATAAACTTTGATGTGCAAATAATTATTTTTGGTGTTTGAATTTTCATTTATGCTAATGTTAGAAATGGGTAGGAACATTTTTAATATATTGCAAAATATAAATCTAATGTGTAACATATAATAATTGTAGCATAAAGCGAGTTTTACCGGTTTGATTTTCAGGTGTTGAGAAAAATAACAATTGTTATATATTATGAGTTACTCAACACCTGTAAACCAAAAGTATCAAAAACAATGAGGCTGCATTCTTTTTGTGGGTTTTGGTATGAAGAAATTAATTTTAGGTTACCAAATTGCATTCTCAGGCGTTCATTTGATAATTTATTGACGAGAATTTGTTCTCCTCCAAAATCTATCAGGTCGCACTACTAGAAAACAGACCTTTAGCCACGGTTTTTTTTACCACGGGGGAAAACCGTGGCAAATAATGAAGCATTAGCCACAGTACCTATTCCGTGGCTAATAAGTTACTATTAGCCACGGATGACTAATTCGTGACAAATAAAAAAGTTTTTGTCACGGTTTGCCTATTTCGTGGCTAATACTATTAGTATTAGCCACTGAAGTCTAATCCGTGGCAAAAATGGGTATTTTTTAGTCCCACACTGTCAGCTAAAACTTCTATTTCGAGTTTATATAGCAAAGTCTTGATGAATGTTTGAATTAAGTTGGGCTCGCGGGCGGGCGGCCCGTGGGACGCGGGCGGCGGGCGGCGGGCGGCCGGCGGTCAGGCGGCCGGCGGCGAGCGGGCGGCGGCGGGCCGTGCCGGCGGATTTTTTTTATGTGAGGAAAGAATGAGCTTTTAGCCACGACAATTGAACCGTAGCAAAAAAGGAGTTTTTAGCCACGACAATTGAATCGTGGCTAATAATTGTTGAAAACGGGCTCTTTAGCCATGATTTTAATTTGTGGCTAAAACTTATTTGCCACGGATTCAGTGTGGCTAATACTATTAGCCACGCTCGCATTGCCCACGCCCATTTGTCGTGGGTAGGCCGTGGCTAAATGGTTTTAGCCACGGTTTTTGACTTTTAGCCACGACAATCTGTCGTGGCTAGAAGTCTGTTTTCTAGTAGTGTCGGATCCATTAAGAAAATAGGTTAGGGTGAAAACCGATCCCCCTTTTCATCTGTTTTAAGAGAAACATGCGATGTCATTCTCTCATGACCCTGTCTCACCCGCTTCTTTCCTCCTCCGGCGCGTCGCGCGTATCCCTTTTTCAATTCAAAATTAATTTTAAATTACAATTCAATTCAAATTGTGTATATTTCAAACAAAAAAAAAAAATTAAATATCAAAACGATCAAAATATATTTTGATTTCTACTTATAACTTAAATTTAAAATTAAATTAGATGTCAAATTAAAATTTTGTACAAGTAAATTTAAATTAAATTACTCTTAAACATAAAATTAAAATTAAAATTACAATTGGAATGAAAACTAATTGACGACTTATTACACTATAGACACTTCTTTGATATGCTACGAAGTCGAAACTTCTATCATCCGCCAGTAACATTGCGGGTTCCGTCCACAATCACGCGTGCTCCGACCGCAATCACGCGGGCTCCGCACACATAAAGTCTGTGCTTGTTGTACATCTCGTATTCAACGAGAGTGGACCCCCCAGAGCGAGGTCAGCAGAAGTCAAAGTCAACAAGTCAAGACAGAGGTCAGAGTCAACGTGTCAGCCTGCAGAAGGCCTGAGCGAGTATGACGAGCTCCCCTCACATAGTTGCCCAGTAAACGACTAGGCTAGTTGCTCGCCCAACAGTGTGAGCTCCTCCAGGAAGTCGCCTAGTCGTCAAGGGATGAAATTATAGATTAGACCCCCCTCCCCCAAGATTTCCCTATAAATAGGACCATAGGGATACGAGGAGAGACACTTGAAATCCCAATCAGGATCTCGCGAGCTCTACTTTTCGGATACCAGCAGAGCCTTTGGATTACTTTTCCTTAAAAACCAGGTCGCGACCTCGCGACTTAGTTATCAGCTAGTCTCCCTCGTACCTTGCTCGACCAATTTTGGTTGTGGAGGGGTTGCTTCTTCCAAGCATACGTGTACGTGGTGAGACCTTCCTGCTGTAGCATTCAAAGTCCCGTTTGTTGATTTTTTTCCCTTCATCCTAGTCTCTTTAGCCGTTTAGCCTTGCCGCGGAGCAAGTAGCCTTAGGCTGCTTTGATCCAATTTTCGAGGTTGAGAATTTTCTTAACTTCAACACTTGTAGCACACCGACCACCTATACTCATTTCTGAACAAATAGACTTGATGTTGCATATATATATTTTTATACAAATAGACTTGAAAAATACGCCTCTTTGAACATCATTTTATAAGAGAGAAGGAGAATAATAGATTTAATTTTGGGTGATGATATTTGTATACCATAAATGACTATTTATAGCTCATGGTTATTCGTACAACCCAAAATTATATTTGTACCACAAGTGACTATTTATACCCCAATTTTTGAAAATTTAAAACTAACATTAAAAGAACAATTGAAAGTGCATTCCAACATCAAATCCGGTGTTTTAAAAAAAACACTTCGTTACACAACAACAACAAATTTTCTGAACTCATTCCACAATGAACAAAGTGGTACTTGATGTCAGTGCATGGATAAAGATCTTACCTCTTTTTTGTGCAAAATTTGGAGCAAAGCATGTATATGCAGTGAGGCGTTTTTTACCTTTATGTTATATAATCATATGTTTTAAATATTTGATAATGATAGAGAGAAAAATTGCACTCTTTTAAAGATCTATATCATTAGATGATAGATGATATAAGTGATATGAGAGTTTTATAAAATAATGACAACCTAAAATAGAAATGATTTTTTTAATTATTATTACAAAAAATATGAAACGAAAAACAGTATAACTGAAATCAAATCTGCACCTAAAACTGAAATCAAATCTTAACAAAATGTGAAATCAAAACTCCATCAAAACCGAAATCAAAACTGAAAAAATAGAATCTAAAACTGAAATTTAAATTGGAATCGGGGTCGGCGGTTGCTGGAATGTGGAAGTCGGCGAAATGCAGGGCGGCGAAGTCGGGGTCAGGACCGGCGGGATTCAGCATGCGCGAACACGAGGGAGCGGCAAATCGAGAGCTATTGGAATTAATGTGGAAACTAGCAAAAGGCGTGATTACCGGAGGCAACACCAGACCGACGAAATGTCGGGCAGAGGTGTAGCGGGGGTGCGACTGTTTAGGGTTTCAGGGCGATTGGCGGAAATGCAGGGGTTTAGGATTGTGGGGTACAAATATCATATTTTAGGTTTATAAAAGAGGAGTTTTATTTTAATAAATGGTGTATGAATATTCATTAAAGGTGTACAAATATCAGCACCCATAATTTTCCAGAATAATTGAGAACACGTATTTCCTTTCTTTTGTTTAATTTTTTTTTTATGTAAATGAGGTTTTTTTTATTAATATAAGAGTTCTAATTTGATGTCAATAAGAATTAATGCATGTATCTATGTTATATTAAAAGGGAGAAACACTATTTCATTAGATATCTAACTTTTCGTTTTAACTCTCTTTATTACAAAAATTTTAATATATTTAATTTATGTACTTTTTTAATTTTAAAATATGTGTGATCAAAAAGGCAAATTTTTTACCTACAATAAAAAATGTGCTCTCATCGTCACTCGCAAACCCCAATGCACAAGAAAAAAAACGAGCAATCAAAGTGTATAGTGTTTGAGGGTTTACAAGTGACAGGTTCGCGACCATGCTGGGGTAGTCATGGGCATAAAGCCCGACCGGGCCGGCCCGGTATCGGGCCCGGAGCTTTTCTCAACCGGGCCGAGCCCGGGCTTTTCTGAAACCGGGATCGGGCCGGGCTTGGGCCCCTGCCCCGGGAAGGGGCCTGATCCGGCCCTTTGGGCCGGGCCCGGGCGGGGCTTTATAATTGGATTTATTTAAAAAATATAATAATAAAATTATATATAAAAAAATTTAGTGCACTAAAAAAAATTAGCTCGCATGAACAAAAAAAATTCAATTTCATTAATATTAAAAAATATTTATATTTTACAATTTACATAATTATTTGAAAGAAATAAAAAAAATGAAATTTATTATCATTTTTAATTTTACATAAAAAAATTACAATATTAATTAATTTAACAAAACAGAAAAATACAGTTTTAACTTTGAAGGCAGCTACTAGATGTGCGCTTGTTCTTCAATCATCTTGTAAATTCATCGCGTCCATCTCTTCTTCGATCTCCTCTAAGCTATTATCTAATGCTGTAATGTGCTGCTTCCTTTTCATAACATCAAAGTAGTCTTTGTAGCAGATGCACATTTCCAGAGATTCTTCGTTAAGCCGGCTCCTCTGCTTGTTCAAAACTCTGCCACTAAGAGAAAAAGGGGACTCCGAAGCTACCGTACTAGTTTGGATTGTTAGTAAATCACGGGCCATATAGGCCAAAATATGATATATATTAACTTTACCTTTCCACCATTTTAGGAAATCGAAGTTTTCAATCTGCTCTGTGCTCATAAAATCACGGAATTGTGTTTTTGTGACAATCGTAATTCATTTAAACTACTAGATGTGCACACCTTTTTCCTACCTGCTAATTCTAAAATTTTGTTTTTAAAAGTATCCTTTGTTTTTCGTTGCGATATTTCTTCCCGGGGCCGAAAACCGTATAAGTTATCATAATAATTATAACACTCGGTAAAAAGAGAATTAAATTTTATAATACTAACGTCATCGCAATCATCAAAATTTAAATTTAAATTTAAGTTTGTATTTATTTCTTCTATCAAATTTTCTACGCCGTCTACGCTGAATAACAGATTTAAAGCGGCGACGCACAAAAACATTGCAAGCATTTCTCTATAATATTTTAAAAAATTTTCTTCAATTATTTCAACTAATGGAAGTCATCCGTCATGTTGTCTATAATAATTAAATTTTTGTGCGATGTTTATAAAATTTTCAATAACTAGTGAGCTGGTGGGATAATACACGACAGATAAAAAAATCGTCGCCCTATAAAAATATTTTAATAAATTCATGTAATGTCCTAATACGTCCCAATCGGCATCGGTTAAATCATGACTATTTTCCATAATATAATATTCCATAAGTAGTGATTTTTATTGAAACACTCTTTTTAACATTTTATATATTGAGTTTCATCTAATAGACATATCAAATTGTGGTTTCAAATATTTTTTACCCTGTGTGTTTACAAATTTTTTAAAATCCTGCAATTGTTGCCTAGAACTATAGATGACTCTAAGCATAAGACGAATTTTTTCAATATATGGTTCCATAGCGGCTAAGCTATCTTGTACTACTAAATTTAAAACGTGACAAATACAGCGAGTGTAAAAAAAACGCACCGTTTAGCATTGGTTTTAAATCGCGTTTTAGCCAATCATTATTTTATCTTTTAATTTAAATTCGCGCACACATTTCATAATTATATTATATATAGTTTTACTAGTGTGCGGATATTCGAAACCATCAAAAAAAATTACGCGCTTATTTAACTCCCATAAGACGAGATCGATCTAATGACACGTGATACATATGTACGATCATCCTACTTTTATGCTACTGCTCCAAACGTCACTTGTTAAACTTATCCGACCTTCAAAATTTTCAAAAAAATTTATTAACAAATGTTTTGATTCTAAATAAGTTTTAATGGCATCGCGGCTAAGAGAAACTCTACTTACCTGTAGATATTTGGGCTGAATGCCTCGATGTATGTACTCCGTCACATCCTCATTATCGTAATGGCTGAATGACAACCCACGTTTGATGACATGTTTCATCTGTAGGTCCCGTTGGCGAAGTTAATCGTATGTCCAAATTTGTCTTTCTCATGAAATTTGAGCCTGACTTGACTCAGGAGCTTGTTTCGACACACAAGACTTAAGGTTTCTTGATAATGTTGAGTTATCGGTAAGGGTCAGCAACTTCGAGCATAATTTGCACTGCGCCTTAAATTCGGCGCCAACTCGAACCTTATCGAAGTGCTCCCAAACTGCCGCCTTACGATTGTGCTCCACCACTGCAGGCGTACTCTAAGTAGACGACCCAGCCGTTGAGGAGGACGACGCCATGCTATCATTGAGATAGTGAGAGCCTTGGAGAGTGAGAGATTGAGTGAGTTGGAGAGAGAAATAGAGAGAGAGCTGAGAGAGAGTTAGTGGGAGAGAGAGAGTGAGATAAAGTTAGAGGGGGGGGGGGGGGGGTGCTCGGGTTGGGGATTGGGGAATGAGAGAGAGAGTGAGAGTGAGAGAGAGAGTGAGAGAGGAGGGGGCAGGTGGGGGGGGGGGGTTATAAAAAAAATAATTTTTTTTACATAATGAGCCTAGGGCCTAGACTGGCCAGCCTAGGCCCTAAGCTCTGTACATCAGTACAACAGCTGCTGTACTGCTGTACAGCAGCGGCTAGCGGGCAGCTGGCCGCTGCTAACGGCTCTTATTAGAGCCGTTAGCAACTAACGGCACGATCCTAGCCTGGCCCGGGCAAAGCCCGAAAATCGGGTCGGGCAGTGACTTTAAATCTGAGCGCTGTATGGGCCCTGAGCCCGGCCTCGATCGGGATCGGGCCGGGCCTAGCCAAGCTTTTAGCGGGCTGGCCCACTGGCCCGATCCTTTTGTAAGTCTAGGACAATGTATGATCGAAGTAATGTCACGAGTGGCATTACTGTGATCGGGTACACGTAATATATTTATACTCGCATCAGAAATTCACATGTATACGAGATTACTCACGGCCTCACGGGTGCGCGACTCTGGGAGCGGAGTTTCCTGCGAGAGTGCGGGAGTCCGAGACGCTCAGACTGCCCGACGAATTAGGGCTTCCTTCCTTCTTCCTCTTCGGCGAGAGCTTTCCGTTTCCGCAGCCGCAGGTATCCCTTCTTCCTCTTCTGTGAGAGCCTTCCAGCGAGACTGCGAGATTTAGGGTAAATTACGGCTAGTTTAGGGCAGCTTTAGCGAGACTGCGAGAGCTTTCAGTTTTTTGGTGGAGCTTTCATCTATATTGCCGATCAGATAATAGAAGTTTCATTTTTCCGATCAGATATAGGGCTTTAATTTTTTTTTTTCAGATTTAGTGCTTTTGTCTGGGTCCTTACTTTCTATGGTTGTTTGAATTATTGTTATTATTGAATGCCCTCTCTCCTATATGTTCTTACTCTGATGAATGTCTCATAACATCACTCAACAGCCAAATGAACCCAAAGAAGATAACTAAAGACTCCGTCAATTTTAGTTGAATGATCAGCATAGACTTGCATCAATATTACTTTATATTTCCGGGTCCACTAATTGCTTTGTAAGTTCTACTCTGCACTTCTATAATTTTTTGGTTGTTGTTTAGTTATTTTACATGTTATAATTAATACAATTGTTGTAATTGAGTGGTTGTAAAGTTGCGAACACGACATCTAAAAATGTTAAAGGCAAAGAGAAAGTACTACAAATTGATGTTGTGGAAAAAGAGATATAAGTTGCAAGTATAAGGGAGAGCACTGTTATGTGACGATGAGGCTTCACAACATCTAAATAAGAAACAAAAAGAAGAAATTCATGATAGTTGTCAGTTTAAGTCTCAAGACTGGGAATGGTTTACCAAGTACAAGGACATTGATGGAAAATATCGGGCAAAATGTAAATATTATTTCAAATTGTGACGGTCTTTTTGTTGAAGGTTTGCGGCTCCTTAGGTCACTCCAAAATGCATTAACAACGACGCAAATAATGAATTATTGGTTAATTTAATAAATTAGTTTTCTGACACTCAGCCGCATAGGTACAATTACTATGATGTTTCTTACTTCTTACTACTGTATCAAAATGTTTTTTGGTTCAGTAAACACAAAAGATATAACAAACAGGTTATCATAGTCTTGTACCTTGGAGAGCTTACTCAGGGTTGTATGGAAGAAAGAAAAAAACTACTACCATCTATCCATTGGATCAATTTGTAAGCATCAATCAGATGTGTCAAAGAATGGTTATATTTACTTAAGATTTTAGAATTTACACGTACAAAATGAAAACACAATGATATTGAAGCATTAGGTATCATCAATTTATTTAAGCATCAGTCATGGTTATTTAACCAAAAATTTTATAATAGCATTTAAGTGTCATCAATTATCAAACATCAATCATAGTTCTGATGCTTACCTGTAGTGTATGTAAAATACATATTAAAAATCGCACCGAAACTGCAACCACAACCGCATCGCGTAATTTCAGTGCAGTGTGATTTTGCTCGGGCCAAAAACAAGCCCTTGCAGTGAAGTTGTGATTTAGGCCAAAACCACACCATACTGCACCACACACATCCCTAGCCAGAGGAATCCAAAAGGAATTGATAATTTTAATTTTTTTGGATGATGTGCTAATAACCTTGTCGTGTGAAAATATGATTTTATGAGATGCTGTTATAACATGATAGCTAATGGCGACTTTTGGGGGGATATTAACATTGCTCTATCTAAAACATAGCCCTTGGGTCTAATATATTTGAATTTTTTTCCTTCTATCTGCTGCTCATTCATTCATTCGGTCTTCTTTCCCTAAACCAATCGCGAAATATTGGGAATTGGGAAAATTGCTGTTGTCGTCAGTAGCTATAGAGCTAAGGCGACAGAGTTAGGCTAATCCGACAAGCTTTACAGGAAGGCTTTAGAGTCTTCTGCGGAGGATTTCAGAAAGAGGAGAAAGAGAAAAATAAATTTTAATGAAGGATCCCACAAACTACTCTTAGTATCATGATTATCATCTTCCTCTTCCTCTTCCTCTAGGAAGCACCGGTACTGGTACAGGTATCAGATACGATACGTATCCAATATAACATTTCTACAAAATTTTAAAAACAAAGATACGGGTACGGTGGGATACGTTGTATTAAATTTAATAAATATATATACATATATCACAAATGCAATTATAAATTCTCAAAACAATAAAATATGAAACATAAATAGTCAATTGAAGTACAAGTTCATAACTAATGAAATATAACATGAAGTTCTTAGACATAAAATATTCATAATTATTTCAAATTTAACGATGTTCATCACTCATTTTCTTCATCTTCCTCCATATTCTTGGAGATCAAGACATCTTCAATTTCTAGCTCATCTAAAGACAAGTTGACAATCATAAGCATGCCAACTCCATCATAAGGAATTGCCCATGCATCTTCTCCTATATCCCACATTCTACTCCTTCCTTGATTATATATTTCGTTTCTCCTCGATAATAGACGTAGATTACTATTCATGTACACTAAATCATCTGCTTGTTGTGGTAGAATTTTGTTTCGTCTCAATGAGTGAATGAATATGTGCTCCAATTTCTCTCACAGCAGGATGATGAAGAAGGTTGACCTAACAACTTCAAAGCAATTTTTTTAATTTATGTGCTAAAATTGCATAATAACTCCATCAATTTTTGGGCAATAATGAAGCTATACTCTTCAAACTATTTGGCTCACTAAAAGCTTGACCAAATCCCGTGAACCTAGAGAACTCATTGATTACTATATTCATCTCCACCACATCAGGAAAGTTTCTTCTTAAGCATTTATTCTTCTCCAAAGAAATCTCCTCATCCGTATTTGGAGCAACTCTATTTGACCCTCTATCAAGCCATTCTCGACTATAATACCTACAAATAAACATATATAGTAAATAAATAAATCATAGTAAATGTTTAATATCAAATAAGTAAAAAAATTACCTCAGATTAAGATAATGAGTCATGCAATGTAGTGGTGTGCAACTCTTGGTCCATCGATCAACAAGGACATCATAAATTGCCTCATAAAGAGGGCAATGAGCTTCCAAGTCCATTAACTTTTCGTGTTTATATATTTTAATCTTCACAATTTCTATTATTGAATCCCACTTGTTATATACCAAATGTAGGTTAGACTTGTCTGTATCACAAACCCTAAGCATATAATATATGAGTCTTGTTATATCAAGGATCTTGTCCACATCGTCCCACCATTTGTCACTAGATGTTTTTAACCTATAGAGCTTTCTCACATCATCTGCTCTATACATAGTCCATTCGGGACATCCAACCATATTAAGCAAACCCATCTTCACAAGTTTAATCATCTTCAACATCACTATAGTGAAAACAAACCGTGTTTTAACAACTGCAAGTAATTTCAGTGAAATAAAATAATTATATATGTTCAACCTGTATTGATGATTCATTATGAAAGTTCTGATTGATTGAGCATCATTAGCCACTTGAGTTATCTATCCGCATTGTTCTCTAACTATTGCACAATGATCAGTATTATTTTAGCTGCGCAAATATTTTTTAATGCTAGGTTTAAGGTGTGCACAACACGATGTCTAAAAAATATGTGGGAATCGTGCCTCCATAATTGCTCTTGCTGCCTTACACACCGGTGCATTATCAGTGATAACTTGTATAACATTTTCGACATCAACTTCATTAATAACTTCAATCATCAAATTTACAATATAATGTCTATCCTTGTACTCCACTGATGCATCAACTGCCTTTAAAAAATAGGACCATCCTTCGAGGGCACCATAAAATTAATCAAAGGTCTTCTTTGAGCATCTGTCCAACCATCACTAAGAAAGTTGATTCTCTTTTGGGGCCAAGTATCTTTAATTGACTGAACCATTCTAGTGATATTGAATTTTTCTTTTTGCAAAAACGTAGTTCTTAGAGCATTATACCGAGGAGGAACAAATTCATCAAGATTGTTGTTAGCAGCAAATTTATATGAATCAACATAATATGAATTTCTAGTTAGATGAAATGGCAAACCACTAGAATAGAATATCCTAGCTATGTGATTACTTAACTCATCTCTAGGTTTATTTGAAAAGTCATATCAATAGGTCTACCGCTTCTTTTTTTGGTTTCCCCAACTAATTGAGAAGCTTGATTTGCATTATAAAACGATAGTACCTTGGGAGCCAGTTTGCATTTTTCTTTTGATGTAGCAACCACTTTTTGAAGCTTTTTTAAATACTCTCGGTTTGCCTTTGGACATACCCTAATACCATTCCTAGATATTTCTAGCAAGTAACTCTTAAGTCTAGAATATGAGCAGCTGAAATATATCTCACAATAATTTAATTTCCATTTTCTGTTTCCGCCACCAACTTTTTGTCCCCTCTAAAGTATAAGTTATGAGTTCATCTCTTTCTCGTACGACACCTGTGATGAATGCTTTTCTTTTTCTTTAGTGCGTATTCTGATAGTGTACTTGTTTCCATGTTTTAAGGCTCTTTAGAATGGAGTTCAGTATGGATTTTGGTGTATGTGCGTCTTGATACATTGAATGGTTAAAGGGGAGAATGGTCTAGATTTGGGTTTAGGATGATAATATTCATGATTCCTTAAGGTCTATGCATGATCGCTGTTTTAAGTTCTCATCCATATGATAGGTTTTGAAACTTTTTTCTAAGGGATGTAAAAGGAAAGATGCATCCTTGGCTGAATCCAAGCATTCTATGCTTCAAAATGAATGTTATCATTTACATACGCATCTTTCTTCTAAGTTAAAGTATAATCCTTTATGATTGATTTAATGCATTTTTTCTTGTACGATTGACACTTCATATCTTCACACGATGACATTACTATGCGAGGATTAGTTATGCGATGAATAAGTTTTCATATAAAGAATAACCTTTACGAATGATATTCAAATGTCATTTTAGGTTGACTATTCTAGCATTTGTGTATTATCGTACCCTGTAGCATACACCTATGGATTTCCTTAAACTAAATAGGTTATAATCATCTTTAAAACTTGTAGTTTCTACGTATGAACTTGGGGATGTTTCGAATGAAAACTATTATAATGACTTGATTATTAGGTGCGAAGAGTGCATGCTAAGTTTGTGTTGTAAATAATTTGATGTTAGCACGACAGACTCTTAGTACATTTGTTGTTATCAAGGTTGTAGATGTCGGATATCGGATTCATGTCAGTTTGAGTTTGAAATGTCGGATGTTGGATTGCGGGGGATATATCAGGGATATTTTTACAAAGTCGGAATTTAATATTTAAATAAATTTATTTATATATATTACACAGATTTTATAAATTTGTATAATTATATATATAATGTATGTTTATAAATTACACAATAAACATATATACAAATAATCTATGTTTATAAATTACACAATAAAGAGCCGTCGAATGCAATAAACGAGATAAAAATCATCAAATGAGAGCTAGATGAGAAAGTAGTCGATATTAGACTTAGAGAGATGCACAAAATGAAGCACAAAAAAATTGTTTTTGTTTGGTCTCCTCAAAAGGGACAACCCAGTGCACAAAGCATCCCTGCGAGGAGAGGGTCCAAGGAAGGATCCCGCCACAAGGGTGAAATGTAGGCAAGCCTTACCCTGCATTTCTGCAAAAGGCTGCTTCCAGGACTCGAACCCGCGATCTCAAGGTCACACGACCACACCTTAACCAGTGTTTGGTCTCTTCAAAAAATGAAATTTTTTTTGTAATACTCTCGACGATATATCAGTCGCAAAATATTGTTTGATATATCAGGTTAACGGATGTATCAGACGATATTTTCAAAAACGACATATTTGCTTAAAGTATCGATGTCGTTGCGTTTTATCCACAAAACCTTTATGTCGGCCGACATGTCAGACATGTCGGCCGACATGTCAGACATGTCGGCCGACATGTCAGACATGTCGGCCGACATCTACAACACTGGTTGTTTTAACTTGTCTTTGATTGCAATATTTACATTGGTCAGTTGTTAGAACTGTTATTTCAATAGTTGTGTTATTTATAGCCATGACACGGTCCCAATACAAAATAATAAGTTGCATTTATTACTCTATATCATTATGTGTATTAGTGTATATTTATAAAATGCTTTATTAAATATCCCTCTCTCACCTCAAAATATTGTCATTGGTGCTCTTGTGTTGATATAGGGAGTTCAATATACTCTTTCGACAACTTAAACATTGTCGTCCACATAATGCTGAAGTGTCTACTAATAATATCAATGGAGCACAATTATGTTCCATCGTGTCCTGAAATTTCTTATTATGTGTTAGAATATGTTTGTATAACAAAATTGACACCTTCAATGATACTTCATTTATCCCTTCTCCATTAGTATGTTGCATATGTTTTGAATTGAGCTCTTATTCAAATGTAATTGATTTAAACAATTGATCCCTGCTCCATTATATATTGATTCAAAAGGGTGCTCTGCAAGGCATCATTTTGTTACTTGCAGGGGAAAATACTTGTACTAAATGAAATAACTGGATACAATCACGAGATATGCTCGTGCTCAACTTCAGGAGGTTGGTTCCTCCTAGAAGTCTCTCTTCAAATGAGAGATCTAAAATCTAAAAGATTAAAGCATAAACATAACTACCAAGCTACCTCTTTATATAGGGAGGGGAGGGGGGCTCACATGCCATTTCCCTAAAGATACAATTAAAAAAAGAAAATACAATAATAATAATACACGCACTCGTAACAATACATCCTGTCAGAAAATCGACCTTGACCCCAAGGTCGAAGTGTCGCCCGCTATCTATTAGTGATGTGCCTGCGGGTGGGTTGTCGCATACAATTTTAAAAAGGGGAATACAATAATAATGATGATGATAATAATAATAATAATAATAATAATAATAATACGCGCACACGTAGCAATATACCCCGTCAGAAAATTGACCTTGACCCCAAGGTCGAAGTGCTACCTGCCATCTAATAGTGATGTGTCTGCGGGTAGGTTGCCACATAGGTTCCCAGAGCTCCGTCCGACAATACTTCTGTAAACATAAGTGTACAACCCCATATTCACTGGGTAGGACCAGGATGCCCCAAGGACCCAGATTAGACTAGTGGCTAAACCGGTTCAGATAAGCAAGTAGGCGAGAGGGTTCCTGCCCAGGGCAGATGAAAGTGCTTGTGCCTCAGGTCGCCGGGAGCCCTCCAACCCTTGACGTTGAGTAATGCTTCTCCACTTAACGCCCCCTCAGTCCTTGGATTCCTTCCCAGGGCAGGCGAAACGGCTTGCACCTCGGGTCGGCGGGAGCCCATCAGCCCTCGGCGTTGAGTGGTGCTTCACCACTCAACGCCCCTTCAGTCTTTTGGCTCCTACCCAGGATAGGCGGGAAGGCTCCCGCAAGAGGCAAAGGGGGGGGGGGGGATCAACGAGAAGGTTTCCGCCAAGTGAGGCCCAGAGGTGAAATTACATGGATACCCCTAGGCCTGCACTTAGATCCTCAGAACAGCGGAGTTTGGCTATTGGCAGACCAGCCCAAGATATTTTAGTAATTTTAGAGCAGCGGAATTACGTTTTTTGCAGACCAGATATTGAAAATCTATAAATAGACCCACATGATACCTCAGAAACAGAATTTTTCATATTCTCTCATTTTTCTTCTAGAGCTTTCTCAGGTACTCCTAGCCCAGCAATTGGCTTTTGAGGGGAAGCGCTCAAAGAATTTTCGGGTTAGAGGAGGGACCTCCCACCTGAGTCTTAAGGTCAGTTCCAGGTTCTTTGTTGTCAGTCAAGGGTCAGAGTTTGGGAGAAGTAGGTGCTAGCTACACCTCAAGGTCCGAACTCTCATTGAGGCCAGTTTTAGCTTCAACATTTCTGGTGTGGTGAGCGTAGAGCGTAGCTGACACAGGAAAATCTCAAGTCAAGTCTCATGGCTGAAGATGAAGGAGAAGGAGCTGGCTCGGGAGGTTCTCCCTCTCGGGGAAGTGGGGTGACGTTGGGGATGCTGGAAGACTTCAGGCGGGAAGTCCTCCAGACCATCCACTTGGCCTTCTCGGCAAGAAGCGAGTGGGCGACCCCTCAAGTCCCGGTGGTGGCTGCTCTGTCATTGGGCAAGAACGCTCCCAAGCAGCGCCCTGGGAAGGAGGTTCCGACGGATTTTGCCGAGAGGGATCTCGCCGAGCGGGAGTTATTTCCAGGACAGGCCAGTGCGGACAGGGCTAGCGAGCCATTGTCGCGGGACGTGCCCTCTCGACAGGCAGGGGGCGGGAGCCCTTTTAGCGAGCTTATCATCTCGGCTCCGGTCCCAGATGGGTTCCGGGAGCCGGATATGTCTTACTACACGGGCAGGGACGACCCTGTGCAGCACGTGATGTGGTTTGAGGATGCCGTTTCCATAAGACAGATTTCTGATGCCTTCAAGTGTCGGTTCTTTGCCATCACTCTGAAGGAGAAGGCGAGAGACTGGTTCCATCAACTCCCTACAAGCTCTATCTACAGCTTCAAGGATTTGCGCCGAGGGTTCTTGTTGAGGTTCTCGACGTCAAAAAAGAGGAAGAAGTCGGCGGAGTGCCTGTTCGCCATCAAACAGAGGCCGAAAGAGACGCTGAGACACTATGTTGATAGATTCCAGGAGGAGATGCTGTAAGTTCAGGAGATGCCGGGCTACACCATGATGCTTTCCTTCACCCTTGGGTTGAGGTCAAGCTTCTTCAGCATGGAGCTTCTTCAGCATGGAGCTGAAGAGAGTTCCCCCCTCTCCTTCGAGGAGCTGATGGAGAGGGCGGCGAAGGAGATCGAGATCGAGTCGGCCAATTCGGCGTTTGCCAAGAAGCTTGCCAAGTTGGCGGAGGTTGATGAGAAGGAATCAGGAGCAGGGAGGCAGAGGGAGCAGAGAGAGGAGAGAAGAAGGGAGGAACCCCGAGGACAGGGGCAGCACCAAGGTTGGGGGCAACGTGAGCCAAACAACATGTTGAGTTGGAGGCCCCAGTAAGGTCACCCTCAGGGACAAGGTGGTGGTTTCCAAGGAAGGGACAACAACCGCGAACAGAGGAGGTTTAATCAGCCGGCCGGGAGGCAGGGACAGAGGGCCCCCCTCCGGCCGCAACAGGAGGCTATGGAGATCGTGAGAGGAAGAGGAGGAAGGAGAGGAGCTCGAGGAGGAGCGAGGAGAAGAGAGGGCAGGGTGACATTGCCCTTTTGTGACTTCCATCAGGAGGAGGGTCACGCAACGGCCACCTGCCCAGAGTTTCTGGAGATGAGAGGGGCCAGGGGACAAGTCTAACAGCCGCCGTCGGTGAGGATTGAAGAAGTTCTGCCAGGAGGAGGGGAAGATAGATGTGAGCACCGGGTGGATGTGGGATCCCGAGGAGGGATCGGGGTGATCCATGGGGGAGTTGGGATAGAGGCCACCCGCAAGGGGAGCCTCCAAACCATGTATCGAAGGAGCGTTGCCTCGACCTCCCAGACTCCCCCCAGGAAGAAAAAGATCACTTTCTCGGCAAAGGACATGCCCAACGACGAAGACCCGTTCTGTGACGCCTTGGTGATCCAGACGACAATAGAAAATTTCACGATCTCCAGGATTCTGGTAGACAACGGGAGCTCCGTGAATGTGATCTTCAAGAAAGCTTTTGATGAGATGAAGATGGAGGCTTAGAGGGTTCTAGCCTCGGACGGACCGTTGTTTGGGTTCTTGGGAGAGCGGAAGAAAGTTGAAAGAGGGGTGGGGCTGCATGTGACACTGGGGGGGGGGGGGGGCTATCGTTGACGCTCCGAGCAGCTACAACGCAATTTTTGGGCGGCCTCTCATCAGCGCCTTTCGCTGCGTCCCCTCCTCGTTTCATCAGTGCCTTAAGTTTAGTAGTGGAGGAGTGCAGGTCGGGATCAGGGGGGACCCAAAGGTGGCAAGACAGTGCTATGTGACTGCTGTCAACACTATTTCCTGGATGGCAAGGGCCGAGGAGCTGGAGGAGGAGATGACGATGCAGGAAGAAGCTGCGGAGGAAGGAGAGGTGAGCCTGGGGGAGGTTGAAGAGGGAATTGTAGAGAAGGAAGTGGTGAGCCTAGGTGAGGTTGGAGAGAAGGCAGCAGAGGAGCAAAGGGTAGAAGGAGAAGCTGGGCGTGAGGCCCAGAGAGGTGAAGAGATGGATTTGCCAGGGGAAAGCCTGGGGGAGGCGATGGAGGTTGAGGAGATAGGAGGAGAGGAAGAATTTAGGCAAGAAGAGGAGGAGAGAGCCGGCAGGGAGCAGTCCTGGCTGGAGCCGGCAGAGGA
The DNA here is from genome assembly GCA_039583875.1 of Platanthera guangdongensis. Lineage (NCBI taxonomy): Eukaryota > Viridiplantae > Streptophyta > Magnoliopsida > Asparagales > Orchidaceae > Platanthera > Platanthera guangdongensis. The sequence goes on along the minus strand of CM077163.1, from coordinate 208,236,800 downwards.
GGTCGTGGGGATGGAGGTCATCAGCAGGGCAGGGAAGGCAAAGAGGGTAAGGGTCAGCGGCGGCCTGAGCCTTGAAAACCAGGCAAGGATGCAGGAGTGCATCCAAAATAATGTCGACGTCTTTGCCTGGAGCGTGGCGGGCATGCCGGGCATTGATGCGGATGTGGCTTGCCACCGTCTGAACCTGGACCACAAGACGCGTCCCATCCGCCAGAAGATGAGGACCATCGCCACCAAGCTGAAGGAGCCCATCCACGAGGAGGTCAAGAAGCTTCTTGATGCAGGTTTTATCTCAGAGATCCAGTACTCAGGCTGAGTCTCCAATGTGGTAATGGTAAAAAGGGGGATGAAAGGTGGCGTATGTGTGTAGACTTTTCCTTATTAAATAAATCATGCCCTAAGGATTTCTACCCCCTGCCTCGGATTGACGCGCTGGTTGATTCAACCGTCGGTTTTTCTATTATGAGTTTTTTGGATGCTTTTTCAGGTTATCACCAGATCCGAATGCATCCCCCCGACGTCAAGGATGTCTCCTTCATCGCAAGGGAGGTGTGCTTCCGCTATAAAATGATGCCCTTCGGGCTAAAGAACGCATGAGCTATCTACCAGCGAATGATGGATCAAGTGTTCAAAAATTAGAGGGGTAGGAACCTGGAGGATTATGTTGACGATCTCATGGTAAAGAGTAGGGATGTGGGTTCGCACCTACTTGGCCTGGAAGAGACATTCACGACATTGCGGAAGTTCAAGATGAGGTTGAATTCTCAGAAGTGTGTCTTTGGGGAAAGCTGAGGCAAATTCCTCGGACACCTTCTGACTCCAGTAGGAGTAGAGCCTAACCCGGATAAGGTGAAGACAATCGTAGAGTTGGAATCACCTCGCAACGCCAAAGAAGTTCAGCGTTTGACAGGCAAGCTGACTGGATTGAGTCGGTTTCTCTCCCGTGTCGGGGAAAAGTGTTCACCCTTCTTTAAGACGCTTCGGGCGAACCAAAAGTTTGAATGGACGGAGGAATGTGAGGAGGCTTTCCGGGCATTGAAGGCTCAACTATCCCAAGCGCCGCTCCTACAGAGCCCGAAGGAGTGGGAGGACCTAGCCTTGTTACCCGGGGGTAGGAGCGGAGGCTGTAAGTTCTGTATTGGTAAATGAAGAAGGGAAGAAACAGTTACCCATCTACTACGTCAGTAGGATCTTGAAGAAGGCAGAGCTCCGCTACCCCATCCTAGAGAAGTTGGCTTTCTCTCTGATCGTCTCGGTCAGGAAGCTCATGTCATATTTCCAAGCTTACTCAATCAAGGTGGTAACAGACCATCCACTGAGCAAGATTTTTGAGGCGGTGGAACACTCAGGGCGGTTGGCCAAGTGGTCCATCGAGCTCAGCGAGTTTGACGTCTCCTTTGTACCAAGTCTCTCCATCAAGGCACAAACAATGACTGATTTCTTGGCTGACTATACCATAGAGCTGGAGGGGGAAGAAGCACTGCCGAGGGAAGAGTGGAAGATGTTTGTTGATGGAGTCTCAGGGAAGCACTCCCTAGGGGGAGTGGTAGTATTGGTCAGGCCTCCTAGGGTTTAGGGTTTAGGGTTTAGGGTCACCATAGAGTAAGCAATGGCGCTGCACTTCCCGGTCACAAACAACCAAGCGGAGTATGAGGCTGTCATAGCCGGGTTACGGTTGGCTAAGGAACTCGGGGTTCACGATGTAGAAGTGGTCACAGATTCGCTGCTGGTGGCGTCACAGATCAGAGGAGAATATGAAGCCCGGGAGCCCACCCTCCAGAAGTACTTATCCAGGGTAAGACCGATTAGCCAAGTTTGGACCGGGGGGGGGGGGGGGGAACCTTGACCGAGTTGTTTCATCCAGCGATTGAGGAGGGGGAGCTGATGGAAGTGGATTGGCGGCCCTCGTGGGTGGACCCATTCATAATCTTCTTTACTACAGGCAGCCTTCCCGAAGGGACCAAGGAAGCGAAAGGCTTTCGGCACAAAGCGACACACTACCTCATGCATGAAGGAGGGTTATATCGTAAGATGCTGTCAGGCCTCTTGGCACGTTGTGTGGTAGAGGAAGTCATCCCAAGGATTTTGGAAGAAGTACACTCCAGCGAATGTGGTAGCCATTCGGGGGGTAGGACGTTGGAAACTAGGGTGGTTAGGCAAGGGTACTTCTGGACCACCCTGAGGAAGGATGCGGCGGAGTTTGCGAGGAGGTGTCAAAAGTGTCAGCTATACGCCCCCTCCAACTCTTGCCCGCTCAAAGGCTCTGAAGCATCACGGCGCTATGGCCTTTCGCCATCTGGGAAATGGAATTGGTTGGGCCATTTCCTCCGGCGTGCGGACAGAGAAGGTTCCTCTTGGTTATGATCGACTACTTTTCAAAGTGCCTTGAGGTCAAAGCGTTGGCCAAGATAACCTCCCAAGTCATCAAGAACTTCGTTTGGGGAGATATCATCTGTAGGCATGGATTGCCTCAGGCCATCGTCACGGACAATGGACCGCAGTTTGCCAGCAAAAAGTTCATCAGCTTCTGTACTCAGCTAGGGATCGACCTCAGGTTTGCCTCCGTCCACCACCCAAGGAGCAACGGTCAGGTGGAAGCGGCGAACAAGATCATTGTGCATCTACTCAAAACGGTGGAAAACTTGAGGGGGAGTTGGGTGGAGCAACTTCCCTCGGTGTTGTCAGTTTTGCGGACAACCCCAAACATGGCCACTGGAGAGACTCCTTTGAAGCTCTCGCATGGTTGTGAGGCGGTCCTGCCTGTAGAGTTTGAGGTTCTATCCCCGCGGGTTGCAGCTTCCAACAAAGGAGTCGAGGAATGGAGGGAAGAAAATGAGGGGGAGCTGCGACTCTCGCTGGACATGATTGAGGAGCTCCATGACGTGGCCGCCGTCAGGCAGGAGGAGATTAAACGGAGGATGGCTAAGTATTTCGACAAGCATGTCAGGATAAAACAGTTCAAGGAGGGGGATCTGATCTTGAAGAAGGTCGACGCCGCCGGAAGGTCGGCAGCCGTCAGTAAGCTCAACCCAAATTGAGAAGGACCTTACATAGTAGAAAAGGCCTTGGGGTCAGGAGGATACCAGCTCCAGAATGTGGAAGGGGTATCCATGAGTCATGCTTGGAGCGGCGACGACTTGAAGCGCTTCTACCATTAGTGGGGGGGGGGTAAGGTTGTAAATCTTATTTTTAATGAATTCATTGGATCTTCTCATGCTTGTTTCTGTTGAGAGTTGGAAAGAAAGTTCGTGATTGAGAATACCCCGAGTGGATCCCGCTGCTCAGGCTCCCATTAGCTGGCAGGGCTGGAAGGCGCACTCAGCCCCGAGTAGACCCGCTGCCAGACTCTCACTATCTGGTAGTGTCGTAGGCTCGCTTTGGGGGAAAGGGAAAGATGTTGGTAGTTTGAAAGACCCCGAGAGGATCCCGCTGCTCTGGCGCCCATTAGTTGGCAGGGCTGGAAGGCGCACTCGTCCCCGAGTAGACCCGCTGCCAGGCTCTCACTAGCTGGCAGGGCCGTAGGCTCGTTTGGGGGGGGGGGGGTAAGGGAATACCCCGAGACGATCCCGCTGCTCAGGCTCCCATTAGCTGGCAGGGCTGGAAGGCGTACTCGGCCCCGAGTAGACCCGCTGTCGGGCTCTCACTAGCTGGCATGGCCGTATGCTCGCTTGGGGGGAAAGGGAAAGATGTTGGTAGTTTGCAAGACCCCGAAAGGATCCCGCTGCTCAGGCTCCCATTAGCTTGCAGGGCTGGAAGGTGCACTCAGCCCCGAGTAGACCCGCTGTCAGGCTCTCACTATCTGGTCGGGCCGTATGCTCGCTTGGGGGGAAAGGGAAAGATGTTGGTAGTTTGCAAGACCCCGAGAGGATCCTGCTGCTCAGGCTCCCATTAGCTGGCAGGGCTGGAAGACGCACTCGGCCCCGAGTAGACCCGTTGTCAGACTCTCACTAGTTGGCAGAGCCGTAGGCTCGCTTGGGGGGTAAGGGAATACCCCAAGAGGATCCCGCTGCTTAGACTCCCATTAGCTGGCAGGGCTGGAAGGCGCACTCGGCCCCGAGTAGACCCGCTGCCAGGCTCTCACTAGCTGGCAGGGCCGTAGGCTCGCTAGGGGGGAAAGAGAAAGATGTTGGAAATTTGCAAGACCCCGAGAGGATCCCGCTGCGCAGGCTCCCATTAGTTGGCAGGGCTGGAAGGCGCACTCGGCCCCGAGTAGACCCGCTGCCAGGTTCTCCCTAGCTGGCAGGGCCGTAGGCTCGCTTGGGTGGAAAGGGAGAAAGGATCATGATAGTTTGCAAAACCCCGAGTAGACCCGCTGTCAGGCTCCCACTGGCTGGCAGGGCCGTAGGCTCGCCCGGGGGTAAAGGGAACAAAGATCCTCAGTTTGAGTGGCCCCAAGTGGACCTGCTGACCGAGCTCACATTAAGCTGACAGAGCCATTGAACTCATGATATTATTACGAAGCACTTCGATGACAAGTTTCCAGATGGCTAACACCTGTCCAAAGTGGGGATGGGATACTCCAGACCCCTGTCGACGGGGATCTCGGCATACCCCTGTCGGCAGGGCTCTCGGCACATCCCTCTCGGCAGGGCTCTCGACACATCCCTCTCGACAGAATTTACTTAGTATGTTCGTTGAACGGGAAGCGGCCATCACCTAAGAGCCTAAGGCTTAAGCAAGTATGCGGGTTCGCGCGCAGATGATAGGACAAGAGATGCAGAAAAAAGCATAAAAGACAATAGCCGATTTCGACAGCAAGAAAAATCATTTATATACATGACAAAAATTGTTACATTAGGTTCGGGGGATCTCGCCTCTTACAATTTCAAGGAAGAAGAAAATGACAAGCCAAAAACAAGGGTGTGAAACCTCTTCAGGCGGAATCGTCGGAGTAGCCGCTAGAGCTCTCGCTAGAAGCCTCGCTGGAGGACTCGCCGCCGGACTCGCCGCCGGACCCATCGCTCTGGCCAAGGTCCAACGCCTCATCTCCGCCTCGCGTTTCTTCCTCCCCGGCAGGCTTTGGGATGGGATCAAACAGCCAGGGCAAGACCCCTCGCGCGGTGAAGGTCTCGCAACCTTCGTTCAGGAAGCCCGAATCCCGCAGCACATCGATCACCATCGCGCACGCCTTCTGTGCGTTCTCCTGCATCATCACTTCAATCTCGTATTCCAAGAAGTGGCGGCTTTTGAGCCTTTCGTCCAGGGAGGGCGGATCCGGTGCCTTGACTCCTTGCGCGACTTTGAGCCCGGTTTTCAGCAGCTTGTTCTCGCATTCAAGGCTGGCCACCCTAGCCCTCAGAACTTGAGCCTGGGCGGAATCCTGTGAGGATTTCAGGTTTAGAATTAACTCGCTCCAGGATGATGCCGCGACGCGCAGTCTTGTGCGCGAGCACGAAAGCCTGCATCTGGGCTCTCGCGGTGTCGAAGGCGAGATACCGGGTAACCTCCTTGTCGAATGCGCGGGCATCCTGTCGGTTGTACAGCCCGAAGCCTAGCACAAAGGCCTCACCAGTGACTGTGTCTCGCTCCGCCCAGTTGGGAAGAACAGAGGAGACTGAAACCTGGTTGGCTTCAGGATCCCACCGGAGCAGGGGTTGGACCTCCTCATCAAGGAACTTCCCGTCGATGCCGAAGTTCTGATGCCCTTTCGACACTGGCCTGACAGGGGCCTCGGCGGGGGTCTCGGCAGCTTCCCCTGCGGGGGTCTCAGCAGCTTCCCCTGCGGTAGTCGTTTCGCCGGCGGCGGGAGGGGTCTCGGCCGGGGTCTCGACGGGGGCCTTGCCCTTGTCCGCCGCGCTTATCCTCTTGGAGGGAGCAGTAGGAGGGGAGTTGGGCTCCCGCTTTCGGCCACTGGGCGTGGATGAGGAGTCTCCTTTCAGCTGGCTTGGGCTGCAGACTTGGCGAGAGCCAGGGTACTGGCGAAATCCCTGGCCTCGTCGAAGGGTTGGCAGAGTGGAATTTCCCGTTCACCTGCGGAAGCTTTAATGATTAAAAGTTCATGATCTATGACAAAGGGTTACAAAAGAGGGCCGAGAAGGTACCTTCCCCGGGAGGAACTGACTGAAGAGAGTCTAGACCACGCCGAAGGAACTGGACGTCAAAGGCCTTCGACCCGAAGAACTCAACAAGGGAGCTCTCTCGCCCCCCAAGGGCAGGAGGCTTGTAGGTGGCCTCGTCGTATTGAATGGGTGTGAGGGGAATGTTGTCGAAAGGCCCAGAGACGAAGACGAATCTCTGCGCCCAATGATGATTTTTGTTGGCGAGACCACTTCTCTTCACCGACTGTCCGGAAAGGAAAACCGACCCTCCCTTGGCCTGGAAGTTGAACAGATTCCGAAAAACAGGAAAACTGAATTCGATCCTTTCCGCTCGCATATAGCATGCGAAAGCCATCAAGATGGCGACGAAGTTGGGGTTGAGCTGGGCCGGTACTACCCCGTAATAGCGCAAGGCCAGACGCACTTCCGGCCAGAGGGGTAGGCAGAACCCTACCTCGAAGTGCTTTAAGGGGATGGCGAGCTCCCCTTCCGGCGCGAGGTTGACCCTGTCATCGTTCCCAGGGTTTCGCGCGACGAACCCCGGCGGGATGAAGTTCTCGGTGATGGTGAGGTATTCCGCCTGCGTCAGCCGGCACGGCGGAAAGTTGTGATCCGAGAAGGTTTGCACGCATTTTGAGCGGCCCTCGGTCTCGCCAGGCATCTTGGTGGAAGGCGGGGAGAGAGGGTTGATAAGCGAGAGGCTCTAAGTTGCAGAAGACAGCGCGAGCAGGGTATGGAGGAAGACGAAGGAGCAAAATCAGGAAGGAGTAAATGCGGTGGGTGGACTTACCTATTTATAGAAATAGAAGTAATAATTAGGGATCTTTTGGGGCGGCGATTGACAGATTTTGACAGATGATTCTTCGTATTCCACCCCACCTCATCGACATCTCTCGCACCTGTAGATAACAAAGAGCTTCCAGAGGGATCCCGGGTAAGAGCAAGGCAGTATATATATATATATATATATATATATATATATATATATATATATATATATATATATATATATATATAAAGGTGCGAGAACCAAGCACTCGACAGATAGATAAAATAGAACATATAAAAAGACGTCGAGGGGGTCTCGCCGGGCGAGAGCCCTACAACAATAAAAGTTAACAATATTAAACAAATGTCTTGGGGGTACAACAGGGAAAGGGTGGGTTGAGAGGTTGGGGATTGGTAACGCGAGATCCTGCGCGGTTCAATATTGCTCCCAGCGCCATCGGCCCCGACCTTGCCTTCCCGATCTCGGTGGCACCCGCAGGTAGTGGTAGGCGGTCAGGGCGGTGAGCCCTTGGTTGGACAATCGCAGCTGATCTCGCACTCGCGCAATGTGCCTTCCAGGGGATGTCTCCTCGCGCTCGACCTGACCTTCCTGTTCGCCGAGAAGGCGAGTGTAGTCCCTCTCAATCATCGATATCCGCCGATCGACTGACTTTTCGAGTCTCGCCAACTCCAGCGAGTCGGCTTGGCGCATCGCGACGAGTTTCGTCAGGACTTCAGTTGTCCGCTTCCGCCGGGTTCTGTCGTTCCCGTCGGCGTCCACATATTCCTCCATGTCGCTGGGATAGGGCAGGGGCGAGATCGCCTTCTCTTCTTCATTTGCTTCCGCCTCCGTGGCTTCCGCCTCTGCAGCCGTCGGATCTAGAAAGAGTTTAGTCAAAGTCAAGCAGTTGTGAAAAGATTAGGTAAGGACCGCTTACCTATAGCGGGTGGTGGGCTCTCAGTAGTAGATTGGCGGGAAGGGCTTGGCTGCCCTTCCGCACCTTTCCCAAAGAGCAAATGTATGTGTTTGCCCAGCCCCGGGCGGCGCCTCGCGGGTTCCAGGGTATTGCTTGCGGCCAACGGGAGGGCGACGGTGTCTTCTTCCACCGGTGGCCGAGACTCTGGCGCAGGTGCGTTTGGTGCAGTTGTAACCCTCCCAAGCGAGAGGGGGAGATTGGTTGTCGCGTTATCGGGATCATTGGGCGCGGGAATCTGGGGGCTCTGGTGGATGAGCCTTGCGCTGTCGGTGGCGGGAGCTGCATAAAAATGGGTCAGCGAAACGAAAGTGAGCCGCACAAGATGAATAACGTGCTGAGTTACTAGGATGGGTTGCGGGCTGGACTTGGGTGCTCGGGGGGATGGCCTCCGGGACCAGCTGCAGGTTCTCGCCAAGGGGGCGAACCGGCGCAGTATCTGCCTTAGGGTTCTCGTTAGCTGCTTCTGGAACCTGTCGGCGAGAAGGGAAACGTGTCAGACGCAGCGAAGCGGTATTGTACCAAAAAGCGAGGCGAGATGAATACCTCCAGCAGGGGGGAGGGTTTCCCGGCGCGATCGGGGGTCGGGGAGGGCGAGGCAAAATCTTTCTTTTAGTGGTCTCGCCTGACCGACTTAGCCTTCCTCTTCTTTGGCCGGGGAGGCGTGCTTGCCGGCTTCTCGCGCATGAGCCAGGGGGCCACCCCGGCGCAGTTGGGACGGGCCCTTGCTTGATCTGCGACGAGACGGTCCTGGAACTCTTTCGAGAGTGACTTCTCGCTACGCTTGACATACATCTTGACAAACTTGCGAGAGCTAAAGTGCAAGATGAAGACAACAACGGTGGCCTGAGAACTGGCCCGACGACATATATATACCGGGCCAAGGTAGGGCCCACCCAAGGTTCTCTTGCAAGTCAGCAAGAGTCCAACGAATATCTGAGGTTGGGCGTGTCTTTCTGAGCGCAAGGCTAGCTCGCAAAGAGCGGGGATTGTGTACAACCTCATATTCGTTGGGTAGGACCAGGATGCCCCAACGACCCAGATTAGATTGGTGGCTAAAACCGGTTCAGATAAGCAAGTAGGCGAGAGGGTTCCCGCCTAGGGCCGGTGAAAGTGCTTGCGCCTCGGGTCGACGGGAGCCCTCCAACCCTTGGCATTGAGTAATGCTTCTGCACTCAACGCCCCCTCAGTCCTTGGATTCCTTCCCTGGGCAGGCGAAACGGCTTGCGCCCCGGGTCGGCGGGAGCCCATCAGCCCTCGACGTTGAGTGGTGCTTCACCACTCAACGCCCCTTCAGTCTTTTGGCTCCCGCCCAGGATAGGCGGGAAGGCTCCCGCAAGAGGCAAGCGGGGGGGGGGGGGGGGGGATCAGCGGGAAGGCTTCCGCCAAGTGGGGTCCAGAGGTGAAATAATCTGGATGCCCCTAGGTCTGCACTTAGCTCCTCAGAATAGCGGAGTTTGGCTATTGGCGGACCAACTCAGAGTATTTTAGTAATTTTAGAGTAGCGGAATTACGTTTTTTGCAGACCAGATATTGAAAATCCATAAATAGACCCACAAGATACCTCAAAAAGAGGATTTTTCATATTCTATCATTTTCCTTCTAGAGCTTTCTCAGATACTCCTAGCTCATCAATTGGCTTTGAATGGGAAGCGCTCAGAGAACTTCCGGGTTAGAGGAGGGATCTCCCAGCTGAGGCTTAGGGTCAGTTCCAGGTTCTTTGTTGCCAGTCAGGGGTCAGGGTTTGGGAGAAGTAGGTGTTAGCTATACCCCAAGGTCCGAACTCTCGTTGATGCCAGTTTTTGGCTTCAACAATAAGGGCATTATAGTTAGCCATGCCAATCTCGTCCAAGTCATCCCCGATGAGGGCTCGAAACACCTTGATTGGACAATTATAATTAGGCGAGTAGGGTTGCTTGCAATGGTAGCACAGACCCTTGCTCGGCAAGTTATTGTACTCTTGGTTGGACAGGTGGTGAGTAGGGATATGACGGTTGTTGCGTGGGTCCATAATGGTTGGCCGAGGTAGAGGGGGTGGCTGTGGTGGAGGTTTAGATGGGGGAGGAAAATATGGTTGGGAGGGCAGTTTGGAAGGAGGCGATGGGAGAGGAAGTTCCCCGGAAGTCGGCTTCCACTAGTGGGGAGAGGCCCATGGCATGGGGGACAGTTAACGGTTGCAGGGTGCGAGTGCGAGCTCGGATATGCGGTTTCGTGCATGAAGTAGGCCAAGTAATGGTCCAGTGGAAGACCTGGAACATGGGTGATCAACTCGATAAATGCATCAATGTGCGAGTCAATGGAGCCGGTCTGGCGGACTCCGCAAAGGCACTCGATCATGGAGACGGTTAGTGATGATCATACCGCTGAATGAGGGCCTCTGTGAGAGTTGTTCATGTGAGGCCAACAGAGGACTGGTGGAGCCAGTGCACCCAATGGAGTGCGAACCCTTCTATGCCGATAAGAGCTGTGGAGACCTGCTTCGTCTGAGGAATCTGGTGAATTTCAAAATACCGTTCGACGCGGGCAATTAAACCGAGAGGGTTAGTCTCGTTGAATGTGGTAATGTCGAGGCGTGAGAGTTGCGGAGGAGGCAATCTCACCGGTGCTGGTTCTTTGGGGGACAATATGCTGGGGAATCCCAAAGCAGAGGTGGCAGGAAGGCCGAAATTGTGGTCGGGTTGAAAGTTGTGGAGCATGGACATATCGAAGTGAACTACTCAGCTTGGGTCTCGAGACGAGAGTTAATGGTGGTGAGGGCAGGTTCGAAGGCTTCCACGCGGGATTCCATCCGGCCCTTTTGCATATAAATCGATCGGATCTGCTGATAAGGGAGTGGGCTGCGACTGCTGGACGGGATCGGTAGTTGATGAAAGGAACGTCTCAACACTAGGGCAGGCAGGAGACGAATCGACACTGGAGAGGAATCAATCGACACTAAAGCAGGAGGGAGATGAATTGACGCTCGATCTGGCCAGCGCTGGTTGGATCCGACGGAAATGATGTGGTCGGGGTTGATTTGAACGACGGAAGTGGGAGCTGGCTCCAGGCGGGCTCGGGCGATGTAGGCTGGTGCGCGACTGTTGGAGAAGGCGAAAGCGGATGTCAGAGGCTCGATCGGAAGTTGACTACTACTGGATCGTCGATGACGATGAGACTTGAAGCGGCGAAACCCGACGGCACATGATGAGATGCGCTGGTGGGGCTGCGGGTCGGACCAATGCTACCTGTAGCAGAAAACTCTTGCACTAAACAAAATAACTGAATACAATCACGGGATATGCTTCTAACCAACTTCAGGGGACTGGTTCTTCCTAAAAGACTCTCCAAATGAGAGATTTCAAACCTAAAAGATAAAAGCTCAACTCCCAAGCCACCTCTTTATGTAGGGGGGCGGCGGGGTCACATATCATTTTCCTAAATCATACAATTTAAAAATAGGAAATATAGTAATAATAATATGCGCACTCGTAACATATTTCCATTGTATTAATGGGTTCTCTAGGTGTACTACACGTCATTCTAACCATAACAGCTGCAGTCAGATCAACTACATACCCTTTTTAATGACCACCAACATTTCTTTTTTTAAGATCAACTATTCACATTTATTTTACTGAATAATATTTTCCATCTATCATTCTTAAATATTGTAATTACTAACATGAAATTGAATGTTGGACAGAGTAAAGGGACAACCAAATACACTTAAGGTCCGTTTAGCGCGCAAGAATTGACTTTTTGGAATTGACTTCGATTAGAAAATCAATATCTACAAGAATTGATTTTGTCCAGAAAGCCAATTCTGTTGTCGGTTACTGCATGAAATTCAGTGTACAGAATTGAAATTGATACATAAAAATTGTTCGGCTACACATTGGTATTGGTTTTTGGAATTGAAATTTAAAAAATTCATAATTCTTAAAATTAAATTATTTGAACAAAATACCAAACAATTTTGTTCTATTCTAGATCAACTAAGCATTGCAAAAAGAACAAAAGCTTTTTGTTCTGTTTTCTGAAGCTAAACTGAAGCATCAATGCCTAAAACAAAATTTTTTTAAAATTCAAGAACACCTTACGTTCATGGAAGATGCTTGGATGATTCAAAAGGAGAACCCTAGAAAAAACTCATGGAATAGCCATACCAGCAAGACTTATAAATCACATCATCGAGTTTTATAAAAGAAAAACATTTTAAAAAAATCTTGAAATCAGCATTTCAGATGTAACTGGAAGCATTTTTGGATGCACCTGGCAGACAATCTGAGGAACATTCATCTAAGAGGATATTTATCCAATACAAATAAAAGGCATATTAAAAATTGTTAGCAACGGAGGGGATGATGCGTGATATGGAAAAGTCGATTCACATAACCCCCAAAATGGAGCATCAATGCCTAAAACAAAAATATCTTAAAATTGAAGAACACTTTCCGTTCATGGCAGATGCTTCGATGATTCAAAAGGAGAACCATATAAAAAACTCATGAAATAGCCATATCAGCAAGACTTATAAATCACATCATTGACTTTTATAAAAGAAAAACATTAAAAAAATTCCTGAAATCAGCATTTCAGATGTATCTGGAAGCATTTTTGGATGCACCTGGCAGATGATGTGAGGAGCATTCTTCTAAGATGATATTTATCCAATACAAATAAAAACAAGCATATTAAAAATTGTTAGCAGCGGAGGGGATGTTGTGCGATCTGGAAGAGTCGATTCACATAACCTCCAAATGTAGTGATCTGGAATTAGGCGGAGATGTTGTGTGAACCTGAAACCCTAACAAAGCTCGTGAACCATATGGAGATGAGACGATCATCGAGTGTTTTTTGTAATCAGGAGGAGTCGATCGCAGAAGAAGAAGAGGAAGAGGAAGAGGAAGACGAAGAGGAGCGGTCGATAGTGGAAGTCGAGGGCGTCGCGAAAACAATACCCAACGGAAGTCTAGGGCATCGCAGAGACGATCATCGCGTGATGTCTGGAGCAATATTGCGCAGAACCGGCGTGAGGAGGTAGTTTTTTAGATTTTATATTTTAGGCTAATAACAATATCCACGGGCATTGATTACAAAGCCAATGCCCACCGAAATATAGTGCGCTGAACAAGAGAATTGACATTCTGGAACTCAAAACCAATTCCAGAAAGACAATTTCCGCGGCACTCCGGAATTGACTTGTTTGAAAACTAATTCATGCAGGAATTGGCTTTTTGTAGAAAATCAATTTTGCTGTTTGGCTACATGATGAAATTTAGTTATTAGAATTGAAATTGATACATCAAAGTTGTTCGGCTGCACAATGAAATTGGTTTTCTTGAATTGAATTGCCAAAAAAGATAGGATGGAGAGAAACGACACCTGTAATCCTAAATATCAAAATCTCTTTTTATCTCCATGATAGAGAATAGTTAGGATGGAGAGAAAAGAAACTTCTTTCTACCTCCATGGCTATGAAGAAATTCCAAAATCTAGCACAATAGTAAAGTGTATGAGTGAATCGGCATTTATAATACACAGTTTGCAAACATAAAAAAATAAATCTAAGACGATGAAACTGGCTCGAGAAGATGAGCATTGAGATTATCGTCTTCGAATGATTTTGGTTGCAGAAAAAGGTGGTGGAAGAAATTTGTCTTTTCCGTAAAAAAAATCTAGTCAAGGTTGATGAACCTGGACGGTGAAGACGAGCGTTGCTCTAAGAAGATCTTGATGAAATGTCACTTTAGAAAAAGTAGGCTACGATGATCCGCCGCCGTGAGATCCCCGATGCTCCTCTTCGCCATGGTGATAACCCCTCTTCGACGCGATTGAGATCCGCCGGCGGAGATCCCGACGCTCCTCTTCACCATGGCTATAACCCCTCTTCGCCGCCATGTGATCCGCCGCCGTGAGATCCCCGTAACTCCTTATCAACGCGATTGAAAAGGACTCTTGGCAAGGTGATGCTTTCACGGGATCAGTCAGGGGCGAGCAAAATCCCACAAAACTTACGGCAATAGGTAAGTTTTCTGGTTTTAAAATTTTAGTTTAAAGCCAATACCATGGGTTTTGGTTATAAAGCCAATACCCACTCAAGTCTAACTCGCCAAACAACGGAATTGGCTTTCTGAAACTCAAAGTCAGTTTCAGAAAGTCAATTCCTGCGCGTCGAACAACACCTTCAATTAGAAACAACCAAACACAATTACAAAGTACACACACATAGACAAACTCACACACACACAGAGACACACCCTTACATATACACATACACTTGATTAAGGATGTTCTCCAACAGAATCTAATCGAATAACACTTTCAGTCAAATTCAAATTTGTCATAGAATGCAAATTTTCAGTTTCATTCAAATATTTGAATTCGAATTCGGATTCGTCCGAAAATCTTGAATTTGAATTTGGATTTGAATTCGAGTTTGGATTTGAATTTGAATTTAGTTCAGATGATGGACTAACAAACTTTGATTTGACGAACATAACATGATATATATATATATACACATACCTACCATTCATGAACTATTCACGAATCTTGATAGGAGAGATAATATTATTTAGATTCGAATTCGAGAAATGTGAATCTTAATTGAATCTTCACGAATGAATTTCTGAATTAATCACAAACTACTTTGTTTATGAACAAAGCGCACTTGATAATGACCATATCTTTTTATGTAAATTCACCCTTTTATACGGTCTCCCTTTGAATATCGATACTCATTGACCATGGATGCCAATGTTATATCCTGCACTGAGGTATTGCCAATGATCATATCACTAGAAATACCAACATGGCTTGCATACATGCTATGCCATGTGTTGGGTACATTGGAAAATGTGTACTAGATTTGAAGAAGCCTCACATTACTCAATGATATGCATCAAGATGTATTTGATGTTATTTTGAGTTTATATGTGCAGGTTAAGAAAATGCAGGAATGCAGAAAAAGTTTCTAAGTCCATGAGTCGACACCAGAAGAAACTGTGTCGACACTTATGAAGGCTTGTGTCGACACTGGAGAAAAGTTGTGTCGACACCTGGAGTCAATTGTGTCGACACTTGGAAAGGCTGCGTCGACACCAGAAGAAACTGTGTCGACACACAGAGGCAGAGTCGACACACAAAAAAGCTTAGTCGGCAGCAACAATGTCGACACACAGAAGACTTTGTCGACATCAACTGTGTCGACACACAGAACTTGTGTCAACACATACAGAGTTTCAACAAAGTTGATTTTTGTGAAGATAAGAAGTGACTGTGTCGACACACAGAACTAGTGTCGACAAATTCTACAGAAGCTGTGTCGAAAAGCAGTGTCAACACCAAGGGAGCTGTGTCGACACCACCAAGGCTTGTATCAACACTTAGTTTACTTGTGTCGGCACATGATGAAGTTCAGTCTCGACACTTTGCTGACAGAGACAGAGTTTCAAGAAGTGACTGGAGACTTGACAGCTGTCATAACCAACCGTTCTACTGCAACTGTCAGAGCTGTCAGAAATTCGTTAGAAACCGGATCAGCCGGTTTCCATGGAGGAAGTCTATATAAAAACATTCTCTATCAACAGAAGAATATATATGATAGATGAGATAACCAACAATACACAAAAAACAGAAGAAGATTTTCAATAGAAGATATAAGAAGACATTCTCAAGTGGTGATCTATTCAGAGTTTGTCAAGAGAATTCAAAGAAGAATTCAGAAGAATCTTCAGAAGAATTTGGAGAGAGAGAGCTCCATCTATTCAAGTGAAGAAAGTGACTTACATTAACAAATCTCTTAAGTGCAAATTCTGAACCAGTGTGCCTAGAAAAATTCAGATTGATTTCTGAGTTTTAAGAAAGAAGCTGATTGAAGATCAACTTCAAAGGAGATCGACCCTACTGTGTTCAGATTCAAGAAGCTTTGAAGAAAGCTAAGACAGGTTGATCTCTAACATCAGATTCTTTCAAGAACTGATCAAAAAACATTCCATCCTTTCTCTCTCAAGCAGGGTGGTGGTAGATTTCAAATTTACATCTATTTTCTGTAGGATCTTTTTAAGATCTGAGTTGTAAGTCTGATTTATAAAGGCCGAGTTGTAGGAGATAAAGTTCTATGAGTGGTGGGCCTTGTTGAAGGCTGAGATAGGGCTGAGAGCCTGAGTTGTAGGAGATTTTCATCTCTGAGTTGTAGGCCTTGTTGAAGGCTGAGGTAGGGCAGATTGCCTGAGCTGTAGGAGTGTGGACTCACTCTGAGTTGTAGGAGCCTTGTTTGGGTTCTGAGCTGTAAGATCTGCGGATCTGAGGTGAAGGAAAGAAGTTAGACCGAATCTAGCACACTGCTAGATAGACGAAGGGGGAAAATGGATGTACCCAGACCTTGAGGAACCACTATAAATCAGCGTGCCATCTATGATTGTGTGTGGTATTGTTATTTCTGTGCTGTGATAGCTGTAGAACTATATGTTTCTGTTAATTAACTGAATTAATATTCTGTCTTAGAAGGAAACAGAATTGAACCTATTCACCCCCCGTCTAGGTGTTTAGGAACCAATTCTTTCATCATGAACAAGCAACAATAACCAAGAGAGTCTACTAATAACATGAGCTAAATTCAACTTCACCGAGAAGTTTAGACATGTAAGAAATTGCATGGCTCATTAAAATATGCAAAAAAAAGAATATACTTGACATTATTCATTTCGCGAGCATTGCATGCAGGTCGGATCTAGCCCCCCCCCCCCCCCCCCCCCCCGCCCCAAGAATTTTGGCAAAATAGATTATGAATTTAGGGTTCTCTCGTCGAGCCAATGAATTTTGACTACTTATACGTCAAAAACGATGTCCGAATAAGAGAGAAAAGCGTCCGGAAAGGTGGAGACGTTTCTTTGTTTTTTGATTGGAAGATGAGAATGGTTACATGTGAGCTAATTGGTTTAATTAATTTTTATGAAGATGACATATATAAATGTAGTTGAAATACCTGCATCCAATTTTGACCCCGCCAAGTTCACCTTTTTCTTTACTCATAGCTTCTTCGAAATTTCTGAAAGAAACACTATCATCATCTTCAACACGATATAACACAACATCTTGTTTACTTAACTCTTGTAATCTTGTTTATTTTACTAATGTCTCATTTATTACACCATAAGAGTACACAAGATCAAAGTCATTGAATTTTGACCAAGTGTTTCTCCTATTTCTTGAATGGTTTGAGCCCCCTTGTTGAAATTATCATTCTCTGCAGTAGGAGCACGCGCCCACACTTTTTATTTGAGTTTGTTTTAATACGAAGTTCTCTTACTTCGAGGAGAAACTTTCATACGCTCTTAGGGATGCTGACGAATGATGAAGGCAATGAGGTCAGTCGAATGTTTAAATACTGATGATAACACTTTACACTTTTATTGCAACCCATACATTGTAGCAAGGTCATTATAAACATTTTCATTGTACCCAACATATTTTTTTTCTTGGATTTACATACTTGAACACACATATTTAACATGAACACCTGAACAAACAAATCAAATTGAAATTGTTGATACTATTTATATACCGCAACAAAGATCAGGTCAGCATCACGCAAAATTTCATTTATTCTGAAAGCTGATTAAAGATTGAGTTCAAATGTCTCTAAATAGATAAGCTGCAATGTGAAATACTTGTTTTTTTAAAATTCAATTGTGATATCTCTACATGTGCAAATTTTGATATAAACATTAATCATAAAAAAAAATTTGCCTTTTGATTGTGCCCCCAAGCCAAACTTTCTGGATCCGCCCCTGATTCCGTGCAGCAATCACCATGATAAGATGAAGTACTTCACATACTAATTGTGATATAAACAATAAAAATCAGATGAATAAATGTAGGTATGTAGCATAGAATCACTAGGTTATTCTACCATTCATAAACCATTTATATATCAGGACTTATATTTTTTATTATTAAGCAATATGTATGGATTTGTGAGACATTGAATAAACTTTCTTTTTAATTACAAAATATCTCCTTGATGATCACAACGTCTGAGAAAAAAGTGGGTAGTTCTTTTGTAGGAGTACTTCTAGCCTTATTCGTCTCGTAGGCTTGGAGTTTTTTGAATGAGAATTAAACATTCGAGAAAAGAGACGTTGCATTCAAGTTTCAATATACCTTATCATGAGCCAAATTATTATTATTATTCTAATCCAATTAGCCGTCCTAGGAAAGTATATCATATGATATGTGACCGACTTAGGTTTGAAAGTTTGAATATAGGTACGCTAACAGGCAAAACGATTGAAGTAGTGGATACAATAATTATGAGAAAGATAAATATCTTATACTTGTATGAGACTAAATGAATGAGTGAAAAAACTAAATTTTTAAATAATTCAGATTTTAAATTATACTATATAGGAAAAAATAAAACAAATAATGAATTAGGTATTATTGTAGATATTACTTGGAGAGATGAAGTTGTTGAGGTAAGTAGAAATAGTGATAAAATCTTAGCTCTTAAATTGGTTATATGAAAGGTAACTATTAATGTGATTAGTGCTTATTTGCCACAATTAAGATTAAGTGAAACTATTAAAGTGCAATTTTCGGAAGACTTAGGTGATTTTGTAAGAAAAATCTCACAAAGAGAGAAGATTTTCATAGGAGATTTAAATGGATATATAGAGAAGAAAACTATAAAATATACATTCATTCATGGAGGATTTTGTCTTGGAGAAAGAAATGAAAAAAAAATCATTTTAGACATTGTCGTAACACATGTGTTAATTGTGACAAATACGCTTTTAATGAAGAAAGAATATTTAATTATGTTTAAAAACAGACCAAATAAGTTACAAATTGATTATTTTATGACTCATAAAATGGATTAAATAATTTGTAAGGATTGCAAAGTCATAACAGGAGAACGTTTGACAACACAACAAAAGTTAGTGGTGTTGAACAAGCAAATTAAATCAAATAAATTTATGATAGACAATTTTTGCCAAAAATTTAGTGGGGGTACATGGAAAAACAGGTTGCTTTCAAGACAACAATTATGAAATAATTAATTGATGACCCTTATGTTGATTATTGTGTCTCATGGAAAGTTATATCTTCACTTTAAGAATAAGTAGAAAGAATGTACTTATAGAATCAAAGAGTCGTGCACCCCCAAATAAAGAATCTTGGTGGTGAAAAGAGGAAGTTCAAGATAAAGGCTCTGTTTGGGACAGCTCTGGCGGATTGAAAAGCTGCTGTCCAGGTAGAGCTGTTTTAAAATAGATCTCTGGGGAGCAGTTTTGAAAAGCTGCAGAGTGTTTAGGTGTTCTGTGCAGAAGTGCGCTCGGAATCGCCGGAGGAAGGACGTCGGGGGCTCGAAATCGCCGGAGGAAGGCCGTCCGGGGCTCGGAATCGCCGGAGGAAGGCCGTCCGGGGCTCGGAATCGCCGGAGGAAGGCCGTCCGGGGCTCGGAATCGCCGGAGGAAGGCCGTCCGGCCTCTAAGCATGTTCCAACTGAAGAACCATTAGATTTCCAAAACTTGTGAGAGAGAAAGCTATTTTGCAGGAGCAGAAGCTGGGGGGGGGGAGATTTCTGAAAAGCTGCAAAACAGCTCCAGATTTTTGAAAAGCTCTTCACAAGGAGCTGTCCCAAACACATAAAGCAGCTCTGGCGGCTGGAATAGAGATTTTGCAGCCGCCAGAGCTCCGCCAAACAGACCCAAAGTGCGGTCAAAGAGGGCCGACTGCAAAACACTCTGCACTTGCAAGAATGATGAAAACTTGACAATGTATAATCATAAATAAAAAAGTTAAACATACAATAAATAAAACAAAAGTCAAGATTATGAAGAATTTTATAAGCAACTAGATAACAAATTTAACGAGTGGGATATATATAAAATTGTTCGAGCTAAATAGAGGAGGACAAGTGATTTAAGCTAAGTTTAATGTATACAGGATGTAATAGATACAATTTTGACTGAGGATCTGACTATTAAAGAGCGATGAAAAAGATACTTTTATCAACTATATAATGAAATAAATGACAATTAAATGAACATGGAAGAGTTAAGTAAATCAGAGTAGTGTATGAATATAACATTTTATAGTAAAATTTAAGTATCGCAGTTAAATGATGTTCTAAAAAAATAAAAAATAAAAAGACGGTTGAGACAGACAATATACCCATCAAAGTATGGAAATGTCTATGAAAAGAAGAAATTTTGTGGACTACATTTTTTCAATAAGATACTGAAGTCAAAGAAGATGTCAGACTAATAGAGAGAAAGTATTTTGGTACCTTTATATAAGGACAAAGAAGATATACAAAATTGTGTTAATTATAGGGGAATTAAATTAATGAGTCATACCATGAAACTATGAGAACGAGTATTAGAAAGAAGAGTAAAACAAAAGGCTAGTATCTCAAAAAATCAATTTGGGTTCATGTTAGGGCGGTCGACCATTAAAGTTATGCATCTCTTGAGGAGACTCATTGACAACTATCGAGAAAGAAAACAAGATTTGCAATTGTTGTTTATCGATCTTGAGAAGGCTTATGATAGGTTTCAAAGAGAGATCTTATGGAGAGTTTTAGAAAAGAAATGTGTTAAGGTATCATACATTAACATAATCAAATACATGTATACAAATTTTGTGATGAGGGTGAAAGCATATGGAGAATTAACACGGGAATTCCCTATCACTGCTGACTTACATCAAGGTTCAACTTTAAGCCCTTTATCTCTTTACCCTTATCTTAAATGAGCTCACTGAATAGATCCAACAAGCAATACCTTGGTGTTTATTGTTTACTGATGATATCGTTTTGGTCGATGAGACGCGCGGGAGTGTAAACGCGAAACTTGAATCTTGGCGAGACATTTTAAAAAAGAAGGGTTTAAGGTTGAGCGGGTAAAGACAGAGTATATTGGCTTAAATTTAACAGTTCAAGAAGGACAGATGACTTCATTATTAAGTTGGGTGATCAAGATATTTCCCACAACGAGTGCTTTTAATATCTTGGATCGATAGTTTTAAAAAATGGAGGTGCTGATAAAGATGTGATACATAAAATCCAAGCAGTTGATTAAAGTAGATACGTGTGTTCAGGATCTTATGTGATCGTAAAGCATCATTAAAACTTAAAGATAATTTTTACCGTACTACAATTAGACTACGATGCTCTATGTTTCTGAGTGTTGTGTAATGAATTGTGTACATGGGCAAAAAATGGGAGTTGCGGAGATGAAAATACTTAGGTGGATGTGTTGACACACGAGATTGAATAAAATTAGGAATGAATGTATCTGAAATAAGATAGGAGTGACACCAATTGCAGAGAAGATGCGAGAAACTCGACTAAGATGGTTCAGATACGTACAAAGGAGACCATTAGAGGCCACCTGTTTGGCATTGTGAGAGTTTAGTCATAGGCATGTTAAGCGGGGGATGGGTAGACCAATAAAGACTTGGAATGAAACTATAGGGAAAGACATGATGTACTTATGCATTAGTGAGATTATGACTAAAGATAAGGCAAAATGGGAACAAAGTATCCATATAGCCGACCTCACTATAGTGGGATAAATGCTTTGAGTGTTGTTGTATTCTAATCCAATTTAGCCCAATCCTATCTTTGATATAATTTAATCATTTTGTTCCTAAATTTGGGATCAAAATTCAAATCATACTTTCAATCTGATCTAATGAAGCAGTCCTATTATCACTTTTTCACATTGGCTTCCTTTTATCATTTATCGGACTGGTCGTAGATCTTGATTGACGTCATCTCAAAAAGAATGAATTTAAGTTTTAAATCTTCCACATATAATTGATAGTTATGCAAGAATAAATGACACCTTATTTATTGGTACTTGTTAAGATTCACGCTAACTAGTTGACCACTGTAATTCAACCATCACCAATGTTGGAGGCTCTAGGACTCTATGCATCTTGATCTTCCCATATGACTCAATTTATTCTTCTCGGGTACTATTTCAATAACAAATAATGAGTAATCGGTTAGTCCACATGTCAATCATTTACGCATCATTTTAAATGTATTCATATTGTAGAGAAATTGTCTCAACCTTATGAGTGCTTCTATTGATCTCAATAATAAGTATGAGTACATATATATAGGAAAGGAGAGAGGAGAAGAGTCCTATACAAGAGATGAGAGACTAAAGCAAGAGAGAATAAAATGTGCCAAATTAATGAGCCTTTACATTATATCCTATATTCTCTAACACTCCCCCGCAAGCTGGAGCATACAAGTCGTAGGCACCAAGCTTGGATAAGAACTGATGGTACAAATGCCGAGGCAATGTCTTGGTGAGAATGTCAGTAACTTGCTTAGAAGCGGGAACATGCTCTAGCTCTAACTTCTTTAACTGAACCTTTTCACGGATGAAGTGACAATCAACTTCAATGTGTTTGGTCCGTTCATGAAATACTGGTTCTTCGCAATATGGATTGTGGCCTGACTATCACAAAGCAGAACAGCTGGCGAGAATAAAGTGACCCCTAGATCACCAAGAAGAGCCTCCAGCCAGGTGAGTTCAGAAACAACGGTGGCCATTGCACGATACTCAGCCTCAGCATAAGAGCGAGCAACAACAGATTGTTTCTTGCTGCGCCAAGTAATAAAATTTCTACCAAAGTAGGTACAAAAATCTGTAGTAGAGCGTCGATCATCCAGGGAGCCCGCATAGCCCGCATCGGAATATGCAACAAGAGGTAGAGAATATGATGGTTTATACACCAACCCTTGTCCTGGAGCAATATTTAAATATCTGAGGATTCGTTCCATTGCTTGTAAATGAGAGCCTCGAGAAGCATGCATATACCGACTGACTACTCCGACAACAAATGAGATATCAAGTCTTGTAACTGTCAGATATATCAATTTTCCCACAAGACGTCGATAATACTCAGGATTTGAAAGCAGACCATCAGAGTTAGACCCATGGGCACATAGCTTGTGATTGGCATCCATCGGTGTTTCCACAGGTTTACTCCCGGAGTAGCCAGCATCACGAAGAAGGCCAAGACAGTACTTCCGTTGAGATAGAACAAGTCCATCAGGACGTCTTATGATTTCAAGACCAAGGAAATATCGAAGGTTTCCCAGATCTTTTGTTCGAAAAACAGAACTAAGGTGTTGTTTGACCTCTAGTATTCCTTTTGAATCATCGCCTGTGATTAGGATGTCGTCAACATATACCAAAAGAAGAATCGTGTCTGTTGTTCTATGTCGAATGAACAAAGAGAAGTCTGCCGAACTTCGACTAAAACCATCTGCCTGAACAATTTTACTGAACTTATCGAACCATGCCCGAGGGGATTGTTTGAGACCATAGATAGACTTCTTAAGATGACAGACTCTTGACTCCCCCGTGGTCTCAAACCCGGGAGGTTGTTGCATATAGACTGTTTCTTGTAGGTCGCCATTGAGAAACACATTCTTGATATCGAGTTGGTGCAAGGGCCACCGACGATCCACAACTACAGAGAGGACACGAACCGTGTTGAACTTGACAACCGGAGTGGTCTCCTCATAATCGAGATCGTGTTGTTGAGTAAAGCCACGAGCCACCAGTCGTGCCTTAAGACGGTCAACTGTCCCATCATAAGTATGCTCGATGACAAAGACACATTTGCAACTAACTGTAGTCTGGACAGGTGGTAGAGGAACCAGAACCCATGTCTGATTAGCCCAAAGGGCGCACATTTCTTCGTCCATGGCAGTACGCCAACCCGGATGTTGCAAAGCCCCCTACACAGAAGTAGGAACAAAAATAGAGGATAATGAAGTAACAAATGTGTGGAGGGTCGGGGCAGGCGATGTAAAGAGACATAATTCACCATAGAATGAGCTGTGGAGGTAGACACCGGAGCAGCAGACCGCGAAATCACATCGGTAGAGGGAGGCCGTGACAGGGCATTAGAACTGGGAGGGCGACGAGAGTACACACGAATGATAGGCGGTGTAGGGCGGATTGGCGGGGGGGGGGGGGGTAGGTGTTGGAAGGAGAGGGGGAAGAGGAGACGTGACGGGGACCACGAGCTGAATTACAGGAGGAAGAAAAGAATCTGTAGAGATGGTATAAAGAGTTGATCTTTCCAAAAGGTGACATCAGCAGAGCTGATTAGTTTACCGTCGGCAGGAGAATAACAAACATATCTTTTTTTAGTGCGGGAGTAACCAACAAACATCAACTTCGTTGCATGTGGAGCGAATTTGTCAGTGGGCGGAGCCAGGTTACGAACATAACACGTGCATCCAAAAACTCTGGGCATGAGAGAGAACAGAGCCTTGGAAGGAAAGAGAAGAGTGACAGGAGCCACGAAGTTCAAGTTGGATGAGAGCATGCGATTGAAGAGATGACAGACAGTAGAGACGACAAAGTTCCAATAGAGAGGTGGAACCTACATCTGAAGCATGGTAGACCGGCGACATCGAGAAGATGCTGATTCTTCCGCTCGGCGACGCCGTTCTGTTGAGGAGTATATGCACACGAGGTCTAATGAACAATACCAAACTCGATGCAGATATTAGAGAAGGTGCGGCCCGTATACTCGCGCGCATTATCGGTACGAAGAATTTACATGCAAGAAGAAAATTAAGTACGAGTCTCCACCAGAAAGGCACAAAAAGTCTAGGGGAGTTCAGTGCGATCCCGAAGTAAATACAATTAGATAACACGTGAGTAATCATCAATAAATGTAACAAAATACCGATAGCTAAAAACACTAGGGAGCTTATATGGCCCCTAAATATCAGAATGGACTAAGGAGAAGGGGGCATCACACCGAGTACTATGAGTGGTAAACGAGACACGATGTTGTTTTCCATAAATGCAAGATTCACACCGAAACTCAGAAAGGGAAACATCCGAAAGTGCTTTCTGGAGAATTGGAAGAGGAGCATGCCCAAGACGGCGATGCCAGTCCACAAAAGAGATGGTGGAGAGAGCGGTGGGAGAAGAGGAATCGAAAAGGTAGAGACCATTGGACAGCTTCCCAGTTCCGAGGATATTCCGCGTCTTGCGATCCTGCACAACATAAGAGGTTGAAGAGAAAGTTATCTCGCAGTTAAGGTCGTGAATGAGACGACTAATAGAGAGAAGATTAAAATGAGAGACAGGAACATGAATCACATATCGAAGAGTAATAGAGGGCGTAAGGTGGATGTCGGCGGATCCAGAAATTGGGGTGGTATCCCCATTTGCGATAGTGATGAACTCAGGATGCACAGAGGCCAAGCAGTGCGGAGGCTGTAGTGGGGTAATGTGGTGTGTCGCTTCGGAGTCCAAAATTCATGAGGAACTGTGTACAAGACATGAAATCCCGTCATCAGAGATAGACACAACAGTGCCCGGTGGTGGGGCGATCAACGCTTGAGGTGGCTGGATGTCAGTGTGCAAGGCAACAGTTGCAGTCGGATGGCGGGTTGGTGTTGAAGGGGCACACATCTTAACAGGGAGGTCGTCGCAGATGCCGCAGCAGGAGCACCAAGCCGCAGCGGGAGAACCAGACCGCAACAAGAAGGACCAGGCTGCAGCGAGAAGAACCAGACCGCAACTAGAAGAACCAGGCTGCAGCTAGAAGAAGAACCAGGCTGCAGCTAGAAGAAGAACCAGGCTGCAGCTAGAAGAAGAACAAGGCTGCAGCTAGAAGAAGAATCAGGCCGCAGCTAGAACCAGGCCACAGCTAGAAGAACCAGGCCGCAACTAGAAGCACCAGGCCGCAGCTAGAAGAACCAGGCCGCAGCTAGAAGAACCAGGCCGCAGCTAGAAGAACCAGGCCGCAGCTAGAAGAACCAGGCCGCAGCGGATCAAAGAAGCAGACCGCGCACCATTGTGAGACGGCGACCAGAAGAGCAAGAGGAGCAGCCTAAGAGATGACAGGAACAAGCCGCGAGAGCCAGCAACGGACACAAACACACGACAGGTAAAGGGCAGAGAACCCAAGCCGCGACGAACAGAAGAAGCCGAGCGGCTAAGGGAAGAAGGTCGGCAAAGTGAAAGCGAAGTCGGCAGAGGGGAGAAGGAAAGTAGCCGCTTGGTCACGGTGATAACACACCAGCGGAAAGAACCAGGCCACGACCAGAGACGGAGCCGAAGGGGAGAGAAGAGGCCGTAGCGACCAGAGAGATCGCAGCGAGAAGGAGAAGCAAAGGTGAAACCGCGCGAGCAGGTGAGGAGACAAGGGAGGAAGCAGAGAGACAAGCCGCGGGAAGGGAAGACCGGTCGGAGAAGAAAGGAAGGCCAATCAAGTCGCGGCGAGTAGAAACATGAGAGGGGCCCACGATGGTAAGAGTAGAGGACGATAAAAGGAGAGGAGGTGGGGAAGGAAGGTGGAGCCACAGATCTAGAAGTGGGTAGAAATCGAGACCGCGGGTAGGAGACCGAGGCGGTTAGGAAGAGGGAGACCGCGAGAAGCCGAAGGCTGTCGGTCAGAAGCCGCTAGAAGCCGCAGGTTGGCGGATAGAAAAGTCTAACCGCCGGAGGGGACCGGAAGCCTCTGATACCATGTAGAGAAATGGTCTTAACCTTATGAGTGCTTCTATTGATCTCAATAATAAGTATGAGTACATATATATAGGAAAGGAGAGAGGAGAATAGTCCTATACAAGAGATGAGAGACTAAAACAAGAGAGAATAAAATGAGCCAAATTAATGGGCCTTTACATTATATCCTATATTCTCTAGCACATATAAATATGTTCGTTTTTAATGCGTTTGACTGCGCTGTTTCATGGTTTCTTGTAATTTTATTTTCATCTGAATACATCAATGTGGTACAATCTTTAATTTTGCGGTATTTGTTTTTATAACTGTTATTATTATTGATTTGATTCTAATTTCTTTATTCTCAGATCATATGATGGTGTCCCATTTATTCAATTTGCTATGATGTAATGGACCCGGAAGTCAAGAAGTTTGGAAAAGGTACTTTCTTGGAGACATGAGGGCTATCTTATGTTTACGTATATATTTTTTGTTTTTATTTTGAACATGATCTTGGAATTTTGTGTGTTTTCTTTAGCTGAAATAAATTCAAGAGGGATGAAGTATTGTGTGGGATTTGCTTTGCAACTTTGGAGATATTGTACTTACCTTGATCCTCACGTTTAGATTATTGTAGATTATTGAGTTTAAACAAATTTACCTTGATCCTCACGTTTTGATACATTTTAACAAGAAATAAACGGCATGATTTATCAATTCCAATTGCAAAATTAGTGAAATGTGGTAGGAAAGCCATCAGATAGTGTTTTACGATAGACCTTAGTTGACTACCCTTCTGTTTGTTTAACTGTTTTTTGTTAGCATGTAGTTTGCTCTCCTACTGTGCCCACACGAGTTATTTTTCTGAAAATTTAGAGAAAATTATAGAGATATCAAGGAGGCAGGGTGTGAGCGAAAGGTTTTTAGGTGTGTTGATTTCTCTTTCCCCACAAGAGGTTTGTGTCATCATAAGAATCATGATTAGCTTTATACCAGTTATTTATAGTTGATTTTATGATGACTTTTCCATTTGTTCATTCTAAGAGTTTCGAGAGATTTAATTCCTTGCAAATATTTTTGAACAAACTTCTATTTATGTTATTTTTGATATACCCATTTCCCTTCTTGCTTTTCAAACCACTTTATATAAAAGGGAAATGAATACTTTTGTGGGGGGAAGGAAGATTGCAGGACTGTTGAGAAGCCTGAATTGAGACAAGAAAATATGCTTTATGGATTTGCTTTTGTGGGGCCTAACGTGATTGAAAAGAAGGGGCTTGAGGTGAACACAATGTTTTGAAAATTGGGATAACAATGTCTGTAGATCTGGTGGAATGCGTCAACCAGAGTTGGTGGTGAGGTTGTAGGTGTTGGTTTTTCAAATAGGAAGAATGCTTTAGTAGTACCAAGACAAATATGCACAGTTAATGTGGTGGTTGAAAGTGGTGGAGACATCAGGCGTGTGAGTGGAGCTGAATAAGCACAGGGGACTGAGTGGACACTTGGAATGACGAAGTGGTGGGGTGCAGTGGTTTTTGGAATTAGGAGGGAGTAGTGATGTAGTGGGGGTGGCTTTGACAAGGAAATATGCTTTATGGATGTGCTTTTGTGGGGCCTAACGTGATTGAAAAGAAGGGGCTTGAGGTGAACGCAGTGTTTTGAAAATTGGGATAACAATGTCTGTAGATCTGGTGGAATGTGTCAACTGAAGTTGGTGGTGAGGTTGTAGATGTTGATTTTTCGAATAGGAAGGATGCTTTATTAGTACTGAGACAAAAATGCACAGTTAATGTGGTGGTTGAAAGTGGAGTAATCAAGTGTGTGAGCGGAGCTGTATAAGCACAGGGGACTGGGTGGACACTTGAAATGATGAAGTGGTGGGGTGGCTTTGACGACGAAATATGCTTTATGGATGCGTTTTTTGTGGGGCCTAACGTGATTGAAAAGGAGGGGCTTGAGGTGAACACGGTGTTTTGAAAATTGGGATAACAATGTTTGTAGATCTAGTGGAATGCGTCAACCGGAGTTGGTGGTGAGGTTGTAGGTGTTGATTTTTCGAATAGGAAGGATGCTTTAGTAGTACTGAGACAAAAATGCACACTTAATGTTGTGGTTGAAAGTGGTGGAGACATCAGGAATGTGAGTGGAGCTGTATAAGCATAGGGGATTGGGTGGACACTTGAAGTGACGAAGTGGCTGGGTGCGGTGGTGGTGGAATTAGGAGGGAGTAGTGATTTAATGAGGATGGTCAGGGGCAAGCGAGATATAGAGTGGAGTTGTGAGAAACAAGCGGTAGATGATGTTGTTATCAAGGTGGAGTCCTACAGGCTTCTCTGCGAGGGCTTTATCATGGGCATTGATGCGTGAACAAATTGTTTCCTCGGAATACTCTACGGCCTATATGCATGAGTTGTGTATAATGTTTTTTTCGAAGGCCGGTTAGACATGTGGGGATGCAAATGAAGAATACCTCAGGATATAATGAAGAAGATGAGAATATTCTAACAATCTTGAAATGGGGGTGGGCGGGCAGCACTTTTACAATGAGTGTCTGCTTAGATGGCTGCAGGAGGGGATCAACCTTGGCGGCATAGCCGATACACGCGAGAAAGGTTAGGAGATAGTGGGGAAGTGGAGAAAATGGGAGAAATGGAGGAGAGGTGGACTGATTTTTAGGAAGTGGATACTACAATTTAGGAGAGTGGGTGGTTACTTGGGAGTTATGAAAGGCAGTGAGGTAAGTGGGGTGGTGGCTGGTCGGTGGTGGCTGACGGAGGTGGCCGTTGGAGTTGGTTGGAGGTGGTCACCGGCGAGACGGCCGAAGTTGGGGGTCGTCGGAGGTGTTTTCCGGCGATCGCCGAAAAATTGAAAATGAAGGAAACTTGATGAAGATGGTGGTAAAGAGCTGAAAAAAGTCTTCGGTGATCGCCAAAGATGAATTTTAGCGGGCTGTTTTTGGAGTTTAGGTGGGAGGGTGTTTTGAAAGTGATTCCGCAACAAGTAGGGTGGTGATGGGTGGTTAGGAATTGTGTGGGGATGCTGAATGTGGTGTCGACTGCTTGGGAGGGGACTGGCGATGTGGAATGGGGTGGCCGACAGTGAGTATATGGGTTTTAGTTTGGTTGGTCTGCTGGTGGGAGGTCGGCAATGGTTTAGGAAGAGGGTTTTAGTGGTCGACCGACTGATTTTTTGTGGGAGGAAATGAGGGGAGGGGTGGTGGACGGTAGGAAGGGAGGGGGGGGGGGAATGGAAAAGTGGCTCATGTCTAGGGGAGGAATCCTGGGCTTCGCACCCGGGGGTCAACTTCGGCACCTAGTTGACCAAAGGATGGACTTCAGTACTCCATTCTTCAATGCCTTAAATGAGAGCTCTCACCCTCAATATATAAACTCTGGGGGAGGGGGGCAACAACGGCTACGATTGGCCGATCAGTGCGACTAAAAAATAAGTAAAAATAAAACTCAAAAGGGAAAAAAAGAAAAGAATAACTAATGCTCAGATCGTAAACTCGCATAAGATGAACGGTTCTAATCATTGCGCAAGTCGATATGTGTGCCGCGATCCCCATCAATTCCCCCTCTTTGAAAGCATTCCTCTTTGTGAATGAAGATGGGCGCGCTCTCGTCTGAAGGCGAGGAGAAACCTTCTTGATCTGGACTCGTAGGTCGTCGAAGTTGATGCTGACGATGGAATCGATGATGACACTGCTGAAGATGACAATGGTACTGTAACTGGTATTGCCCCTGAAGGAGATGGTGTCGAAGATGTCAGAGTCAAAGTGATGGACATCAATGTGCAAGAAGGTACCGCTGTTGTTGTCACCATCGAACACTTTAAGGTACCGCTGTGGAAGAAGCCGTGGTGATACCTGTGTCGGAGAATATTATACTGTTGTGGAAGAAGCCAAGGTGATGCTTGTGTCAGAGAATGTCGTACTGTTGTGGAAGAAGCCAAGGTGATGCTTGTGTCAGAGAATGTCGTATTGTTGTTGAAGAAGCCAAGGTGATGCTTGTGTCAGAGAATGTCGTACTGCTATGGAAGAAGCTGAGGCGATGCCTGTGTTGGAGAATATTTTATTGTTGTAGAAGAAGTCGCGTAATCAATTTGTGTCGAGGATTCGGGTTGTGACAGAAGTTGAGTGCTAGACGAAGGCTGTAACTGAGGCGCTGAAATCGGGGACAACTGGAACTGTGGTGGATGACAATGGAGGTTCTGAAGTTGTGGTGGTAGAGGGCGAAGAGAACATGGAATCATGTGACTCAAAGAATAGTGTCAAATCTTCCACGTTGAATACATGTGAAATTTTCACACTCTGTCTGATATCCAACTCATAAGTATTTGTTCCAATTCTCTTAAGCACAATGTAAGGACTCATTCACTTGGCATTTAATTTTCGAGCAGTTCCCATGAGGAACCTCTCAACACATATACAAATCAACACATGTTCTCATTTGAAGCTTTGCAATCTAATGCAAAAAATATAGCAGCAGTATTGTAGCTCTTCACTGGATCTTCATCCTGATGCGGCACATGCGTCACACCTGCCCGCCACCCTAGAGTCCCACCAAGGGGCCCACCTGGAGTCAGCACCACCAGATGGCTTTCATCAGGGCCGCGGCCCGTACACCCCAACCAGCTCTCCGCTGTGGAATCACCACATGCAACAAGTTGTTGAGGCCGGGGCTCGATCCCCTGACCTCCTAGATAAGAGGCCTTCCCCAGCGCTCTCATCACCAACTGAGCCGCGGCTCATACATCCCAACCAGCTCTCTGCCATGGAATCACCACCATGCAACAGGAAATGATGGACCGAGGAACACCATGAAAACAGACAATCTCACGAAAGAACAATTTGGCAATATGGGAGGTGTCCGATGTTTTGCGACAAGTAATAAAATGTGACATTTTGAAGAATCTGTTCGCCACCACGGGGACGGAGTCCATTCCACGCTGAGTTCGTGGAAGTCCAAGAATAAAATCCATCGATAAACCTTCCCAGATGGAGGCTGGAATAGGAAGTGGCATGTACAACCCAGTGTTGTGAGACTGGCCCTTTGCGGCCTGGCAAGTGACGCACCGATCTACAAGCTTGGCTATATTGCGCTTCAATTGCGGCCAGAAATAACGCTCCTCGAGGAGTGTGAGACCTTCAAATTCAATAACCTCATGCGTAAGCGTAACATGGACTGCAGCCCGTCGACTTAACGCGTGGTCACACATTTCTGAATCCCGGACTTGTGTTGAATGACATAAACGAACCTTTGAAGATAAGTGGTCCAACGCACGTGTGTCTTATCCAATTTCTTTTGGCTATTGATGTATTGGAATGTTTGATGATCCAAATATAAAATAAACTCAGGCTGGATTAAATACGACTCCCAATCCTTCAATGCGCGAAAAAAGCATAAAATTCGTGATCATATGCCAACCATTTTTGGGGGGCCACGTTCAGCTTTTCACTCATAAAAGCCACCGGCCGACCGGCCCGACCCTCTTGCATTAACACAGCCACAATGCCCACACCGCAAGCATAGCATTCATCGGCGAATGGTCAAATAGTTTGTTGAAGTCCAGGAGTGCCAACACAGGGGCTGCAGACAATAATTATTTTTTTAGCTGAAAACTGTGCCTGGCGGCTTCATCCTATATAAAGTCTCCCTTATTAAGGCAGGTGGTGATAGGTTCCATTATGCTGCTAAAATTAAGCACAAAACGACGATAAAGAGTTGCTAGACCATGGAAGCTATGTTCCTCCGTCACCGAAGTTGGAGTTGGCCATGATACAAGAGCTTTTACCTTGTTTTGATCAACTTGATGGCCCTCCGCTAAAATGACGAAGCCCAAAAATACTAGCCGCTGTTGTAAAAGTTGACATTTCGTTAGGTTGATATAAAGTTGAGCTTCCCGTAGTGTAGTCAAAACCATGCAAAGGTGAGTCAGATGCGACTGTTTGTTTGGACTATAGATTAAGATGCCTTCGAAATAGACAACAACAAAATGTTCAAGGAATTGCTTCAACACATGCGTCATCAGCCGCATAAATGTACTTTGTGCATTTGACATTCTGAATGGCATAACAAGCCATTCAGACAAACCGTTGAATGTCGTTTTCCATTCGTCCCCATCTCGCACATAGACTTAATGGTGACCACTCCGTAAATCCAATTTGGTAAAGACATGGGCACCGCTCAATTTATCGAGCATGTCATCCAACCTTGGAATAGGAAACATGTACTTCACAGTCACCTTGTTAATGACGTGACTGTCCACCCACATCCTCCTGCTTCCATCTTTCTTTGGGACTAACAACGCTGGCACCGCACATGGATTCATACTTTCCCGAATTAATCCATGTGATAACAAATCTTCAATAATTTCCGTAAGTGCTTCCTGCTCCCCCGGGCCCATACGGTAGTGTGGCAAGTTCGGAAGAGGTGCCCCAGAATCGAGCTGATCTGATGTTACACCTCTCGGTGCGGCGATAATGCTATGGGCAATTCATCAGACATAACATCTTTAAATTCTTCCAACAACGACTGAATGACGTGGATAGAATTAATGGCAATGGGTTGGTTGTTTGCACTCACCGATCCCTTAATGACAAGCATAAAAACGTCTTGAGCGAAGGAGTCCGTAACATTCGCGCAAAAGTCACGACCATTAACCACTAGAACTGGTTGACTGTCATCATCTACCGGTTTAGAAGGTTTAGAAGGTTTCTCCGAATCGACGTCAGGGAGTAAGGCAATCTTCTTTCCATGCCAAGCAAACAAGTATGTGTTGCTGCGACCTTTATGGAGGGCATCGACATCATATTGCCAAGGTCGTCCAAGCAACAAATGACTGCAATCCATATCTTTGACGTTACTCCAGATGCCATTGCGATAGAAACGACCCAATGATAAAGCCCCCGACAAATTGTAGTAACTTGCACCTCACCACCTTTTTGAATCAAAGCCATTGAATAGGGTGACGAGTGTGGCTCAACTGGTAATTTGAGGTGTTTTTTCGAGAGCCAGGGAGACAAAATTCTCGACACTACCATTGTCAATAGTCAGTCCACACACCTTGTTGTTGACGGTGCATTTGGTGCGGAAAAATGTTGTGGTGTTGCGATGCATACAGGAGTCTTTGGATAACACAACATACTTCGTCTCCAGTGCCTTGGCCCACATACTAATCAATGTCTTCATCTCCGTCATCTCAGCATACTTCCGCCTCTTGAGACTCGTTCCACGACATGAACAGGTTTAAGTGTCGGTCACACATTGGAGCGATGATTGAATTCATGGCACTGATAACACTTCACTCCAACAGGTTTAAGTGTCCTGAAATTGTTTTGCTGGTCTTGATGTGTCCGGTGGAGCATGATGAGGTGGGTTTGACATGGTGGTTGAGGTATCCTCCTGATTGCTTTTACGATTAAAAGACTACCTAGCGGTGGATCTTCCCAGCTGGAATTCCACTTTGAGGGCCATGCTATGCGGCTCATGGATTGAGGGGATGGTGTGGAGTAGTAATGTAGTATACGGTCTTGTATTGCGTAATCCAACCCATTGATGTAACGGGCAACCTCTTGAGCGTCTGATTCCGTCTAATTATTGCGGGCAGAAAGACGGAAAAACTTAGTGGTGTAGTCGGCCACAAAACGCCGGTTTTGCTTGCAATTTTGGAGTTCTTGAAACAAAAATTGCTCATAATCTGGCGGGAGGAACTTGCCCCGAAGGAGTTGCACCATCCACCGCCAAGTACGCACCGGTGCGAGGCCCTGCCGTTGGCGATTAAGCTGTAACTGATTCCACCATGCCGATGCCCCTCCGTTCAAGCGATAGGCGACAAGCTTAACTCTTTGATTGTCATCAGGAATGTCAAACACGCCAAAGAATCGGTCCACTTCAGATAGACAATCCAAAAACTGTTCAACATTCGTGTTCCCGGAGAACGGTGAAATGTCAGCCTTGATGCAAAAATCTTCTCGCGGGTTATGATATTGTCTGTGCGGTGAAAGCTCAGCTGCAATCTCCCCTAAACCGCCATCCTCATCCTCTTCATCGGCAACCCCTGCAAGTGCCGACCCGCGCGGTTGTGCACCGGCCAACATCTGATCTGGCATAGGAGCACGCACTTGACGCCCCAAAGTAGTAATTATCTGTCGTATTTTAGTGAGTTGTGTGTTCATGTGTTTCCATACGACCAAGTTGGCTCTCCATACATTGATCGACAATTGCCAAATCATTTTGCCACGGTGCGGCGCCTACTTGTCGCGGATGATTAGTGTTGTTCGTTGGCATTCCTTGGTCGCGGATTGCTAGATGTGCTGGATTTGTAGATGAGGGTATGAACAAGCTCCGCCTCTCTGAATAAGATGCACAGTGGTTGCGTCGGATGTGTTAGAGGAGGTTGACAGCGGAAGCAATGGAGGAATCGATAAAGCTATGATATGACTTAATGCAAAAAAATAACTGCAATATTGTAGGTCTTTGCCGGATCTTCGTCCAAAGGTGCAAGAACAGTGAATTTCTCCGGGAATCCACTAGAAATAAGAAGAACAAAAAACTCACCTCTTCAGGAAGCGCCACCCGGCTCCAGAATAGGGTTTCAGCAATAGATTCAACAAAAGTATCCAAACCACAACACTGCAACCCTTATATATCTGGGCAATCAAACATAATGCGTGCTCCAAAATAACGAGTGAATTACAAAAATACGAAATAGAAAACCAACTTCGAAACAAAACAATAACATAAGCACAACCATAACTTTTTATTGTCCAATAGCCGATTTACCCTTCCTCTGGCCATCACGGCGCTCTAAGTAATCCGCGGAGACCCGCTCTACATCACAATCTCTTGTGGCTATCAACATAAGATTTATAAATAATTTTACTTCAAGTACTCTTGCATCGAATAGACTCATGCATGCTACATAGTGACAATGAATGATGGTTGACAAACATAACAAAACTCCTATGTAGAGACTCTACATCCCTTAAGTTTTTATACCTGAGGAAGACATGATCAGGGGGTTAAGGCTCTGTTTGGCTCAGCTGCAGCGACTGCAGAAGCAGTTGTGGGAAGCAATGGTGGAATAATCAGTTGTTTTGCAGAGTGGTGCCATAATCTGTGAAACTGTTTGGATGAACAGCTTTTGCAGAGCTGTTTCAAACAGAGAAGCTGTTTAATCTGTTTGGCAAAACTGCTGTGCGGTGGACAGTTCATTTACTTGAAGGTAAACACAATAAACATAAACATAAAAAAACCCATTTAACTTAATACATTCTAAGTGCTCATGGAAATCACATTTGATCTCATGGAAATCACCCGGAGTCCGGACTCCGGATGGAAAAATTAGGCCTTGATTAGGGTGGTTATGTCATGTTGAATGTTTGTGTGTTGTTTATGTGTTCTTAGCAGTTGAACAAGAATTCCTCCCTCGCCAGAAGATTGATCTGTTTAGAGCTTGGGCTGTATTTGTTCTTCAATCAATTAATATTTCAAGTTTACAATTCAATCACCGTTCTGCCATTTGAATCAATCTGAACTTCGCAAAAAAAAAAGAGGAAATAGCAGCAAACTTGCCTGCCTTGCACAGTATTGTCCGTCGGCTTCGAATAGGGGTTTTTGGTTCTTTCGGATGAATCTCTGCTGCGATGAGATTTTAGGGCAATCGATTTGAGAAAGTAAGGATTGATGGAGAAGGAATTGAACTCGTCGTTACCTTGCCGAGTCGATGAAGGAAACACTCGAAGAAGAGGGAGATGCAGACGATGACGCCGCAGACGGCGGCGACAATCCATGTAGGCGTTCGGTCGAGCTTCAGCACCTCGCCGTCTCCTCCTTCTCCGGCCATCTCGCCGCCTCACTGTTGATCTCCGACGATGGAGGCGATGGAGGCGATCGGCTCTGTCGGAGAAGCCCTAACCCGCGCTTCGCCACTGCCTCGTGAGAGCGGAATCGCGAAATTTCCGCGATCTGGAGTCGTGAGAAAATATCGCGACTCCAGATCGTTGTTATTTCGCGATTTGGGCGCGGGGGCGGTGGGAAAATTCCGCTCCTAATTTCTGTTTGGCGGGGCAGTGAAAAAAACGCGGTCCACTGCTCCCAAATCACCGCGCCAAATAGACCCTAAGTGGGTGGGGCGTAAAAAAATCATCGCGAGTGCTATGCTCATCTAAATAAACACTCAAAATGATAGTACTAATAATGATGGAATCGAACCCAAGACCATCGAGAGCACTCATTCTCGACTTAATCGAAGATGGTGGACACGTCCCAAAAGAGTGGTGGTTTATCTGGAGGCTCTCTTGATGGAGTGTAGAAATACTCGTTGCATGTGTAAACATAAGACGGTGTGAAACCTTGGCACTGGTATGCCAATGTATGTTGTTGCTCCCATAAAGTGAAAGCTCAATAGGCGGCTTACCGGGAGGGGTATAATGGAATTTCTCTCAAATGCGATGTGTACCAATATAGGGTACTGAAATATTAAGAGGGGTAAGTAGGGTCAGTATTAAGTACGTCATGCCGGATTCAAGAACCTTATAAATGGGGCGACTTGGAGATATGACTAGGAGAGGTGCCAAGACTTTTGTGCTCAGAAAGGGATCACTCATTTGTGTCTCATCATTGCAAGGGCATGGTGGTTCAACATGGGGGTTTCCAATGAACACCTCAATAGTGCGATGGTCCTTCAGATGCACCCTCGCAAGGGGCAGTGTTCCCAAAGATGGGTGAGACGATCATCACTAGATCAACACTAGGCTCTCGGCTTCCGGTAGTAATGTGGCTCAGGTCGATGACAGTGGAAGTGTGTGAAAAGTGCATACTCAGTTGTGGGCCAATTGGTGTATTGTTGAGGACTGGCTCTATACCCGTAGCGGACACTAGGTCTAAGTGAGGTGTAGAGGATGGATATACCATCACCGTGTCACTGGGCCGTTCGTCTTCGCTCTCTTAACCATTCTCACTAATCATACTAGTGTCAATCTCCACCGATATCATATTATCAGGATTGGACTCGACGCCAGAATCAAGTGAGCACCGAGTCTACGCAAGATGAGAGGAATCAAAATCAAGTGTCAGAGCTCTTATGTCAGTGGGAGCACTACTGGACACATCGGTGGCTTAACCTAAATCCTTAAGCCCTTTTTTACGGATTCTCTTGGAGGTATTCTTCATTTGGTCAAAATAAACATCCAAACGGTCAAATTAATCACTAACATATCACTGATATTCTGTTACTGACACCCATTTTCAGAACACTAGAAAGGCCACTACACATGATGTTATCTTGATGGTGGTGAGTCTGATGACCTCTATAGTGTTTTTTATATTCCTCAAGGTAATTGCCTCTAGAAAAATTGAAGTGTGGAAAATATGTAGCATGTCGGGGATGAGGATATTCATGATAGGTATGAGGGTCCTCTCGTGGGAAATCTATGTGCTGGATTAGTGGAGGAATCCGGTTTCTTAAGTAGAGGATTAATGAAATGGGTGGACTTGTGTTCATCAAATAAAGGATTAGAGTAGTAATTGTTACTCTAATCCTATGACATGGTGATGTGAAATTTAGTCCCGCGTATTTAAAACTAAGCCCTAACCTAGTTCTGATACCAATCTGATGTAGGATGGGCCGTGAAAAGGTGTGCCGACGCACTAACACATTCCTAAGCGAGAGTTGGGAATGGATTCAAATGATGCGTGATCATTTTGCCTAATCCAGAAACAAATTGTTTACAAAATAAAATTATATTAATTTAACAAATTTACACAATGTGATTTTTATTTTCCGCCGCACAAGCAAAATCATGTTCACTTTCATAACTGTTGCTTACCACTACAACTTTTACAAATGAAATATAGGAGAACACGATATTGAAACAAAAATACTATCTTGGCAAGATTTCCACTAAAATATGTGATAATATCAAAATATTTAACACCAAATAATTTAGCACATAAAATACTCACCAACATAAGAAATTTGAGGGGGGGGGGGGATAAGGCCGGCTGGTGTAAATGGGAATGGATTTGTTGCTGCAGGAACCAGATAAAGGGCGAGGCTTTTCACCTGATACTGTAGTCCAGGTGAGGCTTGCGATGGGAGGTTGCCGAGGGAAGATTTGGGAGGTCAAGTGGAGGCGGTTTGACGATAAGATTAATGATTTACTATGGGAAGGAGGAGGAAAGCCACGAGATGTTAACATATATTGGGTTTGACTGTTACTAGGACGTTGAGAAATGGTAAAAAGACACTGGTGAAGAGGAAAAAGCACAATGGAGGAACGAGGCTGGGGATGCTGTTTTCGGCTTGCTAAAGGATTCTTGACAGAGAATGGGGCGGGAGGAGGAAGCACAGTGGAGGAACGAGGATGAGACTGCAATTTGCGGAATGGAGGGCGACATGGGGTTCCGTAAAAGAGGTGATTACTGCTAGAGGAATTGGTTGCTAATAATCGACGGGGAAGAAGAACGACGACTTTGACATTGGTGATGTCGCGTTGGAGAGAAGGGCTGGTCGTGGTTGGTGATGGCGTGAGCAATGGGAGGAAGATGAACAGGAGGAGTGGTTTCTAAAATTGTGGGGCTTGGCTGTAGGAACAGGCGAGGAGGGGAACATGAATTGTGCGGTTTTCTGAAATCATGGTGCTTGGCTGCTGTTACCGGCGCTGGGGATGAACAATAGTGGTTCGACAGTTTTGGGAGGGAATCATGGGAATATGGAAGGTAACGGTGGCTTCACGAGAAATTGCAAAGGAGAATAGTAATGCAAGAAATAAACTGGGATGTTGCACCCCGAGGATTGCAGCGGCGTACCACGAATGATTATTCGATCCATATTCGCTCACAAATTCAATGATGAGTAAAAATGATAGCCTCCACCCCTACATATAACAAGAGGAGGCGGTTGGGCACCCAACACCTATGATTAACCGTTACGTACGGTGTCCTAAATTACTAAATATAAGTCCAAATAAAAAAAAACAAAATACATACAAATAGTTAAACGACGCTCCGAGCGCGCTCGCTGTTTCGGATCGCCGATCCGATCAATGCTTCCCATACAAATATGTAAAAATGGGTCCCACCAAGTGGTGGTTCGATCTCCTCCATCGATCACAATCACGCGGTTGATCCCCATCAATATGTCAAGACATTTCACTTTGAATTACTTTATAAGCATATCAATATGCAATAGAAAGATGTATTTTCTCCCAAACACATGAGAGATTGTTTGAAGATTATAATCAAGATCTTAAATGGTAGGATTACTTACCTTTTTTTTGACAAAGAGCGATAAAGTCCGAAGGGGAGCCTTGGTGCACCGGTTGAGGGCCTGAGGTGTTTCCATGTGATCTTGAGGTCACGAGTTCGTGTCCTGGAAGTAGCCTCTTGTAAAATTGCAGGGTAAGGTTTGCCTACATTTCACCTTTATGGTGGGACTCTTCCCCGGACCCCCGCTGTGTGGGTATGCTTTGTGCACCGGGCTCCCCTTTAGCATAAAAGTTTGTTTGAGTTTGATATGGGCCACATCGAGAAAGCTAAGAAGTGTGACTGTCATTCTTGTCATGACGTCGCCTAGGCATCGCCTAGGCGACGCCTAGTCGTCCTGGAGCCCAATTGTAAACAAACCGTTTGACGCCTTATTTTTTTAAAAAATATGGGAATAGACATCGGTTTATGTAAAAACCGCTGTCTATACTCGAATAGACAGCGGTTTTTATATAAACCGCTTTCTATTCTACCCTGAACCCTAAAATAGACAACGGTTTATATAAAAACCGCTGTTTATTCGAGTATAGACAACAGTTTTTACATTGTATGAATGTATTGAGAATTAAGATATCATGAATTCATGATATCAGAACATGTGTGCTTACTGCTTCATGGTATGAATGTGTTGAGATATCGTGAATTCATGATATCAGAAGATTCAGAACCCGTGTGCTTAGTGCTTACTGCCTTATGGTATAAATGTATTGAGATTTGAGATATTATGATATCAGAATCTGTGTGCTTACTGCTTCATGGTATGAAGTAACAATCTGTGTGGCTCTGTTGGTAAACAATCTGTCAAAGTAAAAAAAACTGGAACTTTAGACAGCGGTTATTAAAATAACTGCTGTCTAAAGTTTCTATACACTGTGGTTTTTCTAAAAACTGCAGTGTATAGTCTGTCTTGCAGACCTTAGACAACAGTTATTATAATAACCGATGTCTATAGTCTGCATTAGTTTTTTTTATATTTAGTTATCGCCTTACGACTTATTCGCCTTATTGTCGCCTAGGCATCCGCCTTGTCGCCCAAGCATTCAGGCGTCCAACGCTAGCCTTGGTTCGCCTTGATGCCATGACAAGAATGATGAATGCAAATGATCAAATGCAACTTGAATTGTATGAGTGTTATGGTCATTGTCAAAAATCTTACCCCAACTATTTAGGATGGTGACACAGGACAAAATCTATAGGCGACAGATCATCGGTGACCTAACCATGCATGTTATGCAAAAGTCCGACGGTTAGATCATAATTAGATAATAATTTAAAATATCTAATGCAGTTAATTCACAGTAAGGCAAAATAAATTACTAGGGCAAACCAAACTTAAGTTTTCCTCCGCGTGGAGGGCCAAGGTTGTGGAGTGAATAAAATCATGCAAATCACAATAATAATCTGGAGCAAAATTCTATAATAATGTTTCTCCAAGTCAATATAAAATGTACAACTCAATAAATAAATGTTGAAAATGATAAACTAATTAACCGAAATCTCACCAAATAGTAGGATAACCAAAGCGCTAAAGAATCTGGAGCCGGAGATGCGTGAACGACGATCCAAGGTGGAACCGGAGGCAAGGAAAACAATATAGGTGGCTGTCCTCGGCGGTGGAGGGTGGAATCAGACCGAAAATGGATAGATTCGACCACGTATAGATCCGGGCGGGGAAAGGTAGATCTGATAATTTGAGAGCAGATCTGGTCTAGGGAATGAGGGGAGGGTGAGGGGAAATTGTGGAGGGGGGCTACAAACGTCCAGATTTGGGCTGATCTGGATGTAGTGGCTGATTGGAGGTGGTTCCACGAAGAGGAAAGGATGTGGGGGTGTGGCTTTGGGGCTGTGGAGGGAGGGGGGTTGTGGTGGGGGACCAAGGGGTTGGGCGGCGGCTGTAGACAAGCCGCATGAAGGGAGCAGGAGTGGTGGTTGGGCTGACTGTTTGCTGGAATTTTGCTTCCATCTACTGTATAACTCAAGAGCAGTAGGAAGCCGGCTGTAATTTTGTTGGCTGGCGGGGCGACAGAGCCAGAGGAGGGTGGGGGAAGTGTTCTCGGGAGAAAAAAACTATATTAAATGAACAGTAAATTTCATGAAACCTTAGAATTGAGAAGTGTATTCCTAAAACCTTGGTTATGAGGAATGTTGTTGTTTGGGGACTGTGGAGGCTGAGAGAGGGGGCGTGGGAGGGGAAGAAGGGACCTAGGGTTAGGGAAAAATTTGGAGAGGGAGATACAAGCCTAGGAGTCGTCACCTAGGGTTTCACGGAGTCGGTAATGTGGCGGGATTGCGAGAATCCGGGAATAATTTCTCCAAATTCTGTAATCCCCCTAAACCAGCCCACTACAAGGCTATTTATAATGAAATAAAAGCTAGGACATACCACATTCAACGACTATGATTGGTCGGAGGTGGAGACTTCCAAATACATCAAAATATAATGCAAACTAATGAAGTAATATATCAAATCGATTCTCAACGTGAATCCAGACACATCTGCGGAGTCCGATCGTCAATCCGGGCATGTTGTATATGGAAAGTCACCAATTGGCCTCGAACGGGCCCAAAACTTGTCATCCACTGCAAGTACTCGTCTATTCTCCGCATTAATCTCCCCGGCTTGAAAGAATTCATCTCCCGATGAATATGGATCAAAATTCTCTCGTTGTATGCCAGATAGAACTCGAAGAGGTCCACCAGAGGTCGTCTAAGTGTCATCGCTGGAACAATGTCCTCGCCAATCAACTCCCCATGACTGAAAAGCTGTCATCTCCGGTGAATGGAGATGACTGTACTGAAGTCAAAGTCTGGGGGCAAATTGATCAAGCTCTGCTACAAGTACTCAGGTCAACGTCTATGGTAGGAATGTACTGGCGGAGTCTGGTCTCCGTGATGCTCTCAACGCTCCACTCACGAGTGGTGGATTCCGGTGCGATCGGCGGCGTCGTAGGTATAACCCAAGAAGAAGAGTCCCCATGTGGGCGGATGTCAGAAGTGGGTGAGTAGTGTTGGCCATCAGACGTGGGTGGGCTATGAGGGTGGTAAGACAACGAGAGTGGAGGTGTGGGCGACTGAAATTCTCCACTGCTTGGGTCCACATACTCGCGAGGCTCGTAGTATGATGTCTGATTTTCAACATTAAGTACCGGGTGGATACCCATACTTACAGGGATATCAAGATCGTAGTTCTTTGCTTTGATCTGTCTCATGATTATATAGGGATTCATTCGCCTAATGCTCAATCTTTTAGCAAGCCTCGCACGAAGGCTCACAACGCAAATTCATGTCATCACCTGTTTACCTTCATGAAGTAACTGCTCTTGCCAGTGAACATCCGCATGTGACTTACAAAATTTATTATCATTATGGAGTGTTCTTCAGACCGACTCATGACACACATGGAAACGATGAACATAAAACACAACAAACTCATGCAAATGATGAAAAAACGACTCAACAGACTCCTGCAAATGATGCAAATACAACACAACATACACATGTTTTTTATGGGAAAATCTAATAATGACCTGAAAATCTATTATACGAGGTGGCCTACAGGAGGCTCTCTGGGGGAGTGAAGAAAAACTCATCCCGTGTGTGTCGAGTGTTTTGTTGACTATGCGAGACATCTACCCTCAAATACGGGCTCGTAACGAGCCAAATGTCTCTCGGGGAACGTAACACATCAGAAGGCTCATCAGGAGGCGTGTACGAAAAGTCATCGTGAATGAGACGGACACCCGGGTGAAAATCGTGTACAAAGACTAGAAGGCGTGACTCTATAGTGTGGGGAGTATCCTCAAAAATAAAGAACTCGTCTGGTGGGTCAGTAGGTGGTGCATCCCAAAACTCGTCGAGAGTGCGATGTGTTAGTAGGTGGTGCCCTAAATACTTGATGATCCATACCAAGCGGTTCACGAGAATCGCATCCTCACCGGGATGTGGCGGCTCATCAGGAGGCCTAACAGAGGGTCATCATAGAACTCGTCACTAGGGTCATGATCCTCCATATGAGTACCATCGTGAGGGGTAGTGTCCCCGTGAGTGGGTTACATAGTCCCTACGAGATCAACACCAGGCTCTGGGCTCTCGGTCGTGATGTGGCTCGGAGCAATTAAAAGGGAAGAGCGACATAGACCTACACTCAAGAATTGGTCTGTGGGTGTGGTGTCAAGAATTGGGTCTGTGGTTGGGGTGCTAACTAACCCGGTGCTTGGCAGAAGAAGAGGTGTGGGTGAGGGACACAATACTGCAGACTCAATAGGTTGCTCAGACTCGCTCTCAATCGGGGTACCAAGAGATGGGTCAGAAACAAGAGATAAGTCACTCACTGGGCTAAGCATCTCATTGGGGTGAGAGCACCCGCATCATGCATCACTTCTGTCGTGGTTAACATGACAGTGGTAGGCGTCGTGGTGACCTCAATATGGGAGGGACTCGTACTGCGAAGTTCAAGGTGAGAATTTCATCGACCAACTCTTGCGAATCTAAAAGATTGTTCATAACGAAGGGCGAGCTGATATGTCTGCTCTCGGGACTTCGAGCTATGATAAACTACCTTAATACGTATGTTTGACCGAAGTCCAGACCGAAATCGGGCAATGAATGTGGCTGGGTAATCACTCCACCACTAATTCATCAAAACGGTCCTCGTACTCAGCGACAGACACGGATCCTTGCTGAAGGGAAAATAATTGATCGAGTAATCGACTCCGATACAGCGAAGAGATACCTCTGACACAATATACGATTCATGTCCACCCAAGTAGTGATGAGACGAATACGATCTTGCTCGTGGGTCCTCTCAACCCGAGACCAATATGTTCTCACCTGATCTAAAAGTC
This sequence comes from Platanthera guangdongensis, assembly GCA_039583875.1. Taxonomy (NCBI): domain Eukaryota; kingdom Viridiplantae; phylum Streptophyta; class Magnoliopsida; order Asparagales; family Orchidaceae; genus Platanthera; species Platanthera guangdongensis. The sequence goes on along the minus strand of CM077163.1, from coordinate 208,192,411 downwards.
TAAGTTTCGCAAACTTGACGCAACGCTCATCGAATAACCCAAAATGATCAAGATAATACTCCATATCCACGAGCCAATAACTGAAAGACTCGGGACTCGATGAGCCGTCACAGGGGCAATTGTATGAAACTGACTCCCGAGATATCTCTCAAAGCGACGATCCTCATAATAGTCATCCCTATGGTAATCATGTCGTGTCAAAGGGTCAACATGATTCGCTCGTGTGCAAGGATATGAACGACGACAATCATCATACTGATCGTCTCTATTGTAGTGCGGCCGTGTCGGTGGGTCAACATGATCTCTAAGAGTGGTGTGCTGCCATTGAGGATAACTGTCGTAGTAATGTGAGGGTCTCCCTGACGGGGCTTTAGTGAGGAGAGGAATAATTGTGACACCTAAACATAACGAAAAACCTATGAATTCTACGACTGTATATCGAAAAGTGCTCGCAACCTAGCTCTGATACCAATTGATGCAGGACGAAATCTACAGGCGATAGATCTACATGGTTTGCAAAAGTCCGACGGTTAGATCATAATTAGATAAAAATTTAAAACATCCCATGCAGTTAATTTAAAACATCCCACGCAGATCAGCTGGAGCGCGCGACGAATAAAATCCTGCAAATCACAATAATAATTTATATCAAAATTCTACGATATTATTTCTTCAAGCCAATATATAATGTCCAACCCAATAAATAAATGCTAAAAATGATAAACCAATACAATGAAATCTCACGAAATAGTGGGCTGACCAAGGCACTGAAGAATCCGGTGTCGGAGATGTGTGGACGACGATCCAAGGTGGAACCAGAGGCGAGGAAAACAATGTAGGTGGCTGTCCTCGGCGGTGGAGGGTGGAATCGGACCGGAATTGGATAGATCCGGCCACGTATGGACAGAGGGGTGGGGAAGGGTAGATCCGATAATTTGAGTGCGGATCCGAGCTAGGTAATGAAGGGAGGGTGAGGGGAAATTGTGGAGCAGGGCTACAAATGTCCAGGGCTGATCTGGATGTAGTGGCTGATTGAAGGTGGTTCCACGAAGAGGGAAGGATGTAATGGTGCGGCTTTGGGGCTGTGGAGGGAGGGGAGTTGCGGTGGGGGCCAAGGGGCTGGGCGGCGGCTGTAGACAAGCCACCAGAAGAGAGGAGGGGTGGTGGTTGGGCTGGCCGTTTGCTGGAATTTTGCTGTCCAGCGGCTGTATAGCTTAGGAGAAAGAGGAAGACGACTGTAATTTTGTTGGCTTGAGGGGTGGTGGAGCCAGAAGAGGGGGAAGGGTTCACCGTAGGGGAAAAATTATATTAAATGAATAGTAAATTTCATGAAACCTTGGAATTGAGAAGTGTATTCCTGAAATCTTGGCTATGAGGAATGTAGTTGTTGTTTGGGGGCTGTGGAGACTAAGAAGGGGTGTGGGAGGGGGAAGAAGGGGCATAGGGTTAGGGCAAACCTTGGGGAGGGAGGTACAAGCCTAAGAGTCGGCACTCGGCACCTAGGGTTCCACAGTGTCGGCACCGTGGCGGGATCGTGGGAATTTGGGAATAATTTCTCCAAATTCTACTATCCCCTAAACCAGCCCGCTACAAGCCTATTTATAATGAAATAAAAGCTAGGGTATCCCACCATCAACGACTATAATTGGTCGGAGGTGGAGCCACCCAAATACATTAAAATATAATGCAAACTAATGAAGTAACATATCATATCGATTCACAACGCTAATCCAGACACATATGCGGAGTCCGATCGTCGATCCGGACATGTCATATATTGAAAGTCGCCAATTGGCCCCGAACGGGTCCAAAACTTGTCATCCACTGCAAGTTTTCGTCTATGCTTCACATCAGAATGGTTTCGTGAATTCTCATTTTTTATTTGTTATGTTGGCTGATACTCGAGGTGCTAAACCAAGCCTATGCAAATGCCCTCTACAATTTCCTTCATGCTACTTTGTGTCTACCTCTACCTAATTCAGTCTATGATCATCATAGACTGATGATATTATTTATTTATTTGAAAGAAACTCCTTGGTTGCCAGGTTAGTGTATCAGTCTGTGATCGTCATAACACAAAACAATCCTAACTTGATAATATGAATCGTTTGTTTGTGGTAAGAACTTAGGCTGTGTTTGAGAATCCGGCGGGGCGCTGTTCCGGCCGGGCCGTGCCGGAGGAAAAGTATTTGGGAAGATTTCGCGAGCTCCAGTCCACCCCGAGCAGCGTTTTAAGGAGAAAAACGGTGGTTTTGCTGCTGGTCTCTCGCGCTCCAGCCCGCCGTTCAGCCCGACCGTTTTTCACTCTCCTTCCCGGCGTGCCACCGGACTGGTTTGCAACGGGGGCCAAACACAGCCTTATTCTGCAATTTTAATGATTTCATTTTATGAATTGGGGAATACACCATTTTATATTTTTTTTGATATTTGAGTATATAATTTGGCGACGATGTTTATGAGTTGCCCGAAAGATGTTTTGACTTTTGTTAATTCATACTTCCCCTAACAAGTGGATTGGATGATTTAAAACTTTATATTTTATTGTGGTCATTTTGTGAATAAGGGAATACGCCATTTTAGACTACTCAATATGTAAATGTGATTTTTTTTAACTTTCAGAACCTCGAGAGCTTACTGGCGCCATTGATCTGTTAAGTCATTACAAACTGTTGGGACACCACGATTTCTTCTGTAAAAGGTCACTGCCCTCTTCAATTTCGGATACACATTATCTTCACAATGTCGCCGGCGACACTGAAATTCGGAAAGGAGATGGGATGCAATTAGATCAACTCTTTCAGAACGATTCATACTTGAGGGAGACGAATACTTTCATACATCCATTTGATTTAGAAACCCTTGGGCAATCATTTCAGCTGCAAGAAACAACTCACATTTATTTATCCTCGGTATGATTCCTCCTCTCTATTGATTTTTGTTTCAATTTCTTGATAATGGTGGAAATGCTTGTTCTGTAAAACTGTACACACGCCCATATTCACTTGATCTAATATTTACAGGCTGATAAGGGGATTCCTACTAGTAGTGGGAAGCAAAAAGAGTCGAAAGAAAAATCAAAAAAGCATAAGAAGCATAAAGAGAAGGACAAGGATAAGGACAAGGAGCATAGGAAGCATAAACATCGCCACAAGGACAAGAGTAAAGATAAAGATAAAGATAAGAAGAAGGACAAAAGTGGGCATCATGATACTAGTGGTGACTACTCAAAAAAACATCATGATAGGGTCTGGCTGCTTTTTTTACCCCGAATCTTTTCTGATTTGTCTAGTTCATGTTCTGTTTCTCATAAATATGTATTTTGCACACAGAAAAGGAAGCTTGAGAGCAGTGAAGATATCATGGACATTCCCAAGCACAAAAAAAGTAAGGTAGAAGAGAAATTTCCCTCTCGTTTGGGCATTTCTGGTACTTGTTTTACTCTCTGTTTCTTTTTGATTTATATTTGCACATGCTTTGGAGCTGAAACACACAAATTATGTTCTATGCCTATGCAGCATAAGAGTACTAAGGAAGATTTTGTGGGATAAATTTTGCAATCATTCTTCGGCAATGTGATTCTTTTCCTTTTCTTTCATCTTCCATTGGAACTTCTGAGTTTTGCTTGAAGGATTCTCCTATTTTGGATCCAATGCTAGGAGGTATATTGTGTACATAATGGCTTAACTTTAAATTGCATATTTCATTTTGTGTAATTTGTTGCAAGGAAAAGTTTTTAATAGTGTTTCATTGATTTTTAATTGGGGTACTTACATGCATGCCAGTGATATTTCGTTGTTGAAGTTAAAATGACTGAAATATCACTTCATTTCCCCCACTCAACATGTTTGAGAATATCTGGCTACAAGTGGTAGATATATTCATTTACAATTCATTTTTTTAGTGATGCAATGTTTTAAATCTGTTATCTATAATAACTTTGTGCTACTTCTATCTTTGTTTTCTTACCTCGCAAACATTAATTTTATTTACTCCCTTAATATTACATTCTTGCTTTCAATGTACATGTCCAAACCAGATATCTAAGGTCTGTAATTGTAGCTCTGTTGAAATTCACATGCTTCGCACATAGTAACTCTGTTTAAATTCATATACCCATTGAGATAGATTCTCCTCTATTCCACAGGATTCTTTGAATGCCTCTTTACTTTTGCATGTTAGGTTTCAGGTAGCTTCCTTACCCTTGTACTTCTTGGTTTTTATTGTCCTTGTTTCATGTTTCGTCTATCCTGATAAATGGAATAACTGATGGAGATCAATATCGTTATATTGGGAGATATTTGTTTTTATAGTCATTTTTTTGAATCATCGGACGGATGATTGGAGCTCGCGATTGTGATCAACTCAATTTTTCCTAACTTTTATGTTTTTTTTTCAAATCTCTATTGTGAGAGTTAGGTTAAGTTGTCTGATCAGACAATCTGAATCATCAGGATATGACTCACTCATATGTGTATGCGCCTCTTCTGATTTTAGGGCGGTGAGTATTACGGCTTCAAAAGAAACTGCAAGACACCCCTGATCTCTGCTTTGTGGGTGCAAACGCCCACAGGCCTCCCGTGACCATTACTGGTGCCACTGCGAGCCATCACCTTATGTACCAGCTGACGACGCTTTGTCTTGGGCCCGCCGTCGTCCCCTTTGGCTCCATTGGAGCATGTTTCCGTCTCTGCCACTCCAGAACTTCAACCCCCCCCCCCCCCCCCCACCCACCACACACACACACACACACACACACCACCCTCTGTCTTCACCGACATTCCTATCATCGGTGCCGCCGTTCGGCCTTTCCTTGAGCCGGCCAACCCTCCCAAGGTACGTCCTATTTCTGTCCCCCCTCCCTTCTAGCCACATTTCCTCCTCTGTTTTCGCCATTCCCGCCCATACTACCTCCAACAGTAAGTAACCTTCAGCCTCCCTCTTCCCTGTCCCAGCACCTGCCAACCACCCCCACTCGTGCAGTCTCCATTAAATCTCCTTGTACTCTCCAACTCCTCCCCTAAGCCTACCTGACCCTTGCTGCCCTTATACCCATGTTTGAGCCCTCCACACAACCATCACCACCTCTAATTGAGCCTGCTTTTCTCCCTCTGACAATCCCTACATAACAACATTCTTCCTTCCAGACCACCACCACCGAATCTTCCCTGTCACCACCAACATCAATTACTTCATGAGCTTTTACTTTCATTATCATTTCTTTCCATTACACGGGTACCTTGTATTGCTAGTAATAATTTGCCCAAATTAATTTGATTATCTCACTTTTCGAAGGCACGTATTTTTTATTCATCATGTCCTTTGAATTCTGATGCACTTGCAAATAATTTGCAATGGTCTTCGATTATCTAATTTGAACATATGCGATAAATGGTGTTTATGATGTAAACTCATATTAGGGGTTCTCAAAATTACTTATTTTCAAACAAATTAATATCTTTGTTATAAAATAATACGTAGGATTTTGAGAATGTTTTGATTTCAATTTTAAAAGAGGGTCGAAAGAGTCCAAATTGAATCCTTGCGCTTAAAACTATTCTCACCGATAGATCTACACAAAATCAATAAATTTTATTTGATTACAATCCTCGAGCGATTTGTGATTCGAGTCACAGCGGAATCCACACATCCACGGGCATACCACAAAATAATAACTTATGAAATAAAGAAGATAATAATAGGCGGTTGAACATCCTGGGCAAGCTCTCAATTATTTAAATGTTTGCATGAATTTTAAAGTTAACAATGGCGAACAAAGTTTAGTGAAATTGCCGGCAGGGGTCCGTCTGTTCCAAGCTTCAGGTGCAGAGGTGGAAGGTTGAGATCGGCCATTTGCTGGAAGAATGTGTTGTGGTCGACAACAATCGGCTAGAGGAAGGGGGCTTTCGAGCTATCAGAGGAGGGTGCTGGACCGGCGACCAGCCGTTTGTTGGGCAGCGGGGTCGGGTCGACAGCAATAGGCGCGGGCAGAATTTGAAGGATCGCTGGCGTGAGGCGGTGCTCTCTCCTTCGGCGTCTGCTGTTGGAGGAGGAGGAATGCCGGTTCTAGCGGGGGCCATTGGCAGAAGGCGCGGTCAGCGGCAGTCAGCGTCTTGCGGCGGCGATTGAAAGACTGGAGCGGCGGTCGATCTGGTGCTCGGGAGAAAAATCACCATAGGGCAAGGAAATTGAAATGAAAATTCAATTTCCTGCTTTTTCTGGGTTCCATTCTTTGGTGGAGGGAACCCTTTTTAATATTGAGCCGACCCAAACTTACCATATAAACTTTTCCAAATAAGATTTCATTATCCTTCAATACTTTTCCTTTTCTTTAATACTCATTCCAAAAATAAAAGTCCGGCCAATAGTTTCTCCTAAATTTTGAATTTCTAAATACTCCTTCAATACTTTTCCTTTTCTTTAAATTCATGCATTTTAAATAATTTCAACATTTGCCTGTTAAGTCCTAAGGCCTAAAATTACCAGACTTATTTATTCAAGGTCTCGTCGGACAGTCAACCCGAAGAGCCAATCAATTTTCAAATGAAACACAAAAAAAGTACAGGTGCGTGAAAAAATAAATGCAAATATAAAATCTACGACGCATGATGACGTCATATAATTTTGGATGCGACGGAAGATGCATCAGTTTATGACAGAGTTTTAAATTTATTTTTAATTAATCTCTCGTCAAAATTAAATTGCATGACTGAAGTTTTGCATTCACATTAGATTTAGGGTTTATGTCGCAGGTATCTTGTTCATTAAATTGCATGACCGGACCTATTTATTCAAGGTCGCGTCGGACGGTCAACCCTAAGAGCCAATCAATTTTCAAATGAAACACAAAAAAAGTGCAGATGCGTGAAAAAATAAATGCAAATATAAAATCTACGACTTATGACGGCGTCAAATAATTTTGGATGCCACGGAGGATGCATCAGTTTATGACAAAATTTTAAATTTATTTTTAATTAATCTCTCGTCAAAATTAAATTGCATGACTGAAGTTTTGCATTCACATTAGATTTAGGGTTTATGTCGCAGGTATCCTGTTCATTGGATTGTGTGTGCTTGCATTTCTTCTACCTCTTGCATCTTTTGGGTTGTTGGTTCTATTATATTCATCGTGGTTGCTTTCAATTCATTAATTTCTAAGGCATAGTGCATTTGTCACCTGTAGATTCGTCTTGCGTCAAAAACCTAATAATCTGCTCCTCAAATGTGATTCTTTGTTCCAAAGTTTTAGTTCTTCCTATACTTCTAATAAATCAAAGGGTACTTTTCACATTAGCCTAACAGGAATGAATGTATCAGGGATAAGACGGGAGTAACACCAATTGCAGAGAAGATGCGAGAAGCTCGACTATGATGTTTTGGACACGTACAAAGGAGACCATTAGAGGCACCTGTTAGGCGTTGTGAGAGTCTAGTCACCAAATTGCAGAGAAGTTGCGCGAAGCTCGACTAAGATGGTTTGGACACGTACAAAGGAGACCATTAGAGGCACCTGTTAGGTATTGTGAGAGTCTAATCACTAGCATGTTAAACGAGGGAGGGGTAGACCAATAGAGACTTGGAATGAAACTATAAGTAAAGGCATGATGTACTTGGGCATTAGTGAGATTATGACAAAAGATATGGTTCAATGGAGACAAAGGATCCATATAGCCGACCCCACTATAGTGGGATAAAGGCTTGATTGTCGTTGTTTTTCTATGTAGGAGAAGACATTAGAAAAATTAGAGACTCTTGAAGCTGATATCATGGATTCAAATCCCCAAAATCTTATTTGGAATTTACCAATTTGGATAGTACCTCATATACATAAGATCTTATAGATAGCACACCTGCAGGTTTTCTCCATAATATTTGTACCAATTTTCAAGGTATTTGATTGATGAACTGACGCAGACTAATGGTTGGTCAATATTCAAAGATAAGCTAAACATCTTAACTATCATTTTATTCGTGTTAAGTTCCAAGAGAGAGGGAACCTCGTTGGGAGATCTAAACTTAAACTATTTAATTAGACTATTAGCGAGATGGTAAATATGTATTTTGCACATTGTAAGAGTAACACAAATTCTAGTTGATTTTGGAAAAAAAAAACAACATATATGTGATAATAAAACAATGAATAAATCAAATGTGTCGTTGGATGCATAAATTCTCTTGGGGTTGAAAGGACTTGACCCCGTCGAGGAATGACAAGTCCTTCAATAGAAAGATCCAGCCGCAGGCATCGAAGCTCAGATGCACTAATCCATGAGTTGTTAGAGATAGTCCTGCCTTTCCAGGATACATGGTAAAGTTGATACGTGTCAGCGCACGTCTGAAATTCATGAGCGTCCAATATCTGCTCAATCTCCTTAAGAGTAGGTGTAACTGGGAGGCAAAGTCGGTTGTGGAGTGTTGATGGGTAAGAAAGTCGGGGGACTAAGGGCATCAATCATGATTATTATGATCGCGATCTGGATCGTAGGATCTTACGATCCTACAATCTAGATTTTGTAAATTGATCTAGATCTTACTTAGGATTTAAATTATCACATCTACGACTGAGTTTGCGATCCGGATCTTTAGGATCACGATCCCGACCCGATTCTATCAGTCCGACCAAAGGTAACTAGAAACATGTCCAACCCTATCCCGACCCCATTCAACCGGTCCAATGTCCATAACCCATTGCTTAACTTATCTCAATTCCGCCCCCATCCCCCATCACAGAATCATATCATATTGTTTTACCGTATCACAAGTGTCGATTGCCAACTGCAAACGAAGGCTAATAACGATGTCTTCGGTCGCTTCCAGTCTAGATAATGTCTTCCTTTTCCTTTCTTGCCAGATTTCATTTAAGTTGTGTCAGTGTCTTATCTTATATTTCTGCGTATGAGCAATCCAGTGGTTTGTAATCTAGTGGCTTCTTATTTCCTACTTTCAGGCCGACATCTTCTCTTGCTTTCTAGTGTACGCGCAATCTAGCAGCTAGAAATCCAGTATACGAGCAATTCAAGCTTCTTGCTTCCAGTGTATGAGCAATACAGTAGTTTGCGTTCGTCTTCCTGCTTTTAGGCTTTCACGATTTAATATAATTATTCACACACTGCTCAATTTATTGATTTTTTGTTAATTGAGCATGTAATTACACGATACAAAATTCAATTTTATATTTTTAGTTTTAATTTATGAATGTTTTAGGATCTTGCGATATACTCAATCCGATCCTACGATATGATCCAGCCCAACCTCGAAACGTTCTCACCCAAGATCTCGATCCGGACAACCTTGGCAGCAATTGGAGGCTTGCCAAAGGAAGGCATAAGATCAACAATGTTAAAAATATGAGACGTATGGAATTCAGTTGGTAAATCTAAGAAATGTGCATTTGAACCAGACCTTTTTTTACGTGGGAAGGATCAAACCGTTACTGTCATAGTTTGTGATATGTGCCCACAATAAACCTTTCTTTCCTGGAAATTGCAATAACTCAATCTCCTTCTCTGAAAAATAACTCTCGACCATGTTCTTCAACAATAACTCTCCGTCATTTCAAAACAAGGAAGAGAATGCTGATCAAGTAAGAGAGGAATCAGGTAGTCATTTATGACTTAGAAAGGAGATTTGGTGGTAGAATGATTCTTCGAGCTATTATATGTGAATTCTTCTTGCAGAATGATCAAATTTGATAGCTTTAGGTGTTCTTCTACTAAACATCTAAGCTTCAATTTACTTTCTCGGTTTGCCTATCTATCTGAGGATGATATGCACTACTAAACTTTAGTTTGGTTCCTAACTTAACCTATAACATTTTTGAAAAATAACTCATAAAACGAGTGTCTCTAAGTTAAAAGTGTGTGGGATTCCATGTAAACGCAAAATCTCACGAAAGAAAAGATTAGCAACGTTAGTGACATTTGATGTTTTCTCGCATCGTATGAAATGTCATTTTTGTATATCTACAACCATGACGAAAATTGAATCTGCCCTCCTTTTTGTACGTGGTAAGCCTACAACAAAATCCATGCATACTTCTTCCTATGATATGTTGGGGATGGACAAGGGAATATATAACCCGTTGTTTTGAGCATGAGCTTTAAAGAGCTGACTAGTGGGACAAGTCTTAACTAAAGTTAGTGATATCCTCCTTCAGTTTGGGCAAATAAAATCGTGTGCTAGCGAGCTCTAAAAGTGATCTGTCCACCTTCTAAACCATATGAGTGAAGCTCACTGAGTAAGGTATCCCGAAGGGGTCCTTCGCAAATGCAGAGGTGTGTACCCCCAAATAAAAAAAACTTTTGCTCAAAATATATATCATAGTGGGGTCCATTCCACTAAATTGACACAACGCTCAAATCTCACTGAAGTAGGGGTCAAAAGGGTAGAGTTTTTTCTGAGAATTTAAATCGAGAATATGAGATTGTAGTGGGACTAAGACATGAGCTCGTCAACAAAGTGTGTCCGCTACCCTATTCGGGTCTCCAAGTTTGTGCTTCAGGTGGAACACAAATTCTTGACGATAATCTACCCACTTTGCATGCCTACGTACCTCTTTTTGTGAGTTTACATGCTTTAGGGTATCATAAGCAGTTTTTAAACTGAACTCATACTAGGTTAGGTAATGTCGTTATTCACAGCAAGCCTGAACGATGACACAAAACTGCATGAAAGTGGAGTACCCAGTTTTTGCGTCATTTCAATTTTTCACTGAAGAAGGCGATGTGGCGATGTTCTTGACTTAAAAACAGCTCATATACCAGTAGTGGAGGTGTCGCAATCTACCTTAAAGATTTTCTAAAAATCAGGAAGCACGAGTACGAGAGCACTAGTCAATTTGTCTTTCAAAAGTGTGAAATCTAGTTTGACTTCTTTAGTCCAGATAAAATGGTCCTTTCTAAGACATCACGAGTGATAAGGAAACTAACGCTCCTAATGAGCTGAGGATAAAATGACGCTAGATCGTGAAATCCACGAGCCTCACTCATGATCTTGGGAGTAGGCAACAATCTAATAACTTGAACCTTTTCAGGTTCAAACTTGATACTTTCGGATGTGATGATGTACTCTAAGAAGGTCAAACTATTGATCAGGAAGTGCATTTTTTAAGGTTTACATCAAGCTTGTTTTCTAAGAGAATTTGGAGGATCTTTTGTAGGTGATCCAAGTGTTGATCGGTGTCGATGCTATAAATCCTGAATATCATCGAAATAAACGACTACACAAACTCCTACCAAAGGAAGAATGATTTGGTACATTAGTTGCATAACAGTACTCAGGGCATTGGAGAGGCAAACAAACATCACAAATCATTCATAAAGTTCTTCCTTAGTTTTGAAAGCGGTTTTTCATTAATCTCCGGGTCAGATTTGAATCTAATGGTAGCCGCTCTTAAGGTTTATCTTGGAAATAATTTGGGATCTGAGCATATCTAGCAAATCATCCAATCAGAGAATTTGAAAGCGATATTTGATAGTAATTTTGTTTATTGCTCAACTGTCCACACACATGCACCGAGTCTTATCTTTCTTGGGAACGAGTAATGCAGGAACGACGCAAGGACTCGTACTCTCCCTAATGTGATCTTTCTTAATTAAATTTGTGAACTGTCGGTTCAGCTTCTCATGTTCCTTGGGGTTCATACAATAATGTGGTATTTGAGGGAGGCTAACATCGGGCATAAGGTCAGTACAATGTTATATATCATGCATGGGTGGAAGGTGATCTGGTAGCTCATCAAGCATAATACTTGTGAACTAAGAAATAAGGGGACGAACTCTACTCGGAATATCGTCGGACTCTAAGCCGGTCTCTAAATCAACTAAGATATAGACAACTTCATCCTCCTTAATCGCTTTCTGAAATTGGGTCTCAAAAAGTAGCATAAGAGCTGAGGGGAATGAAATCACAGTGATAGGAGAGGGTGTACTACTGGGTGAAGAGCGCCCTAAATATTTGGGTAGAAGACCGTTCTTTTGTGGTAGAGCGACCCTGCACCCACTTCTCTCAAAGTTATATGAATTCCTCGCACCCCATGTAACACACATCTATCAAACTTCCACGATTGCCTTAAAGAATGTGGTAAACCTCTACAATGGTGACATGCCCCCAAACAAAATCTGGGTAGGTACCTCCAAATGAAAACTCGATTAAACATTGATGTGTAACATGTATAGTCATAAAGCTAGTGATTCAAGACAAACTATTCGGTTTTCCTGGAGGTTGTCTTAAGTTCTAATTTTTCCACCATTCATTGAGACACAAAATTCTTCATGCTACCGTTATGCATAATATTGGAGCAAAAATGTCCCTGATTGCACACAATAGTACCAAAAATGTTATACCCCAACCACTCGGCCTTGGTGGAAATTTTGGGGATTATTGGAAAAGCCCATGTAAAAAGGCCCATTAATTGGCCCTCTTTCTTTGTTTTCTTTCTCCTCCTTCTTTAGTCCCACATCTTGTATAGGATTTATCCTTCTCTCCTCTCTCCTATATATTTGTATTCTCTCATTGTAATTATACACTTGAGTAATACATACAAGCTTTTGGCTCTCTCTACATGGTATCAGAGCCAGGTTACGTCCTCTAGAGGTTCCTCTTGCTGCGGCCTTCTTTTTCTTCAAACCGCCCAGCCCGCCCTTCCCTGCGGCCTGGCTGTCTGTCCGCGCCGGCCTGTTTTTCCCTTTATCCGCTCGGCCTCTGCGGACTGCCCCTTGGCATCCGCCTCTCTTCTTTCTCTCCGTGGTTCCACCCTCCTCAGGCTTCTTATAGCCATCTACTGCTCTGACCCGTGGGACCCACCTCTGCCCCTTGTCCGCTCGTGCTCCTCTCTACTCGCGGACTGTTCCTCTCTACTCTCGGACTCCTCTCTACTCTCGGACTCCTCTCTACTCTCGGACTCCTCTCTACTCGCGGACTGCTCCTCTCTACTCGCGGACTGCTCCTCTCTACTCGCGGACTGCTCCTCTCTCCTCGCGGACTGCTCCTCTCTACTCGCGGACTGCTCCTCTCTACTCGCGGACTGCTCCTCTCTACTCGCGGACTGCTCCTCTCTCCTCGCGGACTGCTCCTCTCTCCTCGCGGACTGCTCCTCTCTCCTCGCGGACTCCTCTCTCCTCGCGGACTCCTCCTCTCTACTCGCGGACTGCTCCTCTCTACTCGCGGACTGCTCCTCTCTACTCGCGGACTCCTCTCCCGCATCTTGGTCGCGGTCTGCTTCGGTCCGCTACGGTCTGTCTCTAACCGCGCGGCTTGCCTCTTCCCGCTGCGACTTCTTTCTGTCCTCCTCTGCCGCGACCTCATCCAGTTCGCCGCGACCTCCTCAAGTTCGCCGCGACCTCATCCAGTTCGCCGCGGCCTCGTCTAGCCCGCTGCTTACCGCGCGATTTGTCCTAGCCGCGCCCTGCTGTCTGCTGTGCTTCAGTCCGCTGGTTCTGCCCGCCTCTTCTCCTCTAAGTCGCCATGTCCTCCAGCGATTCCACTACCGCTCACCCCCCGGCAGACCACGTGGCTCCTCGTCCCGAACTCCGCAATGAGCTTCGAATTACTACTCTTTCCCTCTCTGGCAAGTCCAACTTCATCCCCTGGGTTCACTCCGTCCGCAGGGTCTTACAAGCCAAGGTCCTTGCGCGTCACCTTACCCAGGGCTCACCGACTCCTTCTACTGATGATTGGCTACGAAATGACGGTCGCGTCCAGACCTGGATCCTGAACTCGGTGGAGGGTGAGCCGTACCAAATGATCATGTACCATGAGACCGCCAAAGCCATGTGGGATGAACTCCATTCCTTGTACTCTGGCAAGGACAGCCTTCAACACCTTTTTGACATCCTCACCGATCTTCAAGCTTTGGATGCTGGCAAAGCTCTGGACATGACCTCTTTTGTGGCCCGGGCCAAAACTCTAACGGAGGCCTGGATTCAGCACCAGCCCGCGACTACTGATCTGGCTGCTCAACGCACCCAGAAGGAGGCTGTTTGTATTGCTATGATTATGGCTCGAGTCCCGCCGCACCTTCACAGTATCCGGGCCCAGGTTCTGGCTTCACCCACGACCCCTTCCTTCTCAGATGTCTGCTCTATGTTACTTCGAGTACCGCCTCCACCGGAGGCGCCTGCACCACCCTCGCCGGCCCTTATTCAACATGCCCTTCCTCCTTTACTTCCCCCACCATCTTTTACTCGGGGTGGACGTATGGGCTCCCGCGGGCGGGGCCGTGGTGGCCGCGGCCGGCCCAAGTGCACCTACTGCGGCCGGGATGGCCATACTGAAGTGGTCTGTCACAAGAAACATGGCTACCCTCCTCGCCCGCCTACTGCTGCTGTTACCGATAGCTCTCCTCCGCCTGGTACGGATCTTGAGGCTCTTCGCCTTCAGCTGCAACAACTCCAGGGGCTCCTCAATCCTCCATCTGCTTCCATTGCCTCCACCTCCCCTGCAGGTATTGTCTCCACCTCCACTACAGGTACTGCCTGTCTTTCCTCCGGACCTCGCTGGATCCCGGACTCGGGAGCCACCCACAACATCACTTCCATGCGGCCGCCCCGGTTCTCTGCTGCTCCTCATCCCCAGTCTATTACTGTGGCCAATGGTGCGATTGTTCCGGTCTCCGGATGTGCTGATCTCTTCCTCCATCCCTCTCTCTCTCTTCGTTCCGTTCTTTATGTGCCGACCTCACCATTTAATTTACTCTCCGTTGGTCGTATTACTACTGATATGAATTGCTATATCACCTTCACCTCCTCTGATTTTTTGATACAGGATCGGCAGATGCGGATTACCATTGGTAGGGGTCGACTGCAGAACGGGCTCTACCTCCTCGATGTCTCTCCCACATCCCTTTCCTCTGTTTCCTCTACTGATTGACATTGTCGGCTTGGGCATGCCCCTCTACCTATCCTCCAGAAGGTGCTTCCAGATATCTCTCTTCCTGTTTTTAAATGTGATTCTTGTATTCTTGGCAAACAGCCTCGTTCTTCTTATCCCGCACATTGTACTCGGAGCTCTACTCCGTTTGATGTAATACATTCTGATATTTGGGGACCGTATAAAGTTTCTAGCATCTTTGGTTATCGTTATTTTATAACCTTTATTGATGATTACTCTCGCACTACCTGGTTGTATCTCCTACATGATCGCTCTGAGCTTCCTCGTGTCTTTCAGGCTTTTGTGTTAGAGACTCGTACGCAATTCTCTACCACCATTAAAACTTTCCGCTCTGATAATGCCCGGGAATACACTAGCCACGAGTTTGCCACTCTCTGCGCCAACTTCGGTATTGTTCATCAGAGCTCTTGTCCCTACACCCCTCAACAAAACGGGGTCGCAGAACGAAAGAACCGTCACTTGCTTGATGTTGCTCGCTCCCTCATGCTTCACATGCACGTTCCAAAAGTATTCTGGAACTTTGCGGTGTCCACTGCCTGTTTTCTTATCAACCGTCTCCCATCTCCGGTTCTTCAGAATGCTACCCCCTTCAGCCTTCTTTTTCCCTCCGCACCCGCCTTCACTCTCACACCCAGGGTTTTTGGCTGTACATGCTTTGTCCATAACCTGGGCCCCACTCTTGACAAACTGGATCCCCGTGCGGCCAAACACATTTTCGTCGGCTACTCCCGCACCCAAAAGGGCTATGTTTGCTACTCCCCGGTCACTCGGAAGGTCTCTGTCTCGGCTGATGTTACTTTCCGAGAGGATCAACCCTTCTTCCCTCCTCCTTTGCCACCACTTCTACCACCATCTCCTCCACCACCCTCCCTCCCACGGCCGGTGATCCCCGTCCACTCCCCTCCCACCATCCCTCCGCCTCCTCCCACCATTGACCCTCCTCGACCGCCCGTTATTCGGGTCTATACTCGTCGCCCTCTTCCTCCCGTTGCTCCTCTGCAGTCGGCTTTGACCTCGGCTTCTCCGTGTTCTGCTACTCCGGTGTCTGCCTCTACCGCTCATCCGCTGGCGAACTATGTTTCTCTCCATCGCCTCTCTCCACCTCTTCAAACCTTGACTACTTCTTTATCCTCGGTCTCTATTCCTACTGCTGTCCAGGACGCTCTTCAACATCCTGGGTGGCGTGCTGCCATGGAAGAAGAGATGGCTGCTCTTTGGGCCAACCAGACTTGGACCTTGGTGCCCCTTCCTCCCGGCCAGAAACCTGTTGGGTGCAAATGGGTCTTCGTCATCAAACATGCTCCTGATGGGACCATTGATCGCCTCAAAGCTCGTTTGGTTGCTCGTGGCTTCACCCAGCGACAGGGGCTCGACTATGACGAGACTTTCTCTCCGGTCGCTAAGCTCAACACGGTCCGAATTCTCATTTCTGTTGCTGTCCATCGCCAATGACCCTTATTTCAACTCGACGTCAAGAACGCTTTCCTGAATGGCGACCTTCAGGAAACGGTTTACATGCAACAACCTCCCGGGTTTGAGACCACGGGGGATTCACGGGTTTGTCACCTTCTCAAATCGCTATATGGTCTCAAACAATCCCCTCGGGCATGGTTCAACAAGTTCAGCAAAGCTCTCCGGGAAATTGGCTTCACTCGAAGCTCGGCTGACTTCTCATTGTTTACTCGCCACCGGGCCACTGGTACGGTTCTCCTATTGGTATATGTCGACGACATCATTATTACTGGAAATGACTTGGACAGCATACAAACCGTTAAGCTACATCTGAGCTCCGTCTTCCAAACTAAAGATCTGGGACATCTTCGCTACTTCCTCGGTCTGGAAGTGGCTAGACGGTCAGATGGTCTGGTTCTCTCTCAGCGAAAATATTGTCTGGATCTTCTTCATGATGCAGGCTACTCTGGCTGCAAACCTATTTACACTCCCATGGATGCAAATAACAAACTATGTGCTCAGGGCTCGGATTCTGATTCTCTTCTACAAAATCCAGAATATTACCGTCGTCTAGTTGGGAAACTTATCTACCTAACAGTTACAAGACCTGATATATCCTTCGCTGTGGGACTCGTTAGTCGCTATATGCACTCTCCTCGAAGCTCTCATCTGCAGGCTGTGGAACGCATTCTCAGATATCTTAAGACAGCTCCTGGCCAAGGACTTGTATACAAAACCTCACCTTCCATTCCTACACTGGTGGCATACTCTGATTCCAACTACGCTAGCTCCCTCGATGATCGACGATCTACTAGCGGGTTTTGTACCTATTTTGGAGGACATCTGATTACTTGGCGAAGCAAGAAACAAGCAGTGGTTGCTCGATCCTCAGCAGAGGCAGAATATCGGGCAATGGCTGCTGTGGTCTCTGAACTTACATGGATTGAGAGTCTCCTTACCGACCTTGGGGTTAAACTACCTTCACCAGCTCTCCTCCTATGTGACAGTCAAGCTGCCATACATATTGCTAAGAACCCGGTCTTTCACGAAAGAACAAAGCATATTGAGGTAGATTGTCATTTCATCCGAGAGAAAGTCCACATGAACAAGATCGAGCTCAAGCATGTTCCCGGTACTGAACAGGTCGCTGACATCCTCACCAAAGCTCTACCTAGTACCCTCTTCTATCAGTGTCTATCCAAGCTTGGCGCATACGACTTGTACGCTCCAGCTTGCGGGGGAGTATTGGAAAATCCCATGTAAAAAGGCCCATTAATTGACCCTCTTTCTTTGTTTTCTTTCTCCTCCTCCTTTAGTCCCACATCTTGTATATGATTTATCCTTCTCTCCTCTCTCCTATATATTTGTATTCTCTCCTTGTAATTATACATTTGAGTAATACATACAAGCTTTTGGCTCTCTCTACAGGGATGAATAGACTATGTTGAAGGTTAGAAATTAAATGATCATCGTGCAAACTAAAGGCTCAACATGCTCTCCTTCAACTTCTAACTAGTCCTCGACTACGGTCTGAGATTGAGAGTTAGTGAGAAAGACTTCATATTCAGGCTTGAGATTATGAACAAAACAAAAGCAAAAAATAATTTATCACCTTACTTTTCTCCAACCAAATGAGAGTCTGTTTGGCACGATGGCTGTGGTTATTAACACAATGATTACAAACCACCGTTCGTTAATGCCCAACCTCACGTAGGTACTTCATCCATTTTTATGTGCAGTAATGAAATCATCTGCAGGTAAAACTTGAGTTGAAGAGGAGGGGAAGAGAGGAGAGGATTGTCGCAAACAGCTACGCCAAGCTAGAAATTTAGTTAGGCAGAGACCGGAGATTGAATCCGCACCAACAAGGAGTTCTAGGCTCAATTTCAATGTACCTTTTTTTTACTCTCGTCCCTTATTTATACTAATTGAGGTTTTTTTGATTCCCTTCTCTTCATTTTCATTGGGCATTGATAGTAGCACCTGGTTTTTGGCTTTTTTAAAATCCTAACTGCACTCACTCCGCCGATTCACTTACGCACGCCTCCCACCACTTCCATTTCGCGATTTCGAGGCTCTCCTTTCCCGACAGTGGCGCAGTGATCCTCGTCAGTTTTTAATCGGTATTTTCCAGCTACAGAGGGAATTCCGAGCAAATCCGGGAGTGCCGTAGTGCTTCCTGTGTTCGATCCAGCGACCCGGTTAATCAGAGAGGACTGGGTATGCACGCTTGTATCGTCGCCCATCGCCAATTGGATGGTGGAGATCACTGCCCGGTTGAGCCAAAGATGGTCATCATTGCCCTAAACTCCGGTTCTAAGGCCTTCATTGAACACAAGTTGCCGTTAGGATGTAGAAATCATACAGGAAATTCATCTACACTTGAATCTTAAAAAGGATTAAATTAGTCGGTCTTAATCATCCGATCGTTAGGTCTTAATTAGCAAATTAAAGAAATTCCAATTTCTGTATGATAGGCCGATTTTGAAGATGCACTCTCGCCGAGCTGGGAGAACCTTGTGATGGGGGGCATGTGAATCTCAGGGACGCCATTAATGGAGTCATAAGCTTCAAAGATAGAGAGAGAGACAGAGTATAATAGCTCAACCAGAATACCAGAATATGGCGAAGCTCTTTGTCCGGCCAGGCGGCTCGCACTTGCTGGAGGCACACGTCTTAGTCGACCGCGAACCTGTTGTTGGCTGCCTCGTTGACTTCAGACTCTGTTTCTTTCACAATTATTTTGTTTTCCACTCCAACCAGCGTAAGGATATGGCTCCCTTCTTCTACCTTTCGACCTCCCCAAGATGGAGGTCTCCAGGTAGGGAAAATTTGAGCGCGGATAGCTTTCGTGCCTATGGATATTTCCCCAAAAGTGTGAATAGCTAAAAATATGGTGCTAATAACAACGCCCTTTTTTTATTTCCCCTCTCTTTACCTGGGCTTCCAGTGTTCAAACAAGACAGTGCTCTGGGACTCTGTGAGTCTCCTACAAATTTTATTTACTAATTTTTTTTATCATACAAATTATATTTATATAATACAAAATATTTTTATATTGTTCTATAAAAAATCTTCAGAGATAATTCTGAATTTGATTTAAATTCTTTGGTTTGAAGCATTGCAGGTTTCAATCAGGATTTGATGTGGCTGCTGCTCCTGCATTTACTTGAATTCACTTCATTGATATTTGTCGCCAATAATTATTTTTTTCATGCAGATGCGTTAATTAATGTATTAGCGTTCCATGTAAATGTGTTAGAGTTTGTGAAAATTAAATGTCTCTTTATGTTTTTATTTCAACATTGCCAACTACTTATTTGTAGATCTTTAATGTGCTTTTAAATTTCTATATATTTGTCTCCTTTTTTTCATTGTGTGCTACTGAAGAAACGGGTAAATTGTGGAAAGGGATAATGTTTTATATGGTGTTGAACTTCCTAAATTTATATGGTTAATTACAGGGATTTTTCTTAGGAGTTTGTATAATTATATATAGAATTTTGGGCGGAAAGCAATATAATCAAAGTAATTTTTCTTATTGTACAAGTTTACCATTTGAGAGTTAATACAAATGATAAACTTTGGAAAATAAAGAATATTTTAGTTTATTTTATCATTATTTTACAGGAATGTAAGAATTGGAATTGACTTTAATTTCACGGGAATTGGAATTGAAGTCGATTCTAATTTTGCTGTTCGGCTGAATGTGAGAATTTTATCACAAGAATTGGAATTAGTAATTGCATTGCTCGGCTGCATATTATAATTTTTTGCTTGAGTGTGTATTTTTTTTGCGTAGGCGTGCATTTTTATGCTCTGATGTTCATTTTTTGCCCGAACGTGTATTTTTGTCTGAGGGTTTCTCCACGGGCAACTTCACCTTCCCTCTCCGCAAATCCCCTGCTCTTCTTCCATCCTCGACGTATTGTCCTACCCTCCATGGACAGACCTTCAAAGCTGGCTACTTCACCCATCTCTTCATTCAGATGGCGTTAATCAGCATGTGTTCCCATGTTGGCAGCTTAAGCGACACTCGCAAGTTGTTTGATGGAATGCCGGAGAGAGATGCTGTTTCCTGGAACTCCATTTTAGCCGCCTACGCCAGTTATGGGATGGCAGATACATGTGTGTAGCTCTTTAACTCTATGCCGGTTAAGGATCTGCACTCCTTCAACATCATGATTTATTGCTTTGCTTCTGATGGTAGAGTTGAAAATGCTAAACAAATCTGACATTAGTGCTTGTGAGGATGATTTTTCGTGGAACTCACTGATCTTTTGCTATGTCAAAGCTGGTGAAATGGATCATGCCCTCCATGTGTTTGATCGAATGCCTCACAAGAATTCCGTGTCGTGGAACATCATAATTTCCAGTTATCTTCAATCTGAGCAGCACGCAGAAGTCATGGAGAAGTTTTTCATCATAATATCCGGTTATCTTCAATCTCAGCACTACGCGGAAGTCATGGAGAAGTTTTTCGAGATGAAATCGTATGGGCTCGCACCGAGTCAGCTCGCCTTGGCCAGCACTGTCGCTGCAAGCGCGCATTTTTGTTTGCTTTGGCTGGGCACAGAGCTTTATCTGCAAGCTCAAAAACTCGCTCGAACTCTGTCCTCATGTGGTTGCCTCCCTCATCGACATGTACATCAAATGTGAAAGCATTAGATCTGCTTTAATGGTGTTCTAAAAGACGAAGGCGAAGGATGCCTGTGCGTGGAATTCTATGTTATCCGGGCTTGTAAAACACGGCCATGGGAGAGCTTCGATCGAGTTTTTTGAGGAGATGAGGCGGACTGGGTGAAACCTGATGGGTTAACCTTTGTTGGCCTTTTGGGTCTTGCAACCACTCGGGGATGGTCAGGGAGAGCTATCAGTTGTTTAGCTGTATAATGAAGAGTACGGCGTTTCCCCGAGTTCGGAACATTATTCGTGCATCGTTGTCTCGTCGATATGTTGAGTTGGGCAGGCGAGTTAGGTCAAGCACACCGAATTGTGAAGGGGATCAATTTCTATCCTTGGGCAAATGTATTGGGCCACTTCTCAATGAATGCCCGATTCACCGAAACATCAAGATCCGGATGGTGATGGCGTTGTTGATTGCGAAGAGGGGGGATGAGATGATTGATAGGGAGTATATGATGCTGCCGTGTTCGCAAACATGTGTGATGTTGGTGGATATCATGAGGAAGGTAGGTCAGGACCAAACCAACTGGTCAAATGAGGCACATTTTCGCTCATGGAGCTGGACTAAAAACAGAATTTTTCGGGACCCATAGTTTCCCAGAGTGGTTGGTATATGTTGCCCCACAAATTTTGGACGTCTGGACTGATTATTTGCTGCGTGGAGCGAGCGAAAATAATTGTGATAATTTATGAGTTTATTTTATTAGTTGAATAAGGGAAAATTGGAGGATTAGTAAAACTTCAATGGGGATATATGATTAGCAAAGTTGGTTATGATTTGCTCATAATTCTTCAAATATGGGTGATTAACAAGTTGGCATTAATATGCTCCTTATAATTATTCAAACATGGATGAAAATCCGATTGCTTCCCAATAATATTCCTTTGACCACATTCCACTTGGCCATTTTGAATGGTTAGTTATGCATTTCGGACTTGAACTTGTATCTAACATTTTTCAATGAAAAAAATGAATTTAAAATTCAATAAATATCAAATATTCACTAGCGAATACATAGATGACATCTTATACAAAAAAAGAACACATTAGCAATATCAAATTAGCTCTCTCAGAATTTATAAGACAATGGTTAATTATTGGTACAAATAAAGCTTAATTTTTTTTCAAAAAAAAATATTGAATTCTTAGGCATCAAATTAGGACAAGGAAAGATCAAATTCCAAGAACACATTAGCAAAAAGGTACTTGAATTTACTCCAATCAAATCAACTAAATAACCTCAATAATTCCATAGTCATGTCGATTACGCATGATCTTTCATCAAAGACCTAGAAAAATTAGCAGGAATATTATACAGTAAATTTAAAGGAACCCAAAACAAATTTATATTATAAGACAAAACAAACTAATAAAATAAAATAAAAGATTAAAATATTACCACAATTAAGATTACCACTAGACAGAATATTTAGTCATCGAAATAGATGGATGCGAAGCGGGATAGGGAGCAGTCCTTAAGTGCAAATCCCATAATTATGTTAGTAAAGTAGAAGAACAAATATGTTGTTACAATAGCGAAAAGTTTAAAGAAAGATTATGCTAGTAGTATTGATCAAGAGCTCTTACCAATATATTATGGATTGGATGTCTTACGTCTCTTTATCATAAATAAAAATGAGATTTTAGTAAGCACAGTTTGCAAAATAATTGTAAAATTTTACCAAAATCGAAATAGTAAGTAGATAAGTTACAAACGGTGGACTAATTTCTTAGATTGCATTATCATTAAAAATTATAAGATTATATTCAAACATATGGAAGGAACAGACACGAAACTTGCTGATCAACTCTCTAGAATTTTTCATAAATGACAAAAAAATCCTCATATTTACATGTCAAAAATAGGCATTATGTTAGAATTTTAGAGTATCGAGAACAAAGCTGTCAAAACTAAGACCAGTTAACCATAACTTATCTAGAGAAGTAGCAAATATCAAGTGCTTATTATTACTCTCTGTGAGAATATTGAACGAGAAATAACATGTCTTACTAATTTAGAAACCACAACGAAAAGTGATCCAAAAACAATTAATTTTTTTTGTAAATCGACTTCTAGCAAAAATCACAATTTTAATTTGCCCCTTTCCGACTACAGACTTACTCAGCCTGTAGTAATCTACGATTCCGCACTAACCATGCGGTTACTCAGCTCCAATAATGTCTCCTTGACAATTTATGGAATTTCAAACGAAACAAGTACTTCAATAAAATTATAGAATGTGTAG
The DNA here is from genome assembly GCA_039583875.1 of Platanthera guangdongensis. NCBI lineage: Eukaryota > Viridiplantae > Streptophyta > Magnoliopsida > Asparagales > Orchidaceae > Platanthera > Platanthera guangdongensis. Next base: position 208,169,140 of record CM077163.1, on the reverse strand, counting down.
CTGAACATTTTACATTTTTTAATTGCCAAACAAATGAGTCACTTCCTTTGACAAATAATAATCCTATCAATTTATGACTTAATTCTAGCAATGAACTCCAGCTTCTAAAAGCATCACTTAGTCAAACAGAGAAAAAAATAGCATATCAAAAAGAAATAATTAGTGATTTAGATAGTTAGCAACACAAATACATAAAAATTTAGCAAATGCAATATAAAATTGGCTAATATACCCAACGCCACTAGAAATTTTGAATGTAAAAATTTTAGCCAAAGTACTTAACTAAGAAAGAAAAACATTTACCGAATACCAAAAAGTACTTAGCATTTAGCTTCATCAGTATTAGACAAACTACGATGATATAATATAACATGTACAACCTACAAGGAACATAGTCAGTTACAATTCTCCAGCTTCAAATAACAATGTTGGACGCTTGAAATAGATACCTCCAGATGGTAAAATATTAAAATGGAAACGACAGCCCTAAATATTCTAGACCTAATGAATCTAAGATTAATATCCAAAATAATACTTATAAAACCTTGACAAGTAAAATCTATTAGGGGTCCGTTCAGATCACAAGAATTGGAATTGCAGAATTGGAATTCATCCAATTCCAATTCCTATGAGAATTGGAATTGGTCTGAATTCCAATATAGTTGTTTGGCTAAAAGATGGATTTCTAGAATTGGAATTGGTTTAGAAATTTTTTTTCTCATGACTGCAGAATCGGGTGACAACGACAATTTGAAATTGAAGTCTTGTGTCACTCGTGATGAAGTTATTACCAAGGTTTTGAGAACCGGACCGGAGATCGAACCGGTGAGTTCAAAGGTTCAAGGTCCGACCGGTCCGACCGGTCGGACCGGGGTCGAACCGTTTGTCTGTTATATATATAACAATATTAGAAAATAAAAATGTTTGATGTTATTTATTAATAAATATGATTAGATATATTATATATATAATATAGTTCCTGGGTTTTTAGCATAGACACCTTGGTCTGGTGGAATGGGACTTTGGAAATATCTTTTAGGTGTTTGGTTCGAATCCTGCCAGCCCCATTTTAATCCGAATTTTTGCCTGCCCGGTTTCGGGGAACTGGCCACGGTTCTCGGGTTTCCGGTTGACCCGCCCGGTTCTCCGGTTCTCGAGCGGTTCATGGATAGTCCGGTTCTTGTACATGACCGGACCGGTTAGGCGACCGGTCGGCGGTCCGACCGGTCCGACCGGTCGGTCCTGTCCGGTTTTTAAAAGCTTGATTATTACAACAAAATAGCATGATGGATGAAATTATACTTTTGTGATATATCAGAAAATGTAAAGGTTGACAAAAATAGAAACACAATACAAAAAAATAAATCAACTTCAAGTAGTGTATTAACAAATAATTAAGATCGGGTAACGACGACGAGATTAAGCAGGAATGACGAGATCGGGAGACGGTGACAAGATCGGTCGACTACGATGAGATTGAGCAGAGATGACGAGATCGGTCGATGACGGTGAGATCTGGCGACGACGATGAGATCGGGAGAGTGATCAGGAGGCGAGATCGGGCGGCGGCGTTGAGATCAGGTGGCGGTGGCGAGATTAGGCGACGACGAAGAGATCGGGTGACGAAGGCGAGATCAGTCGACGACGAAGAGATCGGGCGACGAAGGAGGGATCAGTCGGCTGTAGCGAGATATGGCACTTGCGGTGAGATCGGGTGGAAACAACAACGAGATCGGGCAGCAGCGACAACGAGATCGGGCGGTGACGACGAGATCGAGCGACGACAGCGAGATCGGGAGCCGCTGGCGAGATCGGGCGGCGGCGACGAGATCGGACGACGACGAGATCGGGTAACGACGATGATATCGAGCAACGACGGGCATAGTAAAAAACTAAATTTCATGAAATATCAGTTTTTACCCATAAGAATTAGTCATAGTACAAAATTGAATTCCATGGAATTGGACTAATTCCAATTCCGAAAGAATTCCTAACATGAGAACACTAGAATTGGAATTGTGTTGCCCCGATTCAAATTCTCAATTTCAATTCAAGAGATTCGAACGGATCCTTAGAAATGCTCATATAGCAGATGCATTCTTTCAGATTCTCCAAAAAAATTCTCAAAGGAGTAGTCGAAGCTACCATTAGAGCTATACTGCCCCATTTTGAATTAAACCCTCTTAGAAAATATTTAGTATGAAATACTCCTAAAAACTTTAAAAGAAAAGCCTGTTTTCCACCTATGGGTGGAAAGAGGCCAGCCAGGCCAGGCTTTACGGAAAACAGGCCCGACCTACATTAGTATTTTTGGGACTGAGCCTGACCTATTAGCCTGATGTATGCCAAAATGTAGGTCTGGCCTGGGCTATTTTATAAAACTGGTAGACTTGGCCTGTCCTGTAGGCCTACTTAGATCTATTTAATAATTCATTTTTCTAAAATCTCTCTTAATATACGATTAGTAATTAGGTATATATAATTAATTTATATTTGATTAATATTTAAGTTTATATAATAAATTTATATTAATTATTATTTAAAAATAATATAGGTCGGCCTGCAGGCTTACAAGCCAGGCTTTAATAATAGATGCTTGGGCCTGTTTTAAAAACATGACCAATTATAGGCCTATTTCTTATGGTAAATAGAAAATATGCCAGGCCAGGCCGACGACAGGCCAGGATGCAGGCCCCTGATAGGCCGTCTGGCCTATTTCCACCCTTATTTCCACCAAACCGACTTCCATGAAGATGTTATAGTCAACACGGAATTGTGCCCTCTACAACTGTAAATCGGGGCATATCGTGTATATACAAAAGCCTACAAACAAGATCTACCCTTCTTTGACCAAGGGTTTCTCGTTGCAAAAGATTTCAATTACCGATTGTATCTCGATACATATGAAAATCGAGACTTTCATCTATGGAGCCTGAATTGTAAAAATGTAGACGACTGGCTAACACATTACTTTTACAAGAATCGGAAAAAAATTTCATTAAAGAATATGAGACTAATAACGATGTCGATGATAACTTTATCGAAAAAGATATTATAGTCACGTCGCCTAGTTGACCATAATCTGACATCATTCAGCCTAGTTATCCATGTAAAAGACTAGACGCCTCCCCTGGCTTGTGGGTGCCCCATATGGCAAAATTCCTTTCCTTTAGTTACTATCAGATATTCTCTAGAAAAACAGAGAAAAGTAATTTTTCATCCTAGTCATCTTTAGAAAGGGTCATTATCAGCCTCTTAGAAGAAACATCGTGACCCCAACTAAGTCACTACCAGAGCATCTTCTTTTCCTGAGTGTTACTATATTATTACTGCCTTTTTAAAAGGGGTGCGTTACTGTACTTGAAAAAAAACATCTTTTTTTTCTGTCTTTATGCTTTTATATTATTAAGTATTAACACATTTTAAAAAAAGGAGTGCATTATTGTTCTACTCTAATAATTGGAGAAATAATTTCTCCCCCGTGATTTCCCCCAGATGTCATCTACTCTTCTATAAATAAAGAGTTGAGGAAACCTCAAGGACACATGGTGAAGAAGAGTGAGTTGATTTGTATGAGTGCTTTGTAAGTGCGTCCTTGAGGTTGCCTCAAAACTCTTTATTTATAGGAGAGGAGATAACATTCGGGGGAAATCACAAGAGATACATTATTTCTCTCATTATTGGAGTAATACAATAATATACACTTTTTTAAAAAAGTGACAATAATATAAAAACATAGAGACACTCAGGGAGAAGAAAATGTTTTTTTCAAGTACAATAATACACTCCTTTGTGAAAAAGTGGTAATAATATAATAACACTCAGGAAAAGAAGATGCTCTGGCAATGACTCCGTTGGGGACACGATGTTTCTTCTAGGCGGCTGGTAATGACTCCTAGACGACTAGGATGAAAATTTTCCTTTCAAAAAAAAATTGACAAAAGGAAAAGAATTTTGTCATCTGAGCCACCCACAAGCTAAGAGTGTTGTATGGTCTTTTACACGGCTAACCGTCAAGGACTCAAAAACACATATGACACTAATGAAATTTATAGAAATTATAAGTGATCATGTATTTTTAATTTTATATTTGAAACACCTATTTTTAAAAATTACACTGGTTCAAATGAGGTCAATTGTAATTCAAAAAATCAAATAAATTTCAATTGCTAGTTATTTTAATAAAATGTTTAATTATTAACCCTCATTAAACATTCAAATTTATAAAAATGTTTAAATTCCCATTTTTTATTGATCCATTACAAAAAATACTTGCAAAAGATAAATATTTTATAATAGCATTTTTATGACTAAAAAATTATTTTAGATTATAATAACTTAAAATTATAATTTTTTAGGTCATTAGATTGAGCTTTTTAGTAAGTGACAATTTCTTTAAATTAAAGAAAGTTAAAAATTATTTTAATGTTTTTTGAAATCATAAAATATTTTTATTTGAGAAAATATATATATATATATATATATAAGCGATCCAAATGCTCATTTGAATAAAAAAAAGCTAGTGTTAAAATTAACTAAACGTGGAAAAAGTAAATAAAAAAAAATATAATGAATAGCGGATTTGGATTCCTCTTTTTGAGATAGTGAATTTCGATTAATTATATGGCAGAAACGGTGACTCAATGAGAGAGAAATAACTCCAGTAATGTGAAGATACTCAAAAAAAAACTTTGGCCTAAGGAAGACAATGTCCAACTTCCGTTATTGAATTTCTTGAATCCGTCACTGATGATCCTGATTATTTGCGATAGAGGAAATTGCACAATTTATCCAACTTAATATTGGATCAAGAAAAGCAAGTGTTTAAATTAATACATTTTAAATTTCAATACTATTTTTGTCATTTTGTCAACAAGAAAGCCCACGGTTATACCCTTAAAATTAAGGCTTCATTTGGTTCGGCGGCGGCGGGTCGATCCAGCTGGTGGAAACGGAGGTTCGAAACGGAGGGGGAGGTGGCTGCTCCAAACGGAGCTTTTTGGGGCGTTTCTCAAGGCGGGCGGGTGGAAACGGAGCAAACGCCGCCGGAGGTTCATTTGTTTACCCGCCTTCCGGCGACGTTTGCCCCAAACGGAGCAGCGAAATCACCGTTGCATGACTTTTCTCTACTCACACGTACTATTGTGTCATGCATTTTAACTACTTTTAGCAATTTTAAATTTTACTTTTAATTTATGTTTCATTTGGCGCAGAATTTGGACCCGCCATTTGGCCGCCGCACGACGGGTAACCAGAAGCCGTGCGGCGGCGTTTGGACCCGCCGCACAATGGAAAATGACGGAAATACCTCCGTTTCGATCGGCGGCCTCGCACTGCCATTTCTATCAGTCGGGTCATCTCCTCCCGCCCCGTCCCCTCCCGCCGAAACAAATAAAGCTTTAGGCTCTGATTGGCACAATGGTGGCAGTCGTGAACTATCGTCCTTGGTGAATGTTCGACCTCATAAGGAACTTCATCTCATTGTATGTTCAAAACAAGTTTTCTTTTCTTGATAGATAGTGGTCATAATCATTGTTTTGCTAAACATACATTCTATGATGACGACTTATTTGTTGAAACTCACCCAAAAAATTACTCCAAAAGAAGCCTAAGTTTTGTACTATTAGGGTTGCATGTACGTGCACAATTGAGAGTTTCAAGTAGTCGTGGGGAAATAAGCTCGGGCCTGGAAAGCCCGCCCGGGCTCAGCCCGACAAAAGCCCTGCTAGGCCCGGCCCGGGCTTGGGGCCCTTACCGGGCGCCCATTTTTGCTGGTTGCCCGGCCCGGGCCGGGCTAGCCTGAGCCCGTCATCGGGCTAAGCAAAAATCCCTCCTGGCGGGATTAAAAATATCTCGCATGATTAGGCGGGATTAAAATCCCGCCTGATCATTAAAATCCAGCCTGATCAAAGGCGGGATATAAATCCCGCCTATGATCAGGCGGGATTTTTTAATCCCGCCTAAAAAATCCCGCCTGATCATAGGCGGGATTTATATCCCGCCTATGATCAGGCGGGATTAAAATCCCCCTTCTGAATTCAGGCCGGCCCGGGCCCGGGCCGGCCTGAAGGGCCTAACCGGGCTCCCCCTTTGAAAGGGAGCTCGAGCCCGGCCCGACCCGGTTCAAACTGGGCCCGGGCCGAGCCCAGTTGGTAAAAGGCCCAAGCCTGACCGGGCCGGGCCAAGCCCGTGCCGGTCGGACTTTTTGGCCATGACTAGTTTCAAGTCAATGCCAAATTAGTCTCTAAAATTTTATTTTGTCAAAATAATTTTTGAACTTCTCATGTAAAGACACTTTTAGTTCTTGAATTGCACTCATAAATAAAGTTTAATGTTGGGCAAAAAAGATAATAACTAATAGCAGGCTCCATAATTGATAGGAATTTTGGGCTATGGATAGCCAGAATTCTCATCTTCCTCACTAACTTAATAAGAAAAATGAAGGCTAGGTGGGATTGACCAAGTCAACCCCACTAACGACATGACTGCATGAGCAACTCCACGTCGCGCGACCGCACGACTGGGCGCCCACCGCCGCACGTAAGGGTGTGCGGTCCCTTAGTCGTGGGCGCCAAGCGCACGGCCAGCCGGCCGCCGCCGCAAGGCCGCGCGTGCTTCCCCGATGCCTCATGGTCGTCCGACACAGAGGTTGCCCCCGGCCTCTAGGTCGCAGGGGCAGCCGCAAGGTTGAGCGGCCGCATGGCCGCGCGCGGTGTCGGCCTCCCGGCCGGCCCACACAGCTGCAATATAAAATTGGCAAATATTCCCAACGCCACTAGAAATTGCGAATGAGAAATTTTTAGCCAAAGTACGTACTTAACCGAGAAACAAAAACATTTACCGAATATCAAAAAGTACTTGACATTTAGCCTCCTAAGTATTAGGCAAACTACGAAGATATAATATAACACGTACAACCTACAAGGAACATAGTCAGTTACAATTCTCCTATTTAACGCTTGAACTAAATACCTCCAGATGGTAAAATATTAAAATGAAAACGATGGCCATAAATATTCTAAATCTAATGAATTTAAGATTAATATCCAGACTAATACTTATAAAATCTAGAGAAGTAAAATCTATTAGGGTCCCGGTCAGATCACAAGAATTGAAATTGCAGAATTGAAATTCATCCAATTCCAATTCCTGTGATAATTGGAATTGGTCTGAATTCCAATGTAGTTGTTCAGCTACAAGATGGATTTGTAGAATTGGAATTGGTTTAGAAAAAAAATTTCTCATGGACGCAGAATCGGGCGACAACAACAATTATTTGAAATTGGAGTCTTGTGTCACTCCGGACGAAATAATTGCAACAAAACAACGTGATGGATGGAATTATTCTTTTACGATATATCAGAAAATGTAAAAGTTGACAAAAATATGAACACAATATCAAAGGAATCAACTTCAGGTAGTGTATTAACAATTAATTATGATCGGGCAACGATGGAAAAATTGTGTAGGGATGAAGAGATCGAGAGATGGTGACAAGATCGGTTGAGTACGACGAGATTGAGCACAAATGACGAGATCAGGAGATCGATAGCGACGAGATCGGCCGATGACAAGGTTGGTTGACGACGGTGAGTTCGGACGACGACGACAAGATCAGTGGCGTGATCAGGCGGCGAGATCGGGTGGCGACGGTGAGATCGGTGGCGGTGGCGAGATCAGGCGATGACGATGAGATCGGGCGACAATGGCAAGATCAGTCGGCTGCAGCGAGATATGACAATTGCCGTGAGATCGGGTGGCGGCGGTGAGATCGGGCAACGACGGCGAGATCGGGCGCCGACGGCGGTGACGAGATCGGGAGGCGGTGACGAGATCGAGCGACGACGATGAAATCGGGTTACGACGATGATATCTGACAACGACGAGCATAATAAAAAACAGAATTCCATGAAATATCAGTCTTTACCCCTGAGAATTGGTCATATTACAAAATTGAATTTTATGCAATTGAACTAATTCCAATTCCGAAGGAATTCCTAACATTGGAACACTAAAATTGGAATTTTGTTCCCCCGATTCAAATTCTCAATTCCAATTCTAGAGATCCGAACGAATCCTTAGAAATGCTCATATAGCAGATGCATTATTTCAGATTCTCCAAAAAAATTCCCAAAGGAGTAATCGAAGCTACCATTAGAGCTATAAAGCCTTATTTCGAAGTAAACTCTCTTAGAAAAAGCTAAATACTCCTTAAAAACTTTAAAAGAAAAGCCTGTTTTCCACCATACCGACTTCCATGAAGATGTCATAGTTAGCATGGAACTGGGCCCTCTACAACAGTAAATCACGGCATATCGTGTATATACGAAAGCCTACAAACAAGATCTTCCCTGCTTTGACGAAGGGTTTCTCGTTGCAGAAGATTTCAAATACCGGTTGTATCTCGATACATATGAAAATCTAGACTTTCATCTGCGGTGCCTGAATTTTAAAAATGTAGATGGCCAGCTAACACATTACTTTTACAAGAATCGGGAAAAAAATTTCGTTAAAGAATATGAGACTAATAACTATGTCGATGATAACTTCATGGAAAAAGATATTATAGTCATGTCACCTAGTTGGTCGTAACTTGACATCATTCAGCCTAGTTAGCCATGTAAAAGACCAGACACCAACCTTGACTTGTGCGTGCCCCATATGGCAAAATTCTTTTCCTTTAGTTACTATCAGATATTCTCTAAAAACTGCTGAAGAATAATTTTTCATCCTAATCATCTCTAGAATAGGTCATTGTCAGCCGCCTAGAAGAAACAGCGTGACCCCAAGTTAGTTATTGACAGAGCATCTTCATTTTCTAAGTGTTTCTATATTATTACCGTACTTGAAAAAACATCTTTTTTGTCCTTAGTGTCTTTATACTTTTATATTATTGACACCTTTTAAAAAAGGGAGTGCACTATTGTTCGACTCCAATAATTGGAGAAATAATTTCTCCCCGTGATTTCCCTCATATATCATCTCCTCTCCTATAAATAAAGAGTTGAGGGAATCTCAAGGACACATGGTGAAGAAGAGTGAGTTACTTTGTACGAGTGCTTTGTAAGTGCGTCCTTGAGGTTGCCTCACAACTCTTTATTTATACGATAGGAGATAACATTCAGAGGAAATCACGGGAGATACATTATTTCTCTCATTATTTGAGTAATACAATAATATACTCTTTTTTTAAAAGGTGGCAATTATAGGTGATTGTTAACCGTAACCCGTAATTGACTAGTCGCACCCCAAAATCTCCCAATTTTTCGCGCCTTTTCAAAATACTCCTTGTCATGCAATTTCAGGAAAAGTGTTCAACACGAAAGTTGTAGATATCGTCGAGACCTACAACTTTCGTGTTGAACACTTTTCCTGAAATTGGATGTACAAGGCGTATTTCGAAAATGCGCAAAACCTGGGCATATTTTCAAAGTACGCCTTGTACATGCATTTTTAGGAAAAATGATCAACACGAAAGTTGTAGATCTCGTCGATATCGACAACTGTTGTGTTGAACACATTTCCTGATATTGCATGTACAAGACGTATTTCGAAAAGACACGAAAAATTGGGAGATTTTGGGGTGCGACTTGCAAAATAACGGGTTGCGGTTAACAATCACCTAATATAAAAACATAGAGACACTCAGTGAGAAGAAGATGGTTTTTCAAGTACAATAATACACTCATTTTTGAAAATGTGGTAATAATATAGTAACACTCGGGAAAAGAAGATGCTCTGGCAATGACTTCGTTGGGCACACAATGTTTCTTCTAGGCGGCTGGTAATGAGTCCTTCTAGATGACTAGGATGAAAATTTACTTTTCAAAAAAAATTGATTAAAGGAAAAGAATTTTGTCATCGAAGTCACCCATAAGACAGGGTGGTGTATTATCTTTTACACGGTAACCGTCAAGGACTCAAGAACACATATGACACTACTAAAATTTATAGAAATTATAAGTGATCTTGCATTTCTAATTAGATACTTGAAACCCCTATTTGTAAAAAATTTCACTCAAATGTGGCCAATTGTAATTAAAAAAATCAAATAAATTTTAAATGCTACTTATTTTAATAAAATGTTTAATTATTAACCTTCATTAAACATACAAATTTATAAAAAATGTTTAAATCACTACAAGAAAAATCTCATTTAGCAAGGGAAATTAGAAAGGGTTAACAATCTCATACTAATTAGCATCAAATTTAGCTAGGATTTTTTTTAACTTTACCAACGAAAATAGCAAAGAAATTTTTTTGTTGCAAATATAGCAACAAATTTTTTTGTTGCAAAATTTGTGTTGTTAAAATAGCAACGATTTTTTTTGTTGCAAATTTTATGTTGCTAAACAACAATAAATTTTTTTTTTGTAAAATATTTATTGAGAGAAAAAATTCTCGTCCAAAAAATATTATGGCTCTTTACAAAATTATTCCTTCCCATAAAACATAATTATTGTTTATATATATTTTTATAAAATAGTATAAATTATTTTATTTAACAAATAAATTAATAATATATTTAATTCTTTATATAATTTTATATTTTTATAAATTATTTCAATACCTATATATATTTATAAATCAATATAGATTATTATTAATTTATTATTTAACAGAATAATTGTATATATATATAAATTATATAAACAAAATCATGTGCGGGCAAACGGGCGTACAGGCAAGGGTCAAAATGGTCTCAAATCGAAAAGTGATCAACATAAAAGTTGTAGATCTCGGCGAGACGAACAACTTTTATGTTGATCACTTTTTGATTTGGAGCCGTCTTGGCCCTCGATTTGGGCTCCGAAATTTGGGGCGGCGAGATTGCTACTGTAGCACTCACGCCGCCCCAGATTTCGGGGGCCAAATCGAGGGGCAAAATGGATCCAAATCAAAAAGTAATCAACATAAAATTTGTTCGTCTCACCGAGATCTACAACTTTCATGTTGATCACGTTTGGATTTAAAATCATCTTGACCCTCAAATTACTCTACCCGTACGCCCGCACGCAAACTTGTCCGCACATGATATCTCCCTATATATATATACTCACGTATATATTATAAAGTAATATAATTATATGAACTATATAATTTTAAAGAATATATGTTATATAAATTAATATAAAGAATATATATTATAAATTGGTTGGATCAGTTGGTAAGAGTGATGAGTTGTATGGAATAGGATGAGGGTTCAAAACCTGATAGATTCAATTAAATGAATATATTTTTATTTTTTATAAAACAATATTTTTAATTTAACAGAATTATTAAATAAAAATATTAGCAACAAAATAAAATAACTTGCTAAAAAATTCTTGCAATATAGGAAGGAAAACTTTCCTTACTAAAATTAGCTAGGAGGATATTAGGTATGCATTTTTTTTGTTTCTAAATTCATTGCTAATTAAAATTAGCAACGAATTTACCTAATTAGCAAGGTATTTAGCTCCTTGCTAATTATAGTTTTTCTTGTAGTGAATTCTCATTTTTTATTAGTCCATTACAAAAATACTTGCAAAAGATATATATTTTATAAAATCATTTTTATGACTAGAAAAATTATTTTAGATTATAATAACTTAAAATTATATATATTTTTTAGTTCATAAGATTGAGTTTTTTTAGTTAGTGGCAATTTTTTAAAATAAAAGAAAGTTTAAAATAATTTTAATGTTTTTTGAAATAATAAAATATTCTTTTTTGAGAAAAAATATATATAAGGATCCAAATGCTCATTTGAACAAGAAAAAAATGTTAAAATTAACTAAACATGAAAAAAAGTAAGTAAAAAAAGGGAAAGTGGATTTGAATTCCTCTTTTTTAGGTAATGAATTTTGATTACTTATATATCAAAAACAGTGACCAAATGAGAGAGAAATAACTCGAGTAATGTAAAGATGTTCATCAAAAAAAACTTTCGCATAAGAAAGACAATGTTCAACTCCCGTTGTTGAATTTCCTTAATCCGCCACTTGTGATGCTGATTTTTTGTGATAGAGGAAATTGCACGATTTATCCAACTTAATATTGGATCAAGAAAAAGCAAGTGTTTAAATTAATACATTTTAAATTTCAAGACTATTTTAGTCATTTTGTCAACAAGAAAGCCTACAGCCACGGTTATACCCTTGAAACCACGGTTGCATGACTCTCCCTACGCTCACACGTACTTTTGTGCCATGCATTTTAACTACTTTTAGCAATTTTAAATTTTATTTTTAATTTATGCTTCGTTTGGTGCAGAGTTTGGATCTGCCGTTTGCGGCAAACGCCGTCGCACGGCGAGTAACCAAATGCCGCGCGGCGGCGTTTGCTGCGTTTGGACCCACCACGCCATGGAAAATGACGGAAACACCTCTGTTTCGATCGGCGGCCTCACCACTCCATTTCGATCAGCCGGGTCGTCTCCTCCCGCCAAAACAAATAAAGCCTTATGCTCTAATTGGCACAATGGTGGCATTTTGAACTGTCATCCTTGGTGAATGTCCTACCTCACATAAGGAACTTCATCTCATTGTATGTTCAAAACAAGTTTTCTTTTCTTGATAGATAGTGGTCATAATCATTATGTTGCCAAACATACATTCTATGATGATGACTTATTTGTCAAAACTCACACAAAAAACCACTCCAAAAGAAGCCTTAGTTTTGTACAATTTGGGCTGTAGGTATGCACACAATTGAGAGTTTCAAGTCAATGCCAAATTAGTCTCTAAAATTTTAGTTGTGTCAAAATAGTTTTTGAACTTCTCATGTAAAGTCATTTTTAGCTCTTAAATTGCACCCATAAATGAAGTTTAATGTTGGCCAAAAAAAGATGAAAACTGATCGGAGGCTCCATAATTAATAGAAATTCGGGGCTACACATTGCCGAAATTCTCATCTTCCTCACTAACTTAATAGGAAAAATGAAGGCTAAGTGGGGTTGACCAAGTGAACCCCACTAACGACATGACTGCCCGGCTGCGTGAGCAACTCCACGTAGCGCGACCGCACAACCACACGACTAGGTGCCCAACACAGCGCGGCCGACCGCTGAGTCGCCTGCCGTGGCACGGCCGCAAGGACGTGCGGCCCCTTGGTCGTTTGCGCCAAGAGCGCGGCCAGCTGGACGCCGCAGCAAGGCCGCGCGGCCAGCCGGACGTTGCCGCAAGGCCGCGCGGCCCCTTGCTCGGCTGTGTCACGTGCGCTGCCTCGATGCCTCACGGCCGTATGACACAGCGGTTGCCACCCGACCGCTAGGTCGCACGGCTAGCCGTCGACGCTCCACCGCAAGGTCGAGCGGCCGCATGGTCGCACGCGGGGTTGGCAGCCTTGCCAGCCCACGCAACTGCAATATAAAATTGGCAAACATACCCAACGCCATTAGAAATTGTGAATGAAAAACTTTTAGCCAAAGTACTTAACCAAGAAACAAAACATTTACCGAATACCAAAAAGTGTTTGACATTTAGCCTCCTCAGTATTAGACAAACTACGATGATATAATATAACATGTACAATCTACAAGAAACATAAACACTTACAATTCTCCTATTTAACGCTTGAACTAGATACCTCCAGATGATAAAATATTAAAATGGAAACGATAGCCCTAAATATTCTTGCCCTAATGAATCTGAGATTAATATCCAGACTAATACTTATAAATCCTAGGCAAGTAAAATCTATTAGGGTCCAAGCCCGACCGGGCCATACCAAGCCCGTGTCGGTCGGACTTTTTCTCATGTAAAGACACTTTTAGTTCTTGAATTGCACTCATAAATGAAGTTTAATGTTGGACAAAAAAGATGATAACTGATAGGAGGCTCCATAATTGATAGGAATTTCGGGCCATGGATAGTCAGAATTCTCATCTTCCTCACTAACTTAATAGGAAAAATGAAGGCTAAGTAGGGTTGACCAAGTCAACCCCACTAACGACATGACTGGGCGACTGCGTGAGCAACTCCACGTCGCACGACCGCAAGACTGGGCCCCCACCGCCGCACGTAATGGCGTGCGGCCACTTGGTCTTGTGCGCCAAGCGCATGGCCAACCGGCTGCCGCCGCAAGGCCGCGCGACCCCTTGGTCGCGTGCCATGTGTGCTTCCTCGATGCCTCATGGTCGTCCGACACAGAGGTTGCCATCCGGCCTCTAGGTCGCAGGGCCTGCCGCAAGGTTGAGCGGCCGCATGGCCGCGCGCGGTGTTGGCCTCCCGACCGGCCCACACAGCTGCAATATAAAATTGCAAATATTCCCAACGCCACTCGAAATTGTGAATAAAAAAATTTTAGCCAAAGTACTTAACCGAGAAACAAACACGTTTACCGAATACCAAAAAGTACTTGACATTTAGCCTCCTCAGTATTAGGCAAACTATGAAGATATAATATAATATGTACAACCTACAAGGAACATAGTCAGTTACAATTCTCCTATTTAATGCTTGAACTAGATACCTCCAGATGGTAAAATATTAAAATGAAAACGATAGCCATAAATATTCTAGATCTAATGAATCTGAGATTAATATCTAGACTAATACTTATAAAACCTGGACAAGTAAAATCTATTAGGGTCCCGGTCCGATCACAAGAATTGGAATTGCCGAATTGGAATTCATCCAATTCCAATTCCTGTGAGAATTGGAATTGGTCTGAATTCCAATGTAGTTGTTCAACTACAAGATGGATTTCTAGAATTAAAATTGGAATTGGTTTAAAATTTTTTTTCTCATGGCCGCAGAATCGGGCGACGACAACAATTATTTGAAATTGGAGTCTTGTGTCACTCTGGACGAAGTAATTACAACAAACAACGCGATGAATGAAATTATTCTTTTACGATATATCAGAAAATGTAAAAGTTGACAAAAATATGAACACAATATCAAAGAAATCAACTTCAGGTAGTGTATTAACAATTAATTATGATCGGGCAATGATGGAAAAATTGAGCAGGGATGACGAGATCGAGAGACGGTGACAAGATCGGTCGACTACGACGAGATTGAGCAGAGATGATGAGATCAGGAGATATCGACGAGATCGGTCGACGACAAGATTGATCGACGACGATGAGATCAGGCGACGACGACAAGATCGGTGGCATGATCAGGCAGCAAGATTGATCGACGACGGTGAGATCAGGCGACGACGACAAGATCGGTGGCATGATCAGGCAGCAAGATCGGGCGGCGACGGTGAGATCGGTGGCGGCGGTGAGATCCGGCGATGACGATGAGATTGGGCGACAATGGCAAGATCAGTCGGCTGCAGCGAGATATGGCAGTTGCGGTGAGATCGCGTGGCGGCGGCGAGATCGGGCAACGACGACGAGATCGGGTGGCAGCGGCGACGACGTGATCGGGAGGCAGTGACGAGATCGGGCGACGACGATGAGATTGGGTAGCGATGATGATATCTAGCAACGACGGGCATAATAAAAACAGAATTTCATGAAATATCAGTCTTTACCCCGAAGAATTGGTCATAATATAAAATTGAATTTCATGGAATTGAACTAATTCCAATTTCGAAGGAATTCCTAACATCGGAACACTAAAATTGGAATTTTGTTGCTCCGATTCAAATTCTCAATTCCAATTTCAGAGATCCGAACGAATCCTTAGAAATGCTCATATAGCAGATGCATTATTTCAGATTCTCCAAAAAAAATTCTCAAAGTAGTCGTCGAAGCTACAATTAGAGCTATAAAGCCTTATTTCGAAGTAAACTCTCTTAGAAAATATTAAATACTCCTTAAAAACTTTAAAAGAAAAGCTTGTTTTCCACCATACCGACTTCCATGAAGATGTCATAGTCAGCACCGAACTGTGCCCTCTACAACAGTAAATCAGGGCATATTGTGTATATACGAAAGCCTACAAACATGATCTTCCCTGTTTTGACGAAGGGTTACTCGTTGCAGAAGATTTCAAATACCGGTTGTATCTCAATACATATGAAAATCTAGACTTTCATCTGCGGTGCCTGAATTTGAAAAATGTAGACGGGCCAGCTAACACATTACTTTTACAAGAATCGGGAAAAAAATTTCATTAAAGAATATGAGACTAATAACTATGTCGATGATAACTTCATGGAAAAAGATATTATAGTCACGTCACTTAGTTGGCCATAACTTGACATCATTCGACCTAGTTAGCCATGTAAAAGACCAGACACCACCCATGACTTGTGCGTGCCCCATATGACAAAATTCTTTTCCTCTAGTTACTATCAGATATTCTCTAAAAACTGTTGAAAAATAATTTTTCATCCTAATCATCTCTAGAATGGGTCATTGTCAGCCGCCTAGAAGAAACATCGTGACCCCAACTGAGTTATTGTCAGAGCATCTTCATTTCCTGAGTGTTTCTATATTATTACCGCTTTTTTAAAAGGGGTGCATTACTGTACTTGAAAGAAACATCTTCTTTGTCTTGAGTGTCTTTATGCTTTTATATTATTGACACCTTTTAAAAAAAGAGTGCATTACTGTTCTACTCTAATAATTGGAGAAATAATTTCTCCCCCGTGATTTCCCACATATATCATCTCCTCTCCTATAAATAAAGAGTTGAGGCAACCTCAAGAACACATGGTGAAGAAGAGTGAGTTACTTTGTACGAGTGCTTTGTAAGTGTGTCCTTGAGATTGCCTCGCAACTCTTTATTTATACGAGAGGAGATAACATTCGGGGGAAATCACGAGAGATACATTATTTATCTCATTATTGGAGTAATGCAATAATATACTCTTTTTTAAAAGGTGGCAATAATATAAAAACATAGAGACACTCACGGAGAAGAAGATGCTTTTTCAAGTACAATAATACACTCATTTTTGAAAATGTTGTAATAATATAGTAACACTCGGGAAAAGAAGATGCTCGGCAATGACTTCGTTGGGGACACAATTTTTCTTCTAGGCGGCTGGTAATGACTTATTCTAGATGAGTAGGATGGAAATTTACTTTTCAAAAAAATTGACTAAAGGAAAAGAATTTTGTCATCGAAGCCACCCATAAGCCAAGGGTGGTGTATTATCTTTTATAGGGTAACCGTCAAGGACTCAAGAACACATATGACACTGCTAAAATTTATAGAAATTATAAGTGATCTTGCATTTTTAATTGGTAATTGTTATGGGCAAACCTATTTTGAATAGGTGCAAACCAACTTTTAAAATAAAAATTCTTAAATAATTATTTTAAATGTTACGGTAAAATTGATAGGGGCAAACCATTTCCCCATCATGTCGGCAGGAGCGAGACATACGTGACGACACCGACACCACCGCCGACGGCTCTCTCTTCGCCGCCGCCAACGCCATCGTTGTCGCTGCCGTTGTCGTTGACACCGCAGTCAACGCCGACACCGCCTCCAACGCCTACCGCAAGCCATACGAGATGACACCAACCACACATCCTCGCTTCTGACCACTGCAGGAGCTCCATATTTATTTGTATCGGACATTCTCGCTCATCTTCAGCTCCTTTGATCGAAAGTAAGCCATAGATTTAAACCTTTCTTTTCGTATTTCTCGTTTTCATCATTTGTTGGCTTATTTCTCCAGGGAAGAAAAAGAAGGTCGAAAAGTTGTACTCATCATTAAAAGAAAATTTTTATGATAAATTTAAAACTTTTATAATACATTAAATTTTATAATATTGTTGATAAACTATTTGTTCATATTTTGCTAAAGAATTTTAAAAAAATTATATTGATTTGCACGTAACAATTTGGTTTGCACATGTAAATTTTTGGTTTGCCCATAAAATTTGTTTGCACATATCCAAAATTGGTTTGCCCAAAACAATCACATTTTAATTAGATATTTGAAACCCCTATTTGTAAAATATTTCACTCAAATGTGACCAATTATAATTAAAAAATCAAATAAATTTCAATTGCCAGTTATTTTAATAAAATTTTAATTATTAACCCTCATTAAACATACAAATTTATAAAAATATTTAAATTCTCATTTTCTATTGGTCCATTACAAAAATACTTGCAAAAGATATATATTGTATAAAACCATTTTTATGACTAGAAAAATTATTTTAGATTATAAAAACTTAAAATTATATATTTTTTTAGTTCATAAGATTGAGCTTTTTAGTTATTGACAATTTCTTTAAATTAAAGATAGTTAAAAATAATTTTAATGTTTTTTGAAATAATAAAATATTCTTATTTGAGAAAAAATATATATAAGGGATCCAAATGCTCATTTGAACAAGAAAAAACAAGTGTTAAAATTAACTAAACGTGAAAAAAAGTAAGTAAAAAAAAAACAAGGGAAAGTGGATTTGAATTCCTCTTTACGAGTAGTGAATTTTGATTACTTATATATCAAAAAGGTGATCAAATGAGAGAGAAATAACTTCAGTAATGTAAAGATGTTCATCAAAAAAACTTTCACATAAGGAAGACAATGTCCAACTCCCGTTGTTGAATTTCCTGAATTCACCACTTGTGATTCTGATTTTTTGTGATAGAGGAAATTGCACGATTTATCCAACTTAATATTGGATCAAGAAAAAGCAAGTGTTTAAATTAATACATTTTAAATTTCAAGACTATTTTAGTCATTTTGTCAACAAGAAAGCCTACATCCACGGTTATACCCTTGAAACCACGGTTGCATGACTCTCCCTACGCTCACACGTACTTTTGTGTCATGCATTTTAACTACTTTTAGCAATTTTAAATTTTACCTTTAATTTATGCTTCGTTAGGCGCAGAGTTTGGACCCGCCGTTTGCTACAAATGCCGTCGCACGGCGAGTAACCAAATGCCGTGCGGCGGCGTTTGTTACGTTTGGACCCACCACGTCATGGAAAGTGACGGAAATACCTCTATTTCGATCGGCGGCCTCACCACTCCATTTCGATCAGCCGGGTCGTCTCCTCCCGTCAAAACAAATAAAGCCTTAAGCTTTGATTGACACATTAATGGCGACAGTCGTGAACTGTCGTCCTTGGTGAATGTCCGACCTCACATAAGGAACTTCATCTCATTGTATGTTCGAAACAAGTTTTCTTTTCTTGATAGATAGTGGTCATAATCATTGTGTTGTCAAACATACATTCTATGATGACGACTTATTTGTCAAAACTCACCCAAAAATCCACTCCAAAAGAAGCCTTAGTTTTGTACTATTTGGGTTGTAGGTATGTGCACAATTGAGAGTTTCAAGTCAATGCCAAATTAGTCTCTAAAATTTTAGTTGTGTCAAAATAGTTTTTGAACTTCTCATGTAAAGACATTTTTAGCTCTTAAATTGCACCTATAAATGAAGTTTAATGTTGGCCAAAAAAAGATGAAAACTGATCGAAGGCTCCATAATTAATAGAAATTCTGGGCTACGGATTGCCAAAATTCTCATCTTCCTCACTAACTTAATAGAAAAAATGAAGGCTAAGTGGGGTTGACCAAGTCAACCCCACTAACGACATGACTGCCCGGCTGCGTGAGCAACTCCACGTAGCTCCACCGCACAACCACACGACTAGGTGCCCACCACAGAGCTGCCAACCGCCGAGTCGCTTGCCGCGGCACGGCCGCAAGGACGTGCAACCCCTTGCTCGTTTGCGCCAAGCGCGCGGCCAGCCGGCCGCCGCCACAAGGCCGCGCGGCCCCTTGCTCGTCTGTGCCACGTACGCTGCCTCGATGCCTCACGACCGTATGACACAACGGTTGCCACCCGGCCGCTAGGTCGCATGGCTAGCCGTTGGCGCTCCACCGCAAGGTCGACCGGCCGCATGGCCGCGCACAGGGTTGGCCACCCGGCCAGCTCAAGCATCTGCAATATAAAATTGGCAAACATACCCAACGCCATTAGAAATTGTGAATGAAAAAATTTTAGTCAAAATACTTAACCGAGAAACAAAACATTTACCGAATACCAAAAAGTGTTTGACATTTAACCTCCTAAGTATTAGAGAAACTACGAGGATATAATATAACATGTACAACCTGCAAGGAATATAGTCAGTTACAATTCTCCTATTTAACGCTTGAACTAGATACCTCCAGATGGTAAAATATTAAAATGGAAACGATAGCCATAAATATTCTTGACCTAATGAATCTGAGATTAATATCCAGACGAATACTTATAAATCCTAGGCAAGTAAAATCTATTAGGGTCCGTTCGGATAGCAAGAATTGAAATTGTAGAATTGGAATTCATTCAATTCCAATTTCTGTGAGAATTGGTAATGGTCTGAATTTCAATGTATCTGTCTGTCTACAAGATCGATTTCTAGAATTGAAATTGGTTTATAATTTTTTTTCTCATGGCTGCAGGATCGGGCGACGACAATTAATTTGAAATTGGAGTCGTGTTACTTGAGACTAAATTATTGCAACAAAACAATGTGATGGATGGAATTATTCTTTTACGATATCTCAAAAAATGTAAAAGTTGACAAAAATAGCAATACAATACCAAAGAAATCAACTTTAGGTAGTGTATTAACAATTAATTATGATCGGGCAACGACGACGAGATTGAGCAGGGATGATGAGATCGGTCTACGACAACGAGATTGAGCAGGGGTGACGAGATCTCGAGAAGGCGACGAGATTGGTCGACGACGACGACGAGATTGGTCGACGATGGTGAGATCGGGTGATGACGACGAGATCGGGGGCGTGATCACGTGGCAATATCGGGCGGCGGCGGTAAGATCAAGTGACGGCGGCGAGGCGGCGACAAAATCGAGCGACGACGGCGAGATCAGGTGACAACGACGAGATCAGTAGGCTGCGACGATGGTGAGATCGGGTGATGACGACGAGATATGGCGACGATGAGATCGGGCGACGATAACGAGATCGGGCAACGACGATGATATCGGGCAACAACGGGCATAGCAAAAAACTGAATTTCATGAAATATCAGTGTTTACCCCTAAAAATTGTCATAGTACAAAATTGAATTCCATGGAATTAGACCAATTCTAATTTCGAATGAATTTCTAACATCCTATACTAGAATTGGAATTCTGTTGCCCCAATTCCAATTCTCAATTCCAATTCCAGAGATCCGAACAGGTCCTTAGAAATGCTTATATAGCAGATGCATTATTCAGGTTCTCCAAAAAAATTCTCAAAGGAATACTCGAAGCTACCATTAGAGCTATACCGCCTTGTTTCGAAGTAAACCCTCTTAGAAAATACTAAATATAAAATACTCCTAAAAACTCTAAAAGAAAAGATTTTCCACTTTTTCCACCATACCAGCTACCTTGAAGATGTCATAGTCAGCATAGAGTTGTGCCCTCTACAACAGTAAATCAGGGCGTATTGTGTATATAAAAAAGACTAAAAGAAGATCTCCCCTTCTTTGACGAAGGGTTTCTCGTTGCAGAAGATTTCAATTACCAATTGTATCTCGAAATATATTAAAATCTAGACTTTCATCTGCGGAGCCTGAATTTTAAAAATTAAAACGGCCGGCTAAGGCTCTATTTGTTTGGGCGTTTCAGAGTTCCGTTTTGGGCAAACGCCGCCGGAAGGCGGGTAAACAAATGAACCTCCGGCGGCGTTTGCTCCGTTTCCACCCGTCCGCCTTGAGAAACGCCCGAAAAAGCTCCGTTTGGAGCAGCCACCTCCCCCCTCCGTTTCGAACACTCCGTTTCCACCCGCCGGATCGATCCGCCACCGCCGAAACAAATGAAGCCTAAAACATTACTTTTACAAGAATCAGAAAAAAAATTCATTAAAGAATATGGGAGTGATAACAATGTCGATGATAACTTTATTGAAAAAGATACTATAGTCACGTCGCATAGTTGGCCATAACACGACATCATTCAGGCAGTTACTCATGTAAAAGACCAGACGCCACCCCTGTCTTGTGGGTTTCCCATATGACAGAATTCTTTTACTTTAGTTACTATCAGATATTCTCTAAAAAAACTGTGAAAAGTGATTTTTCATCCTAGTTATCTCTAGAATGAGTTATTGTCAGCCTCTTAGAAGAAACATCGTGACCCCAACTAAGTCACTACCAGAGCATTTTCTTTTCCCGAGTGTTATTATATTATTACCGTCTTTTAAAAAGGGGTGCATTACTGCACTTAAAAAACATCTTTTTTCCCGAATGTCTTTATGTTTTTATATTATTGACACCTTTTAAAAAAAGAGTTGAGCGCAGTATTGTTATACTCCAATAATTGGTGAAATAATTTCTCCCCCCGTGATTTCCCCCAGATGTCATCTCCTCACCTATAAATAAAAAGTTGAGGCAACCTCAAGGACACATGGTGAAGAAGAGTGAGTTGCTTTGTACGAGTGCTTTGTAAGTGCGTCCTTGAGGTTGCCTCACAACTTTATTTATGGGAGAGGAGATAACATTGGGGAAAATTACGAGAGATACATTATTTCTCTCATTATTGGAGTAATACAATAATATACAATTTTTTTAAAGGTGACAATAATATAAAAACATAGAGACACTTCGGTAGAAGAAAATGCTTTTTTCAAGTACAATAATACACTCCTTTTTTGAAAAAGTGGTAATAATATAATAACACTAAGGTAAAAAGATGCTCTGGCAATGACTCTGCTGGAGACACAATGTTTCTTCTAGGCGGCTGGTAATGACTCCTAGATGACTAGGATGGAAAATTTATTTTCAAAAAAATTTGACTAATGGAAAAGAATTTTGTCATCTGAGCCACCCACAAGCCAAGGGTGGTGTATGGTCTTTTACATGGCTAACCATCAAGAACACATACAATACTAATGAAATTTATAGAAATTATAAGTGATTATGTATTTTTAGTTTGATATTTGAACCCCTATTTTTTAAAAATTCACTCACTCAAATGAGGTCAATTGTAATTTTAAAAAATCAAATAAATTTCAATTACTAGGTATTTTAATAAAATGTTTAATTATTAGCCCTCATTAAATATACAAATTTATAAAAATGTTTAAATTCCCATTTTTATTGGTCCATTACAAAAAAAATACTTGCAAAAGACATATATTTTATAAAAGCATTTTTATGACTAAAAAATTATTTTAGATTATAATAACTTAAAATTATAATTTTTTAGGTCATAAGATTGAGCTTTTTAGTAAGTGGCAATTTCTTTAAATTTGAAAAAAATAAAAATTATTTTAATGTTTTTTTTGAAATAATAAAATATTTTTATTTGAGAAAAAAAATATATAAGGGATCCAAATGCTCATTTGAAGAAGAAAAAGCAAGTGTTAAAATTAACTAAACGTGAAAAAAAGTAAGTAAACAAAATATAATGGATAGCGGATTTGGATTCCTCTTTTCGAGATAGTGAATTTTGATTACTTATATGTCAAAAATGGTGACCAAATGAGAGAGAAATAACACCAGTAATGTGAAGATGATAAAAGAAAATTATGGCCTGAGGAAGACAATGTCCAACTCCCGTTGTTAAATTTCCTAAATCTGCCATTGGTGATCCTGATTTTTTTTATAGAGGAAATTGCACGATTTATCCAACTTAATATTTGATCAAGAAAAAGCAAGTGTTTAAAATAATACATTTTAAATTTCAAGACCATTTTAGTCGTTTTGTCAACAAGAAAGTCTGCAACCACGATGCACAGATTTACAGTGCACCGCGGTCCTCACAAAATTACAACCTTCTTTTGTTTGTGATTGGTGGGGACCTAAAAGAAGGTCCTGTTAACAGACCTTATTTTTGCTCCTTGAAACCACGGTTGGATGACTTCTCCCTACACTCACACGTACTTTTGTGCCATGCATTTTAAGTACTTTTAGCAATTTTAAATTTTACTTTTAATTTATGCTCTCATTGACACAATGGTGGCAGTCTTGAGCTGTCGTCCTTGGCGAATGTCCGACCTCACCTAAGGAACTTCATCTCATTGTATGTTCAAAACAAGTTTTCTTTTCTTGATAGATAGCAGACTTATTTGTCGAAACTCACCCAAAAAAACACTTCAAAAGAAGCCGTAGTTTTGCACAATTTGAGGTGTAGGTATGTCAAATTAGTCTCTAAAATTTTAGTGGGGTCAAAATAGTTCTTGAACTTCAACTTCTCATGTAAAGACAGATTTAGCTCTTGAATTGCACTCATAAATGAAGTTTAATGTTGGCCAAAAAAGGATGAAAACTGATAGGAGGTTCCATAATTAATAGGAATTCCGGGCTACGGATAGTCGGAATTCATCTTCCTCACTAACTTAATAGGGAAAATGAAGGCTAAGTGGGGTTGAACAAGTCAACACCACTAACGACATGACTGCCCGGCTGCGTGAGCAACTCCACGTCGCGCGACCGCACAACCGCACGACTGGGCGCCCACCGCCGCGCGGACGACCACCGAGTCGCCTGCCGTGGCGCGGCCACAAGGGCGTGCGGTCCCTTGGCCGTGCACGCCACGTGCGCTGCCTCGATGCCTCACGGCTTTCTAACTCGGCGTGGGCCGGCCGGGTCACCGAGCATCGGTGGCTGGCTGTGCGACCTAGCAGCCGAGTGGCCCAGCAGGGTGGTCTGCCGCCCGGCCGGCCCACGCAGCTGCCCGCACAGCCGACTCCCTCGATCGGCAGACCAGTCCGCCCATTTGGGGTGCACAATCGTCCACCCGGCCGGCCCCTCCACCAGCCGGCCCCCGCTGGCAAGTCTGCACCGGCTGGCCCCTCGGCCTCAGCTAACCTCCACCGTCTAACTACCTTGGTGATGTAACCACCACACCCCATGATCCGCTTAACCACCCATTATGAGGGCTGCGTATAATCAAATCCCTATAATTAGTGTGCGCAAGATCGATTACATAAATATATGAATAATAAAACATAAGATATCACAGTGCGTATAACAAAATTGTGCATAATGGAATGCGTATAATAAATAATATGATTATAATGTGTGTGTAACCATATCCGTTATAGGTGTATGTATAGCTTGAAAATTGGTTATTGTGTGCAGATAACCACAAAACTATCCATAATTGGCACATAAATTGTTTATGATGTGTGCATAGCTGCAAAACTACATTATCCATTTATTTATGGATATTCCACCCTCAAAACTTATAAAAGGGGGTCATATGCCCTCTTTTCATTCCATCTGATTTTCTATGCATGAGAGAGCTTCTGAAGAATCCTTTGAAGATCTCACTGTGCGCTCGAAAGAATCTTGAAGATGTCATAACTGCTAGATTTATATAATAATATGTCTACACGTTTTGAGACCGACTCGGAATAGGTTAACGGGTTCGTGTCATACTAGGGTTTGGCATTATGCTGGAAGTACTATTTATACCCTATTACATACTTAGATGGGGTATGATAGAATACTTTGAGCGGAGCTTCTAACATTCTCAAAGTATTACGTTTTTTGCGCTCCGCTAGGGTTTTCGCTCCTGTCGTTCGGCGAGTTCCCGATTCCTCCGTCACTGCTTCCGCATTCAGCGACTTCGTCGGCGCACCAAGGGCTCGCGATCGGGTTTTTATGCTTTGTCGATCGAAGTTGCTTAGATCCGCCACTCTCGGTGTTCCCGATTTGTGATTCCACCATCGTGTGAAGGCCAAGGCACCGCCGCGCACCCGCTCGTCTCCGTCGTTCGGGATTTTCGCGAAGCTGCGCTGCGATTCTTCTCTGTAGATCGCCGCAATTCTACTCGAGCCGCTCCCGTCCCGTTCATGGATCGCGATTCCGGGGAGGAAGGCCGCCGCTATTCTTCTCTGGATCACGCATCCTCTTTTCTGATTTCCTGATTTCGTCGCTGATTTCTGGCGGCATTTCTCGGAAGATCAAAGAAGGAAGAGTTAGGGTTTCTGCATTCGTCCGCTCTCGTCTCCCTCGTTCCAAGTTTTTTTTGAAGGAGATAGATCGGGAAGGAAGTTTGTCAACCCAGATCACAAGATCGAGAAGGTCTGTCCCGTTAGAAGCTGATCTAGGGCATTTCTAGATCTCTGTGAAGCCGGATGAATTTCTTGGTTTTTTGACCGCCTCTGCTGCAAGGAATTTCTGGATCTAGCAGTCTAGTTCTTCGGCAGAACCAGATTTTGTTGTTGTTCTTTGTGAATCCAAATCTCCATCTGGGAGAGACTTTGCATCAGTGGCATCTCTGCTTTAGTGGATTCTTTGTGAAGTTTTGTTGCTCAGATCTAACATTTGGAGATTGTGGTTAGCCGCAGAGGAGAAACAAACTAATACTTGGATTGGATCTGAAGAAATTGGGTCGTCTCCGCGCGGATCATGTGACTTCTTTCTGGTTATTACTGTTCTATCTTTAGCGAGATATCGAAGGTTTCCTCCTATGACATCGTCAAGCTACAGTCGTTCGACCTCTCCGACTTCCACGCATGGAAGCTACATTTCCAACTTGGTATGAAGGAACGTGAGATTTTCCACACGGTCCTGAGTGACTTTGCCACTATCGAAGAGGACGTGAACGAATTATAGTGGAGAAAGGATGAAGATTTCTGCAGAGACTACCTCCTAAATTCACTGAACCCTAGGATCGCCTTGACCTACAGCAGTCATAAGACTGCAACGCAGATTTGGGATCGCTTGAATGCGCTCTTCTAGAAGGAAGAGGGGTTGTCGAGGACTCTCCTTGTGGAAAGACTCTTCACTTCAAAATTTAATTTAAACTCGTCAATCACCTCTCAAATAATTGAACTGGAGAGTCCGCGTCTCAAGTTGGCAGACGATAAGTCCGACATCTCGGATAATCTCTTTATGTGTCTAATTCTTAACAAGCTACCTCCTGAGTGGTTGACCTTCAAGACTGAAATACACAGACTGAAGGAAAAGGTTGCATTGGATGAACTCAAAAGGTTCATTCATATCGAGGATCAAAATATCGTTGGTAAGAGCTTGGAACAAGTTGGTTAGTCCTCACAGGCTGTTAACTTTGTTTCTCGATCCAACAAGCCTCGACGGAAGCCACCAGCACCCAAAGGTGAAGCCTCTACATAGTTTGCGCATAAAAAGCCCTCTTTCAAAAAGAAGAGGGGCAAGTGTCACAACTACGGCAAGTGGGGACACTGGGCGGCTGATTGCAAGGCTTCTAATAAGAAAAAGGAGGATGCCCCACAAAATGTGGAGAACATGTTGGTTGATGCCTCAGATCCCAAGTCCTTCGTGGCTATGATCAGGAGCAGTCACCGCAGTTCGTCCTCTGAGTGGTGGCTAGATAACGGTGCTACTTGTCATGTGATGAATGATAGAGGGTTACTAGCTGAGGTCAAGACGGTCCAGGAGAAGGTGGAGAACTACAATGGAGGAGAGACCAAGGTGACCCATGCTTGGACAACCGAGCTGGTCCTCTCATCAAGTAAAACTCATTTTCTGAATAATGTTAAAGTAGTGTCGTCTTTAAATAAAAATCTGATTTCAATGATTCTGTTAGATAAGGCTGGGATGTCCTTCACAACTCAAAACGGTAGAATGATTTTAATGGTAAATTCACATTATTTTGGGTGTGCGTACCTGATCAACGGAATGTATAGACTTAGTTTAAACAACGATAGCATTAACCAAATAAGTTTGAACCTTATTGATCCTAAGATGTTACATAACAGACTTGGAAACGTGAACTATAGGAAAATGCTAGATCTAGCGAAGAGTCATAACATTCCCTTAGATCTGTCGATTCGATTTGACAAGTGCGAGGTGTGTGCTCAAATCAAAATCACTAGAAAGTCATTCAAATTGGTTTCTAGGAGCACAAAACTTCTTGAGTTGATACATTCAGACCTCTCTGAATTTCGTTGTCATGTCACTAGAGGAGGAAGGAAGTATCTAATTACATTCAAAGACGATTTTTTAAGATATTGTCATGTTTATCTGTTAAAATCGAAAGACGGAGCCTTTGAAACATTTAAGACCTTTAAGTCTCGTGTACAAAATCAGTTAAACCTGAAAATTAAAAGATTTAGAAGTGATCGAGTAGGAGAATATACTACTACTGGGTTCAAGGAATTCTGTGCCTCTGAGGGAATAATTCTTGAATCCACAGCTCCTTACTCACCCCGGTCAAATGGTGTTGTCGAGCGTAAGAATAGAACTTTAACAAAAATGTTGAACTCTATACTCCTAACAGCTGGCATGCCTAATTCCTTTTGGGAAGAAGCAGTTCGTGTTACAAACCACATTCTGAATAGAGTGCCTCATTCTCAGCTCACTACTACCCCGTATGAGCTATGACACAATCATCCTTTTAGATACGATACTCTAAAGACTTGGGGATGTATTGCTTATGTACGTATACAAGACCTTAAGAGGCCTAAGGTGGGACCTAGGACGACAATATGCGTCTATCTAGGTAGTGTCGAGGATAGTACAGCTGACAGATTTCCCGATCTATCCACGAATATCGTGATAGAGTCTAGAGATGCCATAATTTTTGAAGATAAATTCGTCAAGGATCATGATTTGTCTGTCTCCGGGTCTAATGATATGATTTCAGAATCTATCGTAGAACTTGAATTTGGCCTATCTGTCACTGCTCCCCAACCTCTAGAGGTGGAAACTGTTCCAATTATAGCATCTATAAGAGAGAGAATCCCTAAGAACTTTGATGAGAATTTCATCACCTACCACTTAGAGGATGATCCATTCTCCTACAAGAGGCAATGAGATCTAGAGATTCGTTAATGTGGGTAGAAGCCATTGATGATGAGATGGACTCGCTGCTACATAATAATACTTGTCATCTAGTTAACTTGCCGAAAGGCGCAAATGTCCTCGGATGCAAGTGGGTGTTGAATAAGAAACTACATAGTGATGGGTCTATAGTCAGGTATAAAGCGCATCTCGTCGCTAAAATTTATAAACAACGGGGGGAATAGACTATTTTGATGTTTATTCACATGTGTGTCATCTATCGACTATCAGGGTTCTTCTGGCCTGAGCGTCTATCGAGAACTTTATAGTTCATCAGATGGATGTGAAAACAATCTTCTTAAATGAAGAGCTTTATGAAGAGATCTACATGGCACAACCTGAAGGTTATGTGCAGAAAGATCAAAAAGATAAAGTGTGCAAACTGGATAAATCAATCTATGGGCTTAAACAAGTGCTTAAGATGTGGCACATGAAGTTTGACCAGGTGGTAAAGAGCCTCGGATTTCAGTCCAGTCTCTCAGACAAATGCCTTTATCACCGCTCATTGTCGAATCAGACAGTCATCATATGCTTATATGTGGATGTCATATTGATTTTGGTGCCTAATCTTGCCGCAGTTAGGGATATTAAATCCACTCTAGCAGAAGTTTTTGACATGAAGTACCTTGGTCCTGTTAGGTATAAAAGTTAGAGTTGACAAGGTTCGAGTTACTCTTAGTCAAGCTCATTATATTGAGCAACTTCTTTCTACCTGGGGATATGATAACTGTAGGCCGATTGAGATGTCATTTGATCATAATGTTAAGTTGAGTCCTAACGTAGAGACCAGGATTGATCAAGTCAAATATTCCAAAATAATTGGTAGTCTCATGTATGCCACAAGTTGTACTAGACCATACATTGCTTTTTTGGTTAGCATGCTGAGTCGTTTTACCAGTAATCCAGGCAAAGAGCATTGGGAAGCCCTAGATAGGCTGCTGAGGTACCTGAAAGGTACTAAAGATCATGTTCTATGCTACACTGGTTACCCATCTTCTGTGGAGGGACATTCTGATGCGTCATGGTGCTCAGAAGTCGGGAACAGCAAGTCCACCAGTGGATATATATTCACTTTAGGTGGAGCTGCTATCACTTGGACATCCAAAAGACAGACCTGTATAGCATCGTCGTCTATGGAAGCCGAGTTGTTTGCCTTAGCCTTGCCAGTGAAGAGGCAGATTATATCAGAAACTTGATTTTAGACATTTCCTTGTCTAAGTTACAAGTCAACTCGTTGAGCTTGTATTGTGATAATCAAGCAGTAGTTAAAGTCATTAAGAATACCCTCTATAATACTAAGAGGAGACATGTACGACTGAGACATGCCTTGTTGAATTATCTAAAAGAACAAGAAATTATCACTTTGATCGATGTACATTCAAAGGATAACCTGACTGATCCATTGATGAAAGGAATGCCAAAAGACCGTCTAATCAAAATAGTGGGGGAAATGAGACTAAAGACGATTTAGTTCGGCCTTAGTCCAGTAATAGACGATTTAGTTCAGTCTTTGTCCAAACGTTTTGATTATTCTGATTTCCTTTGTCAAAGCAAGCATGTTGTGCTCCGTTGATTTTCTTGGTTGCTGAGCTCAGATCTGGTAAGGTGTTTCATTCCAAACTTGATGTTAACAACTTCACCTGGATTCGACTTTTGCCTTGGAGGAGAGTGTTATTCCAAACTTGATAACACAATCTGACTTGGTCTTGCCTCTTCTTCTGGAGATTAGTTCCATTTCAAACTTGATGTGCTTCAATTAACTTTATAAGAACATTAACCATGATATTCCATTTAGGATCACAAATATAGTTGCGGTGTCCATAAGTCTGGAATCGTTTCAGTTGAAACAGATATCAAGTTCTGAGGTAAAACTATAATACTCCGTGAATGTGTCCTCCCAGCCAAATTAAAATGATCAATACTAAGTTCTTTTTGTAGAACTAAATATTTGCAAATTTGCAAATAATAGAATTCATTCTGAAATGAAATTCTCTGTTGAAATTGCAGGGGTTACTGGGATAGGAGGAGCACTGGTTGACTGGAATACATATCAGGATGATCTTTTGGATGATGAGTTTTTGAGTGTTATTAGTTTATCTTTTGCTACTTCTGTTCAGAGCTTTGTTTTAGCTCTTATTTTATGCTCTATTTGGTTGGACTTTTAGCTCTCTGTTTGTTTAGGACACCAGGTGTATTGGGCTTATGTCTTGTTATACCTGAGACTATTTTGTGTTGCAGCTGAGTTTCATTTTACTTATGCGTGCATACTATTCTGTGCTCGAGTCTAATTTTGTTTGAAACAGGCGCTGGACACGATTGTGTATGATTCACAGTTAGTTGAACTTTGCACAAACCACCCTCTATCCGAAGTCTGGGTTCACGACGGACATATAAGGAGATTGTTATATTTATATAATAATATGTCCGCACGTTTTGAGGCCGACTCGGAATAGGTTAACGGGTTCGTGTCATACTAGGGTTTGGCCCTATGCTGGAAGTACTATTTATACCCTATTCCATACTTAGATGTGGTATGATAGAATACTTTGAGCGGAACTTCTAACAATAACAACGTTTGAAGGATATGTTATTACGACAAGTATACCAATCGTACAAGTAATATAAAACAAGAAGTGATCCCCGAGTATCGATCTCTCAAGGAATGCAGTTTGGGGTCGGGAATCAAATGTTAGAAAATTAATTATAGAGGTAAAAAGGTGACTTGAATTGGTTCTGGTGGTGTTGTTATGAATACTTTAAAAAAAAGGATTTTTGCAGGTCGCCGACACCGCTTCGCAACTTGATGGGTGTGTGAGCAAGTGAGTGGATTGTGAAATGAAATGAGGTTCGTTAGCACCTCTTTGCTAGGTGAGTGCAATATACGGACTGTTAGCTCCGCTTGACAACACAGATGAATGAAAGCTTGATGATGGAGGTGGAGTTGCTTTGTGGAAAGGGCACACCTCAAATAAACCATAAACAATAGCAAGATTTCATAACAATGAAATAAAAATACGAATCAACATGTTTAAGGTGCACACATCATCATACAAAGGAAGAAACAACCCTATTCATCTAATTGTCCGGGATCCAAAAGAGCTCTCACCCTCCTTCGAAATGCTCATCTTCTTTGTCTCATGATCTGGCCACGTTCGGTGCAATCTTCTCCTTGCTTGACAATGAATAGAAGGCTAGAATCTCCTCTTTAGAAGCTCCGGATGATCCAAGGCGGCCACTGGCGAATCCCTAGGTGGAGGGGAAGGGAAAATGGAGTCGGAGCTCCTCCCCAGAAGGTTTGGCGCAACTGTGTGGAGGAAAGGCGGGACTGAATTCGGATCCCCAGTTAGGGAAAAAATCCGCGCTTAAATAGTGAATCTGAGAAAAATTAGTTGCGCACGGGCAATCACACGATCGTGCAAACAAATGTGTGTTGCCCGGTTCTGTTAAATTACCAAATCGATAAAACATCGGCCCGTTAGATTTACTCACACACAGTTGAAATAACTGTGCGAGAAGAAAACGCACGGGCCGGGACAGACCTCCGTTTTTCATGATTCAAGGATAGCTAGTGTGATTTTCTTTCACTCACGGTTGAAAATAACCATGTGAGAAGGAATCGCACAAGAGACAATTAATTATAAATTTTTTGGACAAAAAAGCTGCTCATGCAATTTGTTCTCACACGGTCGGAACAACCGTGCGCTAAGAAAACGAACAAGCCATGGCAGAACACCAATTTTGGCGTTGAGATTGCGCACGGCCGCAGAAATCATGTGTGAAGAATTTACACGATCATGCGATCAAGCGGTTGTGTCAACCCGACGATCACGACAATCAAAGCAATAATGATATCGTGCACTGGTAGAATGCTCATGCGCGAAGGAAAATCGCACCACCGTGCAATTATATCATTTTGTTAACTCAACACAAGCGAAGTCATGCAGGAGCAAAACTCCCGTGCACGAAGAAAAATCTCACGACCACGCGATATGTGCAGAATTCATTTTAAAGGTCAGGCTCTACCCCAGAGTGTTCAAAACCAAATCTCTAGAGACAATTGCCACCGGAACACACGGACATTTGCAAGATCTACATGGTGTTACTTTGGTGCCCACGAGTGTCCACGACCATGCTATGAATTTCTCACAAGATCAAACCATTAACCACCCATGACGCAAACCTCTAGAAATTCCCTATCAACTATGATCTCCATGGTGTTACTTTGATAAATGTGAACCCTAAATAAAAACTCAATTACCACTACCGCCAATGAATGAGAACACAACAATAAGGTCTATAAATCCCTCATTGCGCATTGTTAATTGAACTAGAACAGTGAATGTATTGAAAAAAGAAAGTTGCCCTTGCCTAAGTGAGAAGAGGTACATTTGCGGAGCTCCGAGGTCAGTTTTGGGTTTGTGTTTATTGTACATTTTTTTTGTAAACTAAACAATTTTGGCAACATTTAACGTTAAACATCAGCATTTTTAAAATGTTGCAATAGGTCCACCAAAGAATTATTGTCTAAATGGCATGAGCAACAATTTTTGCATAATGTTGCCCAAGGGTATGAAAAATTATTGTCTTTGACCTTTGGTAACACGAGTATAAGCAACACCCTATGACAATAGTTTTCTATGTTTTGGCAACAATTTAGAGTTTTAGACAACATTTTTCTGGCATTGCTAAAAGCCGAAAATATTTTAGGGAGTTATGGTTTAGAGTTTATAACTGAATTAGATCAGTGAGAGAAAATTTAAAACCTAGAAATAACCAAAATTAGAGAACTCAAAGTGGTCACTCCTACATGATGAGACTCAAGACCAATTGATCTAAAGAAACATGTCGAATGATCTTACAAATTTATTCCGAGAGACAAGAAGTAAAAAAATAATGAGCCCTGCTAAGTAAAGAGGGTCAGCGGAGATGACAAGAGTAAGGGTCCGTTTGATTTCACGTTTAGCCTTCGTTGCGGTCTGGCAGCTGCAACACTATCTTCTTTTTTCTCCAGTTTGGCTTGGTGTTGCGTCGCCATCGAGGGATTAAAGTTTCGTTGAATCAGTGCTTTCTCCACAACTACTCCAGCCTCCTTTTCAACACTCGAGTACCGACACGCGCAACTCTAACTGATAGGAAACTGCCCCATCTTCTCTTCCATCTCCGGCGGTATATCCTCCAAGCCAGGGGCATAAACGATGATGCCGACAAGAGATTCGGTACTGGTAAAGATTGGCAGGACCAGATCTGTCTGTTTTTGCCCTAAAAAATTTCCGACATGCGTTTTTTGTCGGTGCCGATGACAGATCCGTTGTGTCGACAAACTGGCCAACGAAGATGACGGACTTCCGCAACTGGAGATATATGTTCTGCCTCTTCTTCGTCACGCTGTTATGAGATGTGCAATGCCGCCATTGCTGGAAAAATATGTTTTTCTTTTCTTCTTGTTATGTGCGTCTGTTTATGTTCAACTAACCAGGGTGGCTTTGGTCTTAGATTTGATTCCTATTTGAAAGTTTGAATGTTCCTTCGTGCTTTTTGCGCTTATGGTTGCACCTGGATTTTGCTCCCTGTTGATATCTTGAGAAAATTTGTTGGTTGAAGCCCGAGATCAGTTAATCTTTGAAAGTTTGTTACTAGTTATACCAATAACTACTATTCCTCACCCCATACAACTGGCTGAGATTAGGAAGTTATTGGTGGTTCATGGAGATCTTTAAGATTTCAAATTCAATTATTCTTGATCTATCTAGTTTTATGTCATCTTCCCGCTATCAGGTGGATAGTAATGATAGTTAAAAGAAAGAGATAATCAATGTTTGATGTAGATATCATTACATTGCTTTTATAAGATAGCATCACATCAAGTATTTAATACAGTGTTTTTTCATTCTTAATTTAAGAAAGATCTCTTGTTGCCAAGCATATCGTTTAATTTATTGTAGATTTTTTTTTGTAGATCGGTAAATCTAAGAAAAGTAGAGTGTCGGCTACATGGGATGCAAATGAGGTCTTAATCTATTGTGAGCTTTGTGTGAAAGAAGTTGAGCTCGGTAATAGGCCTACCATAAACTTCAGTAAATATTGATGGAATAATTTAGAAGCAAATTTCCAATTACGCATTAACAAACATATGATCGAGGGCAAATGAAAAATATATGGGATGTGTTGAAAAAGTAATGAATATTGTGGAAAGATCTGAAAGGAAAAGAGATTGGTTTTGGATGGAACACCTCACGGAGGACTATAGATGCATCTGACGAATGACGGGATGAGCGACTTAAGGTTGTAAGATAGCTCATTTTTCCCTTCAATTTCTCATCATATAAATTCTAACAAATTATGTATTTGTTATTTATTATATTGTGCCCGCTGCTAAATTTTTTTGCTATGTTAGCATCTCCCTAGAGTTTGGAGAGAAATTGGATATGTTGTTCAGTAAAGTGGCAGCGACCGGTGAACATTGTTGGGCACCGAGTTTAGGAAAGTGTCACTCTTCTACTGAAGACGATCGACTCATTGATGATGAGGAGGAGGTGGAGCCTCTCTCTACTCCAAAGAATGCAAGTGACTTCGGTTCAAGTACCCGCCCTACATACATTAATGAAGAAGTGTCAAGTGACATAGAGAGAAAACGTATATATAAAGAAGGTCAACGAAATGGTCAGGAGAGAGAAGCACGCAATACGCCTGAACATTGAGTCTTTGGTTGAAGAAACAAGATCTGATGGAATAGCTATTAGAGAAACCACTAATCCCTCAAATCAATTACACACCATTGCAGAAGTCGTAAATGAACTTAATAAACACAATGATATCATTCGAGACCAATGTCTATATGACTTCGCAACTGTTTTTATGATGCAAAACATAAATAGGGAAATGTTTCTTTGTCTTGATGAAGACAAGAGAGTGAGGTGGTTGAAGAGCCGTTATCGGTGCTTAACCCATCAATTGGGTCAGTGAACACTTGTGCTTCTAGTTTTTGTTTGTTATCAAAAGTTTATCATATAATCTATTTAGGTTGTCATTTATTTGTTTTATGTTAGCCATTATTTATGTTGTCTATGGAACTTGGTGTAAACTCATGTTTTATGTTAATCACTATCTATGTTGTCAATGAAACTTAGTTTAAGCTCATGTCACTCTTTGATATATTTACATATTTTAAACTTATGGTAAAAGTATTTAGTTGTTCTTTTGATGAAAGTGTTTAGTTGTTCTTTTATATATGATAATTGCACATATTTTTTGGGTGTAGCTTTTGTTATGGATGATCATAATCCTGAGTTATTATTGATGAAAACACAAAAAACATGAACGATGATCATGAAGAAATTTCAAATGATTCGATAATTCTTTATGGATATGCTTTCTACCTTATGCTTCTAAATACA
Source organism: Platanthera guangdongensis (assembly GCA_039583875.1). Taxonomy (NCBI): domain Eukaryota; kingdom Viridiplantae; phylum Streptophyta; class Magnoliopsida; order Asparagales; family Orchidaceae; genus Platanthera; species Platanthera guangdongensis. The sequence goes on along the minus strand of CM077163.1, from coordinate 208,133,102 downwards.
AATATTTGTTTGACGCACTAGTATAATATATTATAGCAAACTCAAACCCCATGCATGAGATCATCATATGTGGGGCATAAATGGATTATGGAGCTAATGAGTGGACACCCAGCTAGATTTCACAGTATATTTAGAATGTTTAAATAAGTATTTGTTGATCTCTTGAGTTTGCTTGTCAAAGAATATGGGTTGCGTGACTCTAACAAAACTACACACGAGGTACTTGCAATTACCCTATATGAGTTGGCATAGAATTGTACAATCAGACAGATGTTAGAATAATTTTAGCATTCGACGGAGACTATTAGTAGATTTGTTTTCAGAGACGTTGATGCGCCAGTAGATATGTCGATAAAGGTGATAGATGCAACTGACATAGAATTCTGAAATATTCCACCACAGATATTGCACGATTCTATTTCAAAGATTTTATTGGAGCAATAGATGGAACATACATCGATGCTCGGATTTGTCCAGAAAATAAAGTTGGTTATATTGCTCGACATGGGATGTCAACCCAAAATGTTATGGATGTATGTGATTTCAACATGTGTTTCACACTCATCATGGCTGGATGAGAGGGTTCAGCGCATGATAGTCGAATTTTTAAAAAAGCCACAAGAGAACCTTGTTTAAACTTTCCTCACTCACCTGTAGGTAATTTAAAAAATAAAATGTGGTATGTTATGATTGCCTTTCGCTTGTTAATAATTTTGAATTAAATTATGTTTTAATGTTTGCAGGTAAGTACTACTTGGTTGATGCAGGGTATCCTCTAGAAAGAGGAATTTTAAAGCTTTACCCAGAAACGCGCTACCATCTAGCAGACTTCACACGTGGCAATCGTCTTATTCAACGATGTCAAGAAAGGTTCAATCAAGTACACTTTTTCTTGTGTAGTGTTGTAGAGCGCACATTCAGCGTCTGGAAAAAAAGTGGGCAATCCTTTGTGATATGCTGCAATATAGCTTTGATAAGCAGCGGGATATTGTTGTGGCTATGATGACAGTTTATAATTTCATTCGTTGTCATTCATCAAATACGAACCCTGATTTCATAGGATGTGACGTAAATGAAAATTTATTATGTTTATAGGCTAATGAAATTAGAACAACCCGACCTGAAACAAATAATGTGCGTTAAAGTAGGAATGTTAGTGTTGAGACAACAAAAATGTACACATTATGAGATGCAATTGTTGATCAAATACATGGTGCATATAGGTAATAAAATTTTTACTAATTCTCAAAATAATTAAATTTATAATTTTGTATTCATATTTATCTTGTTTGTCACAATTTGTAGGGGACATGATTTTGAGATGAAGACAAGAAACTGCTAATGATATTTATACTACTATTATCTGCTAGTAAAAACTATTTTATAAAACTGTTTTAAAGTAATTACTATTATTTGCTAATGATATTTATGTTATTTTAATATTTTAGTAATTAAAAAATAGGGCGTACCGTGAGTAGTATATTTATAGTGTAGGAATTGAATGTTGATTATGATAATACAGAATAACATAAATGTCATTGTTTTTTTTTACCAAACTGTTTGTCTATTCTAAATAGCTTTCTCACCGTTGTTTTACCAAACTATTTCTTCATTCTGAACAGTTTCATTCTCACAGCTTCATTTGTCACCGTCACCACCGAAACAAATATAGCATAAGAGTTCCTGATATCAAGGAAGTATAGTGGGGAGAAAGAAACATAAAATCAATCCATAAAGGAGATGCGCAAAAAACCACCTAACATCACATAAAATTGAAACAAACTAGGGATGAGTTGGCATTGCGTAACAGCCAAAAGGAGACCTATATTACCCACAACTATGCTCGAATATTGTTGGAAGGAAAATTATGGGAAAAAAATGAAAGTTTTGGGTGTGAATCACCTTCTCCTCTTCCCATGTTCTGCATTCTTTGGATTTGACAGAATGCTTGCATCCCCTTCCTGTTCATGAGCACGCTTTAGAGAAGTAATCGATTCACTGCCATCTAGTTTCTGAATTAGGAATGTAATATATATGTTTGAATTGATTAAAAATATTATGTTTTATTAATATAATATTATTTTAAAATTAAAAACATCAAATTTAAACTTAAATATAAAGATTAAAGTCTTTAAATACTTCATTTTCAAAATTTAGAGCTTGCCTAATTTAATTTAAAGACAGTTTAGAATAAAGAAAAACTTTTGATCAATTTCGAGTTGGCTCGGAAACGAGCCATTTCGAGTCGAGCTAGCTCGACTCGAAATCAATTTTGAGTTCGAGCTGAGTTCGACTCAAATGTTTCGCTTTCAAGCCGGGCCCAAATCGCTTGAAGTCGTCTCAAAATCATCCCTACGCGTGGTTGACTCCCCTTGACACGAGTAAATTACGAGAACTGCCCCTCAACAATCTGAGAAACGCTTGCGGCAGTTTCCCCATTATGTGTAGTGGGATCGGTGCGTGGGGGATCAGGAGTGGTGATCGTGTGCACGGTCAAACTCATGATCCTACTCCTATTGGGCAGAGATCATAGGGGTGTGGCTATGTGCCCACCTCTTACTTATACAATTGCCCTCCAGATCCTTGTTGCACAAGACCGCTTCAGACAAAGAAAAATATGGATCTTCCTCCGTTCATTTTTATGGCGGCGACGGTGGCCAACGGTAACGGATTTGCGCCGACGAGTGGTTGCGCCCTGCAAACTCGGGTAAAAAATGTTAGCGTTTATTATGGTTTAGGCGAGGTGATAACCGTGCCTCTGGGAGAGGAAGCTATTGCTCCTGTAGTTGTGATGGTGCACGGGGTCGCGCATGGGCGTGTGCGAGCATGCGTGTGTGGACACGTGTAAGAGGGCGCACGGGCGTACCTGCGGAGGTGCGGGCGGATGCGCCCGCATTGGAGCATGCGTGGCTGGTCCTGCATGCAGGCACGTGCCAGACTGCGTGCGCAGGAGCGCGTGGTTGCGCGCAGTCATGTGTGGGCGCGCGCGGTCGCGCGTCTGGTCGTGCGGGTGCGCGCATGCGCGCGCCCAATCCCGCGCACGCCTGGTCGCGTCGGCGCGCGCGCGCCCGATCCCGCGCGCGAGCGCGCGCCTCGCCGCGCGGGGGCCTAGCCGCGCGCGGTCCAGGCTGTGCGTGCCTGTCCGCGTGCGTCCCGGTGTGCGTGCCTGGGTGTGCGGGCGGGCGGGCTCGCGCGCATGTTTGTGGTCATGCGTATGCGTTTAGGGGTGTCGCAGACTTTTTGTGTATGACGAGGGTGGATGTTTTTCGCTTAAACTTTTTAGTCTAAATTTATTTCTTGTGATAGGGCTCGAAATGTAATGCTCGGCCGATGTGTCTTCGCTCCTCTCTTACCGAGGATCAAGTTGCAATTTAGAGGAGGAGGTTTGGCCTTCCTCCCGACTTTGAAGTGAGGATACCACGTGCTGAGGATAGGGTGCAAAATCCTCCTCGTGGTTGGTTGACGTTCTACGAGACTACCTTGAGATCAGGATTTCGTTTCCCCCGTGCGAGGAAGTAGTCGAGATTCTGAAGTTTTGCGGCGCGCCGATTTCCCAGTTTACTCCCTTGGGTGTGGTGCGCCTCATGGGGTTGGTTGTCTTCTTTCGCGAGCATGGCGGGAAGCTTTCTTTGAATTGCTTCCGGGACTGGTGCGATGTCCGCTCCGATGGTGGTGAACGGGTGGAGATTTGCACCAATAAGAGTTGGCTTGATTTTGAGATTCGGACGGACCGTCGTCACGAAAATACTTTGTTTGGTTATGTCAGGAATTCTTGGGACTTACCAGAGCTGTGGAACGCGTTGCCCGACAGTTGTCGTCGCCAAAAGGGAAAGGAGCGGGAGTTCTCTCCAGTACTTGGATGTTCAGAGCCTCGTGAGTTGGCGAACCGTTTGTTTATCATGTCTTCGTTCATAGAAGAGAAGTGCTTGTTGTGGTGTGACATTTTTTCAGTCTCTGGGCGGACCGCTGAGACGTCTTTGGGTTGTAGTCGGAAGCGGAAGACCGTTGTAGTTTCTCGATGTGGCGGTAACTCGGCGCCCCGTTTGACTTCTCCGAGTGATGTCTTTCCTCCTGGTGACTGCGGTGGTTCGCCTCCCGAGGTACAGGTGCTTGGCTCGTCTGCTCCCCAGTCTTTCCCTACGGAGGCAGCAGCTCCAAGGCTATCTTCTTCTTTGAAGACAATGAATGAAAGTGAGCTTGATCATTTTTGGCTCTTCTTCATTGTTGTATTATGCTAACTTCTTCTCCAACCTTCCTCTTTTGCAGATTGAGGCCCATGTTCAGATTGTTGTTACCTGGAATGATCATTATGTGAGTTTGAAAGATAAATATTTGGCCCTTTAGGAGAAGTTTCAAGCCGCGAGGGGTTCTCTTGTCACCTTGAAGGATAATCATGACCGGGATGTTTCTCGATTTCGCCGGATTGGATCAGAGTTGAAGGAGGAGTTGGAGGAGACTCTGGCTTCTCTAGAGGTGGAGAAGTCTCTGGTGGAGAGGACTGCACAGATGTTGAAACGTGCTCAAGAGGAGACTTCTCGTTTGTAGATGGAGCTTGACGCGGCGAAGGCCCAAGTGGAGGTGTTGTCTTCTGATAGCCGTGTATCGGAGTTGAAGGCTGCTGGCCTTGCAGAGTATATGGAGTCTTTACATTACATGCGGGATCGGTTCTTGATCAGTGAGGAAGTTTGTGAGGAGATCTGGAGCAAGGAGGTGGAGCCTCAGCTGGGAGATGTTAGAGAGTTGGCCCTAAGGCGTGGAGTCTCGAAGGCTTTTCGTTTTGTTGACAGGAGCTTGGGATGCGACGTATCCGACATCAGCTTTGATGATAACTCTGGCGACGAGGGTTCTGATGTTGACGCGGCCGACGTGTAGTGGCGCTGTTTTCTTGTATTAGTGTGTGTTTGCATTTTTTGCCTTTTCAGTAGGTCGTCGTTGTTGTTTGACGATTGTTGACTAGCGCGTTTGCACATGTATTTGTATGTTGTTGTGATGATGATTTTGTCTATTTTCATCTTTTTGTCAGAGCATTGTCTGGCTCTGCTTTGTGGGTGCTATAATTGTGTCTATAGTTGATTAGTAACTTAGTTCGCATAAGGATCGCTCGCGACTTAGTTCGCACGAGGATCGCTCGCGGCTTAGTTCGCACGAGGATCGCTGGCGGCTTAGTTCGCACGAGGATCGCTGGCGGCTTAGTTCGCACGAGGATCGTTGGCGGCTTAGTTCGCACGAGGATCGCTGGCGGCTTAGTTCGCACGAGGATCGCTGGCGGCTTAGTTCGCACGAGGATCGCTAGCGGCTTAGTTCGCACGAGGATCGCTCGCGGCTTAGTTCGCACGAGGATCGCTCGCGTCTTAGTTTGCACGAGGATCGCTCGCGTCTTAGTTCGCAAGAGGATTACTCTCGGCTTAGTTCGCACCAGGCTCACTCTCCGCTTAATTTGCACGAGGATCACTCGCGGCTTGGTCTTGAGCGGGGCAGGCCCTGACGATGTCCTAGCATAGAAAGGTACGTTCGATGAATAGCTTTTGTATTCAAACTTCATACGCAGTCTTACCTTTCGCACGTGGATCACTCGCGGCTTAGTTCGTACGAGTATCGCTCGCGACTTCATTCACACGAGGATCGCTCGTGGCTTAGTTCGCATGAGGATCGCTCGAGGCTTAGTTCGCACGAGGATTGCTCGCGGCTTAATTCGCACAAGGATCGCTCGCGACTTAATTCGCACGAGGATCAATCGTGGCTTGGTCGTGAGGGGGCAGTCCCTGACGACATCCTGGTGTAGAAAGGTAGGTTCGGTGAATAGACTTTGTATTCAAACTGCATGCGCAGTCTTACCTTTTTCACGAGGATCGCTCGAGGCTTCATTCGCATGAAGATCGCTCGTGACTTAGTTTGCACGAGAATCGCATGCGGCTTAGTTTTATCTTTTACTAGTCGGACACTGTTGAAGAGGAAACATTATGTTTGAATAATTGATTGTTTATACGTGTCTGGTTTTGCGGTTCTTACTCGTCATAGAGCTCAAATATGATAAAAGCATTTTTGAGTAAGTTCAAAATAAAGAGTCACTGATATTTAGGGTCACGGCTTCTTATGGCTGGGCTTGCTTAGAGTAATAAGTCTTGGTGGTTTCATGGTTTCATGTACAACACCAGTCCCCAGAGTAGTGGGGAATTTTATGGCGAAGTGTGGGATCAAAGGAACGACTTCGAAGACCGACTGAATGGGTCTCCAGAAGATCGCATTGTAGGATGAGCTTGAATCTATTACGACGAACTGGATTTCGTGCGTAACTTGCCTTGGAAACTCTCTCATGGTGACTGGTAGAGTTATCGTCCCTTGCACTCGAACTGGATGGTTTTCAAAGTCGTAGACAAGTCTGGCTATTGGCGTGAGATGTTGGATGGTAAGATTTATGCTTTGAAGAGTGGAGAAGAATAAGACGTCGACCGAACTCCCATTGTCGACGAGTATCCTTTCGACCTTGTAGCAGGGATCTCTGATCCCAGCGCTGATCACGAAGGGGTCTCAGTGGGGTGTATGGACTTGCTCTAGATCTTCATCCTCGAAGGCTATTGTGGAGTCTTGTTTGCGTTTTTTGTATTGGTGGACATCCTCTTGGGCTCTCATCCAAAATATCTGGGTAGAGAGACATGGTGATCTGGCGATAGTTTCGATGTTCTCAACTATCTGCATGCCACTGGCTCCTCCTTGCTGGGCATCCTACTGATCTTTTGCCTGCATAGGAGGAGCTTGTTGATCTTGTTGGCATCCTTGTAAGAACCTACCTAGGAGTCCCTGGCGAACTAGGCGCTCGATTTCGTCTTCCAGTCTCGCACATTCTTCTGTGGTGTGTCCAGTTCCCCGATGGAATTCGCAATACTTCGACTGATCGCTTCTGGGATTTGGAGTAGGATATTTGGGAATTGGGATGGCGCAGAGCCGTCTCATTCTGGATGGAATAGAGTACATTTGTGCGAGTGGTTTTCAATGGAGTGTATTCTCGAGATGGCTGGTCCCTCTAGAAGTCACGTCGTCACTGGCCATTCTGGCGCTCTTCCTGAAATCTTCCTTCCTGGGCTTTTGAGGGCTGTTCTATGTCCCTCTTACATTTCTGGTCTCCAACAAAATGCTGGCGGTGGGATTCAATAGCTTTATCTACTACTATCTGTGCTTCCACGCAGTGTACAAGGTCTAGGAAGCTGGGAACATTTTCTCTCATTAGTGCTGAGTAGAACCCACTAAGGCGAAGCCCTCCAAGAAATACTCCTCTTAATAGTTCTGGGTCTACTCCTGGGATTTGATGGGCATCTGCGGTAAACCGGCGGAAAAACTCCTTCAAAGATTCTCCTTCGTTTTGTTGAATCCCTGACAAATGTGAAGGGTCTCAGACGATTCTTCGGTTGGCGATGTACTGGTCAGTGAATTGCCTTGTCAGTTCCGTAAAGTTTGTGACGGTTCCCTCCCTTGAGGAGTTGAACCAGGTCCAAGCTTGGCCTTTAAGAGTGGCTGGGAAGACTTGGTAGAGTTGTACAATCTCGTATCCGGCGAGTGGGGTTGTCAGGAACTAGACCGGCCAGCCCCCCTTTTTCTGGGACTCGGGCGAACACCAAGGGGGGACGAGACTCGACAACATCCTGCTCGCCCAAGTGAGCCCGGCGCACGCCACGCGAGTTTGGCCAACCTCGAGAGCTCGGTGTTCAACAAACTGAGCTCGGCGTTCGTTGAACGAAGCTCGACGTTCGTCGTTCTCTCGACCTTTTTGCCGACCTCTAGATGGCTCGCCGAGTCCTGGCAGCTTGGCGGGCTCGCAGCTCGCGAACAGGGCAGTCCGTGCTTGGGCTCACCGCCCTTGCCGAAAAGAGATTGCTGAGGGCTCCTCGCCCATTGGTCTATGATGTATTTTTACCATTTTGCCCATACTGGCCTGCCCATAGCCTTTTAAAACATCGGAGTTATGCTATTGGCAGGCCAACCTGGACTGCACATAGCCGTTCAGAACATCGGAGGTTGGCTATTTACAGGCCGATTTCAGAAATCTATAAATAGGACCCAAGGGGTACCTTAGAAAGCATGCTTCTTATGCCCACTTGTTCCTTGATCTTCTAAGCGCTTTTTGAGGTTACCTGAGCTCGGCCTTTCGCTAAGGAGGGGAAGCGATCTAAGATCTTTCGGGTGTGTGGTGGGTCCTCCACGCCGAGCCCTTTGGTCAGTTCTTCCTTGCTTCCTTTGTTGTTTTGCTTGCAGGAGAGAAGTAGGCGCTCGATCACCCCTTCCCCAAGGGTGAACTCCATAAGAGACAGAGTTTTCGATTTCAACAAGAGTAGTTAATCAGCTGCATTATAAATCCTCATGATCGTGGTAAAGTGGTGAACGTGTTCTAGCGGGTCGTTTGTCCCACTGAAGGTTTCGATACTTGGTAGTTTGAAGCCATGCATGATTGGCCAAAACTGAGGGTGCAAGTGGGGAGCCTTGGTGAAGTGGTCGACGGGTGTGAATATCTCGGCGGCCAACCTGCCAGCAGTCCTCGGCGATCACTTCCCGTATCTCTTCCCGAGTGAATCTTTCGTGCAGGGGTAAGCGGGATTCCTCTTCCAGGATTCGGTCGCGACGACTAGTTCCGGCTGCTTTGAGGACCGGGTGAGTGGAACTAGCAACATCGGAGAATTCTTCTGACGCTTCTCTTCGCTGAGCTTCCCTTGGTTGGCCATGACTTAGTAGAGGTGGGGGATTGGCTGTTGCAGGCGGTTGAGTGGGATGCGGCCCCGTGTTCCAGAGCAGAGTGAGTATCTCGGTTTGCTGCTCTTCCATTTGTCGAACTCGTCCCTCTAATGATGTTTCTGGGGCGAGAACAATTTCTGCCTTGAGGGGCACATCTACAAGTAAATGGGAGTGGGCTGGCTCAGTGCGCCCTCCAAAGACGGATGTTTCAGCTGTCCGGACACTTCTTTTTGCCATTGGAGCTGCTCCTTGGAAACTATCGGGTTGAAAGTTCTATTTCCTTATACCGCTGTGCGGAGGGTACAATCTTCTGAGGATACTGGGAACTCGTTTACCATAGACGGAGGCAAACTGTTGCATACTAAATTGGCATCCCGGTCGGGCCAGAATTCTTGGACCGCCTTAGCTCTCGAGATGGTCGAGCGCGCACACAGTCAAAAGAGTAGGTTAATTGTACACAGACAGTTTTAACGTGGAAAACCCCCTCAATTGGGTAAAAAACCACGTGACCGGATCTGTGCCGGTCAAAATCCACTGTTTCCTGGAGGTTACAGCTGCTTTGTGAAGTCGAGAGTGACATGCCACATCTCGTTACAATTATGGGGTGAGAGAACATTTTGCACACGGCGGACGGCAGACAATCGCGCCGGGAGTTGTTACAAATTGCGCTTCCCGCCAGCGATCTTCGGATAGCGACTTGCTGACTCTGGATGGTAGACAGAACACTCAGTCTTGTAGTTGCAGGAGCCGCTTGGAACTTGGATGATTTGGCATAGATATGTGGCTTTGACTTGACCCGCTTGTGGCTCGAGTGTGGCTCGGAGGTGTCTCGGAGGAGGAAATTGACAGAGCTTCGACCTGAGGAAGAAGAAAACTTTGAAGAGAAAGATCAGAAAAAGATGAGAAATGAGGAGGCCTGTGGCTACTTTTATAGGCTCCGGGAGGTGGTTACGGTGGTTATGCGGTTATCCGCACATCGTAACCACCTTCATGAATGTTTATACTATAGTTTAAATGTGCGTATCCTGCTATTTGAAGACCTCCGTAAATAAATATTAAAACATTAATTAAATTCCTCCCATTAATCTGGTGGTTAGTAGGTGGTTACGCACGAATCGAACGACCGAGTACGCTCCCCCTTAATCGGACGACGAGAGCGGGCCTCTACGGGAGGCCGGCGAACTTGCCGCCAAGTTCGTCGGCGAGGGGGGGGGGGGCGATGACGGCCAAGGAGTTGTTGTTGCTGCTCTCCTTGGCCGCGTGTCGGCGACCGAGGGATGGGGAGGTCGCCCCCTTGGCCACTGGCGGCCAAGGAAGGGGCAGCCTCCCGGGCCGCCCCCCTGGGTCGTACCAGCGGACGAGCGAGGGGGCGGCCCAGGCGGCAGCCCCCTGAGCCTCTCGGGCGGCCGAGGTGGGGGTGGCCCCGGCGGCCGCCCCCCTTGACTGCTTTCTTGGCCGCGACCGCGGCCGGTACGGGGGACGGAGGCGGGTGGCCGACGTCCGATGGGAGGCTGGCTGGCCGGCCGCCGCCGCCGAGGTACGGCGGTTCCCCCATTATGCGTAGTGGGATCGTGCGCGGGGGATCGGGCATGGTGATCGTGTGCGCGGTCAAACTCATGATCTCACTCATTTTGGGTGGAGATCATGGGGGTGTGGTTATGTACACATCTATTTCTTATAAAATGGGGTTCATCCCTGTTGAAGTTGGTGACCGGGCGGTCTGTCTTGGCGGGTTGGAGACCGCGCGGTCTGGCAGTTTGACTCGGCGACTTGTAAACCGGGCGGTCTAGCAATCTTCACAGGCGACCTCTCTGCTTCTCTTATTGTAGCCGTGCGGTTAGTCCTTCTATCTAACCGCGCGGCCTGTGCGGTTTACTTTGTACAGCCCGCTTAGCTTGTAAATTTTTAGTCTCACATCTCTTATTTGTATTATCTCTTCTCTCCTCCATTCTATATAAGGGAGGGCATACCTTTGTAATAGTTATCTTTTTTTGGATAATAAAATTTCAATTATTCAAAAGTTTATTCGGCTTGTTCTCTACTTTTCGCTTCTTTTCGCTACTTTCTAACATGGTATCAGAGGACACGGTCGTTTTCTCCTGATTCTGTGTGCTCTCTGTTGTTCGCGGCTTGTCTTCCGCGTTCTGCGACTTGTTCGCGGCTTGCCTTCTAATCTATCCGCGCGGCTTGATTCTATCCGCGCGGCTTGTCTCTGTCCGCTGCCTGTTCGCGCGGCTTGCTTCTTCTTGGTTCTCTTCTTCTCCTGCTCTTTGTCGCAGCGACCTGTTTCCGTGTCGCCGCGCTCCTTGTTCTTTCCTACCGCTCCGACTTCCTAGTCACTGCGGTCTGTCTCTGTCCGCGCGTGTTGTCTCTGTACTCGCGATTTGCTGCTGTGATCTGCCTGACCGTGCGGGTTGTTCCTTTCTCCCCCGCATCTTGGTCGCGGTCACCTGCTCTTCTCATCTCTTCTGTTCGCTCGGCCTTTTCAGTCCGCGCGACCTCTTCCCCGCTGTGCCCTTGTCTGCTGTGATCTGCCTGACCGTGCGGGTTGTACCTTTCTTACCCGCATCTTGGTCGCGGTCACCTGCTCTTCTCCTCTCTTCTGTTCGCTCGGCCTTTTTCAGTCCGCGCGACTTCTTCCCCGCTGTGCCTTGATCTGCATCCTAGCCGCTCGTGTTCGCGCGGCTTCTTCCCTTTTTTTCCCGTCGCGGTTTCTCGAGGATTCTTCCTTGTTTGAGCGGCCTCTCTGCCCTTCTCCTTTAGCCGGTCCTGCTTGTTAGTCGCCGCGACCTCCTGGTTTAGTCGCGCGGCTTGTGCTCTGCACCTTGGTCGTGGCCCTTCGTGCCGCTGGTGTGCTGTCACCGAGACCGCTGTAGTTTCTTCTTCCTCCCTTCATGGCTTTCATATCCTCCTCCACGCCATTCGCCTCGGTTGTCACGTCTTCTGGTCGTGCACACGTTGTTACTCAGGGCAAATGGCTGATCGACACTGGTGCTACAAATCATATGACCGGCCATCTCCCGTGTTTCTCTCTCCTAGAAAAACATGCTCGCTTGCCCCCGGTTACTCTCGCTGACGGCTCTTCATCATCAGTTCATGGAACAGGGATAGTTCATGTCACTCCGTCTCTTCACTTGGCGGATACTCTCTACGTGCCACAGTTCCCGTGCAACTTATTATCTGTTACCTCTCTTTGCAAGCAATTACAGTGTTCCGTCACATTTACTTCTACTTCTTGCTCTTTTCAGGATCCGGACTCCCAACGGACGATTGCTACTGGGACTGAGAGTGGCGGCTTATACTTCCTAGACAACATTTCTGCTTTTTCCACCTTCTCCTCCACCTCCACAGATCTTCTCCAATGGCATCTCCGCCTTGGTCATGCTCCTCCCCGTCTTCTTCGTCAACTTCTGCCCCACCTTCCTCCTCAAAGTCCTCCGCTCAACTGTGAGGCCTGTCAGCTTGGCAAGCATCACTGCTCCTCCTTCCCTCCAACGCACGTTCGTAGCTCTACCCGTCCGTTTGATCTTATCCACTCCGATATCTGGGGTCCTTCTCCTACTCTTACCATTGGTCGGGGTAGTTCCTATTTTGTCACGTTCATTGATGATTTCTCTCGCTGTACGTGGGTGTATCTGTTAAAAAATCGCTCCGAATTATTCTATGTATGGACATCCTTCTATCTCATGATCAAAACTCAGTTTGGTGTTTCTATCCAAGTGTTTCGATCTGATAATGCCCAAGAATATCTCAGTCGTGACTTCTCTACATTCTGCATGCAAAATGGGATTCTTCATCAAACTAGTTGTGTCTATACTTCACAACAAAATGGTGTGGCCGAACGCAAAAACCGTCACCTGCTCGATGTCGCTCGCACCTTGATGACTCAGATGCATGTTCCTCGCTCCTATTGGGGATATGCTGTTCTCCTTTCCTGCTACCTCATCAATCGCATCCCCTCCACGGTTCTCCACGGCCAAACCCCGTTCTCCATTTTGTATCCGGGAAAGGAGCCGTTTCCTCTCCCTCTCCAAATCTTTGGATGCACTGCCTTTGTAACACCCCAGTTTTTGCAAGAGGTTCAGTCTGCAGCGCTGAAATTTTTTGGGTTCTGGAGGAGGCACACGACCTGCGACACGGGCGTGTCGCAGGGCGTGTCGAGGCCGTGTCGACACTCGGCCCAAGTGTCGACACTTTGTGCTCGACAGAGGGTCGAGAGTGGGGCACACAGCCTGCGACACGGGCGTGTCGCAGGGCGTGTCGAGGCCGTGTCGACACTCGGCCCAAGTGTCGACACTTTGTGCTCGACAGAGTGTCGAGAGTGGGGCACACGGCCTGCGACACGGGCGTGTCGCAGGGCGTGTCGAGGCCGTGTCGACACTCGGCCCAAGTGTCGACACTTTGTGCTCGACAGAGTGTCGAGAGTGGGGCACACGGCCTGCGACACGGGCGTGTCGCAGGGCGTGTCGGGGCCGTGTCGACACTTGGCCCAAGTGTCGACACTTTGTGCTCGGCCGGGTGCCGAGACTTGGCACACGGCTTGGGACACGGGCGTGTCCCAGGCCGTGTCACCTCTCGGGTTGGTGTTGGGGCCGTGTCGTTGGAGACACACGGCAGGCCACACGGCCGTGTCGCTGGGCACATGGGCGTGTCGGTTTGAACACGGGCGTGTCGAATGCCCGTGTCTGATTCCAGGCGCGTCGATTTGAGACGGCGAATGAGGCACACGGCCCTGGACACGGGCGTGTGCCAGGCCGTGTTCGGCCCAGGTCTTTTATTTTCCAGGCGAATCGCAGCCAGTCTTTTTCTGGTTTTGGGATCTAACGGTTCAGGCCATCTCCTGGGGAGTTAAGACCGATTTCAGGGTTGGAAACCCTCATTTTGTTTTCCAAGTTTCTCTTTCTAAGATCTTGAGAAAACCTAGAGCAAGGAGGAAGAAGAAGAACTTTTGGGCTGTAGGGAGGGTTTCGGAGCTCCGAATCGCGAGCCGAGTCCGGATCCGTGAAGCTTGGAGCATTGCGAAGATTTCCATCCGGCTATTTTGCCATGGCAAGAAAGAGGAGTCGGAAGGTAACGACATCTCTCCTCTTGGTCTTTAGGATGCACGTTTTAGCATCATCTAGTTTTCTTTTCTCTAATTTTTGGGCACCAAACTCTCAAATGAGAGGGTTTTGGCTTGCCAAGTTTCAAGAGGAACTTCCGGGTCGATTGAGTCCGTCCCCGGCATATCTTTGCATTAGAGATCCGCTTCGCTAGTGGATTAGGCATGGTGGGTGAAGCCGTAGTCGCGACCGTTAGTCCGACTCGGTGATGTTGCATACGAACTAGGGATTCGTAGAGATTTCCGATGCGGCAAGTTGCCGTTTGTGTTGTGGTGGTGATTGTCCCGTTTGCTTGAAAAGAGTACATGTAGTCGAACCCGGACAAGGTTAGCTCCTCGTGGTGGTAGATGGTTTCCTTGACAAGGTTAGCTCCAAATGAGAATGGAGATGGTTTCCTTGGTGGACAAGGTTAGCTCCGCACGAGTTGGAGATGTTTTCCTTGGAGCGCGGGAACGCTGCGGTGCAAAGAGGGATTGCGATGTGTTTAGTCTTGGTTGTGTTGTGTCAAGGCGTGGCTATGTCTCTGTGGTCGGCTGGCTATCCCGTGACACGTGCGTCATGTGTGGAGAGTGTCCCGGCGAGACTAGTCCCCTTCTGTGAGACTGATGAGAATGCCAAGCTTGGGGCAAGCCCGGGCAAAGAGGCCATGAGCGGGTGGGGTCCAGCAAGGCTTCTTAGAATCGGTCAGTCTGTGGTTGTTGGAATCCTGACATGAGACGTCAGAGCTTGCAGGCAAGCCCGGGGCTAAGCCCACGAGCGGGTGGGGCCTTGGCAAGATTTCCATGTGGCGGCCTGTGCGCCATGTGAGGGAGTTGTGTCTCCCTCAATGTTTGCGGCTTTATGCCAATTGGGGAAATGTGAGTACCCAAATGTTGTGATGTTGTGCTAGATGCATACGGTGTAGGGTACCTTGGGTGAAGCCCGGGTGTTGCATTCATGTTGCATAGTAGGCCCTTTCTTTATATGCTCAACCAGTAGAGAACATGTTTGTTGATTGAGACATCCAAGCCTGTTTTAATGTTTTTCTATTTATAGAAATTTATATTGCATATGAAGTGCTGACTTGCAGGTTGGAGGGTTCCCCGGGGTCCGTTAGGGGCGGCCGGGAGGAGATGTGTTGTTACACAGTTTGAGGTCAGCCTTTGCTGACCCACGTTACTAATAATTTTTATAGGGCAAGGATCGCACGCAGGAGCTAGCCCGCCGGCCAAAAAGGCCTAAGCCCATGAAGTGTTTTCTCTTTTGTAGCACTACTTTTGATGATGCATGTTTGAGACTATTTTTGTTCCGGCTTGCATGCCGAGGTAGACTAGGAGTGCTGAGCACATTCATGTTTGATTGTACTGTTTACCTTTTGGACTTTTGATGTAAGGCCTTAAGGCTATTTTGTTTACTCTTTTGGGTTAGTGGATAACTTCTAACTGTGCTTGGTTTTCCGCTGTGTTGTGCAAGTGTTTTGAGTTTGGGTAGCTATATCAACTTTTAATACTAAAGCTGTGGTGTTCGTATGTTGTGGGGCCCCGGCCGGACCCATATTATACGTCCATTACAGGGGAGGTGTTACAATTTGGTATCAAAGCGAGGTTAGATTCAAGGTCAGTGCGTAGAGAAGTTATCCACATAAGAGTAACGCGGGACCATGAGTGTCCTTATGTTTTAGTCTTGAGATTGGAGACTAATCCCTTATTTCTTGTCTTCCTGAAGAGTGCAAGCAACGAGGCGGGCACTTCAAGAGCAAGGGATGATCTCTCGGCGAGCAGTGCTACTGCTCCAGGTCTTTTGGGCACGGGTGTAGACCCGGCCGACTTCTGCCGTATGCTTGCAGAAGCGATGGTAGCAGCCCAAGCGGCGGCTGCAGCTCAGGTGGCAACCCCTGCCACACCAGATACGGCAACGGCCGTGCCAGGAGGAGAAGCCAGGCGAGTGGAGCCTTTGGCAGAGAGGGTAGTTGTCGGACATGGAGATCGACACATGAAGTACTTCCTGAGTTTCCATCCCCCGTCCTTCAAGGGTACTGGAACGCCAACGGATGCGGAGGACTGGTGGTTCGTATTCAAGAACTGTTAAGGGCGGCAGAGACGCCAGAGGAAAAGAAAGCTGAGTATGCGGCTTTCATGTTGGAAGGGGATGCCAAGTTATGGTGGGTGGCCCATAGCGGCCGCCAGTTCCCGGGACGCACCCCGTCAGTGGAAGAGTTTGGGGACGCTTTTCTTAAGAGGTATATCCCAGTTTCAACACGATTGGCCCTGCAGAGGCAGTTTCTGCATCTAATGCAGCGAGACAAGACAGTGGATGAGTACGTGCAAGAGTTCACCTGATTGGGTCGTTATGCGGGAACGACAATGACGGATGATGTAGAGAGGGATAACCTCTTCTACCAAGGGTTGAGGGAAAATTTGAGACAACCCCTCATCTCCATGAAGCGGGCGGGATTTAATGAGCTAGTTGAAGCCGCCAGGAGTTTGGAGAATGATTTGGAGCGAACCCAACGCCGTAAGAGTTTTACTCCCAAGCAAGGGGAAGGGAAGCCTTCCCAACCTCATGGTAAGTCTGATGGGAGTAGGTGGAGGAAGAAGCCTTCCACTTCCAGATCTGGTGAGAGGAGCAACTGGACGCCTGGGGGTTCCCACTCTAGGGGACCGCCGACATGCTACAACTGCGGGAAGGTTGGGCACATAGCCCGTGCTTGTCAGCAAGGGGGAGCGGGGCAAGAGTCAAAGCAGGAGCAGTCTGTACGCTCGGGCCCCAGTGCTGCAGAGAAAGGAAAGATGGCGGAGTCGAGCGCTTCTCGGTTCCAACCGGTGCAACCAAGGGCTTACAACCTTGGACAGCAAGAAGCGATCCGCCAAACTGATGTGGTGACAGGTATGAAGAGAATTTAAGTGTTAACTGTGTGCTTCATCCTTTTAGACTTTTGTGTAATGTTTATGTTGTAGGCTTCGTGTTAGTTTCCGGATACCCCGCTAGGGTATTGTTTGATACGGGAGCATCACACTCCTTTCTTGCGGAGAGCTTCATCCGGAGAATAGGAGTTGAGTCTTTCTCGTCGGGAGCAGAGCTGAAAGTGCGCATGCCCAATGGGTCATCTATGACCACCGGGGCTAAAGGGCGCATTTGTTGGGAGCTAGACGGAGTTGTCTTCGCTCTGGAAGCGGCAGTGTTACCTTTAGTAGAGTTCGATGTCATTTTGGGTATGGACTGCCTTGCAGAGCAGCGCGCCAGTATTGATTGCCTTTCTAAAGTGGTGACCTTAAGGAGTAAAGGGCAAACAGAAGTCAAGTTTGAGGTCCTTGGTGGAGTGGCCTGTTCCCTGATAACGGCCATGCAGTTGGTGCGGGCGGTTAACCAGGGTGGGGTAGCGCTTGTAGCGTTACTGGAGGTTCGTCTCTCCCAACTGTCTTTGGAGGAAGTGCCTGTGGTGGCAGAGTTCAAGGATGTGTTTCCGGATGAACTTCCTGGAGCGCCTCCTCGGCGGGAGATCGACTTTTCGATCGAGCTAGTGCCGAAGGCTAGACCGGTGTCGCGTCCTCCCTTTAGGATGGCACCAAAGGAGTTGGCGGAACTTAAGGTACAGTTACAGGAACTGTTGGAGCAAGGGTATATTAGACCCAGTTCTTCACCGTGGAGCGCACCGGTGTTGTTTGTTAAGAAGAAAGACGGTAGCATGCGCCTGTGCATAGACTACCGAGAGCTTAATAAGTTGACCGTCAAGAATAAGTATCCGATCCCTCGGATAGACGACCTGTTTGACCAATTGGTGGGGTCAGTGGTATATTCGAAGTTGGACTTGAAGTCAGGATACTATCAGCTACGAATTCGGGATGAGGACATACCCAAAACTGCCTTTGGTACAAGGTATGGGCACTTTGAGTTTACGGTGATGCCGTTCGGGCTGACGAACGCACCATCGGTGTTCATGGATCTGATGAATCGGGTATTCCGGGAATACTTGGATTCTTTTGTGGTTGTTTTCATTGATGACATTTTGGTGTTTTCCAAATCGCAAGTGGAGCATGAGACCCACTTGAGAATGGTTTTGCAAGTGTTAAGGGAGAATGAGTTGTATGCAAAATTCTCCAAATGCGAGTTTTGGTTGGAGAAGGTAGCATTTTTGGGCCACGTGATTAGTGGTGATGGGGTGGCAGTGGATCCAGCGAAGGTGGAGGCCATCAGATATTGGCCGGTGTGAAGGACCGTGGCGGAAGTCCGAAGTTTTCTTGGACTAGCCGGGTATTATAGGAGATTCGTGGAGAATTTCTCGAAGATAGCTCTACCCCTCACCTCTCTCACTCGCAAAGACCATAAATTTGTGTGGACCCAAGAGTGCGGTCGAGCATTCGAGGCACTAAAGGAGCGGCTTATGATGGCTCCGATCCTGAGTTTACCGCAAGGGACCGATGGATTTCAAATTTTCAGTGACGCATCAGGATGCAGTTTGGGTTGCGTGTTAGTGCAGCATGGCAAGGTGATAGCTTTTGGGTCTAGGCAGTTGAAACCTCATGAGAGGAATTACCCCGTCCATGATTTGGAGCTGGCGGCGGTAATTTTCGCACTGAAAATTTGGCGGCATTATGTTTATGGCGCAAGAGTGGAGATCTTCACGGACCATAAAAGCCTGAAGTATCTCTTGGATCAAAAGGACTTGAACATGCGGCAACGCAGATGGGTTGAGTTTCTTGGAGACTACGAAGTGGCGATTCAGTATACGCCGGGTAAGGCCAACGTGGTGGCGGATGCGTTGAGTAGAAAGTACTCGGGGCAAGGAAATTGGATCGAAGCTCATGATGAGCGGTTGGTTCGGGAGTGGGAGTCCCTTGGGTTGGAATGTGTTGCAAAAGGCGAGTCTAGCGTGGCTCGGTTGAACTGGATTGAAGTGCAGAGCGACTTGTCCGATCGTATTCGGGAAGCGACTCGGTTGGATGTGGAGTTTCAACCTTTTGTGTTGGAGGCTCAAACGGGCGAGAGCAGCACCTGGGAAATGATTGATGGGATTCTGAGGAAGGGCGGAAGGGTCTGTGTACCGCAGTTTGACAATCTCCGTGAGGAGTTGATGTTTGAGGCTCACTTCTCAAAGTACTCCATTCACCCGGGCAGTACAAAGATGTACTTGGATATGAAGAAATCCTTCTGGTGGCCGGGGTTGAAGCGAGATGTGGCTTTGTATGTGAGTCGTTGCCAAACATGTGCCTTGGTGAAGGCCGAATGTCAGAAACCGGGCGGGTTCCTGAAGCCCCTTCCAATTCCTGAGTGGAAATTTGAGGACATTTCCATGGACTTTGTGCATGGGTTGCCTAGATCGCAGCATGGTAATGATGCTATTTGGGTGATCGTGGATCGCCTAACCAAGGTGGCTCACTTCATCCCGAACCGGAAAGAGGACAGCGTGGAGAAGCTGGTGGAGTTGTATGTTCGCAACATTGTGCGACTGCACGGAATTCCGAAGAGCATAGTCAGTGATCGCGATGGACGGTTTACGTCCAAGGACTGGAGACTTGTTCAGAAGAGCTTGGGCACGAAGCTAAAGTTCAGTACGGCGTTTCATCCTCAAACCGATGGGCAAACGGAGAGGACGAACCGTACTATGGAGGATATGTTGAGGATGTGCGTTCTTGACTTTGGCAAGAGGTGGGAGGATCACCTCTTCATGGTAGAATTTGCGTACAACAACAGTTTTCAAGCTAGTATAAAGATGGCGCCTTACGAAGCTTTGTATGGGAGGCGGTGTCGAACGCCAATGTCTTGGGCAGAGGCGGGAGACACCAAACTTTTGGGAAAGGACGCGGTAGTTGACGCTTGTGAGATGGTACGGACCATCCAAGAGCGTATGAAGGTGGCTCAAGACAGACAAGCAAAGTATTTCAATGTTCGTCACCGGAAGTTAGAATTTGCAGTTGGTGATTGGGTTTACCTGAAGGTCAAGCCGTTCAAAGGCGTCTCGCGGATTCGCCGACTCAAGAAGTTGAGTCCAAGGTTTTTGGGGCCTTTTGAAATTGTTGAGCGGGTAGGAGAAGCAGCCTATCGGTTGGCGTTGTCCGCAGACTTGAGTGGATTACATGACGTCTTCCACGTCTCCGTGTTGAGGAAAGCCTTGGTGGAGGCTAGCGTGGTGATGGAGCCGGCATCGGTGCCGATTGACGAAGACTTGAGGACGCGAGTCCTTCCAATCGCTATAGAAGATGCGGAGATTCGGCAGCTGCGGAATAAAGAGGTTAAACTTGTGAAAGTTCGTTGGGACAACTGCGGTCGTGAGGAGTTCTCTTGGGAGCGAGAACAGGCCATGCTAGAAGACTATCCGGAACTATTTTTGTCAGGTACAATTTAAGTTTTGTACCTCTTTTGTTTTTGCAATTTCGGGACGAAATTCTGTTAAGGGGGGGAGAGTTGTAACACCCCAGTTTTTGCAAGAGGTTCAGTCTGCAGCGCTGAAATTTTTTGGGTTCTGGAGGAGGCACACGGCCTGCGACACGGGCGTGTCGCAGGGCGTGTCGAGGCCGTGTTGACACTCGGCCCAAGTGTCGACACTTTGTGCTCGATAGAGGGTCGAGAGTGGGGCACACGGCCTGCGACACGGGCGTGTCGCAGGGCGTGTCGAGGCCGTGTCGACACTCGGCCCAAGTGTCGACACTTTGTGCTTGACAGAGTGTCGAGAGTGGGGCACACGGCCTGCGACACGGGCGTGTCGCAGGGCGTGTCGAGGCCGTGTCGACACTCGGCCCAAGTGTCGACACTTTGTGCTCGACAGAGTGTCGAGAGTGGGGCACACGGCCTGCGACACGGGCGTGTTGCAGGGCGTGTCGGGGCCGTGTCGACACTTGGCCCAAGTGTCGACACTTTGTGCTCGGCCGGGTGTCGAGACTTGGCACACGGCTTGGGACACGGGCGTGTCCCAGGCCGTGTCACCTCTCGGGTTGGTGTTGGGGCCGTGTCGTTGGAGACACACGGCAGGCCACACGGCCGTGTCGCTGGGCACACGGGCGTGTCGGTTTGAACACGGGCGTGTCGAATGCCCGTGTCTGATTCCAGGCGCGTCGATTTGAGACGGCGAATGAGGCACACGGCCCTGGACACGGGCGTGTGTCAGGCCGTGTTCGGCCCAGGTCTTTTATTTTCCAGGCGAATCGCAGCCAGTCTTTTTCTGGTTTTGGGATCTAACGGTTCAGGCCATCTCCTGGGGAGTTAAGACCGATTTCAGGGTTGGAAACCCTCATTTTGTTTTCCAAGTTTCTCTTTCTAAGATCTTGAGAAAACCTAGAGCAAGGAGGAAGAAGAAGAACTTTTGGGCTGTAGGGGGGGTTTCGGAGCTCCGAATCGCGAGCCGAGTCCGGATCCGTGAAGCTTGGAGCATTGCGAAGATTTCCATCCGGCTATTTTGCCATGGCAAGAAAGAGGAGTCGGAAGGTAACGACATCTCTTCTCTTGGTCTTTAGGATGCACGTTTTAGCATCATCTAGTTTTCTTTTCTCTAATTTTTGGGCACCAAACTCTCAAATGAGAGGGGTTTTGGCTTGCCAAGTTTCAAGAGGAACTTCCGGGTCGATTGAGTCCGTCCCCGGCATATCTTTGCATTAGAGATCCGCTTCGCTAGTGGATTAGGCATGGTGGGTGAAGCCGTAGTCGCGACCGTTAGTCCGACTCGGTGATGTTGCATACGAACTAGGGATTCGTAGAGATTTCCGATGCGGCAAGTTGCCGTTTGTGTTGTGGTGGTGATTGTCCCGTTTGCTTGAAAAGAGTACATGTAGTCGAACCCGGACAAGGTTAGCTCCTCGTGGTGGTAGATGGTTTCCTTGACAAGGTTAGCTCCAAATAAGAATGGAGATGGTTTCCTTGGTGGACAAGGTTAGCTCCGCACGAGTTGGAGATGTTTTCCTTGGAGCGCGGGAACGCTGCGGTGCAAAGAGGGATTGCGATGTGTTTAGTCTTGGTTGTGTTGTGCCAAGGCGTGGCTATGTCTCCGTGGTCGGCTGGCTATCCCGTGACACGTGCGTCATGTGTGGAGAGTGTCCCGGCGAGACTAGTCCCCTTCTGTGAGACTGACGAGAATGCCAAGCTTGGGGCAAGCCCGGGCAAAGAGGCCATGAGCGGGTGGGGTCCAGCAAGGCTTCTTAGAATCGGTCAGTCTGTGGTTGTTGGAATCCTGACATGAGACGTCAGAGCTTGCAGGCAAGCCCGGGGCTAAGCCCACGAGCGGGTGGGGCCTTGGCAAGATTTCCATGTGGCGGCCTGTGCGCCGTGTGAGGGAGTTGTGTCTCCCTCAATGTTTGCGGCTTTATGCCAATTGGGGAAATGTGAGTACCCAAATGTTGTGATGTTGTGCTAGATGCATACGGTGTAGGGTACCTTGGGTGAAGCCCGGGTGTTGCATTCATGTTGCATAGTAGGCCCTTTCTTTATATGCTCAACCAGTAGAGAACATGTTTGTTGATTGAGACATCCAAGCCTGTTTTAATGTTTTTCTATTTATAGAAATTTATATTGCATATGAAGTGCTGACTTGCAGGTTGGAGGGTTCCCCGGGGTCCGTTAGGGGCGGCCGGGAGGAGATGTGTTGTTACACAGTTTGAGGTCAGCCTTTGCTGACCCACGTTACTAATAATTTTTACAGGGCAAGGATCGCACGCAGGAGCTAGCCCGCCGACCAAAAAGGCCTAAGACCATGAAGTGTTTTCTCTTTTGTAGCACTACTTTTGATGATGCATGTTTGAGACTATTTTTGTTCCGGCTTGCATGCCGAGGTAGACTAGGAGTGCTGAGCACATTCACGTTTGATTGTACTGTTTACCTTTTGGACTTTTGATGTAAGGCCTTAAGGCTATTTTGTTTACTCTTTTGGGTTAGTGGATAACTTCTAACTGTGCTTGGTTTTCCGCTGTGTTGTGCAAGTGTTTTGAGTTTGGGTAGCTATATCAACTTTTAATACTAAAGCTGTGGTGTTCGTATGTTGTGGGGCCCCGGCCGGACCCATATTATACGTCCATTACAGGGGAGGTGTTACAGCCTTTGTGCATACCCCTTCTGCCACCCGTGATAAGCTCTCCCCTCGCTCCACCAAATGTGTCTTTCTGGGGTACTCCACCACTCAGAAAGGCTACTGTTGCTTTGATCCCGTCCTTCGTAAGCAGTTCGTCTCTGCTGACGTCACCTTCTTCGAGAATACCTCCTACTTCTCGGATGACTCTTCTCCTCTTCTCCCAGCTTCTGATTCTCCTGCTGTTCCCTTCGTTCCCTCACCTCCTCCTACACTCTCCACCACTACACCGTCTCCACCCCCTCCTCTTCCTCCACCTCTCTCTCTCCCTTCTCCACCACCCTCTCCCTCATCTCCGCTGCCGTCGCTCTCTTCTCCCGGGCCAGCTTTCTCTACCACGGATGCTCCGGATGCCGCGGGCCCGGCTGACCTGGATCTTCCTATTGCTCTTCGCAAAGGGGTGCGGACGTGTACCTTACACCCCCTTGCTGCTGTTGTTTCCTATGATCGTCTTACTCCTTCTCGCAGGGCATTTGCACTGGCAATCCCTGCCACTGCCACACCCCGCTCCTATCAGGAGGCCCTTGCTATTCCTCACTGGAAGATGGCCATGGATGAGGAAATGGCGACCCTCACTGAGCGGGGTACCTGGACTCTTGTTCCTCCTCCCTTTGGTACTGATGTTGTTGGCTGTCGCTGGGTCTTTGTGGTCAAATTTAGCCCAGACGGCACTGTGGATCGGTATAAGGCTCGCCTTGTGGCTAAGGGCTTTACTCAGACCTATGGGGTTGATTACTTTGATACCTTCTCCCATGTGGCTCGTCTCAGCACCATCCGGGTTCTTCTCTCTGTGGCTGTCAATCGGGATTGGCCGATTTCTCAGCTGGACGTCAAGAATGCCTTCCTTTATGGAGATCTTCACGAGGCCGTTTACATGGAGCAACCTCCTGGGTATGTTGCTCAGGGGGAGACACGAGTATGCCGGCTGCAGAAGGCAATTTATGGCCTCAAGCAGAGTCCTCGAGCTTGGTTTGACAAGTTCAGCGGTATTGTGGCGGCTGTTGGTTTTGTGCGAAGCTCTGCTGATCACTCTCTCTTTATTCGCAAAACTCCTTCTGGGCTGGTTGTTCTTGCTGTGTACGTCGATGATATTCTTCTCACTGGCGATGACCAGGAAGGGGTAGCCCTGACAAAGCGACATCTTCGCCAACATCTGATCACTAAAGATATGGGCTCTCCAAAGTACTTTCTGGGGATCGAACTCTCGCGGAAGCCCGACTCCTTAGTTCTCTCTCAGCGTAAGTATGCCCTTGATCTTTTAAAAGAGGCAGGATTGACTGGAGCTAAACCTGCCCAATGCCCCATGGCTATTGGGGAGGACAAAACCTGGACAGATGATTCGCCTCCTCTTTCAGATAGTTCGCGGTACAGGCGTCTGGTTGGTAAGCTCATATATCTCACAGTGACCAGACCCGACATTTCCTATGTTGTGGGCAAGGTGAGTCAATTCATGCAAGCACCTAGGGAATGTCATCTACAGTCCGCCTTGCGGATCTTGGAATATGTCAAAGCAGCGCCTGGGAAAGGAGTACTGTTTCAGAAGAATGGTCATCTGAGGATTGAAGCCTACTCAGATGCAAGTTATGCTGATGACAAAGGGGATCGCAAGTCTACCTCAGGTTTTTGCACCTTTGTTGGGGGAAATCTGGTGAGCTGGAAGAGCAAAAAGCAGTCTGTTGTCTCCAGGTCCAGTGCAGAAGCTGAGTATCGCAGTATGGCGTCAACCACTTGTGAGTTGAAATGGTTGCGGACTCTCATGCAAAATTTAGGAGAGGTGTACAACCATCCTCTTCCTATGTTCTGTGATAACAAGGCCGCCATATACATCTCCAAAAACCCGGTATTCCATGAAAGAACAAAGCACATTGAGGTTGACTGCCATTTTATTCGTGAAGAGATTTTAAAAGAACAAATTTGCACTCCGTTTGTCACGTCTGATAAAGAGCTAGCTAACATCTTCACCAAGCCAGTCTCCGCCTTGTTTCTGCATGTTTGCGACAAGCTGGGCATGATTGATATATATGCTCCAGCTTGAGGGGGAGTGTTGAAGTTGGTGACCGGGCGGTCTGTCTTGGCGGGTTGGAGACCGCGCGGTCTGGCAGTTTGACTCGGCGACTTGTAAACCGGGCGGTCTAGCAATCTTCACAGGCGACCTCTCTGCTTCTCTTATTGTAGCCGTGCGGTTAGTCCTTCTATCTAACCGCGCGGCCTGTGCGGTTTACTTTGTACAGTCCGCTTAGCTTGTAAATTTTTAGTCCCACATCTCTTATTTGTATTCTCTCTTCTCTCCTCCATTCTATATAAGGGAGGGCATACCTTTGTAATAGTTATCTTTTTTGGATAATAAAATTTCAATTATTCAAAAGTTTATTCGGCTTGTTCTCTACTTTTCGCTTCTTTTCGCTACTTTCTAACAATCCCCAACCAGTAACAATGTGAGTCCCTAAAAACCGAAGTCGTTGAATCAAAGATTTTTTGTCGTAATTTTGACGGGCTCGCCAAGCCGATTCCAACATGCTTATTCTCGTGCAATTCTAAATCTGCTTAACCCCTCAAACGGACGCCGGAATGCGCGGGTTTAGGGTACAGTGGCCGCCCCCAAGCAAAGCGCAGGTGCACCCAGGTTGCGGCGCTCACACCGTATCGACACGAACCTGCAATGAAAAAGACGATTGATCTCATTCAACACATTTCCACCTTGGCAGTCACCTTGCGGTTAAAATCATTTGAGAAAAAAATTGAAGAGGGACTGATTTCACATTTTCACACAAAAAATTCTCTCTCTAAAAGGCGAAATTTTTGGAACCGGAGCCTGTATGGAAATCTAGGTCCGGGTTAAATGTGGGCACGACACGTGGACAAATCACGGCGGTCCGTAAAATTCACGTAAAATCTCGTTAATTCTTCTTTTTCTTCTTTCACTTTTCCTGACGCCTGCTGCTCGCGAACTCTGACGAACTTGGCTAATCTCCGCCTAATCTCCGGTGAACTGTGCATTCTCGCTGTCATCTTACCGAAGTTTCTCCAACCTCCCATTCAAATATCATCCAGAGGTGAGTTCCAGACCTTGGCGTGCTTTAGGGTTTGTTTTAGGGTTTTCTTTCGAACGTAGAAGACGATCTCCGGCTAACGTGGAAGATGATCGCCCAGTTCTGTATAATAAACATCTAGGAGATCATTTTGGAGATCAAAACTGATCTCCAAAACTGATCTCCATGAAGATCAAAACTGATCTCCATGGAGATGAAGATCATTTCTGATCTCCTGGGTGATCTCCTGGAGATCAAAATTGTTCTCCAATCAGGAGATTATCCTGGAAATCAAAACTGATCTCCATGGAGATCATTTCTGATCTCCTGGGTGATCTCCTGGAGATCAAAATTATTCTCCAATCAGGAGATCATCCTGGAGATCAAAACTGATCTCCATGGAGATCATTTCTGATCTCCTGGGTGATCTCCTGAAGATCAAAATTGTTCTCCAGTCGGGAGATCATCCTGGAGATCAAAACTGATCTCCATGGAGATCTTTTTTGATCTCCTGGGTGAAAAATGGTATCAACAATCACGATTTATAGAGAGAAAAAATAAACAAAAACAAAGGAGGGAGAAGCCCCCGCACGAGCATTTTCAGTCGCGGGTGAGTGCTCCGAAACCCGGATAGAAAATTCCGCGAAGAACAGGTGAGCGGATGGAGAATTTTTCTGGGTCATACTAAGTTGCTGTAAATGAAAAAAGAGAAAATAGCTTGGCAGAAGAAATGTTTTGGAGGGAATCACCACTTACGCGCCAGGAAAAGTGAAAGAAGAAGAAGAAGAATTAGCGGGATTTTACGTGAATTTTACGGACCGCCGTGATTTGTCCACGTGTAGTGTCCACATTTAACTCGCACCTAGATTTCCATACGGGCTTCGGTTCCAAAAAATTTCGCATCTAAAAGGGGATCACATTATCACAAGACCATTTGCAGTCACGTGATAGCAGCGACGTGCACATGACTTCTTCCCCCTTCTCTCTAGCTCCCTGCATTCTCCCCGCCCATCAGAGATTTCACCAAGCATTAATCTCGAATGTCGCCGGACTTCACGGGCCAGGTTCCATCACCGGAGAATGCCATCCACACTTTCCGGCCCGACAACTTGCCCATGGCCGTCACCTCCCTTGTCTCCCTCCTCGCCCTCTTCCTCCTCGCCTCCTTCATCCTCTTCACCTGCCGCAGCTGTTAAAATACAGGCAGCTCAGTTAAGCTCAAGAGACAACTCAGCTCACAACAAAAATATACAGATAAAGCTAGTCGAAGAAGCTCAGCAGGATGGCGTGATGGTGAAGAAAGCTTCATACGACAAGAAGCAGCGCATCTGCAGAGAAAAAGAAAGAGACGGTTCAGAAGAGATGCAAGGAAAAGTGAAGAGGCGCGGCGCTGATGCATGAAGAAGAAGAAAGCCCCAAATACAGATGCAAGAAAAAGTGAAGAGGCGCGGCGCTGATGCGTGAGGAAGAAGAAAGCCCAAAAACTTTATGCTTATTTAAAGACCTGTCAGGGCATAGTTGGAACTGTAATGTTGACATAGACAAAGTCATATTTTATTGTAATGTTCTGCCATTGCTATTAAGTATTCTCCGATTCCTGTGCCACAAAAAAAAAGAAAACCAGTGAGTGTTATAATATTTTGGAGTATAATATTCCTTTAGCTTTTTACTCTATCAGTGGTATCAGAGCCATGGCCTTGAAAGGAAACGGAGCAATGTTGGCCTCAAACATGCCAATATTCAATGGTGACCTATATGAATATTGGGCCATTCAAATGAGGACACTTTTTCTGTCACAAGGACTGTGGGAGATCGTGCAAAATGGAATTCCAACTCTAGCAACAACATCAGAAACTGGACCTACTGCAGAAGAACTAAAAACGGCAGCAAAAAATCGAAGAAGAGATGCAAGGGCACTAGTGTACATCCAACAAGGAGTCACTAGCTCTATTTTCCCAAGAATAATGGCAGCAACCACATCTCAAGAAGCCTGGGAAACTCTCCAAGTTGAGTATAAAGGTTCTCCACAGGTAATTTCAATAAAACTTCAAACGGCCTGGAAAGTTTTTGATACTTTACTTATGAAAGAAAATGAGAAAGTTCAGGACTTTATAGCAAGAGCCACACAATCCATAAATCAGATAAGGATGTTAGGAGACACCATAGAGGATAAAAGGGTTGTCCCTAAACTGCTTAGAAGTCTACCTCCACAATTTAATCATATAGTTGCTGCAATTGAAGAATCCAAAGATCTCAATGTACTAAGTATACCAGAGTTACTTGGATCTCTCCAAGCCCATGAAGATAGGTTAAATCAACAACCACCTTCAATGGAGAAAGCCTTGCACCTAAACTCACTGCCCATCAGAAACACTACACAGAAACAAAAGTTTGAAAAAACAGACCATATGGTCAACAAGAACCTGCTGTTTACACATAACAGAGGACGGGGAAGAGGGAGAAACTCTCCCCAAGGAAGAACTACCTATAATAAAAAAAGGTAATTCTTCTTGCTCTTTGTGCAACAGAACAAATCATGAAGCTAATGATTGCTTCTACAAATGTAAAAGATGCAAGAAAGCAACTCATATGGATAAAGATTGCTGGTTCAAAGATAAAACCATACCAAAACATACTGAAGAAGAGAACAAAGAGGCAATGTTCTACTTAAATGATAATAAGACCTATCTTAATACCACTTGGTACATAGATAGTGGTTGTTCGAGTCATATGACAGGGAACAAGAATCTTTTTATCTACATAGATGAAGGATTTACTGCTGATGTTGTGCTTGGGGATGGAAATGTGCAAAAAATACAAGGAATTGGAACTATAAAGGTACAAACTACTTGGAATCAAGTTAGATATATATATGATGTAAGTTATGTGCCATCATTAACAGACAATCTTTTAAGTGTGGGTCAACTCCTTCACAAAGGCTACCAAGTCCACTTCACAAATAATTCCTGCACAATTACCAACAACTCAGGAGAGACTGAAATCATTGCAAAGATGACAAGTAATAGAATTTTTTCTTTGAATCTGTATCCTGTCAATGAAGTTGTTCTTGCCAGCACAGTACAAATACAACAACAAACCAACTTGTGGCACAAAAGATTTGGTCACCTGAATGGTCAAGATATGAAGAAGCTAAGTAGTCATCATATGGTAGAAGGTTTACCCCCATTAACTATAGAATCTACAATTTGTGAAACTTGTGCAGAAGGAAAAAATCATAGATTACCATTTCCAAAAACCTCATACAAAAGATGCTTAATGCCACTGGATCTGATTCATTCAGATCTATGGGGACCATCCACATAACCATCATTAAGTGGTAAAAGATATTTCCTTTTATTCGTTGATGATAGCAGCCGGTTTATGTGGATTTACTTCCTTAACAACAAGAGTGAATGTTTTGAAACTTTCCAAAATTTTAAAGCCCTTGTTGAAAAACAATTTGAAAGATCAATTAAGATCCTAAGGACAGATCGAGGAGGTGAATTCACCTCAAATGAGTTTACTTTCTACTGCATTAAAGAGGGTATAAGAAGAGATTTAATAGCAAGCAGATCTCCCCAATAAAACGGTGTAGTTGAGAGGAGAAACAGAACCATAATTGAAATGGTAAGAACTATGCTATTAAGCAAAAGTCTGCCAAAAGAATATTCGGTTGAGGCAGCCCACACATCAGTATATATTTTGAATATGTCACCTACCAAAGCACTTATAAAACAAACTTCATATGAAGTAATATATAAAAGGAAACCCAAAGTTACACATTTCAAAATCTTTGGCTGCATTGCATATGTTTTAATTCAGAAAGAGGACAGAGGAAAATTAGACAAGAAGAGTGAGAGATGTATTTTTGTTGGTTACAGTAACGAGTCAAAAGCCTTCAGATTATATCAACCTGTACAACAGAAGTTAATTATCTCTAGAGATGTATTGTTTGATGAAGATAGAAGCTGGGACTGGGGGGGCTCAGAAATGGAACAAGATTCAAAGAGCTGGTCATTTACTGAAGCCTGTGATACCCTCCAAATCGATGAAATTCATACAAATGAATCTCAGATGGTTGAACCACAAACTCCTATAATCTCAAATACTGAAAATACTCAGTTATATGACCCTACTCAAGCCTCTTCCAGCTCTACTTTTTATCCAGATTCTTCATCACCCCAAGAAGAATGAGAACCTTAGAAGACATTTATAGACAAGGAGAGGTAGTACTTAATATATCTACTCCATCCAATTTTGAAGAAGCTTACAGGTGTCAAGCCTGGAGACAAGCTATGGATGAAGAAATTAAAATGGTTATAAAAAACAATACCTGGATATTAGTAACAAAACCACCTCAAGCTGATGTAATAGGTTTGAAATGGATCTACAAGTTAAAAGAAAAGGAAGATGGGTCAGTACTTAAGTATAAAGCTCGTATAGTAGCCAAGGGCTACTCACAAGTTCTAGGAATTGACTATAATGAAACATTTGCACCAGTTGTCAGAATGGAGACTGTGAGA
Organism: Platanthera guangdongensis; assembly: GCA_039583875.1. Classification (NCBI taxonomy): domain Eukaryota; kingdom Viridiplantae; phylum Streptophyta; class Magnoliopsida; order Asparagales; family Orchidaceae; genus Platanthera; species Platanthera guangdongensis. Next base: position 208,102,699 of record CM077163.1, on the reverse strand, counting down.
ACTCTTATTGCTTATGCAGCTCAGTACAACTTTCCAATATATCAATTAGATGTAAAATCAGCATTCTTGAATGGTGAAATAGAGGAAGAAATTTATGTTGAGCAGCCGAGAGGTTATGAGGTAAAAGGAGAAGAACACAAAGTTTATAAACTAATTAAAGCCCTCTACGGCCTGAAACAGGCACCACGGGCATGGAATGCCAATATTGATAAATACCTGCACTCAATTAATTTCTGCAAAAGCAAAACAGACTCCTCACTTTACTGGAAGGAAGAAGATGGAATGAGAATGTTTGTGTGCCTTTATGTTGATGACCTGATCTACACAGGAAACAACCTAAAATTCTTGAATAATTTCAAAAGGGACATGGAACAGAAGTATGAGATGACTGATATGGGGTTACTTCATTATTTTCTGGGATTGCAGTTTATACAAAGTCCAAATTGTATTCTAATTTCTCAAGAAAAATATGCTTATGATATATTAAAGAAGTTCAAAATGGAAGAGTGTAACTCAGCACAACTACCAATGTCTCCTCATGATCGTCTATTTCCTGCAACTGACAATGAACCAATGGCAGACCCCACAATGTTTAGAAGTCTAGTTGGATCATTGATATATCTAACAAATACTCGACCGGATTTGGAGTATTCAGTAAATTCCATATCCAGATTTATGAGCAATCCAACCAAACTCTATTATGAGGCTGCAAAAAGAATCCTGAGGTATGTGCACGGAACAAAAGAATTAGGACTAATATATCGCAAGCATTATCACAGCCACGTGACAGGGTATACTGATTCTGATTGGGGAAGAAGTGTAGAAGACAGAAGAAGTATTAGCGGGTATGTATTTTTCTTAGGGCAAAATCCTATCAGCTGGTCCTCCAGAAAACAGCAGTCGGTCGCACTCAGTTCAGCAGAGGCGGAATATATGGCGTTAAGTAAAGCAACAAGTGAAGCCATTTGGCTCAGACGTCTAGTTGAAGAAATTTTCAAAGAAAAGGAGAAAGAAACCTTAATTTATTCCGATAGTTCTTCAGCAATTGCCCTCGCAAAAAACCCAGTTTTTCACAGCCGAAGTAAACATATAGAAATCAGATATCATCATATAAGGGAGAATATAGAAAAGGGAGAAGTTTGCTTACGCCACATACCCACAGAGCTTCAACTAGCAGATATTCTTACCAAGCCGTTACCCAAGCCGCGATTTGAATCTCTTAGGATGAAGATCGGAGTAGAAGATCTCTCGAGCTTAAGGGGGGGGGGGGGGGGGGGGGGGGGGGTTTAAAATACAGGCAGCTCAGTTAAGCTCAAGAGACAACTCAGCTCACAACAAAAATATACAGATAAAGCTAGTCGAAGAAGCTCAGCAGGATGGCGTGATGGTGAAGAAAGCTTCATACGACAAGAAGCAGCGCATCTGCAGAGAAAAAGAAAGAGACGGTTCAGAAGAGATGCAAGGAAAAGTGAAGAGGCGCGGCGCTGATGCGTGAAGAAGAAGAAGAAAGCCCCAAATACAGATGCAAGAAAAAGTGAAGAGGCGCGGCGCTGATGCGTGAGGAAGAAGAAAGCCCAAAAACTTTAAGCTTATTTAAAGACCCGTCAGGGCATAGTTGGAACTGTAATGTTGACATAGACAAAGTCATATTTTATTGTAATGTTCTGTCATTGCTATTAAGTATTCTCCGATTCCTGTGCCACAAAAAAAAAAGAAAATCAGTGAGTGTTATAATATTTTGGAGTATAATATTCCTTTAGCTTTTTACTTTATCTGCAGCTTCTCCGCGGACGCTGCAGACCCAGCTGCAGCATGCCCCCCGGAGATGTGGCGCGAATGCGCGGCAGCGACGGCGCCGGGGTTGGTGGCGGCGACCGTGGCGGCGCTCCCGGTGGTCCTGGCCGCCGGAGAGGGATGCTGCGCGGTGTGCCTCGGGGCGTACGGGGCGGCGGAGATGGTGAAGCTAATTCCGGTGTGCCGCCACAAGTTCCATCCGGGCTGCATCGACACGTGGCTGCTCTCTCGTGGGTCGTGCCCCGTCTGCCGCTGTTCGGAACTCGGCGGCGCCGGCGAGATTCGAGTGGATGTGTTTGGAAGCAAATGGGAAACGGAGGAGAAGGACGACGGCGGCGAAGAAGAAGAAGAAATTGGGCCCAGCCGGAAGTTCAGGAGGAGCAGGAGCAGCTCAAGAGTGGAAATGGAGGGGATAGGAAAAGCTATGGTGTTCCTGCGGCACAGTTGCAGCTTCTGATAAGATCAACCGCCCAGAATTCAATGTATTTTAATTCCGATGACGATGCGTTGTAAAATGGAGGTAGCCTTTGGGTGACCTCAGCCATGCAAAAAATTTCGTGAATTAGATAGTTTTTTTTGTTCACGATAACGAAAAAAAATTAATTTTAAAAGAGTGTTGATATGTGCAAATCATGTTAGGCTATATGCAAATCAGGTTAAGTGCAAATCAGGTTAAGTGCAAATCAAATTTAAAAAATCATAAATACTTGTGAACCCGTAAAGGGCTGGTCTGCACATAGTTGTTCTGACATTTTTTTTTGAAAGAGTGGTTTGCACATAACAAAAAATAGTTTGCACATAAAATCAAGCTTTTAAATATAACATAATCCCAATGTTATGAGAACAGAGAACCGGATCAGGCATTGAACTGGTTTTGAGAGAGGTTCAAGATTTAATCGGTTTGACCGGTTGAATCGAGATTGAATCGGGTTGAATCGTTTTGACACTAGTGACTAGAAAATAAATAGTCAGGATTACAACAGAACCTAAATTCAGTAAATTGTTTAATAATTTAACCAATTTAGCTTAATTTAACCAATATAGTGCTTCACCTTTTTTTCATGATAATTTGAGATGAGAGTAAAATGATTTCAAACAGGATCATTTTTCTCACGAACAGATTGTAATGAGACATTAGAATCAGATGGCTCAAAAGGAACTTTCATTTTCTAATATTATATAAAAATGAAATATAACTTTAAGTAAACATTCATTTACAATCATCATTGGTGAAATCACAAAAAAAAATCAGCAAAGATTAATATAATTTAAACAAAACAAAATCAAGCCAAATGATAAGTGGGATCAGCAAAGATTACAGGACATATCAGTTATATATGCTCAATGTGCAAGGTAGACATTTATTCATAATATCTCTATTCATAAATCATTCTCATCCTACTATATCATGTACAATCCAACAACTTATAGTTTCCCCAAACAAAACGTGTAACCTCTCCAAAAAGAAGAAAGGCACTGCAACTTACATGCTCTGCCTCTTATCCCTCTCAGGTGGTGGTATTCAGAAGGAATTAGTTATTTAAGTGGGTTTCTCAATATTTTTAGTTCTATGATTCTATCTCTATAATATACTTTGGGGATCCATGTCTTTAAATAAAAACTTTACGGTGAAATTATTAATATCCTATAAAAAACAAAGTAAACAAAAGATCAAATTCAGAGATCCCAAAAATTCCTATCACAAAATATAAACAAACTGTTTGAGTGTTTTCAGTCTTTTGCGAGCTCGTTTAAGAGAAAAAATGATCAAGTGAGGAATAAGGTAAAATGCAAAATATCCGTTGTATCAGAAACTAGGGCGGAGCATAATAATCGAAACTCGATAATCGCTCATTAATCGCTCGCATTTTCAGCCGAACCGAAATCAAAATAAAATGATTTGAATCATTTTGAGTCTAATCAAAATGACTCGAAATTAATTTCGAGTCGATTTCGAGTCAATCACGAGTTGTTCGATTTATGATTTCGAGCCGAGTCGAATTTAAATATTAAATAATTAAATTTTGGGGGGAAATCGGCCGATCGGCAGATTCGACGAAGGTTTGGGAGGTATGCAACTGTGCACTATGCAGTCAGCAGTGTCAATCATTAATGTAGGTCAGAGGCAGTGCGGTAGTTTCTCGATAATAGAAATCATTTATGATTTTATCGCTTTTGAGTTTTGACAAATGCGCCCAACGCCTTCAGGCCCTTCATCTTCTTTGCAAGGCAGAGACTTCTCCGGCTTTTCCTGACTTTTGAGTTCCTTCTCAACAGTTCAAGTGCTCAACTGCAAGTCTGCAAGCATCTTCCTTCTCCTGCTAAAGGATTCCTCTGTTGAAATTTGTGAAGTGGAAGTGGGTGATGGGCAGGCCGGGCGGACTGTGCGGCCTGAGCGGTCTGAGTCCGCGGCCTGGGCGGACTGCTGGTTGCAGCCTGAGTGTTGGCTGTCTTGGTGGCTTGGTTGTTGAGAAGTCTGTGCGGCCTGAGCGCCCTGGTGTGCGGCCTGAGCGGTCTGCTGTGTGGCCTGGTTGGTCTATGGACAAGGATGGTGGGCTTCTTGTGAAGCGGCCTGAGCGGACTGCGGTTTGCGGGCTGTTGGCAGTGCTTGTTGATCAGCGACATTGTGGTTTTGCAAGCTTTTGTGTAGCCAGGTGGGTTGGAGTTTGTATCCGCAGAAGGCTTTGCGGACTGGCGAGTGTGCGGTGTCCACTGTTGTGGACTGGCCTTGGAGATCGGTTGTGGCCCTTGCCGAGCTCTCCGGTGTTGCAGCGGGTGTTTGCTGTTGTGGAGGACTGCACGGACTGGTGTCGGAGTACGGCAGTTGTGCGAGTATAGCATGCGGACTCTGTGGAGTTGGCGATCTACTTTGAGTGTGGGCAACCTGGGCCTTGTCCGCCGAGCTCGCGCTAGGCCCTTTGGTGATTCTGGACTTCGTCACATTCTGTGACAAGTCCAGTGTGTCCACGGAATCCGCCAAGTCCTCTGTTGACCGGGAGGATTGCCTTTTGGTCGTGGACTTGTGGCGGATGGAGGCTTTGGTCTTGTACTGTGCAGACTACCTCTGTCGTGTGCGGACTGTGGCTGAAGGGGTTGTGGCTGTCCATGTGTGATGTTTGCGGACTGTGCGGACTGTATCTTGTCCGCATAGTGTGGGCGGGCTGGAGCAAGTCCGCCTAATTGTGAACATCTGTGTCTTGCTCTTGGCAGTTTTCTTGGAATCCGACTAAGTCCATGCAGACTCATCAGACGGGTCTTTGCTAGTGTGCAAGCTGGGGTCGTGACTCTATTCATTAGGGTGGTGATCACACTCCTCACCTCTCCTATAAGTAGACCCCCCGACACTTCTACAGTAACTGAGTGAACAGTAAGTGGGGCTTGGGCGATTGTTGCGGTCTGGATTTTTCTGTCCGCGCAGGTTGAGTAGAGCTGACGGTTTGCTGTGTGCAGGTCGCGCGACTAGCTTCCAGGAGCCAGGAGTTTGGCTGTGACTTCGGTCAAGTGTTGTAAAGGGTGCGGTCTCAATAGGTCGCTTCTGCGGCTTGTTAGTTCTCTGCTTCCACTTTTCCAAGTTCCAATAACCTTTCCGTCGGTCTCAAGCGGTAGGCGGCCTGTTCTTCAGTTCATTAGCAGTCAGCGAATAACGGTGTGTCCGCGCGGCCTCGTGGTCTCGGCGGACTTCATGTCTATTCGGCGTGTAGCAGCTTCAGCTCGGGAGGCTTCGACAACCTTGGCGGATTGGGCGGTCTCGGCAGTCTCCAGTGCTGTCCGCCCGACTTGTGTTGTGCTTTCTGTTTGTAGCTTGTATACTAGCAAAATCATGTCTCACTATGTATACCTTGCCTTGTAAAGAAATGTGAATGAATATAAGACCTGCTTGTGCTTCCATTTGTGTTTGGTGTTAAGCTTGCTCTTTGGGCTTCCGCATGATCAAGGTGTTAACTGGATAGTTCTGAGAATATTAATTTGGCTTTAGGCTATCTTGCTGACCATCTTGAGAAAATTCAACATGGTATCAAAGTCAGGTTCAGTTGCTTGAGCGGTGTTCAACCTGTGTTGTTGCTCTGTGATTGAGCGGTGATCAACCTGTGTTGTTGCTCTGTGCTTGCTGGGCGCTTAACCAAAGGTTGTTGCAATGGAAGGGAGCTATGCAAGAGGTCTGGGTATTGAAATCTTGACCACGACTACCTTCAAGAAGTGGAAGTCGTGTATGAAGAGTTTTCTTCTTGGCAAGGAGCTATGGGAGGTCGTCAGTGGTGACGACAGATAGGAAGTCACTACTGCGTTTGGTACTCTGAGCAGGTGAGGCTCTGGAGAAAAATAAATGCCAAGGCGGAGTTTGTTCTCAAGAGAGTTGTGTTGCCAGAACTGTTTGATCACATCATTGGATGTGAGTCTGCTGCTGATATTTGGACAACTATTAATGAGTTGTTCAATAGGAAGAATGTGACAAGACTTCAGTTCCTGGAGAATGAGTTGGCAAGGGCAACTCAAGTAGACCTGACCATCTCAAAGTTTTTTCTGAAGATGAACAGTCTGTGTGTAGAGATATCAGCGCTTGATCCTGATGAGCCTATCTCCGAGACCAAGTTGAAAAGGCACATAATTCGCGGCTTGCGGAAGGAGTATGTTGCCTTTGTGACATCAGTTCAAGGCTGTGCTACTCAACCATCTTTGCTGGAGCTTGAGAATCTGCTTGCTTCATAAGAAAGCTTGGCAAGACAGATGGCTGGAGTCACTGTCTCTAAGAAGAGTAGTGAAGCACTCTTCACGGGCAAGAAGAAGAAGGGATGAGAAGGGAAGAAGAAGAAGACCGTTGTTGAAAATGAGCCTTCAACTTCTTATCAGTCAGAGAGGAGTGCTGCTTCTAAGAAGGATTGGAAGAAGAACTTGAAGTGCTACAGGTGCCATCAGCGGGGACACTTCAAGCGTGACTGCAAGGTCAAACTGCAGCCTGGGCATGCTGCTGGCAAGGACGAAGCTTGCTATAAGAGTGAGGAAGCTGGATGGGGCGGAGCTTTCATGACGGGCACTTGTGTCTGTTCTTTGTCCGCTGTCGACTTCAACGACGATTGGATTGTGCACTCCGGGTGTGGTCGTCACCTCACTGGAGATAAGTTGAAGTTCTCTTCCCTGCAAGCTTACTCAGGTAACGAAGCTATCATAACTGCTGATAACACTGTTTATGCAGTAGAGAAAGAGGGGGTTGTGTCTTTGGGTAGTGATAAGGGGCCACTCACGTTAAGGAGTGTGTATCATGTAACCGGGCATGAAGAAGAACCTCTTATCTGTGACCAATGCGGTAGACGCGGGTTATCACGTTCTGTTTGAGCCAACAGAAGTGAAGTTCCTTCACAACGTATCAGCGGTTAAGGCTGATGTTGCTCATGTTGGGAGGAGAGTGAAGAACTTGTTTGTTCTTGCAACTGACTCTTATGTTGATCGGATGAGAGCAAACGATAGCGCTGTTATATGACATGAAAGGTTGAGGCATGTAGGAATGGATAAGCTGAAGGCTATGGCTAACAGAAGCCTTGTAAGAGGCTTGCCTAAGCTATCTTCATTTGGCGATGGTCACGTTTGCGCGAGATGTCAGTACGGCAAGGCTCATCGCCTTCCGTTTGATAAATCACAAACGATGAGCAAGAGACCATTGGAGTGCATCCATGGAGACTTGATGGGACCAACCGTCAATGCAAGCCTTGGTGGGAGCAGATATATGCTCATTCTGATTGATGACTACTCAAGATACACTTGGGTATATTTCTTGAAGGAGAAGTCTGAAGCCTTCCGATTGTTTGTGGAGTTCAAGAAGTTGGTGGTGGGCCGGCTTGGCTTGCAGATCAAGAAGCTTAGAATAGACAACGATGGTGAGTTTGTCTCATCTGAGTTTTCTAACTACTGTAGGAAGCACGAGATCGAACGAAAGCTCACTTGTGTTCATACTCCACAACAAAACGGAGTAGCGGAGCGGAAGATTCGTCATCTGTCGGAGACTTGCACATGCTGGCTTCATGCGAAAGACATTCCTAGGTCCTTCTGGGCAGAGGGGATGTCTTGTGCTTCTTATGTCATCAATCAGATGCCGCTCAGCCCGATCAACATGAAGACTCCTTTTAAACTGTTGCTGAAGGAAAAGCCCAGTGTGGAACACCTTCGGGTGTTCGGATGCGTCACGGACAAAGCTTGATGCAAAAGCAAGGAAGCTTGTCTTTGTTGGCTATGATGAGCGGAAGAAGGGATGGAAATGCATGAATCCTGCGACGAAGAAGTTTGTTGTGTTAAGAGATGTAGTCTTTGACGAGCTGACGTCGTATGGAGGTGGGTCGGTTGATCTACCAGAAAGCAAGGTTGATGAGGAGCAGAAGGTGGTTGCTGAAGTTCTGGAAGAGGAGCTTATTGTTTCACCAGCAGCTCCTGTTGCTTCAAGTTTTGGTGCTGAGGCTTCTGGCTCAGGAAGCAGGGGGAGCATTGCTCAAATCTTACCTGAAGGTGGAGTTGAGCCTGAAGAATCAACAAAGGTAGTGAGCAAGGAACAACCTCTTCAAAGATCAAAGAGGGTTGTGAAGCCACCTGCTCGGTACTATGATGAGAATGCAGTGAGTTTTGTCTCCTGCTTCTTTGCAGGTCCTCTGAATGAGCGAGAGTCTGCAAACTTCAATGAGGTCACTAGAGTCAAGGAGTGGGATGATGCCATGAAGGAAGAGATTATTGCTCTCAAGAAGAATGAAACCTGGGACCTTGTGCTCAAGGTTGATGGCATTGCTCCAGTGACTTGCAAGTGGGTGTATAAGTTGAAGAAGAAGGATGATGGGAGCATTGATAGGTTCGAGGCTCGCCTGGTTGTTCGAGGATTCTCATAGCAGTATGAAGAAGACTATGAGGAGACATTTTGTCCAGTTGTAAAGATTACTTTGGTTAGAGTGGTGGTCGCTTTGGCTACTTGCAAAGGATGGAGGATGTGACAGCTTGATGTGAAGAATGCTTTTCTTTACGGAGAGATTGACAAGGACATCTTCATGGATCAGCCACTTAGGTTTGTTTCTGAAGTTCATCCGGACTATATTTGTAAGCTCAGGAAGGCTCTCTATGGGTTGAAGCAAGCTCCTAGAGCTTGGTATGCGAAGATAGCAGAGTATTTGTAATTCTACGGTTATATTGCTTCCAACTCGGATTCTAGCTTGTTAGTCAAGAAGAAGGGGGAGCTTCTGCCTTCTAGTTTTGGTCATGCTGTATGTGGATGATATGATCATCACAGAGAATTCGGAGGAGGAAGTAGCGAGGCTCAGGGCTGAGCTTGCTATACGCTTCGAGATGAAAGACTTGGGAGAGCTTCATCACTTTCTCGGTCTTGAAGTGGAGAGGAAGGAGTGCGGGATTCTCATTTTCCAGAAGGGATATGCGGATCGCATTATGAGTCGATTCGGCATGGGCGAAGGGAAGAGTTGCTCTACTCCACTGGAATATGGGCTGAAGCTACGACGAGATGAAGAAAGGATTCTTCCTGATCCCTTGGTGTTCAGAGCTCTTGTAGGGAGATTGATCTATCTGACGATTACAAGCCCAGACATTGCTTATGCTGTTGGTCAAGTAAGTCGGTTTATGGCTGAACCAATGAAGTCTCATCTGGTAGCGGCAAAGAACATCTTGAATTATGTCAAGTCAACTTCTGATATGAGACTCCTCTATAGTAGGGATGCGGACTTTGCTTTGCTTGGGTACACGGATGCTGATTATGGTGGTGACTCAGATGATCAGAGGTCAACTTCGGGTTATGTGTTCACTTGTGGATCATCATGCATTTCGTGGTGTAGCAAGAAGCAGGATTCTGTGTCCGTGTCTACTACAGAAGCTAAGTATAAGGCTTCGGCCTTGGGTGCTCGGGAAGACATTTGGTTGCAGAGGCTTGTTGAGGATGTTCATGAAGAAGTGTAAGGGCCTACTTTACTCAGGGGTGACAATGAGAGTGCTCTCAAACCGGTAAATAATCCAGTGTGTCACGCAAGGACCAAGCATATTGAGATCGAGCACCACTTCATAAGGGAGAAGGTGTTGGAGGGATCTCTTTTGGTCGGGCATGTTCGGAGTGAAGATAATCTTGCTGACATCTTCACGAAGTCGCTGTCGAAGGGGCCATTTCAGCGGTTACGAAGCTTGCTGGGTTTGATCACTACTTCTCACTTCAAGGGGGAGTGTTGAAATTTGTGAAGTGGAAGTGGGTGATGGGCAGGCCGGGCGGACTGTACGGCCTGAGCGGTCTGAGTCCGCGGCCTGGGCGGACTGCTGGTTGCGGCCTGGGTGTTGGCTGTCTTGGTGGCTTGGTTGTTGAGCAGCATGTGCGGCCTGAGCAGTCTGCTGTGTGGCCTGGTTGGTCTATGGCCAAGGATGGTGGGCTTCTTGTGAAGCGGCCTGAGCGGACTGCGGTTTGCGGGCTATTGGCAGTGCTTGTTGATCATCGGCCTTGTGGTTTTGCAAGCTCTTGTGTAGCCAAGTGCGTTGGAGTTTGTATCCGCGGAAGGCTTTGTGGACTAGCAAGTCCGCGGTGTCCGCTGTTGCGGACTGGCCTTGGAGATCGGTTGTGGCCCTTGCCGAGCTCTCCGGTGTTGCAGCGAGTGTTATCTGCTGTGGAGGACTGCGCGGACTGGTGTCGGAGTACGGCAGTTGGCCATTTGTCTGGGCAGTTGTGCGAGTATAGCATGCAGACTCTGTGGAGTTGGCGATCTGCTTTGAGTGTGGGCAACCTGGGCCTTGTCCGTCGAGCACGCGCTAGGCCCTTTGGTGATTCTGGACTTGGTCACATTTTGTGACAAGTCTAGTGTGTCCGCAGAATCCACCAAGTCCGCTGTTGACCGGGCGGACTGCCTTTTGGTCGTGGACTTGTGGCGGATGGAGGCTTTGGTCTTGTACTGTGCGAACTTCCTCTTTCGTGTGCGGACTGTGGCTGAAGGGATTGTGGTTGTCCATGTGTGATGTTTGCAGACTGTGCGGACTGTACGGACTGTATCTTGTCCGCATAGTGTGGACGGGCTGGTGCAAGTCCGCCTAGTTGTGAACATTTGTGTCTTGCTCCTGGCGGTTTTCTTGGAATCCGGCTAAGTCCATGCGGACCTAGCGGACGGGTTTTTGCTAGTGCGCGAGTTAGGGTGGTGACTCTATTCATTAGTGCGGTGATCACACTCCTCACCTCGCCTATAAATAGACCCCCCGACACGTCTACAGTAACTGAGTGAACAGTAAGTGGGACTTGGGCGATTATTGCGGTGTGGATTTTTTTGTCTGCGCGGGTTGAGTAGAGCTGACGGTTTGTTATGTGCAGGTCGCGCGACTAGCTTCCAGGAGCCTAGAGTTTGGTTGTGACTTCGGTCAAGTGCTGTGAAGGGTGCAGTCTCTGCGGTCTCAGCAGGTCGCTTCTGCTGCTTGTTAGTTCTCTGCTTCATCTTGTCCAAGTTCCAATAACCTGTCCGCCGGTCTCATGCTGGTAGGCGGTCTGTTCTTCAGTTCATCAGCAGTCAGCGAATAATGGTGTGTCCGCGCGACCTCGCGGTCTCGGCGGACTCCCTGTCTATTCGGCGTGTAGCAGCTTCAGCTCGGGCGGCTTCGGCGACCTTGGCGGACTGGGCGGTCTCGGCGGTCTCCAGTGTTGTCCGCCCGGCTTGTGTTGTGCTTTCTGTTTGTACCTTGTATACTAGCGAAATCATGTCTCGCTATGTATACCTTGCCTTGTAAAGAAGTGTGAATGAATATAAGACTTGCTTGTGCTTCCATTTGTGTTTGGTGTTAAGCTTGCTCTTTGGGCTTCCGCATGATCAAGGTGTTAGCTGGATAGTTCTGAGAATATTAATTTAGATTTAGGCTATCTTGCTGACCACCTTGAGAAAATTCAACTTCCTCCGTCTCTGCCCCTGGCGCCCCTCCGTATTCCTGGACTTCAGATTTCCAGCCTTTTTTACGGCGACCTTGAACTGCAAGGTTGCGAGAAGCCAGCACGGCGGCAGCACCACATTTCTTCTAATTACAACCAGATTTCGATTCTTCCCGTTGGCCTAGACAGCACAACCAACCTTCTTTTTTGATTCTCCAGTCATTAAGGTATGCATTTATTTATTTTTAGTCTCTCCATTTTTAATTTTCCCCCTTTTCTCCCTCTCTGCTTAAGGTTTCTTCCATCTATGTCTTCCATTTTGATTTTCCCCCTTTCTTTATGTTGGTTGTTGTGTGAGGTGTTAGATTAAGACGTGAAGGAGCTTGGTCTGATGTTTTAGGAAAGATTTAGAAACAGAGCATTTCTGTGTGACTTGCTATAGAAGAAATGGAAAAAGTGCAAATTGCAAAAGATAATTTATTTCTATTTTAGGAATGATTTAGAAACATTATATTTGTGCAGGTTTAGTGTTTTTTTGTTTAAATACAGCAACAAGATACAGTTATTAACATTGTTGATATAATAAGTTGTTGATGATTAAGGCTTTGTTTGGCAAGGTGGTGGCGTTCAGGAACATGGGGGTCAAATTGCCATTCATTAACGTCCACCTAAAAAATTTCATCCACTTTTATGTTCAAACGGATGATGTTTGTTAGGTGATCCTTAACGAATGACGGTTTTACCATGTGTTTACGACCGCCACCACTGTGCCATTTTAGTTTTTTATTCTACAAATGTATCATTTTAGTTGGCTTCTAAATATGCTTGTTGCCGAATTAGAGAATTGGTCTCTAAGAATTACCATGATATTCCAACCAGAAATGTTTTAATTTCTAGCATTGTTTATTTGAGTGATGGGATTGCGTCCTTGTTTATTTACCAACCTTTTTTCAGTTCTGTATTACCTTTGGCTGCTCTAGTTAGAGTAGTTTACTATTTTTTGCATTAGCTTTGATTGACATTTAATTCAAATTATGTTGGTTCGTGAAATATAGCCCTTTTTATATGACATTAGCTGGACTTTTTTAAGTTTTCTTGTCTTGCTGAAGTTTATTTTTTATAAGGAACTGATCCGTTCCATATCCTTTAGTCAAAAGTTGAGATATATCTCTATAAGAAGTAGAAGCTACTGCCTAGCTAGTCTGCTGAAGTTTTGACTTTTGAGCATGCAATTGCATTTTGATAAGAAATTTTTCATGGCATGTTATAAATCAATGGTGATTAATTTGACTCAAAAGCTGGAGAAGTTAATAATCTAACCACTTGAACTTTAGTTTTCCAAAGCTGGCAGTGTAAAAACTGTAGCAATATTGTTATTCTATAAACTTAGAATTTAAAATTGATTGTGTTGTTATGATTTACTAACTTTTGTGTTTTTTATAGATTAAAGAGCAGAAGCAAATATCATATTCTAGACCTTCGTAGCACAATCAACTCAAAGCTTAATATTTTTTTGGAGTGATTATCTGATATGGACTCTTTATGAATTTTGTTGGACGGTTTATGGATTTATATTGAGCTACTACTTATGTCCTATGAAGTATGAAGTATGAACTGTTTATTTTGTTGTTTTGTGATACTTTTAGTCAAATATTTTTATTGGAGAAGTTGTTTAATTTTTAATTTCTTTATTATGGGATTTGAGTCATTTTTATTTGGTATGTGGAATTTTCTTGCGTTGTTATTTGGAAAATAATTGTTCTAAAATGTATAAGTTATATATAATAATAATTTTTCTTATAAAGTTCAAACAATATAAATTTTAAATGATCAACTACTCAACGTGACATCTCCAATTTATTATGATTTAAAAAAATATTTCTTTAATGATGCTCTTAAACTCTTTATAGCTCATTAAATAAAATTATTTAACATTATTTACTATAATATATAAATCTGTAATAAATTATTTTTAATAAAAAAATATTATTTCGAGCCAGCTCGAAATTCATTCGAGCCAGCTCGGAGTCGAATCGATTTCGAGTCGAGCCGGCTCGGAGTCGAATCAATTTCGAGTTCGAGTCGATTTCGAGCCGAGTTCGAGTCGAAAATTCGATTTCGAGCCGAGTGAAAATCGCTCGAACTCGACTCGATATCAGTCCTATCAGAAACTAGGGTTCTTCGAATATATGAACTAGGGTTCTTCATATCTTTGAGAGCATCTTGCCATTTATATACATATGCTTACAGGACATATTCCAGTGAAGAGCTTCTGGAAGAGAAGTTGGTCAGTTACCTTCCCCAAAGATTTTGGGGTTCCAGTCTCCGGCACAGTGAGAAAGTTTGAAGAAGTCGATGTAGTCGGCCATCTTCCCCGTCGCCTAAGCAGCTTCAGTCCGTCGGGAAACACCGGGTAAAAGATAAAGGAAAAGCTGAAAAGGGAAGTAGGAAGTAGGAACATTTAAATCTCACTCTTAAACAAGCTTGAATTGTGAGCCATTTGATTGAAAATGAACGGTGCACAACACGCAACAACGAACCGGCCGGTTGTATGGAAAACGGCCCGATTTCTGGTTAACTGGTCCAATCGGCCGGTTAGCAGGTTTTCGGCCGATTCTCAGCTGGAGCGGTTTTTAGCATTTGGCCGGACCTCCCGAAGGACCGGTCGGCGGTTCGACCGGTGGAACCGGCCGGTCCGGTTTTAAAACTTTGCATAATCCTCAAAAAGATTTTGTTTATTGGTTGAATGGTTGTTAAACCTAAAAATTTTAAAGATTAAGGCTCCGTTTGGGGGGGGGGACTTATTTTCATCGGTCAAGCGGTTGTGACCGCATGAAACGGAGCCTAAAGCTCTGTTTAGGGGGACTTATTTTAACCGGTCAAGCGGTTACGTCCGGTTCATGCGGTCTTAACCGTTTGACCGGTGAATTTAAGTCCTCCCAAACGGAGACTAAGGTGGCGTTTGGTTGGGCTGATGGCCTGTGGTGCAGTGGAAACGCACCGACATTTTATGAATAAGCTGTGTTTGGCACGACTTAATTTAAAAACTCCGTTTATTTTGTTCAGCTATTTTATACGAATCCCCATCCGCAATAAAAAACCGCTTTTCCTGCGTCTGGACGTCGTGCGATGGAAGGCGAAAGGGTTTGGTCCTTCTTCCTGAAACCCGCTTGCCCACTTCTCGCCGCGATCCGCCATTAACGCTCATCCCCGCGAGCTCTGCGCCTCCCAATCTCCCGTCCGTCCGCTGCTGCTCCTGAGTCCCACCTCCTGATTTCCCGATCTCCTTCTTCTTCTTCTTCTTCTTCTTCTGCTTCTTCTCCTCCTCCTCCTCCTCCTGCACAGATTCAGAAGCCGAGAAAGAGGGGAAGATTGATCTCCTCACGCACCTCTCCTCGTACCTCCTTCCTCGCCCCGCTTTCTGTTTTGATTTGATTTGGTATTGCAAGCATGTTGCTGGTGGGGGATATAACGTACTGGCGAGACCTCTTAAGGATGTGATATGGGGGAATTGTTGGAATTAGCTGGTAGAGGAATTCAATGATGGGAATCCAGGCTGGGGAAACTTGTGTTACTTTTAATGGGGAAATGCGAATTCAAGCATAACATGGGTGGCTGTTTACTGTTCATATGATCAGTTACTGCAAGAAATATGAATGAGATAGTGGAATTTGTGATTGGATTTTGGATTTCTGAGCACTCGAGTTAGAGTAGATGCGGTCATTTGGGTGGCTGTACGTGAGGGAGTTGATTAAGAAAATTCAGGATGAACGAAATTGCTTAACATTTGCATTAAAAAACATTTTGCATTCAGGAAATTGCATAACATTTTCAAATTTGACTCAAACAGTTTTTTTTATTAGGAAAAAAAAATTCACTCAAAACTCCGTTTTGTATCCAAACAACTTTTTAACAAAACTCTATTTTCCAGAATCAGCACTTTTTCTATCAGCAACAGTTCATCAGCAGCTTTCCATCAGCAACAGCCCAACCAAACAGAGCCTAAAATGGAAAACATGGTGTATAATAATTATATAACACTCAATATTTACCTATTTATTAGTTGAACGAAAATCTGCATGCTGAGTGTGATGGGATTCCTCTGAATTTTGCAAGTCCAACCGGAAGAATTCGACCAATGACACGAAGGCGAACCAATCTGGTCGAGTGAGCTGCACACACCAAACTGCGTTCGTCTTAAAGGCCCAAAGACACCCTGAAAGTGGACCGAAGTCAAGCGCGCATGCATGCGCTAGTCGCGAGCCCGCGCCCGTGCCCGGGCAGCGCGCGGGCGGCTAGCCCACGCACACGTGCACAATACTCACGTGCGGGCGCACATGCGCGGCCGGCCCCCGCCAGCGTGCGCGTGGGAGGCCCGCGCTAGCGCACGCCCCGCATGCGAGTGCGCTGGCACGTCGGCTACTGCCTACTGCCTCCACCGCCTTCAGCCGCCGTCGTCACCGGCACCTTGCCCGAGCTACCCAGACTGCCCGGGGACATGCTCGTCTATTAATGAAAATCGACAATCCTGGTGAGCGGAACAGAGCGACGTGATTTACTAACTCAAGATCCAACCCGGCGCAAATTACCAGCGTGTCTGTCCAAAAAAAATAATAAAAAAGTCACAAGTCTTCATTTGAAGACAAACAACTCCAGAGACTTGAGAGACCTCTTTGGTTTTTGTGCGATAACGTGAGACTTAGATCGTTTCTCTGCTTGAAACTTGTTCTGCTTCCTCTCTAGCGTGCAGAACTCCCGACGCTCATGTGGACGCTTTTGTGAGCTTAGGAGAAGGCACTGGAAAGCGCTCCCACTGATGCTCGTGCAGTGGCGGAACTAGGATTTGAAAACCGCTCGGGCACAATAAATTTTAACATACATTTTATTGAAAGTAGAAAAAGATAACAGAACATTAAAAAAACTTACAGATCAACAAGCGACTTTACGTTGACACATGCTCTGAAAACGTGAAATAATTTCTTCAGTTGTAATTGTATCCGCAACGTCCTTTTCAATGTAAGCCATCAAACAATCATTCATCATTCATCTCCCATCCTGTTTCGCAGACGATTTTTTATTATCTTCATTGCCGAAAATATTCTTTCAACACTAGATGTTGCAACTGGTAAGAGGCAAGCCAACTTTAACAATCTGAAAACTAGTTGATAAATCTCTTGTTTTTTTAATTCCACTATTTTTTGAAGCAGTCCACTGATTCCCTTAACTTCTGAAAATATATCCGGTGATGCGGTTCGCATGTCACAAATGTATATGTCAAGTTGTCCTTCAAGTAACTGCAACTCTATCAGAGTAAAATCATATGGATATAATTCAGCAAGATGAATTAGTTTTTGTTTATCATAAGCAGCAAATTGATCTTTTGGGCCAAGACAAGCGACACATAACAGCAATTCAGTGTTTATTTCATCGAAACAGTCATTTAACTCATTTAACATCCAGTCAAGCAATGCATTAAATATTTCAATCCTGAAAAAATGTAAATTTGTAATTTCACATGCGTTGCGTCTTGATCTACCTGATTGAACGAACTTTTCATTCATATCTGAAACTTCTATGTCATGTTTACAACAAAACATAGAGACTTCAACAATAAAAGATTCTCACTCAACTTCATTATTTCTCATCTGTAATAATAGCAATTTTGACAACTTTACAAAATGCATTGCGTTGACAATATCTTAATCCTTTTTTTGCAACGTTTGTGATAACTCGTTAGTTTTTGACAAAATATGTTTCATCAAATGAATCATAAATGCAAATTTAAAAGTCAAGATAACTTGTAACATTGTGCTTGACATACCTCTTTGGTTTCCATCTGCCCCATCAATTACAACAATTTCCAGTACATCAACAATCAATGAAAACATACGAATGAAATTTAAAACTGTCACATAATGTGAACCCCATCTCGTGTCTCCGGCACGTTTGAGCTCTAAAGCTTGATTCAACCCTTGACCACTTTCCAACTCCCCGCAACCGAGCTCTCTAGCAACCCGATCAACTTCCAATGCTCGAAGAGAATCACGCCGTTTACAAGAACCGCCAACAACATTCAAAACAGTGCTAATAAGTGTGAAAAGCTCGACAATATCAGAATTTCCTTCTGCAACCGCTACTAGCACCAACTGTAGTTGATGTGCAAAACAATGAACATAAAAAGCACACCTGTTTTCATTCAAAATCAAAGCTTTTAGCCCTCTGAACTCGTCTTTCATATTGCTAGCGCCATCATATCCTTACTCACGCAATTTAGATATACTAAGACCATATTGCATAAATAACGACTCAATGCCATCTTTTAAAAATAATGCAGTAGTGTCGGCTACATGAACAAAACCAAGAAGACGCTTCACAATCTTGCCACTGGATTTCACATAGCATAACACAACAGACATCTGCTCTTTTGTAGAAACATCACACGATTCATCCACTAAAACTGTAAAACAATCTCCTCCAATCTCACGAACAATTTTTTTTGTTGTCTCTGTTGCAATTGCTGAAACGATTTCTTTTTGAATTTTAGGTGATATAAGCTGACAATTTCGAGGAGCATTTTGAAGCGCAACTGCCTTAATGTCATCATTATGCGAGACAAGAAAATTCATAAGTTCCAAAAAATTGCCTCGATTGATAGACTCTTTACTCTCATCGTGACCACGAAAACACAATCTTTGTCGTAAAAGAAATCTAACGCAATCAATTGAAACACATAAACGAGCACGATAATCTATACTTTGTTGTTCTTCTTGTCTCGCAAAAGCAATCTCAATGCCCTGTTTTTGATTCATCAAAGCCTCGTAAAGTTTTCTAGAAGCATTATGTGGAGTAGTGTGAGTTCCAACATGTTTTTCCAATACTGTTTTATCTTTTCAATTTCTGAATCCTCTAGTAGTAAAAGTAGGCTCACAACCTCTTTGGGGGAAAATATAACAGTAAAAACAAAATGCTGCATCCTTTTGGTTACTGTATTCTAACCAGCTTTTAAACTCATTAAACCAATTCCTATTAAAGCGCCGAGCTTTTTTTCCGATTTCTGTTTAGGGAAATATTTCTAACTGAGGTTGACAAGAACCTTTCTGCAAATAATATCTTCGTACTGACTCTTGAACATTTGCATCATAGGAATTTATAGGATGTCTTAAGCCTGGATCTGAAGGTAAATCTTCTATTTTAAACTCTTCTACGCGACTTCTTTTGGCAGTTAAAACTAACTCCTGAGAATCTATTGAACTTTGACATGCTCCTTTTTTAGAAAAAAATTTCTCCATTGCACTAACTAAACACACTGCATAAAATCAACGGGACATTCCCGTTAGCGCAACTAGGGCTAATCGTTATGCACATCACAAACATCACCGATCCGGGCTTACCGCCACGGGTAGGCTTCACACAGCATGCCTAAATCCAGACTCGCGCGTCGGATCACTAATGCATAAAAATATGTCGGGGACGGACACAATCGACCCGGAGGTTCGCAATGAACCGAGGGAAACACACACCGCGTCCAATTGAAGGCGGGTGGCCCTCCAAAGCAAAGTAAAAGCAAAAAACTACACCGGGGTCGCAATCCCACGCCCTGGCGGAGTCCCCGCTCTCCACCGTGTAGTGGGAGAGGGACTCTTCATGCAGCTCACACATCAAAATACATCGGGGTCGCAATCCCACGCCCTGACGGAGTCCCCATCCTCAACCGAATTGGCGTGAGGGGACTCTCATTGCACAAAAAAAAATTACAAACACTGAGAGGAAGAGAACGTTACCCTTGGTGCGTTTTTATCTCCGCTATTGCGATTTCCGCAACCACCTCTCCACCTCCAGTCACTATGTAAGGAGGAGGATCCCACCGGGAAAGCTCAAACTCTGTAAATTAAGCAGTAAGCCAATTAGCCAAAACGTGTCAAACACTACAGCCTACAGAAAACTCATACAATCACAACTGAAATCTGGACTGAACGGTCCAGATTTCACAACTGAAATCTGGATTGAACAGTCCAGATTTCACAACTGAAATCTCGACTGAACAGTCCAGATTTCACAACTGAAATCTGGACTGTTCAGTCCAGATTTCAGTTCGTTCAGATTTCAAAACTGCAATTTGGACTGTTTCAGTCGAGATTTCAGAACTGAAATATGGACTAAACAGTCCAGATTTCAGAACTGAAATCTCGACTGAAACAGTCCAGATTTCAGTTCTGAAATCTGGACTGTTCAGTCCAGATTTCAGTTTTGAAATCTGGACTGTTCAGTCCAGATTTCAGTTTTGAAATCTGGACTGTTCAGTCCAGATTTCAGTTCGTTCAGATTTCAGTTCTGAAATCTGGACTGTTCAGTCCAGATTTCACAACTAAAATATGGACTGAAACAGTCCAGATTTCAGTTGTGAAATCTGGACTGTTTAAGTCCAGATTTCAGTTGTGAAATCTAGACTGTTTAAGTCCAGATTTCAGTTGTGAAATCTGGACTGAACAGTCCAGATTTCAGTTCTGAAATCTGGACTGTTCAGTCCAGATTTCATTGTAGTGTATGAGTTTTCAAAAACTAAAGGCCATGAAAATTGAAAACATTGATGACCATGAAAATTGAAAACATTGATGGGCATTGGAAGAAGAAGAAGAAGAACTGAAATCTGGACTGTTTCAGTCCAGATTTCAGTTGTGAAATCTGGACTGAACATTCCAGATTTCAGTTCTCTTAAGTCCAGATTTCATTGTAGAGTAAGAGTTTTCAAAAACTAAAGGCCATGAATTAACAGAAGAAGAAGAAGAAGAAGAAGTCACCTAGGCGGCTAGGCGGAGCCGGGATCGGGGCGGGTAGACGGAGGCGGAGCCGGGATCGGGGCGGCTAGGCGGAGCCGGGATCGGGGCGGGTAGACGGAGGCGGAGCCGGGATCGGGGCGGCTAGGTGGAGCCGGGATCGGGGCGGGTAGGCGGAGCCGGGATCGGGACGGGACGGAGCAGCCAAGGAGAAGAAAACCTAGCGGACGAAGCCCTGGGATGACGGGAAATCGGGAATGGATGGCGGATGACGGAAATATCGGTAAGGCACGTACCCGACCGTGCCCAACTGTAGATCCGCCCGTGCTCGTGCGAAGACACTCCAAGGCTTCAAGGACTTGACATTTTTCTCCACAAGCACGCTCTCATCTAAGCTCCATGGACTTAGTTTATTTTCCACTTTTTCTGTATTCAAAAGCTTGTAATGGAGAGGTGGTATGTCACCCTCCGAGAAGACTCCCAATACCTGTAAACTCAAAACTAAATAGTGAATTTTGATCCGACACCGATCCGGTCACGTGATTTTTCACCATATTCGAATTTTCCATGGTAGAAAAGTATCTTGTTATTGCTGCTAAATTTTCATTGACTGTTTGCGTGTCCAATCCGACTCCAAGCTAAGACGGGCTGATTCTCTGGACTGGAGGAAAATCGGGTGACACGCAACAAAATGTTGTTTTAAAATATTATTTTACATTATTTTAATAATAAAATGTTTTTTATGTTAATCATTTATAACATAAATACGTAAATATTAGTGAAGAAAATCAAAGATAATAATATGTAAATATTAGTGAAGAAAAACAAAGATAGTGAATGGTGAAGTACCGCGAATGTGATAATAAAATATTTACTGCAGCGAGATAAAATTGAAGAAAGAGTGAAAGACAAATCGCAAATGATCAGAGCATGACTTTCGTAAACCCTCAAATAAAAGTGAAAAGCTGAAACCTGAGATAACACTTTTTATAAAGCCCCCAAAAGACATTTCTTGAAAATGCTCCTTTGAAAAAGCTCTTCATCCAAACGCCTTAAAAACTATTTTCTTTATCACCGCTATCTTAAACAAAGGCTTCGTTTGAAGCGGCTTATTTGCTCTGATGAGTTTGGCCAAAATCATCATCGCCATAGAATGTATGTTTGGCAAGTCAAAGGTTATGACCCCTTTCAAGAAAATAAATTAATTTTGAGCAAAAAAAATGCATGAATTTTTTAGGTGAGTTTAAACGTTCACAAACGATAGTTCATGACCACCGTGTTTACAACCGCCACCATCACGTCAAACGAAGCTAAAGCGAAAACCCCGTGGAGAGAAAATATTCAAGCTTTCATAAAGCCAAAACTCTGTCGAAAAAGAAAATATTTCATCTTTCACACTTCACGGTATCTCTATATATATATCATCTATTTTTAATGAGTTTTTGTGTTGTTCTTTTACCTTGTTTCACAGTGATGGTGGCTGGCTCGAAAGCGTGGCTTTAACATGAATTTCTCTATTGGCATTTTGGCACTTTGCATCCCTCAAAATAGCCCTTTTGACACTTTGCACCTCAAATGTTTAAATATTGCACTTTGCACCCCCCGAATCTCAATTCTTTGGCAATTTTGGGGTGCAAGGTGCCAAAACTTGCATTTTTCGGGGGTGCAAATTGCCAAAAAGCCTCCTTTATTTCTTTGCATATAAGATGAGTTCCTTTGCAATTTGCATACTATTATTAATTCTTTTTATTAATTGTTGTTTGTACTTGTGGAGGGAGCTTCAGATGGTAATGTTTTATTTATTGTTTTAATGTCTTTTTCTCCTTTAGAATGCATTTTAAATCATAATATTTTATTAGGTATTTCATTTTTACATATCATCATTTATATTAAATTGCAACTAATTTCTTTGCCGATGAAAAGTCGATCGCACGAGGCTATTTCGGTGGTCTATTTTGTCATGAATGATAGTTTGGTTTGAATTTGATTTTGATGGTGTTGTTTAAACTATTTCAGTGAGCCATTCATCTTCATTATTCTTCTATTTATATTTTTTTATAGTTGCAATTCTGAGTTTAATATAATTCTTATTTTGAATGAAGCTTGATTCTTATGTTTGATGTTCTAATGCTTAGTTTGTAAAAATTGTGTTCTGGGTGCCTGATCAGACTCGAATTAATTGACATTGATAGACAAAATGTTACATCATTTTTATTTTGTATAGATCACACAACCATATGTTGTCATTCAACTTTCCTCTTATGATCATTTCACTTCAATATTTCTCAAAGCTATTCTCATCATCACATTTGCTCATTCATTGGTAAAGTAAAGATCTTATACACATTGTCATGGTTAAAGGTCAGTACTTTTGATGATGATTTTTTTGAAATCTGTCATTAACATAAATGATGTCAGTTGGTAGTAAAAAAATTCTTAATAGCAACAATCATCATCTGATCTTGCTCCGTAAATATAATACAGTTCGTTGTTTACGACCAATAAACCTTAAAAAATCTCAAGTACTCACAAAAAGAATTCAAAGATCTCTCCTGCTATAAAAGCCTACTTACAATAATATTCTGACAGTGCCTGTTAACCTCAATGAATGGAACATAAGCAAAAGCATGGTGGAGATATATAAGTTAAAGTCTCAACTCAGCTCAGAGTTTGAGATGAAAGATATGAGAGCTACAACGAATATATTGAGGATGGAGATCAGGAGAGAACGACAAGTGCAAAAATTATATTTATCTCAGAAGGGCTATGTTCAGAAGATTATCTCAGGTTTTTGGCATGGATAAGACTAAGCCTGCCTCCATTGCATGATTCGAGTATGATCATAAAAAGATTATCTTAAAGCGAACCAATCTATCCTATGCTACATAAGGGAACTTACGCGATGGTTGGATGCGGAGACACATCAGGTTGTAAATTCCAACGTGGCAGATAAAATCATATATCTACATGGTCCAATCAATAGTTTAAGTCACACACTTCCATAATCCATCCTCTTTTAGGAAAATATACTTCAACTATTCGTATCAAATAAACAAGAAAATACTTCCAAGTTGAAGAGAACTATCCAAATAATGTCTTTTTTTCAATAATCCATATTTGTAGCAATGAAAGACTCTTAGTTCTGCCCGATATGACAAATTATAAATATATATGATCTGTCTTCTATATAAAGGACCCGAAATACCTTGTTTATGTTTCATTGGAAGTGCATTAGCATAAATATGGCAGTAACAAGAGACAATACAAAAGTATGTAAACTATGAAAACGAGTTAAAATGGACTGGCCCATACTAGCACTTCCAGGTAATAATTCTACCAAAGGCAATCATATTATAGGAATAGCCTCAGGCACGCCTGTTACAATTTTGACTGCCCAATAGCCAATTTGATCCTGAGGTAAGGAATAACCAGTTACGCCAAAAGATGCAGTCAATACAGCAGAACTACCTATACAACCCTGTATTCGCTGAGTGTGCCCCTTCCGGCAGGTTCAGGGTATTGGACATTCAGGCCCAAAAATACCAGATTGGCGAGAGGGGTAGACTGAACCGCACTCGCCCAGTACCCAAGGAAGCTGTAGGATCAAGCGCATACCCAACTGTTTCAAAAGCACGGACTGTTGGAAAGGGTGTTACTTAATTTCTTAAATAAGTAGCAGAACGTCATGGATCAAGTGAAGGAACACCGGACCCAACAATCCCCTTTGGCATCCAGCACAACCCGTCGACTCAGAGCTGGGGTTACCACATGGCCCACATGGATCAGAGGTGAGGTTACCACATGTCCACGGTTGCCAGACCCGCCAGACCCACACAGGTAGAAGGGAAAAATTGGGATTTAATAGCGCCCCCCGGTCTTGAACCTGTGACCTCTGGTACCAAATGTAGGATCAAGCGCATACCCAACTATTCCAAAAGCCCAGACTGTTGGAAAGGGTGCTACTTAATTTTTTAAATAAGTAGCAGAGCGTCATGAATCAAGTGAAGGAACGTCAGACCCAACAGAAGCACTCGCCCAGACCAGTGGGAAAACGATCAGGCCTTTAGGCGAATGCAATCTTCATCACACACTTGCCCTGTTCTCGTGCCTCAGTGCGCATGAAGGGGGACATCTCGCCGAGTCAGGCGAGTGGTTGCCCAAGCTCACACTCGCCCTTCAAAAAGAGCATATGAGGCGAGTGTACTGCCCTCCCAACACTCGCTCTTTTAGGCGAGTGGTGCCTTCATGGACCATTCACCCAGTAGGGTCTAGAAGAAAAATTACTTGAATGCCCCTAAAGGTCTGCATTTAGCTCCTCAGAATAGCGGAGTTTGGTTGTTGGCAGACCACTTTGGGCTATATGTAACTATTTAGAACTGCGAAGTTGCGCTATTTGCAGGTCAGGCCTAAGAATCTATAAATAGACCTAAGGGGGTACCTCAGAAGGCAAGCTTTTTCAATTTTCTCATCCCCAAATCTTCTTGTGCTTTCTGAGGTGCCCTTAGCTCAGCACTAGCTAAGGAGGGGAATTGCTTTAAGATCTTCCATGTGTGTGGTGGGACCTCCGTGCTGGAGCCTTGGGTCAGTTTTGAGTTCTAAGTCTTCAGTCAGTCAAGCTTGCTAGGAGAAGTAAGTGTGTGGTCACCCTTTCCCCAAGGTTCTGAACTCCATGGAAGTCGGTTCCCGTTTTCAACATTTTGATGTTGTGAGCGTGGAGAGTGACCAGCATAGAAAACCTTAGTGAACTCAATGACTGGAGGTGAAGGACAAAGATCTGACCAGGGCGGCTCGCCACCTCCCCCTCCAATTGCCACCCTCGGGATGTTTGAGGACTTCAGGTAAGAGATACGAAATCTCGTGATGTTTGTGCTTGGAGCCTGCGGCGAGTGCTCAACACCCGCCGTCTCGGTGGTTGTTGCTCCAGCTCTAGGCGAGAACGCCCCCATCAGGAGACCTAGGAAGGAGGCAGTAGAGGAGGGCAGTGAGCGAGATCTCCCAGGATCAGCCTTGTTCCCCGGATCGACAAGTATGGGAAGAACTGGCGAGGTGGATGCACGAGATCGTCAGTCTCGCCTCACGAGTGGCAAGAGCATCTTCAGCGAGCTGGTCGCATCTGCCCATGCCCTAGAGGGGTTCCACTAGCTAGAGATGTCCTACTATACCGAAAGGGAGACCCGGTCCAGTATACTAGTGGTTCGAGGATGTGGTCTCGATCAAGCAGATGTTAGACATGTTCAATTGTCGGCTCTTTGCCATAAATCTCAAAGAGAAGGTGAGAGATTGGTTCCATCAACTGCCCGCCAGCTTCATCTACTACTTTGAGGACCTGCGTGAAGGGTTCTTGATGAGGTTCTCCACTTTGAAGAAGAGGAAGAAGGAGTCTGAGTCCCTGTTCCTCATCAAGTATGGGGTGTATGAGACGTTGAGAAGCTATGTGGACAGGTTCCAAGAGGATATCCTCCAAGTACAGGAAATGCTCAGACACACCCTTATGGTGGCCTTTACCCTGGGGCTGCAGTAGGGATTCTTTAGGATGGAGCTGAAGCGGGTACCTCTGCTGTCTTTCGAAGAGCTGATGGAGAGGGAGGCCCGAGAAGTCATGGGAGAGGCGTTAAACCCGACATTTGCTAGGAAGTTAGCTAGGTGGGATGCAGAGGAGGGGAAGGAGCCAGGAGGTGGCAAGGGCCAGGAGGCCAGAAGGGCAGGGCCCAGGTAGCGGGAGCTGCAGCAGCAGCAACTGCCAAGGTAGGGTTGCCAAGAGCCGAATAACCGACTAGGCTGGAGGCATCCCGAGTGGCATGATCAGGGCCTGAGGAGAGGTTTCCACGGAGGGGACAACCACCAAGGGGGGCAAGTCCATTTCAACCCTCCAGGTTGGAGGCAGGGCTAGAAGCCCCCTCTCCCCGAGCAACATCAGGCTATGACGATAGCCCTAGGGAGGAGGAGATGAGTGCAGAGGAGGAGGCCGGAAGGTAGAGCAAAGTTGCCCTACTATGACTTCCACCAGGAGGAAGGGCATGCGACAGCTACATGTCCGAAGTTTTTAGAGATGAGGGGAGTAAGGGGACATACCCCATAGCAGCAGCATCACTGCCTGGAGGTACGGACCAATGTCAGAGTGATCCATGGGGGAGGGAGTCGAGGCCGACCGCAATGCGAGTCAAAACACCATGTACCGCCGGAGCGTTGCCTCCACATCCATGACCCCACCCCCAGAGGAGAAGATTACCTTCTCCGGGAAGGACATGCCAGATCATGAGAATTCATTCTGCGATGTGCTAGTAGTTCAGGCCACCGTCGAGAACTTTACTATCTCCCGTATCCTCATGGACAATGGGAGCTCCATCAACGTCATTTTCAAGAAGGCATTTGGCGCAATGAAGCTAGAGGCCAGGAGTGTGTTGGCCTCGGATGGGCCTCTGTTCGGGTTCTCCGGAGAGAGGAAGGAGGTAGGAGTGGGATTCCATGTTACCTTGGGGGGCCAGTCCAGGAACTGTAGGTTCGTCATCGTGGACGCTCCCAGCAGCTACAATACCATATTCGGATTGCCCCTCATCAGCGCCTTCCGCTGTGTACCCTGCTCCTTCCGCCAATGCCTCAAGTTCAATACCGAGGGCATCCAGGTCCGTGTCTAGAGAGACCCAAGGTGGAAAGGGAGTGCTACGTGACCGTGATCAACACCATCTCCCGGCAAGGAGGAGCCAAGGAGATGGAACGGAGGATGGAGGAGATTTCTGGCCAGGAGGCCATGAGAGGAGTTGAGTTGATGGAGGTGGAGGCGGAAGAGGTTCGCGCCAGTATGGGAGTGGCACGGGAAGTGCTGGAGGAGCAGGCCAAAGTGATGGCTGCGGAGGAAGCTGAGGAGGAAGTTCTTGCCCCAGGTGAGGGGGGCGTGGGCGAGTGGGAAGAGTAATCCCGGTTAAAGGCAGCGAAGGAGTTGGTGGCGATGGAAGTTCTCACCCAGGGAGGAAGGGTGAAAGTGCGGATCAGTGGAGGGTTGAGCCCAGAGGACCAGGGGAGGATGCTGGAGTGCATCCAGAAGAACGTGAACATCTTCGCATGGAGCGCGACGAACATGCTGAGATTGATGTGGATGTAGCTTGCCACCGCCTCAACCTTGACATCGATGCCCGCCCCATCCGGCAGAAAAAGAGGTCCACCGCTGACAAGCTGGCCGAACAAGAGGTCTACCGCCCCATACATCTGATTTTCTCCTGTTCAGGAAAATAGTAGCGAACCGAAGAGGCTCCCGCGACGAATGTTCTGGTGTTGGTAGTCAAAGAAAAACCTTGTAGAGCTTTTGGTATGTTGTAATCAAATAGATTTATTGATTCTCCTCCTTGTATTAGCTTTGTTCTCCTCCATCAATAAAGACCTCTGACATGCCCCTTGAATTTAAGCATTATTGCTGAATCACACACTCTCATGTACTTGTGTGTTTTATTGTGTCTTTTTTTTCATTTTTTGTCATATTCTTCCAGGTTTCCACTATCCAATGTGGATAAAAACTAGGTTTTGAAAATCGGATCGGACCGGCCGGTTCAACCGGTCAAACCGCCGACTGAGAACTCAGGCGGCCTAGTCCAGCCCAAAGAACAGCTCCCGCCACAGACCGTGTGATAACCGGGGAACCAGACGGGCGGGCGGTAGAGCCGGGGACTGGTCCGTTTCAATGAACCGCACAAGCATCAAAAATTCAATTTTAATGTCAGCATGGAGTTTCAAACTGACGACCTTTGCCATAAATTTGATGGGATCAACCACTCGAGACGATGATCTTTGTTGAATAGGATAAGCTTATATAATATAAATATAAATTGCATATTATATCTTATTATATAAAACAATATAGGTATTTGGAGGCACATCATAGATCAAACAGAAGCCATTGGATCATGAGAGAGAGCATGGGATGGGGGGAGAGAGTTGGGAGAGAAAGATGAGGGGGAGAGAAATAGAGAGAGGGGAGGAGAGAGAAAGAGAGAGAGGGGAGGAGAGAGAGGGAGAGAGAAAGGGAAAGATGGTGGAATGGAGAGGAGAAAGGGAGCGAAGAAAGAGGGAGAGAGAAAGGGAGAGAGATGAGAAGAGAAAGAAAGAAGGAGGAAAAAAAGATTGTGTGAAATTAATGTTTTTATGACAAAACGTAATTTTTTTAAAAAAATAAAAATTATAATATTGATTTATATTTTTTACGGTCATTTTGAGTACTCATATGTATATATTGCGGGCACTGCCCGTCTTGATGTGGGTGCAACCTGCTTTGATTCTGGCGCATCCCGCTTTGATGCGGCCGCAACCCGCAACGACGCATCGAGCACGGGAGAAGCCCGTTCGGAGGTGGGCGAAGCCCGCCTGGATTCGGCCGAAGGCCGCCCGAGATCATCGAGCACGTGGGTAGCCCGTGCGAAAATGCTCGTAAATGTAAATAACATTAGTGTATTTATTGTATGTCAGACTAATGATAAAAAATAATAAAATTAGAACATGTTTTATAATATTTGGTTATTATGATTCAATCCCGGTCGGATTGGTTCGATCGATTCGACCTTGAACCTCTACTTTCTCCAGTTCAATCACCGATCCGCTTCTCAAAACTTTGAATAAAACTCAAAAATATGACACCCCAACATTTAAAAGTTGGGGCTTGGCCCTAACAATTAAAAGCTCCGGCCATGCCCTAACTTTTAAATTTTGGCAGCAAGAACAACTCATCATGCTGCCAAATTTAGGGGGAGCCAATCAGGCTCGGGCTTAGCCCGACCTCACTGGGCTGACATACAAAAAGCACGGGCGATGGCGGCCCAAGCATTGCTAGGGCCCCTGCTGGGCCATTTTTGAACGCCTTCATAAGAGCCGCTAGGCCCTCCCTCCCACTATCATGAAGTTAATAGTCCCGCAGAAAAACTAATAAGGAAAAAGATTCTTACCGTTTCACTTGAAATAGATAGTATTCCTTTTGCAATTAAGATTTTATGTAAGTTGATACAATAAATTCACTAATTTCATTTTTTTTTTGTATCTACAAAAAAATTCACACTCTTTCTTAGATTGAAAGGAAATTTAAATCATGAAATAAACAAATAAATTGAAAAAATGACAAGAAAAATTTTCACACTCATTATTAGTACATTAATTGCACACCAAAACTTTTCCCACAAATAGAGTTGTCACAGGTTCGATTATGGTTTCACTAAAATCTTGAATCAAACCGCCAGGATAACGGTTCTTCAAATTAGAACTAAACCTTATTTGATTTGATCGGTTCGTTTCCAACATAACTTTTGGAATCGTCGTGTTAATTATTCTGGTTACGTTTCAACAAGAATCAAAATCAAACCGTATACTAACAGTTTGATCTGGTTCTATGCGGTTTAGCCTGGTTTCAATCAGTTTTAATCAGAACCAAAACCAATTTTGGCGGAAAAAATGAGGGATGTTAAAAATAAAACACCAAAGGGGAAAGTAAACCCGCTCGATTTTTTGCAAAAGGGACTTCGAAGTCCGGGACCGGACACAGGAATCTTGTATTATACCAAGGAGAAATACTTTTTTGTACGATATAGTAAAAACTTTGATATGTTTCTCTTAAAATCTTATTTTACAATTAAAATTTTGTTTGAAGAATATATTAGTTAATTTAATTTGACTAATTCATCGGTTACAATTAAATTTGTCTGTCATTATTAATATTAAATAGTAGTTGTACACATTCTATATTTTTAAAATAAAATATTTCAAATAAAAATGTGAGTAAAATTAAAAATACATTATATAACTATATAAAAACCGAAGCCGCACAACAAAAATCAACTCCAAACCGTATTAATATCAAACCACATTGCACGTTTTTTGTGAGATGTGATTGTGTTTAATCCAAAACTGACCCTATTTAATGTGATTGCGGTTTGAATTCAAATCGCATCAATTTTATAAATAATAATAAGTATAAATATTATAGATATATTATAAAAATAACAATATTGTAATGATATTAATAATAACAAATATTATAAAATAATAATAAACAGGTCACGACTCGATTGAGATCGGGTCTAAAAATTCTAAAGTCTGATAGACATGTATGTTGTTGTTCCGGTTCCGATTCGAATAATAAAATGAAAGAATCACACCTAAACCAATGTTGTTCACGGTTCCAAAATTCAAACTGAAACCTCAATAAACCGCCAACGGTTCGATTCAAATCTTTGCGGTTCAGGTTGGATTTCAATTCAGTTTAGGGCCCGTTCGTTTGAACTGTTTTGACAGTCGGTTTTTGTTTTCAGTTTTCACAGTCCCAATAACGTTGATCGTTTGCCTCTGTTTTGGTTTTGAACTGAAAACCATATGTTTTCATTCCTTCTTATTTTGCCCATCCTCAAAACAGACCTTGCTAGATCTGTTTTGCTCGGTTTTGAGAATAA
Source organism: Platanthera guangdongensis (assembly GCA_039583875.1). NCBI lineage: Eukaryota > Viridiplantae > Streptophyta > Magnoliopsida > Asparagales > Orchidaceae > Platanthera > Platanthera guangdongensis. The sequence continues at coordinate 208,071,848 of CM077163.1, read as the reverse complement.
AAAAGTGATCGAAAATTTCATCTCTTCTCCCCGATGGGAGTTTTTCCAGGGACATGGCCAGCGCTGATTCATCTCTTCTCCCCGACGCGAGAACGTGGAGCTTCATTTTTGAGAGTAGTAAAGTGGCCGACGCTACTTCGTCGCTGGTGAAGAAGTCGACGTGGCTTCTTTGCCGGTGACGAGAATGAAGAGCTTTGTTTTTGAGAGTATAATAGTGGTCGGCGCTGCTTCGTCGCCGGTGGCGAGAATGGGGAGCTTCGTTTTTTAGAGTAGAAAAGTGGTCGGCGCTGCTTCGTCCCCGGTGAAGAAGTCGGCGCTGCTTCGTCGCCGTTGGCGAGAATGGGGAGCTTCATTGTCCTCCGACGATTCTTTCTCCAGCGATCTACTTGCCGGGATTTGATTTTGCCGATTAACTTGTGACATTAGATCTGACAAGTAGGCAGCGTTCTCAAGCATGTAGCTTAAGGGAGAAGCAGTCCATTGGTGAATTAAATTACACTTTATCAAACTGAAAACGTTGCAAATGAACATAAGTATTTTATTTTCCCTCAAAACAGACTTGAAAATCATGTTGTAAACGAACATAACTTTTTATTTTGGCCCAAAATCAAAACACTTAGGCTCTATTTGTTTGGACGTTTCACAACTCCGTTTTGGGCAAACGCCCCCCGAAGGAGGGTAAACAAATGAACCTTCGGAGGCGTTTGCTCCGTTTCCACCCGCTCGCCATGAGAAACGCCAAAAAAAAGCTCAGTTTGGAGCAGCCACCTCCCCCCTCCGGTTCGAACTCTCCGTTTCCACCCGCCGGATCGACCCGCCACCGCCGAACCAAATGAAGCCTAAGGTTCGGCGGTGGCGGGTCGATCCGGCGGGTGGAAACGGAGTGTTCGAAACGGAGGGGGGAGGTGGCTGCTCCAAACGGAATTTTTTGGGACGTTTCTCAAGGCGGGCGGTTGGAAATGCAGCAAACGCCGCCGGAGGTTCATTTGTTTACCCGCCTTCCGGCTACGTTTGCCCCAAACGGAGCAGCAAAACGTCAAACCAAATAGAGTCTTATTTTTTTTTCCATGTTTAGAGCAGCTCTACCCACAAACCTACCCTCACTCTCTCCCCCCTCTCTACTCTCTCCCGGGGCTCGCCCATGGCTGATCCCTTCGAAGCTATCATACCAGAATGCATAATCCCTCCAGATGTGGAAATAGATCTCTTTCGCGCACCCGAAATCGGTGAATCATGCTTCTGCTCCGTCTTCTGCTCCCCCAACGATAGGAGCTCCGGCGCCGTTTCTATCCCCAACACTCCGCCGGAGATCGAGAAGCTCGCCGACTCTCCCCCAAACCCGCCGGCCGAGGACCACTTGCGGGACAGCCCAACCCCTAAAGATTCGTCTTCCTTCCCACCGCCAGGGATTTCTCCGGTGGATTTCGCCGCCCTGATCAATTTTTTATCCCAGAATTCTGACAGGAGCTTAGGTAATCACGATATTCTCGATATCGCCGAGAGAAAAGGACTGCCATTCCCTCCGCCTAAGTGGTGGCGCCCTGGTGGCTACAAATAGACGATGAAGGTTGTTTCCTTTTTTGGGAATTTTATTTTCGTGCTTGAAGAAAATCTTGCTGTTTTATTATGATTCCAGGCGAAAAAAAAATTATTTGGAGGCACTGAATTTCTTATTCATCTACCGTAAATGCAGAGCTTTTTAGCAGAATGCCCCTCACAAATATTAGCTTTTGACAAAATTCACCCTAAAAGTTTTAAATATAGCACAATGCACCGTCCAAAATAAGTTTTTTTTGGCAATGTGCACCCTAAACTGTTATAACTTCTTCACTTCTATTTCTTCAGCGTATGATGCATATTGTTAGTGTGCTCGAAACATCCCGTGTGGCCGTCAAGTTTGGAACGAGCCTCCACGTGGCCCCCAACAAATATATTTATAGGCGTAACCCTAAATCCCCGACGACGGGTTATTGAATGCCATCCGGATCCTAAACCAAATCCGTTAAGCACATGCCACATCTATTAAATATATGTTAGGATCCCACCTAACGTGTTGCTGTAGCAGATCTACGATGTTGCGTTTGTTGATACCTGATGATACAAGTAGGAGAGGAATACCCATAAGGGGGCGGGGGTAGAAGAAGAGGAACGGGAGAAGGGAGAAGATGAACAGTAGAAAGGCATAAAATTATATTACTGCTTCAAAATAACGGTACAGTGGAGGGGAGTACAAATAGGCGGAAATATATCCGTTACAGCTAATATCCGTTACAGACAATAAAAAGATAAAATAGATCTGGGCAGTTGAACATATCGAACGGCTGGAAGAGTACTTCAATAAGACCTGGTCAATGATGAATCCTGATCGTTGGATCGCCTGATGAAGAGTACTGCAGAGGGCTTGATAAAGTCACGTCTGATTTCTTCTTCGTCATTGTCGCCAATCATCGGGAAATCTGAGACCGCCGGAATCCTAACATCACCTTCCCCTTCAGGAACGCTGTCCTTAGCGTTTTGTTCGGTACTCTTTTCGTTGGTGGGTAGCGGTGGGGCAGACGACGTCTGGGTCTCTGGTATTGTCGGCGATGGATGATGGAGCGGATGCGGAGGGTTCACTGTTACCCCTGCCTTAGTGACAACTGAAATCTCTGAGATGGCAGTGGTGATGTCGAGGAAGGATGACCAGTGATTGTGCGGGCTGTAACTCGCGATTTTGGCTGGCAAACTGAGGTGGGAAGGTAATGTTATCTCCTCTGTGTTTTGGATTTGTGGAGTATGTTGTTCTGTTGGCTTTACGCTGAGCTGGAGCAGCCGTTTTTGATGATCGTGGGGTGTTCTGTTCTTCTTTCGAGTCCACGTTGTCTGCAGTGGAGGGTGATGCTGGTTAGAGTATTCAGCCTGATGTGTCAGTGCGTTGTGTTTCCCCTTTTCTCCCCATCTCATGTTGTCGGTAACCGCTACTAGTTCCTGCACCTCTTGATTCTGCCGCATGATTTTGCGAGTGTCGATAATTGTCATAGGTTGGTGCATAGGGCTGTTTTCCCAGCTTAGCTCTGGTAGGTCCGTGATCTGAATTTTGGAATCCCCAACATAGGGTTTCAGCAAGGAGACGTGGAACACCGAGTCTATTCAGGATGATGGTGGAGGAACAGTCGATATGCTGTTTCCCTGATGACCTCGATTACCTGATATGGCCCGTAAAACTTTAGTCCCAACTTCTTTCCCTGTTGCCGCTTCATGGTGAGTTGTCGGTATGGGTGTATTTTGAGCAATACCCAATCTCCTATATTCAATTTGAGTTCCTTCCGTTTCTTGTCCTCTTGGGCTTTCATGCGTTGTTGGGACTTCACTAGGTTCTCCTTAAGGGCGTGAAGTAGCTGTTCCCGTGTTTGCAATGTTTCTTTGACGGCTTCATTCCCGGTATATCCTGCACATACATTAAGCAAACCAGGAGGTGGTCGACCGAACATGACCTCAAAAGGGGTCATATTGGTCGAGGAGTTATACGAGGTATTGTAGTGATATTCAGCGAGGTTGAGAAAAAGTGACCATTTTTTTGGAATTTCGTGTGAAAACATGCGCAAGTACTGTCCTAGGCAACGATTTACGCGTTCAGTTAGCCCGTCGGTTTGTGGGTGGTATGCTGAACTATATTTTAAAAGCATGCCTTGAAGTCGGAAAAATTCGACCCAAAAGTCACTCAAGAATATTGTGTCCCTGTCCAATATTATGGTCTCGGGAATCCCATGTAGTTTGCCTATACAGTTCCAAAATTAGGCTGCTACCGTAGGTTGGGGTGTTTGAGGGGTGCAAAGTGGACGACTTTTGACAAGCGATCTACCACAACTAGAATGATGGTAAACCCATTTGAATTAGGCAAATGAGTGATGAAGTCCATGGTGAGATCGACCCATAATCGTTGAGGAGTGGGCAATGGTTGGAGGAGCCCATATGGTTGGTGATTTACCGCTTTTGCCTTTTGGCAAAGGTCACACTTACTGATAAATGTAGTTACTTCTTCCTTCATGTTATACCAAAAAACTGATTTTTAAGCCGATGTAATGTGCCTTTGATCCCGGAATGCCCCCCTATTAAGCTGGAATGGGCCTCGGATATGAGTTTGTGCTTAATGTTGGACCCGCTTGGGATATAGATTTTTGTTTTGTATGTTATATATGTTCCCTGTTTTTTCCAGTCGGGGTGCGCCTGTGGTTTCTGGAGAAATTTGTGGATCCATGGATCATTGGGGTAATCCTTTTCCAACCCATCTAACATGGTGGAGATAGGTGTGGTGATTGTTATGAGGCTTAGTAGGGTTGGTTTCTCGGGTGTATCCGGTAATTGTGAAAGGGTATCAGCAAGTATGGACGGTTGCTCGGGTATGTCCGGTAATCGTGAAAGGGTGTCAGCGGCTTGATTGTTTTTTCCCGCACGATACTGTATGAAGAAATCATATCCCAGTAATTTTGACAAGAAAATTTGTTGCTTTGGGGTCTGAATTTGTTGGGTGAGTAGGTGGTGTAAACGTTGATGATCCGTAAGGATGGTGAATTGACGGCCTAGCAAGTATTGACGCCATTTCGCAACAGCTGCGGTGACGGCGTACAATTCACGTATGTACGTTGACTTTCTTTGCATAAGGGGTGAGAGCTTTTTACTATAGTATGCGATGGTGCCCGTGGTTTGCTTAAGTACCGCTCCAATTCCTGTGCCTGAAGCATCCATTTCTAACATAAAGGGTTGTTTAAAATCCGGCAAGGTGAGTATGGGTGAGTAAATCAATTTGTCTCGTAATTGACTAAAGGCCTCTTGGGTGGTATTGTTCCAATGGAATGATTTTTTTTAACAGTTTTGTTAACGGGAATGCAATCTTGGCATAGTCTCGGATGAATTTTCGATAATACCCCGTCAATCCTAAAAATGCGCGGAAGTATTTTTGGTTAGAGTGTGTGGGAAACTGTTTAATCGATTCGATGTTACCTTCGTTTGGGGTAACCCTACCATTGTGAATGATATGCCCGAGGAATTCGACTTTGGTGGTAAGAAACGCGCACTTAGATAGTTTGACAAAAAGCGCGTTATTCTCGAGTGTTTCTAAAGTGATTCGGAGATGATCGAGATGTTCTTCCTCGGTGGTACTATACACGAGAATATCGTCAAAAAATACCACGAGGAATTTCCGTAGGAAGGGTTGGAGAATGGTGTTCATGAGTGCTTGGAATGTGGAGGGGGCGTTCGTTAGCCCAAAAGGCATAACGAGAAACTCATAGTGCCCTTGGTGTGTTCGGAAGGCGGTTTTGTGAATGCCATGTTTGTCCATCCGAATTTGATGGTAACCGGAACGGAGGTCTAATTTGGAAAAGAAACGAGCGGAGCATAACTCGTCTAAGAGTTCATCGATGATGGGGATGGAGAATTTGTCTTTTATGGTAATTTTATTGAGGGTCCGATAATCAACACAGAACCTCCACATGCCATCCTTTTTTTTACTAAGAGGACAGGTGAGCTGAATACATAAGTGCTAGGTCTGATGTGCATGTGGGTGAGCATCTCGGAAACTAATCTCTCTATTTCGTTTTTATGGTGGTATGGGTATCGGAACGGGCGCAGATTGAGCGCTATTGCATCCTTGGTTAGAGTAATCCTATGGTCAACATCACGTGGGGGTGGAAGCGTGACGGGTTCTTGAAACAAGGAGGTAAATGATGTGAGTAACTTCTTAAATGGCGGTGGCACCTGTTTTTATATGTTGCTTAGTGTTTGTGGGGGTGAACTTGTTGAATTTGCCTTGGCAAGCAAGAGACATATCGCGGGTGGTTTGATTGCAATCATTCACATCAATTGCGATGATGAGACCTGACCGGGTGGCGAGGCTTTGCGATGACCCACCAAAGTCACTTGGCCGTGCGTGCCGGAATAAGATAAGGTAAACTTATCATAGTCCATCGTGACCGGTCCAAGTGTCCGGAGCCAGCTTTGCCCCAAGATGAGATCCGTACCTTCGATATCGAGGACGTACAAGTGGACTGTAAAGTGAGCGGTTTGAATGAGCAATTGTGTGTCCTTGCACTTGCCTTGGCAGGATTCAGTGGATCCATTACCCATAAACACTGGGAACTTCTTAACCGTTAGGATTGGAAGTTTGAGGAAATGTGCCATTCGAGGGGAAATAAAATTGTGGGTACTACCGCTATCAATAAATAATTGTAACGGGTTATTGTTTATGTAGCCGGTCATGCGCATACCGTGATCGGGAAGGGCGCCGATCAATGTTTGTAGACAGATCATCGGCGGTGGAAATTCATCATCGGGTGGAGGATCGCCAGGATCGATTTCGTCCATGTCCTCGGGTTCCTCTGTGCCAACTAGGTAAAGCAAAGCCCCTCGCCCCTTACATCTATGCCCCGCGTGAAACCGTTTGTCGCAATTATAACAGAGTCCCTTGTCACACCTAGCTTGTAGATCGGCTGACGTGAGGCGTTTGATAGGGGGGTACTTGGGTTTGAAAGTGTTTGGTGGCCGATTGGGGTCCCTTGTGAAGGGGGGACGGTTGTGAAACGTGGGAGTGCGGTTTTTATAATTTAAGTTATGTTGGTCCTCATACATACGTGCGATGGCGTAAGCGTCATGAATCTCGACTGGTCGTGCAATTTGGACCGGTCCACGAATGTGTTCTTTAAGTCCCGAGACCCACATATCAGAGATGAATTTTGGGTGTAGTCCCGGAACCTTTGTCATTAGTTTTTCGAATTCAGTTTTGTAGTTGAGGACCGTGGTGGTTTGGTGTAGTTTGGTTAGTTGGCCGGTTAGTTTAACATAGAGGGATGACCCAAATCATTTTTTTAGTGCGTCGACAAATAAAGGAAAAGTTAACGCGGGATGATCTTTAAGCGTCGCCTGATACCATTTTGAGGCCGGCTTGTCTAACTGGAAAGAGGCGATTAATAAATAGTCTTGAGTGCTTGTTCCATTGTATTCAAAATACTGGCGCAAATCATACAACCAATCTGTGGGATCACCATCGGAAAATCAGGGGCAAGGAATCTCATAATTACCGGGTCGTTCAGAAACTACCTGAGTTTTGTTGCTTAAGGGGGGTGATCCAAGAATGCCGTTTGAGGACTGTGCGGGGTAACTTTCTGGAGCAAATCCCCGTTGATTCCTGTCCGGTGATGGCCGATCCACGGGATTTTCGTCCAGGTTGGGTCCCTTGCCAATAGCTTTTTGAAGGTTCGTGAATTGCTATAGCAGGTCTTGCTTCAACGTGGTCATCTGGGTGGCGAGTTGGTCGGCCGCCTCCTCCTTCGAAGCCAAGATCTGGCGGGCTAGGAGGTTTTCTTTGGACTGAAATTCTATTGTAAATTGTTGTTGTAGCTACTGCCTGTGTTGGGCCAATTCCTCGATCAATCGCCGGTGCATGTCTTCCATCTGGCTTGCACGAGTGGTTTGTTCGGCCAGTATGGCCGCCTTGACGTCGGAGATGGAGCGTAGTCCGTCGCCCATCGCAAAAGCGGGATCAATGGATCTAATGGATCTCAACGAGAGCACCAAATTTTAGGATCCCGCCTAACGTGTTGCTGTAGCAGATCTGCGATGTTGCATTTGTTGATACCTGATGATACAAGTAGGAGAGGAATACCCAGAAGGGGGCGGGGGTATAAGAAGAGGAACAGGAGAAAGGAGAAGATGAACAGTAGAAAGGCATAAAATTATATTACTGCTTCAAAATAACGGTACAGTGGAGGGGAGTACAAATAGGCGGAAATATATCCGTTACAGCTAATATCCGTTACAGACAATAAAAAGATAAAATAGATCTGGGAAGTTGAACATATCGAACGGCTGGAAGAGTACTTCAATAAGACCTGGTCAATGATGAATCCTGATCGTTGGATCGCCTGATGAAGAGTACTGCAGAGGGCTTGATAAAGTCGCGGCTGATTTCTTCTTCGTCATTGCCGCCAATCATCGGGAAATCTGAGACCGCCGGAATCCTAACAATATACCTCAACACATATTACCCAAAAAATCGATTTTGGAGGGTACATTGTGCTATATTTAAATTTTCGGGATTCATTTTGCAAAAAACTAATATTTTCGGGTGCAATCTGCTAAACAGGGATGAATACAAAAAAGGAAAAAACAAATTGCCTGTAAGGAGTTTCTACAATAGCTTATTGGTGTGAGGATTTTAGGAAATAAATACAGTAGTTGGCCTGTAAATATGTACTATTACTAAGTATTTATGCAGCGAGTTAAGGCCTTTCTTATATATGTGATCTTGCCATCCTGGAATGATGCATTTTTGTGAAGAGCCTTTCTTGAATTGTGCGATCATAATATTGTATTTCGCCACTCCCTTTCAAGTTGGCGTGTGTAGGTTTGCGACACCCAACTTGGCCATTAGAGTCATAAATTTTTCTTTCCTCGTTGCTTTAGTGAAGATATCCACAAATTGCGCACCTGTCTCAATCTTCTCCGGCGCAATCTCATTTGAATGTTCTCTCTCTCTCTAATGAAGTGATAAACTGATAATCCATTTTAGCATGTTTGGTTCTTTCATGGAATACCGAATTTTTTGTAATATGTAAAGCGGCTTGATTATCGCAAAACAATATAGTGGGACCAGATTGTTGTGCTTGCAAATCCTTTAATAATCACCGTAACCACAACAATTCACTGGTGATCTCTCAATGTTCGCTCAATGTTCGCGACCATTGCCCTATATTCGGCCTCTACTGATGATCTCTCAATGTTCGCTTGTTTCTTTGTTCTCCATGATATAGGAGACCCGCCCAAGGTGATGCAAGAACCAGTACAAGACCTTTCTCGTGAGGCATCCCCCCAATTAGCATCACAACAAGCCTTGAGTGTTAAATCATTCATTGTCGTCAACATAATCACTTGGCTTGGCGCGACATTTAAATATCTACGTACCCTCTGGTCCGTTCTCATTTATTCTTCTCGTGGCGAACCGATAAATTGACTTAGTTCATTGATTGCGTATGTGATGTCCTGTCTTGTGGCCATTAAATAGAGTAGATGTCCCACTAGTCATCTGTACCTCCCTTCATAAACATGTTGTCTATCACTATCAGCTCATAACTTATGATTTTGTTCCATCGAAAAAGCATTGGGACAGTATGCTTTCATGCCGCTCTCTTTTCCGATATCTAGCTTGTACTTGCAGTGGCCAAGTATCATTCCTTGGGGTGATCACGATACTTCTATTCCCAAGAAGTATTTAAGCGGTCCAAAGACTTTGATGCTGAATTCTTTATTGAGACGCGCCTTTGTTGGTTGTATCTTTTTCATATTGTTTCCTGCCAGGATAACATAGCTAATATATATTAGCTTTGATACAAATGTTTCCTCTTATTTGTGTATAAATAGCGAGTGATCAGCCTTAGAATGCACAAAACCATGCACAAAACCGATTGCCAACATTGCATCAATAAATTTATGATGCCAATTTATACACCCTTGTTTCTCCTTGTCGTTCAAATCCTTGGGGTATTCATATGTACACCTCCTCCTTCAAGTATCCATGAAGGAACACACTGTTCACGTTTAATTGGTGAACTATCCAACCCTTTTTTACTTCAACCAATAAAAAGCATCTTACCTTTACGATTTTAGCAAACAGGGCAAAGGTCTCATGAAAGTCGATCCCTTCCACTTTCGTAAATCCTCTTGCGACCAATATTTTTGAATTTTTCCACTTCCCCGTTTGATTTATATTTTACTTTCTGGACCCACTTAGGATATATTTCCAAGTGGAACGATTCAAGGGCCCAAGTCTCATTCTATTCAAGGTCCTGCATTTCCTTCTTCATTGATACACACCAATTTTTATGTTTTTCCACCTGAAAAGTTTTATGTGAGTATGAAAGCCTTTTATAAGATACATAATGTGTTAAAGGATATACCGGTGAGTTGGCCGATGGTGCAGTTGTAGTTGATGGCATGATGGAGGGTGGCAAGTCAGTTACGAAGGACTCCAAATGCTTCGGTTGTTTCCTGATTTGCTGACTGCGCCGAGCTTGGTTTTTAACAGTTATATCTGGCTGTTCTTTGTGGTCCTTCGTTGGACTGGACATTTTAATGATGTCTAATTCATTTACTCAATCAACATTGTTTCCATTGTCCTTATGGGAATCCTCATTCACAGTGATTTGCGATTTGGTTTCCCAAATGAGCTTGCCCCTCCCTTTTGATCCTTCAACGTTGCCCCATTCTGGCTCAAGACTTGGTATCCAGTCATCTCCCAATTTGTTGGCAACCAGTTTGGTCTTTTCACCCTTTTTCTTAACGTATTTTGAGTCAGTGTATCCCTATTTTTGTAATTGAGTGGATATAAATCCTCCGTGAAAGCCACATCTCTTGTTGTATAGATATTACCCCTTTCAATATCATAAACATGGTATCCCTTTCGTCTATTAGGTTATCCCACAAAACACATGATCTCCCATTTTACCAAATTTATCTCCCTTATTACCATTATTTTGAGCGTAGACGAGGTAACCAAAGACTCACGTGGTCGTATTCCGGTTTTCTCCTCATTAATAGCTCAGAAGATGTCTTAATTTTTATGACTCTAGAAGGCAACCTGTTGATGAGATAGGTTGCGGCGAGGACACACTCAACCCAAAATTTGATTAGTAGTCTCGTTTGAAATCTCAATGCTCTTGCCTTTTCAGAATATGCCAATGTTTCTTTCTACGACTCCATTCTGTTGCAATGTGTTGGTGTACGAGGTTTGTAGTAAAATTTCATGTTCCTTAAAATAGTTGAGCATGTTATTTGATTGGAACTTCAATTAATTATCTGCTTTTATTTGTTTAACTTTCTTCTCGAATTGTCTCTCAACCATGTTGCAAAACATTGTAAGATAGAGATTAACCTCAAATTTTTGTTTCAACGAATATGTCCAAACACCTCTACTGTAGTCATCTACAATTGTGAGAAAATAATGCACGAGGTCTATAGTAAAATCCCATGTCCTCTGCTACCAGGTGGTAAGCATGACCAAAACCTATCATTGGTTTGGTGCCACAAACATCATCCAATCCATAAGAAAGTCGTAGAGTTGTTTTTTATCTTTTATTATTGCCAACTGCCTCGGAACATTGCAAGTGCATCCATTGCACACGCACTTTGGCGTCGGCAAAATGGATTGCATTTCATCCCGTAATCCCTTCAATTTTATGTAATAAGGAAATACATGATGTACTTAGACATTAGTAAGATTATGACAAAAGATATAGCACAATGGTGACAAAGGATCCATAAAGCCGACCCCACTATAGTGGGATAAGGCTTGAGTGTTGTTGTTGTTGTTATGAGGATACCAACAACTTTTCTTGTCGGAGGGTTATTGCTCGCCTTATATCATAGGACCGCAGAGCACTACCCTTCCCAAACCTCTCTTCAAGGTCGACCCTAGTTTCTCGGGCTGTTTTAGCATAGCATACACCACCTTTAATGTCTTTGTCCATGGCGCTCTTCAACCATTCTTTTACCATGGTGTTGCTACACACCAAAACGCCAAGTCCAGCGAGTCTACTACCGGCATAGGGATAGTACCATCGACTAAATGATACGGATGGGGCGGACCCGGTCGAAGGAAGACGTTTCACGCACGTCTATACTAGGCTCGCGTGAGGGACGAAGATGGTGTGAGCCTGCGCGACACTTGGCAGGCCTCGTGTCTATTTATCTTTGTGTATTTTATTTTGTAGCGTGTTGTTTGGCCGATCGGTCTTGTTGGTCTTTCCCTATATAAGAGAGATATGTGATCTGTTTTTGTATCTTCCTGCACCCAGCCGACAAGCATCACATTCATCTCCATCCTCTCAGCCTGCGCGCACACCGACAGAGTGGACGATGGATGGCGACACTTCAATTCGATGAAAACCGACCATGGCATGGAGCTTGGCGAAGAGCATTACTCGTGCATGATCAACCTTCTCTCCCGCGCCGACGAGTTTTCCCAGGCGGAGAAGATGATCGGTACAATGACATTTGATCCGGGCACAGTCGGGTGGGCGGCTTGGCTCGGCGCGTGCAGAACTCACGACAATGGATTTGGATTGTGATTTGATAATGAAGAAAAAAAGGGAAACCGACCCAGTGGTTCCCATTTGCCTAGCTGCCCCTTTCTCTCCTGCTCACTCTCTCTCGCGTTCGCCTAGCCCCGCGTTGCCCCGCTTGACAACCTCATTGCCTCCATCACACCCCAACTCTCATCTATCAACTGGTCCACCTGCCTTAAAATGTCGCCCTCTTGCCGCGTCGCGCCCCTGCTGTGCCGCGCATAGACGTCGTCCGCCGACCGTCCGTGCGACTCCTTGGGGCCGTTTGATACCCCTTTTCCCGCGGATCTCGCCTCTGAGCGACATCTCGGCCTCCTACCCGCGGCCCGGTGTATGCTCCTCCCTCGCAGCATGGCACGTGATTCCGATCTTGCTGGAGCCACGAAGCTGCTCTTCGACCGCCTCAACCGGGTCGATATGACCCTATCAGACCTCCAAGTGTCTGTCTGCGACATCCACACACTCCTCGCCGCCCACCCCGCTGACCTAGCCGCGAGCCACCGTGGCGTCGGCCAGCAACCCCGACATCTTTCCGTCCGGCGACATCCTCTGCCCGAGCTCTCCTCTGGCGCCCTCTACTGCCTCGAACTGCCGGTCTTCGACTGGACCGATCCTTTGGGTTGGCTCGCACGGGCCGAACATTACTTCGACATCTAGGGAACTCCCGCGGCTCAAATGGTCCCCCTCGCCACGATTTACATGGAGTGCTCGACCCTTCATTGGGTTTGTTAGCTCCGCCAGTTGTCACCGGCTTGGTCATGGCCGCTCCTCAAAGACAAGTTGATCCGCCGCTACGACAACCGCCACGCTGACAACCCATATGAGCGCTTGAACAATGTCCGCCAAGCTGACTCCATGGACGCTTACATAGACGACTTCATCGAGGTGGGAACACACGTCCTCGGCCTCTCGTCGGACCACTACTTTGGCACGTTCCTTACCGGGTTGCGGCCACACATCCGTAACTGTCTTCGGGTCCACAACCTCACTACCCTGTCTCACGCAATGGAGCAAGCACGTTTTGTGGAGGCAGTTTTCGCCACCATCGCCGCCGCCCCCGCCGCCCGGTTTACACCACCTCTTCCGGCCCCCTCCCGGCCTGTCTTCGGCCCCTCTTGGTTGGCCAACCCCGGATACTGTTCCCACCTCATTCCTTCCCCACCACAGCCACCCGCCGCCACCACGGGCTTAGCCCCCCATCGGATCTTTCATCAGGAGTACCTTGACCTTCGGGGAAAGGGCCTTTGTTTCCGCTGCAAAGGCCTATGTTCCCTCTGTTACCGCTGCCACCTCCGGATGCTCTTAGGATCCGTGGAAGAAGTGATTGTCATGGACGACTTTGAGGCCCTCAACCTCGAGGATGACGGACCAATATAGCCGAGTCGGGCGCCACCTTCAAGCGCCCGGAGGTTTCTTGCTACTCGGTGCGCGACATCACCGACCCGTGCACCATGAAGTTGGCGGCTGCCCTGCAGTAGATGACATTGGTACTTATGATCGATAGCGATGCCAGTCACAACTCCATCTCGTAGGACCTTGTTGAGGCGCTCTGCCTTACGGTGACTCCAACACCAGGCTTCCATGTCTCCCTCAGAGACGGTCGCCGTAGCCGCACTGCTGGCCGGTGCATCAGTCTGCCATTTTCCATCGACACGTACTCGGGCTCTGCAGATTTCTATGTCTTCGGTCTTGGCAGGTTGGATGCGATATTGGACGTGTTCTGGTTGAACACACTTGGGGACTGTAAGCACAACTGGGGACGGCTAACGATGGACTTTGAAGCAGCGGGCACGAATCATCACCTTCAGGGTGATCCTTCCCTAGCATGTTCCCCGACCGACTTCTGATCCATCCTGCGCACACTCGACCCGGATTTCAACATTCTCCTGTGGCACGTGGAGTTGGGATCTGACCCGACACCACCACTAGTACGTCCGGACGTCCAACACCTCCACGACGACTATCCGGCAGCTTTCTCCGTACCGCATGGGCTACCTCTGCCGCGTGCATCACACCACAACATCATCCCGCAGCTTGACGTGGCGACATTCTCGGTCTGTCCCTATCGATATGACCACGACCAGAAGAACGTCATGAAGGCAATGGTGGCCGAGATGCTGAGTGCAGGCATCATCCAGCCGAGTGCCAGTCCCTTCTCCAGCCTGGTACTGCTCGTGCGAAAGAAGGACGACAACTGACGGTTTGTGTTGACTATAGAGAGCTGAACAAGCTCACGGTGCCAGACAAATACCTCATTCCCATCATCCATGAGTTGTTGGATGAACTGCGGGGTGCTCACTATTTCTCCAAGTCGGACTTACGCTCGGACTACCACCAGATCCGCGTGCAAGTAGAGGACGTGCCCAAAATGGCCTTCCAAATACATGATGGTCACTACGAGTTCCTCGTTATGTCATTTGGCTTGACGAACCCCCCAGTCACCTTCCAGTCCATCATGAACGACGTGTTACGCTCACAATTGCATAAGTTCGTTCTGGTTTTCTTTGACGACATTTTGGTTTATAGTTCTTCTTGGCAGCTCCACCTGGCCCACCTCGTCACCGTCCTCCGCCTCCTTGCCTCCAACCAACTTGTGGCCAATCAGAAGAAGTGTACTTTCGGCCAGCCTCAAGTCGAGTACCTGGGTCACATCATCTCAAACGAAGGGCTCGCCATGGACCCGCAAAAGATTGAAGCTGTCCTGCACTGCCCGACGCCGACGAGCCGTCCGACAGTGCGGGGATTCTTGGGACTCACCAGCCACTGCCACCGCTTCTTCCGCGGCTACGCGGTTTTGGCACGACCACTGACAGACCTCCTGAAGAAGGAGGTGGCCTTCATATGGGATGCGACCGCCGAAGAGGCTTTCTACAACTTTATTACAGTATGGAGACCGGGCGGTCTGGCGGTTTGTCTGGTGGTCTGGCGGCTTCTCCCAACGGCTTGGTAGTCGGGCTGTTGATGATTGGTGTCTGGCGGTCTGGCGGCTTCTCCCAGCAGCTTGGTAGCCGGGCTGTTGATGATTGGTGTCTGGCAGCTTCTCCCAGCGGCTTGCTATGGCGACTTGAAGATATTGTCGGGTTGTCTTCTGCACATTGTGGTTGCCGGGCGGTTAGTCTAACCGCACGACTTATGCGGCTTGTATAAATGCTTGTTCTTGTAATTATTAGTCTCACATTGCTTATTTGTAATCTCTCTTCTTTCCTCCATTCTATAAAAGAGAGGTCATATCTTTGTAATAGATACTTTTTTGGATAACAAAAATTTTGTTACTCCAAATTTTCGGTCTACTTGTTTTCTGTTCGCACATGGTATCAGAGGATTCGATCTTTTCCTCCTGATTCTGTGAACTCTCTTTGTCCGCGCGACTTGATCCTTCTTCTCGCGACCTGTCTTCGCGACTTGTTTCTTCCACCGGTTTGCGCACTGTTCGCGCGACTTCTTTCTATCCTTATTGTTGCTCTTTTATGTGCGCGACCTCTCTGATTCCCCTTTCTTCTCGCCGCGCCCTGTTCTTAAGTCGCCGCGACATGTGCTTAGTCGTCGCGCACTCCTTGTCTAGCCGCTCTTGTTCTTAAGTCGCTGCGACCTGTTCATACGTCGCCGCGAGCTGTTCTTCTTGCCGCGACCAGTGCTTAGTCGCCACGCACTCCTTTTCTAGCCGCTCTTGTTCTTAAGTCGCCGCGACCTGTTCTTAAGTCGCCGCGACCTGCTCTTCTTGCCGTGACCGGTATTTAGTCGTCGCGCCCTCCTTTTTTAGCCGCAACCTGTTCTTCTTGCTGCTCTCTGCTCTCTTCTATGGCAACCTCCTCTTCGAAGCCGTTCGTCTCGGTGGTCATGTCTTCAGGTAATGCCCACGTCGCTACTCAAGGGAAATGACTGATCGACTCTGGTGCTACCAATCATATGACCGACAATCTGCAGTGTTTTTCTCTCCTAGAACAGCATGATCGGTTGTCCCTGGTCTTCATTGCTGACGGCTCTCCCTCACCGGTCAACGGAACAAGAGTGGTTCAAGTAACTCTGTCTCTTAGCTTGGCGGACACCCTCTACGTGCCCAAGTTTCCTTGCAATTTGTTATCTGTTACTTCTCTTTGCAAGCAACTACAATGCTCCGTCACTTTCACTTCTACTTCTTGTTCTTTTCAGGATCCGAGCTTCAAACGGACGATTGCTACTGGGACTGAGAGCGGCGGCCTCTACTTTCTCGACAACGTTTCCGCGCTTTTCGCCTTCTCCTCCTCTTCTACTGATCTTCTGCAATGGCACCTTCGTCTTGGTTATGCTCCTCCACGACTTCTTCGTCAGCTTCTTCCCCACCTTCCTCAGCAGAGTCCTCCTCTCAACTGTGACGCATGTCAGCTTGACAAGCATCACCGCTCCTCCTTCCTACCAAAGCAAGGTCGTGGATCTTCTCGATCGTTTGATCTAGTTGACTCCGATATCTGGGGTCCTGCTCCTACCCTCACCGTCGGTCGGGGTAGTTCATATTTTGTAACCTTTATTGACGATTTCTCCTGCTGCACTTCAGTGTATCTCTTAAAAGATCGCTCTGAATTATTCAATGTATGAACGTCTTTTTATTTTATGATTAAGAATCAGTTTGATGTCTCCATTAAAATCTTTCGCTCTGATAATGCAAAAGAATATCTGAGTCATGATTTTTCCTCTTTCTGTATGACATATGTTATTGTTCATCAAACTAGCTGTGTATATATACCTCACAGCAAAATGGCGTGGCAGAACGCAAAAACCGTCACCTACTTGATGTCGCGCGCACTCTGCTAACTCAAATGCAGGTTCTTCGCTCCTATTGAGGTTATGTTGTTCTCATCTCATGCTATCTTATCAATCACATTCCCTCCACCGTTCTCCACGGCAAAACCCCCTTCTCCATTCTCTATCCGGGAAAGGATCTGTTTCCTCTTCCTTTGCGTGTCTTTGGGTGCACAGCCTTTGTGCACTCTCCCTCAGCCACTCGTGACAAACTCTCACCACGGGCCAGTAAATGTGTCTTTCTGGGGTACTCTACCACTCAGAAAGGTTATTGTTGCTTTGACCCGGTTGCCCACAAGCAGTTCGTCTATGCGGACGTCACCTTCTTTGAAAATGCATCCTACTTCTCTCACGATTTCTCTTCTCCTCCGGATGTTCCTACTTCTCATACCACCCCTTCCGCCCCCTCTACACCCGACGAGATTCCTCCACCTCCACCGTCTCCACCGTCTACTCCACCGTGTCCACCTCCAGAGCTATCTCCCTCCTCTCCACAGCCGTCTCTCTCAACTCCCGAGCCAGCTCTCTCCGCAACGGATGCTCCGGAACCTGAGGAACACACCGACCTGGATCCTCCCATTGCTTTTCGCAAATGGGTGCAGACGTGTACCCAACACCCGCTAGCTGTTGTTGTTTCCTATGATCGTCTCACTCCTTCTCGCAGGGCATTTGCCTTGGCTATCTCTGTCACTGCCACTCCCCGCATCTACCAGGATGCTCTTACTATTTCTCATTGGAAGACTGCCATGAATGAGGAAATTGCTACTCTCACTGAAAGGGGTACATGGACCCTTGTTCCTCCCCCTTTGGGCACTGATGTGGTTGGATGTCGTTGGGTCTTTGTTGTGAAGTTCCGTCCGGACGACAGCGTGGATCGATACAAGGTCCGCTTGGTCGCCAAAGGCTTTACTCAAACTTATGAGGTTGATTACTTTGACACCTTCTCTCCCGTTGCTCGTCTCAGCACCATTCACGTTCTTCTCGTTGTGGCTGTCAACAGGGATTGACCAATTTTCCAGCTGGATGTCAAGAATGTCTTTCTCTATGGTGATCTTCAGGAAGACGTTTACATGGAGCAATCTCCTGGGTATGTTGCTCAGGGGGAGACACGAGTATGCCGGCTGAAGAAGGCCATCTATGTCCTAAAGCAAAGCCCTCGAGATTGGTTTGACATGTTAGCGACATTGTTGCGGCCATTGGTTTTGCAAGAAGTTCAGCCGATCACTTCTTATTCATCCGCAAAACCTGTTGTATGGTGGTTCTTGCTGTATATGTCGATGATATTCTTCTAACTGGTGATGACCAGACTGGGGTAGTTTTGACAAAGAAACACCTCCGTCAACGCCTGGTCACGAAGGATATGGGCTCCCCCAATTACTTTCTAGTGATTGAAATCTCTCGGAAGCCCAACTCTTTGGCCCTCTCCCAACGGAAGTATGCTCTTGATTTACTAAAAGAGGCAGGGTTGATTGGTGCTAAACATGCCCGATGTCTCATGGCTATTGGAGAATACAAAATATGGACAGATGACTCGCCTCCTCTATCTGATACTACGAGGTATCGGCGTCTGATGGACAAACTCATTTATCTCACGGTGACCAGACCCGACATCTCCTATGCTGTAGGCAAAGTGAGTAAATTCATGCAAGCTCCTAGGGAGTGCCATCTACAGTCTGCCCTGAGGATATTGGAGTATGTCAAAGCAGCACCTGAGAAATGATTGCTTTTTCAGAAGAATGATCACTTGAGGGTTGAAGCGTACTCAGATTCGAGCTATGCAGATGATAAAGGAGACCGCAAGTCAACATCGGACTTTTGCACATTTGTTGGAGGGAATCTTGTGAGTTGGAAGAGCAAGAAACAGTCTGTTGTCTTCAGGTCTAGTGTAGAAGCGGAATATCGT
Source organism: Platanthera guangdongensis (assembly GCA_039583875.1). Classification (NCBI taxonomy): domain Eukaryota; kingdom Viridiplantae; phylum Streptophyta; class Magnoliopsida; order Asparagales; family Orchidaceae; genus Platanthera; species Platanthera guangdongensis. The sequence continues at coordinate 208,053,074 of CM077163.1, read as the reverse complement.
AGTATGACGTCGACCACATGTGAGTTAAAGTGGTTACGAGCTTTCATGCTTGACTTAGGAGAGGTCTACAACTATCCTCTTCCTATGTTCTGCGACAACACGACCGCGATATACATCTCCAAAAATCCGGTCTTTCATGAGAGAACAAAACACATAGAAGTCGACTGTCATTTTATTCGAGAAGAGATTTTGAAGAAACAGATTTGTACTCCATTTGTCACTTCTGACAATGAGTTGACAAATATCTTCACCAAGCCGGTGTCCGTTTCCTTGTTTCACATTTGCGACAAGCTGAACATGATTGATATGTATGCTCCAGCTTGAGGGGAAGTGTTGCAGTATGGAGACCGGACGGTCTGGCGATTTGTCTGGCGGTCTGACGGCTAATCCCAACGACTTGGTAGTCGGGCTGTTGATGATTGGTGTCTGGCGGTCTGGTGGCTTCTCCCAGCGGCTTGGTAGCCGGGCTGTTGATGATTGGTGTCTGGAGGCTTCTCTCAATGGCTTGGTAGCCGGGTTGTTGATGATTGGTGTCTGGCGGCTTCTCCCAGTGGCTTGCTATAGCGACTTGAAGATATTGTCGGGTTGTTTTCTGCACATTGTGATTGCCGGGCGGTTAGTCTAATCGCGCGGCTTATGCGGCTTGTATAGATGCTTGTTCTTGTAATTATTAGTCTCACATTGATTATTTGCAATCACTCTTCTCTCCTCCATTCTATAAGAGGGAGGTCATACCTTTGTAATACATACCTTTTTGAATAATAAAAATTTTGTTACTCCAAATTTTCGGTCTACTTGTTTTCTGTTCGCACAAGCTTGCAGCGCGCTCTCGTGGCGACACCGGTCCGGAGCATGCCAGATTTTTCCCATCTGTTTGTTGTGCAGTGTGATGCCTCCGGGAAGGGCGTCGACGCCATCCTCATGCAGGAGGGCCGCCCCATCGCTTACTACAACATGACCTTCACCGACCGACGAAAGGTGGCTTCCGTCTATGACAGAGAGCTACATGCTTTGGTGCTAGCAGTCCAACCTTTGGCGCCTGTATTTGCTTGGGCGGCCCTTCACCGTCACGACCGACCACCGCAATTTGAAGCATCTATGTAGCCAGAAGGTCTCTACCCCGACACAACAACTATGGATAGCCAAGCTCTTGGGCTACCAATTCTCGATCGAGTACAAGACCGGGCACACGAACTCAGCCGCCGACGCCTTATCCCGCCGTGAGCATGGTGACACATTGGCGGCGATCTCCCTTTTGCCAGTGGCGGGACGCGGCGGTCCTCCAGGAGGTGATACAGGTAGATCCCCGTTACGGACGCATGATCAACGAGCTACAGAGCGTGCCAGATGCGCACCCTCCCTTCCGACTAGTGGGCGACAAACTCTACTACCGTGACCGCCTGGTCCTCGCAGCAGCATCACCATGGATACCGCACCTACTGGAGGAGTTCCATTCCACACTTACAGGGGGACACTCAGGAGCCTATCCGACCTAACGTCGGTTGGCGGCCACCCTCTACTAGAAGGACATGATGAGGACGCTACAACAGTTTGTAGCCGGATGTTTGGTCTGTCAAAGGGCCAAATACCAGACGCTCGCCCCCGTCGGCTTGCTGCAACCTTTGTCAGTGCCTGATCGGATTTGGGAGGGCATCCGACTGGATTTCATTACTGACCTTCCACGCTCCTAGGGCTACGATTGTCTACTGGTGGTGGTTGACCGCCTCTTCAAGTACGGGCACTTCATTCCCGTCAAGCACCCCTACACAACGAGCTCGGTGGCCCGGGTCTTCATTGGCGAGATCATTCGCCTACACGGGTTTCCCCCCTCCATTGTTAGCGGCCGCTACCCAGTCTTCATGAGCACTTTCTGACATGAATTGTTCCGCTTGTAGGGGACGAAGCTATGATTTAGTACGACATATCACCCTCAGTCTGACGGATAGACGAAGGTCCTCAACCGTTGCTTGGGCATTACCTTCGCTGCTTTGCTTCCAAGCTGCTCCGTCAGTGGACTCAGTGGCTGGCATGTGCAGAACTGTGGTACAACACCACCTACCAATCGGCGGCAGGCGTCACCCCCTTCCAAACAGCCTATGGGCAGTCGCCCCCGACCATACCGGTCGGTCTCACCAAGGAATGTCAAGTTCAAGCTTTGGTAGAGGACCTTCAAGATTGGGATGAGGCCCTACGACAGTTGAAGCATCATCTCCGCCGTGCCCAGGAGAGAATGACCCAGCAGGTCAACTGACACTGTCACGAGGTTCTCCTCTCACCGGGCGAGCATGTGTTCGTGAAGTTGCGGTCGCATCGCCAAAGTTCCTTGACCGGTCGCCTCCATCCCAAGATCTCCGTATGGTATTTTGGCCCTTTCTTGGTCGTGGAAAATATAGGTGAAGTGACATACCGCTTGCTTCTTCCGCCCGACAGTCGAATTCATCTGATATTTCATGCGTCGCGGTTGAAGCGGATGTTGGGGAATCACCCCGTCCGGGATACTCAACCCGAAGACCTGAGTAGTGAAGTCGCCCCACGTTATGAGCGTGAGGCGGTGTTGGGCGACCACACTGAGCATGTCCAATGTCAACCTGTGAGGCAGGTTCTCATTTAGTGGAAGGGACAAGCCAAGGACAAGGCAACATGGATATGGCGAAAGAAGTGAAGGCCCATTTTCCAGATTTTGACCTTGAGGACAAGGTCGTTAAGAACCCCGGGGTAGTTGACACAGGCGGGGCAGTCCCGGTCGAAGGAAGACGTTTCACGCGCGTCTATACTAGGCGCTCGCGAGGGACATGTAGATGCCGTGAGCCCGCGCGGCACTTGGCGGGCCTAGTATCTATTTATCTTTGCGTATTTTATTTTGTAGCGTCGGATTGTGTTGTTTGGCCGATCGGCCTTGTTGGTTTCTCCCTATATAAGGGAGATATGTAATCTGTTTTTGTATGCTTGGATTTGGATTGTGATTTGATATTTAAGAAAAAAGGGAAACCTACCCAGCGGTTCCCATTTGCCCTAGCCGCCCCTTTCTCTCCAGCTCGCTCTCTCTCGCATTCGCCCAGCCTCGCGCCGCCCCGCCCCGCTCGGCAACCTCGCCGCCCCCACCGCACCCCAATTCTCATTTATCTCAAAATCAATTTTATTTTTAGCGAATGAAGCATTGCTCATGCCGTTCACCCGTTATCCACAGTTTCTGTAATGAAGCAGCTCGCCTTCATAGATCTGACCTGACTTGTCTGAGGCATGTATGTAGTAATAGTAAGGGGACATCACATGCATACCCTTTTACTTGCTCACAGACACAACAACCTCCATGTTTTCTCCTTTCGCATTGGCAGCCATCGATGGATGGTGCTAGTGTAGCACAGTAGCGGTAGTGGCAAGGTTACCAGACTGGATTTCTTATTCATCATCCTAAATAAATAGATACAGGGATGAGAACAGAGAAGGAATAAACAAATTTCCTATGAGGAATTTCTACAATTAGCTTATACATGTGAGGATTTTAGGAAATAAATATTGGAGTTGAGCTGTAATTACAACGTATTTATTGAGGGAATTAAGGCCTTCCCATCATATGTGAATGTATTTTCATGAATAATCTTCCTTGAATTGTGCGTTCATATTTGTAGAAAAGTAGAGCAATAAAACTTGTGGGCTGTATTTCTTATATTAACCTTCAAATATGAGTACATATATATAGGAAGAGAGAAAGAGAGAAGTCTCAAAGAATACAATGCGGGACAAAACAAAAAGGCACATATGAGCTTATAAATGGGCCACAATTACAATGGACTTTTTACACATTGTTTTACTATCTTCTAATACTCCCCCGCAAGCTGGAGCATACAAATCGTAGGCACCAAGCTTGGATAGGAACCACTGATACAATGGCCGAGGTAGAGGCTTAGTAAAGATGTCGGCCACTTGCTCAGAGGCTGAAACATGTTCCAATTCAAGTTTTTTCAGTTGGACCTTCTCCCGGACAAAGTGACAATCAACCTTAATGTGTTTTGTTCGCTCATGGAATACAGGGTTCTTTGCAATATGTATAGCAATTTGACTATCGCAGAACAGAGTTGCTGGTGAGGAGAGTTTGACACCAAAATCATAAAGAAGACTCTCCAATCAGGTAAGTTCAGAAACGACAACAGTCATTGCACGATACTCGGCTTCAGCAGAAAAGCGAGTAACAACTGATTGCTTCTTTTTACGCCATGTGATGAGATTTCTTCCCAAGTAGGTACAGAAACCAGTGGTAGATCGTCGATCATCAAGCGAGCCCGCATAATCAGCATCAGTGTACGCGATAAGAGATAAAGAGGAGGATGACTTGTCTACCAACCCTCGTCTCGGGGCAGCTTTCAAGTACCTGAGGATGCATTCAACAGCTTGTAGATGAAAGCTTCTTGGTGAATGCATAAAGTGACTAACCACTCCAACAACAAAAGAGATATCAGGTCTTGTAACTGTTAGGTATATCAGTTTTCCTACAAGGCGCCGATAATATTCAGGATTTGTAAGCAGAGAATCTGATTATGTGCCATGAGAACTTAGCTTGTTGTTGACATCCATAGATGTTTCTGCGGGTTTACATCTGGAATAACCAGTGTCCTAAAGAAAGTCAAGACAATATTTCCGTTGAGATAGGATCAGACCATCAGGTCGACGAGCAACCTCAAGTTCAAGGAAGTATCAAAAGTTTCCCAGATCTTTTGTTTGGAAGACAGTTTAAGTGTTGTTTGGTCTGTTGAATCTCGGTGGAGTCATCGCCAGTATCAAAATATCATCCACGTAGACTAAGAGAATGACAATCCCTGTTGATTGATGACGAGTAAAAAGTGAGAAGTCATTCGAGCTCCGCTAAAAGCCAATATCACGAACAGTCTTGCTAAATTTTTCAATCCAAGCTCGAGGGGACTGTTTGAGACCATAGATAGCTTTACGCAGACGACACACCCGAGACTCCCCCGTGGTCTCAAACCCGGGAGGTTGGTGCATGAAAACCATCTCATGAAGATCACCATTAAGAAAGACATTTGCAATGTCCAACTGATGTAGTGGCCAGTTGCAGTGAACAACCATAGAAATAAGGACCCGAACAAAGTTTAGTTTGGCGACAAGGGAGAAGGTCTTCTCGTAGTCCAAGCCCTGTTGCTTAGTGAACCCACGAGCCACAAGACGGGATTTGAGGCGGTCGATTGTCCCATCCGGAGCATGTTTAATGGCAAAGATCCATTTGTAGCTAACAAATGACTGAGCAGAAGGAAGAGGTACCAGATCCTAAGTGTGATTAACCCAAAGGGCTTACATCTCAGCCTTCATTACCGCACGCCACCTAGGATGTTGAAGAGCCTCCTGCACAGTGTTAGGAAGAGAAATAGAGGAAAGAGCAAATTTGAGCAGAGGAGGAGAGAGCCGATGTAACGAAATGTAGTTTGCGAGTGGATGAGCCGTAGAAGCGGAGGCGGGATCAGCTGGCCGCGAGATAGTATTGGTAGATGGTAGCAGTGGTTGGGCTCCGGAGTTTGGACTACGACAAGTGTAGACACGGATGAAAGGTGGTTTGGGTGGTGGTGGTTCCGCGTGGGGTGTTGGAAGAAGAGGAGGTAGAGAAGTCGCGACTGAGATTGCAGGACAAGGCACGGGTTGCACAAGTGGAGGTACTGAAGTGGATGAGTGAAAGGGTCGGTCTTCCAGGAAAGTAACATCAACTGAAACAACCACTTTTCGGTCGACTGAAGAGTAACATTCATACCCTTTTTGAGTGCGAGAGTACCCCACAAATATATATTTGGTTGTACGAGGTGCAAATTTATCCGTAGGTGGACAAAAATTATGGACATAGCAGGCATACTCAAACACCCAAGGTGCGAGCAGAAACAGAGATTGAGAAGAAAAGAGGAGGTTAAACGGAGGAAGACAGACGGTTGATGAGATGACATGCGGTTGACACTGCAAAGTTCTAGTATTTGATGGGTACCTGCATTTGAAGTATTAAGGATCAAGCAATATTAAGAAGATGCCGATTTTTGCGTTCAACCACCATTTTGCTGAGGAGTGTAAGCACAAGATGTTTGATGTATAATTTCAAACTCAGCACAAATTGTGGCGAACGTTCAACTCATATATTCCCGCGTATTATCAGTTCGAATGATTTTAAGAGAAGACGATAACTGAGTACGAAGTTCAGTAACGAACGTACAAAATATAGAAGTGAGTTTGGTATAATCCCGCAGTAAATATAACTATTTGACACGAGAGTAATCATCAATAAATGTTACAAATTAGCGGTACCCAAATACACTAGAGATTTTATAAGAGCCATAAATATCAGAATGGACAATAAATAAAGAAGTAGTACTCCGATGACAAACAGGACTAAATGAAACTCTATGTTGTTTACCAAAGATACAAGATTCACAAGTAAACTCATTCAACGAGACATTCAAAAGAGCTTGCTTGAGAATCTGGAGGGGAGCATGCCCGAGGCGACAATGCCACTCAACCGAGGAGACGATAAAAAAAGCAGATGAAAGAACATCAAGAAGATAGAGCCCATGCGACAACCGCCCGCTACCAATAATATTCCGCGTTTGTCGATCCTGCACAACAAAGGACGATGATGAGAATGTAACATGACAATCAAGATCCTGTGTAAGTCGTGTTGAAACCGGAAATCCGGCCTCTCGTGGAGTTCGACCCTTGGGGAAGGGGTGGTCTCGCGCCTACTTTGCTCCTGCAAGAAAAACAACGGAAGAGACAAGAAAGAACAGACCCAAGGGCTCGGCAGGGAGGTCCCACCACAAACCTGGAAGATCTCTGAGCGCTTCCCCTCCTTAGCCAAGAGCCGAGCTAAGGTACCCTCAGAGAACACTTGAAAATGGGAGCAAGGAGGTACTGAAAAGCCTCCCCTCTGAGGTACCCCTTGGGTTTTATTTATAGATTTTCAGAATCTGAACTGCCAATAACCAAGAGGACTGACCTGGAAATACCTAAAGGCCCCCTGGTTGGGTCTGCCAACAACCAAACTCCGCTGTTCTGAACAGCTATGCGCAGTCCAAACCTGGTTTGCCAACAGCGGGGCTCCGCTGTTCTGAGTAGCTATTCGCACCCCTGGGGGTCAGCTCGCCTCCAGTTCCCCCGCAGGAGGCGGGCGCGGCCTGGCCTCGCGGCTCGCCTATCCTCCCTTGGCGAGCGCGAGACGATATGGGCGAGCTGTCCGTCTTATGCCGGGCGGACCGGCAGTCAGGTCGCGTGCGGGTTGGCCGGCGATCGTCGCGACCTTGATCGACTCGCCAATCACGGGTCGCCGGGCTTATCTGCTTTGGCCAAGGATTCCTTGTGCGACCCGCTCGCTCGCCTGCCGGCTCGCTCGCCTGAAATGGGCGGGAGCGGGCCAGCCCTTCTGCCGCTCTGCTCAACTTCTCCGGCGGGGCCCGCTCGCCGGACACGGGGTTGTACACGATCCCCGCTCTTTTTGAGCATGAATCAAGCTCAAAAAGAATCATCCAACCCGCGTGTTCGACGAGCACTGTGCTGAGCTGGCAGGGAATCTTTTGGTGGCCCCCACTGTCCGGCCATAAATACATACCGCTGACCCCTGTAGGAGGCTCCCCAGATCCCTTTATCTTCTCTGAGCAGACTTTTGTTTCTCGATGCCGGTTAGCGAAGAGGTGCGAGCTCGCCTGGCGGCAGCGGTCCTGCAGACTCAGGAGGAGGCCCTCGAGGCCGCCCCATGGCTAGTACGCGGATCTTCCGGCCCTCTCTTCAGGCCGGCGAAGGGAAAGATTGTTAGGCGTTCTCTGGCGGGTGACTGCCCGGCCTCCAGCTCGGCGGCGGGTGCTGAGGTCGTCCCTGGGGTACGTGGCCTTCCGCGGATTACCGCTGTTTCTCTGATTTTCTGTTTTGCAGGTAATTCCCTGCGAGGAGGTGGAGAACCGGGGAGAGGATCGTCCCTCTCCTCCGTCGCCTGAGAGGGTCGCGAGTTCTCCAGGTCTGGACCGCCCACCTCCGGAGACCCCCCACCCGCCGGCTTCCCACGGACTGGGAAAATCCCTCGAGACCCTCGAGGGGGACACCTTTCGGGGTCGGCCGGGCTCTTCTCGCCTATCCGCCGGTGCGGACGACGTGCCAACCCCTGGTGAGCTGGTATTTACCGTTGGGCTTCGTCTCTTGTTCGCTCCTTCTGACTCGCCCCGTTTGCAGGCTATAAAAGGGTCTCCTCTGAAACCGAGATGAGCGAAGGATATTCGCCCCCGCCCGACGTGGACAGTGTTTCTGACTACCTGGGAGACCCGACCGATGCGGTCGGGATGAAGAGGCAGGTGACGCGGCTGTTCCAGAAACACACACTGCTGCTGCAGGAGATCATGAAGAGGGTCGATGAAGACAAGGCCGAGACTGAGGCCCGACTCGCTGCCTTGGAGGGCCCTCCGCGTGAAGCGGAAGACGACGACGTCACCTCGCCGGGCGTGCATATAACGCGGGCCGAGGGACATCTTAGGAGCGCCACAGAGCAGGTCGGCATGGCTCAGCGGGAACTGGTGGCGGTTCGCGATTACCACGATCCTCGCGTGCCGCCGCGATCGGGAACGAAGAGGCGGCACAGGTGGAAGTGGGTCGAGTACTGACCCAGTTGTCTGCCCCTCGCTTGCGGGATACTGCGGGGTTGTTGTCATTTCGGAGTTATCTTGTATTCGTAATCGCTAGCGACTCTTTTAGCCCGCCTATGGGCCTAACTTATTACTGCTGAGATTCATTGGAAATATCATGCTGTTTTTATTGTTTTCTGTGGGCGGGTTAAGGGAAAGGTCCGTTCTTCTCCTTGCGCTGATCGGGGCGAGAGCGAGCCGAGGGGCTCGCCAGACGGGATTTTCCCGACTCGCGCGGAACAGCGTGCGGGTGCGGGTTGAGGCTCGCCCGCACTGGTCTTCTGCGGTCGCAGCCGGGCGAGAACCGCGCTGGATCGACCTTTGAGGTGCGGTCGCGCGCGGGAAGTCGAACCGTCGGACTGATTTTTGCTGTCCGCACCCCATCTTTCGGCGGGAAGTTTCCCGCCCTTTCTCTTTCCCTATAAATAGGCCTTGCAGGCCCCTATTTTTCACCGAATCCAAACCCTCCTGCTTCCCGTTCCCCGCGGAGTACCGTCTGTGTTCGCCTTCTGTCTATTCTTCGCGCGTTCGGCGGCGACTCGATGGGAATGGGCGGAGGCGGCGGCGACGTGGACGGCCGAAGCAAGTGCGCTTGGACCTTCTCCGAGCACGATTTTCCTCGCGCCGTCCTCTCTGAGCGCGAGTACCTGGATGCCCTTGGCGACCACGTTCCGCCGGGCTTTTCTGCGAGGCGGCCCGGGGATGGGGAGAAGATCAACGACTTGTCTAGGGACGAGCTCGCCATCCCTCTCGCTCACTTTGAGGTGGGCCTGCGACTTCCCCTCTGGCCCGAGGTGCGACAGGTGCTGAAGTACTTCGGGGTTGTCCTGGGCCAGATGACCCCGAACTCCATCGCCGTCATGGTGGGGTTCGCCTGCTTCCTGCGAGAGGAGCGAGTGGAGTTCAGCCTCGCCGTGTTCCGGAAGCTGTTCTCCTTCCGGGCGAATCGAGACGGGACGGCCTACTTCTCCAGCGCCCACCTCAAGGTGCGGGAGACAGTCAACAAGAGTCACAATTGGCTCAAGAGATTCCTGTTCGTCAAAGGGGACTTCGGCAACGTCCCCTTCTCGCCGGTGCAACTTAGCGAGGCGAGCTACCGGCCCCCCAGCCTAGGCGGCCACGAAGCTGACCTGTGCGCGTTCTTCGCTGGGAAGAATTTTGAGGTTGCGTTCCTGCGCCGCCATCTTGACGACCTCGCCGCTGTCCCGCCGGGGGGAGGTTTGTCACTCGCCGCTGTTATACCTTATTCCCTTTCTTCCTTTATCTCACCCCTTCCTTCTGTCAGGCGAGCGCGACATCCCTCTTCACCCTCCTTACGAGAGCGCCCGCATTCCCCCCGGGGTTCTCGCCCGTGCGCAGGCTGCGGATGCCGCCCAGCGCGACATCCCATCGGTCCCGGCCAAGAAGCGGCCGGGTGGCGGACAGCCAGCCCCTCCGCCGAAGGTGGCGAAGACCGTGGATCAACAACTCACCGCGAGCCAAAGAAAGGGCAAGGCCCCCGCGGTCCTGCCGACTGAGGGCCCCTCGCCCCCGCTGGTTGCTTCGACCAGCGACTCCCCGGTCAGGGCGGCGGGTACCTCCGCGTCGCCGGGCGGGTCTCAAGCTGCTGCGGAGCCGGTGCCGAGAGGGCATCGTAACTTCGGCTACGGCGAGAGGTACCGGGACGAGCTCGGCATCCCGCTCCTGGCGTGGGATAAGGAGTCGAACCGCGCGATGATCTCGACCCTGCTGCCGAGCTGGATGGAGCAGGATACCATCGGCGGGGAGGCGTACAACTTCTCCTTTGGCCTGTATTCGCGCGAAGACGCCGCCATTTATGACAAGGAGGAGACGCGAGTGCTGATTCATGAGAGCGCGCGGGCCCAGCTGCGCGGTCTGGAGCTGGCTCACATGGTGGGGAGGCGCTGTATCCAGGTGGAGCGGAACGCCGCGTCCATTCAAAAGATGGCGGATGAGAAGGAAGTGGCCCAAAAGCTCGCTCAGGCGGACGCAGACCTTCACAGGGGGCGAGCCGACGCTGCCGAGGAGACCCTCGCGCAGTACCTGGGCGGGGTGGTACGTGCTCAACCTGAATTACCCTTCCCCCTTTTCGCGGGCACAGATCACGATTATTCTTATTCCTTTCCCCAGGACGCGGCGACGGCGAGTCGGATGGGTGCCGAGATCGCCACCCTTGGCCAAGAGAAGGCGGCGTTGGAGGCGCGGGTACGCGAGCTGGAGGCCGCCGCCGCTGTCCCTCCTCCAGACAGCAGGGTCTGCCCGCGCGAGCACCTGTCCGACTACGACCTGGAAGTGCTAATGCAAAAGAACGCGGCCAGCGCAGCGAAATACACGATGCAAACGCTGCGGCGCGCGGATCTGCTTACGAGCGAGGCAGCGGGACTCTCGGCGGAAGACGTGGTGCCGGCGCTGTTTCTCCCCGTGCCGGAGCCTGGCGACAAAGGCTTCCAGCCCATTTAGGATTTCTCAACCCTGATCTCGCGTTTTCCCAGACTCTCATAATTTATTCTTTTAGATGAACATTGTCATGTATATCAATCTGTTCTGAGATGTACGCGCGAGTTACGCTTATACTTCGTATTTTTTAGCTATTGTTCCTTTTATGAATGCCCTCTTCGCCCGCCTTATTTTTCCAACGCCGTTATTGCCGGATGACGCGACCTGCCCCTGCGGCCCGGCTCGGATGAGGCGGCTGCCCGTCCGCCGAGCGAGGCGAGCCGGTTCGTCCTTCGAGCGAGGCGAGCCGGCTCGTCCCTCGGCCGTATGCCTAATTCCCTGCGGGCTCTCGCCCAGGCCTTTGCGTTTACTCGGCCGCCCTTCCTGGGGCTTGAGGGTGGGGCTATGCTAGGCCCTTTCTCCCTTTTTTCTGACTAACTCTTGTGATTCCGACCTGCTGCTCATGCCTTTCGAGTAATTCCCGGCCTCGCCGGCTAGGTGGGAGTCCGGCAACGTGATTTGTTCTGGGTTGCAGGTTATCGCCTACTGAGCCATTCCATCGAGTGACTTCCGGCCCTGCCAGCTAGGTGGGAGCCTGGCAGCGGGATCTTCTCGAGGCTAGGGATGACACCGAGTGACTTCCGGCCCTGCCAGCTAGGTGGGAGCCTGGCAGCGGGATCTCCTCTCGGGGTCCAAACACATTCCATCGAGTGACTTCCGGCCCTGCCAGCTAGGTGGAAGCCTGGCAGCGGGATCTTCTCGAGGCTAGGGATGACACCGAGTGACTTCCGGCCCTGCCAGCTAGGTGGGAGCCTGGCAGCGGGATCTTCTCGGGGTCCTAACTCATTCCATCGAGTGACTTCCGGCCCTGCCAGCTAGGTGGGAGCCTGGCAGCGGGATCTTCTCGAGGCTAGGGATGACACCGAGTGACTTCCGCCCTGCCAGCTAGGTGGGAGCCTGGCAGCGGGATCTTCTCGGGGTCCGAACTCATTCCATCGAGTGACTTCCGGCCCTGCCAGCTAGGTGGGAGCCTGGCAGCGGGATCTTCTCGAGGCTAGGGATGACACCGAGTGACTTCCGGCCCTGCCAGCTAGGTGGGAGCCTGGCAGCGGGATCTTCTCGGGGTCCTAACTCATTCCATCGAGTGACTTCCGGCCCTGCCAGCTAGGTGGGAGCCTGGCAGCGGGATCTTCTCGAGGCTAGGGATGACACCGAGTGACTTCCGGCCCTGCCAGCTAGGTGGGAGCCTGGCAGCGGGATCTTCTCGGGGTCCGAACTCATTCCATCGAGTGACTTCCGGCCCTGCCAGCTAGGTGGGAGCCTGGCAGCGGGATCTTCTCGAGGCTAGGGATGACACGAGTGACTTCCGGCCCTGCCATCTAGGTGGGAGCCTGGCAGCGGGATCTTCTCGGGGTCCTAACTCATTCCATCGAGTGACTTCCGGCCCTACCAGCAGGTGGGAGCCTGGCAGCGGGATCTTCTCGAGGCTAGGGATGACACCGAGTGACTTCCGGCCCTGCCAGCTAGGGGGAGCCTGGCAGCGGGATCTTCTTGGGGTCCGAACTCATTCCATCGAGTGACTTCCGACCCTGCCAACTAGGTGGGAGCCTGGCAGCGGGATCTTCTCGAGGCTAGGGATGACACCGAGTGACTTCCGGCCCTGCCAGCTAGGTGGGAGCCTGGCAGCGGGATCTTCTCGGGGTCCTAACACATTCCAATTTTCTGAGCAAGCTAGACATGACAATCCTGGGGGGGGGGGGGGGGGGAAGAGAAGAAAGACTTCATTATAACAAATCGCGTCGCTTACAGGAGCTTAGGGAAAAAACCTCTTCAAGTCGTCTCCACTCCAGGTGAGACTCAGGGCCTTGCCCTCTACATTTTGGAGCCGATAGCCCCCTGACCTCAAAGCTTCCTTCACAATGAATGGCCCCTCCCAGCTGGGGTTGAGTTTCCCTACGGATGCTGATCTCCCTGCAGCGTCCACCTTCTTCAGCACCAGGTCCCCTTCTGCGAACTGCCTGACCCTGACATGCTTGTCAAAGTATTTTGCCATCCTCCTTTTGACCTCCTCCTGTCGGATGGCCGAAAGATCCCTCAACTCTTCTACCATGTCAAGGGAGAGTCTCAGCCCCTCCCCGTTCTCGGCCTGCCATTCCTCTCGGCCCTCCCTGGCCGTTCCCGACTCGCGGCGTTTGGACCTCAAATTCTATGGGGAGCACCGCCTCGCACCCATGGGAGAGCTTGAAGGGGGTCTCCCCCGTGGCCGTGTTTGGGGTGGTTCTAAGGGCCCACAGAACGGCGGGGAGCTGCTCCACCCAGCTCCCCCTCAAGTTTTCCACCTTCTTCTTGAGGAGATTGACGATGATCTTGTTCGCCGCCTCCACCTGCCCGTTGCTCCTGGGGGGTGGTGGACCGAGGCGAACCTGAGGTCGATTCCAAGCTGCTCGCAGAAGCTGGTGAACTCGGCACTGGCGAACTTGGGGTCCGTTATCGGTGACGATGGCTTGTGGCATCCCGTGGCGACAGATGATCTCCCCCCAGACGAAGTTCCTGATCACTTGGGAGGTCACCTTGGCCAACGCCTTCACCTCCATCCACTTTGAGAAGTAGTCGATCATTACTAGGAGGAACCTTCTCTGACCGCTGGCCTGGGGGAACGGTCCAACCAAATCCATTCCCCAGATTGCGAAGGGCCAGGGGGCCGTGATACTCTTGAGTTGTTGGGCCGGCTGTAGCTGGAGGGGGGCAAACAGCTGGCACTTATGACATCTCCTTGCGAATTCCGCGGCGTCTCGGCCCAGGGTGGGCCAGAAATACCCTTGCCTGACTATCCTTCCTTCCAGGGTCCGACTCCCGGAATGACTTCCGCACTCCCCGGAGTGGACTTCCTCCAGGATCCTCTGCGCCTCACCCTCGGCTACGCAGCGAGCCAACATCCCGGAGAGGGTCTTCCGGTACAGCTGCCCGTCCTTAAGGAGGTAGTAAGCTGACTTGTGCCTTAGCTTCTTCCTGTCCACCCCCTCCGGATACTCTCCCGTGGAGAGGAAAACTATCACTGGGTCCATCCACGAAGGCTGCTGATCGATCTCCATGAGCTCTCCTTCTTCGATGGAGGGTCGGAACAGGTCGGTGATGGTGCCCCCTGCTCGGGGGCCGTGCTTCGCCAGTTGGTCGGCCTGTTCATTCTCTCCCCTTGGCACGTGTCGGATGGAGAAGGTCTGGAAGGTCCCTATGACCCCCTTCGCCTTGGCCAAGTATAATTGCAAAGTGGGCTCCCTTGCTTCGAACTCCCCGTTGATCTGGGAAGCCACCACCATGGAGTCGGTTAGGACCTCCACATCCAGCACCCCCAGCTCTCTGGCCAGGCGCAGCCCCGCTATCACTGCTTCGTACTCGGCCTGGTTGTTGGTAATGGGGAAATGCACCACCACCGTCTGCTCAATCTGAGTCCCTTGAGGGCTCTCCAGAACCACTCCTATCCCGAGAGAATGCCTTCCTGAGGCTCCATCCACCCTCACCTTCCAAGGAGTCGGGCAAGTGAGCTCCTCCTCTGCTACTTCTACCACGTAGTCGGCCAGGAAGTCGGCCATCGCCTGAGCTTTGATCGAGAGCCGCGGAACGAAGGAGACATCGAACTCGCTTAGCTCCACCGACCACTTGGCCAGCCGACCATAGTGCTCCACCCCCTCGAAGATGTTGCGGAGAGGATGGTCGGTCACCACTCGGATCGAGTGTGCCTGGAAGTAAGGCCGTAGCCTCCGAGCTGAGACGATTAGTGTGAACGCGAGTTTTTCCAAGATCGGATACCGGAGCTCGGCTTTCCTCAGGACCCGGCTGACATAATAAATGGGGAGCTGCCTCTTCCCCTCTTCACGTACTAAGACGGAGCTCAAGGCCTCTGCCCCGACCCCGAGATATAAGAACAAATCCTCACCCTCCTTCGGCCCCTGGAGCAGCGGAGCCTGTGTCAACTGCGCCTTGAGGGCCTGGAACGCCTCATCACATTCCTTGGTCCATTCAAACCTCTGGCCTCCCCTCAGCGTTTTGAAGAAAGGGGAGCATTTCTCCCCTGACCGAGAAAGGAAGCGACTCAGTCCTGCCAGCTTCCCTGTTAACCGTTGGACCTCCTTTGCATTCCGCGGGGACCCCAGCTCCAAGATGGCCTTGACCTTGTCCGGATTCGGCTCGACCCCCGCAGGGGTGAGGAGATGCCCCAGGAACTTCCCCCGACTTGCCCCAAAGACACACTTAAGGGGATTCAGCCGCATTTTGTATCTGCGCAGGGTGGCGAACGTCTCCTCCAGGTCCCGGAGGTGGGAGTCCACGTCCCGGCTCTTGATCATGAGGTCGTCCACGTACACCTCCAAGTTCCTCCCCCTCTGTTCCTTGAAGACCCTGTCCATCATTTTTTGGTAGGTGGCCCCAGCGTTCTTCAGCCCGAACGGCATCATCTTGTAGCAGTAGCAGCCGTCCCCTGTGATGAATGAGACATCCTTGATGTCCGGGGGTGCATCCTGATCTGATGGTAACCTGAAAAGGCATCTAAAAAACTCATTACAGAAAAGCCGACGGCGGAATCAACCAGCGCGTCGATCCGAGGCAAAGGGTAACAGTCCTTAGGACAAGCTTTATTAAGAAGGGAAAAATCGATACACAACCGCCAGCGGCCGTCTCCTTTTTTGACCATCACAACGTTGGAGACCCAGCCGGGGTACTGAATTTCGGACACGAAGCCAGCTTTGAGAAGCTTCGCCACCTCCTCCCTGATGGGTTCTGCCAGCTTGTCCGCCGTGGATCTCTTTTTCTGCTGGACGGGGCGTGTCCCCGGGTCCAAGTTGAGGCGGTGGCAGGCCACATCCGCGTCAACCCCCGGCATCTCCGCGGCGTTCCAGGCGAAGATGTCCACGTTCTTCTGGATGCACTCCAGCATCCGGCCCTGGTCTTCCGGGGTCAGCCCTCCGCTGACGCGAACCTTCTCCATCCTTCCTCCCCGGGTGAGCACCTCCAGCTCCACCACTTCTTCCGCCGCCTCCAGCCTGGATCGTTCCCCCCATCCTTCGGCGTCCCCTTCCTCCGGAACGGGGACCTCTACCTCCATCTCCCCTCCTACGGCCCTTACTTCGGCCACTTCCTCCAGATCTCCCCCTTCCGCCTTCTCTGCGCAGTCCTTCATCCCCAGCTCCTCCTCCCCGGCTTCCTGCTCGTCCTCCTCCATCCTCCGCCCCATCTCCTCGGCTCCTTCCTGCCAAGAAATGGTGTTCACCGCGGTGACATAGCACTCTCGCGCCACCTTTGGGTCTCCCCTAACCGTGACCTGCACCCCCTCAGCGTTGAACTTCAGGCACTGATGGAAAGATGAGGGGACGCAGCGGAAGGCGCTGATCAGGGGCCTCCCGAAGATTGCGCTGTAGCTGCTGGGGGCGTCCACAATGACGAACTTGCAGTTTCGGGACTGCCCCCCCAGGGTGACATGGAGGCCGACTCCTCCCTCTACCTCCTTCCTTTCTCCCGAGAATCCGAACAAGGGCCCGTCCGAGGCCAGCACCCTCTTAGCTTCCACTTGCATCGCGTCAAACGCCTTTTTGAAGACGACGTTCACGGAGCTCCCATTGTCTACGAGGATCCGAGAGACAGTGAAGTTCTCGATGGCGGCCTTGATGACCAGCGCATCACAGAACGGATCCTCGTGATCTGGCATATCACTTCTGGAGAAGGTGATCCTCTCCTCTGGCGGCGGGGTTTGGGACGTAGAGGCGACGCTCCGCCGATACATGGTGTGGAGGCTTGCCTTGCGGGAAGCCTCGATCCCCACTCCCCCGTGGATCACTCCGATCCCTCCTCGGGTCCCCACATCCACCCGGTCTTCGCAGCGATCCTCCTCCGCCCGAGGCAGGACCTCCTCGATCCTCACTTCCTGCCGCGCCTCCTCCTGCTGCTGCTGCCGCCCCCTGTTCCCCTCATTTCCAGGAACTCCGGGCACGTGGCTGTTGCGTGCCCCTCTTCTTGATGGAAGTCGCAGTAGGGCAGCTCCACCCTGAACTCCCTTCTCCTCCTTCTCATGATCCCCCTCCTGGCTCCCAGAGCTATGGCCATGGCCTCCTCCTGATCGGGGAGCCGGGGCCTCTGACCCTGCCTCCAGCCCGGTGGGTGGAACTGGTCCTGTCTTCCCTGATAGTGACCCCTTCCGAAGTTCCCCCTCTGTGGCCCCTGCCCCTGCCACTCAGGCCTCCAGCCCAGCCGGCGGTCGGGCTCCTGGTGCCCCCACCTCGGCGGCTGCTGCCATTGGGGCTGCCTCTGCTCCCTCTGCTCCCTTTGCCTAAGCTCCCCCTTCTCTCTTCCTGTCCTCTTCCTCCCTTCGACTCCTTTTCCTCCTCAGTCGCCCACCTAGACCAACTTCCTTGCAAATTCCGGGTTCGACGCCTCCCCGTCGACCTCCCTCGCCGCCCTCTCCATCAGCTCCTCGTAGGAGAGAGGGGGAATTCTCTTCAGCTCCATGCGGAAGAAACCCTGCTGCAGGCCCAGGGTGAAGGCCATCATCAGACTGTGGCCCGGCATCTCCTGGACCTGGGTAACCTCCTCCTGGAACCGATCCACATAGCTCCCCAACGTCTCGTTCACCCCCTGCTTTATGTGGAACAGGGACTCAGACTCCTTCTTCCTCTTCTTTGAGGTAGTGAACCTCAACATGAACCCTCGGCGCAGGTCCTCGAAGCAATAGATGGAACTGGCCGGCAGCTGGTGGAACCACTCCCTTGCCTTCTCTCGGAGGGTGATGGCGAAGAGACGGCACTTGAATCCGTCCGACATCTGACGGATGGAGACTACGTCCTCGAACCACTGGACGTGCTGAACCGGGTCTCCCTTCCCGGTGTAGTAGGTCATCTCGGGCTCCCTGAACCCGTCTGGTACTGGAGCTGAGGAGACCAGCTCGCTGAAGGGGCTGCCTCCCCCCACCTGGCGGCCGGCGAGTCTCGCGGGCCCAACTCGCCGAACCGGCCTCGGCCTGCCGAACCGGGGAAGAGCTCGCGCCCCGGGAGCTCGCTTCCTCGGCCTTCCTCGGCCACCTCCTTCCCGGCTCGCCTGCCGGGAGCGTCCTCGCCTAAGGAGGGGGCAGCCGCGATCGGGATCGCCGGAGTCGAGCACTCGGCCCGCGTGCCGAGTGCGATCTTGACCAGAGTCAGCACCTCATTCCTGAAGTCTTCAAACATTCCCACCGTTGCAAGAGGTGGCGGGGGTGGCGAGTCCTGTCTGTCAGATCCTTGACCTCCCGTCATTGAGCTCGCCGAAGCTTTTCTGCACTGACCACTATCCACGCTCACCGCACCAAAATGTTGAAACCGGAAATCCGGCCTCTCGTGGAGTTCGACCCTTGGGGAAGGGGTGGTCTCGCGCCTACTTTGCTCCTGCAAGAAAAACAACGGAAGAGACAAGAAAGAACAGACCCAAGGGCTCGGCAGGGAGGTCCCACCACAAACCCGGAAGATCTCTGAGCGCTTCCCCTCCTTAGCCAAGAGCCGAGCTAAGGTACCCTCAGAGAACACTTGAAAATGAGAGCAAGGAGGTACTGAAAAGCGTCCCTTCTGAGGTACCCCTTGGGTCTTATTTATAGATTTTCAGAATCTGAACTGCCAATAACCAAGAGGACTGACCTGGAAATACCTAAAGGCCCCCTGGTTGGGTCTGCCAACAGCCAAACTCCGCTGTTCTGAACAGCTATGCGCAGTCCAAACCTGGTCTGCCAACAGCGGGGCTCCGCTGTTCTGAGTAGCTATTCGCACCCCTGGGGGTCAGCTCGCCTCCAGTTCCCCCGCAGGAGGCGGGCGCGGCCTGGCCTCGCGGCTCGCCTATCCTCCCTGGGCGAGCGCGAGACGATATGGGCGAGCTGTCCGTCTTATGCCGGGCGGACCGGCAGTCAGGTCGCGTGCGGGTTGGCCGGCGATCGTCGCGACCTTGATCGACTCGCCAATCACGGGTCGCCGGGCTTATCTGCTTTGGCCAAGGATTCCTTGTGCGACCCGCTCGCTCGCCTGCCGGCTCGCTTGCCTGAAATGGGCGGGAGCGGGCCAGCCCTTCTGCCGCTCTGCTCAACTTCTCCGGCGGGGCCCGCTCGCCGGACACGGGGTTGTACAGAGTCCACTTAACGCCTCAGCATAATTCATCGAATGGTGTTGAGTAGCATTGAGTCCAGTCAACGCCTCAGCTTTTTCGTCGAATGGCGTTGAGTGATGTTGAGTTCACTTAATGCATAAGCTTATTTGTCAAATGACATTGAGTGGTGTTGAGTCCACTCAACACCATGAGTACAGAAAATATTCTAAGTAACAATCGCTCTATTCGTCGTGTCCAGTCGACTCACTCGAAGCTTCCCGAGCCTGAGTCAATTCTCTTGACTCAAAACATGTGCGAGGGGCCTAGCGTAAAATGGGACGTTACATTAAATGCGACCAATGATGACCTAGAGGATCTCGCCCACCTAGGACGAGAGCAGAAGAAGAAGTCGCCTCCCATGGGCGAGATCTAGGATCCCTGGGGCGACTACAAACCCTAGGGGTGAGTTCCAGGCCGCTTAGGTCGAGTGAAACCCCCCAAGGGAGAGATCCAAGCTCCTTGGAGCGAGTACAACCCCCTAAGGGCGAGTTTCGAGCGAGTGCTGCCCCTAAGGGGTGATTTCCAGGCTCCCTGTGGCGAGTTAAACCCCCCAGGGGCAAGTTACTGGCTCCCTGGGGCGAGTTCCTGGCTCCCTGGGGCGAGTTCAGCCCCCAAGGGCGAGTTCCAGGCTCCCTGTGACGAGTGCATCCCCTAGGGCGAGTTACAGGCTCCCTAGGGCGAGTGCAGCCCCCTGGGGCAAGTTCCAGGTTCGAGGTGAGTGGCGAGTCCCAGCTTCACCCGGCACTCCCCAACCCCAGGATACCTTTTTGGGTCTGCTAAGAGTCCCTCCAAACAGCAGAGTTACGTTGTTGGCAGCCCATTTTGGGATGCGTATAGTAAACTAAAAGGCGGGATTCCGGTATTTGCAGGCCAAACTTGGAAAAATATAAATAGACCCTTTATGGGCACCCAGCAGTGGCTTCTTCTTCTTGCTTCCCCCTCCCCCTAGGCTAACTCTGGTCGGCAAGTGCTCTCATGGCCCATCAAGGTGCTCAGCTTAGCATTGGTGAGGGAGGGGAAACTCTCTTTGATCTTCCGGATGTGTGACGAGACATCCTCGCTGCATCTCGGGGTCTATCTCTTAGTTCCAAGCAGCTGGCCAGGTGCTCTCTCTTGAGATAGGTAGGTTCAATCCACCCCCCTTGGGTCTGAACTCCTTAAGGAACCGAGTTCTGGTTTCAACATGTGTGTTAAACTTGTTTTCTAAGTTATATTCACATTGTTTATCATAAAGACTTTTAGCATAGTGATTTTTAACTGAAATTTGTGTTCATTTGATTTTAAGCTTGAATTGATTTGATTTTACAAATGAAAATGATAATTATGTTTTGGAATTTCACTTACAAGCATTTGATATTTTTCAGTCCATTTGTTTGGCTTAGTTATTTTATGGAAGTTCATGTTTAACATGCTTTAGGATTTTGAATGAAATTGTGGGATTATGATTTGTCAGTTTTTATTTATAATTTTCTTGAGCATGTTGACTTTTTTCCAATTCAATGTTCTTGAGTTTTAGATTATGTCTAGATCTATTGCTGGCGACCGTGCTATTCTTAAGAGTGATTACAATAGAATTTATATGAGTTTTATGGTTATTTCTAAATTTCTTAAATGTTTCGTCCATCTTTTTAATTTCAATTTTATAATTTTTGTACATAACACAATCACATTCTAAAAATGAATTTACAAGACGTAATTTATCGTTGTTCTCTTTTACACTAGAAAGCTCTTTTCAAGTACCTCAACCTCTTTCATGAGTGAATTACATTCAAAACGTGGTTTATCAACAATAGATTCTACATTGAGTTGTGCTTTTAACTTCATGTTTTTTAGTCGTAGATTTAAATTATTATTTTTCAATTTTTTTATTCTACATTTAGCGTTTTCTAGCACACTCAATGTAAAAACAGACATTGCAGGAAAAGAGTAATTTCTACTTACAATGTTCTCGGACGAGACACGATTTCTACTTAGAGTTCCTTGATATCTTTTTGTATGCATGCCTCTTCCAAAACTGTGTTTTCATTTTCCATATTGCTTGTTGCGCTTGCTATGTATTCCTCCAAGCACAAGACTTCATTAGGTTTTTTGCTTGGATCTATATAAATTGCTCGGGCTTATCATCTAGAGAAGGAGGGTAATAGTTACGTCAAGAAGTTTCCAAATGTCATAACCATAGACAAAGTATAAATGAGTTTGAATATTTCTCGATTTAGCGCACAATATAAACTATTCATAGCCTTGCCATTTAAATGACACTCCACCCGATTTAATGTACTTGGTGGCTCTATAATTGTTATGTTCCAAACTTATTTATCTAAAAAATAAGGAACCATTTCATTAAGTTCTTCCATCCATTATAGTTCACACATATAAATAGAGGTGGTGCTAGTGAATTTTCAGTGTATACAATTTCATCCCTACTAGTCGATTCAAGATCAAGGTTGACCATTATTGTCGGTGGTGAAACTATTTTTGGAATAACTTATCTGGGATACCACTTATTGGATCCAGTGACAAACCATAGGGGGGAGGGGAGGGTGAGTATAGTTCTTTGAAAACTACTTGAGATTTAAAACTTCCTGCAAGAGTAATATGCTTTTTGGGCGTTAGCGTTGGACGTTAGATCTCCATGACGCCAGAGATCATAAGCGATGATTCAAATAATCTTATGGTTTCTATTCTGATCTTTTCCTTGAGGACCGATTGGCTCTCCATTTCCCCCAAAAGGTCTTCGAGCCAACTCTCTCCCTTCACCCCTGGTCTTTGAACCCAACACTCTCCCTCCCACCCGAAGGTCTTCGTGTCGACTCTCTCCCTTCTCATCTAAGGTCTTCGACCCCACTAGATCTCCCCGACCTTGACGTCCTCCCCGAATGATTTTCCTATTCACACAATACATTAAAAATGAAGAAAAGAAATAACTATATTAAAGAAGATTTTCTCCCTCAAATGTATGTCTTCGGAGACAGGGAGCGATTAGTGCTTTTAATATACGTTCTTTGTGCACATGATCGTCTTCAAAATCTCATTCACACTTGCCTTCTCCAAAGATCTTCTTCGTTATTCATTAAGGGAAAGTTTTTTTTCTTTAAATGATGTCTCGTTGCTATAAAGACGACACACCAACCCTCCTTTTGTTCTAGGATTCATCAACCTCAGGCAAGGAAAAAATGATTTTATACTAGCATTGAAATATGCTACCACCAACATTAGGTTACCGCGCGATGATAGCATATAATACACATTTTATCTAGTTGTCCTGCTCCACGATGAGAAAGCTGCAGAGCATTCCTTTTTCATTTTTTGTTTCGCATGGAGCGTGATTGGACATCGTGCTTGTAGCAGATAAGGTAAGTGGCACACCTTTACTTGTAGATTTTGTTTACAAATTTGTTTCCCGCCAGTTTCCACCTTTAGAATCACTCAGATTGCTGACCTGAATAATTCTGTTAGCGCGACGCTGTAGTGGCAGCGCCCGTCGGTAGCTACCACGTATCATGATGAATTGCAGTGCCGTTACGACGATAGTACACATCACGACGATCACTACTATTCATGTCGAACCCTTCTTGTAAGTAGTGTGGCTGGCGACCAATGTTAGGCATAGAGCGCGACGGTAGCTTAGTCTTCACAATGACTCGAGCTGTCTTCACGTCGATAGTGGTCTATCTTTAAGACGACACTATGCTATCTTCACAACGAATAATGTCATCTTCAAGTCAACAACGAGCATTATGACGATAGCTGCCCTTTCACTGTGATATTGGCCTTGTTACGATGAATTGAGCATGACACAACAATATTTGCCATAGACTCGAGCAATACGGTAGTCACGACGAAAATCCGACTTGGCAGCTGGGGGGGGGGGGGGGGGTTCTCTAAAAAGTTCAGTGTCATTCTTGGTACCCCTGGAGTCCTATTTCTTGATAAATCATGGGGGTGGGGGATATGTAGGTGAGAATGCCCAGCCTCTGCGAGGTTGCCTCTCTGGACTGACGACTTGGCGACTTATTGGGCTGGCGACCTGGCGATTGATGACTATAGAAGGATCTCGCCATACTCACTGATAGTTGCCTACTTGGGCAAGCAACTCCAATGCCCGCCTTTGGCCTGACCGTGGACCACGACTGCTCCTGCTTGATAGTTTTGACTTGATCTTTATCTTCAGCAGTAACCTACATGACACAGCTGTACCTATCCTTGACGAATATGAGTTGTACAATCATAGTATTTGCCCAACATATTTGTAGTGAAGGCAAACCCTAATCCAATAAACCTAAACTCTAAACACATGAAAACAATGCTCGTAGTGGAATTTACCTGTCACAAATATGTGAAGGCAGAATTCAACGTGGAGGCAGACAAAATACGTCGATGGAAACACTGTTTCAATGAAAAGTCCACTCCGAAATCTTGTGAAGACGTCGCTGGAGAATTCCTGAACAATTTCGTTTTTTCACAACAACTAAAGATATTAAGAATGTCCACGTAAAATACCCTTTTCGTGCAATAATAACTATTTTACTTTAATTTAAACAATGCAAAAACAAAATATGTGAGAGTGTAAAGTCATTCTCCTAACTGTCTTGTGAGATTTAAATATCAAAAATTGAAATTAAGGATACTCCCATAAAATTTAAAGGCAGTGTCTGTCAAAAATCTAGTTTAAACTTCATAAATTTTATATGCAAGCCAGTTTCAGCTACGTGTAAATTGTGTTTTCAAAAAAATTGTCAAAATAATTATGTGCAGGCCAGTCCTTTATAGGTTCACAAATATTTCTGAGTTTTAGGCTGCGTTTGAAGGGAGCCTTATTTTCACAGATCAAGCAGAGTTACGACCCATAAGCCTAACCTTAAGGGTGCGTTTGGCTAAACTGTTGCTGATGATAAGCTGCTGACGGAAAGCTACTGACAGAAAAAGTGCTGTTTTTTAAAAACAGAGTTTTGTTAAAAAACTGTTTGGGTAAAATAGAGTTTGCAGAGCTTACCCATAAGCTGTTTTGTAAAAACTGTTTGGATAAAATGGAGTTTTGACAGCTATTTTTTTAAATGAAATATAATATTCTTTTTTGAATTTTAAATACTTAAAAACAGTTTAAAATTACTACTACACGAAATACCAAATACAAATTTCATGTTTTTCAGACAACAAATATCAAAATTATGCTAAAACTCTCAAAGCTTTGATTCATCGGTTGCTTGTTAGTAGTGTCTTGTATCACCTACATGTGAGAATTTTTTTTTATTAGAACATCGTTTTAAATTATTAAAAATAGAAAATTTCAGTAATGAGTATTACCTTCTTGACTCATAGAGTTGTTGTGCAATTGAATCCCGCAATGCTATCATCTCGTCCATGCCACCCGCCGTGTCAATGCATGCCTCAGACTGTCTCTGTGTGTCTGCTCCGGCTCCCGTACCCATTGTCTCACCTAGGGGTGTGCATGCAAAACCGAAAACCGACCAAACCGCCCCAAACCGCTCAAAACGAAGCGATTTTACACCGAACCGGACGACTCGGTTCAGTTTTGGTTTTCCTCTCTGAAAAACCGAACCACACCGACTAATAATGCATGTAAAAATATTACAAATAATGATCTTTTAACTATTTTTATTAACTAAATAATGTACACAAATTATATCAACTTAATAATTTTAATATCATTTGAAGCAAAATAAATTTTTGTAATGCATATTTTATGCATCAAGACGAATTAAACATTTTGTTGAGCTGATTTTTTTATATCTTTTTTATATTTATTATTCGATTTCACAATAAAAATATTTAATCATTTTTTAATGTAATATGAGTTATTAGCTATAATATATCGTATGTAAATAAAGCTTGATGATATTAATTTTTTAATTGTCATACCTTTTTTAAAATTTTCTTGAGATATTTAAGTACACAATTATTTTAAATAGTATAACTGAAAAACCGAAAACCGAACCGAGCAAACCGACCAAAAAACCGAACCGAACCGATAAACATCGGTACGGTTTCGGTTTGGGTCCAAACCGACCCAAACCGAACCGCTTACACCCCTAGTCTCACCTTCTGTAAAATCCGGATCTATACGTGAAGGATGCCTCCGGATGAAATTATGCAAGGCCATGGTCGCCAGGACATTCTGTGTCTGCTTCTTAAAACTATAGCTTGGCATGTCACGAAGTATTGCCCATTTCTTCTTTCATACGCCAAATGTGCGTTCAATCACACTCCTAAGGGAAGAGTGTGATTGATTGAAAATCTCCCGTAGTCCTTCAACTGGACAATTACCACGTGCAAAATCTGGAAGGTGGTATCGTGTATCTGGAAATGATTTTATGTATCCCCGCTATAGTGGATATCCAGCGTCTACCAAGTAAAATTTTTCTGAATCATAAAAAGTAAAGCTAAATGTATAATTATATGAAAACATAAAGTAAGAAAATAAGTAAATATGAACCTCATTACCTCTTAGGGGGTGCGGGAAGCGGTATTTGGGATCGCTTATTGCAAAGTTGAAAATTCGACTGTCATGTGCAAATCCCTCCCAACCGGCCATGGCGAAAGTAAAACACATGTTGAAGTCGCAAACCGTCATTATATTCTGTGTAGTTGTTCCATGACGTCCAATATAAAGTACTTTGTTTCTTACCGGTACGTTTGCATGAGCATGTGTGCCATCTATTGCCCCAATGCAATCTTTAAAAAACGGCATGTACCGCGTATCTTCAGCAATCTCTGGTGGAGTAGAAGCGAAGTATCCTTCTTCCGGAACTATAATAACCTCTGCTAGACGTACCAAAGCACAAATCCCGACCCTAAAATATTTGCTTGTAGTCTCGGTGGAATGTTGGAAACGCTCACTTGCTGTTCTGATACACTCGTTGTGAGACACACATATAACGTAATGGCTAGGACCTCCCTGCTCGCAGTCCTTCGTGAACCTTGAAATCCATGGTTCTGTTCTAAGGTACGTAGTAAATCAAAAAAGATTTGTTGAGGCATTCTGAAGGCATTATGACATCGCACCGGATGCCCACCAAGCAATTCACCTAGCCATTTATCCCTTGTTTGCCGTGACGTCATGCAAGGGGAGTTACTGTTTAAGAAATTGCTGTGCTGAGTCATCACATACAACGTTGAATTAAGAGTTTGTTGATAAGCAGCAACATGACGTCTCCTAATCATCTCATATTCTTCAGTCGAGTAATCTGTATCTGATTCCTCAGTTGACATTTTCTGTTTCACTTGTTGTTTTTTAATGAAATTGGTAAAAATAGATACATAGTAACAAAAAAAATAACAGGAACATTTGATATATCAATAGGAATAATACATCGGGTGTATAAACAATAACGGTAGCGGGTGCATAAACAATAGCAGTAGCGGGTGCATGAATACATAATAGCATGAATAATACATATCAGTAACAAAAACAATAACAGTAACAGATACATAACAGTAACAGATACATAACAGTAACAGATACATATCAACAACAAACAGTTTCTACTCTTCCCGTCGCTCGTAGCGGGAGCGCATCCACCTGACCTTGTACTCCTCCTCAACGGCCATGAAGGTCTCCCTGTGGTTCTTATCTATCAGGAACATTGTCACAAAATCGTAGAACTCATAATCTCCACGTATCTCAGGGTAGGTTCCAACTTTCGCTACAACTTCGACAATAGTAAAAGGACACGACGACTTTGGAGGCTCCCGGAGAGGCATACTAATGTCTTTAGTGGACTCCACCAAGTCACTTAGGAATGATGTAGATGCTTTGTGTTTGCCCTTCTTTCGACGCTTCTGAGATTCAGTTGGAGCACTATCTACGTTCCCAGTGATGTCAACTGGATCATTTTCTTCCTCGGACATAGTACGCTCTGCTATCGACTCTCGGCCTTGGGATGCGGTATTTGGTGTACAAACATGCACGCCTGTGGCAACAACCAAACTGAACATAGCGTTCAGTTTTTCTTCAAGCTCTGGTGCAATTCCTCCGCACCTAAACTTCTTTGCCGCAGACACAATCTGCAAAAAACGTACAGTAAAGTTAATCATATGCACAAAATAAATAGAATAAAAACGTGCAAATTGAATTTTTTGTTTTACCTTCAACCTCTCGTCCCACCATTCATTGCTCGCATCGATTGTTTTCCTGGAGGCATTCCACCCAAGACCAGTCTCCCCCTTTTAAGCTCCATCCACAATTTCCACTCTTTTTTAGGTGATCCCATTTGTTCTTCATCTGAATTCTATCATACCTCTTACCTATTCTCTTCTCAAACTTTAAAACCAGATTGTTCCACCCCTCCTTATTGAAATGGGTCGTTGACCGATTTCCAAGACTAATTTCAGTGATGCACAAGTCACAAAATAGGAAGATATCAGTTTGATCTCAAACAACTGATACCCCTCCATCCTTTGGTTTTCCCATCTAAATGATTTTGAAAATAAAAAAATAATAGAAACAAAAAAAAACACAACTACACACACACTCACATACATATATACAAACACACACACACACACAAAATATAATTACACATAAAATAAACATAACACACAAATACGCACACACACTTACACAAACACACACACAAAAATACATACAAACACACACATATATAAATGCACACACATATACACAAATGCAAAAACACACACATACATATATACAAACATACACACACACTATATACACACACACTAGCATACGCACACACAAATGCATATAAACACCACACACAAACATACACACTCACAATCATACACACTCAGAAGAAGAAGAAGAGATTACCGAGCGGCGAGCAGGGAGCGGGCGGGAGCAGCGAGCAAAGAGCGGGCGGGAGCAGGGGAGCGGGCGGGAGCAGGGGAGCGGGCGGGAGCAGAGGAGCGGGCGGGAGCAGGCGGGAGCAGAGGAGCGGGCGGGAGCAGGGGAGCGGGCGAGCGAGCAGCGGGTGCGAGCAGCGGGCGAGCGGCGAGCAGGGAGCGGGTGGGAGCAACAGCGCGATTAGAAAGGGATCTAGGGCACGGGAGCAGCACAGGATCAACACGGGAGCAGCGACGCGATTCAACTGGAGATAATAACCGCGGTGGAGGCGTAGTATAAAGTAGCGGATAATTTAAAAATCCGTTTATGAGCTTTTAATTCCCAAACACAGCTTATGAGCAAAACTCT
The DNA here is from genome assembly GCA_039583875.1 of Platanthera guangdongensis. NCBI lineage: Eukaryota > Viridiplantae > Streptophyta > Magnoliopsida > Asparagales > Orchidaceae > Platanthera > Platanthera guangdongensis. The sequence goes on along the minus strand of CM077163.1, from coordinate 208,024,664 downwards.
ATTTTTAGGCTGCCACACCTGAGGCAATAAGCTTAGCCAAACACACTTTAAATTTGATTTGCATTAAACCTCATTTGCAGTAGCCAAAATTGATCGGCACAAAAGAACATAAATATCAACTTGTAAGAAACAAAAGCGGGCAGCAACTACAAGATATCTGGGATACTAGCGCTCCATCGCTCCCCCCTTCAAAACCCTAAAAAACACTAGCCATTCACCGCCTCCTTCCTTTGTTCTTCTCTTCAGGTAAAAGTCTGATTCGCGTGCACGATGGGCCGAAAGCTTCAAACAGAAGCAGCCACGGGCCTCGGCGAGCCAGAAACAATAGAAACCTGCGCGGATCGTGGAAGGGATCTCTCAGAGAAGATACTGAGCAAAAGAAGCAAGAAGAGAGACGTGAAGGAAGGACACAGCCAGCTTTTTAATGGAAATGGGCTCCAATCTATCGAAGAAAACCATAACATTGCTACCCATGCTATCAACAGTAAAGAGGCTAGGAAGAAGAGGAAGCACAACGAGACCAACCTGAAAGAGGACGATGTCGCAGCAAGCAACGGAAATCACTTGGAAAAAGAAGAGAAGAAGAAGAAGCCAAAGAAGATTGAAAAGAAGGAAAATTTATCTAATTTGCATGCAGACCAAGTATCAGAAGTTTGTAATGCAGATAAGTTGGCCAAAGGTGAGGGCGAAAGAGAGGAAATTCAAGGTTTAGAAGGCGTGGTGGTGTCCGGGAAAGGTGTTAAGGATTCCAAGTACAGGGCTTTGGGTTCCTTTGCCGATTCTGGGCTTCCGGCTGAGGTTGTGGACTGCTGCAAAAATTTCACTAATCCGTCTCCCATTCAAGCGCATGCTTGGCCGTTTCTCTTGGATGGCCGGGACTTCATTGGGATTGCTGCCACTGGTTCAGGTACTTCCTTGATGTAAAGACAATTGTTGGCTTGGATGTCATCATTGGAGGCACATCGCAACTTAGGCTTCATTTGGCGTGGCGGCGGCTATGCTATTAAAGGCCCAAGGCTCACTGAGGCGTAAAGGGGTCTTAGAGCCTAGGCACAAGGCGTAGGCGCGCGCAAGAGCCACGCGAGACGCAAAAATGAAAAATAAAATAAAATCAGTGAGTTGAGCACCAAATTCATAGAAATTCGGTGAATTGGGCACCCAATTCGCTCAATTCGCTGATTTTTCATGAATTGGACACCCAATTCTCTGAAATTCAATGAATTGGGCTCCTAATTCGCTGAATTTTAGCGAATTGGGCGACTTGGTGCGCCTTGGATGCTCCTTGGGCCCGCCTAAGTCTTTCTGAGGCGCAATGGAGTGCGCCCGGCACCTCAGGCGCGTGCTTTGATAACACAAAGTGACGGTTGTGAACGGGGAGATCAAGATCCGTCGTTCTTGAATGCCCGACCTCACCTACAACAATTCATGCATTTTATGCTAAAACTAGTTTATTTTCTTGGTAGCAGTCATACCTTTTGTCTCGCCAAACATACATTCTATGATAATGACATTTTTGACCAAAGTTACCAGAGCAAATAAGCTATGCCAAACGAAGCCTTAGCCCAATTGTGCTGTAAAATAAATTTGATTGACTAAGTTTAAATGTTATATTCGTTTTGCTTCACGAGTTTAAGGATTTTGAATCTGGAGACTACAAACTTCTTGGCATAATGATTAAGAAGAATATATATTGTGTCGGTAAGAAGTAGATGAAAAATGCAAAATGTAAGAGTATTAGAGAAGTTATAAATTTTTGGTGAAACTTAGAAATGTCTAGATGAATAATGTTATGAATATTGTTCAGAAGATTGTGGGTATTTTAAATTTGGTTAGTCAGTATGATTTTTAGTTGTGTTAGAAGATACTTTAAAATATCTGAGTAAAGAAGGATAATGGAGGTGATTCAAATGGAGATATATGTTTTACTACAATTAAGATGATCTATGCTTGATATGTGATGAGCTTTGAACAAGATAGCTTTTGGTTTAGATCGACTAACTATTAAGATTTGGATAGTTATGTCGGAGATTGTAGTGATTAGGCAAACAATATTTAAACGGAGTTTTGTTGAGTTAGTAATTCCAAATGGTTGGAGAAATATTTTGATACCAATACTTTTGAATTTTGTTCAAGACAGTTAATTATAATTGAATCAAATTTTTAAGTCATTCAGTGAAGTTATAGGAGAGATTGGATCATAAACTTAGACAAATTTTGCCCATTGAAAAGAATCAATTTGGTTTAATTCAGAGAATTCCTACTATAAATAATTGAAAATTAAACTTTTGAAAAACAGGTAGATGTTTTTCATATGGTTTCTAATGATTCAGAGAAGACACGATGGCGTGCAATCTTTTATTTGATTCTCATTAATGCATAAATGTGTATATTTAAGGTATTTTGAAGTCATTAAATATTGGTTATAATGATGCTTATAGATGATATATTTGAAATAAATTGCCCCATTTTTCTTTAGATCTAACTCCAATTTATTAGACATTTTTCGTAATTTGTGAAAGATATACTACGGAGAACATGTTTAAAAAGAGTTCTTAGACTTACACTCCATTTGGGAGAGTGATACATGTGGTTCCGATGGAAAATGGAGATTTGTGAGAAATGTAGTTCTCACCATTCGGCGGAATATGAAACACAAAGTAAAGTATTTAGACTTCACTGCACCGGAGCTCCAAAATAGAGGTTACCCAAACAGTTCTGTTTCTCTAGTGAGGTGAATAAAGCATCACGAGGGAAAAATGGAGTACTATACGGAGCCTTGGCACACCATGTTCTGAATATAAGATGTGGACTTCAATATTCATGATATCAATAATTATTGATATATTATTAGAAAAACAAAATTAATTTAGAATGCAAAAGATGTAAGATATAATTCTTAGATTTAAGATTAGGTTATTAAAATAGAAAAGTGCTCCATGAGTATTACATTACATCATGATTAGATCAATATCATGGGGGGGAAACCTAAATGTAAATTCTGTAAAACTTCAATTCGGCCAGTTATGTTGTATGTGGGCGGTAATGGTGTTAAGAAATCTTTGATAGTTAAATTTATCACTTAAGATGTTTATGAAATAAGAATGTTGAGATGATTGTGAAATACAAAATTTGCTAGAAAGGATAAGTTAATGAATTATTATATTAAGGGAACCATTGGAGTGACCATTAGGAAACTGAGATAATTGAAATTGAATTTAGATGGTTTGAACATTTACAATAATAGAAATTGTAAATTAGTGATGGAAATAAATGTTGAAATGATTGTTTGTGTAGATAAAATTAGTTCTGTAGAGAAAAACTCAATCTTGTATACACTATCTTAATAATGAAATACAATGTATGAATACACATTTATAGGAGGGAGAAAGAGAGAAGAGAGTCCTATACAAGATGTGGGACTAAAGAGTAGAGGTGCAAATTTGGCCCAGGCCCGGTTGCCCGGCCCGGGTCTGTCTGGGTCTGAGCCCGATTACGTCTGGGCTCGATGAGGCCTGGGTCAGGCCCAGGCCAGGCCTAAGAGGGCTCACCAGACCCCCCTATATGATCAGGGTCTGGCCTGGTGCCCGGCCCGGGCCAGGCCCTGGCCTGCCCGGGCCTTAAAGCCAGCTGGGCGACCAACAATTTAATGTTGTCTGCCCAGCATAATGCCGGCCGCAGCCAGCATTTAATGCTGGCCTTGCCCATTTAATGCTGGCAAAACAACATTTAATGCTGGCTTTGCCCAGCCGAAATGCAGGGCTGCCAGCATTAAAAATGTTGGCGGCCTAGCTGAAATGCTAGACAACCGACATTAATTTGTTGGCAGCCCAGCAACATCCCCGATCAGTTAATTCGGGGGCTTGATTGGGTCCGGTCTAAAAGGCTTAAGTAGGCTCCCTATTTTAACTGTGGCCCGGGCCCGGTTTGAGCAGGGCCCGACCTAGGTTTGTAAGTAGCAAAAAAACCCGGGCCCAAGAGGCCCGAGCTTGGCCTGGGCCCGCAAGGCTTTATTTGCACCCCTACTAAAGAGGAGAAAAGAAGAAATACAAATGAATGAGCCTATTTACATGGACTTTTCCAACACTCCCCCGCAAGCTGGAGCGTACAAGTCGTATGCACCAAGCTTGGACAGACACTGGTAGAATAAGGTGCTAGATAGAGGATATCAGCCACTTGTTCAGTACCATGAACATGCTTCAATTCTATCTTCTTCATTTGGACTTTCCCTGGATAAAGTGACAGTCTACTTCAATATGTTTCGTTCTTTCATGAAATACAGGGTTCTTCGCAATATGTATAGTCGCTTGGCTGTCGTATAACATGATGACAGGTGAGGGAAGTTTTACCCCTAGATTGGCCAGGAGACTTTCAAGCCAGGTAGGCTCAGAGACAACAGATGCCATCGATCGGTATTCTGCTTCAGTTGATGTTCGAGCAACCACTGCTTGTTTCTTACTTCGCCGGGTAACGAGATGACCTCCAAAATAAGTACAAAAATCACTGGTTGACCGACGATCATCCAAGGAACTGACATAGTCTGCATCAGAGTACGCAACCAATGTTGGAGTAGAGGATGAGGTTTTGTATACCAATTCTTGACCCAGGTCTGTTTTAAGGTATCTATGGATGCACTCAACAGCTTGAAAGTGAGATGTTCGTGGAGCATGCATAAACCTGCTGACCACCCCAACAACGTAGGAAATATCCTGTCTTGTGACCGTTAGATAGATCAATTTTCCAACCAGTCGTCGATAGTATTCCGGATTTTGAAGAGGAAGGTCTGTATCAGAAGAATGTGCACACAACTTTTGATTTGCATCCATTGGAGTAGTAGTAGGCTGCATCCCGAGTAGCCGACATCTTGAAGGAGATCCATGCAGTACTTCCTTTGGGAGATGACAAGTCCATCCAGTCATCTTGCGACCTCAAGACCAAGGAAGTAACGAAGATGTCCCAAATCCTTGGTCTGAAAGACGGAGCTGAGGTGCTGTTTGACTGCTTGGATGCCCTTTGAATCGTCTCCAGTGATTAAGATATCGTCAACATAAACTAACAGAAGAACAGTTCCCGTTGTCTGATGATGTGTGAACAGTGAGAAGTCAGCTGAACTCCGAGTAAAACTGACTTACTGGACAGCCTTACTGAGCTTGTCAAACGATGCCCGAGGAGATTGTTTAAGACCATAGATAGACTTCTTAAGATGACAAACTCGGGACTCCCCCGTAGTCTCAAACCCGGGAGGTTGCTGCATGAAAACCGTTTCCTGGAGGTCGTCGTTGAGAAAAGCATTTTTGACGTACAGTTGGTGTAATGGCCATTGACGATGCACATCCATCGAGGGAAGAACACGAACGATGTTCAGCTTGGCCACAAGAGAGAATGTTTCCTCATAATCGAGGCTTTGTTGTTGGGTGAAGCCACGAGCCACCAAGCGGGCCTTCAGACAGTCAATCGTCCCATCAGGGGCATGCTTGATCACAAAGACCCGTTTACACCCAACAGGTGTCTGACCGGTAGGTAATGGTAGCAAGGTCCAGGTCTGGTTAGCCCAGAGAGCCGTCATTTCTTCTTCCATGGCCGCCCGCCATGCAGGATGTTGGAGAGTCTCCTGCACAGAATTAGGTGTAGAAATCGAGGATAATTAAGTGGCAAAAGTCTGAAGTTGTGGAGATAGGCGATGTAAGGATACATAATTCGCCATAGGAGGAGCTGTGGATTCCGGTGCCGGATCAGCGGGACTCGGAGCTTCAGAGGGCGAGGCAGACTGCAGTGGGGCACTGGAGGCAGGATGACGACGAGTGTAGACACGAATAACAGGAGGCTTGGCAACAGGGGGGCCTGGGCTGGAGGTCTTGGTGGTGGAGGAGTGGTAATAGGAATGACAGGACGTAAGATAGTTGGTGGTGGAGTGTAGGATCTGAAGCAGAGAAGAAAAGAAGATCCTCCCAAAAGATAACATCAGCAGTAACTGTCACCTTTCGGGTAGCCGGTGAGTAACATACGTAGCCTTTCTGTGTCCGTGAGTAGCCAACAAAGATGTGTTTGCTGCCCGGGCATCCAATTTGTCCAAGGATGAACCAAGGTGTGAACGTAGCAAGTGCACCCAAAGATGCGGGGTGTGAGAGAGAATGCCGGAGTAGACAGGAACATGAGGCTGAATGGAGTGACATTGTGGAGGATGAGGGAGGAAGACGGTTAATCAGATAGCAAGCCGTTAAAAGAGCAAAGTTCTAATAAGTTTTCGGAACGTGCATTTGGAGCATGATGGAGCGAGCCACATCGAGAAGATGTCGATTCTTCCGCTCAGCGACTCCGTTTTTTGGGGGGGGGGGGTATAGGCACATGAGGTTTGATGAATAATCCCAAAGTCAGAGCAAAGATTCACAAATACATGGATAGTGTATTCACGAGCATTATCCGTGCAAAGAGTTTTGATGTTTGTGGAGAATTGCGTTTGGGGCTCAAGAAGGAACACCGAAAGACACGAGAAAGCTCAGAGCGATCATGAAGTAGGTATAGCCACGTCATTCGCGAATAATCATCAATAAACGTTAGAAAATAACAATAACCAAAAATGCTAGTAACTTTGTACGGACCCCAAATATCGGAGTGTACTAAAATAAAGGAGCAGTGCTCCGAGTACAATGAGATGAAAAAGATGAACGAGGCTGCTTGCCTAACACACATTATTCACATTGAAAAGAAGTAAAGATACATCTGGGACAACCTTCTGGAGGACTGGTAAAGGGGCATGGCCAAGACACCGATGCCCATCGACGGAGGAGACTGAAGAGAGGATAGCTGGAGAGTCATCAAGGAGGTAGAACCCGTTCTACAGTCGCCCCTTACCAATGATAGTCCACGTCCTGTGATCCTGTATCAGAAAAGAAGAAGAGGTGAAGGTTACAGACCAATTCAAATCAGTAGTCAGGTGACCAACAAAAAACAAATTAAACGGAGTGCCCGGAACATGAAGAGCCGAGCGTAGAGAGAGAGAGAGAAGAAGTGAGAGGGATGTCAGCCGAGCCAGAGACAGGAACAATATCCAATTGGCACTGTGATACACTTAGGGTGAGGAGAATCCAGGTATTGATGTGGCCGCAGCGAGGTGATGTGATGGGTGACACCTGAGTCCACTATCCAGCGCGGACTAGTGGAGAGACAAGTAATACCTTCTTGGGAAGATGGAGGCAGCAGAGACAACAGAGGCAGGTGGGCGACTGAGCAGACCATGGAGTTCTTGAAGCTGAAGGCGGACCTCTTCAAGGTCAGTACGAGCGGAGGAGTCGGTAGCAGCAACAGTGGCCTGTGGACGAGGAGGAAGCCCATGCTTGCGATAGCATGTGGCCTCAAGGTGACCGTCCTTACCACAGAATGAACACTTTGGGCGAGGCCGGTCTCCCCGTCCGCGGCCCCGAGAGCCAGAACGCCCCAACGAGGAGGGGGGGGGGGGAAGGCAGCAGGGGTGCAGATGTCTGCTGCAGGAGAGCCGGGGACAAAGGAGCAGAACTATTAGGAGGCGGTGAGACCTTGAGAAACATAGAACACGCATTTGATAGTGAGGGAGTAGCAACCGAGGAGAGGATCTGGGCCCGAACGCTGTGAAGGTGAGGTGGAACACGAGCCATCATCATGGCTACACCGACGGCTTCTTTCTGAGTCTGTTGTGTAGCGAGATTCAACGTAGGAGGTTGATGTTGGATCCATGCTTCAACTAAAGTCTTGGCCCGAGCAACAAAGGAGGTGAGGTCGGTGACCCTGCCAACATCAAGGGACTGGAGATCAGTATTATGTCATAAAGATGCTGGAGACTATCTTTTCGGAATATAGAGATTGAAGCTCATCCCACATTGCCTTGGCCGTTTCGTGATACATGACCATGCGGTAGGGTTCGCTATCAAGGGAGTTGAGGAGCCATGTCTGAACCCGACCATCGTTGCACAACCAATCGTCAGTAGGAGCAGCAAGAGGCGCGTGGGTCAAGTGATGGAGAAAACCTTTGGACTGTAGTACGCGGCGAACAGAGTGTACCCACTCCACAAAGTTCTTCTTCTCGGCTAGCGAAATGGTAGTAATCCACAACTCATCACGGAGTTCAGGGAAGATCTGCGGACAAGAGGAGGTAGGAGGTCAGAGAAGAAGCAGTCTGTCCGGACTCTGGAAGAGGTCGCCATGGCTAGCAGCAGGAGCTAGGCCGGCGGACAGGAAGAACAGCGACCAGACAGGACACCGCACGGTCTGGGTGGCAATCCACCATGACAGGGCAATGAGGCCGCCGCGACCAAAATGCGGAGCGGATAGCTGGTAGAAGTCGCACGGTCACGGTGCTAAAACACAAGCGACAAGGAGGATGCCACCACCAGTATGCGGAGCCCGCAACAGAGAGGAGAAACCGCTAGCGACAAAACAGGTCGCAGCGACTAGGCGTGAAGAGGTCAGACGAGAAGTCCGCACGGTAAAGTGAGTACACCAGCGACAAGGAGAGATGCTGCGACCTAGATGCGAAGCTTGCCGAGAAGAGGAGAAGCCGCAATGACAAGAGAGACAAAACGCAGTGAGAAGATAAGCCGCAGCGACTAAGGCAAGCCGCATCGAGCAGAGAGCAGAGCAGTGAGAAGGAAGATCTCGGCGGGTAGACTAGAAGACCGCAGCGAGTAAGATGCGCAACTCGCGGCAAGAAGAGAGACCGCGGCGACAAAGTCAAGTCGCGGCGACTTGAGACAAGTCGTGATGAGCGGGAAGAAGGAAAGCAGGTAGAGCTGTGATGAGAAACGAGAGGAGATCGCGCGGATAGATAGTAGACCGCGCGGGCAGAGAAAAACAAGGGAGGTCCCCCACCTGTGAGAAAGGTTATAAAGGGAAGGAGGAGGAGGTGGAAGCCACGAGAGAGACCGAGCAGAAGAAACGGTTAGAATGACCTTGTCCACGCGGGAAGCCGCGGTAACTGAGACTGCGGCTAGAACGAGGCAGACCGCACGACACTGCGGCTAAGCAGGAGAGGGGAAGCCGCCCGGTAAGCCGGAAGAACAGGCGGTTTCAAAAAAAAAACAGGCCGGACCGTCTTCCTCTGATACCATGTAGAGAAAAACTCATCTTGTATATACTATCTCAATAATGAAATACAATGTATGAATACACATTTATAGGAGGGAGAAAGAGAGAAGAGAGCCCTATACAAGATGTGAGACTAAAGAGGAGAAAAGAAGAAATACAAATAAATGAGCCTATTGGAAAAGCCCATGTAAAAGGTCCATTTAGTGGCCCTCTTTCTTTGTTTCTTTCTCCTGCTTCTTTAGTCCCACATCTTGTATAGGATTTTTTTTCTCTCCTCTCTCCTATATATTTGTATTCTCTCCATGTAATTAAAGACTTGTGTAATACATACAAGCTTTGGGCTCTCTCAACATGGTATCAGAGCCAGGTTGCCTCTAGCTGCGGTCTTCCCTTGTCTTCAAACCGCCCAACTCGCTCAGCCCGCCTTCCCTGCGACCTGCCTTTTCTGTCCGCTCCGATCTCCTGCGGACTGCCTTTTCTGTCCGCTCCGATCTCCTGCAGACTGCCCCTCTGCATCCACCTCTCTTCTCTCTCTCTCTCCGTGGTTCCACCCTCCCCAGGCTTCTTATAGCCATCCTCTGCTCTGACTCGTGGGGCCCACCTCTTCTATCCGCTGCGGGCTTTCCTTCCTGTCCGCTGCACGCTCTTCTTCTGTCCGCTCGAGCCTCTTTGCTCGCGGACTGCTCCTCTCTACTCCCTATCCGTAGTCTCTTGCGGACTGCTCCTGTCGCTGCGGGCTCTCCTCTTGTCCGTTGCGCGCTCCTCTTCTCTCTTGCTGCGTGGATTCTTCATCCTCGCGGTCTCTTCTTCAGTCCGCCACGGGTTTGCAGCGGCCTGCCCCAGTCCGCTGCGATCTGCCCCAGTCCGCTGCGATCTGCTTCAGACCCCTGCAATCTACTCCAGACCGCTGCGATCTCTGCCTTCTACTTCCACCCGCTGGGCCTCTCTCTGCTCGCGGGTTGCCTCTTCCCGCTGCGTCTTCTCCCTGCCCGCCTCTGCCGCGGTCTGCTCCTGACCGCCGCGACCTCATCCAGTTCGCCGCGACCTCACCCAGTTCGCCGCGGCCTCATCCAGTTCGCCGCTGCCTCATCCAGTTCGCCGCGGCCTCATCCAGTTCGCCGCGGCCTCCTCTAGCCGCTGCTTGCCGCGCGGTTTGTACTAGCTGCGCCCTGCTGTGTGCTGTGGCTCAGTCCGCTGGTTCTACCCGCCTCTTCTCCTCCCAGTCGCCATGTCCTCCAGCGACTCCACTACCGCTCACCCCCCGGCAGACCACGTGGCTCCTCCTCTCGAACTCCGCGATGAGCTCCGGATTACTACTACTCTTTCCTCTCTGGCAAGTCCAACTTCATCCCCTGGGTTCACTCCGTCCGAAGGGTCCTACAAGCCAAGGGTCTTGCGCGTCACCTTACCCAGGGCTCACCGACTCCTACTGATGATTGGCTCCGAAATGACGGTCGCGTCCAGACCTGGATCCTGAACTCGGTGGAGGTGAGCCGTACCAGATGATCATGTATCATGAGACCGTCAAAGCCATGTGGGATGAACTTCATTTTTGTACTCGGACAAGGACAGCCTTCGGCACCTTTTTGACATCATCACTGATCTTCAAGCTTTGGATGTTGGCAAAGCTCTGGACATGACCTCCTTCGTGGCCCGTGCTAAAACTCTAACGGAGGCCTGGATTCAGCACCAGCCCGCGACTACTGATCTCGCTACTCAACGCGCCCAGAAGGAGGTTGTTTGTATTGCTATGATTATGGCTCGCGTCCCGCTGCACCTTCACAGTATCCGGACCTAGGTTCTGGCTTCCCCCACTACCCCTTCCTTCTCCGATGTCTGCTCTATGTTACTTCGCGTACCACCTCCACCGGAGGCACCTGCACCACCCTCGCCGGCCCTTCTTCAGCATGCCCTTCCTCCTTTACTTCCCCCATCATCTTTTACTCGGGGTGGACGTACGGGCTCCCGTGGGCGGGGCCGTGGTGGCCGCGGACGGCCCAAGTGCACCTACTGCGGCCGGGATGGCCATACTGAAGCGGTCTGTCACAAGAAACATGGCTACCCTCCTCGCCCGCCTACTGCTGCTGTTACCGATAGCTCTCCTCCGACTGGTACAGATCTTGAGGCTCTTCGCCTTCAGCTGCAACAACTTCAGGGGCTCCTCCACCCTCCCTCTGCTTCCATTGCCTCCACCTCCCCTGCAGGTATTGTCTCCACCTCCACTACAGGTACTGCCTGTCTTTCCTCGGATCTCGCTGGATCCTGGACTCGGGAGCCACCCACCACATCACTTCCATGCAGCCGCCCCAGTTCTCTGATGCTCCTCATCCCCAGTCTATTACTGTGGCCAATGGTGCGATTGCTCCGGTCTCCGGATGTGCTGATCTCTTCCTCCATCCCTCTCTCTCTCTTCGTTCCGTTCTTTATGTGCCGGCCTTCACATTTGATTTACTCTCTGTTGGTCGTATTACTACTGATATGAATTGCTATATCACCTCACCTCTCTGGTTTTTTTGATACAGGATCGGCAGACGCGGATTACCATTGGTAGGGGTCGACTGCAGAACGGGCTCAACCTCCTCGATGTCTCTCCCACATCACTTTCCTCTGTTTCCTCTACTGATTGGCATTGTCGGCTTGGGCATGCCCCTCTACCTATCCTCCAGAAGGCGCTTCCTGACATCTCTCTTCCTGTTTTTAAATGTGATTCCTGTATTCTTGGCAAACAGCCTCGTGCTTCTTATCCCGCACATTGTACTCGGAGCTCTGCTCCTTTGATCTAATACATTCTGATATTTGGGGACCGTACAAAGTTTCTAGCATCTCTGGTTATCGTTATTTTATAACCTTTATTGACGATTACTCTCGCACCACCTGGTTGTATCTGCTACATGATCGCTCCGAGCTTCCTCGTGTTTTTCAGGCTTTTGTGTTAGAAACTCGTACGCAATTTTCTACCGCCATTAAAACTTTCCGCTCTGATAATGCCCGAGAATACACTAGCCACGAGTTTGCCACTCTATGCGCAAACTTCAGTATTGTTCATCAGAGCTCTTGTCCCTACACCCCGCAACAAAACGGGTCGCCGAACGCAAGAACCGCCACTTGCTTGATGTTGCTCGCTCCCTCATGCTTCACATGCACGTTCCCAAAGTATTCTGGAACTTTGCGGTTTCCACCGCGTGTTTTCTTATCAACCGTCTCCCATCTCCGTTCTCCAGAACGCTACCCCCTTCAGCCTTCTTTTTCCCTCCACACCCGCCTTCCCTCTCACACCCTGGGTTTTTGGCTGTACTTGCTTTGTCCATAACCTGGGGCCCCACTCTTGACAAACTGGATCCCCATGCGGCCAAACACATTTCGTCGGCTACTCCCGCACCCAAAGGGTTGTGTTTGCTACTCCCCGGTCACCCGGAAGGTCTCCGTATCTACTGATGTTACTTTCCGGAGGATCACCCTTCTTCCTCCTCCTTTGTCACCACTTCTACACCACACCTATCGGTCCTCCACCACGTCTCCATACTCCGGGGGTGATCCCCGTCTTCCCCTGTGTCATCCCCTACCACCACTCCTCCCCCCTCCACCTCCTCCCACGCCGACCACGTCCTACTCCTCCTCGACCATCCGCTCCGCCTCCTCCACCTTATGACTCGGACCGTCTTATTCGGGTCTTTCTCGTCGCCCTCTTCCTCCCGTTGCTCCTATGCAGTCGGGTCTTCGACCTCGGCTTCTCCGTGTTCTGCTGCTCCGGTGCCGGCCTCTACAGCTCATCCGATGGCGAACTATGTTTCTCTTCCATCGTCTCTCTCCACCTCTTCAGACCTTGGCTACTTCACTATCCTGCGTCTCTATCCTACTTCTGTACATGATGCTCTACAACATCCTGGGTGCGTGCTGCCATGGAAGAAGAGATGGCTGCTCTGTGGGCGATACAAGACTTGGACCTTGGTGTCCCCTTCCTCCCGGCCAGAAACCTGTTGGGTGCAAATGTGTCTTCGTCATCAAACATGCTCCTGATGGGACCATTGATAGATTCAAAGCTCATTGGTTGCTCGTGGCTTCACCCAACAACAGAGGCTCGACTATGACGAGACTTTCTCTCCGGTCGCTAAGCTCAACACGGTCGAATTCTCATTCTGTTGCTGTCCATCGTCAATGGCCCTTATTTAACTCGACGTCAAGACGCTTTCCTGAATGGCGACCTTCAAGAAACGGTTTACATGCAACAACCTCCCGGGTTTGAGACCACGGGGGGAGTCACGGGTTTGTCACCTTCTCAAATCACTATATGGTCTCAACAATCCCCTCGAGGCATGGTTCGACAAGTTCAGCAAAGCTCTCCGAGCAATTGGCTTCACTCGAAGCTCGGCTGACTTCTCATTGTTCACTCGCGCACCACGGCAACGGGTACGGTTCTTCTATTGGTATATGATCGACGACTCATTATTACTGGAAGTGACTTGGACAACATACAGCGTTAGTAATATGAAACATCTGAGCTCGTTTTCCAAACTAAAGATTTGGGACATCTTCGGTACTTACTCGGTCTGGAAGTGGCTAGCGGTCAGATGGTCTGGTTCTTCTCAGCGAATCCAATCTCTCATTGCCTGGATCTTCTTCATGATCGGGGGCTACTCTGGCTGCAAAACGCTATAAACACTCCCATGGATGCAAATCGCAAACTTTGTGCTCAGGGCTCGGATTTGATTTTCTTCCTAAAATCCAGAATATTACCGTCGTCTGGTTGAGAAACTTATCTACCTAACAGTTACAAGACCTGATATATCCTTCGCTGTGTGGACTCGTTAGTCGCTATATGCACTCTCCTCGAAGCTCTCATCGCCAGGCTGTGGAACGCATTCTCAGATATCTTAAGACTGCTCCTGGCCAAGGACTTGTATACAAAACCTCATCTTCCATTCCTACACTAGTGGCATACTCTGATGCCGACTACGCTGGCTCCCTAGACGATCGACGATCTACTAGCGGTTTTTTGCACCTATTTTGGAGGACATCTGATTACTTGGCGAAGCAAGAAACAAGCAGTGGTTGCTCGATCCTCAGCAGAGGCAGAATATCGGGCAATGGCTGCCGTGGTCTCTGACTCACATGGATTGAGAGTCTCCTTACCGACCTTGGAGTTAAACTATCTTCACCAGCTCTCCTCCTATGTGACAGTCAAGCTGCCATACATATTGCTAAGAACGGTCTTTCACGAAAGAACGAAACATATTGAGGTAGATTGTCATTTCATCCGAGAGAAAGTTCACACGAAGAAGATCGAGCTCAAGCATGTTCCGGTACTGAAAAGGTCGCTGACATCTCTCCCAAAGCTCTACCTAGTACCCTCTTCTATCAGTGCCTATCCAAGCTTGGCGCATACGACTTGTACGCTCCAGCTTGCGGGGAGTATTGGAAAAGCCTTGTAAAAGACCCATTTAGTGGCCCTCTTTCTTTGTTTTCTTTCTCCTCCTTCTTTAGTCCCACATCTGTATATTGATTTATTCTTCTCTCTCTCTCTCCTATATATTTGTATTCTCTCCATGTAATTAGAGACTTGTGTAATACATACAAGCTTTGGGCTCTCTCAACAAGCCTATTTACATGGGCTTTTCCAACAAGTTCTATAAATTGTTCAAAATGATTTACGAACAATAAAAAAATTTTGCCCCTCAGGAAACCTTCATCGAGAATGAATAGAAAATGAGGATTCATAAAGCTGTCCACAAACAGTTGATAAGGCTAACAATGGTCCTTTATATCAATTATTTTCTTTCAGATCAATTCATACAAGGAAGCTTTTGTTTATTTTATCTATATGCTATGTATCCTCCATATTTATTGCGAGTTGTTAACTTTGCAAACAAATGTGATTATTCTGTCTTGAGTTTGTGATACCTATTTGTAATATTTCTTTGTAGGGAAAACACTGGCTTTTGGTGTTCCGGCACTTATGATATTTTAGGGAAGGACGATAAAACAAAGCAGGAGGAAAGCAGTTCCTCGCTGTCTCGTACTCTCACCTACAAGGGAACTAGCTCAGCAAGTATGTGTGTTTTAACATATTTACGCCCTTCGTTGTTGTATTGCATTTACTAAAGTTTATTCTTTTTATTCTCTACCCCTGCTGCAGTAATTATTAACTCACCCAAAACTTTAAATAATGTTCAAAGCTGATTAGAAAAATCTCTTGGAACAGTATGAGCTGTAGGATTTTTCATATAT